>OY759178.1:2665748-3998622 GCA_963662085.1 Eupithecia inturbata | reverse complement strand
AACTCCTTTAAATTTTCAACTATATTTTTAGTGTTTGTTGTTATTACAGTTGAAGTATTACTTATTTGTAGAAAGTTTCATGTGTCTACCTATTGTGGTTCAAGAGATACAGCCTTTGCAAAAAAGGCAAAAAAATCACGTTTTTTGTACGGAAGCTCCCTCTAATTTGGTTATTTATTTTAATTTTAATATTTGCTGTTAAATCTGAAAATTTCAACTGTCTACCTCTTACGGTTCATGAGATAGAACCCTGTGACAGACGGACGGACGGACAGCGAAAGCTTAGTAGGGGAACGTTTTCACCCTTTTGGTTCAAAACGGAATCCTATTATGAAATGGTGAAAAAACAAATCGCAGATGTTGGCCAGCCAACAAGCGGGTTAACGAAAGTAGGTCACGCACTCACGCACGTCTGCCGCATGTCGGATAAGTCGTGGGCGAAATCCACAACAGAATGGATCCTCAAACACAGGAAACGACCTCATCGTAACGGACCTGTGTAGGTAGACCAAAGCATCGATGGAAGAACGAGCGCATTTATGACTGGATCTTAGTGGCGCAAATTAGAGAATTATGGAAGAATGGACAAGAGGCACCTTCGCCCAGCAATGGGACAGTATACCTATAGGCTAACAGTACCTACTAATCATAATTTAAAAGATAAGTCATCAGACTAAGAACATTTGCACGCCCTTTTTGACTCTTTCCGCCCCCCGCCCCGCTTTGCACGATGCTGGTCGTGTCTACTTAGCTGGCAGTGCTAGCTGGTCAAGAGTCAGATGAGAGCGTTTGAAATGGCTCTTGGTTATTCACTCCTTATTTTAGTTACAAGCAACGCAGCTTAAACTTTTTCGAACTCCGTGTTTGAATTTGGCGGTCTATGATGAGCGCGTAGTTCTATAAGATACCGTAAAATCTACTTCCGGATACTTAATTTACTTGCCAACTAAATAAAGATTCATGTTTTACCAAAATCATAGTCAGACATGTATATCTATAAAAAAAATAGTATGATACTTTGATTTTAGTAAATATCTTAGATAAATGTCGGTAGAGGTTTTGTTAGTACAAAGAAGTAGTTTATTTTATTAGAGTTAGGATGGAATAAAGATAAAATAATATGTCATTTCATTATGGAAAGGATGACCATTTTTATGTAGGTTCTTTGCCTACTTCAGGTATATTAAAGAATAACTGGGTAATATAATGTATTGTAATTTTCTATATTATCCTTTACTGGGTAATAATAATTCCCTCCCAGTTAGAATAAAAAAACCATAATATAAATTATTTAAAGTAAGGATTTTTTTTGTAATAGATAAAAGTTACATTGTCAGCAACATTGGTAGACCGGAAACGATCCTCGTTCGAAGAAACAAAAAAAAAAACGCTGGCTGATGCCAGCCAGCCATCGCACTGGCAGACATTTTGTTTCGATGATTTTGATTGAAGCTGAATTGACGACATTTTGATTTTTTGACAACTGACGGTTACAAATAAAATTTTGTGAAATTTTCCAAAGTAACATCAAAATAAAATGCGAGGGAGATATCAAAATAAATAATTAGAACTTTATTTTGTAGCTATGGGATTAGAAAAAAGGCAGAATAAATCATTGGCGGTTGAAGACTCTGCAAGTGAAAGAAGAGTGGAAGCGATTGAGGAGGCTGTCTTTCAGGGGGCATGTGATATTTCGCTGGTAAAACAAGAACGCAGGTATTTGTTCCTCTAAATGTTTTTCATCGGTTTCTACTCGTTTGATATAGTTATTTTCTAGTACATAATAAAGAAATAATCATCCATTATCCATGTCTAACAGCTGCCGCTCATTTCACCCTTATCTTACGCTGTTTTTACAATGCTAACAAGATATTTGTATTCCACTTACATATCATCAGTATTAGTAAAATTTTTTCTAAAATTTGGTATTTGTTGTGTTTAGGAGGATCTTCTGCATTATCGTACATTCTATCATCATTAAAAGACTATAAAATGTCTAAAACCTAATTTTGAATCAAACTATTATATTTCTAGTTGGTAGGTTATAGGTACAAATACTTATCAGACTGCAATGGTCCCTTTTCCAACATCCCATCATCATATGACTATTGCAAGAACTTACTAACTTTGTTTTCATCTTGTAGTGAAATGGAAGAAATCATGGAAGGTGACATCATTTTGAAAGTCAATCCCGATGGAGGTATGTAAAAAAAGCTGGTCAATCTAACATACCTTAACACAACACTTTGTAATTACATACCTATCATTGAATATTTATTATTTTTACTTTATTGTTAGACTGGCAGATAATCAGTGGCAACAACAAAAGTAAATATTGCATGGAACATCTTGATATGTACCTCCATCAAGATGACAACCTTCCAAAAGTTGGAGATACCTTCAAAACCCACCAAGATTTTGTGCAATACATAAGCAGTAATGCCAAGCGATGGTGCTTTTATTACAAATGTACCGAGTCCCAAAACACCGATACTGAGAATGAAGCATACACATACCACTGTGTTTATTTAAAAAATAGAGAATATAAAAAGAAAACTCTCAAAAAAAGGTAATAGAACAGTTCAAATAAAACTCAATTTTAAACAAATTTTCCTCCTGAGGATGGCTTTGTTATTTTATTACCCACTTAACAAATGTTGGGGTATTTTTTTTCTATATTTTATTAATCTATTTATATTTACAGAAATAACTTCAAAACAGATTGCCCCTGTAAAATCAGGTTGAAGCGAAAACCAAATGAAAACCTTAAAGTTGTCTTTGTGTGTAATCATCATGATCATGACCTGTCTGAAGAAAATTTTCATAAACTGCAAACCAACAAAAAATTGTCACCATATTTGAAAGAAGTTGTAAGTATTGATTCCTTTGTCTAAGCTTTGTACAATTAAAACTGTTCACTCTATTTTTAGTGGTTAAAACTCACCCTTAAAAAACACCAAAACACTTGCAAGAATTGATTAATTCGGAATTTAGGTAACCAATTCAATTGAAACGCAAACAATCCTATTTAACAATCATTGGGTTAATTCAAATTCTTTGTTCTGGAATCTTATAGTTTGTGAGGACTTAAAAATAAGAACCCTCTAAAGGTGCTATGCATTTTGAGAGGTAGCTACCTAATTATTTAAATTACAGATCATGGATCTATTAACATTGGAAGTGGAAATCAGCAAAATAAGGAAATATGTTGAGGTGGAAAGTGGGGTCAAAATGAGCCGCGCTTTCTTCTATGATGTGGAGAGGAAAATGAAACTAAATAATGAAGAGAGGCACATTACAGACAAAAGATTGAAGGAACTCTCGGATAAAATGAGTGGTTGGTTATTATTTAAATTAAGAAAATGAAGAATGTATGAATGAAGTAAATGACCACAGAATACATAAATAAATAATGCTAGACAATTCACACAGCATCATGAAGCCCCAAGCTAAGCAGAGCTTGTGTTTCTTTATTTAAAGATGTCAAAGAAATTAAGTTATATCATTATATTTTTATGAAAAATCTGCAGAGGATTTTTCCTTGTTCAATATCAAATAGTCAGACTTTCTTGTTGTGGAATAATAAAGAATAAGAAAATCTTTATTTGTAGCAAAGTTACAGTAACGCTAATTTATAGTTGATATGCATTTACATAAGTTTGTTAAGTGTGTTGTGTAAGGGCCAGAACACACGGTGAAACGAAACTGCAACTAAACCCTTTTGAAACTCTTGGTTTGAAATCCGTTTCAGACCATTTCCACAAACGGCGCATTTTAAACGAGATGAAATGTTCATACAGTCTATGTTATCTCTGAGAGCAGATGTCTGTCTAAATCTATTTCAATATGTCGATATCAATCATTATATATAATATATATATTCAATAACTCTGCCCATACTTTATCAGTCTCCATCTTTCGAGAGTAGGTAGCTTGATAAAATTGTATTGTACAGACAAGGATACTTGTCTACTTCCAAAACAAAGTTAATATTTCATTTTCGTCCTCCGCCATTTTGTTGACAGAAAAACCGCGGCAAAAACAATAAAACGCGACACGAGTTTCCTGCAAGCCAGTTTCAATGCAACTGATATGAAATGGTTTCAAACATGTTGTGTCGTGTGTGTTTTCCTATAGGACTATAATGACAGAAACTCAAAAGTAACAATTTGCGTTTCACCGTGTGTTCTGGCCCTAAGTGTTACTTGATGCTAACATCATAATTTTATTTTCTTTCAGTTTTGAATGAAATCTTTAGCTGTGATGATGATGAAAATTCAGAAGACGTAGTAAATAGCTCTAAAAACAAACGTGCGTATATAAACTATTACTTTTCTGGTAAAAAAAAATCCGATGTAATTTGATCTCACTTCTGATGTGTTTTTTTTCCAGGTTCTAAATTGACTAAAGGCAGCTCATCTAAAAGGATAAAGTTTCAGGAAGAAGTTGATGAAACTAATCACAGTGAGGAGTACTTGGACGAAAACTTAGAGGAGTCGCAGGATGGCATGTGAGTGAGCCAAGCTTTGCTATCGCATCAATTGTCTGATTGACCTCTGTGGCGCGGTGGGCGAAGGTCCGCCTGCCTCGGGACAAATGTTTGTGCAATCTGCAAATATTTGTTCCGGGTGTTCTGATAAAAAATATCTATGTACCTAGTGTATTGTATTAAGTATATCAGTTAAGGTAAGGTGGGGTAAGACTAACATAGTTTCCTGCTTGACTAGAGAGATCGGTTTTTATGGCTAAGGTATTTGAATTGCCTCTGAGATAATAATGTAATTGATGCTTCTAAACTATAAGCTTCTAGGAAATGATGAATATATTTCCGGGAATGCATTCAGAAAAGATATTTTAATAAATTGAAAGCCAGTAAATATAGTTAGTCTTGCCCCACTAATTGGGGTAAGACTAACAGTGAAGGTTTTTTTACTGAAAACAAAGTTATTGGAATTCCTAAAGAAAAATCGTAAATGTTACACGTGCATTAATTTAAACTATCAAAACGCTACAAGGTTTATTTCTGCGGTAATTTGTGTGTGAAATGAATTGGGGTAAGACTAACACACAACCGAAATCAGAGGCGCAGAACCTTTTAAGTGACATCAATTATAATAATAATGCTGGACAATCCACACAGCATCATCTAGTTCCAAGCTAAGCAAAGCTTGTGTTATGGGTATATAATAGCTTATTGTCGTTGTACGTTAGACATCATCATCATCAGTCTTTGACACCCACTGCTGGGTATAGGCCTCCTCTTTTGCACGCCAGTTAACATACATAGGTACATTAAAATAAAAAACAGGGAATAAGATATACCAAACTTTATATTTAGGTATGAAATAAAATGACTACAATATCAAAACACTTAGTAATAGAAAAACAAATATTATGTACATACTTACCTAACTCTTAGCAGAATATAAGACATTCATTTACTTAATATAGGAACACAAAACAGGATCTTTCATTTACTTAACTTAATCAGAATGAATATCTACTGAACATTAAAGCCTTGAAGGGAAATTTTAAATGATAATTTTCCTTTACGAAGTTTGCATACTATGTCTTCAAGATGTCTGACATCGCATGTGTCAGTCAGGCCTATGATATATTTTCACTGTACAAACTCTAAACAAAAATACCATGATAAGAAATTGTTGATTATAACTGATTTGGGGCAAGACTAACATATGATTGTCTTACCCCAGAAATACTGACAGTCTTCCCCCATTTTGATAGTTTTAGGTTAGGTTTTGGTTTCGTAACATATCAAAGGAAATCTTTAGTATAAAGCCATAATATTATAATAACTTAAAAGAAAATATTAATATGATGCTACTTATGTATATTGTGCACATCTCAATTTAACACTTATTATCGCCAAAATTTTAAAAGTTTGTCAGACAACGACGCGCAAATATATTTTTTATTATGTGACATTTACATTCCGGTATGTTGACGCCATTTACCAGCAAAAGCGACATCTGTGTTTTGAGCCGAGAAACTTATCAACAAAACGGTTTTATCGACATAGCCAACTCAAAAATAACGCGGTACTTTTCGAGATATTTGAAAGTGATAGTCTTGCCCCGCTGGTAGTCTTACTCCATCAAACCTTATGTAATACCCATAACGCAAGTTCTGCTTAGCTTGGGGCTATATAATGCTGGGTGAATTGTCCAGCATTTTTTTTTTACATAATTTCTTTAACTAGTCACACGCAATTAAATTTTAATTAAATTAATTAATTTAATTTATAATGAAACTGGCATATGACCAGTTATTTTTCTTTTGTGTTTGTAGTAATGTACAAACACAAAAGAAAAATAAGAGTTATGGAAAAGCGATTGTAAAAATTATTTGGTTTTCGTAGTGCCTATTTATTTATTTATTCGATAATAGACGTTCATCATACAATCATACAGTGTTGAATTTAGGCATTGCATCACTTTGTTTAGTTTGTTATTGTGGTCTCGTAACCAGTTGTCGAGTTTATTCTTGAAGGTGTTTATTGATGTGGCTGTTATAAAGTCATATTAAATTACATTTTCCAATTTTCCTTCCATTACAGGAACAGCCTAGGCTGGGAAGAATCCGCAATAACGACCGAAGAGTCGCCACAGAACGCGGAACAGGATGAAGAAAACTTCCCGGATACTTGTGAGAACACTTACACAGATGATTACAACTCGGCCGACTACACCGTCAGTGAGACCGTTCAAGAGTCTACCAGCAACGAGACGGAGCAAGCGTCGGAGCAACCCGAGGAGCAATACGAATACCAAACCGTTGTGCTACAAGACGAGTTCGGAAACGTAATCAACTGCGAGAACGGCGAGCAAATAGTATTCCTCCAGCACGACGCAGACAACCCGCCACCCGACGGACAAACCATCGGCTATTTCGACGGAGAGAAAATCATCTACGTTAACCCGAACGAAGCTAACAATGAAACCGCTCACGATGTCGCCGTCCAAACGAACATACAGAAGCCGGGACACTCGTATGTACCACTGTTCGACGTTTATATGAAGAACGGAAATGTCACGGGATTCGTCGTGGACGATAAAGTCAGGAAGTCGGGCGATGGTGTGGAGAAGGCGGTGCAGACGCGGGATGATGCGGTTAAGTAAGTTGGCCCTCATGTCCACTCTACACCCGCCGCGTCGACTAGTACTTCATACGCACTTATGTATGCAAGTGTACAGTGTAGTGTAGAAAGCCATGAATTCACCCGCCATCCACCGACTTCCTACGACCGTATCTTCAGTAGTTTTGTTAAAGTAGAATAGTGATTCTGTTGTTTTTGTTCGACCCACGTAAACCACGTACGTACAATAATTCATACACTACGTTACATAAACGTATTCAGTATTTTTATTGATATACGTAAGTAGTGTCTTCCTCCGTGACGCAGCGGGCGAAGGTTCGCCTGCAACGCAGGATGTTGCGGGTTCGATTCCCGCCTCGGGACAAATGTTTGTTCGATCTGCAGATATTTGTTCCGGGTGGTTTTCTTTGTATAATAAAAATATATCTCTATGCTTGTAATGTATTAAGTACATCAGTTACCATATCTACTTAATTGACACAAGCTCTGCTTACTTTAGATGCTGTGTGGATTGTCTAGTATTTATTACCCTCCATTTTGTGGCGGCTGCTACTAACATTGCTATTTTCTTTCAGGGAATCGAAAATAATCGACGAGGGCAACGAAATCCCAGACTTGCCGGCTCCGAACGGCACCCAAGAAATCGTCAAAGGCGATACATACACAAAACATGAGTACATTCACAGGTACAACATCGACCACTACATGACTCTCGCCAACTTCCCTAAATACATCGACACTCTCGCGAAGAAGACGAGAAATGATGTGCTGAGTATGCTCACGAGAGTTTACAACGAGAAAGCGATGTTCAAAATGACGACCACACAGAAAGGCAATGAGGGCAACACCAAGATATGGTACCTCACTGACGTCAGACGCAAAGGAAAGTACAAAATGAGCGAAGAAGAAAAAATGAAACGCGATAAAATTGGCCAGTACATCACTGACATACTGATTTTGAAAGAAAAGGTAAAGACGTTGACCAATGATAACAGCGAATTGGTATCCAGGAATAAGTACTTAGAAGATGTAGCCCTTCGACTAGCGAAGTTAAGAAATAACTGAGCTAAAGGTTCTTTCTCATCAAATGCCTGAAAAATAACAATCCTGGTTTATTTACCAAACATATAGAAAATGGTTTGGTGCGTACGCTGTTATAAAGATACAATTTGTAGCTTTGACAAGCGTTTGATGTAGAAAGACATCATAAAATAATATAGGCTAATTTAAATCTAGACTTTTAATGACATAAATAGAGTATGATATAGATAAATAGGTAGATTATGGTAAGACTTGAGTGTAGTCGGAAAGTCGTCGGCTGTTTCGCTAATACAAAGTGCAAACAAGTTCTTTAAAGTCACTTAGGTATCGCTAGTTTACAAATGTTACAAAGGTACATAGCTATGTACCTTAACCAAATATGGAAAATAGGTATGTAGCTAGCTAGCTACATACCTATTTTCCATATTTGGTGAGGCCGGTACGTGAAATCAAAAGTCAAGAAATATCTGACAGATCTATCTGATTCGAAGATTTTAGCGCACAATTTAATCTTACTATTGTATTTTCTATAGATACGATCCGCAGCACCAAGTCTTAATTATAAATTATAATTTTAAAGATATATCGTGGATTTTAAATATTTTTTGGTTTTAATCGTGAAAAAGCGTGTCTAGTAGAATAAAATTAAAATGTTTAGTTTTTTAGCAGAGCCTTATAGTAAGATAGGATATGTACCTATAATTAAGTCATGTTCTATTAAAACTGTTGTATTTGTAAATAAGATATTTCTTTTGATTCCTATACTAAATGCCTCATGCGTATTTAATATTATTATTACATAAATCAAAATATTATAATTTTCTTGATTAACTAGGTTATTAGGGCTGGTATAATATCTATATGAAAAAAAGATTATTGCCCAAAAAAATTAGTTAGATTTTTTTAAAATCTTTATTGAGATATAGAGGGTTTTATCAACATGATTATGCCACCCTCGAAATTATACTTAACTAGCTGCTTCGCACGCGTTTTTAATTAGCCTATGTCCATCCCCGGGATACCATTTACCTCCTTGCCAAATTTCATTGAGATACGTTCAGCCGTTTAGGCGTGAAAAGGTGAGAGACAGACAGACAGAGTTACTTTCGACTTTATAATATTAGTATGGATTAACTTAGTATCTACGCTTAATTCCTAATTTAACAATTTTTACACAATAATTTGGTTTAATAATAAGAAACTTCAAAACTTGTCCGTATGTTAATCATCATAAATTTAATTTAATTAACTACAGGCTGACACAACTGCCCACGCATCACGCAAGCAAAACCCAGCTCACTAAATAAACTATTTGATTGCGTATCAAATCCATTGTACCGATACCCGAGACAAGAGGAGAAAGTTGGTAGTATTGTTCACGTTCGAGCCTCATTGTGATCTATCAGCTGAGACTGGTTTTATTTAGGTATGCAAATGATCTGATGAAATAACATAGTTGGAATCGACGGGTTTTTAATGTTATCGTAATCTAGTAATGTTATGTCTGTGCGTTTAGAGTTGTATTTCAGAGATGCCTAGTTTAGTATCATAGCTATCAGTTTCTGGTTCGTGGTCCAAATACACAGTAGGCCAAGCCCATGGATTGTTCTCTAGCGTAGAATAGACAATAATGACATCGCATCGTCATACATTACTTTATTGAAGTTGAAGGAATGAATTTCAAATAATTTACGCATTCGATGACAAAGTGACGTAATTTTTCTCTATTCTACCCTAGACAACGATGCCCGTGCTAGGCCTACAGGTTCCGTTCGTTTTCAAAATATTATACTGCTAAAGTCTAATATTCTACCCTTGCCGAGGGTGATCGGATTATGGACTAACTCTTAATTAATTGTGGTTCCCATCTTGTAAGAATATACCCACCTTCAAATATAATATCACATTTACCTAGGTACGTTTATGCGTCGAAAAGGTTACCTACCTACTTGTATTAAATCATTTTAATAGAGGAAATCTTTTGAAACCGGTGTGTGTGGTTATGGTTCCTATTGCTTAAATTAAAATCGGCACTTGTTGACAGATCGGATTCCAAGGAAGACAGTCCCGACTCGAGGTCGTGGCTCTGGTAAAGGACAATGACGGAGATTGTGAACGGATATTTTATGACAACCATCTTGCTGATTGGTAAAGGTTTCACTGAACTCATTATCATCATCAACCTATCTTAGTCCACTGCTGGAAATAGGACGCCCCTAATGAGCGCCATAGCACCCTGTCTCCAGCATCTGTCTGCAGTCTTTCGCAGATCGTCATCCCAACTGGCCGGAGGGCGTCCTACACTACGTTTGCCGAGTCGCAGTCTCTACTCGAGAACACATTTACCCCAGCGGTTGTCGGTTCTTCGCGAGATATGGCGGCCCACTGCCACTTCAATTTGCTAATTCTCTGAGCTATGTCGATAGCTTTGATTCTCTGTCGGATGTATTCGTTACGAATCCTATCCTTCAGAGAAACTCCGAGCATAGCTCTTTCCATAGCTCACTGAACTTCACTGAACTACTGGGCACATAGGAGAGTTAGGAGCATTGATGCAAAAACGTAGCATCTATCTGGGCAAGCACCTGCACAGCCCAGACGAGCTACGAGCCATCACCCCGAAGAAAATCCTACAGTTCCTAGCAGCTGCAAGGGTTAGTGGCGAACTATGAACGCCGCAGCTTCAGGGGTGAACACTCGAGTGGCGATCACAATAGGCCTATCATACCGTAGTGTCACAAAAGCCACCAAAATCAAATAAAAAAAATAATAATACTGGGCACGTATTGTAAGCTGAGGACTCTGGCTGCCTCAGGTTTAATTAGGTGGGATGAAAAGGAATAACAAATTTATTTATTTTAGACATCCAACATGAGATCACACAAGGCAAGTTAATCACAAGTAATATGGTTCTTAAAATATATGCGTCTTTAATAAAGGACGTCTCATCGTTGGGACCAACATTACATATATAGTTTCTGACATTTCGTTCTAACTACAAACGTCCTTCCCTTTTTAGGTACCTAGGTACCTACCTAATATTTTATCAAAGGGACGGAACGAGGAGGAACGGGAGTAACGTAATGTCAAAAACTATTTTATTTATTATATTATATTTTTATTATTTAGTTTAGTATAGTAAGTATATTAATAATATATTAATAATAATAATAGTTTATTTAATTGGTAGGAAGTACTTTTTTAAAACAATTTATTCGCCTGTTATTAGCGTAGTATATATTAGAACCTGCTTAAATAATCTTCTAAAATCTTAATAAGTATATCTAAAAAATGCTTTTTGTATTGCGTATACATAGAGCTTTTCTAAAGAGGTTAGCGTTATTTTTTAATAAACAATTAAAACTCACATACCAGGGTATGTGAGTTTTAATTACCTATTTATTAAAAAATAACTAAAAATTATTTAAAAAACTAGCACATACCAGGGTATGTGCTAGTTTTTGCAAGTTTTATTAACCTACCCCGGGGTAGGTCTAAGCTACTCTACCTTGTAGGTAGAGTTCTTTTATCTTAGCGCGGCTTCACGACGGCAGAACATTTAGACGAAACTAAATTCAAAGTGGCACTCAGAATTGCAAAAAGGCTTAGAATTCCAGAAACCACTCCAACTCTTGCCGCGGATGTCCTAAGAGGCTAAAGGATATCCACCGGCAGTGGGCAGCAGCGCCCCCTGCAAAACAATTCTACCACTGAACTGCGATCCCCAACCCGCAAGCCCAGCTTGGTTTGTAAGGGCATTACCCCCCGTGAGATAAAAGCCAACAAGGCGCTTAACAGGGGGCCTGGTTCCAGCAGTGGACCAATATAGGCTGTAGAGATGGAGATGGAGACACAATTTACCTTTGTCCACTTTATGACAGATTCAGGATTGTCGTTAAAACCCTTAAATCATACCGAGTGACACTGCCTATTTTGAAAGATTTTCTTCGGGCTCAGTCGCACACAAGTTTATAGGTTCTGAGAGAACTCGACGTTATGCGTAACCAAAGATAAATAAAATAATAAAATAAAGATATCGTGCCGACCTGATAATGGATTGTAAAAACATACCGTGCACAGACGTACCCATTCACCATGCATGTACAAGTACAGTTAGGGTAGGTACGTTCACACAGCAGCACGTTTTACCGGCCCGTTTTATCGTATAGGTACCTACATTTTTAATCGGCGATGGTGAATGTAGTTGTATAAGCGAGTTTACACACATCACAGTATTTCAGATCCAGTAGGTAATGTTTGTGAACTCGCTCATACAACTACATTATATTTATTAGCGATAAGGCCGCCCATTGTACTTGTATCTTATGTAATGTCTTTTGTATTGTATTTTTGTTGGTGTACAATAAAGTATTTTTGTATTGTATTGTACATTCGCCATCACCGAATGAAAACTTATACGATAAAACGTACTGCTGTGTGAACGTAGGTACACTTTACTATCTACATAGGCATTAACAAATTGGAAACTTTTGTTACTTGCGCTCACTTGAATGTTACGCAACATGACACCTTCAGGCTTGATATTAAGTTAGGCAAATATTTTTTATGGTTTCCGCTTTCGATTTTATTGCAACTTGCAATTTTTTTGCTAAACTTACAATAGGTACGTACCTAACTACTGAAACTTTCAATGAATGAATGAATGAATAATATATTTATTTTCTCTTACAAAAGATAATAGTTTACAATTTTTGGATTAAGCTTAATTTTATATCAATGATATGTTCATATGAATGTTATGTTTATATGAATGATACAGTGTTGGATAATTGTGGTGTTTTTATTTCTTCTATATTGTTCTCGTTATGTGGACAAAAAAATTAAATGAAGAGAAAATCAATAACACCTTATTTCTTATATATCTATAACAAACCGCCAAGTGCGAGTCGACTCGCACACGAAGGGATCCGTACCGTAAAAATCAGGCAACTTTTACAAAGAACATCAAATTTTCACTTGTTCGGAGACCCCTGTAAATTTTCAACTTTATTTTATTGTGAGTATTTGTTATTATTACAATTGAAGTGTTACTTAATTATAGAAAGTTTAATGTGTCTACCTATTGTAGTTAAAGAGATACAGCCTTGACAAATTAAGAGCAAAAATAGCCAAAAAAATCATGATTGTTGTATGGGAGCCCCCTTTAATTTTGATATTTAATTTATTATTTGTTGTAATATATACTGAAAATATCAACTGTCAACCTCTTACGGTTAATGAGATATAGCCACGTGACAGACGGACGGACGGACAGCGGAGGCTTAGTAATAGGGTTCTGTTTTCACCCTTCGGGCACGGAACCCTAAAAATGAATACCACGGCATCACGCGTGAACGGCTGGACCGATTACGCTAATTCATTTTTTGTTGTCTTTGTTATTGTCAGGAGAAGGTCAATATAAAAGAACAAAATAAGAAAGTTCCGCAAGAAAATTTCAAAATTTAAGAATACTTACATAATTTTCATAGTTAAGACAGGACAACGTCTGTCGGGTAAGCTAGTTTGAAGTGCTTATTTTGTAAGCCTAAAGAAATAAAGTTATTGAAATCTGAAATCTAGTAGGTACATTTCATGGTCGCCTGGAAGAGGTCTCTCATAGCGGTAAGGCCGGCCTTTTTACGCCCGCGGCTCCCAGCACTACTCCCTACCACATTGTTATTCGTCATTAGGTGGTGTTACTACAAGTATACTGTACTGACGCGTAGGTTAGATATTATCTTCTTGTTCACTATTTTCATCAAGTTATTCTTTACCTAGTTATTTTCAAGTTCGTTACAAAGTGTAAAGTGGGTGATAGACGTACGAACTTAAAGTACGCGGTTTTTAAGATCGTGAACTTACTCCGCTCGACGTCGGAGACACATGTGAAGCTTACTCACTCTGCTGCGATGTCGTCGACAGAAGAAGCTATGTGTTTTAAATGTTGAGGTGGGTTACGAGCAAAATTTGAAACTTGTCGGATCGCCAACGAACTTACTCGGCGGCTTTAAAGTACGCGTACTTAGGGTGACACACCAGCGAAAAAGGTCGTCAAGCCACAAGTTCGCGAATTTACTTGCACGTCTATCACCCACTTAAAAGTGAGTAGGTTACTTGGTGCACGGTTCTCTACGGATGACTTTCAAAGGCCAAAGTTTCAAAAGATTGCTGATATAACTATTTATTTTGTATATTGTGTGCCCACTAATCTGGTCCTGACAGATTCACTTGCCTCTTCAATCCAAGAAGAGTGCATGAGAATAAATAGGTAAGAATAAGGCCCGTATTATGAAAGCTTGCTCAGTCATCGATTTATGCTTGAGCACAGATTTTATAATACTAGGCTTGAGTAATGCTTTTCTATGGAATAAACAACTCTCAAGCATAGATATATAGAATATACTTTATTGCACAAAAGTTGTACATAGGCGAATACAATGCTAGATAGCATTTTCTACCTGCTAACCTTTGGGTGGGGGTTTGGGTTTTGGGTCTGCTGTGTGGTGCCGGCTTAAAATTTGGACCTCTCAACTCTTCTCGCGGGTATCGTAAGAGGCGACTAAGGGATCCACCTGGCGTGGGCAGCAGCGCCCCGTGCAGAACAATTCTACCACCGAACTGCTATCTTCAAACCGCATGCCCAGCGTGGGGATTATGGGCACTACCCCCCGTGAGATAAAAGCCAATAAGGGGCTTATCAGGGGTAGGCCTGCGTCCAGCAGTCGACCAATATAGGCTGTGGAGGAGGTGGAGGTAACCTTCGGGTAGTGTTGACAACAATTTAGTAGATAGTGCTAGATAACAAAAATTACAAGAAACAAAGAAAAATACACTTTTTAAATCGTGACAATAACATAAATAAATATAAAAAAATTGTATACATAAGTATATAATACACAAATAATAAAATATATAACGTACCGAATTATTCCTGAGAAAGAAAGTGATTATAGACTCTGGATCTGAAGACGTGCACCTTCTGAGGATACCTCGCGACATTCCATTGGAAGACTATTCCATAAGCGATTGGCCTGGACGGAAAAGGTTTTATGGTAGCCCACTTTACAGTGATCCGGTGTTCCAAGCTGCAGTCGTTTTGAGTGCCGTACAGTGCGTCCAGAAGTGTAGAGTAGGGAAAATAATTCGGATAGATAACTTGGTGCAGTGGGTCAGAAAGAGTTTTAAATAAAAGGCATAATGTGTGCAAATCACGACGCTTTCTGATTTTGATCCACTTCAGTTGAGTGCGAAAGACGGATACATGATCATACTTCCGCAGCCCAAAAATGAAGCGGATGCAGAAATTGATTGATTGAGGGTTTAATATATGTTTCAGCTGCCGATCCCCATATTTCAATAAGGTACTCTAAGTGAGATTTTGTTAAAGAATTGTATATTATATTTCTGATTTTAGCAGGAATGCTTTTAGCCACTTTGCGCAAAGCTCCCAGCAATGACGTAAGTTTTGTGTTTACTTCCTCAATGTGTGACTTCCACGACAGATATCGACTGGATCAGTTAAAAGACAGCTCGCGGGCCATTCGCTTGAAGCTTGCGTAAGCTATTTTGTCACTGTAAAATGTATCTGAAGATTACGAGCTTAAGCCCTTATTTAAATGCATATTTTTGCTGTGCGGTAGCGGTGCTTGATTTATGTGCTATGTCCTTTAACCTCATGATGTTTACGTATGACTCGTTTGGAATTTGTGACTGTCTTGACTTGAAAGTAACGCCCGACGCTTAGCTTTCGTATGTCCTGTCGAAATTTTCGAATTTATTGCATCATAGATCTTCGTAATTTATAATTTAGGAACCAAGCTATTTTTGCTGTGCATAGAAGTAAAGATGTTGGTAATGTAGGCCTTCAATACAGGGTGCCACGAAACACGGGTACCAAGTAGCCTACTAAGTAGTACTAAGCCGAAAGGTTTCGGGCGCCGAGGGAAAAAATTAGACTTTTTTCTTAATATTCGTCTTCTTTTACGCGTAATCTTACATTATTTTTATTGTTTATAAATTTAAGAGTATTTACATCATGTTTTTGTAATCATTATATGACAAAACACTGGTTTTGTTGATAAACAAACAAAAACAAAAAAAAATACAAATATTCACACACTCTTGCATTATTAAACATTATAAAATGTTAAATAAAGCAAGAGTGCGTTTACAAGAACACGAATAGGAAGAAAAAAATATGTTTTCAAAAAATAAACAAGTAAGTATTCGAAATTCCAAAAATTGTTATAAACAAGTTGATCCCCTCGGGTTCTAGAATCACCCCTTTTCGCCTTGGTACATATGTTACGTGTCACCCTGTACCTCTATATTCAGATCAAGTTTTTCCCTATTATTCTCAAACAGTAACTGCTCTACATATTCTATAACGAAGGTTCAAAACGTGTCTTCGTGAGCTCACTGCCGTAGTAAGTTATTAAAATGCAAGACGCTTTGCTGGCTGTTAAAATGTAGAAGAATTTGTAATTGTACCGTTCAATGGACTGGAAAATGTACTATTTGTTTATTTATTAAGTCACAACCCCGAGTCACACTAGCGCCGCCACCTATTTATTCTTATTTTTACGTTAAACAAATGAATTTTCAAAAATCCATTGGGCTGTTTGTGATACCTACCTTAAGCCTTAAGCTTTTTTAATGCCTCTGTAATAGTTTTATTTTGTATATTTTTGACAGAAATGCGTAAACAAAGTTTGGTAGCCCCCAAGAGCAACTTCGCATCTTGCATTCCTTTGTTTAACGTAAAAATAAGATTAAATAGGTGGCGGCGGGCGCTAGTGTGAGTCAGAGTATCGCCTTAAGTTGAAACACGATAGGTGTCAATACCTAGATATACATATACTACGTAATTTGCAGTTCTAGTTTATCTAATTAAACCTTCCTCAAATTCTTACTGAAGGCATTTAATCAGCTGAGTTTTTAACTTATTATTGGCACCTAAGGGAACGTACCCTACCGTACTACGTGACTCATTTTTTACCCCCTTCCGACCTTGGTGACCAACCGTAGTATACTGCATGGGGGCCTAGGCATATACGCCAAGATCCCCCACTAGTTCATTCATAAATACAGTTTTCAATAATATTTTGCAATGAGAAAGTTGAAAATTTTAAATCTTATGTAAAACCATAATGTAACAGGAATTTAATTTACGAAAACAAGTCTATTTTCCTTTTATTCACATTTATTTTTCATCTCAATCATCTTCAACAAAAGCGTGAGATTTTCCTAGCTAGAGCATATTGACTACGTGACGAAAACCTAAGCCCCCTCTCCCCCTGTGACCAAGCGTAGTATTTTGAAGACCTCTCTCCTCCCCCTGAACGGGTTACGGGAAACTCACCCATACTAATGGGTACGTTCCCTAACATACACGTTTAACTGGTCAAAATGTCAATATTGACTAATGGGGATTCGAGTTGAACGACCAGGATACTCTGCACCTGAGATAAAAACCTTACCTTTTTTCCATGCAGGCATTGTTTATTTTGTAAAACAAACATACTTTATACCTACCCCCTATAGATTCCCCATGCATTGTTCCTCTCGGCTATTTACGTTTTTAGGAAGTTATTTCTTTGTTCGCACTACCTACGCACGATACGATTCCCAAGGAGCTGATTGTACTATCTAATTAAAATGAAGAATGTTTAGAAAAGAATCCAAATTATAAGAACCTGTTAAGCTGCATTCGGCTATACTTAGGTACGAATTAATTAACTGAATGTTGACTTCGATGCGCATTCTGCATTACTTTGTAAGTAAATTATTACAGACCTCTAAATTAGTAGATCTACTAACACTGAGTAGGTACGTAGGTACCTACTCAGTGTTAGTAGATCTACTAATTTATCTACTAATCTATATTTCTATCTAACCCAAACTCATACACATCTCATAGTCATCATCATTTTGCTCTCTAAGAAACTTTAAAAAACAAGGGTCTCTCTTAAGTTAATTATTTTTTTGTGTATTCATGTTAACTTGTACTTTTTTTTGTGTTTGTTTATCGTAAGTCTCCAAACTAGCGTCTGTAACGTTGTTGTGTTTTATTGTAAATAGTGGCATCTTGATTGGTGTATACGTAGCTATGTTTACTGTTTACTTTTGAGAATATTCTGTACTGTTTGTGCCTTAATAAACAAAAAATAAAAAATAATAAATATATTAGTCCACTGCTAAACCCATAGCCATAGCCTCTTATAAATATACACCCTAATAAACATCTAAACTTGTACCAATTGCTAGATGTCATCATTCTGTTTTCTTCTGTTTCTATTGTGATATAAAGTGGATTTGTAATTTACAATTTACCTAGGTCAGAAAAAGACAAACTTTTTCACTATTCTTGCCAAAGATAGCCTCCAACTCCTCAGCCTATATTGGTCCACTGCTGGACCCAGGCATCCCCCTTATAAGCACCTTAATGGCTTTCGTCTCATGGGGGGTAATGCCCATAATCCCCACGCTGGGAATGCGGGTTGGGGGTCGCAGTTTGGTGGTAGAATTGTTCTGCAGGGGGCCCTGCTGCCCACCCACGGTGGATATTCCTTAGTCGCCTCTTACGACACCCGCGGGAAGAGTTGGGGTGGTGCAAATTCTAAGCCTGTGTCTAACCTAAAGGAAATAAACCAAATTCAGCTGGAAGATAAAAGGGCTAAGTTCTACCTTAGCCCGACATGAGAGATTTCCATTGAAAAATATAAAATAAAGCTAGCTTAATTATGTCTACGTACCTATGTGTTAATCTATTGAGCCCTGACTTAATTCACTGTTGAGAGTTAAAAGGCGTTCTTTGCCATGGAATTTTTATAAACCAATCGCCCCACTCCCTTCTAAATTCAGTTTAAAAATACTAAGCAAAACCTAGGCCTGATCATCGAACATTCCAAAACTACTTTCCAAAACGTTCCAAACAACGACAATGCAACCGTATAATGCGCAAATTAGTATTGTTCCACCATTAAAAATTCGTTAAATCACGCCTTAGTGGCTAAGTTCTTACCGGTTTGCAGTGGAGGTGAAGAAAAAGCGAGCGCTTGTACCGTTGCTGTCAGTCTGTACGGAGTCGACGGTTCGCGAGGACCGATATCTAGTCATTCTTCGAATATATTTGTTATCAAAAGGTCACCATGAAAGTGTTCGTCGTTTTGACAGCCTGCGCCGCTATTGCGAGTAAGTACTTTTGAATTTTATTTTTGGGACTTACCTTAACATTCTAAATACCTACTATGTAGATATGTAGGTACCACTAGGTCCAAGAATAGATACTCGTACATATGTACCAAGAAGAGCTAGCCAGGGATTATCTGCACAGATATATTCATTCAGAATAGAGTGTTCGATACTAGTGCATGCTTTAGAAAAGTTCAGATGCAGATTTTCCTTGTGATTTTACCGAGCCTCATTAGCCGTAGCAATTGATCATCATGAGAAATACAGTGTCAAACGACAAGAGCTTGCAAAATGCACTTTGTTTATTCAGAATACGGCTTAAATTACACATTTTAGTAGCGTTTCGTAGCAATTGGGAATATCGTAGCGCCATGCGCTCTTTCTACCATACAAAAGACTTCAACGCGCGACACGTACGCAAAAGCTTGTATAAAAACTTGTGACTTTTTAGATGTGATCTGTTTTTAGTTATAACTGTATGCTTGTTAATGCAAATCTTATCTTTACCTACCTACCTACCGTAGTCATAATATTTTATCAAAGTACTACTACGTACGTTACACATGCCCCAATTGCATAAAAATAATTAAGAATCGATCCAAATTGGCCGCTGATCGTAACCGCAAGCGGTCTTGCGAAAGGTTTATATAACGCTCGGCCTACTAGTTGCCAGAGCTAGTACGTAGATAGGTATTATATGTTATACAATGTCACATTACACATTTGTTCAGGTAAATATTGTACTTACCTAAGTATTAGCTTTATGTTTGCCGAGAGGTGATATCGAAATCGTTTTCTTCCCCGTAGCCCGTATTCACCGTAATTTTTGGATAGGCATATAATACATTAGACTCTATCTTGTACTCGCGTCTTGCGAACTTGATAAATTGAGTAAAAATTTCATCCCAACTTAAAAATATTATGGGAGCGGTGAAATTCTTCGTTTTATAATGTTTGTCGAGCGACAAATTCTTTAACAGATTCACAGATTTTATTGATCTTTTTTTTGTAATAGGTTCCTACTCGTAGTAATTTAAGCAGATAGTTCTAAGTTCAAGGTTATTACTTAGTTGAAAGTCAGATGAATCCATTACAAGCTCGGGATATTAATTCCTGCTGCTTGATAGGTATTAAGTAGGTAATTTTATACGAAAAGGTGATTTAGTAAAAACGTGTTTTACCCTAAAACCGAAAGTGAGTTATATTGGCATCCATTCTATTAAAACCAAGATAGTTGCTTATACTTGGACTTTTATTTCATTGTAATGGCTACCATTTACTATCTTACGTAGGCACCTAAGCATAGGTACTTCCTTTTAATTAATTGTTTGTTTAATGAAAGTTTCCTTCAACAATAGGGTAAATAAAACTATAAAAATAGACCGGCTTCACGCTTGGTTGCGTTCACAGACATTGACATTCAACGTTTCAACCACTCCCCTCTGTTTCGCAGATTAATACTATTTCTATGAAACATTGCTTAGGCCTCGTAAATGTTGACACCGCTTTGTATTAAAATTTACGCAAATGCTTTTGCAACTCTATTAAGGAATTGTAAGTAAAATATCTGAAAGTTTTATACACACACGGAATAAACTGGACTTACGTTCAACTCGATACAGGCAACTTACTAAAGTAAGTCCCTTGAAAGTTACGTCGAAGTCAGTTTATCCACAGAATGTTGGTTATCGTATTCCTTGTAAGTAGTTTCTCAAATTTCCGCATTATATATAAATAAAAATATTATTAGTTCGACTTAGATAATGGTAGGATAGGTCCTTCTTTATGAGTTTTGATTTTATTACAGATTTATAACCTGAACTAAACTCTTAAGACATTAATGTCTGTTACATATATCTCATATACAACCTAACTAAGGTATAACCTACCTTACATATTGAGACAGTGTTCGAGACTTAGCAACAACAAACACATACAAAATTCGAATCTCTCGAATCAAATTCGAATTTCAAGAAAGAATCTTGAAATTAAATACACAAAATAAGTGGCAAGTATTCCTGGTTTCTGTTTTAGTTTAATTTAAACTGTGTGACAGAGAACCAGTCTTAAATATAGAGTTACTCCAAGGCTTTCCCACTTTAGTAACTATAATATTTTATTGTCATAATACTTTATTATTACTTTATTGTCTATTTACTTACTTTACTTTAAGCGTAACGTTACTTTCAAGGTCCCAGTAAAGGAAATGAAATGTAATGTATGACGTTATACGTATAATAACTAAATTTATTAAAAATTGTAGCTGATTGTACAAAACAGCTTCAATATTTTGATAGTGTCCGAAACGTCAGTAAATAAATTAATTAAAATGAAAAGTGTCATTACGGACAAAGCGTCCGAAATTATTGTGTCCGAAACGTCAGCAAGCCGTAATTAATACAGAGTTTACGTCATCTAGATCACTTTTTAAATGACAAAAAATGGTGTACCTATAATGAAAAACCTTTGATCTTATTATTTAATTAATCTACAATTATTTGTGCCTGTGTATATGAATTGCCAGGCAAGGTTGGGTCAGGACTCTTGGTGCATCCGATGCACCATGTTGTAACACGGCTCACTTTCACTTCACTTCTTGCATCATACTACTCTTGCGAGACACCAACGATCATGTCTTCTATCCCACTTGGCATGTCAAATGTTTGGCTAGAGTTATTGAAGATATCAATGAGAATCATGCGTTTGCATTAAAGGTTAACAAAACTGTTTTAACCGTTAATGCAAACGCATTAGAGTAAAGAATACTATCTTATGCAAAGTTAAGAAATAAAGAACAACTTAAATAAGCGTTAATTTTAAAACCATTTTGATATAATAATTTTGTGAACGCATTATAGAGTGCAGTGTAAATTAGACAAAAGCACGCAAACGCGGTAATTACAAATCTAAAAACATTACATAGGTACTCGACTTGGTTTCTGGTTTATTAGAAACAGTTTAAAGGTTATGTATAATTTAATTTAAAATATAAAGCGAAGTCAAAATACCTCATTAATATTCATGAGATTATGAGACACATAAAAGTTCAAATGTGAGTCCTTGACTGGTTACATATTAGAATTGCAAAATCTTGAAATGTCACATCAATGATGGGCCACGTTCGCCTATGACTAAACAGACGATCGACAAAGCTGTTTGATCGAGAGGTTACTCTTTACCAATATTTACTGTTATGTATTTGTAACTTCCAAGTGTCGGTAATTGGCAGACATCTTCTCTTGTACAACTATGTCTGGTCCGGTTTGGTTGACAATAACAAAAGTATTGGGCCTATTTATAAGAATTACCTAAAACCATATCCATAGGTAACGTTGTATACAGTTAGCTTAAGAGCTATAATACACTGGAGATTTGCGAGCGATTTAATAGCGAGGCGAGTGCGCAGCGAGCTTGCCACGAGTTCGAATTGAGCACGCCGCGACAACACCGCGATTAGCGCTGTCAACGCCAGTGTTCAAAACGCCAATCGCACGACGCGAGCTCGCTGCGCAACTGCGGCGACGTCGCGGAGTGGTCGCTGCGAACTCGCTGTGAACTCGCGGCGAGCTCGCTGCGCAATCGCGCTTTGAAATAGCTCGCAAATCGGCAGTGTGATAAGGCACTAAGACTTGGGCGTGTGGCCACTCTTTGGTAAAGTGTTGTTAATGCGTCAGGCGATGGTTGATGTAACTGGCGTTATGTAAAAACCTGATACAGGCCTATTCTCCTATAATAAAGTATCGAAACATTTGGTTCGAGATTGCTGCTGATCGCATTTAAACCTGTTTAAATCACTGTTTCTTTGTTGAACAAACCTCTATAAAATTAAAAAGTATCATGCTAACCTAATAGGTAAATTGGACTGAGTTTTTCATGGTTTTTATAATCTTAATGGTTTTTTTCGTAACTTTATACAAACAAAGATACAAAAACAATAAAACGACAAATTACAACTAGTTTTACACTCATATCAATTTCCTAAAATTCTAAGCCGTCGTCACCCAGAAGGCAGAGTGCCCAAAAACCTCTAACGAATGCGAATATTGCTTTTTTAAATAGGATTGCCTCCAAGTATAAGACTATTTAATTGTACAAAGCAAAGCCAAGAAGTTTTTGCTTTTATTTTTATTGAATAAATTGTGTAAATATGGTTTTGCTCTTCATAACAAAAGAGGCTTGAATTAAACCGTTTTTACAAAATGCGTTTTCCCAGGAATACACCACCCGATTTGAGAGAGTAACAAGCGGCGATGTTTTAACTGTTTTCAAAGAAAATCTGGCTAAAATTCGTCACTTAAGTTGAAGTGATGCTCGAAAAAATTTATCAACTTCTTATCTGCTATCTAAATTACCTGTAGAACCTAGAAAATTCTAAAAATCCAATTTTTTTTGCGCATCACTAACCATTCTTACTGTATGTAAAAGTAGTATATAGATACTGTATTTTGTTCCCAAAATTTACCAAAACATTCTTCTTTCCAGGTGCACAATTCGCGTGCCCCAAAACTGGAAAAGACGCCCAGTACGAGGATGAGAGGCAGTGCGACAAGTTCTACGAGTGCAAGGATGGAGTACCAACCACCAAGCTCTGCCCAGACGGTCTCGTCTTCGACCCTACCATCAGGAAGATCAACAAGTGTGACCAGCCCTTCAATGTAGACTGTGGAGACAGGACTGAACTTCGTAAGTCGAAATAAGTTTTTATTGTAGATTAGGTACAACTACACAAATGAATGCTGAGTGAAACACTTTACATCTAGGCGCTTACCTAAACATATGTAGCTCTGAAGCAACAGTTTTCTTTAGTAATCAGGTTTCTTTTTCGTGTGCCCACAATCTGTACTGATAGGAAGTGACTTGGTCGACGATGTATCACGAAGACAACTATAATATTGACTCGACACGAGAGACAGAGATAAATTTGCTGTGAAAATTGTGATTTTCAAATTTATATAACATAGGTAGGTATTTATATACTAAAATTTGCTTTAAAAAACCTCCATCCGCGTTCTCTGCAATCAAAATTAATAGCCTTAGCTTTGTCTACAGAGCAATTATCTTAGGACTTACATAAATAAAAGCCCTTTTACTAACCAAGAAATGTAGGTATTCCCTTGAAACCACTCTAGTTCCTACTAGTGAAGGTATCTAGCACCTTTGACCGCCTAGGTCAACACACACCAGTGCCTTTCTAGGTCGTTAAATATGTACCTAGAAATATCTATGTAATATAATAATTAACGTGTATTATTGCACTTAGCTATCGCAAGAATGGTATCGTAGACGGAGAAACACGTTGTTGTTAAAATGTCAAAAGACTACCTATTCTATGCCAATCTTTGCAAAACTTCCAATTGAAAATGTTGTAAGTTAGGTTGGACAAGCCAAGAAGTCGTACGTGATTTGGTTTATAATTGTTTTGTCGATACAAGACGTGGTTGGATAGAGCAAACATTTAAATTCTAATGTTTTTAGCGATTTAAGCTATTACTAGCATAGACGAGTTAGCGTAGACTGTTATTAATCAATCGATCGTGTTTTTTTATACATTAAATATAAAAAAATGCGGGCGACCTAAGCCTAAGCATTAATTACCTAAGATTAATTTCTTAAAACCTTCCATACACTTTAACCAACCCCAAGAGTCAATCCGGTTTTGACTCAGTTTTGTTTAAAATACAACATAAAAAATGTTTAAACAAAAATCAGGCAAAATCTTTTTTCTCTTTTTACCCGCGAGAGGCCGGTATGGTTATCTGATACTTTTTCTTACCTCGAAGCATCCAAAAGAAGAAGCGATTTTGATAAATGAGCTATTAAAATACTCGTCTTATATGGTTCATAGCTACATTTTGTAGGCATTCTCACTTTGCGAAATCGTGAAGAACTAAGAACCGGGTTTTTTATAGTTTTCTATTAATGACTTTTTCATACAATCTCTTTCTTTCACAGAGCCCCCTAAACCGACCACCCAATGCCCCCGCCGCAACGGTTTCTTCGCCCACCCCGACCCAGCTGTCTGCAACGTCTTCTACAACTGCATTGAAGGCGAGGCCATCGAAACCAAGTGCACCGCTGGACTGCACTTCGATGAGTACTCCGGAACCTGCGTATGGCCAGATGCGGCCGGCAGGCAGGGGTGCAATGCTCAGGACAGTAAGTCGAGATTTCTCTGAGTTTTTTACATAACTTAATTTTTTTTGTTTTGGAAAATCTAAAATCCGACTTCAAATTCCATAATTTTTTTTTTAAGTTATTCGGGACGAATACTAACTCTTCGGGAATAACATTTTTATAGGCTCATTTCGGGATCATTCTCTTTATACAATAGCAAAAAAAACCATTAAAATCGATCCACAATTGATGGAGAAATTACCGAACATACGTAAAAAAACACATTACAGACCGAACCCTCTTTTTTTTCAAAGTTGGTTAAAAATGCATGGACTAAAACTAAAAACTGAAAAGGAGTCCTTGGTAAAAGCATGGAAGAATACGGACTAACACAGGTTCGACTTCCATTTAGTAGGCTATAGAACAACAATTTATTAAAGCAGGTACATACAATTTCTACCAGTTCTACCACTAACTTACCCTACCCACTACCTTATGGATTGGAGTGACAGAATCTGATTAATCATGAGTCATATATTTTTATTAAGAGACATAATAACTTTATGTACTTATCAGCCGAATGCTTGCTTTAAACGTTTATAAGGACACAATGTTCTTAAAACAGACTCTGAGCAACACCTTTCATTTTGTTTCAACTTTATACCAATAATATTATGCATTTGGTATTTTTTTGTCGTAAAACCAAAACTAATTAACTCTTTACCTCCACAGAGAAGCTTAAGGATGGCTTCGAGTGCCCCCCCGGCCAGCAAGTTGACGGCTTAGGCCAGATCGTCGCGCACCCTAAGTTCGCGCACCCTAGCGACTGCCAGCGGTTCTACGTCTGCCTGAACGGAGTGGAGCCTAGAGACCTCGGCTGCCAGGTCGGAGAGGTTTACAACGAGGAGACGCAGAAGTGTGATGCGCCTGAGAACGTGCGCGGATGGTAAGTAGCAAAATTCTCATTTACTATAATGATTTTAGCACGTCACAAGTATAAAAATGAGAGACAAATAATTCGCTTCTTGATCCTGCTCCTATCTGATTAGAGTTCTAGAATTTGAAGGTCCCTCTCAACTTGGGACACTGCTGAGCATTTGCGTGTTCTGTATTGCCCTTTTTCTGTTGAAGCAAGTCAAGAGTTATCATGTACAAAATATACTTACGCCCGAATACTCAAACGCAATCAGATTTAAGCGCGTCTCAAGTGACAATTTTTTGACAGATTTTCGTTAAAAACTGTCAAATAAACGCGACTTGAGACGTGCTCAAATCTGAGTTGCGTTTGAGTATTCGGGAATTAGTCAGTTGTCTTGTTGACGCTACGTTCATAGTGATGACGATTGATTGTTTTAAATAATTCAATTTGTCATTAAAACAAAAGAAATCGGGTGCTTTATGAAAGTAAATTGAACAGATGAATTTTTTTTGGGTTAAAATCCGATTTATTGGCCTTTCCACTATTAGATAATTGTTTTTCTCACAGCCTGATATTTTGTAGTTACTTATTATAATAACATTATATTCATTTATATTATAATATTTTATGATAATTTTATTAACAAAGAAAATTACCATCAAATATTAGAAACAAATTAGAACTAGTATTTACAATTGAAAAAATTTAGTTAACTGCAGACTGTTGCAAGCAATCTACAGGTAGCTCAACTGATCCATATAAATACGAGTCGGAAGCGTCTCCAAGTCGCTGGCTGCATTGTCCCGCTGCTGTATGGCAATGCTGATGCGCTGCGTTAAATTAATTATTATATTAATTTATTGTTTATCTTTTCATTTCAGCGAGGACTGGTACAAGGAGTCCGATGAAGCGGCGCCAGCACCCAAAGCGAGATCTTAAATGTAGTTTTAATTTAATTTTAAGCATTAAGACTTGATAAGTTAAATACAATTTAAGTTAAACGACCTGTTTGTTTGATTTTCACGTAATATTATTCAACGATAGCATGGCACGAAAACGAAAATATCAAAACATCACTAATATTATAAATGCGAAATTGGATGGATGGACGTTTGTTACTAAAAATACTGAATGGATCGTGAAATAACCTTTGAACGTTTCCATAGAAACAACGCGTGCGAAGCCGTGGGCAAAAACTAGTTCGAAAAAAATAACAGAAACAAGTAATTTAAAATGATAGTTACTAAATAGTTTAGAGATTATAAATAGATTAAAAGTTTCAGTTCCTGAAAGATTTAAATGCAGCTAAAGCTACTTTTACAAAAACCTAAGTCCCCGACGGTTTTACTTTAAAAATCACTTTGATTTTACATAATGTGGGGTCTACATCGTCTTGCTTCATTTTTATCGCAAAATAAGGTTCCTCATAATTTCACGATAAAAATATAGAGATACTTACCTCATTTAAGTATCATTTTCGCTTAAGGCGTTTTGATGATTACAGGTATTAACATTTCCATGTTTTTGCTGGTAGAGCTGTGGCGCGCCTCTTCAGCTCGCACCGCAGAGGCTGAGGAGTGAATGGGTTAAAGAATCCCAGATAACTACCTTCATTAAATCACTTCATCCGTTTAGGAGCCTTAAAATGCTACATAAAGGTACATCGACACACAGACACGTCAAACCTTAAGTTCTTCGCACATTAGTCTAACTCCGCTACACAGCACAAAAATGTGCATTCAAATATGGGCTTACACTCTTTAGATACATTTTACAGTAGCAAAATAGCTTACCCGAGTGGTCCACGAGCTGTCGTCTGTCATCTGATGCCATCAATACGAAATGCATCTAAATGTTACGAGTAAAGGTCGACAGCTGTCTACAAGCCGGCATCGCACTGTCCGCGTTAATCGCTTCAAACGGATTTTTTGAGCGTATACCAGTTGGTGCATCCACTGCGACCGCAGCAATCAGATTGCCGACCATTTGCAAACCAATAATGACGTCATCCGCACTAAACGTATCGCTGGCATTGCCGACAGTCCTATGTGTCCGCTCCGTGCGGCGCGGACCAGTGGACGCACATCTATGGCAAACCATACAGAGAATCTTAAAATCCGTTTGATGCGGTCAGTGCTGAGCGCCGATGCGGCCTGTTGATGCTAGCCTTTATAGCCCATATTTGCATACACTGTTTTGGGCTGTGCGGTAGCGATGCGCCTCTGGGCCTTAAAGGTTGCAATTCAAAGCGCTCCTCTACACGTCTGCGTCGTGATTTAGAAAGGGAAGATCCCTAAAAGGTAGTTATTCTGTGCTAAAAGTAATGAAAATATACTTAGGATGATCAATCTTCATCATCATCATCACCATCAACCTATCTTAGTCCACTGCTGGACATAAGCCTCCCCCAATGAGCGCCATAGCGCCCTGTCTTCAGCTTGCCGCATCAAGCATCTGCCCGCAGTCTTTCGCAGATCGTCATCCCACCTGGCCGGAGGGCGTCCCACACTACGTTTGCCGAGGATGATCAATAGATTAATAATATTCTGATTATATAATTCTGATACTCTCGAAAACAATTAATCTTCTGAGTATCGTGCACTGGTGCCCACGTCACGGGCCATGAGCCTAGTGTGGAGCCCTATCCAATCTTATTAGACATACCTATTAATTATTTAATTAGCTTCAAGTCCTTTTTGTGTAATATATAAGTGTGATTAAATGTTATGTGTTTTTCAAATAAATAAATGATTGTATTGTATTCTATTGTAATAAAAATCTTGAAAATAAACCAAAAGCTATAAAAGAGAAACTTTTAAAAGATTACGTTAATGCTAGCTTTAGGTACCTTTCATAGTAATTAACATCTTGAGAGAATGTTATTTTTATCCGTGCTTGTACTTACAAGCACGGATAAAAATAACATTCTCTCAGAGCACATAGAGACATAGAGAGCAAACTACCTAATTAAAATTCTGCTTATTCAGCAAATACTGCCAGTTTTGTCAATTATTTCCATTCCATAAACTTTTATGGTTATGTTAGTGGAAAAGTGCCCATAATTTACAGCCATAACACTACAATGCCTATGCAGATTTCAGACCACTGATTTTTATTAGAAACTAGATTCTGCCCGCGGCTTCGCACGCGTATTTTCGGTATAATAAGTAGCCTATCATATAAGTTAGGCTATATTCTAAATGTACTTAAAAATTTATCTTGATCTGTTCAGTAGTTTTGGAGATCTTAGGTAATATAAAATTCACAACCTTTCGGATTTTTAATATTAGTAGGACTTTATTAGATTCTTACGAGAAAAAATGTAAAAGAAAATATTTTCGTTTCCCGATGCACTTTATTATTGTTGTTAATATTTATGTAATAAAACTGTAAGTAGTTTATTTTTATAACTATGTAAAAAAAGTAAGGACCAAACTTTCAAGGGAGGTTCAGATTTGAACATAGTTCACAGGATAACAATAAAAGTACCTTCAGTACTATAGTAAACTTTGAAATGAAAATATGAAATGAAGTACACGCTAGACTGGACATAAATTGCTTTCAGCGATATGGCCGCCTGTTGTACTGTTTTTAATTTAGATTTAGATCTACAGTGGGTGGTGGTGATGCTTAGTGGTAGATAACACACTTCTTTGTCTTCAGCCTATGGTGATTGATGACCACAGTTTTGGTCGTGGTGATAAATTACACTTATGACGTTCACTGTAGTTTCAATAATTTTGGTATGAGGGACGAATGTGGACAAATATTATCATGAGGGACGAGCAAAGACTTTTTAATGGCGTGGGCTGAACACCAGGGACGAATATAAATCACAATAAGATTGTTTATTTTTGCTTTTACGTACAATAAAGTGCTAATTCATTAATACTGTGGGCGACGGCCGCGCCGAGGTGGTGCATGAAGATATCAAGCTGTTCTTACGAAAATCTATAAATTTAAATAAAACAAAGCGTGTGTGAGATATCGTCGTTTTTTTTTTATTCGTATGAAAGGCCTATCAATGCCATTACGTATAGAATATAACATCGTTCAAATGTCCGCCGCGGCTTCTCTGGGTGGCGCGCACCCGAAATGTAAAATTTTCCATGACTCTGGCGCATAAATTAGAACAAAATCTTAAGTAATTACGAAACTTTGAACCTGTCAGGTTACCTATCAATATAGCTCACTGTATCAATAGCTAAGTATAGATAAGTATAAGCTCTCCCTGCAAGTTTTTCCCATGCGACAACATGTCTTTAACACACAAAGCATGGTTCAGTGGAACAACTATCACTCTACATAGGGCGTTCACCTCGAACTAATTCTAATCACGATTCTTTTTTCTTTTGCATTGACTGTCTGTGCTCTTACCTTGCATATATAACTGTGTTTACCTTTAGTTTTTATTGTAACCTTGGCATGTAGAGATGAAGGTACCTACTATAGACACATTTTTAAAAGCTGGCGTGTTCCCTTGTGTTTCCTTTTTTGAATACTGGAGGCCTGGAAGCCAATTCTCGCCAATTTATCACTCGATAATTATCAAAAGAACTGTCAAATTTCGCAGTTTTTATATGAAAGACCTGTCAAATTGGACAGTTCTTTTGTCGAGTGATAAATTGGCAAGAATTGCCTTCCTGGATTTGTGACGTCAGCGTGGATAATTGTATGAAAAACAAAATCAGACAGCGCCAGCTTTTAAAAAAAAAATCTATAATACAGTTAGCTAATAAAGAAGGTGCGTGTTGTCAAAAACACCGTCTTTTCTTTATTTAACTGGAATAGATTCCATTCAGTTTTGATTACAGTTTAATGAGGTAAAATACGTGTAGGTAGAATCGAATATAGGCACCTACGTAGTTATATTCTTTGTTGTGTTAAAAATATTAAAATAACCTACGTAAGCCTGATAGGAGACATTTTAAGTTACTTTTTTAGTAAAAATACTATATTATATATGAAACTTCAATGATATATTGCAATTAATATTCCTGTATTGTGAATCAATTTTCTTACTCCCACAGTAGGCAACGAAAGCTCCATAGTTGCATGACTTGGGTTCAAGGTTTCTTTCCTCTTTTTTACCTGTTCCCATTTTCTATGTAGAGGCAGAGGTTATGTAATGTTGTAACCTGTTATAACCATGGGTTATACATATATCAGTATAAATCAGTATGTGTATATCACTCACTTGTGCACTATTACGTGTCCTGCGCAGGTCTCCACCGCTGTCAAAGCTTGGCTACGAGACATCATCATCTTATTTTGGTTTATATTATTATTATATTTATTTATTTTATTTATGTATTGAACCTCGATAAAGCTGCAACCGCAGAAGCGTCCCGGGCGCCGGGTAGCCAGTGCCGAGTACCCGGCGGCGAATTGTATGCAAATTATCCCGGATAACGTACCTACATGCTCATCACTTCGCCGTCAGGTACCCGGCACCGGCTACCCGGAAACCGGGACGTGTGAAAAGGCACAAATAGTATGCATACAGGGTAAGACCTAAATTCAAGAAGGCTTGTCGGTGGGGATAGATAATTTATTTGATACAAGCTGACAGCGGCTAAAGAAATAAATGAACAATTAAACGAAAGCAGAGAATTATATACGAAAGTGAGCACTTATCTATGATCGATGTTTATCTCTATGACAAGAGAAAGGCTAGTTGTAGTGTTCACAATTATCTATTATCAGACAAAATACCCGTAACAGTTTTGTTTGGCACCACATATAAAGCAAGCATAGACTTTTGATTGATATAAGTACTTATAATATATACATATTTTTTTATTTATCTACAGTGTTTTTTTTTTCAACTGGAATAATATCTATCGGAAATGTCGAAACCAGACAGAAAAACTTTTTAAAGAAACTATTAGTTCTTTTTTTTTACAAGAACTATTATGAGATAAAAAAAAGCGAATGCGTAAAAAAAATTACAAACATTAATTTTGCATTTAACTCTACTTTTAAGTAGCTTCTCTACCGTTTTATTTTGATAAAATGTATGCTATGAAGGCACATAAATATTTTAATAATATATGAAATAAGCTTTATTAACAAAAAAAATACAAATTAGAATTAGGTAGTGTTTACAATTAAAACAATTGAGCTAACTGAAATAACATGAAATAACCTTTATTAACAAAGAAAATTACATACAAATTATAAAAACAAATTAGAACTAGTATTTACAATTAAAAAAATTGAGTTAACTGCAGACTGTTGTTGCATACAATTTAGAGGTAGCTCAACTGATCCATATCAGTACCAGTAGGAAGCGTCCCCAAGACGCTGACTCCATTGCCCCGCTGTATGGCAATGCTGAATATGAAGTTGATTACATCTAATAATATAAATGCGAAAGATTTATTTCCTCTTCACTCCAAAACTACCGCACAGATCGAGCTGAAATTTTTAGACCTGGAAGAAATTACATAATTACCACTATTTTTATTCGAAAATTTGCGAAGCTGCAGTAAAAACTAGTTATTTATAATCTGCCCGAAGCTTTAAGCTTTAATCTATTATAAAAAGGTTACCTGGGTACAAATTTGGCAATAAATGACACAATTTCTTCGTTAGTCATGTACCTAGACAATACCAGTAGGAGCGAGGTGAAATCAGGCACGCCTGCACTAAACCAGTTTCTAGGCATTCGTTACTCAACGCTCATTATTGTATAGGCAACTCTTTATTTGACTTTATCAGTGCCTATTATTAACTAAAATACATACTTAATTATTGCTATAGACTGTTTTAAATTCCAATGTCAATCGACGATTGTTAATTTTAAAATTTGTTTCATTTTGCAGAAAGCTATTAATTATTTTATACGTATTGGCGGAAGTTTCTAGGCACTTACGGAATAATTCCTGGGTACAACAAGCATTCAACGTTTAGGTATCGAAAGAGGAAACAGCTATGGGGTCGTAAATTAAATTAAATGAAAATGGTTGGCAGATAATTTTTAATATCTGTCCTTGTCTTTTTTGTAACTTGAAGGAGACAAAAATGTTGTTTTAAACTATTAATAGTGCTTTATGTGAATTCCCAGCACTCTAGACAAACAAGAAATGCATGAATACGAAAGTCTACGGCCTTCGAAAGTTCAACATTGCCGTATTATTAAGAACAGGAATATTACAAAATGTTTAAGTCTGTCTGTTTGTTCGGTTGGTAGGATCCAAAAAACTCCTACAGATTTACAATAGCTAGGCAGGTTTAATATAGTTAAGAATTCTAGGTAGATAGGTCTATTATTGTTTCTTTATAAGTATTATTGAGTGCCTAAGTTCTGTTTATAAAATAAATATACATATATTATTCTTATATTATCTTATGTTCAATTATCTTATGTTCAATTATTTAATGTAATTTTTGTACTTTTGGTTCTTTAAAATTAACTAGCTGCAGCCTGCGGCTTCGCACGCTTTTTTCTGGAAAAAAAAAGTAGCCTATGTCCGGCCCCGTGATACCATCTACCTCGCTGCCAAATTTCACCGAGATTCGTTCAGCCGTTCTTGAGTTATAAATAGTGTAACAAACACGACTTTCTTGTATGTACATATATAGATATAGAGATGTATGTAATATTTTTTTCATTTGCTTAATATATATAAACGATACAACTTTATCATACGCTTTATCAAATGTTTCTAATGGTCTGAACAGACTATTTATTTATTTATTGCATTATATTATGGTACATACATACATTTGTCAGGATTTATTAACTATATTAAGGAATACACACGACATGTATTAGGAATACACACAATATTTAGGGTGTTGCAATGGAAGACGGCCAGATACGTTGCATAATACTAATTTAATAAAATGGTATGAAAGGTAAGTATGTCATATGAAATGAATGCAAGATTTGAATTACAAGTCACCAAAAGTATCACGTAAAAAATAATTTAGTTCGTAGTAGCATTTTAGACTATATGACAAAATGACTAATAACCTGAAAACTGATATTCAGATATAATCGATTGCTTTAACATGCGTTGAAGTATTAAAACAATAGCTACAGTTCGAAAGCTAACAAGACACTTTCAAATGACTGTAAAATCTGAGAATCTGAAGATCTGATCATCTTTAACAACTTTTATGAGTGAAACCACAAGCAAAAGTTAACCAGCTTTAATGAGTTAAGTACTTATCGGTAAACCAAACGACTTTGAAAGCCATGAAATTGACCATGACGTCGAACGAGGTTCGCACAGGACCTCGTTACTACTTGTCTATACATACCTACTACCCACATGCCTATACATTATGTTCTACATAACCTGCATTGCATTATATTTATGTAGTGTATGATAGTTGTGGTATGTATACAGTTTTTGTGGGTGATATTAAATTAACAAGCTTTGGACCGTTCTCTTAATGTGAGTGCACGTTCGAATGAAAGTTTTCAGAGTATTACCTGACTACCAATGGAGGAGGGTTATTACGAAATGGCCAATTTTGTAATTATCGATTATAATATCATTTCATTTCATTTATTTATTGCGAATATGTACATAGGTTGGTAGCTCAAGATCTAATAGTAGCTAAAGTTAGCACATATACCCTGTTGGGCACTGCAATTTTAATTGTTAATAATTTACATAAAAATAACGGTAAGAAACTGTAAATTTTTGTGGATGTCATATACGAGAGAAAGTAATACAAGACATCCATATTTTCCAACAAAACTAAATACTTAGTCGGTCAAAAAAGCTCAAAAGTTAATTAACCTTTTAGCTGACAGCTAATCCAAAATTTTGGACAAATGAACTTTCCTCTAGAAAGTTTATGACTACAGTAAAATGTATAAAAATGTCATGAAGATGATAGAAGAACAAAGATTACGTAAACTTATGGTAAACAAAGTATTTATAAGAGGTGCATGTGTATTTACCATCAATCCTCTCAGATACACCACAAGAAACGCACATATCACCACAAAAGAACTTCAGCTATATTTGTAAACAAAAATATAAAATTGCCATTTTGAAAACTAGAAAATCGTAAAAGAAATTGCAGCAGTTTCACAAAAAAATAAACTTATTACAGTCACATTAGTCGAACGTTACGGTAACGTGCGCCGGCGCACTGGAAGCGTAGCCAGCAATACCGGGCAACCTCTGGAGGGAGTCACACGTACTTTCAGTGGAAATAATTTATTATTAGTAAATCAAAATGAAGTGTTTAATATTCGTCGTGGGTCTAGCTATGTGCGGTGTTGGTAAGTGTTTTTTTTTATTATATCACGTCACTAACAAAAACTATTTACACCCTTCCCAATATAAAAAAAAAAGAATTATATTATCCTTAGCCTTTGTATAAAGACATAGTCCTGACTTTTTTATAGCGTGATTTAATTTTTTCATGACTGGGAAGGTCATGATTTCTTCAAGATCTTTCTAGAAGCATTGCTCTTTACTTTTCATAGGATTTTTTAAATTTATCGTAAAGTTCATCGTTGAAACAACTTTTGTGAAAGTACCTAAGATAATACTACTCGAACTCTTACACATATGAACTCATTATGGTTGGTCTGAGTAATTAATCATTATAATCTGCTAATCATAATTAATTTCCCTACCGCATTATTTACTCAGAACGACATTATTATTGTTATTTTCCTACTGCATTTGCAGTAGGTAGAGAAAAACAAGTTGAAAAAAAATTTAAAAATAAATTTGCAGTAAAAAATGAAAAATACCAACTGGAGTAGGTAGGTAGCTAGAGTTAATATTAGGTTTGACATGGAATTTATACGTAGATGGTATACTTTTAACAAGGCAATATTAAAATCCCCTCATTCATAGATATCATCTATGTATGTATTCGAGGATGTTGTTTTAATCCTATTTTATTTCTCGTCTGAGCTTTCGGAACCTCCTTATTAATCTCCAAATTTTTAAAAAGATTTTGGTGCTTATTTAAACTGAACTGGTGGTCTTGAATTTGAATTCGATTTCGGTCCTAAGTAAGTGTAACTTCTGTCATCAAGGCCAACTCTACCTTTTGTTCAGTTCCGAATTTGTCCCATTATTACAAATGTGTCTAAAGGAGCACGACACGATTGTCCTTTCACTCACGCGTCTCGAAAACGGCTTGTTACTCAGTATTGCCTTCTTGAAATGTATCAAAGCCGTCAGTGTTGCATAGATGGCTTTGTTCTAAGGAATATGTAAATGGATCGATCGTGATATGACTTTCGAACTTCTGTTATCAATGCGTATGTAAAATAGGTAGTACGTAGCTTTCGTCTGGTCCGTGTCTCTATGTAACGCAATATGTTTTGTATGGAAAGTTTATGTGGAAATATTACATATACGTTGGCACACGTTGGTATACGTAATATTTTCCATAAAAATTTCCATACTATATTCGGTTCTAGAATATTCGATGGTTTTGTAAATAAAGGGATTACAAAATCAAATAAATATTTGTTGATAATATTTCATGACACATCAGTGTCATCAGCTCCCCAAGTCTTGAAACCGAGCTATCAAGCTCGGTATTCGTAAATTTTATAAATAAAATAATGCTGGACAATTCACACAGCATCATCTAGCCACAAGCTAAGCAGAGCTTGTGTTATGGGTACTAGATAATTGATATACTTAATACAATACACTACATAGATAGATTTTTTGTTATTATCATAGAAAACATCCAGGACACCTGCTACCAATATCTGCAGATCGTACAAACATTTGTTCCCAGGCGAGAATCGAACCCGCAACCTCCTGCGTCACATGCGGACCTACACCCGCCGCGCCACAGTGGTCGTCATAATCATTGAGAATTTTTTAAACCTACGCGTTTTTTTTATCAAATGACCCATTTGCTTGTTCGCGGTTTGGTTGTTTTCAACATTTATTTAAATAGTTTAGTAGATGTAAGTTTAATTTGTTTAGTTTTTTATATTTTTTATTGTTTGATTTTATTTTCTGCTAATTAGTTAGAGCGACATAATCTCAGTGTGACTAAGCTCTTTAAATAAAGATTGAAAAAAAAAACACGTTCTGGGATCTATCAAAATTTCGTTTACGATGTTGCAAGGGCAAAATAGATATTAAAGCTCGTCACGAGAATATGTACCTTACCAATGTCGCAATGCACAAATAGGTATACGTGTGAACGAGCCATTAAACGTTGAGCAAAGAAATTTCGATAACATCGCCAAACTAATGTGCTATTGGTTAATACACAGGCAATAGCAGGTATTTGCACTGTCATGGATTTTTCTCTTGTCAATATTATAACCGCTTATGGTTTATATAATCGCGACTCAGCAAACGTAGTGTAAGACGGCCTCCAGCCAGGTGGAACGACGACCTGCGAAAGACTGCAGGCAGATGCTGGATGCGGCAAGCTGAAGACAGGGCGCTATGGCGCTCATTAGGGCAGGCTTAGGCTGGACATAGGTCTAGCAGTGGATTAATATAGGTAATAAAGGTTGTTTATTTGAGGAGAATAATTATTTATATCGCTTGTAGGTACGGCCTACGGCCTCGTAAGTACTTATCTAATAAAAAACCAAAATGTGAAAACTAGCAAAGTTCGTTCAGATAGTGGCTATGAAATATAGCTTGGCAGTTTTATAGATCTTACTAAACATGCAAAATTGCAAGCCTGTAGTTTGATAATGTCTGAGATCTAGGTAGGACCAAAAGCGGGCTCAATGGTACGTGTAAAGATACTCATTGCTATTGAGTTGCCCGTTTTTTTCCGAACTTGGATGGACGTTCTAGCGCGCGTCTCAACCATGTCCCTGATATAGATCAGGCTTTTTAAAGGTATAGACCTATTTACTGTCTGTAAAAAATAGGATTCTTCCTACGAGGTTTTTATGCAAGACTCAATTGAAGCCCGAATATAAAAAAAAAGTCGATAAATTTAGTGCCCTTACTTCGAAATGGTTATTTGTGGTCGATCAAGAACATGAATAATTTAATTGTTTTGAAAAAAACTAAAAACCGAATTCGAATCCCTTAATTGTTTTGTTGGCGGGATAAATACTAATCCCTTGGGAATAAAATTTTAATGGGACCACCTCGGGATCAATCACTATACAATAGCAAAAGAGTTTTCAAAACCCGTCCATTATTAAAGAATAAATCGAACCTTATACATAGAACCTTCTTCTTTTTTCGAAATCGGTTAATAAATGAGTTGAATTGAAGAAAATAAAATCAATATGATGCCCACTCAATAAAAGCCTTTACCAAAATTACCATAGTAATCTTAGAAATTGGTTATTCGTAGGCATAAATAGCATAACCAGTTTGGATCCAGAATGTGATTCAAGTCGGTTACAAAATTATATGTAACAATATACCTCGGTCTGTCTGGGCCTTTTCAGTACTTTTCAGTACCAAGGAGATATCTCATCTATTTGTTAGAAATATCACATTAACCGATTTTCTGGTAGGTTATTTTTTATTCAAATTGAAATAGGTAATATTTCGTATTCGATAAGTCCCTTGAAATGAGTTGAGTTGCTCATTTAGGTTTTCCTAGCATCACTGGCAGCTGCAAGGGTTAGTGGCGAACTATGAACGTCGCAGCTTCAGGGCTGAACACTCGAGTGGCAATCACAATAGGCCTATCATGGCCGCAGTGACACGAAATCCACATAAAGCAAATTAAAAAAAAAAAAAATAATAATAAAAAAAATCACTGGCCAATTGTTGATGATCCACAAAATGTAAACATTATTGGAAAAATATGCCGAATATAATAAAATGTTATGAGTAAAACTTTGAACAAATGAAAAATAATTTATTTCTTGTTCAGTTTCAGCACAAGAATTCAACTGCCCGGAGAAAAGCGGATTCTATCCAGACCAGTACCAATGTGACCTTTACTACAAATGCAACAAAGGTCAGTATCGTTTGAAAGGTTGATTCTAGAACACATAACACTAAAATTTCAAAGTATTGCATGAGGAGCGTCATTACTGTAATCTTACAGTAATGTGACGAGGTGTGGGAAGGAATTGGTATTTGGGTATGCGATATTTACATGTATTATTTTATACCTATATTAGATATTATTGACTCTTTTGTAATCCATTTAGCCCTAAGTTGTTTTGAATAAAATTATTATTATTAATAAATAATAATCATAATTTTATTCAAAACAACTTAGTTGTTTTGAATAAAATTATTATTATTATTTATTATGTGCTTACTTATAATTTCATCATCCATACCTACCTATTTGGATGATGAAATTATAGGCGTTTTGATTGACAAACTACAAATTTATTATTTTTGTGCACTATCATATCACTATAATATTTATTATAAATGCGACATTTTGGATATTTGTTAGGTTCACGTCAGAACTACTAAACGGATCGGGCTGAAATTTTGCATAAATGTGGATTGGCCTATATGCTACTTTTTATCCCAGAAAAACACGAGCGAAGCCGCAGGCAAAAGCTAGAAAAGTGACAGAACGATTAACAAAAATAATGTGACATAAACATGGACAAAAAATATCAACTTGACGAAAAAGTTCTCTACATGGATAAACGCCCAAAAGTACAAACAGAAACGAATTTTCTAGAGCTTTAGCAACTATAAAGGTGCAGTTTTCTTTGTCCATGTGTCCTTACCACGTTTCGCAGTATGCCATTACTACAGCAAATAGAGTGTGAAAATTCCAATTTCCACAGATGTTTCGTAGTGCAACCGTGTCGCACTTACACATGGCTGAGCAAAATCGATCTAATCTGACAACACTTTGAACTCATTTTTGATTGATTAATTTGTAATTTCACATGAGAATGGTAAAATTTGATAAATCTCGTTTGTGAAATCAAATTATCGCTAGATCCATTCTATGAAACAATGTATACAAGAAAGTGATGTAGAAATAGATCTAAAAGCATTAAAAAACTCAATAGATCAAACATGGATCTAGTCTATGGATGTAAAGAGATTCATCCGTAAAATTGATGTTTGCGTGTAAGCTTTGATTATTTATGTCAATATCGTTTCAATGATTGCGCTCAAGCCAATGTCAAAAGGACGGTTTGTTCTCAAAAAGACAGATTCAAAACGGACAGATTCTCAAAAATACCATTATACAGGTGCACTCAGGTTTACTTACGTGTAATTTTCAAAGTTCCTTTCTGAAGACTAATGAAATATCTATACGTCCTCAAGAACATTAAAAATTACCCAATTAAAGAGCCATATTAAAATTAATTTACAAACTAAGCACCTAATTAGTGTAGTCTGACCTTCAGCTAGCCATTTAATTAGTCTACAATTCTACATACTGTAATTAATTAACAATTAAATCGAATACGTAAACTTGATTTCTACAATCCTATAATGCTCGAAGGACTTTTGATAGCAATAATTAACGGTAATATGCACGAGCAATTACAAAATTAACAGTTTATTTAGACGTAGAAATTCACTTACGTTTCCTACGATAATCGAATTGCGATCCACAAAAAGATTTATACCCTGCAAAGGTACCTAAGTAAACTCTAAAAACGAGTCAAGAACCAAACCAAAACGTAGGTGATTCCAAGATGAAACTATATGCACTAGTTCCCTACTACTGATGCAGTGTGGATTGTCCAGCATTATTTATTATTTATTATTTATTATTATTATTATTATTACTACTAGTAATTTGGGTAACGTAACCAAAGAGCGGTTACGTAACCCAAATTACAAAAAAAATTAAACTGATTTCCAATGATATGAGCATGGATGTAAAACCATATTTCTTCTATTTCAGGTAAATCGGAAGCAAAGCTGTGTCCAGACGGCCTCGTGTTCGCAGACGACCATCCCAACAAAGAGCTGTGCGACATCCCAACCAACGTAGAGTGCGGAGAACGGAAAGAACTGCGTAAGTGTTCTAAAAATATCGATATTGATAGTTTAGAACAAAAGATCGATCTTAAATCATAAATAATTTATTTTCAAATACGCAGGCACAGCAATAATCAGTTTTCCTCATCCAACTACCATCTTTTTATTGCATTCTAATTTTATTATTTTTATTTCCCAGAGGAGCCAAAACCAACGAAAGACTGCCCGCGCCAGAACGGATATTTCGTACATCCCGACCCGCAGGTAAATTGTGAAATAACCTGTTACGAAATCTTGTCGCCACGTAATATCGTGCCGGGTATTTTTGGTGCTTTGCACGTTGATGACCTTCTTCTAAGTATTGGTTTTCCTTAATTAAAACTCGTTTATTATTTCACCGTTGATTTTTAGCGTAGACCTTCTAACCCGCTGATCTTGTCAAAGATTTTTAGCCAAGGACAACGTTTTCATGCAAGCTTTTAAAAAACCTGGTTGTAGTGTTAAAATGAAATTTGAAATGAAATGTATTTATTGCATTCAAAAATATGGACAAATAATTCCAAAAACAATAATTTTTCTAAATGTTACTGATAATATTACTTACTTTAAATCTATGTGGGTACATGCGTTGACTTATGTAGGCCTGTGTTATAGAAATATATGCTATCTTTCATTACTAGTAGCGATAAAAGCCTTATCCTTGAGTTGAAAACTATAACTGCCTTCTTCTTATAGTTTCTTTGGTCTCTATTTTAAAACGTATAACTAACGTGATAAAAACCACATTGATTTCAAACCCATCACTGCCTTCCATAGTTCTGTGTTTGGCATCTTTGGATTGTTTTTCAAGTCTGAGTCTGCATTGTAGAATAAAACCTCTTTTATTGGAATAACTAAATTATTCAGCCGAGAAATGTAGATAGAGCTGCCCACTGCATTCAAAAATAGAACAACGTTGTTTATATTTTTTTCCAAAAAAAACGCTTTTCATTTAATAATTCTCCCGAACTAATTTATACTTTCCGCCAGTTAATGTTAATTTCCTTTTCTTTCTTTCAGGCATGTGACAAGTTTGTATTCTGTGCCGACGGTCTCCCCAACGAGCACTCGTGCCCCCCTGGCCTGTACTTCGACGAGGAGACCTCCAACTGCGACTGGAAGGAAGCCGTCAACAGGAAGTGCGAGAAAATCACAAAAGGTAGGTCTTACAACACCTTCAATCCGATAATTTATGGCACAAGTTTTATTATACTGTGGCCCATTGGCTGTTGCTATCCATTTAAAGCTCTCTTGGACTCTTGACCTTACAGCATTCTACAACCGCATACGTAGTACAGCCAGCATAGTCAGCGCATTTTTTTTTTCATAAATTGTTTAGATGAGAATTCTCACAAATTTGAGAGTTGTCAGATGGCGCTATTATGTAAAAACTGTATTGCTTTCAATAGATCAATTGTTGCCACAAAAAAAATGGTAGTTGTTTATGTGACCGTAAAGTCAATTAAAAATTACTTTCTTGGGGCTAGATGTTGCTGTGTGAATTGTCCAGAATAATTTATTTATTTTATTTATTTAATTACCCTTTAGAACTACCATGCCAAATATTGATCACTAATAATCTCTATGCTTTTGTGTCCTCAGATGTCCTAGACGATGGCTTCACCTGCCCCGATGGTGAAGTGGCTGGCCCCAACGGCCGTTCCCTCCCGCACCCCACCTTCCCCCACCCCGAAGACTGCCAGAAGTTCTACATCTGCCGCAATGGCGTCCAGCCGCAGAAAGGAAGCTGCCCTTCTGGCAAGGTCTACAATGAGGACACGTTTATGTGCGATAAGCCGGAGAATGTTCAAGGATGGTAGGTTTACAAGTATTCTGTCTGTACTCTAACTTTTTCAGAATATGTGCGTCGTTTTACAGTTATTACGGACAAAAGATCTTATTTAAACGAAAGTAAGAAGAAGTACTCCTAAAAGTAACATGTTAAAAATGGCGGTAATAAAGTGAAAAAACATACCTTAGAAAGCTTTGACAGTGAGCCACCAGCTGCTGTCTTCTATTATGCCATTCTATTATGTTGAGCAGGCTACAACGTACTCTCCTAGTTTTGTATGAAAAATTTAAAAATGTTCATTGATTTTGCTCAATATTTTACTTTAGAAATTATCGCGATTTCACGATATGCGTTATATAATATTGTATTTTTTTCAGTGAAAACTACTATGAAGGCCAGACGACAGAGAAGAACAAATTCCCCAAGAAGGTTGGAGGCGAATATTAGAAATTAATAATGTAATTTTAAGCTTAATAAATTATGATTAATTTTATCGACATTTTTTTAACGCTGTACGAATCATCAAATATCTAAGTACTTTATTTCCTTTAGACCTTAGAGAACTCTTGGATACGTCAGAAAATTCAAGAAAACTAGGAAATAAAGTGATCATAGGGATTTTTTCTTCACTTCAATCTTTTTAATGTAAAGTAAAGAAGCGAACAAGAAACCTTTACCTTGTTAGGAGTTGGAGCGAAACTCGTCCCAAGCTTTTTTATGCTCTAGGTAATATGATATTTTGTTGACAATTTTTTTATATTATATATTTGAATTTATTTATATTATAATTTAGATACTTTTTGCAACTCACTTGGAGTTTTGTAGAAGCGTATGCATTGATTGCCCTTAAAAAGATACATTAACCTTGTAGGCTACACAAGATTAATGTATCTTGTAAGTTTTTTTTAGTTGTGGGCACAGTGAGTTTATTCTTATTTCTAGTATTTACATTATTTATGTCGCTATTTTTAGGGAACCAATTAATATTTCTATTAGTGTACAACAAGTTTACATAAATATATTGACTTGATACTGTCATTATGTTTATTTCTTTGAATTTATCTCATAGGGTTTATCTGGGACCCATATTATACATAGGTTGCACAAACAGCCCTCTTCTGCAGGACACACACTGTGTTAATATCTGCAACGTTTCCCCACAGCAGTATGCCATAAGACATAACACTGTGGAAGTAGCTGAAATAGGCAGCCTAGAAGTATCAGCGTCTATAAGATAATGGATTTTTAACTGCATACGATGCAGAACTAATAAGTAACTAAGTCACTTCGATAGCTTATCTATGTGTGGGCCCCATTGAAGTTTACTATCTAAGGTTATTCCTAAGAATACGGTACTGTCTACAATGTTTAATGTTTTTTTCCTTTTACGTTTACATCAGCCTTAACTTGTTTTACATTAGATATAATAAATCTTATACATTACGTTTTGGTTTCGTTAAGCAAAATATTATTGACACTAAACCAATGTACTACTTTTGAAATTGCATTATCCACATCATCGAAACTTGTGTTTTGTCATTTCTTTTTTAAAAATAATGGATTATCATCAGCAGCTCTTTGTATCCTATCACTCAAGTAAGATGTAAGAATGTCCAAAGAGGTGTCCCTTATTCCATACTGATGTAGTTTCCTGTTTAATGTGCCATGGTGTACGCAATCGAATGCTTTTGACAAGTCAAAAGCATTCAAGTGCTAAAGCATCTTAAAACTTCTACCAAGCATCAAAAATATTACATCGCAAGATAATCGTAAGACGAAATAAATCTCTGGCTTGGACTGGCTATGTGTGATAAATACTGGTTAAAGACTGCCAGTGTCATAAAATGTGCTAAATGGAACAGTCTGTCTGCGGTAGACTCAGATTTAATTGTTATTTTAAATGTATAATATTTGAACGTTTGTTACAAATGTTGTAGGTGCCTATTTAATCTCAAAGGTTCTAGCTAATTACAGGCATAAAATAAAGTAAAGAAATGGGGTGGGTTTAAAAAAAGTGGGCAGATCCGTAAATGGTCGTCCGTAGAATTGGGTACTTCAAGAAGTGGACTTATCCAAACCTGGTTACCTCGAAAAGGCGTTATACGAAATAATCACAGAACGCTTAAACGATCCATAGGCTATAAGAAATGATGATGATGGTATTTAACCAACTAAGTGGATGCAAGTAATAAATATCTATGTCAGATCAATAGATAAATTGGTATTTTGATTATGAAAGAAAGAATTATACCTACTTAGATAAATTAAAACACATAAAAAAAATACTTCTACGCTCAAATATTAATAGGTTATTATGAAAATAGCGTGTACCTAAACTAACAATAATATTTAACGGATTGTTCAGGATGATGATAAATTTGTATGCTTTCCTAGGGAGTTTAGAAGGGTTTTGTTCACGCCGATCTCATCAATTTCAATTTCATTTATTGTACAAGTGGACTTACAGTTAAAACCTCTTGATGATGGTATATGATAAATTTTAATTCATTCACATTGCTCCCTTTCCCTTTAAGCAATCCAGTTCGCAGCACCTTTAAACTATGTATAATGTGAAATTTTCCACAGATTACCAGAGTCGCTGTAAAGGTCAAAAATATGGGGCTTCAATTCATAAAGATCTGGGCAAAGAAACAACATTTATCATTATTGAAAGTGTTTAAAAGTGTACTTACCTATTTAAAAATCAAGCATTTTATTTCATGGAAAAATCTCTAGCAAAGCAACAGAACAAATGAATACTTGAATAAAATAATAAATCTTGGACATACCTAAACAAAATAATAATCATAAAAGTTATGAAGAAAACAATAAGAATAGCATCTGAAAAAATAAAGTATTTTGGTAGGTACTCGCTTTATCCAGGAATTTTCAGTAGGTGTTTTCAGGCACAAAGGTGCCCCAAAAACTCAGTCCTAAGAACGCCCCTGTAAACTTCTATAGGCCATACTGGATTGCGGGCCAATTACAGACAATAATTGTTGCAGTTGCGTAAGCGCACACGCCGCGCCGTGACCATCGATGTAAGAAGGCCGGCTAGACGGGTTGAGACTTGAGACAATGATCACTCAAGCAGGCTTGTAATAGAAACTTATTACATGACATGTGTCACTCAGCTGTCATTTGGAATTTAATATGGCCTAGAATGAGTCAATTGAGTTTTTTGAAGGTGGGTTGAAGAGGCGAAGCCAGTTACATTTTAGTGAACTTTATGTTTCTGAAGCCTTACAGACTTTTGCAAAACTTTTCACTAACTACGAAATAAACAATTTTTTTTTTCTGAGATTAGAAGGTTTATTAATCTAGTAATATTTTACACAAAAATAAACTATGTGATTATAGGTCTGTTTTATTATGACACACAGGGTGTAACGATGTGTTTGATTATATTTTTAACTAGCTGTGCCGGCGGTTTCGCCTGCGTAAATTTCACAATTTCATCATTTACCTAGCAAATTGTTAGTTTCATTATTATGGTATAAGACCCATAGCCGTGGGCACTACATACCGCCGCCTTGCGGCTAAAGTCTGCTGTCGGAAAGAAGCCGACTATTTAGGCGACTATTTCCGACCAATTCAGCTAGGCTTTGGTTCGCGAGGCGGATGTGAGGCCGCAGTACATTCCCTTCGTACATTTTTAGACCAAAATTATGGGGAGGTAATTCTGAAGGTAGACGTCAAAAACGCCTTCAATTCCGTAGACAGGGGCGCCTTGCTAAAACAAATTAAAGACAAAATTCCAGAAATTTACCCTTTTCTCTGGCAATGTTACGGTTCGCCGTCAAAATTAATATACAAGAACAAAGTCATTTTGTCCGCTGTTGGATGTCAGCAGGGCGACCCTCTCGGTCCGGCCATATTTAGCCTTGCTATCCAACCGATAATTCAACGTCTCCAATCCAAGCTCAATGTTTGGTATTTAGATGACGGAACTTTAGGTGGAGAGGTAAACACAGTTTTTGATGATCTAAAAATCATCACAGATGAATTTCGAAAAATAGGTTTGGAATAAAATTTTTCAAAGTGCGAGCTTTTTATTTCGGACTCTTGTTTAGACAAAAACAATATCATTGGAAAATTCAATAGTTTAGCCCCCAACATAACAGTTGTTGATAAATGTTCACTTCGCCTCCTTGGTTCACCAATTCTTGATAAGTCTTTTCAGTCCTTTGTAGACGAGAAAATTCAAAATTTTAACAAAACTTCGGACACACTGCTCAAAATTAATAGCCATATGGCTTTTACAATAATTCGGTTTTGTCTTTTTGTACCTAAATTTACGTATTCTTTGAGATGTAGTCAACTGTGGAAACACAGTGAGCTCTTGGAAGGCTTAGACAACATAATAAAGAATACTCTATCATCGGTTTTGAATGTCGATTTAGATGACAAGGCATGGTCGCAGGCCTCCCTGCCTGTCAAATTGGGAGGCTTAGGTATACGCAAAATTTCAAGTGTAGCCCTTCCAGCGTTCCTGTCTTCCGTCTACAGCACTAGTTCTTTAGTTGACAAAATTTTAAAGTCATCTTGTTTGGTCCCACCTGGAATTTCATTCAAAATTTCATTTTTAGACGAAGCTCGAACGGCTTGGCATAATGCTTGCCCTAATGCTGCTCCCCCAAAATCTCTTTTGTCTCAACGGCAATGGGACGGGCCTCTGTGTGAGTTGACACGGAATAGTTTGTTACAAACGTGCTCCAGCTCTGCGGATCGTGCCCGTCTCCTGGCCGTTTCTAAATGGGAGTCAGGACATTGGTTGCAAGCATTTCCTTCATTTAACACTGGCACTTTATTGGATCCCGTAACTTTCCGTATCGCAACATGTCTTCGGTTGGGTGCAATGTGTTGCGCGCCTCATCAATGCCAGTGCGGTACTGCTGTCGAACAGCTTGGTCATCACGGATTATCGTGTACTAGGGCCGCCGGTCGGATATCTCGTCATGCCAGCCTTAACGACGTCATCCGGCGGGCCTTTGTCACCGCTAACGTACCAGCTATTCTCGAACCGAATGGTCTGTTGCGTGACGATGGTAAGAGGCCTGACGGCATGACACTAGTCCCATGGGGGTTGGGGAGGCCCATTGTGTGGGACGCTACATGCGTCGACACACTTGCGCCTTCCCATCTTCCGAGGACATCCGTAAGGGCTGGTGCAGCGGCACATTTGGCCGAGGATCTCAAGAGACGCAAATATGCAGGTCTCGACAGAGCCTACATATTTGCTCCCTTTGGGGTCGAGACCCTAGGTCCGTGGGGTACCGAGGCTCTCCGGGTTTTTAAAAAGTTATCTGAGCGTCTGGTCGACGCGACGCGTGACCCGAGAGCTGGCGGATATCTGGCGCAGCGCATCAGCATTGCCATACAGCGGGGCAATGCAGCCAGCGTCTTGGGGACGCTTCCGACTGGTATTGATATGGATCAGTTGAGCTACCTGTAGATTGTTTGCAACAGTCTGCAGTTAGCTTGTTTCAATTGTAAATACTAGTTATAATTTGATTGTAATTTTCTTTGTTAATAAAGGCCATTGCCGTTTTAAAAAAAAAAAAGTTTCATTTATTGTTTCTAAAAAATAAAAATAAGTATCGGGAAAATTAAATTTAGTTTTCTTGCGTCTTATCATCAAATCCTAGTCTCCCCTGCAAGGAGTTGCTTATTTTTGCTACTTTTTGTTACAATCTGTATATTCATATCGACTTTCGATATAAAACGTATCCGATCTTCGTAGTTGTATGTAGCGCTCGGTGTGGTGACGCGGTATCGAGAGTGCAAGTTGAGAACAGATAGCCGACTTTTTGTCTCTGGCACCCGCGATTTCAGTAATATGCAAGTATCACGCAATTTGGATCGATTACGTGATACTGGTTAGGTACTTACTAATTTAATTTCGTTATAAAGTTTGACACATACATATATATCTTGAATGAAATCGTCAAAAGGATTGGGTAAAGATTCGGTTATAGAATTAAAAAATATAAAGGGTGAAGACAATCCTAATTAGTTAGTTGGTAAAACTGAACCTTAATCTTATTTTTTTAAGGTAGAAATTATAATACTTGGCAACTAATTGTGCGTTGCGTAAAGTTGAATAGGTGCTTTATTCAACTTCAGAGTTCTACTGAGGAATGTTCTAAATAAAAAAATTCTAGGTTTTAATAAAATAAATTGGTTGAAGGCTTTACATAATAGATTTTTTTTGGATAAATATGTACTTACTTACATAAAGTCTACAGACAGATTCACGAAACTCTCGGATGTCATCACTTGCGTAATAAATGTAATAATCAACAACAAACACGTACATATCGCCTAAATAATTATTAAACAAATAAATCTATTGGACCGAATCTTTTACTTACTAATAAATTAAATAAAACTCCACATTTTGTCCCTCGTTAAAGTCATTTGATTGTTTTGAAAAAACTAATAACCGACTTCGTTTCCCTTAATTTTAACAGTTTTTTAAGTTATGTGGGATATCCCTCGAAAAAAAAATATTGGTCCATCTCGAAATCATCCTCTATACAATTGCGAAATAATCATCGAAATCGGTCTACTAGTCTGTTAGGAACTTAGGATAGGTTTAGTGTTCCGTGATCACTCGCCTGAATAACTTGCCGGAAGTAGGTAGGTATAAGTTTTCAGTTAATAAATACGGACGGAGAAATCGACGAACATAGATAAAAAAGTCGAAACAAAACATACAGTTCAACATAGAATTTCCTCTTTCGGATAAAAATAGAGCAAGTGACTGGTCACGTGGTCACTCGATCCCAATCCCCTCAACTGAGGGACTTTCTGTATTTGAATTCTACATAAATCGAAACCTACTACATTTATTGAGGTTCGGATACAACACAAGAATAAACTAATTAACGATAGATGGATCAGTTGAGCTACCTGTAGATTATTTGCAACAGTCTGCAGTTAGCTTAATGGATCCAATTGTAAATACTACTTCTAATTTGTTTTTATTATTTGATTGTAATTTTCATTGTCAATAAATGAAATACCATTGCTGTATTAACGATCAAAGATGTAATTTTTATTATTTTATTTCACCCCACACAACAAAAGGAAATAAGTAGATGTTTTTTTTTAAGTTTTTAGACCACGTGTTTAAGTTGCATGAAATAAATAAGTAAATAATGCTGGACAATCCACACAGCATCATCTAGCCCCAAAGTAAGCAGAGCTTGTGTTATGGGTACTAGATGACTGATAAACTTAATACAATACATAACATAGATAGATATTTTTTATTATACATAGAAAATACCCAGAACACCCGGAACAAATATTTGCAGATCGTACAAACATTTGTCCCAAGGCGGGAATCGAACCCGCAACCTTCTGCGTCGCAGGCGGACCTTCGCCCGCCGCGCCACATCGGTCGTCCATAACTATCCATATACGTAAAGATAATCTATTTATCTATATAATCATGTCCAAGCACTTTGTATTTTCGTCAGCCTTCTGATACAGGGGTTTGCAGACGCGCTGTCGGTAAGCTTTTCATCTGGAATGGATGTATAATGTATGTCAGTTCTTGTCGAACGTACGAGTATGTTTCAAGCGTTGTCATACAAAGCACGCCGCGAGGTATATGCCCGTTTTCGTAATGCTTGAACTCAATAGTGACGTGAGCCGTATTTATAGACGGGTCGTTGCTTTTTTTACAGGCAATTGAGAAAAATAACTGTGTTCATTTTGGGTTATCTGGGGTTTTAAATAAATAAAATAAATAATAAATAGCAATGCTGGACAATTCACACAGCATTATCTAGCTGCAAGCTAAGCAGACCTTGTGATATGGGTACTAGATAACTGATATTCTATATATTATATCTGACATCCAGAACACCCGGAACAAATATCTGCAGATCGTACAAACATTTGTCCCGTGGCGAGAATCCAACCCGCAACCTCTTGCGTCGCAGGCGGACCTTCGCCCGCCGCGCCGCAGAGATTGTCGTTTTATGCTCACATTCTCATAAATTATTTCAGAGAACAGACAGATCTGTAGATGTTGAATACATCTCAATATTTGAAAATGTAATGATGCGGGAGCCGGTAATGACAGTGAAATTATTGATGAGCATTTTCTCGTGAAATATTCAATCTAAGCGACGTACCTAACCACTTTCAAAGTCAAGTTATCTTAGTAACAGGGTCGCCACTTGCATCAGGTAACGGTTAATATCAAATAGTCTCAAACGGGCTTGAAAGATAAACCTGATTTATCAAAGTTTAGATCTCATACTTTTAATTATTAGTTTGATAGTAACCCTTATCAGGTACAGTTGCTGTTGCGTATCCATCCCCCGTCCCATTACCCAACATTACCCATTATTTACCATGAGTTAAAAAAATTTAGCTTTGCTAGGCAATGAATGTCTTCAACGTAGATTCCTACAGCCCCTCTATAGCTACCGACTCGTGATCGCCAGCGACGGGCGCTGCTGGCGGCCGCTCCAGTGTTGCCGGGCCGACACCGACGCAAGACGTGACGATGACTTGTGCGCGACTCGTGATCTTAGCCGCCTGCGCAGCTTATGGTGAGATCTAGCTTTAAAAGCGTTCCCGTCATTCTTTTACTTAACTCGTTCGAACATAATTTTGTTATCAATTAGTTTTTTAAATTCAAAAAGCATTAGATAGGAGGATGGCATTTTTTAATTTTAGATTCATAATAGACATGATGTTGATTAGATAAACTAAACAGGTTCACCTCTAAATCACAGGTGATGTCAGAAACCTTACCAGAATCAGGAAGAAACATTGAATTTCTACTATCCAAACTAATATTAAAGATTCGAAAATAAGTCTGTCTGTCAGACTGTCTATATATCTCTCTGTCTGTTACCTTTTCACGCGTAAACGGCAATACGAATCTCAATAAAATTTGGCAGGGAGGTAAATGGTATCCCAGGGACGGCCATAGACTACTTAAAAAGTGCATGCGAAGCCGCGCGCAGCAGCTAGATTATCATAGTTCTCAAAGTATCAATATCTAGGATGTCACACCCAATATTACCAGTATATTCATTTGAATAAAACAGGTAAGAATAACTTTTAACAGGTTTGAGAATAGCTAAATTTATCAACAAAACCGTTTGCTTCTAGGTAATGTGGCGAAAAATATTTTATGTAAATAAACTAAAATCTGGTTAACATTTGAAAAGTCTGGAATAACACCTGGTAATTGTACATTTTTGGTATAAAGCGGACGCATATTCAAACATACCCTTATGTATTTCAATAAAACATCACGTATGAAACCGCGGTCTTGACTCTAGCTTCGCATAAAGACGCTAACAAGATCATAATCTAACAACTAATTAAACGCTCTTTGAATTAATAAGAAATTATTAGGGTTCCGTATTCGAAGGGTGAAAACGGGGACGGACAGCTGAGGCTAGTCCGTCCGTCTGTCACAGGGCTCTATCTCATGAACCGTAAGAGGTAAACATTTAAGTTTTCAGAGAATGTGTATTTCTTTGCCGTTATAATTGTAACAGCCTAATATTAAAAATAAAATAAATACTCAAATTAAGGGGAGCTTCCATACAAAAAACTCGCTCTGGGCGGTGATGATACACACGTACCGTAAAAAAAAGGCAATTTTTCAAAGAACATAAAATTTTTACTTGTTGTTTGGTATTTTGAACTATATTATTAGTATATAATTTTGTTGTTATTAATTACAGTTAAAATGTTACTTATTTATAGAAAGTTTCATGTTTTCACCTATGTGGTTCAAGAGATACAGGCTTGACAAACAAAGATCTAAACAGCCAAACAAAAACGCGTTTTTTGTATGGAGGCTCCCCTTAATTTGAGTATTTATTTTATTTTTAATATTAAGCTGTTATAATTATAACGGCAAAGAAAAACACATTCTCTGAAAACTTAAACGTTTACCTCTTACGGTTCATGAGATAGAGCCCTGTGACGGACGGACGGACTAGCCTTAGCTGTCCGTCCCCGTTTTCACCCTTCGAATACGGAACCCTAATAATTTCTTATTTATTTACTCGCACACGCGAGTCGACTCGCACTTGGCGGTTTATTACCCTTCTATCAGCTTTCAACGATCTAAGATTCTTAGCAATGCTTTGTTATCCCGTAATTATGACTGAATCGTCAGTTGAACTCATTACATCTAGATACTACTTGCGTAGTAAGTTGATCCTGCAGTGCTCTCTACATGTTGGAGTTATCTTGACCTTAGTTATAGAGTAGCATTGTCAACTATCAATTCGTTGACTGTTATTATCTTTCAAGATTGATCTTTTATTCTTGAGGTCGAATGATACAGATCGGTTATTACAGTGTTATTGGTAATTCACTGACACTGAGTGAACTGCAGGTTCTACCTGTCATCACGAACTCGTTCGCGAAGACGCCATGTTCTTATTCTTAGACAAGATATTGGTAGTATCTACCCCCTCCTCCTCCACAGCCTATATTGCTGGACCCAGGCCTCCCTCTGATAAGGCATAATATAATAATTATATTATAAGAGAGCAATTGGGTACTGACTGGCTTTACGGGACGTAATGTAACATGTTACACAGCGAGCGTTCGTGCAGTCAGTACTGGGAAAGAAGGCGCTCGCAACGAGCAACGAAACGGATTAGCACACGGCGTAACATATCATGCTCGCTGCGAATGGTACATTAATTACCCGGCGTTACATTTATTAGCAGCACGTGCAGGACATACGAAAAAAATATAATAATCGTAATCTGTGACAAAATAAGCATTTTTTTGCGTGGAGCACTTTGGGAAAAAATCTTGGAGTATTTTGGGAATAAGCCCCCAACCTAAGCTACCTATCTACATTTGCAATTAATAATTTAATCTGAATCTGGTTCGATTCAAAGTAGGCGAACATTTTCTTCTAAAAAGTCGCTAAGCACTGGTTATTAAGTCTAATCAACCGTCTAAAACCCGATTATATGTTTGTCGTTACATAACTGTCTATGTAACATGAAGATCTACCAGAAGTGGGCTCCTACTATGGGTCATTGGTTTTGTACCCGTCTTACATAATAACTTGTTTGCTACTGCAAATGTAAAACACTTCCCAATAAAGCTTTAATTAAGCGTAATACTTGAAAATTGTGTATATGTTTTAAGTATGTCTAAATGCAGTTGAAGATATCCTTTTTGAGTATGTGAATATATAAGAAATATATTAGGGGTTTTAATTACAATAACAGAATAAAACAATTACAGCTAGTATATACACTTATATCTATTTCTTAAAAATCTAAGCCGTCACCAGAAGGCAGAGTGCCCAGAATGCTTGCAGCATTGCCACGTTGAATGGCAATGCTAATTCGTTGACCGAAATAGAAGCCAGCATTCCGATCACCTGTCGACTCTATAAGAAGTTTGGAAAGATCTTTATAAATGGCGTGTGCTCCAGGTCCTAAATAATATCAATAATAATAATATCCCAAACATTTTTTTCGACTTCGACGGGAAATTTTTGGGATATTATTTGATTTCTTAAAAATTAACCCAGTGTGAGGCTTACTCACTATACTAATAATAAAACTTTATCTAAATATACTTGTGCCATTCCATTCCATTCCATTCCTTCTCTTCCATAAAAACACATAAATTTAACAAATAAACTAAATTAATTAGCATTTAAATAGGTAATCATTAAGATACAACAAACAAATATAAAATATTCACTAACCTAGTCCCCACTTTCTAGATGTCACCTAGTCTAGTCGCCTAAAGTCTATTGTCTTAAATCATTCTATTTGATATATTCCTTTCTAATACCAAAAACGAATAGCAACGGTATTTGTCTATGGTCGTAATCAATTTTCTATTGCGAACGAATACCAAATTTCAAATATATAAATGAAGTACAAAATCTATTCCCAACGAATACCAGAACATAACTTTTGGTACAGTCACAGAAACAATTTATTTTGCTTTCTTATAATTTAATATTACTATCATAATACAATTGTTATCATTTACAAATTTCCTTCATTCCGGCATTTTTACTTACGAGAAGCTTGTGTGTATTGTGCTACCACACTTTTGAGGGATATTAAATATGAACCCATATTAATCAGCGTGCTAAAAACTTAGTTCATAAAAACTTTTATGTAAGGTTGTCGGAGGCCTACAGAGACGTCAAGCAATTCATCCATACATATTTACAATGTGCGAATCTTATGCAATGATAGTATACGGCTAGATATACAAAATTATAGCTATATACCTACCTGACATACCTACCTATCTGCTGCATTTTGATAAACATATGAGAACTGAGATGTTAGGTCCCTAGAGCTAGCCCAGTCTCATGAATCTCTAGACCAATTTATTTTATTACAGTATTAAATAAATATTGTCCCATTGTTCTGGGTGTTTTCTTTGTATAATAAAAAATATCTATATATGTAGCATAATGTGTAAAGTGTATCAGTTATCTAGTGCCCATAACACAATCTCTACATAGTTAGGGGCTAGATGATGCTGTGTGAATTGTCCAGTATTATTATTTGTTATTTTTATATAAATGTCCGTCCGAAATCGTTATTTATGCGATATGACCACCAATTTGGTACTTTATTCATATAGATATAATTTATTGTGACTTTATCTTTACATATATTGTTCATAGGTAGTCTTAGTGGGACACATTTAGGGCGCTACAATTATTTTGGGTTCACTCTTGTTAGATTGATAACTTTGATACTTTATATTTATAGAATTAATTAATGTAGTAATGTCATGTTAAAAATAAGTATTGGTTATATAAGCCAGGGATAAATAATAATTGAATTGAATAAGATTAAGTTTTCAATCTAAAAAAACGATGAATTTTTTTTCTGTCTACAATGTGTTACGCGTTTTGTGTCTGTTAAATGTACAAATACAGTTTTTTTCCCCCTCGATCTATTGTTAGTTGTTAAGGAGTTTTAGAACAATTATAGCGTAAGAATATAATAACGAATCGTTCGACCTCAACGATAATTGTTTTAAACATTTCCTGCGGTAGTTAGAATTACTCAACTGATTGGAAAGGGGCATAGTCTGAATCGAGATCGAAACTCAAGGTGAGAGCGGGTGACATTTAAACACCAATTGTTTGGGCAGGTTTGGCTGATTTATGTTGTGAAAACTTTAAAAAAAATTCAATCAAGTTCTTTTTGTACTTCATATGAATTATGACGTCTACTATAAAAAAAATCATCTCCATTTTATGAATTAAATACGTCGTCGTCGCTTTGTAGGTATAAAGTAGGTTCTAAATAAATACTTATTTTACTAAAATTCACTATTTTTTTCGTCAAAATACTTAAGTTTTAAAGTTACATACTATAAGCCAATTTTATTTTTGGGTTATTGAGACTCAACACATATAGTCAATACAAAAGACATCAACGCGCTGCTTGAGCTTTCTTTGACATTCTGATTCCCTCATTGCATGACCTTAATTATAAACGCAATTGTCTTAGGACTCATAGCCTGTACTACGTTTTACTTAATAGTAACACATTTTTAGTGTTCCGCAACCGAAGGGTAAAAACGGGACCCTTAAAACAAGCCTCCGCTGTCTGTTTGTCTATCAGCGGGCCTTTTCCAGTTCTCATGAACTGTAAAAGGTAGGTAGTTGAAATTTTCACAGTATGTGTATTTCTCTTGCTGCTATAACAACAAATAATACAAATACAAATAAAACAAATATTGAAAATAAGAGGCTCTCATACAAAAAAACGTGATTTTTTTGGCTATTTCTGCTCTACATTTGTCAAGACCTCTTGTATCTCTTGAACCGTAATTTTGACCGTAATTTTTGGGTGTATTACTGTGTCGGTATCCATACTAATAATATAAATTCAAAATCTATATTATTAATCGCCTAAACGCCTGCACGGATCTCAATGCAATTTGGTAGGGAGGTAAATCGTATCCTAGGGACGGACATACTACTTAAAAAGTGCTTGTGAGGCCACGGGCAGTAGCTAGTAACAATATATTATATATTGTTATAATATAATATATAATATTTTTTTTTAATTTAGGGGGTCTACGTCCATATCACGTTGAGTACCATCCAGCGAAGTTAAGCAATGTTGGGTGATTGGGCTTTGGCCGGTTTATTATGAAAGCATTTGCAAATCACAAAAATTTTTATCATAAATTTGCTGGCTGACTTAAATTCCATTTCATTAAAATCATAAAAGCTTAAACATAATTTGTAAGCACTTACAGGCTCAATTTTATTTTTTAAAACGTGCGTTAAATGTGCTGAAATTATATTGATAATAAATTGTTGAAATAGGTAACTGAGACTTAAAAAGCCGACTTTTATTGGTTATAACTTTAATGGTTTCTTATTAATTTAATTATAGTATTTTGTTCAGAAATTCCACTTGATTTTGGAATAGGAATTTCGTCGGTTTTATCTCTTTATTTGTGTTGATTCAGTTGATTTAGCACAACTGAATCGACACCATTGTCTATTATAAAAGGCCTTAACTCCGAAAAAAAGGGGTTAGTCAAACTAACCCCAAGCTAGTAGGGATGTCAGTTTGACGTATCTATTTGTCTGTCTCCCAGCCGGATAAACAGAATTGGATTTAAGTTTTGTTTAAAGGTGACTTAATTACCAGCGTTTTTAGAAAAAGTAGCAGTAAAACAAAATCTGTGCAGGCCCTTTAAATTGTATGATGTTCAAAGTAAAATTTTTGTCGTTTGTTATATTTTTAATACAAAAAACTAGTTCTTTTTACCTACTGATCAACCATAACCACGTCATTCAGTGACACCAGTCAAGCAACTTAGTATACCTGTTCTACATACCTACTTGTGACTTATCAAAGTGCAATGAAAAGTCACAGGTTGACTTCTGAATCGTAAGGTATTCTATTCGAGTTGCAAAATACGGAAGGCGCAGAGAAACTGGCTGTTACGTAAGTGATGGAAACGTTTGACATATCAAATTTACTGTGTCATAGTATAAGATGCGTTTGGTAAGGTTCTATTGTGTATTTTATTGTAGCTAGCTTAAAGATTATTTATCAGACCGAAATGTGAAATTGTTTGGTCCTCACCAACATCACTGACTGGTGATATTTTATTTTACCTATTTTGCAAATAACCTTTCATAAACAACTAGTTAACGGAAAAAATAAATGAACAACCTGAAGCCAAGAAGTCCTGCACCATAATAAATAAATAAATAATGCTGGACAATTTTCACAGCATCATTTAGCTCTAAGATAAGCAGAGCTTCTGTTATGGATACTACACAACTTATTTAACTACCTATTCCTTGGCGAATAACCAAATATTTTCGAACAATTTAACTCAAATCCATCGATCTAAGTAAAAAAGGGGAGATGAGGAACTGGCTTCTCGAAAGTGGAAGGCTTAAATTAGGTCCAATTAGGACCCACCTCAGTCATAGTCGGACCAGCGTTCGTGTTACTCGTGCTGGCGACGACGTACTTTAGTGTGATTTATTGACTAAAAGACTACATCACTGCCCTCGTGCTGGTTCATTATAATTATTGCACAAGATTGGAAATGTATCTGTGAGCGAGTGTTTGCGTGTAGTTGTAACACTGGCCAGTTCTTGAGTAAGCGCTGGGAGAACGTACCTTATCTACAGATTTTGTTTGGAAGCATCCCACATGATCGATCCTTTCCATATCTTTCAAAGATAAGAAATAACAACTGCACATCGCTAAACATAAACAAATTAGTATTCTTTTTTTTGCCGTAATTGGTTGTCATAAACTGGTAAAAAAAGTTGTGTCTATGTTTTCTTTAGATATAAAAAGCTATGATCTATGCTTAAATCACATAAAGTTTAAATATTACAAGACTACCACTATCTTTGAATTTAACTATAGGTAGCTAGGCCAATACATTGTGATTTGGTTCAAATCACATAGAGCTACAAATATTAAACGCCTTTAAAATACAAGACAATTAAAAACTTGAAGTAGACAGGTACGTTTTGATCTAATCCTGCCAGTTCACACAAGGCACGGCCTCAAGGCTAGCAGCTTGCGGCCACTTTCGCTTATTAGCCATTTTATGCTTTTGGTCAATGATTCAATAAGGTTTGGTTTTTATTTGAGGTGTTTTTAGATAAGAGGTAAGCTGTACATAGCTCCTTAACGCAATCACTTACCCAGCCTTGCCTGGAGGACCACCAGGTATACATGTGCGTCATGGGCCATGAAAGTGTTAAAAGTCATATTCCAAGTCAACACTATTTCCGCTTGAAAATAGTACAAGAAAATTTACACGTTCAATGTCATTTTTGTCTACTCTACCGTACACTGTTGAAAATGATCACGCTTCCACTGCTGGCACTATGTAGATAATACTGTGTGAGAAAATTGAGGCTCGAAATTGGTTATTAAACCAATTTCAAGCCCCAATGTACGACGATTAACCCCAATGTAACGATCAAGTGCCAAGTGCCCCAAGTAAAGACGGTTTGAAAAATCTTAAAATATATTTCATTTTAGTGTGCATTAACTTGGTTTTATTAATTTGGTATAAATATTGATTGATCACTCAAAGTCAAAAAAGGATAAGTTCAGAATCTTAACTTGAAATCACAAAATAGTAAGTACAACGTACGACACGAGCAAAGCAAGGTCGCGGGAAATGTTATACAATCTACTGTTGCTTTCAGTACCTACCCATACCGTAGGCTGTCATAACAAAAACTAGAAAATGATAGAGTTCTAGATGTTAGAGTTTTAGAGATGGCTAGGAGATCAAAATTTTCTTTTAATTATTAAAGTAATACATTGTGAAGATAAGTTTTATCGTATTGTCAACAGAAAGTAAAAGTACATAGAGGTTGTTGATACTGTAACCGACATCATGATGTAGGCGGTTGCTTCACTCACGTTTCTGATACATCTGCGGACAAAATAAAGCTTTACTTCAAGGAAATAAGGCTTATAATAGAACATTTCTAGCTCCAATTAGTGTCATTGAATGATATTTTACTTGAACGTGCATCGAGCGTAAACAATAGAATAGGAACCAAATGAATCGTTTATCTTTTGTTTTGTGCGAAAGTGATTTTCAACTGTTTGCCGAAATTATAATCGCTATTGATTCAAACGACTGTTGTTGTGTTCTACAATTATAGAACTTTAGAAAACAACAAAGTGCATTGAGTGTAAACAACCAAATTAAAATGTGTTTACCTTTTGTTTTCGCGAAGGTATCAATTGTTTTCTGAAATTACAACAGCTATTGATTTCAAATGACTGTTGTTATTTTCCAAATATGAAATACCTTTAGCCAGCCGCTTCACACGCGTGTCTCCGGAATAACAATATGCCTTTATGTTATTCCGCATTTAGAACTTTATTTGTGCAATCTCAGCATGATACGTGCTTTATTTTTGGCTTTGTCTTAGGCCAAACATTTTTACAACAACGGCTCAAACTTTCGTCTTTATATTATTAGTAGCATAGTGTATGATTCTTGTAACATTAAAATGCGTTCTGCCAATCAGTGTCTACCTACAGAGTTCAATAGGGTTGCCCAACGTCTCGCTTCACCACACCGCCGCCGATTACACACGTTAATGCCTCGAAAGCGAGGCCTAATGAAGCCCTTTTGTAAGCGCTTGTTATACGAGGCTCCTCATTATTCGGCGATAAAATAAGGGAAACTAAGGCGACTGAATTTAGTGATGAAGTGATTTGATAAATTGTTATTTGTAACATTGTAAATTGTTATTTGTAACTGGCCTTTCATTGTTTTTTTTAATCGGAGTTCGAAAGGCGGTTCTTGATTTGATAAACGAATAAACAAAATAAGAACGACCAATTAGCAAATATTCATAAATATGAACAGATAAATTCTCCCAGATATAATAAATAATAATATATTTATAATAAATATAAATATAAATAGCCTTGAAAACCTGACACTATTCAGTGATTTTTATCTTTGACTATACATTCAAGAGTTTTTGATTTTACTACATTAGTAATGAATGTTGACCTCTTTATGCGACCTCCAAATTGTATGGTCGAGGAATTTCAGAAGGTTATTCAGTATTCTGATATAGTTTTGCGTACATGCATTTCTTATTATAATTAGTTCGTACATACCCTAATAAGTCCTACGAGCTAAATATAATGGATGTTCTAACCAAAGTATTTTCTTTTACAGCCAGTGCTGGCATCCTGCTGGAACATGCGCCAGCCTGTCCAGAACAATATGGAGTCCAGGTAAAAATGATAGATAATATTGTACTTGTCGCCGCAGCGAACCTTCATAAGAGCGATTTGAAGATCCCTTATTTTATAACAACCGCGCTTTTATGATAACCTTAATAATACCTGCAAACTGCCATCTTAAATAATTAATAAAGAATTTAAAAACAGGTTAGAGATTTAATGTAAGCATTGTAATTTAAATTTTAAATGTATATGTATTTGTTTTATTCTATTATTGTAATTAAAACCCCTAATAAATAGTTTCCTATCCAAAGGATACTTATAAAATTTTTTAAATTATTCCTTATAAATTACTGACGTAATTACAGATTGTCACAAATCTCGTTCAGATAAAATCTCAAATATATTTCTTTATTCTTTACTTATTAGTATTTTATGATTTTCAGGACGAAATACAGCGAATGGCCTTTATTAACAAAGAAAATAAAGCTAATTAAACCCAGGGATGCACAAAATCACCAGAAAATCAGAAAATCATAAAATACTAATAAGTAAAGAATTAAAAAAATAATTTAAGATTTAATCTGAACGAGATTTGTGACCATCTGTAATTACGACAGAACCTTGTTTAATTTTTTTTAATAGATACCCTAGTTTCATGCTATTTTCGATATAGTTATTGCAACATTCAGAACTTCAAAAATGACCGAGTTTCTGAATCCAAAACGAGTACGACAAGGGAGTCGAACAAAATTGAACCAAATGTATTTGGGCGATTGTGCGTGGTGTCATATACTACGTTACAAGGAATACAAATTCATTTGAGTATGATGATTGATGATTGAGTATTGATTGAGATTTATTTCGGCTCCCTGGGAATGTTTTGCTCGGAAGCTTAACGCAACTTAAATTCATTTCAAACCCAAATTAATCCAAAATAGTTTTATTTTAATCAAAAGAAGTAAAGTTAAGAGAACCTCCAATCTGTGTTCAATAATGTGTAGTATTTTTTCCTTCCTAATTTATATTGGTTGTATTTTTTCCAGGCCTACGCCCACCCAGAAGCCTGCGACCAGTTCTTCCTCTGCACCAACGGAACCCTGACCGTGGAGACCTGCGAGAACGGACTGCTGTTCGACGGTAAAGGCGCTGTGCACAACCACTGCAACTACAACTGGGCCGTCGAGTGCGGCGAGAGGAAGGCTGACTGTGAGTATTTTATTAATGAAATTCTAAAAAAAAGAAATATCTAAGAACTTATTTATCTATTGTCATACTAGCTGAGCTGACTCTGTCGTCTTAACTATGAATATTTAATTACAATTGTTATTATAGTTCATAAGTTTTCTGATTTTTTTTCTTTCAATGAACCTTCTCCTGCCGATCTGCCTGCAAACAAAAAAAAACAAAAAAAGAATTAGCGTATACGGTCCAGCCGTTTACGCGTAATGTCGCATGCCGTGACCAAGGGAAATAGGGATTCATTTTTTTATATATAAATAGATACACATTATATATATTATTATATTCTTTTATGATACACATTTAAAATTAATGTAAATTAAACTATAATTTTATTATAATCTATTCAGAGAATTGGCAAATGGGTAATTTCGTTTTAACTTATTTTTATAACTAAACGTGTCCATTGGGACTTTTCTTATTGTCTCTACACTTAAGGTGAAGACACTTTGTGCATATGTTCTTTATCACTACACAAAATTAAAAGGTTTTGTCCTTTTAAGTATTCTCACTGCGTTCATTTTGTCGAGGAGCTCTGAGAACTAGATGCTACAAAACTAAAGGCTTTTGACGTGACACCCTCCTATAATTACCTATATTTGGTTGATTTAAGATTTTGTTGACGGAGGCCTATAATCCAGCAGTGGATAACATTGAAGGGCTGTGATGTCAATGATGATGAACATTTTCAAACCTATTTGGACCCATAAAAGCCTCTCTACTGATTTGCGCTCACAAAATGTCCTATCTAAGTGTGCAGTAAACGTAGGTATAGATCCATGTGCAATCTATAAATCTACCGAATTTATATCAACGGTTCGAAAGCTGTGTCCGAACAAAGTTTAGAAAAATACTTTCCACCCAAGTTTCAACTGAGTTCGTCGTTCGTTTCACTCACTCCGATCACTAGTTGTTTTTAAAACACTTGTTCTATTCCCTTCCAGTGACACCCTACTCCACTCCCGGCTGTGAGTACCAGTTCGGGATCTACCCCGACAGCGCTGAATGCTCCACCAGCTACGTAAAGTGCGCCTACGGGATCCCCAACCAAGAACCCTGCACGCCTGGTCTGGTCTACGACGAACGCATCCACGGCTGCAACTGGCCAGATCTACTGCAGCCTTTCTGTAACCCTGAAGGTATGATACTAGTACTGTCTTAAAAACTCTGCACCTTAGGCAATGGCTATGCAGTATTGTTTTAGCCCCGACTTAAGTCGACAGATGGAAACCAATTAGTTAGTTAATGTAATCTAATCATTTTTCATCATTCAGTTAACGTAATCTAGTCGCCTCGTTCGTGTTTGATATACATATCACAACACAACTCACTTATAAAATATCTGCTTAAAGATACATTTTTAAAAGCATTCGCAATCCCCTTGTGTTCTTCGTATATTTACTGGAGGCCTAGATTTGTGACGTCAGCGTAAATAATTGTACGAAAAATCAAAGACAATCCCGCCAGCTTTAAAAAATTATGTAGTTCCCAATTACTTAAACGAATTTACAATTAGCCCCGTTTACACAAGGATTTTTAAATTGCTAAGCTTATTTAAGTTTGACGTATTACTATGGTTTGACAACTGACTAGTTAATCACATTTTAGCTACATAAATATCCTTACACAAGCGAACCTAAGAGTAGAACCATAGAGCTAGGATATTACAGTGGATCTAATTTGTCCATCCTACATACATATTAATATTTTGCTCTGTGATCTTGGCCATTGGAAACTAGTTCCAGTGAGAGGATTTTTGGTAATCTGTTGAAAATAAAATCACTATCGGATATTATTAGTGGTTTTACGTTCGGACTCCAACAGCATCTGCTGTTGGACCCAAGTAATTGTTGTTCCTGAGATTCAGATTTGGCTTTGCTAATTTAATATTAATTTCTTTTCTAGCTGTCATCGGCTTCAAATGCCCCACCAAGGTGCCCGCGCACACGCAATCCGCGAAGTTCTGGCCTTTCCCTCGTTTCCCAGTGCCCGGCGACTGTCACCACCTAATCACCTGCGTCGAAGGTCAGCCTCGGCTCATCGCGTGCGGTGAAGGCAAGGTGTTTGATGACCAGAACCTGACCTGCGAGGATCCCGAGATAGTCCCACACTGTGGTACAGGCCATTAGTGTTGAGTAGCTGTAAATAGATGATACATTTTTAAAAGCTAGCTCGATCCCCTTTTTTTCCTATTTGGGAGGCCTTGTTTTGTGACGCCAGCGTGGATAATTGTATAAAACCCAAAAGACAAACGCACCAGCTTTTAAAAATGTACCTATATTGATATTCGCTTTAGTGCAGGTAGTAGTAAGATCTAACTTAAATTAGCTACTTAAGAATGGTATTGAGAATGATGTAATTTCTCATGCTGTTCTGCTCAGTTCAAATCCGATCTAAGCGGGACAGCATGAGAGAAGACGTCATTTTCAATCCCGATTTTTATGTAAGCAGGGGTATATACTTATTTTCTGCAATTCTGTGGGTATCGGCAGAGTTAGATAATATTTAATGCCATGCTCTTACGACAAAACTATACGAATAACTAATTATTATTCTACTATCAGACAAGATGAAATTATGTTATGAAAACATGTAAGTATTGAATGCTGAATGATTATTTTGTATCGCTTAGTGAGTTATCGTATTGTGGTGTTTTTCCCATACTCTAACTCCGTTTTAGATATCTATAATAATAAAAATATAAATATATATTTATGTCGTTCACCACATTAAGCTATTAAACATTATCTGACTATTTTATTTATATTTTTTGTAATTTTTTACATACTTAGATACCATCTTTATAAAAAAACAGGACTTAACCAAAAACAAATGTTTTGCGTGATATTAGTTACCATAGAATATGCAGCATACATATTTTGTCAATGTTGAACCATTTATATATTTTTCTTATAGATATTTCATGTAAATATTGAAAAATGTAAATAAACAAACATGTGTGAAAATAAATAAATATTTTAAAAGTTGAGTTGCAGTGTTATTCATCCCTTTTTAGCTAACTTCGAAAAAAGGAGAAGGTTCTATGTGCAGCTGTATCTCTTTTCTTTATATGTATGTTCTTTTTATCGTTCTTTTTATGTATGTTTGTCTATTTCACCGGCGATAATAGACCGCTTTTGAAAATTATTTCTCTATTGTATAGAAATTGATGTCGAAGTGGTCCCATAAAATTTTCATGCCCGAAGAATAAAGCAAAACTTAAAAACATGTCAGAAGTGAAACTTAAAAACATGTTATTGACATATTTTAGTTTAAACATACCAAAATAAATTAAAAACTATTTTATTAAACAATGTTACTACAATTGACGAAGCTAATGGTGTGAAGGTACGATATTGTTAAATAAGTTAGGTACTCTGAGACCGATTCTTGCGGACATCCGGTCACTCCGCCTGGTAGGAATAACCTCTGCAGAGGTTATGACGTAGTAAGTCAAACAAAAGCATTGTTCTTATTTAATGATGCCCTTTAGGCCTCTGGTCTTGTTGTTGTTCTGGCTAAGTGTTACTGTAAGTCTGTCTTCTAGTCTAGTCTTCTAGTCTTCACTTTGCTGTGTGGTGCCGACTTAGAATTTGCACCAACCCAACCCTTCCCGTGGGTGTCGTAAGAGGCGACTAAGAGGTATCCACCGGGGGTGGGCAGCAGCGCCCCCTGCAGAACCATTCTACCACCAAACTGCGATCCCCAGCCCGCATTGCCAGCGAGGGGATTATGGGCCCGTGAGATAAAAACCAACAAGAGGCTTATCAGGGGAAGATCTGGGTCAACCAGTGGACCAACATTGGCTATGGAAGTGGAGGTGGAGGCAGTGCCTTCTAGGTTTCGATACAGATTAACTCTATTCGATATAGCTTTAGGCAAACCTTGTCTCAAAGGTTACTTTGTCAGAGTATAATGCCTTGTATGGATTTGCACAATACCAAAATGAAAAAAGTTTTCGTTCACTACCGCTGACCTGTCAAAGTTGTAGGTACAGCTAAAATGCAAAGAACCACTCAATTTCATTTGAAAACTACCTACCTATAATCGAGTTCGTATGAAACTATTGGATCGCTGTCAAACTATGAAAATTAAAGTTCCTCTCAGTATCGATTCAGTAGAAATAAATAAATAAATAATGCTGGAGAATCCACACAGTATGGAAGGAAACGAAACTTTTTATAGTTTTCGTAAGCTACCTATGTCAAACTACCACTACTATCTACAAAGGTTTCAGATTATGTAGTTATGTTGACATTCTGTGTTTTATGTTTCCGTTGAAGTTATATTATCTAAGTTAAGCAATCGAGGGGAAAACCAGTTAGATCATAAAAAATATTCTACTGCACCAAATTTAGAGTGGCATCCGTCTAAGACCATGTCCTTGAACTAATCTGGACCACTATCATGGGACGAGGCCGTGCGTGACTAGACTTCGAAATGCTCCAAGAGGATATTTGTCTGGTTATCCGCTTTAGACTCCATAAAGTTATATTGCAGTGGTATAAAAAGGGAAGCAGGAACTTCATGACTACACTTCGAGTCTTGAGCTCTTCTTGTGAACTCTAAAATAAATCTTACCTACCCTTCAAAATGTTCAAATATGTGAGTCAAATACTTTTTAAGCTATACTTATTACTCGTATCTTTTTAAATAACATAAGTTAAATAAAGTGTATCTACATTAAAAATATTTTCATCATCAGCTCGGTTGGCATTCTACTTAGAATATGTAGTGAACAGAAAGGATTCAGAAAAAATAAAACAATTAACATGGCGATTTACGATTTTCTACAACTTGTCACAAAAAATGTTGATACCAAACCCCCGTCTGTTCAATCTTCTGTGACATGACACAAGCTTTTGATTACGTTAGACATGACATTTTATTGTGCAAACTTGAAGTATACGGTGTAAGAGGAAATACTCTACAATTGATTAAGTCGTACCTAGAGAATAGAAAACAGTGTACTAAGATTACCAATATTAATTATAAAACTAAAACTGAAGAAAACTTCCTCTCACGTGAACGGATTGCAAAGTATGGCGTCCTCCAGGGGAATGTGCTCGGCCCTCTGCTGTTTATTATTTATATAAATGACCTACCAAAAGCAACCACTCATCCAATATCACTATTCGCTGATGATAGCACCGTGTAGCTTGTAATAATACTGACACTTATAAAAATGACATTAATATAGCTTTGACATCAATTATAGACTGGCTAAATAATAATAATCTTAAAATTAACATAAACAAGACAAAGATCATACATTTTAGACAACGCGATAATGCAGCTGCAAAAATGATTGACATTTATTACAACAATAGCGAAATCGAAGAAGTGAGAAAGCACAAAATTTTTGGGGGTAAATATTGACAACAAACTGAATTGGAAATCACACATAGAAGCTCTCTGTAAGAAAATTAACAGCTCAGCATATGTCCTATACAAATTAGCTCCAATAGTGGACATAGAAACCTTGCTTATAACGTATCATGGTATAATTGCCTCTAGTATTAGATATGCGATAATGTTTTGGGGGAATTCGACAGATGTTTTAAAAATCAGAAGCGCTGCTTAAGAACAATATTTGACCTCAAAGTAACCGACTCTTGTAAACCCTTTTTCCTTAAGTATAAACTGTTGACGCTACCATCACTGTATATTTTGGAGACAGCTATGTTTGTCAAGAAACATCAAGATCTCTTCGGTCGACCTTCGGATTTCGTGGTCCGCAATAGGCGTGACAATAATAAAGTCTGTCAAATAAATAGGAAAACCACAATGATGGGCAAGAGTATCTTTGCTAAAGCACCAATATATAATAAATTACCACAATCTATAAGACTACTGCCGAATATGGAGTTTCAGAGAAAGTTAAAAGCGATTCTTTCAAATAAATGTTATTATGCTATAAATGAATTTTTAACTGACAAAGATTTTTCTGCTTCATGATGACATTCTTTATTTTTAAGTTGTTTTATCCAACATTAGTTTCAAGTTCAGTTTTATTTTATTTTTATGTAAGCTTAATTAATTAAATTTTTATTATTTGTACACAGACATTGCACACCGTAAAGGTAGGAATACATTGACTCACATATAAATAAAAACACCTGTACCTACATGTATTTCAAGCAAAAAACGATACTTTACTTTACTTTTGTTTGGTCTCTACGTGTCTCTACTTTTATTAATTAATTTTATGTAATTTTCGTAAGATAATTGATAATTATATTTTTTATAGTTGTTGTTCGCCGCTCTCCTGGCTTTCGCCGCCGCCAAGCCCCTTGTAGTGGAATACCCGGTGGGATACAGCGCCCCCTACGCCGCGGCATACACCGCCCCCGTGGCATACTCGGCATACAGCGCATACAACGCCCCCGTGGCGTATTCTGCCTACAGTGCGTACTCACCCTACGCTTACTACGTGCGTTGATGAGTCGACGACGAAGCAACTTTCTTTCTACAGAACCGCGCTCAAAAACGTTTCTCACCGAATTATTTAAATATGAAAGCAATATATGTAGATACATATCTTTATCAAGTCTGTCTTATTTTTATCATTCTAATTGTTTGCCTCATGTATTTATATATATAAGTCATTAGTTTGAACATCAGTAATGTAAGGTAGATAAGCCAACCTGTGAAAGACGCTGAATACGGCAAGCTGAACAAGAGGCGCAGTGGCACTCACTCATCAATTAGTATCCAAGTCAACGAAGAATTGTGGATCAGCTTTCATTATGTAGTATAACAAAATTTCCTATGACGCATCGTTAACGAGATGTAATTCCTCCTATAACGAAGTATGATTTAATGACTTTTCAATATAAAATTAACAAAAATGCAATATAAATTAAAGTTTAATTTAAATTGTGATTTCTCTGGTATTGCATGGAAACAATTGATATTGTTATAAATTGGGGGGCAATAATGACCTTATTGTGTCGGTTAAACGGGTTAAGTTAAGCTTAGAAAGAAGGTATAATGGTCCTTGCTTAGTGCGAACTACTTCGTATGTGGATGTAGAAGGCTGAGGGCGTAGAATAAAAGGGTTAGGTACTTATAGCTATTTTCATTTTTGTAATATAAACATGTTGCAAAATTTAGAGGTGTTCTAGTTTGGGGTGTGTAGGCAAACATATTTCTAAAGTCGTAATTGGTAAATAAATAAATGATATAAAAGGGTAGGTACTTACAGCTTATTGTAAAATATCCTCTAAATTGCAACTCTACCCCCAGATAATATTGTATTTTGGTGTCCTTGTTTATAACCAATCGCATCGCGCATTTTCCGTACCTAATCAATGTAATTAATTCGCTACGTAACGTCTCGCTATGTGATGGGAACCATTTTTAAATTAATTAAAAATAAGTGCACGTCTTCGGTGTAATTTACTTTTTTCTAAAGTTGCAAATACTGCCAGCTTATTTCGGGTTTCGCCCCGCCCTTTTTGAGAAAAGGGGGGGGGGGGAGGCTCCACTTGACCTTGAAGGTTTTTTTTTAAATTTGGACATCACAAGTTGTACGTAAAATTTCATTATAATTTTGATTTTTTTTTTAATATTTTTTCTTTTAATCTGTACAGGCGCACGAATGCATTATATTATTTTAAATTTTAACAATTTTTAAAAGCCTACCTCACCGAGTGGGGTATCAAATGAAAGGTATTGGCTTGTACATCTCAAAAAGTTATTGAAATTTCTTTAGGATTCATACCTTTTGAAATATTATGAAAAAACTCGAAAATTTTACTATTACCTATTATTTCGAAGTTTGCAAACCGATACATCGAAAATGTAGAGGTACCTTTAATTTTTAGGTATTCATTAAATAGCAAAGTCTCTAAATCAGTACCTTAGTACATATTGGTATACTTGACAAACGTTCGAAACCCTCGGCGCGCGAGTCACACTCGCCCTCCCTTAACGGATCTTTGTTTTTCACTTACTCCCTCCGCTCGCCCTTCGTGCCTCGCATTTATGAACGTAACCTACGTTCAGTACGTTTAGTTTATTTCGAGATTTAATTGACGAAAAAATAAATAAAAAAACAAACACATACTTAAAAATATATAATTTATTTGTAAAAAAAACCCTATATAATAAATGCTCTACTCTTCACCCTCCAGTGCGACTGGCAAGGGTGCCGACTTGCCCTTGGGCGGGCGGTGGGGCTTGCGACGCGACGGTTGAGCGCTCGCAGGTTTTGGCTTCACGGTGGGCGGATTCTCTAGGGCGTCTAGCTCGGCGTCTGTCAGCTGACCTTTGTACCAGTCGGCGCTGGAAGTGGAAATAGTGACGTTGTATTGCGCGTAACCAAAATTAGTGGTATAAGTAACTTACATGCTCCAACTCGTAGTTTAGTGAAGGAGCTGGTTACAAATTATAATTAGAATAATTGAACTCTCAATATAACTTCAGTTTTAAGGCTGGCCTATGGCCCAACGGCCTTGAGAACACAAAATATATATCTGAAGCCGTATAAATAATTTGTTTTATTCGTGAAACGTATCATTTGTATAAAATACTTTGACAAATATTTGAGTGAAAGAAAAATACTCAAAATCAACAGCATTTAGAAGATATATCCGAATTTCGAATATTTTTTAAAATTCTAAATATATCTTCTAAACGTTATTGAGTTTGAGTATTTTTCTTTCATTCAAATATATGTATGTCAAAGTGTTTTACACAAATGGTACGTTTTACGAATAAATCAAACTATTTATACGGCTACAGATAATTATTTTGTGTTCTCAAAGCCGTTGGGGCACACAACATCCTTAAGAAAACAATGTATAGGTTATGGCAGATCTGGACCACACTACTGCTGCAGCACAAAAATGTGCATGGCTTTAACTCGTAACATTTTATATTGACTATATCAGATAACAAAGAGCTTGCGCTTGAAGCTTGCGGTAAACCATTTTGTAAATGTTAAATGTATCTCAAGGTTACGATTTACACCCATATTGAATTGCTAATTTTGTGTTATGCGGCAGAGGGGTTTGACATGTGAGCGACAACCTTTACAGCGATCGTGTCTGTGTGTATTGAACCCAACAAACCCGACCTAAATTTATAATTCAGCAATGGAAACAGTTGAGCATCGTGTTTTAGGTCATGTAGACTACAGCATAAAGTCACATTCGGTGACACTTCTGACAAAACAGGCTTTTGCACTGAGATAAACTTGTGGTATTTGATTTCTGTGCATTAAGGCTAGGTATTCCAGCAGAGACCGCGCTTTTGTTATTTTGAAAATAATCTGATAAACAGAAAACGGTGTTTAAATTATTAAAAGAAATTATATTAATTACTTATGGATCTAGTCTAGTCAAAGTCGCATTCAGCTACAAGATCTAATGAAGTTCACTCGATAGAAAAAAAATCCCTTAGTTGCCCCTTTTTGTAATGTTTTTTCAACATTATGACTGACCTACTGATTTATTTTTGTACTTAACTAAAGACACTAAATATTTTTAAACAAATTCGCATTTGTCTTGATAAAATTATTTTTTAAGTCACTAATGTTTAAATACCTATAAAATGTACGTGCGCCGCGGCTTGGCAGGCGCGATCAGTCGCGCGCTGGCGCTGGCGTTGGTGCAGGAATACCGGGCCTTAACGATTTGGTTTCTCAAAGTAAACTAGGCATTTACGTACCCAATCGTTTATTATTTTCCTGCTCAAAGCAAACAAGAGTTAAGTCCAAATTCACACTCAGGCACAGTCTTTGCCCACTCACAGTGCTTCCCAAAAGTAAACAAGACATTGACCCGATTGCCTAGTCTTTTTCCCCTCAAACTAAACAAGAGCTAGATCCAAGTACATACCACTCAGGTACAGTCCGTGCCCACTCGCAGTGTTTCTTCACATCATCGAAAACCTGTCCAAGCTTGCAGCCGGAGCGGCGCGGAGTTTTGCCGTTGATGCAGACGTAGAAGAACTGACAGTCTTCGGGATCGGCGTAGCGGGGGTGGGTCTGGCCGAAGGTCTCGTTAACGGCGGGGCAGTCGAAGTCGAACACCTCTGGAAGGTAAGAAGATAGTTTTATAGTGATGAAAATAAAGGGCATTTAAACAGCAGAAATTTTGGTAACAAATTGTTTACTGAAATGGCAAATGAAGAGTGCTTCATAGACCTACAGTATCTGTTGTTTAGGACCCAGGATGTTGAAGTTGGCCTATAAATCCCGGGGCCTTAACAAGAGATACTATGAGGTGTCCTTATTTGTTTATGTGCGAATATTTGTGGGAATTATTAAAAAGGTAATGCTTTAAACTCTTAATGCATTATTTTGATATATATTCATCATTTACCCAAGAACCTTTATAAAAAACCCAAAAAAATATACCAAATTGTTAGTTCACAAAATCTTAAATCTTTATAGTTTTTGTGTACCAACAATTTTGTTTATATGAATGTTTTGTTTTGTATAGAATTTTCTATAGTTCGTTCATACGAACTACACAAAATTCTACTTGAGATGGAATTTATTACTTTGTAGCGTTTAGCTCGCTTTTGATGTTGTAGTTTATTTCTGAGCTTTAGTGCTTACCTGAGGCGCCACATCCCTTCTTCTTGGCCTCATCAGGCCAGGTGCAGATTCCTGTCTTGTCGTTGTACACCAGGCCGTCAGGACAGGTGATCATGTTGAACTTGCCGTCCACACAGTAGTAGAATTTACCACATTCCTTGGGATCCTCGTGCGAGAAGTATCCGTTCTGGCGTTGACAGTGGAGAGCGGTTATGGGAGTTTCTGTGGGGAAGACAATACAAGATTGGTTCAAGAGTTCAAGAGATTAGTTAGAACAAAGTCAAAATAAGTGTAATATTTTCAGAGTTCATGATAATAGACATATTCTTTATTGACAAAGAAAATTACAATTCAATAATACAAACAAATTAGAACTAGTACTTACAATTGAAACAATTAAGCTAACTGCAGACTGTTGCAAACAATCTACAGGTAGATCAACTGATCCATATCAATACCAGTCGGAAGCGTCCCCAAGACGCTGGCTAATATCACATAATATTTTTTAATTGGTAATTTAAAAGAAGACCTAGATCTTATAGCTACGAACGCGTAGACTAAGAGATTTAAGCTTCGGCAAAATATTTTACCTTAATTTTATGACGTAACTACGTACAAACGAGTATTGTACGTAAATACAAAAGCAGCAAGGCCGCGTTTCCCTTGAGATTGGAAAGTTGTCTTTGCGCGACTGCTTGTAAAACTGAGATGCGACTGGTCGTTTGATTGAAAATAGATTTAAGTGCCAGCTTTGTACATCTACACTAGAAATACCATAGGCTTAGAGAAAAAACCCAAAGTCTATGAGAATACAGCTTCGTAAATATGTCAATGTATGTGACAGCTTGACAATTTTCTGGCAAGGACATCGATGGATAATAATAAAATATTTGTATTCGTTTTATTAAATAGCATTAATTATTAATGCTGGATTAAGTATCTTTATTAACAAAGAAAATTACAAATAATAAAAACAAAATAGAACTAGTATTTACAATTGAAACAATAAGGCTAACTGCAGACTGTTGCAAGCAATCTACAGGTAGCTCAACTGATCCATATCAATACCAGTCGGAAGCATCCCCAAGACGCTGCGCTGGCTGCATTGCCCCACTGCAATGCTGATGCGCTGTGCCAGATACCCACCACGCGTCGCTTCGACCAAACGCTCAGATAACTTTTTAAAAACCCGGAGAGCCTTGGTACCCCACGGACCTAGGGTCTCGACCCCAAAGGGAGCAAATGTGTTGGCTCTGTCGAGACCTGCATATTTGCGCCTCTTGAGATCCTCGGCCAAATCTGCCGCCGCACCAGCCCTCACGGATGTCCTAGGAAGATGGAATGGCGGATGTGTGTCGATAAACATAATATAAATTATAAATCATTAATAAGAAAAGTGTGATTAATGGCTAATTACACAAAATAGGTTCAGGGACGTCGATTTTCTGCTTAACTGTACTGTCAATATGGTGACGCAAATACACCATAGATATTAAACGACCAGTACCAAATTTCTGAAGTTTATCGTTACCAATATAAAGTTAGATAGATAGATAATGCTTTATTCATCACCTTATAAAACAGATAGTACGCATTAAACATAATGTAGGGAACAGAAATGGAACTGGCGGCCTTATCGCTTAAAGCGATTTCTCCCAGGCACCCAAAAAAAAAAAAAAACACCAGAAAAGGCAACCAAAAGTGTGGCGCGTTCAAGTTTAATCTGAGAGGTGAGCCGTTGTAAAAAAATCCTTTCAACGGTTCACCCAGGTGGTTTCATGAGGTGGACGGTGGGTAAGAACAAGAACTTACAAGTGGACAAAAAGAACTTCCCAAGTACTCGTAACATGATAGGTTTTATTATGTTACTTATCCCTACTTTGCCTTAACTAGCATACGATCAGTCTCATACCTATGCCCGTAATTTCACTGCAAAGAACACAGCAATGATCTTTACTTCTTTAGTTACAAAAGTATTGAAGTAGATTCTCTACATACACCTTTTAGGTACAATTCTTTTCACAATGAGCCCTATTAGCTGCATTGATACTACTGTTATAAATTCGAAAGTAAATCTGTCTGTCTATCGGTCTGCCTGTCTGTTACCTTTTCACGCCTTAACAACTGAATGGATCTTAATGAAATTTGGCAGGGAGGTAAATGATATCCCGGGGACGGACACAAACTACTTGAAATGTGCGTGCAAAGCCGCGGGTAGCAGCTAGTTATAAATAAATAATACTGGAAAACCTACACAGCATCATTTAGCCACAAAGCTAGGAGGGCTTGTGTTGTGTGGTACTAGATAACTGATATATTTAATACATAACATACTTTTTTAGGGTTCCGTACCCGAAGGGTGAAAACGGAACCCTATTACTAAGCCTCCGCTATTTCCAGACGTTTTGCTACAAGGTCATTTTCACATATAAGTCAATTGTACTAAACGGTCTTTTTCCTAGTTAGGTGTTCTGATCCTTGCTATCCCCGCTGTCCGTCCGTCCGTCACAGGGCTCTATCTCATGAACCGTAAAAGGTAAACATTGGAGTTTTTAGAGAATGTGTATTTCTCTTGCCGCTATAACAGCTTAAAAATAAAATAAATATTCAAATTAAGGGGGCTTCCATACAAAAAAAAGTGTTTTTTTTTTGGCTATGTCTTTTCTTTGTTTATCAAGGCTATATCTCTTGTACCATAATATGTAGACACATGAGACTTTCTATTGATAAGTAAAATTTCAACTGTAATAATAACAAATAATATATATAATAAAGTTGAAAATATAAAGGGGTCCCGAAACAAGTGAAAACTCTAATGTTCTTTGAAAAAGTTGCCTGATTTTTACGGTACAGAACCCTTCGTGTGCGAGTTGACTCTCACTTTTTGAGCGGTTTATTTGTTTTAATACACACCCGTAACAAATATCTGCAGATCGAGCAAACATTTATCCCGTGGCGGGAATCAAACCCGCAACCTCCTGCATCGCAGGTGGACATACGCCCACTGCGCCACAGCGGTTGTCGAAGCTATGAAAGCTAATTGATTAGAGTCGCATAAATATGTAGTCCAGCTAGAATAAAAAAACATACAGACGAATTGAGAACCTCCTCCTTTCTGAATTCGGTTAAAATGACAGGAAGTTATAGTACTCACGGAGCTTAGGTCTCGCTGAGCAGTCGAGGTTAAAGGGCAGGTCGCATTTCTCTTGATCCTGTGCATAATCGTTGAACACCATACCGTCAGGACACAGCTTCTCGATGATCTCGCCGGCTCTGGAACATTCCAAAAGGTATTTGAGACCGGAGATTTCCCGAATGTCGTGGAAACTATGGAGTCCAGCCTTAATATAATAATAATAATCGCTTTTTTGAGACACAAGATCCATAAACATTAAAAAGAACACATCTAAGCACCCATCGTAACATACTTGTCAAAAGGATTCTTTCAGCCAGTCTAGCTAAAACAGAGTTTTTACACCTGTCAATTCTGAACATAAATTTGGCAACCCGGTTTCTTTGAATAGCGTTGATGGAAACTAAAAACAAAAAAAAACTAACTAAAAGTACCCTCGCTTCGAAAAACATGCCTGAGGCATGTTTTTCGACTTTTTACTGCAGTATTGCTGAAGTCCCAAAAGTTGTCTAAAGATGTTGGTATAGGCCACACGTACGCCATTATGTGCTTTCATAGTGTAATTCGTTCAGAGCTGACAGGTAAGTATAAAGAGTCTGAAAGAATGAGCGAAATAAAATTAATTTTACGTCTCAATTTTGAAAACTTTCTTATTATCATTTTCCCGACAACGCACAAGATCTTGATTTATTTTGAATTTTCACTTAGGCTGGCCCATCTAAAATCTTGCGGCACGAAGTGAGACTAACCCAAAACAAACAAATGACAAAATATATACCTCTACATTATTAAATTGATTATTACAATTTACGCTATTTTGAAACAATGCTTAATTTACAATTTCTACTCTGATGGAAGCGGCCCTGTTGAAGCTTAATACGCAAATATGAATAAATAAATAAAAATAATGCTGGTCACATTCACACAGCGTCATTTACCTGCAGAACTGCAAATCGTACAAACATTTGTCCCGAGGGATTCAAACCAACAACCTTCTGTTTCCTTGTAGGCGGACCTTCGCTCGCTGCACCACAGAGGTCGTCATATCACCTATACACTAGCCAAACTCAATGTAGAATGTTAGTAAACAAACCACGACACAAATAACTAAGACTCACTTGCTTGGCGCGCGTCGAGTTTCAGATTGTAAGCAGTATTTATCAAATATTATTTATTCAATATTTTTTAAGGATCTCAAATCGACAAGTAATGTAAAATGCTTATAAAAAGACGCGGCAACAGAGTGAATTTATGTTAAGTATGGGCGGTTTGCTTACAAACTTTCTACATCGACTTTTGCTAATGTATAGATTCAACTTTCTTTTTTGGCTGAGAGGTTAAAAAATATATTTGATTTTACACACTCCTCATCCTTTAAGTCATGTGAGTGTGATGCCAGGAACCACTTTGAATCCAATCTGATTCCATTTTATTTTATCTCACTGTTACGATAGGTGTACTATTAACAATTAGCAGTTTTTATAATGACATTCTCCTTTGTTTCGTAATTACCAGAAATTTTCTTTTGTTTTATTTTTAAGAATGTTCCTTTGTTACTTGTATAACTAGCCAACTGGCATGAACATGTTGTTCAAAAGTTGTAAAATATGACTAAGAAAAATAAAAAGCTCACTGTTACATGTGTAAATATATAGGTATACAATAACAAATCAAAAGTCAATGCACTTTCGAGGATAAGTGCCAAATGTGTGTAAGATGCAGTTAGTCAGAGATTTATTTGCAGAATCTCCTTGAATGTAAATGTACCTAAATGCATCTGTTACTTAATACTTTTTGCGTGGCACTTTATGGATAACGTAACGTAATAAGATAAGTAATAACTTCTTTTACTAAAGATTTATTGAAAACATTTATTAACATAGAAAATTACTATAACATAATAAAACAATTTAAACTAGATTTATTTGCATGCTCAATACACTCCCATGCGAGATGTCAGTGCAGATCCCAGTTCCCCCACGAAGAATTAGAATCAGATTTATTTAAGTTTTAAATAAATCTAATTCTAGTTAAGTTTTTATATATATCTTTATTGACAAAGAAAATTACAATTCAATAATAAAAACAAATTAGAACTAGTATTTACAATTGAAACAATTAAGCTAACTGCAGACTGTTGCAAACAATCTACAGGTAGCTCAACTGATCCATATCAATACCAGTCGGAAGCGTTAGTATTATTTATTATTATTATTATTATTAGTATTATTCTAGTTAAGTAATTCTAGTCTAGTTTCTGCCCGCGGCTTTGCACGCGTTGTTTCTTTGGAAACGTTTAAAAGTTATTTCTTTCCTATGGGAACTGATTTGTGGGATAAAACGTAACCTATGTTTTATTCCAGGTCTTACTACATCTATGTAAAATTTCAGCCCGATCCTTTTAGTAGTTTTGACATGAAGCAGTAACAAACGTCCATCCAAACATTCATACATCTAAACATCCATACTTTCGCATTTATAATATTAGTGTGAGAGTCCGTCGTAAAGAATCGTTAGGCGCATAGCAATCTTTCAGTAGCGAACGTACGTTTCCCCTTTAGCCATAATCACAATGCTAGGCAGAGGGATGGGGATCGCAGTTAGGTGTAAAATACACAGAAGGACGCTGCTGCCTTTCCTCTGATAGTTTCTCTTAGTTTGCTAGGCTTAGTTGGAGGGGTAAATTCTTACGCCGCGACCACGACAGCGAAGTAGGTACTTAGTACACAATACACAAAAGCCTGTTGGCAACACCTGCGCTAGCAATTTAAATTTCAGCATTTTCAGCTGCAACCAATTAACATGAAAATTGTTTCTTCACAGCTACTGCAACATTGTCGCTCTAAATTTTTGCTAATTGCATTAATTATCAATCGGAATTTATGATAAACGCCTATTAGATTACATCAATTATGTCAATCATTATGCAAGGTGAATTAATTACTAGTTTGTGTTTTATCTAAATCTTACGGCCCTGCTACAGTTGTTCCAGCTTGAAATCTACGCGTTGCTTCTAAAGCAGTTAAGCAACGCTTTATTGAGGTCTACCATAAACAGAAGTTCTACCACCGACACTTGATCCAACTCTTTAAAGTCAAACACTGTGGAGACTTAAAACCTGGGGAGAGTGAATGTGGATTTGTAGTTTTGATTTGCACATGTACAGACGAAATTCCCATACAAAGTGGAAGCTTGCAGGTTCAAGTCCCATCTGAGTCATACATTTTTGGGATAAGTATATGAACCTTCAGATATGTGTGTAAAAATTTATAATAAGGTACCTAATGAATTTAAATTATTGAATGACCATTTAATTAAAAATAAATTATTTAACTGGCTAAATGAACGCAATTTTTACGACATTAATGAGTTTATTAATTTTAAGCCTTAGACATAATTAATTGCATGCTAAAGAATAGCTAAACATGAGCATTTAATCACCTTGTATACCATGTGTTATGCAATAAAAATATCATTTCATTTCATTTCATTTAAATTTTCCCTGCGTGTTGATAAGCACTATTAAAACGAATTCTTTGCACATGTATATCTTTATCGTATTGTAGGTACATTATGATCTTAAAATCGAGGGTTGGAGACATGAGTTTGGATAAATCTTTTTCTATACTGCGTCTCGTTAATACTCTCACATACCGTTTAGAACTGTGATTTGTTTGTAAGAAAGGCCTGGAAGCAATTACAGCCCTGATTTCTGACCATTTATAGGGCAAATTTTTAGCTTACCTGCACTCATAATATTTGTCGCACTGCTCAGCATCAGCGAAGAAACCGTCGTCAGGGCAGGAGCTGGTGATCTCTGCGTCTCGCTCTGACTCCGCGTTTCGTTCTTCGAAGGTTCGCTTTGGAGGGTTCACAGGTTTTCGCCCCTTCTGACCCGCTGATGAGGCTAATACTGGAAAAGTTTTAATTTCGTTACTAAAAATAGTCGAAAAGTCGCCCAAAGAACAGCGGTATAGTTAAGCTAATTGGTCGAGACAAACGAGAGTATGCCCATAGGGCAAGGCCCCTAAAGCTATTTTACTAAATTTTTTAAGAGCGTCTGTTCGAAGCGAAGCGTGACTCGAGAGCTGGTGAGTATCTGGCGCAGTACCCCCAAGACGCTTGCTGCTTTGCCCAGCTGTATGGCAATGCTGATCAAACATCTTGGGGACGCTTGGTATTGATTTAAATCAGTGGAACTACCTCTAGATTGCTTGCACAACCAGTCTGCAAATAGCTCAACGGTTTTGAAAATTTATGTATATATTTATTAGTCATGAAAGTTAGTCTGTGGGAATAAAAACAAATATTCTCTCGTCCGGAGTCTCTCGTATAGAGTGACCGCGAGAGTTCTCTTACTGGCTTTAATGTCGTGAACAAAACTCTACATAATATAACGTAATACCATAGTAATTATGTTTTGACCCAGTGACTTCCTTCGACCAAAGCTACGCGTGGTTAGGTAATAGTGAAATCAGCGCTAAATGTTGCTACACCTACATTTTGTGCTATCTGTTATCGGAAGAGTCGAATGTTACAATCCAGTCAATGGGTGCTCAAAAGAGCCCCCCTCTTTAGAGCACTCATTGACTGGATTGTTACTTGGGTGGAAAAGTCGAAAGCAGAAAGTTTGACTTCGGAACTTTGTTTGGACTGATCGGGAGACAAACATACTAAAATTCCCCACTCCTGTAAGATGAGCCCTAGGAGGGGGGGGGGCACAAAGAAGGGTCCGGTTCATAGTTTTATGCTTACATCTCGTACCCGATACGTCATAGGAAATTTCGTTATTGATTCTCTAAATATTTTACATATGCTTAATCGTTGTCTAGATATGAGTCCCTCGTCTGTCAAATCGTGATCAGATGATAATATAATATAATAATGCTGGACAATCCACACAGCATCATCTAGCCCCAAAGTAAGCAGAGCTTGTGTTATGGGTACTAGATGACTGATAAACTTAATACAATACATAACATAGATAGATATTTTTTTATTATATATAGGAAATACCCAGAACACCCGTAACGAATATTTGCAGATCGTACAAATATGATGGTGGCACCTTTCCATCCACAATCCTTTATTGACTGGACTAAAGCGTAAGAAGACTTTGGAACTACGAATAAAACCAAACATTACCCTGCTGTAAATGCCTGCATCATCTCTATCTCTCATTGAACTATTCTCGATTCTCTCTTTTGGTAGTGTTCCTTGAAAGATAGTTTGACAATTAGCAGCTTTATCGTTTAACATGTACGCACTGTATACAGGGTTATTGGTTATTCACTCACTCTGAGCGAACTGCGGTTTCTGCCCATAATCACGAACACTTTTGTGAAGTTACCTACCTGGTCTTAATTCTTTAATTTGGTAGTAGGTATACCCCCCCAGTCAACCATCTCTTTAGCGAGGCTTTATTTGTTATTAAATTTAAAAACGGCTTTGCCCTGAACTAACAGTGGGTGTGTGAGTGGAATATCGGTCTTTATTAATTTATTGGGTTCCGGACCAACGTGTTTTTTTCATTTTGTATCGATTGATTAGAGGCAATTTACAAAAAAAAAATAAGACCTGGTGTCTTAAGATGATGGGCTGAACCTGCAGTTCATGCAGTGTCAATGAATTACCAATAACCCTGTATAAGAAAACTTCTTCAAAAACATTAAATCATCATGTAACTGTCCGATTATCTATTTAAATAACGCATGCCTTAATGTACTAAGGTGTTAATATAAACGTACTAGAAGGGTTACGAGAGCTTTGAACTTTTTGAAGGTGTAGAACGAAAAGTGACCTCGAAAATTATAAATCCATCATCATCATCATTCGAGCCTGGGATCACCAACTGCTGGATAAAACCCTCTCTTCGCTGCTGACAGCCTCTATCCTTATTATTTATTTCAATAAAATATGTAGATTTACTAGTTTGGAATAATGTTTTTTTCGGTTCAAGTACATTCAACAGTGACGTTACGCTAGCTCATCCACCTACACGACAATTCCAGACTGCCATGAGCGAGAAATAAAAGCAGTCTACATTGAGATTAACTTCCTCGTACAATAACAAGTGATGCAATTCCTTTATGTTATATGTTGTACTAAACTATATTTCCTACAAGTTTCTGCCCGCGACTCTACACGCGTTGTTTCTATGGAAACGTTCAAAGGTTATTTCTATCTAATGTGAACTGATTTGTGAATAAAAAGTAGCTTTTGTGTTATTCCAAGTCTAGACCTACATCTGTGCGAAATTTCAACCAAATCCATTCAGGAGTTTTGGTGTGAAGAAGTAACAAACATACATCCATCCAAATTATTGCATTTATAACATCAGTGTGTATACATGTTTAAGATAAGAAAGAATATTTAATTTTTGTCCCAACACAATGTAATTCGTGCTCAGAATACTAAATATCAATTTGCTCACATTCATCGCACTTAACCTACTGGTTTTTCTTTTACCGCTGATCAAGCAATGCATTCTGAGCACAAGTAAATATCTAACTGTAAAGTACTTTCGCAAATAGAGAACGGTATCATCTATCTGAAATCTAATCAGTCCGTGTGAAATAATACCAAAACATTGCACGCACAACAGTGTCGTGAGTACATATTTGATCGTCCATGACTGGACTCTTTTTCTTTAAGTAATTGAATTTTTCTATACTTTTCTCATTTTACGATAATACACGCTGGTAATCTCATGCTCAAAAAGCCTGACAATCACAAGCTTGTGGTAAGTCATACATGCAAGTATAAAACAAATACAAAAATAGAAAGCGAGCGCGTTGAAGTCTTTTGTTCTGAACTTTAGACATGTGACGTAAATCATATCAAAAGCTACCCACATACTTACTCGTAAAACCTTTTCCAGCCAAGTTTCGTTTGTAGACAATGTTCTTTTGTTTGTCGATCTTTGTAACTCAGGTCAAGGAACACTATGGATATGATCAATCTCTAAAATCTGGTTTTCAAAGCTGTTTGTGTTTTTTTTTAGTTTGACTTATTTAATGAATAAGTTAGGGGGTAACCTATAACTGGAGTAGTAGTAGTAGTAGTAGAGTATTGTAGTAGTAGAGTATTGTAGTAGTAGTTACATATTATTCTCTCACATATTATTTTTGAATAATGTATTAACCCCCCCCATCAAGCTAGTTTCCAATCAAGTTTTTGTAATTACATAGCGACAGTAACCATTTAGATTGGCTGATATTCAAAACCTCAAGGCCATCGTGGGCAAAATGCTATTGCCGTATCAAATGGCAGTTATTTGTAAATATACAATAAAATAAACAAGTAGGTCAATGTGAAAACAAACCACAAACGTCCGAATGAATTCGAACTAAATTCATACAATTTTGTTGTATGAATTTAAATAGTTTCTCGGCTTTTCCTACTAAAATGTAAAAATAGGTGCATAATATGATAGCTTAGGTAGTTATATCTGTACTAATTTACTACCTGAACATTTATACCCTTTGTACTATGGTACGTGTTCAAATGACTCCCAAGACCTGAATACAGCTATAAACAAGACCATTGGTAGAACACCGGTACTTTTACATAGGTAAGGTAAGCACGACTTACCAACCAAGCACCCTAGGAAGACGACTGCCACACTCGACCGAAACGCCATCTTGTTTGATGCACACTTAAAAGTCACTTAATTGTGACTTATCTAAGTTGATGGCTCACGACCGCCTCGCTCTCTATAGCACACTGACTTGAGCACTTTTTGTCTTCCATTCTTAGCTGCTCAGTAGCTCAGCGAAAGGTTACACATACATATCTGTCTCGTTCGCTCATTGCTGTGGTTCAATGTACCCATCCTTGTCCCACGTCAAACACTGAACGCGATCCAGTTATAGTTTTACGTGTACTGCAAGATAATTACTGCAATAATGCAGTGAATCTTTTTCTTTATAACAGTGATTGTTTTTATAAACTATGAATTATTCTATTAAGCTGTATAATTACTATTGGTCTTTGAATACTTCTAATAATTATATGTTTTGCTAATAGGTACCTACCTAATTGTGGAATGTTGTATCAAATTAATTAAGGATGCAACGATTCAATCAAACTATAAAAATTAAGCATTTATTGTTTTCTTATTCTTAACAATATTGCATCATAATAGGTAAGCTAAGACCGCGTCTGTTCTTTTTTTTTTCTTTTTAATTTTAAAATATGTTAAACCTTTTTAGGTAAGAACATTTTCGTAAATTTGTTTGGACACGTCTGATTATCTGTGCCAAAACAACACACTGTTATAAACACGCTGAAGCAATATAATTTTGTGGTCTCTAGAAAGGACTCTGGTAAATGACGAATGATCCCGGATACGTTTCTTGTCAATGTCAAAGCCTGGCATACAATAATGTAACCCTTTTGTGGGTCCTTTGTACTTATTCCTTATGCCTTTATTATTCACTTGGTTGTCTTAAAATTATCTAAATGGCATCAAAATATTTAGAAAATATAAATAAATTGTACAACTTTTACTTGGGCTTATAATCAGCGAGTTTATATGTCATTGTTGTTTTTATAGGATCGTCAAGAATATGACAGTGAATTTTAAGTGGGCTTTCCCCAAGGAAGAATTTAAATTGTATTTATAATTATATATGCAAGTTGTTGACACTCGGATTAAACGCATACAATATTTTTTTTATTACCATGTAAAGAAAAATGTTGATTTTAATTGTTGATGTAGCATTTATCAGATGTTTATCACGGTCATTGTTCTGCATATTAAATTAACATATAAAGTTTTAACAATTTACAATGTATTTTGTGGGATAAGTCAGTAAGATACTAGTGATAGTTCACAATGACAACAGAAAAATTATGTTTTCTTCTAAACTGAAAAAAAAACCTTTTAAAATATATTTCCACCAACAGAGTCCTACGTTATTGTACATGTACAGTTCATTTATTCAGTAAAAAAAAACAGATTGGAGTAATAAAACAAATATCAACTTAACCACCGAATTCTCAAACGAGGGTGCATTTTGAGATTTAAATATTTTAATTTGCACGTCGCATTTATTTACACTCTTCAATGAAAATCTGTCAAAAAATCTTAAATTTAATCTGAGTTGTGTTTGAGCATTCGTGGGGTTCCACTAGTAGGTGCTAAAACCAATATTTGAATCTCAAATCTAACCGATATTCCTTTCTCGCCATCTTTAGCATCTCCGTAACTAGCATTTTTTTAACCATCATCAAAATAACGCTTACTAATCTATCGAAGGTAAAATGTCGCAAATGAAGCCGCTAACTATACAGAGCATTCTTCCTTAAATAGACTAAACAAGCAAAGTGTTATCTCGTAATTAAGTAAACTCACACCCCAGGCACGCGAGAGCCCACGCTTCAAGCTCACAGTTCGACTTAGTAGGGATTTTGTTGCGAATCTAGATATCCTGCTTGTCCAATAAAAGCTTGCTGATTTAAGTTATAAATATTTTAGTATTTTTATTGGTTCAACTAAAAATACCTGCACCCACATTTTAAATTTTTATGCCTTACTCGTTAAACGTTACCTACAAAACTCAATAAAATTTGTCTTTATTCAAATTGTTCGTTCTTACTCACTTACTCACATTGAAAGAAGAGCTATTTTTAGCTTAAATCATTTGATTTGTAAAAAACTTAATACATAATTCTGCCATTTGTCGTAGCAAGAGTCTTGTCTTTTACAGAGCAGCAATATTGCAGTCCGAAAGAGAAACATGTCATGACGATGTACCTATCTATCAGGATCTCCTTCCTTAGGATCTTAACAATAAGTCCTTTTTGGGTGCTACCTACTACGAAACAAGCTGAAACCGCTAAAAGAAAAATTATCAGCGGTCAATAATAGACCATACTTGTAACTTGTGCTTTTCTCGGTCCACGTATCTCGGTCGTATCTCGGTGTTGTTCGAGTCATGGCGACCCTTGTCATCATCATCATCACATACATACACATCACATAGGCCTCCCCCAATAAGCGCCATAGCGCCCTGTCTTCAGCTTGCCACATCCAGCATCTGCCTGCAGTCTTTCGCAGATCGTCATCCCACCTGGCCGGAGGGCGTCCTACACTACGTTTGCCGAGTCGCGGTCTCCACTCTAGAACACGTTTACCCCAGCGGTTGTCGGTTCTTCGCGAGATATGGCCGGCCTACTGCCACTTCTGCTTGCTAACTCTTTGAGCTATGTCGATGGCGATAGCGAGCCTTGTACTGGCTGTCAAATCTGTCATCACGAAGGACAACATGTAGAAGTAGACGGACTGTATATTGCAGTTCGAGGCCGACAAAGGAAAGGAGTAGTCACCATATTAAATTGATCGTTTATGTCAGGCCTAAAGCAGCATATCGACGATAAGATCCACAGATATGTCGGTATGTTATTACAAAATAAATTAATTTATTTGAGAAATAGGCGCACACTGGCAGGTTCAAAAAGAACATCCCGTCAGTTTTATTAATGAATGAATAAACAAGGAATGTAAAAAATGAAGATTAATTAAAACATTAAATTGAATTAAAAATATCCTTCGTAATGATTTAAGGCAGCGAAGTCGGTGTATGGAGTTGACAGTTGTTCTTATGCTTATGTGGGTGTAAAATAATAATTATTGTTTCATTTTAGCAAAAATTAACAGACCATACTTTACCAACATTATATAAACGTGATTATGATCGTAACATAAAAGGATAACAATTTTTTGTAATGGTGACAGAATGATATTTAACATTCTTAAAAATAAGTTAAAAACTAATTTTCTGGTAATTGCTGGCGGGCTTAAAATATCCATGCTCTTATTTTTTTTAATGGCCTTTTGTTGAAGCTTGAATTCAATCAGATAAAATATAATGATTACAGGGTTTGGTTAAAAATTTCAGAGCTAAAATTATTGCAAATGTTTCTGTATTACTTTTATGTTATTTATAACTGGTTTTATATATATCATAGTCATTTTTAGAGCGGAGGTTAAAATAGATTGTTTTATAAGGGACTAAACCATCCTATTATAATACGAAGTTCTTTTACTCCCGAGAGCGCAGCGAGGGAGATGTCAAAACCTAGTTATAATGGGTGGTTATGGATCTAGTTCAATATTTTACTTTTTGCCTCGATTGCTAGAAAATAAAACAATCAAAACTTACCATCAGTAAAATAATGCACAAATTTTTTACTTCTCTACTTCACGAATATGTTGAACCTCTTTGAAAATATATCATGTGATTTAGGCCGCAACAGATTCATATTCATTATACATCTACACCCTTCTGTTCTAATTGCATATTGTTATCTTTATTTTTGCTTGATGACATTCTTAATTAATTTAAATACGCCATATTCACCTTCAATTCAATTTGAATTAACAAAAATTGTAAAGATTTTGCGCTCAAACTAACTTTTCTATAATGTCTTTGTTACGTGCAACGCAAAGTACGCATTCTAACATGGAGCAAGAATCACCCTTCTTATAAACATTCAATAATTACCAAGAAAGCGCTTTCGCTCCATTTTTAAAAATATATTTAATAAAATGAACGTTAACCTAACCTGTACTGGCTTATGAAAACACAAAAATTAAAAAGAAAAAAATACTTTTTGGCCCTTGTGTTTAAAATCATATTTTAGTCCACGCTATAATGACTCACTTTTTGAGCAAGAGAAGTAAACAATATTTTTTGTGTGCTTTATTGTATACTAACATCTATTTTCTTTACTAACAAAACCCCTTTAGATAAAGTGGAATGTACAAGAGAACACACAAAGTATAATAGAACAGGGAATGCATAATAGATAATGACATGAAGTTACAGGAACAGATCGAGATCTCCGTGATGAATGAACCAGGATGAGACGGCAAAGGGTGCGCTGTCAGGAAGTGCCACGTTGGTCGAAAGGTAAATAGCGAATTATCTATACTATTTGAACTCGATGTTTAGTATGTGTGCAAAATACGTATACGATAAAAGTTATCGTGAGATCGATAGACTATAACTTCTATAACACGTAAAAAAAAGAACAAGGCATAAATATATTCCATAAAAATTGCCTCTCAAGATCATTCGAAACCTATAATCGAGATCGTATGAAACCTCGGACCAATTATGATAATTGGTTCGATTATGAAACTATTCAATCGCTGTCAAGCTACGAAAATTTGTAATTTGCTTCCCGGTAGAGGCGCTGCAAGACGCAAAATGTGTGGAAAGAAACGAAAACTTTTTTCAAAATCTTTTTTTTTTTAATTTTTCGGACGATAAGGACTCTGATTTTAGAAATCAGACTTTCTTTAAGGGTTAGCGAACATTTTGCACGCTAAAAAACTGGCCTGCGGACGAGTTTTCCCTCTTCTAAAAAGCATTTTGGACTACTCGCCTAAATTTAAATTCAATTACACGGGTATTTTACAGAGTTTACTTGTTGAGTGTCGCTGTACTCTTTAGAAACGTGTAATTTAATTTATATTTGATTACTTTAGCCCAGGAACGCACTAGCGGTAAACCGCGGTGGCGGTTGATGTATTTTGTTTGATAAATGGTCCAATTTCGGTGAACCGCGTAGACGGCCAACCGCTAGTGCGTAACGGGCCTTACTAAGAAAGGTCTCATGTAAAGTACGTACTCGTAGATGCATCTCACAAAAGAAGTCCTATATAAAATTAGAAGAAAACTACACACAATTTCATATATTTCATAGCTGGATTGAATATGAGTGCTACAATCCAGGTAAACCGATTTTTTGTAAATTAACTAAAGAACAAAATTTGGGGCAATTCTTCTGTGACTCATAAAATCCAATGGCTAGATGTGCCTTTTACAATTTATATCTGCATTCAAAAACTGCCGAGTTCCACTGATTATACACATACGATATACACATACGATATACACATACGATATATATATATATATTATATTACATATGATAGGTACATAAAATAACAGAACAAAGACCCTAGCCATTAAATCCTTGCCCTACAAGTTCTGCCTACAACTTTAAACAACAAAATGGTTCTATAAAACGTCGACAATAATAAAATAGCGTCATATCCTTTTAGTCTTTCGCATCCAGACTAAAACTAGAACCCACGTAAGTGCCTACAGTACTTGTTTTCGATGTCCGTCGCTATATAAGCTAGCCTTTGGTTTTAGCCCTGACATTGTCCTGCCGCTGTTGCCCATTCACCATCCCTTGAGATGAAGATTGTGTTGGTTTTGGCGTTGGCAGTCTGTGCTTGCGCGGATGAGAGCACGGACAAAAATGAGGGCGGAAGACAGAAGAGGCTTTTATGTAAGTACACTTTGTTTGCATAATCGTAGTTTTTCTTTTCCTGGGTGGGTTTTTGAGTAACAACGGGAACGGGTTGGTGTTAATTTTCCGCCAATAAAGAGCGCGACGGTGGGCAAACGTCCTATTGAATTTTATAAATCCGCTTATGTTGTTCTCTAAAAACTTATAACGACAGAGTGAGCGAGTACGGCAGGACACAGGTTGCGGGGTTGACACCCTAAACCAACTGAAACTACGAGATTGAATTTTAAAGAACAGGGTGGTAAGAATATATTTATTTAATTGCTAGATATCTATCTATCAATTAAATAAATATATTCTTACCAGATAATAATATATTTGCTTCTGCAACACAGAGTACATAGGTAGTTTAAGTATAATATATAAATATTATAATTTATTAAAAAATTACTCAAGACTAATTTTAATGTTTAACATAGGAATAATAATAACTTAAATCCTAAAGATTATGTATTCCTGAACTTGGTAAAACCTGTATCTCAGGCAAAATTGCTAACAACGAATACATGTACCGATAATGACATAAATAGATTTTCAAAATTACATAATTACATTTTATAATATTATAAATAGATTTTCAAAATTTATGCTAACTACGCTAAACTAATATGTAGCCTACATTTTAGGGGTACCTTAATACGAGTAAATACGGATGCTGCATAACATAAACCTTCTATAAAGCAATAACACTAATAAATAGTATAATATATATTATATAAATAATGTAATAAAGAAATAATATTAATATACACAGTATTAACTAGTACGGAGGACAGTCACTCGACCACGGGTAACAAGAGAATCATGTCATAAATACAAAAATTTACATAACTTACTATAATTGTAACCCTTAACTTTAAATAGTGTCATTTTCTTTTTTACTTTTCTTTACATATTATTATGTTTATCAGCACTTTTAGGCGCCTCCACAGTCTATCGAGTTTAGGTACTTGTTTTCTGCGATTGCTTGTGCCGGACAGTCAGAAGAACCTGTAAAGTACTTACTGGGCTTCTTGAAATGAAGTTTATAAATATTTTTTTTTTAATTTTGCTTTTGCAAAGTGGTTCTCTTTTTTCCATAAAGTCTTCAAAGTTATTTGAAAACGTCTATAAAATGTAATCTCATGCATTTCAGGAAATAAAGTTTAATAATAAAAATTAATCTCATATTTCATAAAATTTAACAAAATTGTATCGACACTCTTCATTCCCACCATCAAGTTTAATTTTATTCCCTGATAAAAACAAAAGTAGATTTTCACATAGCTCTACTAAGTTTTGGTCGACAATAATTGTAAGCCATCCCAGTCCTTTACAAAAAGTAACCTGTCACAAATTTTACAATACCGACATCATTACATTATACGTCCCTTACCTGTCGATGTAATTGCTTGACAATGTAATTGCTCTCATGATGCGCTCGGGCGCGCCACGTTTCTAGATTTCTTCATATAGTTGTACAGATAGAAAGACAACTTGCTAGAAGTTAAATACAAATCTATTTAAGTTAAGTGTTAAGTTTAATCAATTTAAAAATAAAATACTAAAAAAGAAACCAAAATTATGAAAAGGTTTAATTTACAATGAAAATTAGAGAGCAATAATCGAAACAAATTAAAACTAGTATTTACAATTAAAATAACTGATAATTTAATTGTTTTGATAAAACTATAAACAGACTATACACTGTTTTTTAAGTTTTATGGGACAAATACCCTCGAGTATAACGTTTTTGTGGGACCATCTCGAAATTATTTTTAATAAAATAACGAAAGAATTTACAAAATCGGACGGATTCGGAATCGGATTAATATGCTATTGTGGCATAATTGAAAATTCGCACAAAAAATGTTTTAAAAAATCTCGCACAGAGCCGAACATAGAACCTCCTTTATTTTGAAGTCAGTTAAAAGTAAGAAAACAAATAGTATCCCAAAAAAATTTTTTTGACTTTGACTGGACTTCCGCGTCTTTCCCTCAGTACGGGAACGCGATACCTTTCGTCAAACGAACTAAGCTTAACTTTAGTCTTTGAACAGGTTTGGATAACACTTCAATGTTTCCCCTGTAGGTCGATAAAACATTAGCAAATTATATATTAACAAAGCTGATGTAGCTTACGCACTATAATAATAAAAAAAACTTCAGTTTAAAGTAGTTTTAATATGAGACTAGGGTATGAGTTAATTACAAAATTCAAGTCAAATTCAAATTACATTGCCATGGGCAACGCCCTATCTGCCTAGTTTTCGAGGTGCCAATAGCAAACAGGATTCGTAAATTAGTGATGGAAATGAAGATACCTACATAGGTAGGTATCGTATACTCTGGCCAAAGTGCATACACCTACAATGTTTACCAAATATTTAAAACCTAAGCAAATAGTTGGTGTGGAATACACGAATGAAACTCTCGCCCGCAAAAATTAAGTAGCTATGGCTTAAAGAACCTGAATAGACATTAACGTTTATCTAATCCAGTTTTTATTATAAGTATTATCCGTGACGGCCATTTTAAACGTCTACTTGTAAATACTTATAAAATATTGTACCATACAGGCCGCGTTCAGATACCGTGTGTCACAGAAATAATTAATATATTTCTGTGGTCAGTCTAGTGTGTTGTGATCAGATCAAGTTGCGTTCGATAATGAAACTGGTAGTGGTGGTAATTTTCGTACAAAAGTTGAGGATAGATCGATATATTTCCCAATAAAAACTCACTCGCAGTGGCTTCAGTTACTGCGAGATCATGCGCATGCAACTGTGCCGAAATATTGGAAATATTTCGGCACAGTTGCATGCTCAAAATAGCACAAACCATGGTTATTATCCCGTTATTAATGACTTTACGTCCATTTGTGTTGCTGTCCGTACAAGCTTTTGTTTCTCTTCTCATGCACTGCATCTGAATGGCCGGTCAATGCTCCTACCTCTATAGGCTAACACATTTGCAAGAAATCGCTGTAGGTATCAACACATATATAATATACATATACAAAATTGTATTACCAAGCTATTTTACTTCAGCTGACATTATGTATCCGGCACACTTTGAATATTGTGTCAACTGCCGACTAGTTTTCTTTATATTTAACTTGTCTTATGACATGTTTACTTGACTATGTAATACTAAAGCGACGTGTAGTAATGTATAAGTACATAAATAATGCAAGGAATGTTTTGCCAAATTCATTTTAAGAACAGGTCCTGGGACCTGGTACTTGTGTTGTGTGTTGTTGTTGTGTTTTAAATTACAAAGATTTAAACCAATTATAGGTACCTATGGATAGCATATAATTATAGTTATTGTGTGTCTATGCGACTAATTTCTCTATGGTCCTTATTATGAAAGCTTGCTCAGTCGTAGATCTACGCTTGTGTGACGTGTATGCCATAGAAAAGCGTTACTCAAGCATAGATCGAAGACTGAGCAAGCTTTTATAATACGGGCCAATGATTCGAACTATCAAACATTACAAAATCTAAAACAAAATCAGTTGAAAGAGGCAGTAAGCGTAAGGCGCCGCCGCGCGGAATGTTCCTTTGATATTTATTTTGATAAAGTTTTCATATTTCAGTTTTCGACGAAGGCGGCGCCCTGGTAAAGACCTACTCCAACCCTTACCTGAGCAACCTGGCGTTAAAGGGTGACAGGTTCCCCTACTACGGAAACATTCTCAATCCGTACTTCAATTTTATTCAGGTAAACGACTTAGTTTCCTTTACTTTCCTAGTTGTTACACTTTTACACAGTTAGTGAACTGACGATTTTTTTTTCCTGGCATAAACATTTTATTGCTTTGGTAACTATGGAATGGATTCCGAGAACATTCATATGACTACGCCGTATTTAACTACTAGCTTCAGCTTGCGTCTTTGCACGCGTTTTTTTTTAATAAAAAGTAGCGTGTATGTTATTCCAGTTACAATTTTTAAGTGTGCAAAATTTTAGCTTGATCTATTCAGTAGTTTCGGCGTTGTCTTCGGCCAATCATTTTTACAACAGCTCATACTTTCGTTTTTATTTTATTATAGGATAGGATAATGATAAGTACGTTCTATAAGTAGGTAGTTATTTCCTCCTCTATTGTTGTTTGTTAGGGGTTCCGTAAATATCCAAATTTAAGGGGGTTTCCATACAAAAAACGTAACTTTAATGGCTATTTTTGTTCTTCGTTCGTCAAGGCTGTATCTCTTGAACCACAATAGGAAGGCACATGAAACTTTCTATAAATAAGTAACATTTCAATTGGAATAACAACAAATACTAAAAATATAATAAAATTGAAAATTTGACGGAACCCTTCGTGAGCGAGTCGACTCGCACTTGGCGGTTTATTTTTTGTTTCGAACGATTAAACTCATACGCTTTTAATTAAATCTATCTTATCAGTTTGATATTGTCCTTTCTGCAGGCGTTCGGCAACTCCCTAGCAGCGATCACGATCCCGGTCTCCAGCGCTATTGTCCAGCAGATCCAGAGGGACCCTGCCTTCCAGAGCTCGCTGGTCGTTATTCCGAAGAACCCTTTAGTAGAACCGAATCCACAGTGCGAAGGAAAAAGGACTCAGGTCCGATTAGTTATCTAATCTAGAGTTGCTTACTTCTTAATCTGCTAGAAACTTCTATGAGTCTGTATAAATTTGAAATTTGCATTCAACCGACAGCGGAAATTATACTGGTGGTAGGCTTTGGGAACTGCAACCTTACGTCCTTTGGCCATAGACTAAACTTTTGTGCTTTTCGTTGCTGATAGATAGATAGATATAGTTTATTGTCAAAGAGATTACATGTTTTTGGTTAGTAGTGTCTTAAATCCTATGTTAGGTTTATCTAGACACTATGGTTCTCAAAAAATAGCAATAAGTATAAATTGCTGGGTTCTGTGATTAGTAGTATCTAGTACCCATAACACAAGCTCTGCTTACATTTGGACCAGATGATGCTGTGTGGATTGTCCAGCATTATTATCATTTGGTCCCTAAATGAGACTTGCTGCTCTGGTTATTATAACCCTGCATAGCCGGCATAGCCTGCATAGCCTACTCTCAAATCAGATAGAATTTAAACTAAAGAATAAATCTTATACAAATCTGTGCTCAGGTGCCATCTCCAGCATTCTGCAACAACTTCTTGAACTGCTGGGACGGGTGGGCGGTGGAGCAGGAGTGTCCCACGGGCCTGCTGTTCTCCAGTGCTGGATACTGCGACTATGCTGATAACGTCGATTGTCACAATAGAAAAGTAGATAGTGAGTAGATAGGTACCTACCTTTTCTCTCAGGTGCCATCTCCAGCATTCTGCAACAAGTTCTTGAACTGCTGAGACGGGTGGGCGGTGGAGCAGGAGTGCCCCACATGCCTGCTGTTCTCGAGTGCTGGATACTGCGCCTGTGCTGATAACGTCGATTGTCACAATAGGAAAGTAGATGGTGTGTTCCTATGTTAGTACTTTTTTCTATAACGATGATTTTAGAGCACCTGCATTTTTACATATAAACAAAACGAAATAAAATCTAAGTGGTTGCTTCCATCAAACTCAGATAATCATGCTCAACATGCCTACTGGTAAGTTAGGTACCATGATGGGATCTAATCGGATGGGTCTCAAATTAGCCTTAGCTATACATAGCGGCCTATAGACGTTTTCAACTGTAAAACTTGAAAGCATGTTACTCCTAACTTATTTAAAAGAGCAATATTTCGGTTCAATCCGATAAATTATTTGATGTTGTTCTCGCATAAATATACATCTCTACAAACATGTTCTTTTTTAATGTATATGTATTTATCACACTAATATTATAAATCCAAAACTTTGGATGTAGTTTTAGACCTGGACAGGCTACTCTTTATCCCGGAAAACGCGTGCGAAGCAGTAAGCAAAAACTAGTTAAAGCTGGTGTATGCCCCAACGGCCTTAAGAACACAAAATAATTATCTGTAGCCATATTAATAATTTGTTTTATTCGTGAAATGTTCAATTTGTGTAAAATACTTTGACAAATATTATTAAGTGAAAGAAAAATACTCAAAATCAACAGCGTTTAGAAGAATTATCCAAATTTCGAATATTATTTTTTATTCGAAATTTGGATATTTCTTCTAAACGCTATGGAGTTTGAGTATTTTTCTTTCATTCAAATATTTATCAAAGTATTTTACACAAATTAAACATTTCACGAATAAAACAATACAGCTACAGATAATTATTTTGTATTCCTAAGGCCATTTTGCCCTTTTGCCTTAAAACAAAATTTTCCCTCTCTTTTTCTCTCCTTTCAGAAGACAAACTGCAGCCACAGCCTGAGCCAACCTGCAACAAGGACTTCGAGACGTTCCGAAACAAGCTGGACTGTAACGAGTTTTTCGTCTGCGTGAATCGACAGCCTGTCAGGTTCAAGTGCCCCGCGGAGCTCTCCTATAGCCAAGTTAGTATTTCTATTCTTGTTTTGTTTCTCTTTATAAATAAAGTAACTCAATTAAAACGAAATTAATGCATTTCTATTTCAATAAGATTAAAGCATAAAAGTTCATTAATGACAAACATCGAATAGTTTTTCGGGGAAAGCTTTGCGGCGAGCGAATATTATTATATGTATAACTAACTGTACCCGCGACTTCGTTCGCGATTGCCGTACCTGCCGACCAATGAGGTATTCACATTGGATCACAGTTTCTCTCATGTTAAGAAACGCTGTCCAAAAAAATGCTTATATGCAGAATTTGACCTGTTACACTTTTAATTTAAGTATAAATATTAAAATTTAGGATGGTGGATAAATCGTGTAGCATCTACGCGGGATAGCATGCTGTCATGATGTCATCTTCAATCCAATTCTTTATATACACTACTATTATCTACGACTCGGCCTGTGTCAGTCTCAAGAAGAGTCATAAACTGCGAAGACAAAATATGATCGGTTTCGCTTCCACAAAGTAGGAACTTGTGGTTCCGTTCAGCTGGGGCCCTATTCTACTAAACTAAACTATGACAGTGGTATCGTTACAGAATAACACGTTTTAGTATTCAACCTGAGATAAAAGAAATGATGATGAATATAGATGGAGGGGCGCGTCAAAGTGCCAAGTTTAAAACTATTAATTTATCTCTATTTATGCAAATAGCACCGCAAACACTATCTGAAATTTCATCTAAGGATTCTACGTGACGATTCTGTGACGATACCATTGTCATAGTGAAGCAATTGCATACCAGAATTGGACCCCTGGTCCAGTTGACTGGACCACCGCAACTGTTTTTTCGGTATTAGGTAGGTAAGCACAGTTGATTGTAAAATTTGTATACCACAGTAATATATATTTACTTGAATGAAAAAACTTCGGTGGTACAGTCAACTGGACCAGCTGAACGGAACAACCAACATCATGTTTATGAAGATCACATAACCGCATCTGATCGCAGGCAAAGTAAAATTTGTACATTTTACTTTGCCTGAAATAGGTATTGGGTCGTAGGTAGGTACCTAACTAAAGGGAGTGTCTTAGAAGAAAAAAAATTGATCATAGATCTAGGAAGTTAGGAACTTACCCATAAACTGTATTTTTTCAAAATCTAGATTTTGCTTTTTCAATTTACTGATTTTCTACTCGACTTTCTACAGATTTAGTCAAATTGGATCTTGCAATACTGTTTCTAACAAAAAAGAATGAATGAAATCGGAAGACGCTTTAATGTATTACAATTACAACTAAGTACACATTTTGACTTTCATCTCCTCTCCCAAGGGAACCTTACCTACATAATTCCGGGATAAAAAAGACCTTATGAAGTATGAACTGATATCATGATAAGTTTCATATTAAATCATTCAATAGTTTCGGCGGCCAAGGAATTTGACTTTCATCCCGTCTTCCAGAGGAACCGTACTAAGAGGAACCGTAGGAAAAGTATTCAACAGTTTTATTATACGTATAAATTAAAACATACTAGGAAAATATTACTTCCTTGGAGGAAGTATGTTTCCACCACAGTTTAATTAATATTCCACGTGACATCGATTGTTAATCTCAAAATTATAATAAAATGGTCGACAACAAAGCAAAGCCTCAAGCCAGATATTCTAGTAAATACTTGCTCCTAATATAAGATTAGAACAAGACAGGTGGCTTGCAGTTTTCAGGGTTTCCTTGAATCCGGTATTCATGTGAATATATTTTATGAAAATTGTGTGAATTTTAAAAAGTCTCGTTTGTGATTTTTTATAAAATAGTTATTCTTAATTTGTGCTATGGCCTCCAGATTGTTCGGGTAAATTAACTTTATGTTATGTCTGACATCCGCATGCCTGAGTAAATATTTAATTACATGAAGACCTTTTACTTGACAACCTTTATAATGACATCATCAGGTAAATGGTGTGAATTGTCTCGTAAAAATACCTACCTATCAAATAGAAGCGCGACGCGCCTGGTTCGAATAGGCCGCAAAGGTTCTAGAATGCTCTACGTCTTATATTAAGTCTAGTAAATAGTCTAAAATCGTTTGCAGCAACTATTAATATAATAACGATTTAAGTCTATATACCATTGATACATTTTATTACATTTTCCGTTTCATTTGAGTATTTATACCTACGATTTGATTTCGTAGAACTCATAGGACATGATATTTACAATGATTTGAGTATTGAGCCTTCCAATATTTCAACACAGTTTCATGCGCCATTATCACGGAATAACTGAAGGCACTGCGAGTGAGTATTTATATTGCAGACATACCGATCTACGTTAATTTTTTGTCTTTTGCTACGAACGTTTACGTGTGCTCAGTACTCAAACCATGGTAAATATCCCGTTGTAAATGACTTTAGTGTTAATAACCATGATGGATTTAAAATATTTATGACATGATTATGAAGAATGAAATCTCTTACAAATAAATTTTGTTAATCGTGACCAAAACTATAGTCATAGATAAGTAATTTTAATAAGTTTTGTACCTCGCTCCAAAGCCAGCAAACTTATTGCTAGCTTTGGAGCTTGATGGATGACCCAGTGTAAAATATCCAGCGTTAAACGATTTCTTTTTGTTATTTGTTTTCCAGGTACTGGGCGTGTGCGACTACGCAGATCGCGTTGACTGCAAATCCACAGCAGCACTTACTTCTCCTCCACACAAGCCTAACATCCCCCACACCATCACCAACCTACCACTCCCTCAGCCTTCACCAGTCGGACCTATCCTCATCCCTCAAAACCCCATCATTCCTGAAAAACCTGCTCTATTACCCCAAAATCCAGATTTGCCCCAAGACTCGTCATTATCACAAAGCCCTATGCTACCCCAAGATTCAGCTTTACCCGAATTACCGTCACTTCCTTCAGTCTTCCCTTCCTTCCCTGAAAAATTCCCTTCAAAGCCTATTTTCCCCAATCCCTCGTATGTTGCACCAGGATCCCCTGATATCCCCGTGTCTCCTATGATTCCGCCGGCGTCTTCAAACCTGCGACCGTCGTTTATAAAGCCGTCTCCAGTTACTGCGCCTGAGTCATTCCCGGCGCCTTCTGAGAAACCTGGCAGTGGGCTTTTTACTCCAGGTAAGTTCAAAGAAAGTATTTATTCGATTAGCTTATATAATCAGCTTTTTTACAATTATGTATATGTACTGTTTGGAAGTCATAAGCTAAGCTTATTATTTTTTATGGAAATTTTGATAAGAACATCACCAAATGTATCTTACATGTAGAAAAAGTTGTAGTTATTCTTTGAAGTAGGAAGATACATTTTATCAAACTATCTTCTAACTCTGTCCAGCCGTTCTCAAGTGGTGTACTAATCAACAAACAGCATTTAATTTTGTATTGTAGAATAAATAAGGAAATGCATGGACAAGAAGTTTTCTATTATTTTCTGTTCACAGGCTGCGCAACGACTTACGTCGCCATGTCACGCCAGGATGCGATTCGTCAACTGCAAAGCCAGGTCACTTATTGATATTTATTGAGGAAATCTACCTCTATTTGTCCTTTCTAAGCCTGTAGTTTGTCTCCGAATTATTTATGGAATAGAATAAATTGATACGAAGTGGTATTTTATTTTTACTAACGTTTTTGTAACTTCTTTCCTCTTGAGAAGCTCAATATCTTTGAAAGCTTTTTATGTGATAGTCATCTAATCTAAAACATAAAAGTGATAACTAGCCAATTTCGTTCAGATAGTGGCTTCACCGATAAAAGAGCTGAGTTTATATAGATAGGTGCCAAGTATCATAGCAGTTCATAATCTTAATTTGATTGTGTCTTGGCAAGTTTATATCCACCGCGTTTGTTTTAATGTAGGACTTGCCAAGACACAAATTAAATAATGAAAGAACGTAACAAATAAGCCGAAGTTGTGACTTTGTGAGCCGATTTTATTTTTCCCGTCCCGTCTTTTGTTGTATGAGAATATCTTATTTTTCATGAATTATTTTTTTTCTGAATATTTTCTAGTTTTGGGTCATTGTTATGCGTCTATGTGTGAAGTTTTAAAACAATAAGTCTTTATTCCAATGAGATATTCACAAATAACCTCACAAAAATCAATATCGCCACCTCAAAATATAAAATTTTTGGTTTTCGGATTTTATCCTCCAATAAAGTTTGATCATCTACTTTCACACCAAATTTCAACTTCCTAGGATATCTAGAAGTGGTTTAGGTTTTTGCTTAGTCAACTGTTCTAAATGGCTCTTTTCGGACCTCAACAGCTCAAGAACCTTATATTTATTTATAAAATTTTGTATTCCTACTCTTTTCATGGATTTTACTAGACATGCAGAATTGCAAGCGTAGGTTTGATAATGTCTGAGATACAGGTGGCACCAAAAGCGTGCCCTATGGTTCGTGTAAAGAGACTCACTGCTATTGCGTCGCCCGTTTCTTTCCGAATTTGGCTGGACGCTCTAGCGCGCGTCTCAATAGCTAAAGATTTAGGTTTACTAAATGAAGTACAACATCGTTATAAAAATATTTTATTTACACTGTTATAAAAAATCTTAACTTAGTTTTACACATTAAACGACTCACGCCACATTTATTTCGACACAACACCTACACCTACTATTTATTTAATTTATTTGAAAATCAACAGCTACGCATAAACCTATAGATACGCGATAGGTGTTGTGTCAAGGTTAAATTTTGAAACTTTTTGGCAATTATGTTATGTAAATATTCTATTCCAAAAGATGTGTGACATTGAAAACTGACGCTTGAAAACACAATTAAATCGCTTGTCTAAAACAAATTAGTAAGTAAACTTGTAAGAAACAAATAAGAAAGCTTAGTTGAGTTCTCTACGTTTTTGACTTAGAAAAGGCTAACAAAACTGCTTTAACAAAAGCACCACTGTTACTGTATGACTCACTAAAGGAAGTACAGAAGTCCATGTATCCTTAAGCGCCTCTTCAGACAAACACAACACTCCTAACCTCAAATTCACTTCTTTCACACATCGAAGAGGCACTTACAGTAAGTCAAAGGGATTGAGCTTCAGTTTGTCTTTGGAGCCGCTCCTTGACATTCAGAATCCCAACTTCTTCAACGCTTTGAGGTCAACGTCACCGTAGTAGTCCTCGCTGAAAACCGTTAAAACGTTCTACAGGGTGGAACAAATGAACGTTACCTGGAGGGCAAGTACGCGAAATATTCAAGAAAGCAAGTTTTAGTCCTTTAATTTTCAAAATAAGTAAAAATGCGTTCTCTGATATTTGAAAAATAACTGGCCTTATCTGGCAATCGAAATTACGAAAATCTAATAAAATAACATCCTGTATTTTTATAACACCGATCGGTAGAGTCAGTCATAAGAATTAAATCTATCTAAAAAACATAGCATATTAAGTTAATCGGTATCATAAATATATAGGCTGTTATTTTAATTCAAATTTAATGATTTTGATTACCGGATATGGCCAGTAATTTTAGTGAAGTGTATCAATGCCGTGTTATTTTTTTTTTTAAATAAAGGTAAGTTTCCTTTCAGTAAAATTAGCTATCTTAAATATTTCGTAGAATGTCCTCCAGGTAGCGTTCGTTTGTTCCACCCTGTATGTATAATATGCAAAAAAATCTGGCAAAGGCTCTAGATTCACAGTGAAAAAAAACAACTTTTACTAAAGGTTTTCTGAAAATGATATCATTAATTATTTTATTGTTAATATTTTTTTAACTTTATTCTTATTTATTTGTGATTTTTACAGTAATTATTATTTTATTAGTCTGACACATAAATACCTATAATACGGAAGAAAACAAACATACCTGTTATCCCAAATATGGTCAGTGCAGAAAATACCAGTCTGTTATGAAACTTTAGTCATGTAGGAAATTACTGTGAAGAAAATTAATATAGTAGAACTTATAGATAATAAATAAAATTATCAAGTGGGTTGGTAAGTGAGTTATAAAAAGATATTGCAATAGGTAAGAATAGAGTGTAAATGTGTAAAATGTTAGGGAAACTGTGCATCTCTAGACAGAATAAGTACTACATCATAATTTTTATGATTTTTTTTTATTTTATCACTAAAAATAAAAACTTATGTATTAAAGTTTCTATCAAACAACAACGCTCAGTCGCAGTGAACCATTTCAGTACAAAAATATTTACAAGATGTCATATTGTAAAAGATATTGAAAACACGTGTTGCAGAGAATTACAATGCTCTAAATGCAAACCTACTTGTTAACGCTCTACTAAGTTACTTTACAATTGACGTGGCAAACATAATTCGGTCTTGTCTTGGTACATAATGATGTTATTACAAACAATTAATGAACATTATTATAATAAATATTTCTATCGCTGTATGATTTCTATTAGTTACTATCTCCTAACTAGCTTTGCGAAACTGATTCAAAGAAAGTTACAAAGAGAAAAGTATTTGGCAACTAGAAAAGAATACAAATTAATCGACGCGTAGTCAAACATTCGAAATTACAATTTGAACCTGGAACATCTCCGAACACCGAAAGCAAGAAGGTTTTAATTCTTATTTAGCCAATGCGTTGGCATGGGTGGTTGTCCGTGGTGTTCGAGGAACGTTATTTGAGTATTAGAAGGTGAGGGTGGGTGGAGATGAGTTTACTCCTTTTGGGGGCGAGGTTTGAGCTGCTTGGGCGAAGTGGGGCGGGTCTGGCCGCCGTCTTGGTTCAGGCCAGCGAACTGCTCGCTCTTGCGGATAGCCTTCAGGTCCAAGTCTCCGTAGTAGTCCTCGCTGAAAATGGATGGGCAGCTTACATCGGGCCCCTTGTATGTTCCAGCTTAGCTCTACCTACTCTACATTTTCCTATCCATACTATTTATTCTAAGAACTATTTTTAACAAAACTATCTGCGCGCTAGGTATGTATTGTGTAATGAAATCTCGCTCGCTAGCGGCGAAACTGAACTGCCTTGAAACGGTACCAAGCATGATAACCGCTCGCTTTTCCAACTAACATTATCTAACTTTTGTTTTTCAAAGCAAATAAGTATGGAGCATTGGAGCGGTTGCAAAAAGTATCAAAACTCGTTTAATTGACCTTTATTTTTTTGATGTGTCGATCCTTTTAAGGCAAGGTTTAAATTGATTCAACATAAATACATTCATGTATTACGGGTACCAACTATTCCAATAACGACTTTAAGTGTATACCTATTTATGCAAAGTGAAATACTGATAAATTAAGATGGTATATACATATAGACTGATACTGAATTCATAATCTCCGAACCGGACACTTTCAGAATATCCAAGTGGTTGCCATGTTGGAGAATTTAAAAGTATCCCACTCACGGCCGGTTTGTTATTCCATGGAGGCAGTGGGTGGTTTTAAAACATTTCCTTATTTTTAATGAGAGGCATTTGGTTATTCATGTTTTGTACAGTTACCAAACGGGCATTACCATACACTGCCGTGCACAGGTCAGCATTGACCACGGTCATCTGCGCATGACACACGCTTCTCAACCAAACTATTTGCTTTAAATCATGCTAATTTCTAAGGCTGGCCTAAATATGTCGCAAGTTGCAAGGCTCCGGACCGCATAGTTGCGCTGCCTCACCAGTATCGAAGTGGGCGAGACTATTTAAGTACGTATACAGTATCGATGCATAGCCAACTAAAGCCTAATAGGTAAAACAAGTGCAAGAAGAATGGTTAGTCACAAGGATGACATTGGTTGTGTGGAAGGGTCCTGTTACATCGAAGTGCGACACTGCACCTGAATGTGGTCAGATCGCGGTGTCACCTTTCGACAAATGTGTTACAAAAGGTGTTAACCAGACACTGATTTACCACAGAACCAGTGATATCCGACCAGTGAGTAGAAGAAACTTAAAGCGTTCGATGCGGTCGTGAACGGCATGAACGGATTGGGATATCCGGACTCGATACGTGCGGCGACTGCCGACGCATCGGAAGGGTTTCTATGGACTTACCATCCGGGAACATCTTCGGGGTCTTCGCAGTTGCCGGTGCCGTCAGCATCGCCAATCTTGAAGACGGTTCCGATAGGGCAGCCGTACTCGCGGGCGACGCCCTCGAGGCAGATGTAGTACTTGCGGCAGTCCTCAGGGTGAGCGTGACGGCTGAAGGAGCCAGCGTTGGACACCTCACCAGGAGCGGGGCAACCAAAACCGTTCGCTACTTCTGAGGAACACCGAAAGGGGTCACGTGAGAAAAGGGGGAAGGTGAAACTGAAACACAGATCAGATAAAGTTGTTGCTGGGTAAGAAGAAAATCGCTGATAGGTAGTGTGCGGTCAGTCGTGAGCTTTTAGAACGTGTTGAGTTCTTAAATATTAAAGTTGTACAAGAAAAATGTTTCCACACATTCCTTTAGCATTATTGTTTCGATTAGAAGTGATAATGGGTTGTAAAGGCTTTAAGCGCTGGCTCGCTAATTGCTCGAACATTCCAATTTCAAGGATGTCAACCTGACCCTATCAAACAATCGCAGAATTGTGGGAAATACACCAGCCCAAAATGGTCACTTGAATCAACTCAAAACTTTATTTATTGATATCAACCAGAAATTTCCACCGTAGGCTACGTATTTGAATTATGAACAGTTCTTGATTTATAGGTGACTGGTTTTTATTTTAATTTAGTTCAGAACAGAAATTAAAGACTGCTATTTTTCTAATGTCAAGGAAACTAGTCCCGCGAACTTTCGAACCTTTTGTTTGCAGTTATCGCTCTTCTTCATTTATTTTAGGTCATCTTTGACTGTAATAATATCTTTACACCCCCTGAGACTTGAATTGGCTCTTGTTGGTTTAGACTAGAGAAACGTACCCTCGTTTCTGCACTCGGGGACCTGGTCAGCCCACATGCAGACGCGGGATTCCCTGTCGTAGGCGAGTCCGGGGCTGCACTGGTAGCGAGAGGCCTCTCCGTTCCAGCAGTTCCAGAATACGTCGCATTTGGCGGCGTCGGCGAAGATTCCGTACAGGCGCTCGCAATGGGGAGTCGCAATTGGAGCCTCTGAAAGACGGGTTTGGTTAGTTGATCGAAGGATTTCATATTTTGGCTGAAACATGATTTGCTGTCAAGTCTATGAAAAATATCTACTAGTTCATGTTCACGCCAGTATGATAGGCCTGTTTTTAGATGGGGCGATTGGTCACACGGTACTTTGTCCAAGTGACCTTCTAGTTTTAACATCCTGGTTGTGCGAATAATAATCCTTTTATAGTGTTTAATTATGCAAAAACATGACCTTGACCATCACTTTACTGCTACTGGGAATTTGAAGAGTCTTCGCATATTTTACATCTTATTAAGATACAATGCGAGGTGGTTACGTTTTTATTCATCGGAATTGTTTTCAATTGATTGATCGGTTAAAAATTGTTATAGCTTTAATTTGTGACCACGTATTTTTATAATTATTCTTTTTACAACGGGCTCCACTGTAGTAGATAAATATGGTCAAAAGCAAGGCCGACTTTTATGGCCACATAGGTACAGTAGGTTTAATTTACTGATGATGTCAATGTTGTTTATGCCAAAAATCTGGTAAAAATTATTGATCGATTTGAATGACTGTTAAATAATTTGACGTGATTTAAGAAACGATAAAACGATTTCAAATTTCGGTTTGTAGATAATATTTATCTATGTCTCGGATGAACGAAATCACCCCTCCCTTACTTTCCCTGACCAAAGAAGGTCTATGTTCACGTGGAAAAAATTAAGTTTACACTGGCAACATTTAGTTATAATTTAAGTCTAATTTAGTTTGATGACACATGGATGAAACTATTGACGCCTGTTGCCATGTAAACCATTAATTAGGTGAATGAAGTTATCTTAATCTGAAGATATTTTACAAACCTACTTTTTACAGCGCACATAAATTCCTCGAGAATCAAACTTATAAGAGACCACCTCAAAATCAATTTTTATACATCAACGAAAGAATCATCAAAATCTATTTACAATTGGCGCAGATAACTAGCTTGGTAGCTAAATCGGTTGTAGCTAGTCGTGATTCTCCAAAAATATTATGTTGCTTTTTAAGTTTAACGGGATAAATACTAATCCCTCGGGAATAAAATTTTTATGGGACCACCTCGGGATCATTCTCTATACAATAATAAAAGAATCAGTAAAATCGGTTACCCATAGGCGGAGACATCAAGTAACCTACATACATATAAATAAAATAAATAAATAACATACAGACGATCTGTGAACCTCCTCCTTTTTGAAGTCGGTTAAAAATAAAGAACGAAGACCACGAGGAAAAAATTTTGCAACGGATTTGAAGCCAACCCATTTCATAACAATTTTTTAATCTATTTCAAACAATTTTCAACCAATTCATAACACTGTTTAGCAAAGATAGTTTAGCCTACCTGCTTAGCAACAGTTTTAAGTTAGCAGACTCTTAATGACTATGGGGTATGAATCTCATGTTGTATAAAGCTCAACTCACCAAGCTGTGTCCTCTCTCCACACTCAACGTTGTGCAGGTAGTCGCAGTTCTCAGTAAGGTACTTGGAGTCACTGGCGTCGAAGGCTAACCCGTTCCCACAGGTCTTCAGCTCAGCGGCTCCGTTGTCGCACTTCCAGTACTTGTCGCAGGAGATGTGGTGAGGGTAGAAACCGAAGTCATCCGGGCACTTGAAGGATTCTTGGGCGACGGCTGGAAAGAGGAAGGGGACGTTAGTCTTTGAAGGTGTAAGGAGATGGTTTAAAATTTATTGTTTGTTGTTGTGGCAATAAGAATCGATTGAATAGATTTTTGATAGTTGGTTCTGTTGCATGGATTGTAGTCAAGGATGAAAAATATTATGATAAAATAGGTAAATATTAGAATAGTTCTAATTTAGAACATGTCAACACCCCTCAAATATTTGACAATCCTCCAATATTACGATACAAAGATGAGGAAACTTATTCAAAACACGATCCGTCTTGAATTTTAATTGAAATTACAAAATGAACCACGAGGGGGTTTGGTAAACAGCGGTTATGGCACGCGAGGTGTCGCAAGCACCGGTTTCGGGCACGGCCGCTCTTTCTCCGCGGAATGTGACATGGTGCCGGCGTCTTGAGTAACAGCTGCTGGTATTGTTGGCAAAACCGCGGTGGCTAATAGTTTGAGGCTGCAGCTTTGTCTGGGACACGTGCTATTGGTATTAATCGTTCTCAGAGGAATGTAATACGACCTCTTGAGCAATCGACACCTGGTTACTCTATCGTTTGCAAAACGGCAATAGCTAATGTTTTCTGAGCAGGATTAGGACACGTGTAAATAGATCTAGTCTCTCACATTTCTTCGTGGAATTTCGCGATAACTGGTTGACAAAAACCGTTGTGCGGTGCGGTAATGTTGCGGTTTCGATTATCTGAGTGTTTGAACGTGCCTGACGATGAGGTAACCTCACGACAAATATGTTGCTGGTTGTTGGCATCAGCTGTATTACTTGCATCGAGGAATTTATCATCAGTGAATTTTTATGTGCCTTGGAATTTTTGAGAAAAGCGTTTTTGCTCGTTGTAAAGGATGAACGTAATCGTGGTTTATTGCTCAACCAAAAAAAAAATAGGGAAACTGAATGCTGAGTAGTTTTTAACATGACATATGTTTTGTCTTTGCACTACATCTTTTCTGGATTTGGGAGGCGGAGTTTTGTTTGACTCGTCTTTTTTGTTGCTTTTTTATTGCGTGAAAGTGGATGGAGTAGCATCGACCATTGCAAACGATGAAATCTGCATTGTATTTAATGAAGATGCTATTAACTGAACGATAAAAACCGTGAAAGTGTATCGAAATAACCATTTCCTTTTTAATTTTACGTGTTTTTTGTTAAACAGGTTGTATTTGAAGACTTTGGGATTTTACCTTTGTATTATACCTAGATTAATTCAGAGACTTTATTTTCCAGTATGCATAATGTATTAAATTGCCTACTTTACAGTTATATAAAATTACATCAGACGTGTACGCCACCATTCGGCTGACATTTGCACATTCGTATGTAAAGAGGAGATGTCATCCAAGTTTTGTAATACATATTGATGCTAGTTTTCCGGGTTAAGACACTTCTATTTGCTCAATATATTCTAGAACTGACTCTACTATTTGACACAAGACACGTGAAAGTTTAGATGTTTCGATGTTTCGATGTTTTACCCGCGACGGAACGGAGGCGGTATATTTTACCTCTTCACGCCAAAACTGACGGATCGGGCAAAAATTTTACATAGACTTAGTTCTAGGCCTGGATTAATAAACTGGTAGGATTTTTTATCCCTAAAACGCAGGCGAAACCGCCGGCAGAAGCTACTGAAAAAATCAAGCGAAGCCGAAGACAAAAATAAAATAAATTGTGGTTCTCCCATCATTCTAAAATAAGTTATCATTGGTTGTATTCTTAAATATCAAACACAGTTCTGTTGATGCTTGCTATTCATAGGCTCTTGCAACCAACAGTGGCATTTATATCTAGGATTCTTCCAAATGTGCACATCTCGCAAAACTCTGTTCACAGACCAACTACTCATTATCACTTACAAAACTTAAACACATGATGAAAACTTTACTAACCAAATACCTAATCGTTTATGTAATCAATGTACGCATTGCTATGTTGCAAAATCGCTCAATTATGGTCCAGTTTTCTAGTTTATTTGCTAATTAGCTTAACGTGGGAATCATAGTCCAATGACGAAACCCTGAAATAACTTATAGTAAGTTAGTACTTAAATTATTATCGTTAATATACCTTCTTTTGACCACAATCTCACCTGATGGTAAGTAACGATGTGGCCGACGCTGATTACGAAGGTCTAGAAGACACATATTTATTCATGTATTTCTTTCAATTGGGTTTAGGTTAGGTACCGAAATCTATTTAGTTTGTTATTATTTCAACTTTCATTCGGCTATTAAATATTATTGGGAAACCACTCGGCCAAGCCACCATCTTGTAATTGCGGGCATTCTAAATCCAAAGTGACAGAAGATGATAGTTGTTTTGAACGTAAACGCTGCGTTTTTGTAATGACACTAGCAATTATGGGCATTTAGGTAGTTTAATGTAGTCAACCTTTCTTATTGAAATCAAATGGTTGTACCGAGGTGAACCACCGTCACTTCTGGATCGCATTCCTTACGAGGTCGGTTCGATATTCATTGAAGACAATCTAGAGAATATTTGCATTCTATGGCATTCAACAAGATAAAAATTAATTTTACGAAAACATTGACGGTTTTGTAATTTTTAGCATTTACTTAAATACACAATACAAGTATGAGAGGTAATTAGTATCTACCTTATTTGTGGTGCTTTAACAAAATCGTATTGAATTGTCAGTTTTGAAAAACTTGAAAACCTACAACCTACTAGTAGTTATAGTACCTCTATAAGAATGAGTGTCACACGTGTGAAGCAGGGCGCCGGAGGCGGCGAGCCGTAGCCGCCTCTAGCCTGCGCTTGCGCAAGGCCGGGACACGGGAGCCCTAGGCCACTGACATAATTACTGCAAGGCCTATTGGACAGGCAACACTGCTGTGTCATAATGACATAATGGTTAGGTAACAATGAGCATAGAGCTGATGAAACTATGCAAGAATGTAGCCTAAATGGGTGGGAATATTGAGCATTACGTGAGTTTGTATGTTCCAATCAGGTAAAGCTGTTTTTTTTATCAAAATTACGCTAGTTTGGGTCGGGAATCCCAAATGGGTAAAGCGTTTTCTTGCCTCTGAATGTTTCATTTTCTAAGAAATATTTAACTTTTGCAAATATCTTTTGGTGCTAATGAGAGAATTATTACAAAGAATGTTACCCTTGTTGACCTTGAAATTTTATTTACGTAATTCATTCAAATTTGATGGATCCATTAGAACCAATCACGATCTATCCACAACAAAAAGCACAAAAGTGTTCCACCGGGGCAAACAAACAAAAAACGTGTAATCTTCACCGGTGGATGTTGCATAAGCGTTACGGAGAGGTCGTCAACCATTAAGTAATACGGTGAAAGCCCACTGACCCACAGATGTGGGTGGACTTTCGATTTCGCTCAGATGCTCATGTTCACCTCACGTTGGGCAATCGATTGACCTTTATCTCATCCTATATACGATTGAAATTAGCTCAATTTGCATAGGACTTACCAAAAAAATGTAATCCAAGACACAGAACGTAAAATTAGGGGCGGTATATGTAGTTGTGTTTACAAAATTGTTTTATAGAGATCGTGAAGGTAAAAAATTTATATATCCTAATTGTGAGGAAGTAAATGTAAAAACGATTTAGAAACAACTTGAAACTAAAATAAACGATAAACACTATAGGATACATAAAACATTAGGTATGTACCGGAATTACAAATAGGTACAGCAAATTATTTGACGGAATCAAAGATATGTTTGATATATTTTATTAATTGAATATCTAACTAGATTCCAAAAGGTACACGAGACGCCAAGGCAGTCTAAGAAAACTGATGTGTTGGATGTTATTCGTTTAATAAAAAAGACAAATTTAAATGTCACTTATACATAAGAGGGTTTGGGTTAAGTGTAAATTGATTGTGGTCGTTCAATAGTTAACTTATTCAATCTGTTTACTATTTAAATACTTAGTGAATTATATGAGAGATATAATCGGCTAATCAAGATTTAAATGTTTTAATTTTTTTATTACAATCGATACAAACAGACCTATACCATAGCGACTGCCAGGAGATAACACCGGATACAAAAAAGTAACCAGATATGAGGGAGGCCTTTGCCAGGGTAAAGAAAAGTTATATTGGGCTCTTTAAAGAGGTGTTAGTAGCCTATATCATACTTTCCCCTAAAGCAGAATAACATGCATCTTAGAATCCAGTTGCAAGACACGAGATTAGAAATATAGCTGCCATAAAGTGCCCGTTAAACGTGCGTATATGCAATAGATATGCTCTTGAGGCATGCGTAACGCGGTAGTAGTATTTGGTACAGCCAAGGTACAGCACCACAAGCAGAAGGTAAGTGATAGATTAGGAAAGATTCTTTATTAGTTTTTAACGGTTTCACAGTTCACTATTGATTTCTACATTGGGATTTTCGTTTACTTCATGATGTAGTATAGTAATATCTATACAACATACATTATAAAGCTCACAGAGCAAAAAAATATATACCTACTAATTTCTTTATTTAGTCTATATATAATATACTAACCACTGACCCAGTTCTATAATTTGAGGTCACTGACATGTGATGTAAGTATTGAATCTGAATACATACTATTGTTAGACATGCACATGCTCTCGGGGAAAGTTCTGAGGTCGTTTTCAAAGGTGGGTTCTCATTGTAAGGTAATGAGCGTGATTTAATCCTAATTTAAGAGCTTTGTGGACTGTGATGAACGAAACTTGAAGGATGAGGTGATGAAGAATGAAATCATGCTAGATTCGACGGTCAAAAATGTTTAAAGCCCAAAACAAGACTAAAAGATTCCATGCACAAAATTGATCAGAAACATAGAAAATAAAACATAAAACATACGAATCTCCCAATAAATAAATAAATAATGCTGGACAATCCACGCAACACCATCTAGTCCCAAGCTATAATTATGCAGAGCTTGTGTTATGGTAATAAAGCAAATATTATCAAAAAATATACGAGCAGTCAATCATAGATTAGTCACAGATCATCAAGACGTCATGGAAACATGATATAACATATCAAATGCCTCAAAAGCATAGATTGGTGGCTCACCACAACGGTGTTGGTAATTTTTACATAACCGCAAATTTAAGATCGTTGGTCACCTGAACACTAGCTACAATGTCTTCTGGATACCTATTCATGTCTATGAGTGCTTATGTCCAACATTTCTCATTTCCTATATTATTAGTAGGTATAAGTTTATCTTTATTAAGCTATTTACCTTGTGAACATTTATGTTTGAACATTGAACATATAAGTATCGATTACGAGATCTATGATTTTGAGCTACGAAATGTTATTAACACCTTTCGCTCTTCGAAAATATCAAAGTTCATCGTCACACATTCTAAGACGAGTCAAACCATACTACCAACAGGTAGAGAACGTATAAAATAGGACACTATTTATAACTGAAGGTTGTATTCACTACTTTGCTTGCATAGGTACCAATTGGTTTGTCTTCTATCTATTCAGCTTATAAGCCTCTTCTGTTGGGTATTGGCTTGTTCTCTGTTGCGCTATTTTGTTCGGTCCTTTGCCACACTACCCCGGCGCTATTGGTGATTTCGTCTGACTTTCGGACGTCTTGACTTAGAAAATGAATCTGGCAGTTATGTTATTCTGTGTCTTTTCCAAAAAGGTTTTTTCGAACAGAACTCTTTTGTAGGAAAAGCTCGTAGGTTTTGCATTGCCTTTTCTAGTTATAAGTTTTTCTGTATTTCTGCTGAAAGGTCTTGCTTGTCCTTCGTGGGATACACAAATCATTGTTGGTCCTTTGTACAGCAGCCGTGTGATATCATTGTTGCTAGGATTTTTAGAAGATTCTTCCGTTGCATTGTGGTTAGGTTAATTACTAACTGTGTTTCCGGTTGCTAGGTGACCTCCCATTGTTGGGGTGGCGTTATCTTTCTACAATTGAATACTTGATAAATCTTTATATTCATAAGAAATCTGTTTAATTTAAATTGATTCATTAGAATAAGTTAAAAATGCAGAATATCCCGTGATTTAAAATAAAAAAAATTATGGTTTGCTTGGACATTGTGAGCTACAATGTCCAAGTCTTTAGAATGTGTGTATTTTAAATTGTTTCTTTTGATTGTATTTTGATTTGTATTGTGTTGTAAATCTACTATCTGCAATGGACTATTATTGTCTGAAATAAAATCTTTTTTTTTATTTTTATTTATTTAGGATGAATAGGTATTTAGCGAGTCTTAAAGTCTTATGAGTTTGTATAACAATCTATTAAAAAAAATATTATACTTCGGAATTATCTTAATACGTTTAATTTCTAGATTCGTTGATGAACATAAACGCATGTAACATTAGACAATCATTATACTGAGAGAATTAGAGAGTAACCCAATTAAATATGCTTATTAAACATGATAATTATTGAGGAATGGTCACGCGAGGTGGGCAGTGAGAGTGTTCGTGAAATTATGTCATCAATATCACGTGGGATCATCAACATTTACATCTCTTTAATCAAAAATTTTAAGATGTGATAAGCGCTTCTGAATATTTTCAGAAGAGGGAATTAGCTCATATTTTGTTTATGTCCTAATTTAATAAAATATGTATGTTATATGATATCATAATTTTGATACAACCATATAAAACGTGTTTTGCTATTTTTTTCCTACATTATAAAACAATTTTTATTAAAATTAGTTCAAAGCTTTAAGTTTAATGAATAGAGATGATTTATAATCTATAAATATTGAATACGTATTTTTATTATTAAAACTGGTCATAATAGATCAATAGGTCAAAAATAATATCTCGGTTCACCTTCTGATCGTCAGTATATTTTTTCTTTTAGAGCTAAATAACTTAGATTAAAGTATTATATTACTATATGTATATTCATTCTTGAACACTTTTGCTTGTGTTCTTGAATACTAAGAAGGTATTTGGATTTACCAGATATGTTTATCATATCTGGTCATCGTGATTATGAACTATATAAATCTATCTGATATATGACATTATATTCTTAGCAGAAGTCACAAAGTAGGTAATGAAGAACGATAACGGATTCCGACTGCATTACTCAGCAGCTACAGTGGACGGGGCTTTGGATCCAAATAAAGTCAAAGAACTTTATTTTCTCATTCACAACAAACATGTTACTTATATAAGAAACTTAAGCTAAGTATTATAATTATGTTATTTTTCGTCTGTCTAAATTTGGTTACATCCTCGGATATATATTTTTGCTATTTGGTTCCTGTTATAGAACTGGGCTCCTTCGAAACTTCTGGGTCTTAAAGTGTCTCAATTCAAAAGACATACACAACTGATTACACTCTCCTCAACGTCTATGTCCAGCAGAGGACTAATATAGGCTGATGATAATGACACTCTCGTCAAAGAATTTGTGTTGCCCAGTGAAGCAGTTGAAACAATTTCACCGTTTTCATCGTGCTCGTGAAATTCACTCACGCAGATGTGATTGAATACCTTCACGCTTGCTACGAGTATTTAATCTTTATGGAATGATCGCATCGGTAAATAATCAACCTTTTTCAACCAACATAATTATGTCCCAGACAATATTATCTTCTATATCATATTTAGATATGTGTACTTACCTCTGTATGTCAAAGAATGTTTGCTTATTTTGTTTAACTATTAGGTAACCATTACTTAGATCTGACGCAATCAAATAAATAAAGTCCAAATATTATTTGGTGGATGGAGAGTAAGAATGCGAAATGTAATAAAAAGGTACACCATTTCATTAAAGTTCACTTTAAGGCCAATTTATCTATAGAAACAAAACAAACTGATATAGTTTTTTTTTCCGAATTAAGCTTGGAAGATGATGATAAAAAAAATTACACACAATAAGTAAGTAAGTATGTTTACATTACGACTGAGAATCAACGCAATCAACAATGACAAATACACAAATGAAAATCTTAAAAAAACCTTTGCATAACTGACACAATAGGTGAATGAAGTGAAATCCTATGATATAGCAACTATTATGAGTGTTGCGGGTTTACTAGAAGAAACTAGAAGTTATTGTGTTGAACGTGAGAACTAGGTACGTGTTAGAAATCCTGAACAATGTGAATACCGATGTTGTAAAGTGAAAATGTGACGTCTAAGCAATGATATAAAGGTCTTGGTAAATATTGATATTAGTGTGTGTTCTAGACTATTCTACACTTCTTCATCTAAATCTAAATAGTAAGAGACTTTCATGAACATCTATCAAAACATTAGACGCAATTTATAAAGGTTAAAAGGCAAACGTACAAAAAAGTTCCAGTATAAGAAAATAAAAAAAACTCGTACGACATACATATATGTATGTAGGTACCCGTTACATATACACATAATACCTACATACACAACAAGCTACCATATATACCTCAATGCACGTAAAAGTTATAGTAGTGAAGAAATACTTTTTGATAAAAATTGTTTTACAATTATTTAATGTACCTACTCTCCGATTTCTATTCATAGTCAGGCTAGGTACTAGTTTGAAACTAGGAATTATGTGTCCACTTTCTAAGCACTAAGGCTTGGTTCTCTACAGCTATCATCGGAACAGCTATCTCTCTTGTTACATCTATTATTTGAGTCATTTGGTTTTTACTCCTTATTTTTATACCTTGCTCCATTATGCCATTCGCAATTGTGGACATTTTATATATTTTTTTATTAAAACATGGTGTGTACCGGTATTTCCTTATACGAATACTTGGAAATTGTTATGAAAATGAGTAAAGGAAAGGGAGCTTTAGGACAATTTAATTTATATTAGGCTTTTAAGAAGTATTCTACAGAATATAACATAGAGATAAACACGAGGACGAGAAAACGATTGGAAATCGTTTTGAAAAGCTCTTTAAGATAAAAAGCTCGGAAAAATACAGTGTAGAAGCTATCTATGGAACTGCTTGCTCTATATTGTGTCAATTGCATTATTTATACATAGTTCAATGTACTTGCAATAATTTCAATTCAACATTTTTTTACTTTGAGTTTGTACTTTCAATCCCCAAACATCCAAATCACCATGCATTTCCATAGTCACAACGAGCTCTATGGCCACACCACATTATCCGCAATATCTATTCAGCTTGCGCTTGGGCATCTGCACCGCTGAGGAAACCGTGACATCAATCGTATAAATCACACTTCAATTTTCCCGATATCGATTTATTGGGTATTGATTCATGCCACATCTCACTGCGCGCGCGCGGACGCCTTAAATATTAGAAAAGCTACGTACCCACGCCAAGGGCGGCTGCTAGCACTAATAAACACCGTGAATTCATGATTAAACTGTAAGTCCTTGTCAGTGCACGAGATGTAGACACTGTAACGTTCAAGCACACACTGCGAGCGGGTGAATGGGCGTCTGAGGCTTATATATCGGGTGGGCGTACGTAGTGTTGACGGTGAAAAGCGGCGGCGGCGGCGCGTACCCTGCAGCCGCGCGCGCTTCTCCGGCGCTCGCGCCCGTGACGACACCAACAAACATACTTACATCAGAACAATCTCACATGCACTACAATGTCACTCGAAAAAACCTCACTGATCCATATAGGACTGGCCTTCCTAGGGTCTCACCTTGAAAGAAAGAGCACCTTTCAAAGTCATCAACTGGAAAGTTATCACAGAATATTTACAGTCGCCAAGAGTTAAGCGTCAGTTGTTATTTAGAATCTCTATTATATGGTTGTAATATTTCTACAATTAATTTTGAGAAACTTCTAGGTAACACTAAATACCTATTCATTATGATTCATTCATGCGAAGTGTGTTCAGCCACCTAACTGAAGTTAAACATAGATACATTAACATGTTTATTTACTGGTATTCTATCATCTTGAATTTTTACAATGTATTTTTTGATACCTCAGAACTCTAAGGGACTCTATAACTATGCTAGCTATGAGAGTTTTGAATTAGTAATTCCACAGATGACTTTACATTTTTCGTTTATCCTGTAAATGTCTTACTTATGTAGTTAAAATACTCTTTGGAAACGAAAGTTTATATAAAGAGTTTCTTCTTTTAAGGTCTTTATTTTTTTGACATACATTGTTGTTATCAAAGAGTTTCTATTGCTTTGTTTTACGCCATTGCCTCAGAAAAAAGTTTTCAGCGTGAAGGTTTTCAGCTTTGTTCAAGTTTGGAAAACCCTTCATTCGACGTTTAAAAAAGGAAGTTGATTGGAGGTTACCGCGAACCGAGAAGGTGAGCAAGTATTATGAATATGAGAAGCAGTTACGAAATTTCTCAGTGTAACGATTGTTTATCATTATCAAGATTGAGTAATACCCTTGTAAAGTTCATTATACAAACTCCGAAAGATGAAAAATATTCAAACTATTTAATAACCACAAATGCTCTCGTAGAGCCTTATTGTGGTCTGGCAGGTCTCTTTCAGAATACGACTACTATTACAGATCAGTTTGAGTTTCCACCTAACTTTAAGTTTATATACCTAAATAATTGCCATGCCAAAGATTTCTTACATACTATTTTTCAGATTTCATAGTATGAACGTTGTCTGCCTATCTCGACAAAAATTGATTTATTTATTTCAATCATATGCATGCATTGATATAGTGTCGATTGACCGTACGTCTTTGAAGAGAAAATTGTAAATTCGCTTATCAAACGACAATATAGATTTTAAAAGTTATCGATTCAAAAAGATAGGTACTAATATTTTTAACAAACCTTTGACTTCAGATCTTTTGGTCTTTTTTTTTATTTTGTAACAAAGAAGTTCACATGCTCACCGATTTTCACTCCTGCGGCATTTGTATCTACTTATTGAGTTCCTACATTATTCCAGCAGTGGACTAATATAGGCTGATGAGGATGATGATTGAGTACCTACGGCTCTAGCAACTTCATCCTTTTCTTAGGTCTGCATGCCAGATCCTAGTATGAATGGTCATCGGATGCTTCTACTTCATACATGTAGAACAAATTAACAACTTCCTTCATTTATTTTATTTCTTTATCGACGGATCAACCGTGTTTGGTTTAGGTACCAATGCAGGGTTTTGTATGGATTAAACCGAATAAGTATCAAAACGACAGTTGAGACTGTTATTCTTTTTAAATAAAAACTCTAACTAAAGTAATTTACAACGGGATATTTACCATGATTTGAGTTTAGTGTTAATAACCATGATGGATTTAAAAGAAATAATAACTCGTCTCGAAGTTCAAATAAAACGGTACTCTGTTTATTATTCACGAAGAGCAATGGTCCTGGCGCTCAAATACACTTCGGCGCGACGCACTTCCTTGTATATACAGCACACGGATCCCCTGATGACGCAACATGATCAGTCCTGTGATGTCCTATAAAGTTCTAGAATTCTATCAACATTATCATCATCAGTCCATTTAGTCCTCTGCTGGACATAGGCCTCCCCTAATGAGCGCCGTAGCGCCTTGTCTTCAGCTGGCCACAGCTAGCATCTGTCGCAGTCTTTCGTAGATCGTCATTCCACCTGGCCGGAATATGTACTACACTACGTTTGCGAGTCGTATTCTCCACTTAAGAAAACGTTTTCCCAGCGGTGGATAGTGTGCCATTACAGTTTATAGTAACTGTAGCTGCCGAATATATCATGGTAATTGAAGATATAAATTACTGACAATAATAAAACGGAATTAGTAGACGCAATACATGGGAAGCATAATAATCTATCAGCAATTTTAGTTCCTAACATTTGGTACAAAAAGTTTTGTTATATATTAAATATCGATTGTAGATGTCAGGAAATAGTTAACGCTGTACTGCCGGAAACATATATGGGTAGTATTTAGGTAGCCATACTCGTCCATAGGACGGTTTTCACAAAAATTGTTAAGGAGCTAATATTAAGTAAACAGTAATGTCAAGTAAATTAGTTGATGCGCCTCGAGCTATTGTGGAGCCTTGTATTGTACAATTAATATCCGGGATAAAGTTCATTAATTTTTAGGCTTTCTGATATCGTGTTGAGTTCGTCTTACTTAGATATAACATACATAAGACTTCCCTTGTGAACATTAATTTGAAACAATCACATATCTTTAATTTTTCAAGTGTACTACATATCATTTAATCTAATATTATCTTACAAAGGTTTTTGACGGTTTTATGCATTGCAGTGTTTTATACTAAAAATAATTATATTGTGATAACGAAAAACTTTTAACGAATTACTACTTTACGATAATGTTAATTTTTTACTCTAACTACAATGTATAAAAATGACTACTAAACATTTGCGCGACTAACAAGTCAAATATAGTGATACTTTATTCTAAGGCCATCATTGTTAACCTATATTTATGCAAATAAATACTTTCATATCATTTCATTTAAGGCTCTAGATAGATTTATATATATATATATGTATATATATATACTAGCATCTGTATACGGATGCCAACCTATATCACCGCAAATCATACCTTTAAAAAGAAAACTACCATGAAATTGTACATCATCGTAGTTATTTTAGCATATACCATAAAAAATTTACATACAAAATATACCTACCGTTTTTTTATAACGACATAATTAATTCTTACTAGATCATCATCAGCCCGTATACGTCCACTGCTGAACATAGGCCTCCCCCAAACGACGCCACAAATAGCGGTCCTGGCTCGCCTCCATCCATCGACTCCCTGCGACCGCTTCCCACACTCCATTTCGCATTGCATCGCGGTCGTCTCGAGAACCTTTACTCCCCAACGGTTATCGGTTCTGCGAGCTATATGGCCTGCCCATCACCACTTCAGCCTGCTAACTCCGAGAGCTATGTCGGTTACTTTGGTTCTTCTACGGATTTCCGTAATCCGGATCCTTACGCATAGAAAAACTCGGAGCATAGCTCTCTCCATAGCTCGCTGAGCGACTCTGAGCCTATGCACGAGGCCTATAGTCAGCGACCACGATCCGTAAGTCTTCGCTCACATTGGTGGACTTTCGTCTTGAGGCTCTGCGGTATCTGAGACAAGAAGATATTGCGAAGGTAATAAGAACACCGGTTTTATTAATTATCTATCACATAGCTTAGGTAGACACCAACATAATAAGTATACTATCTCTATTCTTGCCTATTTTATCAGACTTTGATTGGATTTACCCACTATAGCATGTAGGTAATCAATTGTAATTTTAAGTACTCCATTGTTTTCCTATGGTTACAAATAAATGAAATTAATAATAATTATAAACACTTTTACTAGCCAATTCAGTTGTAAATTGACGTTTTATATAATAATTAGACACTTTTATGATAGCATTTTGCCAGTATTATTGGCTATTTTACCAGACACTGCCTTTTTTTAACTTAGTTCAAAAATAAGGGGGTTCTCAGTTCGTCTGTATGTTTTTTTTTTACATTTAAGGTTGTTAGAGAAATCTATCATTAGAAACTAAAAGATTATTACATAAATGCACTTTTATGAAATAATTACCCAACGTATGGCATTTAGAAGCATCTCTCGAAAGGTCGTCGGTAGCGTGCGGTTACTGACCTACAAGAGCGGGTTCGATGCTCGGATGTGCCGGGTTAGACTTTTCGGATTTGCTTACCCTACTTGGCATCAGGATGTGTCGTTTATACGACTAAAGGTAAGATAAACACGGTAGTAAGATAAAAATACGAACAAGCGGAACAGGGAACTCAAAAAAATGGAAATTAAATTTGAATGGAACTATTGGGACATGGTTGGTAGATTTTGGATGAAGTGGAAGTTTTTGGGATTGATGGCGTGGTTATGTTTGTGATGTTAATTAGGCTGCGTGTTGCATACTTTCAGTAGGGTTGATTACTAATAGACTAACAACGTTATTTAGATTTTTGGAAAGATTTTATAGAGGGTGCCACGAAATAGTACTAAGCCGAAAGGGGATGATTCTGGACCCCAATGGGCCATTTTTATTCCAAGATTTTTTGTACTTTGCAATTTTTTTACTCATTTAAATAATATTTGCGACTTTTTTCTTTATATTCGTTTACGTTTTTATTCATACATTGCTATTATTTTTCTGAAATTTCAAAAGATTTACATAATTCTTTTTTGCTGAAAAACAAGCAAAAACATTAGTGAAATATTTATAACGTTAAATAACGCAAGATTGCGTTTAGAATAACACGAATAGGAAGAAAAAATCAAATATTTTTCAAAAAGAAAAATAATAATATTCATAAAAATATATTATTCACAACGTGATCCGCTCGGGGTCCAGCATCACTCCCTTTCGGCTTAGTACACATATTTCGTGGCACCCTGTATATATAGATTTTCATTAACGACATAACCGGACTATCGGGACATACCCAACCACCGTAAGGCAGTCTCTTACGGACACTTTCCATATCTCACTATTAGAATAAAACAATCATATTATCAGTTTTTCTTGATTTGTTACTTTACTTTACCTTGATATAAGCAGGCAGACGTACATTCTGTACCTAGTTTTAGATAGGTTCATTGCTTGCTTATTGTAGTATTAAAAAACAATTATAAAATTAATATATAAGTATTCAAAAACAGTTATGATCAAGTAACGTTTATACACGCTACGCTATAGGCTAAGCAGTTAAGTGCTATGTTGTCCTCGATCTTTGAAGCTGGCCTGTAGGGCACCTTAGGCTGGCTACCCACGTAGAACGATTTTACTTCATTCTGATCTTTTTCTGATCTTCTGAGTCAGGTATCTTTGTATAAATTTGAACCGCGACCCAGCCAGTGATGGGTTTTATATTGAATAGCGTGACCAAAAGATTTTGATGCTATGTACTATTGTGGGCTGGCCATATCACGCGAAGAACCAACAACCGCTGGGGTAAACGTGTTCTCGAGTGGAGACCGTGACTCGGCAAACGTAGTGTAGGACGCCCTGCTGCCAGGTGGGATGACAATCTGCGAAAGACTGCAGGCAGATGCTGGATGCGGCAAGCTGAAGACAGGGCGCTATGGCGCTCATTGGGGGAGGACTAAGAGGTTGATGATGATGACTATTGACAGTTTCTTTTGATCCTGCTCACGTGGTTCTTCAATCTTAGCTTTGGCTAGGTAACTACACTGGCTTGCAAAACCAAGTATCACACTTATAAAATTGCAATATCTTTTTAAGTACACAAGATATACTTTAGAAATAAAAAGGACCCGTAATATATTTTAATATTCTATATAAAAATTATTTATTATAACTTTTACCCGTGACGGAACGGAGATGGTATATGCGTTGAGGGTGTGATGTTGTTTGTGTATACAGAAGAATGGGAGAATATTCCCCAAAATCGGCTCCGAAAGCTCGTGTTCAGTATGCCAAACCGGCTCGAAGCAGTAATCAGAGCCCGAGAAGACAATACCAGTTTTTAAAAATTTAATAACATGTAAAACATACTTATAATTGATTTTTTGGACACTAAGCTAAAATTGGCTTTTTTATTATTTTATCTTTTTTTTTTTTAATTAAAAATGTTACTAATGTATAGTTACTATAGTTTCAAAGAAAGCTGATAAAAGTTACTATAAAACATTTTTTATTTTAAATCTCTAACTTCCACAGTTTAGTAAAAATTTAATTTTAAAAGTGTGTTACATCATGTGTATTTATACATTTTATCGCAATCTCATTCACAAGATTAATTTAAGTATCGACTAGTGGCTTGGGCTGATTTTGCTTATTTTATACATACTTAATTTGATGCAATTTCGACCAAATCAGGTTTTAATTGTATACTCGGGATTTAGTTATACAGGAGCAAAAAACAAAGTGTTGCATTAGTATTCAAATTTAATCACATATTATAAACTTATCATGTTTTTACATCATTTTCAAGCTTTGTTGCAAATATAGAAACTCAATGTATGTACATATGTGTATGTTGATTTTATATCTCTTTCTTTAATATGGATTTAGAGGAGCGCGATTTTGCAGGTATTTCTAGTTATGAAATAAAAATAAGACTACGCGTATAATTTATAACCACAATACGAATGAGATAAGGAAGGTATCTAGAAACTGGTAATTGCTTACTTTTTTTGTACATAATATGAAACCATTGTATAAAAGACAAGTTTTATTTTCGCACAGATTCATTTTTGTACTAAAAGCCTTATAGGAAGGTCAAAGCCACTTTATAAAACAGAACAGTTACTAAAGGTAAACACAAGTTGATATACATTCTGTGAAACGTGATTGAAACAATAACAACACCGGACAAAAAACCAAAATGTGGAAGATTTTTGTATTTGTGTTATGTGTAAACAGTGTTAACACGAAAAGTAGCCCTAAACCAAGACTGATACAGTACTCAATACCAGAAAATCGGGCATTGAAACAAGCCCTCGGTTATCATGAAGACACCTACTTGAACTTCACGGAGCTAGCCTCAAAGTACCAGTACAACACCGAAGAACATAGAGTCATCACAGAAGATGGGTACATCCTGACTATGTTCAGGATACTCTCGAGATGCCATCAAGTGAAGCGTCACCCAGTGCTACTACTCCACGGAATCTTCGACAGTTCCGATCTGTGGATCATTGCCGGGCCCGAAAATGGTCTCGCTTACATCCTATCGGATAACTGCTTCGACGTGTGGGCCGCTAACCACAGAGGTAACCACTACTCCCGTCGACATGTCCGCCTCGACCCAGACACAGATCCTGAGTACTGGGAGTACACGTTTGACGAGCACGGGTATTACGACCTGCCAGCTATGGTCGATTACGTGCTCGCCGCCAGCAGGCGCCCGCGGCTGTATTACATCGGACACTCGCAGGGAACCACGAATTTTTTCGTCATGAACTCTCTAAGACCGGAATACAACGATAAAGTAAGGCTGTCGATACAACTGGCTCCTGTCGCCTACATGGGGAACATAACGAGCCCGCTGCCGATCATAGCAGCGCGAAACGTACAGCCGATAAAAGCGTTTTTAGAAGGAGCAGGCTACAGAGAGCTGTTCGCAAAAGGCCATATCTCTCATTTACTAGTAGAGTTCCTTTGTTATTTAAATCCCGATCTCTTCTGTGGTCAAGGGCTATCACTCACTACCGGATTCAAAGTGGGGAGTATTCGGTCAAGTTCCCTGTCAGTTTCATTCGGACATCTATTGGTCGGTATCTCAGCAAAAGATCTGGTACATTTTTGCCAGCTGATAACAACAGGCAAGTTCCGACGCTACAACGAAGGAAAAAAGGGGAATATAAAGAGATACGGTGAATCAAATCCACCTGATTATCCAGTTTCCAGGATAACGTCACCTATGGTGTTCATGGTTGCCAAGAACGACTGGGTCTCTGCGATAAAAGACGTAGAAAAATTGCGCTTGCAAGTTCCAAATGTTATAGAAAATTATGTAATTCCTGAAAAGTATTGGAGCCATCACAACCATCTTTGGGGCAACACAGCACCCATCTACGTGTTCCCAAAAATACTGAGCTATTTCAATTCATTTGATTAAATAGTTAGTATCTATAAAGACTGAATATATTAAAATTACATTTGAAATCTAAGATCCTAGAACTATTTTTGCACAGTTTTGAGTTTCAACCCAACTTACAATGTGATAGTTGTTCATCCTCTAAATTCGTAAAATATTTCAAGTAATCTGTTAATTGAATTCAGTTGTAAAGATCAGCTCATCAGGTTCTTCGCCTTGACCTTACAGGTGTAATCGATGGCACAGTGCCGTATATTTTTGGCGAACATAATAATGTTGGTCAAGGCTTGCAGGCCCGCAGCTATTTAATAATTTTGGGGTGATGAATCTCTCTTATTTGTGAAAGATAATTGTCCGTCTGAATTTTGTTGATAAGTGCAGATAAACATAAGATGAATTGGTCATCAGCTTCAGATCCATATTTTGTAGAACTGGGTGAAATAAACTTTAGTTTGTAAGTAGGTACTTACTTTAGTACTTACCTACTTACTTTTTTTATGTCTTGTGCGTGTTTCTAACATATTGTTGTATAAAACTTTCACTTTCATCCCACCAGTACGAATAAGTTAAGTATTTTTTTTAGTAGAACTATTTGGAACAATCGGGAATACATATTGATCACTTGCCCTATCTTCTTCTGCTTCCTATCCACATATTCACCCACTGCACCAGAGAGGTTTTATAAAATCTTTTGACGTGTTGGTAGTCTTAGTAAAACACGTTATGCTGTTGGTCCTGCGCATGACCTCTCCCCGGTTGCGTCGGTAGGTCCGTCCTATCGAATTATGAGGAAGACGGAATACTGAGTGCACATGTGTTTGCACTATAAATATCATTGCATTTGTCATCAAAAAAGACCTTTGCGATGACTGTACCAACATGTTGATGACCCATTGTCATTTACTAGTAGTTTTACAAGCACCCGGTGCGCTAGGCTTCCCTCGCCTTGAGACGCATCTTCACATGCCATAAGTCATTGCTTGCTTTCACTTTTCTTCGTACGTGTACGTGACCAGACAATAAAACAACATCGCACACAATCAATGGTAGTATTATTGTTTTCTCTTGAATCTTGCCGCTGATTGTAGTGATAAAAGTACCTAGTGGAATTTATAAGTCGTATAAAATGAGTCGGCAGCGAGTTTACATACAACATGATATAATATCCATTCATACTAATGTTATAAATTCGAAAGTAACTCTGTCTGCCTGTTACCTTTTCACGCCTAAACGGCTGAACGGATCTTAATGAATTTTGGCATGGAGGTTGGTATCCTAGAAAGAAGGTCTTGACTGAGCCTACACAATTGCTCCCTTTGGGGTCGAGCCCCTAGGTCCGTAGGGTACCGAGGCTCTCCGGGTTTTTAAAATGTTATCTGAGCGTCGTCTGGTCGACGCGACGCGTGACCCGAGAGCTGGCGGGTATCTGGCGCAGCGCATCAGCATTGCCATACAGCGGGGCAATGCAGCCAGCGTCTTGGGGACGCTTCCGACTGGTATTGATATGGATCAGTTGAGCTACCTGTAGATTGTTTGCAACAGTCTGCAGTTAGCTTAATTATTTCAATTGTAAATACTAGTTCTAATTTGTTTTTATTATTGAATTTTAATTTTCTTTGTCAATAAAGACTATTTTGTCGATTTAGTCGTTAAAAAAAACTAAAGACTTGATGAAAGTTCCTACGTTATTTTTGATATTATTAAGAATTTGTCTATTTTTGTCCATTGAAAAAACCTAGGTACTTAGTCTATCAATTAGGTAGGTACCAACCGTTTTTGCAGTTCAGTTAACAGTGATGTATATAGGTGCAAAGCGTGGCATGTGACCGAGTCGTGGGCAATCTGTGCACTTCTGCGGCTTAGTACTATTTAAATCATGGAGAAGCGCACGATCTTGAAATAGGTATTCGCACATAAAACTCGTAACTATACAGGGTGGTTCTTTGAGATGGGAGTGGATAGCCAAATCCGTGTAAGTGTATTAGATATAAATATGTACCTAGAGATACAATCAAAGTTAGAATAATCAATTTATTGGTAAAAGTATTACAGATCAGTCGACGAGTTATTATAACCATAATAATAAAATTACACGGTAAATTAAATAAGCAAAATAATGTCAATAACTAGCTTATGAGTACAAAAAATAAATAATTAAAATATCACATTCTATTTTCCGCACAAATTCTTCAACTTTGTAAAACGCCTACTGGACCAGCCACGATTTACTATGTCTACGCTTAAGGTTGATCGCGCCAACACGAAGTTGGCGTGAATTTAATTTTTTGTGGTTTTCAATTTCTTCTTGGGTTCTTCAAGGGATAAAAGCGGAAAAGTAATTTTGCGCAAATCGAAAACCATTTTCTATTAACTTATGAAAAAATTTACTTCGATTTATTCGTATTTTGGAGCATTTGGGAGAATAAAAGATTTTGGACTATAAATCAACATTTTAACCCATGGTTGTACAAGGTACAATCAGGTCCACAATGCGTGTCTAAACTTGTGCTTAAATAAATAACCTTTTCATATAAATGTTCTTAAAACTTTGCTTATTCAATTTTATTAATATACATACATGTGTTTACATTTTGGCCTTAGGAATGGTTAGGCATATCTAACCCAACATATTGTTACGAGTATGTTGGGTTTAAAATAAGAGGTACTGAAGGCCTATATTAATTCTCCACAATACGCAATCGATTGTTTCGTTTCGTTTTTTGTGCATATTGGTACTCTAATTCGGTGTATAGAGTACACCAATTAGCCGCAACGGAACACGATAATTCGTGTTGGAGAATGAAAATAGGCCCCCTGGAAGCCAATTCACGCCAATAGAGGTATATCACTCGATAAATATAAAAAAAAACTGTCAAATTTCACAGTTTATATATGAAAGATCTGTCAAATTTGATAGTTCTTTTAATATTGATTTAGTGATATATTGGCGAGAATTGCATTCCAGGAAGCCAATTCTCGCCAATAAATCACTCGATAAAAATCAAAAGATCTGTCAAATTGGACAGTTCTTTTGATGAATAAATTGGCGAGAATTACCTTCCAGGACCTAACGAAGTCGGACCTGATTCGTTGCCACAATATGTAGCCAACAGCAGTGCATATTCAGAATTTTTGGAGGATGAGTGGATTTGTACACTTTTTTATGAGCCATAAAAGATGTGGTGTTGAAGAAGCTAGTTGTGCTCGAAATTTGGTCTTGGTTCACTGAATAATAATATGTATTTGGGACATGTCCATGAATAATTAGGACACGCGGCTAAAATAGTCTAAAATCTATAAGACAACTTTGCAAATATTTCCATTAAACAACAATAACGATAAACAGACATTATCGTCGTAGAAATACCGTGAAGAGATTAAGTTTACATGTTAAACTTAGAAAGTATGTAATAATGGAAGGCTATTATATTACACTGTATATATAAATACCATATTATGTTATACATGCAAGCATATAGGAATTATGTAAGAGCAATGGTTAGAGCAGATTTACTGCTCCATAGAGAATATTTATGACATCACTTTTAAATTTAGCAGTAGTTGTTGCAAAGATATCTAAATTAACAAAATGTTTGTTATAGAGGTACACATCTACAGCACGGTACAAGGGGGCACGTTTACCTGCATTGGTTTTACAACTCTATGTATAAAATACTTAACTTTATTTGACAAAATAAACGCCCACTCTACGACAATAGGTAACTAATAATAAAATAGTTTTATAGAAGGTAAGAACTATTTGACTCATGTATGGACTCCACCATCTCCTCCGATATGTTTTCAATGAAACATAGCGAAGCTTCATGAGCGTCTACATTATTCGCCGAGTTATAGTGAGCCTAGGCTTGTACAATTTGTCATCAGAAAAACTTTTGCTATGAGGCCATAATATGATCGGACCTTAAAGGTCCTCGAAAATAAACATACATAGCCCGTTGAAGAAAACCAATAATTTTTATTATCAAAAATAAATTCCAACAAATAAAAACCAATTAAAACTAGTGGCTATTTACAATTTAAACAGTTGCTGAATGACTGTTGTAAAAAATAAAGGTAGACTTAGCTCAACTAATCCAAATGTATACCTATCGGAAACGTCTCTAAGATGCTGGCTTTCTTACTATAAAAACTATCGTAGTTTGACGAGTTCATTACGGATGTAATAGGGTTAACTACGAACCTTATTTGTGTCGGAAGAACACCAACTTTTCATCCCTTAACGACAGACTTCATTAGGGTGAGTGCGGTTCACGACGACGACGCGCCTGTACCGCTTCCAACACAAATAAGGTTCGTGGTTAACCCGCTTACATCCGTAATGAATGCTGGCTTTCGCTTCAACCAGACGTTCTGATAAAAAATGTAAAACCCGGCGAGCCTTCATTCAGAAGAAAACTATTTTTAACTAACAATTCATTTTTATGCGACTACTAAACTAGAACAAGTTCAACAAAGAATCAGAACTTTAACCCGCAAGTAGTCCATGAAATCCTTACTCAGAGTGTCCGTGTTATGTCGCGGTCAGACAAAGCTTGGCCTACATTGTACACATTGGACCACATTGTCCACATTGGTCCACATCGGCCCCAATGGTAAAAATGTCATAGTTATATCAGACCAGTGTAACGGAAGCGCTGTGTGACTGGCCTCGCAATGTGCCTATTGCCCGAGAACTAGCAAACGGTACCTGTCTGTATGAAGTTATTGTGGCCATTGCTTTGTTCTATAGCTTATGGACGTAAAGAAATTAGAAGTTCTAGCAACATGCTGAAAGCCTGGTTTGACTATTTCACATTTTAGTTACGGCTAACCATAAAGTTATTTGTCTTTCTGAAAGCTATTAAATTTCTGCTGGGCGTTTTTTAGTTAACAGAGAGGAGTGGGAGAGTAATTTTTAAACTTTTCTTTGGAATTTGTTCACGACGCATTTCGAAAAAGCTGTGGTGGTGATTATCCTTGAATACTTAAAAAAATCGTTCGCTCGAGCTGCCTAAAATGTACATCAGATCTATTCAATTGTGTTGAGGTCATAAAAGGATCAAGCAATGATCCTCATACGAGTATCACATTAGCCTCCTTTGACCCCCTCGCAAATGGAAAGTGGATATGTAAATAAATAAATAGCTTGGCATTTAGGTGTTAGTCAATCTTAGTTGTCTATCACACGAACGACTTTGTGAACTTATAGTAATTGAATGGGCTTCAAACACCTAATTACTGTTTAATTTTAGTGTTGCAAGGATGTGTTAATTAGTTATTCCCACTTCGGATCGCAGTATTTTAGCGTATATCAAACAGTCGGCGATCATTAAATTACTAGAACACCTAAATATCAGGATTAAAATAAGAAAATGTATGTATCGTTTATTGGCTTAGCTTTTGAGAAAGGAATCTAACACTCAATTGTTTAGCCATTTGTTCTGTTTAGTAGGTACCTGTACTACCTACCTACCTACCACCTACCTACTAAACAGAATAAATAGCTTAATTACGAATGTAACGGAATGGATGATTTTCAAGTACCTAGTTTGATAGGGTCGCAAAATCTATAGAACTAACCTACACAGGGAACTCTGTTAGTAGGTAAATTTGTGCCGTACTGTATACATACAATGATGTAATAACAACGTAGGTACAGCCATCTAACATTACGTGTATGTACACCAGAACAGTATGTTTGCCAATAATCTGGTCATCTATCTTATTGTCAGTTTGGAATCTCTCCAGGTTACATTCGGTCGTTGGCTAATGCGTTGGTACTGGCCAATAAGTAAGCATTTCTGTACCAAAGTATTAAGATACTTATCTTACTTAGTATGTCTGTTGATAAGTAAGACCCTATGGTCTTAGTTTAGTTAAGTTTAGTTTTGTTTATTGATAACGTTTATTTGTTTCATGTCATGTTCTTAATTCTAATTAAATTAACAATATACGTTGTATAAATTAATATATACATAGGTCTTGCTGAATTCATTAATTTGTTTATATAAAAATGTGGGAATAATATTAAATTAATTCATAATTGAATAAAATAATAAAATAACTGAATAAATGTTACTTAAAGTCGTACAAACATACATATGAACCTATACCGAACTACAGTACTTTTTTATAAACGTCTGTTTTACTAGGTTTTCTGCCTGATAACGATAAAAATATTTTCATTGGAAAATCTGGTTAGCAAAATTTGTGAAAATTGTGCTAGAAACTGCAAAACGCAGTCCCACTCCCGTTTCTCCCGTCACCGAAACATGTAAGAAGCTGAAAATCTAATGGTGTACGAATCATACTAATAATAACTATAAAGTATAGATGAGGGGCGGTTGAAGAACTTAAAGTTAACACTCGAATGTTCTCGAAAACCCCACTCTACTCTATGTTTGAATGTAACCAAAGTCAACAACTCTTTTATTACCCACAATATCTGCGTAATACCACCTCATAGTCCATGTAATTCACTTTCTCGTGTTTCTGAATTTGAATAAAAATCTCGTTTGTATTCTACGAGTATTTTTGTCCGGAACCGAGATTTGATAGTGCGAAATAGCGCGATTTTTGCGATTTTTGCGCGAGTTGGCAATATTTTACAAAATATAATAAAAAATCTAGATATCTGTTTTTACTATTTATAAATTACCAGTTTGATTAAAAACAAAATAAAATGCCAAACTTGATAGCACATCAATATTAATAACATTAAAAGTCAAAGATGTTCTGATGCATTTTATAATCCTGAAAATCACCTTGACTTTTGTTAAAAATGTGTGTCGCAATCTCTCAATTTGATTCCAACACAAAATTTAAATTCCAATCAATAAATAAAAATAATAATTTCGATAATAAATAAAACATACAAAAGACATAACTCTGCTCTGCCTTTTTTGATTGTTTTAGTAACTCTACACAGTATTCTTTTTGTCGTAGTACCTAAGTATTTTATTATTATTTAACCTACAAGTTTTAACTCTCCATCTCCTAATAGAAAATTCTACAGGTCAACAACCGTCTACATTTGTATGTATGTCTATGTATGTAGGTATATTATATTAGTAGTGTGTGCATGTCCTTCTCGCACATTTTTACATAACTGCAAAGTCTAGGGTGGTGACATGCCGATCAACCACTGATAAATACTAAGTTACGACCAATTTGGAGATTTTCACGAGGAATATAAAGTTTGAGTAATTAAACTCTCAATCGGTCGTAGGAAGGTTTTACAGTGAAAAGTGAAAAATAAAAGAGATCAAAAGTAGAAAAATGAATAGAGAATCCTAGTTGATAACATTTTTTTGTTAATATGGGTAAAAAAATACTAAATGTACAACGAGTGATACAACGAGTAATTCTCTATTAACAATAGAGAATTTGCTAATTATAATAAAATAAATAAGATTTTTAGTGTGCTATTATAGATAGATAGATAGAACATACTTTATTGCACACTTATAACTAAGAAACAATTAACAAAAAGAAACAATTATAACAAAGTGATAATTGGCGGTCTTATCGCTCAAGAGCGATCTCTGCCAGACCACCTGGTATGGATAGGATCGTTGGAAATAAATGGGGTAAAGATCTGTGTGCATCTAATAAATATTGTACTACTTAAAAATAAGTATTTATAAACTACAACATAAATTCAAAAAAAAAAAAAAAAACATAAATACCTTCTCCTATAAATATATATATATATTTACCTACATATACTTATTATGAAAACAAGGGTTAAAACAAGTGTTCAGTGACAGCAGGACAAATAGTGTTCCTTTACAATATCTTTGAAAATGTGTAGTGACTTCGCACACCTTACAGTAACCGGCAATGCGTTCTATAGCTGGACAGCCCGGACAGTAAATGAGTTGCCGTAGGAGGAAGTAGAATGGACAGGTATTTGAAGCTAAAGGATTTCAGAGGAGCGGAGAGAACGAGAATGAGAAAGATGAAGAAATGTGAAACGTGCTTTGAGATAAGGCGGTGCAGAATATAAAAATAAAATATTGTAAAGAAGAGTTAGGATGTGTGAATTTCGCCGAAACCTTATGGGTAGCCACCTGAGCTTTCTGCGAAACTCCGAGACATGGTCATACTTGCGTAAGTCAAATATAAACCTTATCCCGACGTTCTGCAGGCGCTCGAGTTTATCTAGCTGCTGCTCTGTTAATCTAGAAAGGAAGAATCAGCGTAATCAAGAATCGGAAGGAGAAGAGATTGTGCAAGAGAAATTTTAGTAGTAATAGGAAGAAAATTGCGTAATCTTCGAAGGGAACCAGCTGAAGCAAACATCCTGCGGCTGATTTCAGAGAGCTGCGGTCCCCACGACAGAGTTCTATCAATGAGGACACCTAAATTTTTCACCGTTTCACTTTGCCCAACAGGAGTCCCATCGAAGATTACGGTTGGTAGACTACCCCAGTTTATCCGAGTCATCATTCGCAAACTTCCTACAGTAATCACTTTTGTTTTAGACGGGTTAACGTTAAGACCGAAGTTTTTGCTCCAGTCTAGAATACGGCATAAGTCTTCATTTTTCGCAGCGATAGCACTAGACAGTTCATCCACTGAAGCCTGCGCGTAAATTTGAATATCATCTGCATAGAGGTGGTACGCTGAAGTTATATGATCAGATATAGAATTAATGAAGATAGCAAAGAGGAGAGGTGAAAGAACGCCGCCTTGAGGAACGCCAGCAGAAATATCACTCCACGATGAGCATACATCATCAATGCGTATTCGTTGCCACAGCCCCTGCAAATAATTGCGAAACCAACTGCTGGAGATACATTTAGAGAGCGTAATATTCCAAGGAGAATTTCAAAGTCAACGTTGTTAAAAGCGTTGCTGAAATCCAGTAAGCAAATGATAGTGGCTTTTCTGTCATCCATGCCAGAGCGTATGTCGTCAGTTATTTTGACTAACGCAGACATGGTGCTATGGCCTGGACGAAAACCGGATTGGAAGTGGTTAAAGAGCCGGTTACTAGAGAGGAACGTGCTAAGCTGTTGATGAACAAGGCGTTCTAGTACTTTCGACAGGAAGGGAAGTATAGATATAGGACGGAAATCAGAGAAAGGAACAGGATTAGATTTTTTTGGCAGAGGAGTAACCTGGGCTACTTTCCAAGCTGCAGGAAATAAGCCAATGGAAAGAGAGAAGTTAAGAATATGTTGGATTACAGGAGCTGTTTGGACAAGGATAGGGACAATCATATTTCGGCTCATGCTATCGTTGCCAATAGCCTTAGAAGCAATAGACATAACCGCTCTCTTAACATCACAGACAGTGAACTGACTAAAATGAAAAGGTAAGTAGTCAGGAACCGGTATAGAAGAAAGATGAGACAAAGTTTTCGATTTCAGCTGTATATCGAGATAGGAAAGAGAAGTGAAATGTTTATTAAGTGAGTTAAGATCAAATTGTGAAGGAATTTTTGTACGTTCTTTAGATTTTCCGATTCCCAATGACCATAGGAACTTCCAAACCTTAGCAGGGTCGGAGTTCTCTACTGAAGTATGGATATAGCGGCGTTGCGCGTCCTGACACGCTCTATTGCAGAGATTCCGACGATCTATGTACTTTTGTTTATTAGACTCTGTAGGTTTACGCTTCAGTTTCGATTTGGCTACGCATTTCAGATGCATAAGCGATTTCAATTCAGGTGTGATCCAAGGCGCGGGCAAATGCTTGAGCTTAATCTCCCTTAACGGGGCATGTTTGTCGTAGAGATTGGTGATGATACTGTTAAATGTCTCAACTTTGCCATCAACGTCCAGAGCGTCAAATAGCCTAGTCCAGTCAATGATTTCCGCGTCATGCATAAGTTCGTCCATTTTAATGCTACTAAAATTTCTTTGCAGAATAACCTGAGGCTTGGCTTTAGGGGGACGAATTTATTATCACTATTTATTATCACTAAAATAAAATCAAAACACAGTTGCAAAATGACGGTACCGCCAAACTGGGTTACGTACTCGCCATTCGTCACTGCATGACAATTGACAGCTGATAGTGTGTCAATTTCACGGCCTACCTAAGTCGAATCGGACAAAAGTCTCGGGTGCTTCTCCGAATGCTTGAGAAAGCTTTGCTGTCGGCATGCTAAAATGTTTACGCAATATCAGTTGCGTCAGAGAGCATCACTATGTCACTAGGTGCAGATCCCGCGATTGGCGAGATTCGCCTTATGCCTCAAAGAGTTATTTTAGCAACCAACCATTATGATGTTTATCTTTGAACAATAGAAGCCAGATTTTGATTTATCTTATATCTAGGGGTTTTTTCACAAAGAAAAAAACCCTATTTACCTTAGAACTTAATTAGATGGCGCAGATCTTTCGCGGAATAATAGAATTCCGGTAATTAGGATGTTATGTTCAACTAGTATAGTATTATAAAACCTGTTTGTTCAGCTATGCACGGTCACACTGCATATACCTGGTTAATGCCATTTTTATTTGACAGATACAAAGTCATATCGCCCTTTTCAGCCTGGTTTTTGAACATTGTTGTACCGAATATTTATTAAAAATAACCCATTATTTGGTATTCAGAATACGACCTAAAATAAAATAGGATTTTGAATTGTTAAGCTGAAAGATAATCATTAATAGGGTTTGTTACGGCCTAGGCCTACTTGGATTGGGGCTCCAAGTTAAGGGCTCTCAGAGTGAAAAAGATTATATATTTCAAGTATTTTATGAAAATTGTAACGCTATGATATCTCTCAATAAAATAAACTTAAATCTAAAAGTTATCCTAGAGCATGTATGCAAGTTTTTATTAGACGAAAATTAATGTCACATCTATTCCCTGAGCTTACTCTACAGTAAGTTTCTAAGTCGGCAACAAAATAATAATTTTGTTTCATGGTAAGTAAGTACGTTGGTTGGTAGGTATTTAGGTTCAGCATGATATTTGTAATGAAGTCAGGATTAAATTAGTTTGTCTTCCGTGAGTTACAAATTCTGTCAAAGAGCTGCCTGGTGACGCCCGGCACTTTGATTATGTTCATAGGTTTAAGAAAAACCACTGTACCGATGCCAATCTAATTTTAGTTACGCAAAATAAATTAGACTGAGTAGTTCATTACGGATGTAAACTGGTTATCTACGAACATTATTTGTGTTGGAAGAGCACCAACGTTTCAAGCCATAGCGAGGGACTTCTTCAGGTTGAGTGCGGTTTTAGGCGTGCGTTCCGCATCTCTCCGTGCTCGAAGATATGCGGAATGCGCTAATAAATTCGTTAAACTACGATAGTTTTTGTAGTAAAATAGATTGAATAGTATTAAAAATCCGCCCTCGCTATCAACCAACATTGTAGTCCTAGGCAATATCAGATTCAATAGAAATCGCAACGGTAAAATGAACTTTGCATGCCCCATTGATCAATCTGTTTAATAAATTAGTGTATACGTCTCATAACTCACGATTGCCATCTATACTCTAATTCGAGTGGAGAATTGAAATTCGGTGCAAGTCCTGGACTCTAGCACCATATTCATTGTTTAACGTAACGGTAGGTTGGAGTGGTCGTGCATTTTAATACACGATTTTACTGTAAATGAACCTTCGGTCTTGATTTCGGCGATGGAATAAGGTGGTCTTCTTGTTGGGCCAGTAAATAGGCAAATAGTAATAGGTAAATAGTAAATGATAAAGATGGAATGAGGTGGTCGTCTTGTTGGGCCAGTAAATAGGTAAATAGTAAATGATAAAGATGGATTGAGGTGGTCTTCTTGTTGGGTCAGTAAATAAGTACCTTGAACTATCCTATAGTCGATGTTCTGACAACAGACCACCAAGCATTAAGTATGTGAGTATTTATGTGCCTCATGAAAGTGACATGAGCGAGCACCCTAGACAAGATTTTGTCTGGACAAGAAGGAAACTTTTGGCTTGCCGACATTTCGGACACTTTATCTTCGGACACTTTGTCCGGAGTGTCACAATTTTAATTTTAATATTTTCTTTACTTTTTGTTGGGTACAATTGTACGAATTGGAATGTTTAAACTAATTTAATTGCACTAAAATTTATGCCATCCTTTTTATTTCGATGGTTGTGAAAGTCATGGCAATATAATTTAGTACTGTCAAATCAGTTAATTAAGATAGTTGTTTTTCAAAATTTACCGCTCATATTCGCTCATTATTTAAACCCGCCTCCATTCCATGACTATGACATTTCCATGAACTGGACAATGGCTGAAAAGTGACAAAACAGTCACATATTGCTAAATACAAAGTCAAGTCATGTCTGAATTGACATCATTGTCGATTTTTATCTCTTGATACAAACGCAATGAGAGTGTTATTCCTTCCGGGGTCAAAGATGGATGAGGCTGACAGAGGAAGTGCACTATTTCATAAGCAGAGAACGTAAATGTCTTTTTAGAAAGCCAAAACGATTCACATGTCATACAAAATTTAAGTGCGAATGATTTAGCGGATTTCCTTAATATATTATTCCCACCGAAATAAAAAAACGCTCTTTCACGTTTTTTTTTCCAGCGATAGTGTTGTTTAATTTGGATTCAGATTTTAAAGACCAATGACAATGTAAATTTTGATTTTTTTTTAAATCGCAATGCCCTTTATTTACCAGGAAAATTACAATCAAATAATAAAAACAAATTAGAACTAGTATTTACAATTGAAACAATTAAGCTAGATATTTCTTGTATTACAAGTTTAATCAAAGTTTGATTAAAAGGGCCCACAGCTTAGTTTCCGATATCTGTAGAAGGGCCCAATGTCAAACAACTATAAAAAAGTTGCTACCACTCGATTTGAGACATTTTCCTGTTATTTGTGTAACACAGTGATATCATTTTCCAAGAATAAGTTCATGGACGACAAAAACACGACTAGAATGTGTAAGCTCATCCTATTTATTTTAATTTCATTACTTAGATAATTACTTTGATACTTTAAGCCTAAGGTATTTTTTTTCTTTCCGTTAAGGCGTCTGGCACAGGACAAATGGTGGCATGTAAAGAAGAGGACAATTATCTATTATCTAGAAAGCTTTTTTATCCTCTAGATTCTAGAGGATAAAAAACCTTTGGACAAATTTTGTTCCCACTTCGAAAATAACAACTAACAGGCTAAAGGTTTCTTCGTCGCTTCATTACCTTAGTGTATAGTATTATAAAATATTATCTTAGTCTACATATCGAAGCGGCAGAAATCAAAAATATCACTTTATTTCCATGTCCATTTTAATTTTAAGAAGGTGACCTTCTCTGAGTCTACTGCTGTTGTATTTATGGTAATAAAGAGTTTTTGATTCTTGATTCTGATAAATTATTCTCAGCTGTGGGTGCAGTTCAGCTCAGTTCAGTTTATTTATTTATAAAGTTTTGAGTTACAGTTCAGTTCATAAATATAATTTACAATTACATAAATTACAATTACACACGGGCAATGCAGCCGGCGTCTTGGGGACGCTTCCGACTGGTATTGAAATGGATCAGTTTAGCTACCTGTAGATTGTTTGCAACAGTATGCAATTAGCATAATTGTTTCAATTATAAATACTAGTTCTAATTTGTGTGGAATCTAAATTGACATGCCTTTTACTTGTTAATGACATTATTAGTTCATCGACATTGCCCTTTACAGCAGCAAATCATAATTTTATTACATCTTTGACATTGTTTTACAATGATTCTCTATTTATTGTATAACTAGCTGCTGCCCGTGGCTTCGCACGCTTTATTCCGGAATAAAAGGTAGCCTCGGATACCATCTACCTCGCTGCCAAATTTCACCGAGATCCGTTCAGCCGTTCTTGAGTTATAAATAGTGTAACTAACACGACTTCCTTTTAAATATATAGATTTTATTTTTGTTTTAGTTTTTTGACACCCTTAGACAGCAGCTCTATTTACATTATGAATTTAAATAACTTTACTTTTGACATCCTTTCATTATTTTTTTTGTTTCTTCTGTTATTTTGTACATATTACTTTTTTTTTTTTACTTAGTATAATTTGACAATGCCCTTGTACAGCATACTTTGACATACCTTTTAATTTATTTATTATTCATTTTAGTCTGACCAATTTTGTTTAATATACTTTGTGGAAGAGTCCATATCTGTCGGTTTTTTTATTTTTATTTCCTATAAACAACCCCTATGGTGTTTCCTATGCTACAAATATGTGTGAGATTGTTACAATATAAATTATTTAAAAAATGTTACGACATCAATTGTAATATGTGTACCTACGGTGGAACAAATAAATAAAAAAATAAACAATTGTTTTCATGATTTGATTGTAATTTTCTTTGTCAATAAAGGCCACAATTACATTGTATACATTCGTAAGTAGGTATTGCAAAAAAAATATAATAAATTATTAACGGATAGTGAGAGTAGAGTCTTGCATTCTATAAGATTTTGATACTTAATAAGTTATGTTTTCCCTACAACTGCACATCAGTATGGGCGGCACATATTATTTCATCAAAGCCCACTGATCTGATGACTAACGCATCCTTGGTGCGGATGCAACGTCTGCATACATTAGTACTATCTCCAGGCTCTGGTATACGACGCGACGCTTGGTGTAGCTCGTTCTGCCAATTGCGACTTAATTCAAATAAAAATCAAAAAGTTTTAAAATAAGCTTTTAGACAAGTTACATTTTAAACTAAATTATTATCAAACTACGAGTAGTTTCAGCCCAGTTGTTTCTATGGAAACGTTTAAAGATTATTTTTATACCATGGGAACTGTTTTATGGGGTGTTATGCTATGTTTGATTTCAGGCTTAGAGCTACATCAATGCAAAATTTTAGGCCGATCGGTTCAGTCGTTTTGGCATGAAACATCCAAACTTTCGCGTTTTTAATAGTGATTGATTGTCTTCGCTTAATTTTTTCTCTACTCGTGGAAGAATTTTTAATTTTGTTTTTTTATTATTTTTATTTGGTCTACCAGTGGGAGTTATAATAATTCATCTTGTGAAACTCAAAAGTCAAAAGTCAGAAAGTCAAAAGTCAAAAACTCTTTATTTCCATAAATACAATAAATGTATACTTAGATGTAGCGGGGCCGGTGTTGTGGTGGTTGATGAATGAAGGCAACACACATTCCAGTTCACAGGCAGGTTTATTTGAAGGCTACAGTTATAGATAGAAGGAGTGGAAGGCACAGTAGAATAGATCAGAGTTCACAGTAGAAGATAGAATAAAGATAGGAAGAAGTTATAGCGAGAGCGGTGCGAAACAATAGCTTTTACAAAACAACTCATAGCAAGGTAGTGCGCGCCGTCAACAGATTCCGTACGACTGGCTCGTGTGACAGGCGGAAAGAGGTACGAGGCGCGGGGGGTTCCCGCGCACTGGTACAATACCGGTCGGCCTAAGTAAGCGGCCGAATATCGAGAGCTTAGTGCTGTTATGAGATAGATAGGTAAATCGATTACCATTAAATCTTAATCTATTATTATTTAATAAACCAGGTAGCAAACCTTTGTGTAATGAATATAATTGAAGCAATAAAATAGCGAGTAGAAAATCATTGAGGGTAGCGAAAATAAATGTGAAGTAAACATGTAGGAGTAGAGAGTATGAACAGGGTGTATGAGTACGAACGTTAAGCAAGTATGAACGGGAGATTGTATGGACAGTGTATGAACATAGTATGAACAGTGTGTGAACGTGTAAATATGTAATGTAGATATTATATACCGAATAAATAAATAAATAATGTACTTATATAAAACATTTAATCTGTAAATTATGGGGAGATCCCCACATCACTCCCTTCCGAAGACCGTCGCTACGGGCGATAGAAATCCGGGAACCGGACTCTTCTACCGGAACGTGTAGTGCGCTCGGCTGGGGAAAGGTCGGGAACTGGGATTGGCTCGGGATTCAGGATAGGCTCGGGATTGGAGATAGGCTCGGGATGCGAGGAGTTCGACAAGATGAAAGCCGGCTTTAGGCGGTCTATCGACACATTCAGCGCCTTGCCCTTGAACAAAATTTTGAACACTTTGTCGCCACGCTGAAGGACTTCGTGTGGGCCTGAGTACGCAGGCTGGAAAGCTCCTCGTTGCGTTTCTTCCCGAAGAAATACGTGCGACGAGGAAGCGAGGTCTTTGAAAACAAAACTTTTGTTAACTCTATGGCGAGACGCAGGAGCGGGTTGTAATTTACCTGCAATGGTGCGCAGCCTAGCGGTGAAGTCTGTAATGTCGGTCGTGCCGGTGATGGCGCTGTGAAAGAACTCACCAGGGAGTCGTAAAGGCTCACCATACACCAATTCGGCCGAAGATGACTTTAGGTCCTCCTTGACTGCGCTACGTATGCCTAGTAGGACTAGTGGGAGAGATTCTGTCCAATTGCTGTCAGCGTGGCAAGTGATTGCTGCCTTTAGCTGGCGGTGAAATCTCTCCACAAGACCGTTGCAGGCAGGATGGTATGCAGTCGTCTTGCGGTGCTTGAATCCAGCTAATTTAGCCAGGAATCCGAATAGCTCGGATTCAAACTGTCGCCCACGGTCAGTTACGATGTCCGTTGGGCAGCCGAATCGGGCAATCCACCCGAATAGAAGAGCCTTGGCTACCGTTTCTGCCGTGATGTCCGCGATAGGTATGGCCTCAGGCCATCTGGTAAACCGATCTACGGCAGTAAGGCAATAGCGGAAGCCATTGGAGATTGGCATAGGGCCAATGAGGTCTATGTGAATATAGGCGAATCGAGCTTTCGGCAAGTCGAACGAGCCTAATGGAGCGGAGACGTGACGGTTGATCTTGGAGCGCTGGCAATCCAAGCACGCTCGTGACCAATCACGACAGTCTCTCCTAACTCCCGGCCAAACGTATCGCTGCGCTATTAGTTTTGCAGTAGCGTTTGCGCCAGGGTGACTCAAGCAGTGGAGGCTGTCAAAGACTTGCTTTCGCAGGGGTTTGGTGACGAAAGGTCTTGGAGTACCAGTGCTCGTGTCACAGTAAATTTCCACGCTGCTACCGGGATCTTTAATTTTCTCTAAGCGAAGAGACGTTGGTTCGTCATAGAGAAAAGAAGACAGCTCGGCATCAGCGGTTTGGGACTTGGCAAGGACTTTCAGGTCAACTGGATTTTGAAGCTCTTCAATTCTCGAAAGCGTATCGGCAACGACATTATCCTTGCCAGATATGTGCCGAATGTCGCTTGTGAATTGCGAGATGAAGTCCAGATGTCTATATTGTCGCGGCGAACAAGTGTTCTTCCGCTCGCTGAAGGCGTGGCAAAGAGGCTTGTGGTCTGTGTAGACCGTAAAGTCTCTTGCTTCCAGCATGTGACGGAAGTACTTGATACCTTCATAGATGGCGAGTAGTTCGCGGTCATAAGGAGAGTACTTCTGCTGGGACGGACTGAGTTTCCGTGAGAAGAATGCCAGCGGTTGCCATTCCTCATCCTTAAGCTGCTGGAGTACCGCTCCCAATGCGAGGTCGCTAGCGTCAGTGACTAACGCTAGTTCGGCTTGACAATCAGGGTGGGCTAGCAGTGCAGCATTGCAGAGGCTCTCTTTGGTAAGTTCGAAAGCTGCGAGGGATTCACCCACCAGATTCACGGGGTCATTGGCCTTTACCGAGCCAGCAAGTAGGGCGTTAAGGGGGGTTTGAATTTTTGCGGCATTCGGGATGAAACGCCTGTAAAAATTCATCATACCCAGAAATCGCCTCAATTGCCGGATCGTTGTCGGCGCAGGGAACTCCTTGATTGCCTGAACCTTGGAATCCAGCGGCTTTGTTCCAGCGGCAGAGATATTGTAACCTAAAAAGTTTACCTCTGGGACGCCGAAAACGCATTTCGTGGTGTTCACGACAATGCCGTACTTCTGCATACGCTCGAACAACTGCCTGAGATGACTTTCATGTTCTTCCTCCGATCGGCTAAAGACCAAGAAGTCATCAAGGTAGCAGTAACAAAAGTTCAGACCACGCGTTACCTCGTCCACGAACCTCTGGAACGTTTGTCCCGCATTCCTGAGTCCGAAACTCATGTACGGGAACTCAAAGAGGCCAAACGGGGTCGTTATGGCGGCCTTCGGGATGTCTTCCTCGTACACAGGGATCTGGTTGTAGGCTTTGACCAAGTCAATGGTGGAGAAGACCTTACAACCGGAGATGCTATGGGCAAAGTCATGAATGTGCCTGATAGGGTACCTGTCGGCGATGGTCCGAGCGTTGAGAAGTCTGTAGTCTCCGCATGGGCGCCAGCCGTTGTCCTTTTTGGGGGCCAAATGCAAAGGGGACGACCACGGACTCTCGGACGGACGCGCCGTACCGCTGCTCAGCATCAAATCGAACTCCTGCTTCGCCAACTTGAGCTTATCAGGCGCTAACCTGCGAGGGGAACAAAAGATAGGGGGGCCGGGTGTGGTGCGTATGTGGTGTACGGTGGTGTGTTTGTGAGTGTGAGGAGTGCCAGCTGGTTTGGTTAAATCAATAAACTTTGACAAAAGCTTGTGAAAACGCGAGTCGCCGGAAGGAATCTTTACAGAAAAAATTTTAGAGTTAGGAGTATTATCAAAATAAGCTTCGGTAGATAAAGAAGTGACATTATCGATGATACGTCCTATGCGTTTGTTACGAATATCGACAATAAGGCCATAGTGACTCATAAAATCGACTCCTATTATGGCTTTAGTGACATCGGCAACAATGAAGCTCCACGGGAAATCGCGCCTAAGACCTAAGTCTAAGTTGAGCTGGGTCAGGCCGTAGGTGTGGATGACGCTACCGTTGGCGGCTCTCAGCTCGTATCCGGTCTTGACTCGACGCTCCTGAAGTGCAGACCGAGGGAAGACGCAGACGTCGCTTCCGGTGTCTACTAGGAAGGGTATCTTCGAACGGCGGTCAGTAACGAAGAGGCGACCAGGTGAAGCGGGGCAGTCGTCTGTCGCCATTACTGACTGCCTTGGGCGTTTCCCGACTTCTCATAGTCGCAGGGCTTGACGCAGTGGTTCGCCTTGCTGCCGTGCCGGTCGTGGTACCAGCAGATCGGGAACCGACGGTAGCTGGACTGGGATCTCGATCTCGAGCGCCTGCGTTGGTCGTTATTCTGCCGGCGATAGTTAGAGCGAGAACGATTTCCTGACTGCGGCTGTTGATTGAGCTGCGTGGTGAGGTTCCTGAAGGCTGCTTTCAACTCTGCAATGTCGTTTGCCATCGACTCCATGGATCCTGGGACGGCTGCTGGGGAGGTCGAAGCTACGTGTGCGACGGGTGCGACGATGTCATGTACACGGTCCACCAGATCTGCAGAGGCTTCTAGTGAAGAGGCAGGCTGCGATGCGATGAGGGTCTGCAGGTTACTGGGGAGACGGCTGCACCAGATGCTACGTATGAAATCGTTGGGTACAGTACTTCCAGCAAGGCTTTGCAGATGCCGAAGGAACTGCGATGGTTTCCGGCTCCCTAGCTCTTCGTGCATAAGGAGCTGCTGTATCTTGCGCTCTCTTGACGCAGAAAGACGTTTAATCAGTTCTTCCCTTAGCTTCTCGTACTTTTTAGTGGCAGGAGGGGATGTTATTATGTCTTTCACCTCTTTTGCGTATTGAGGATCCAGATGGCCCGTCACAAAGTAAAATCTTGTCGTGTCGTCTGTGACGTTGGATACGACAAACTGTCCCTCGACTTGGGCGAACCATAGTTCCGGCTCTTCAGGGTAAAACTGGGGTATCTTAATGTTTATTTTGCCCTCGGTGTTGCTATTTAACTGCATCCTTTGCTTACGTGCACTACACCGCTTGGTCACCTTATCACTCTGTGCGGATTTTACTGAATCCGATGAGTCGCTCATTTAGGTATATATAAAATTATATCTCTAGCTATGATATTCTGCGATTTATAATTAGGTACCTTCTTGGTTTGTTCCAATCCAGGGGTCACCAGTTGTAGCGGGGCCGGTGTTGTGGTGGTTGATGAATGAAGGCAACACACATTCCAGTTCACAGGCAGGTTTATTTGAAGGCTACAGTTATAGACAGAAGGAGTGGAAGGCACAGTAGAATAGATCAGAGTTCACAGTAGAAGATAGAATAAAGATAGGAAGAAGTTATAGCGAGAGCGGTGCGAAACAATAGCTTTTACAAAACAATTCATAGCAAGGTAGTCCGCGCAGTCAACAGATTCCGTACGACTGGCTCGTGTGACAGGCGGAAAGAGGTACGAGGCGCGGGGGGTTCCCGCGCACTGGTACAATACCGGTCGGCCTAAGTAAGCGGCCGAATATCGAGAGCTTAGTGCTGTTATGAGATAGATAGGTAAATCGATTACCATTAAATCTTAATCTATTATTATTTAATAAACCAGGTAGCAAACCTTTGTGTAATGAATATAATTGAAGCAATAAAATAGCGAGTAGAAAATCATTGAGGGTAGCGAAAATAAATGTGAAGTAAACATGTAGGAGTAGAGAGTATGAACAGGGTGTATGAGTACGAACGTTAAGCAAGTATGAACGGGAGATTGTATGGACAGGGTATGAACATAGTATGAACAGTGTGTGAACGTGTAAATATGTAATGTAGATATTATATACCGAATAAATAAATAAATAATGTACTTATATAAAACATTTAATCTGTAAATTATGGGGAGATCCCCACATCACTCCCTTCCGAAGACCGTCGCTACGGGCGATAGAAATCCGGGAACCGGACTCTTCTACCGGAACGTGTAGTGCGCTCGGCTGGGGAAAGGTCGGGAACTGGGATTGGCTCGGGATTCAGGATAGGCTCGGGATTGGAGATAGGCTCGGGATGCGAGGAGTTCGACAAGATGAAAGCCGGCTTTAGGCGGTCTATCTACACATTCAGCGCCTTGCCCTTGAACAAAATTTTGAACACTTTGTCGCCACGCTGAAGGACTTCGTGTGGGCCTGAGTACGCAGGCTGGAAAGCTCCACGTTGCGTTTCTTCCCGAAGAAATACGTGCGACGAGGAAACGAGGTCTTTGAAAACAAAACTTTTGCTAACTGTATGGCGAGACGCAGGAGCGGGTTGTAATTTACCTGCAATGGTGCGCAGCCTAGCGGTGAAGTCTGTAATGTCGGTCGTGCCGGTGATGGCGCTGTGAAAGAACTCACCAGGGAGTCGTAAAGGCTCACCATACACCAATTCGGCCGAAGATGACTTTAGGTCCTCCTTGACTGCGCTACGTATGCCTAGTAGGACTAGTGGGAGAGATTCTGTCCAATTGCTGTCAGCGTGGCAAGTGATTGCTGCCTTTAGCTGGCGGTGAAATCTCTCCACAAGACCGTTGCAGGCAGGATGGTATGCAGTCGTCTTGCGGTGCTTGAATCCAGCTAATTTAGCCAGGAATCCGAATAGCTCGGATTCAAACTGTCGCCCACGGTCAGTTACGATGTCCGTTGGGCAGCCGAATCGGGCAATCCACCCGAATAGAAGAGCCTTGGCTACCGTTTCTGCCGTGATGTCCGCGATAGGTATGGCCTCAGGCCATCTGGTAAACCGATCTACGGCAGTAAGGCAATAGCGGAAGCCATTGGAGATTGGCATAGGGCCAATGAGGTCTATGTGAATATAGGCGAATCGAGCTTTCGGCAAGTCGAACGAGCCTAATGGAGCGGAGACGTGACGGTTGATCTTGGAGCGCTGGCAATCCAAGCACGCTCGTGACCAATCACGACAGTCTCTCCTAACTCCCGGCCAAACGTATCGCTGCGCTATTAGTTTTGCAGTAGCGTTTGCGCCAGGGTGACTCAAGCAGTGGAGGCTGTCAAAGACTTGCTTTCGCAGGGGTTTGGTGACGAAAGGTCTTGGAGTACCAGTGCTCGTGTCACAGTAAATTTCCACGCTGCTACCGGGATCTTTAATTTTCTCTAAGCGAAGAGACGTTGGTTCGTCATAGAGAAAAGAAGACAGCTCGGCATCAGCGGTTTGGGACTTGGCAAGGACTTTCAGGTCAACTGGATTTTGAAGCTCTTCAATTCTCGAAAGCGTATCGGCAACGACATTATCCTTGCCAGATATGTGCCGAATGTCGCTTGTGAATTGCGAGATAAAGTCCAGATGCCTATATTGTCGCGGCGAACAAGTGTTCTTCCGCTCGCTGAAGGCGTGGCAAAGAGGCTTGTGGTCAGTGTAGACCGTAAAGTCTCTTGCTTCCAGCATGTGACGGAAGTACTTGACACCTTCATAGATGGCGAGTAGTTCGCGGTCATAAGGAGAGTACTTCTGCTGGGACGGACTGAGTTTCCGTGAGAAGAATGCCAGCGGTTGCCATTCCTCATCCTTAAGCTGCTGGAGTACCGCTCCCAATGCGAGGTCGCTAGCGTCAGTGACTAACGCTAGTTCGGCTTGACAATCAGGGTGGGCTAGCAGTGCAGCATTGCAGAGGCTCTCTTTGGTAAGTTCGAAAGCTGCGAGGGATTCACCCACCAGATTCACGGGGTCATTGGCCTTTACCGAGCCAGCAAGTAGGGCGTTTAGGGGGGTTTGAATTTTTGCGGCATTCGGGATGAAACGCCTGTAAAAATTCATCATACCCAGAAATCGCCTCAATTGCCGGATCGTTGTCGGCGCAGGGAACTCCTTGATTGCCTGAACCTTGGAATCCAGCGGCTTTGTTCCAGCGGCAGAGATATTGTAACCTAAAAAGTTTACCTCTGGGACGCCGAAAACGCATTTCGTGGTGTTCACGACAATGCCGTACTTCTGCATACGCTCGAACAACTGCCTGAGATGACTTTCATGTTCTTCCTCCGTTCGGCTAAAGACCAAGAAGTCATCAAGGTAGCAGTAACAAAAGTTCAGACCACGCGTTACCTCGTCCACGAACCTCTGGAACGTTTGTCCCGCATTCCTGAGTCCGAAACTCATGTACGGGAACTCAAAGAGGCCAAACGGGGTCGTTATGGCGGCCTTCGGGATGTCTTCCTCGTACACAGGGATCTGGTTGTAGGCTTTGACCAAGTCAATGGTGGAGAAGACCTTACAACCGGAGATGCTATGGGCAAAGTCATGAATGTGCCTGATAGGGTACCTGTCGGCGATGGTCCGAGCGTTGAGAAGTCTGTAGTCTCCGCATGGGCGCCAGCCGTTGTCCTTTTTGGGGGCCAAATGCAAAGGGGACGACCACGGACTCTCGGACGGACGCGCCGTACCGCTGCTCAGCATCAAATCGAACTCCTGCTTCGCCAACTTGAGCTTATCAGGCGCTAACCTGCGAGGGGAACAAAAGATAGGGGGGCCGGGTGTGGTGCGTATGTGGTGTACGGTGGTGTGTTTGTGAGTGTGAGGAGTGCCAGCTGGTTTGGTTAAATCAATAAACTTTGACAAAAGCTTGTGAAAACGCGAGTCGCCGGAAGGAATCTTTACAGAAAAAATATTAGAGTTAGGAGTATTATCAAAATAAGCTTCGGTAGATAAAGAAGTGACATTATCGATGATACGTCCTATGCGTTTGTTGCGAATATCGACAATAAGGCCATAGTGACTCATAAAATCGACTCCTATTATGGCTTTAGTGACATCGGCAACAATGAAGCTCCACGGGAAATCGCGCCTAAGACCTAAGTCTAAGTTGAGCTGGGTCAGGCCGTAGGTGTGGATGACGCTACCGTTGGCGGCTCTCAGCTCGTATCCGGTCTTGACTCGACGCTCCTGAAGTGCAGACCGAGGGAAGACGCAGACGTCGCTTCCGGTGTCTACTAGGAAGGGTATCTTCAAACGGCGGTCAGTAACGAAGAGGCGACCAGGTGAAGCGGGGCAGTCGTCTGTCGCCATTACTGACTGCCTTGGGCGTTTCCCGACTTCTCATAGTCACAGGGCTTGACGCAGTGGTTCGCCTTGCTGCCGTGCCGGTCGTGGTACCAGCAGATCGGGAACCGACGGTAGCTGGACTGGGATCTCGATCTCGAGCGCCTGCGTTGGTCGTTATTCTGCCGGCGATAGTTAGTGCGAGAACGATTTCCTGACTGCGGCTGTTGGTTGAGCTGCGTGGTGAGGTTCCTGAAGGCTGCTTTCAACTCTGCGATGTCGTTTGCCATCGACTCCATGGATCCTGGGACGGCTGCTGGGGAGGTCGAAGCTACGTGTGCGACGGGTGCGACGATGTCATGTACACGGTCCGCCAGATCTGCCGAGGCTTCTAGTGAAGAGGCAGGCTGCGATGCGATGAGGGTCTGCAGGTTACTGGGGAGACGGCTGCACCAGATGCTACGTATGAAATCGTTGGGTACAGTACTTCCAGCAAGGCTTTGCAGATGCCGAAGGAACTGCGATGGTTTCCGGCTCCCTAGCTCTTCGTGCATAAGGAGCTGCTGTATCTTGCGCTCTCTTGACGCAGAAAGACGTTTAATCAGTTCTTCCCTTAGCTTCTCGTACTTATTAGTGGCAGGAGGGGATGTTATTATGTCTTTCACCTCTTTTGCGTATTGAGGATCCAGATGGCCCGTCACAAAGTAAAATCTTGTCGTGTCGTCTGTGACGTTGGATACGACAAACTGTCCCTCGACTTGGGCGAACCATAGTTCCGGCTCTTCAGGGTAAAACTGGGGTATCTTAATGTTTATTTTGCCCTCGGTGTTGCTATTTAACTGCATCCTTTGCTTACGTGCACTACACCGCTTGGTCACCTTATCACTCTGTGCGGATTTTACTGAATCCGATGAGTCGCTCATTTAGGTATATGTAAAATTATATCTCTAGCTATAATATTCTGCGATTGATAATTAGGTACCTTCTTGGTTTGTTCCAATCCAGGGGTCACCAGTACCTAATTATTATTTCCTTTTTATTATTTCTATTTGGCGTTAGTCACTGACGCTAGCGACCTCGCATTGGGAGCGGTACTCCAGCAGCTTAAGGATGAGGAATGGCAACCGCTGGCATTCTTCTCACGGAAACTCAGTCCGTCCCAGCAGAAGTACTCTCCTTATGACCGCGAACTACTCGCCATCTATGAAGGTATCAAGTACTTCCGTCACATGCTGGAAGCAAGAGACTTTACGGTCTACACAGACCACAAGCCTCTTTGCCACGCCTTCAGCGAGCGGAAGAACACTTGTTCGCCGCGACAATATAGGCATCTGGACTTCATCTCGCAATTCACAAGCGACATTCGGCACATATCTGGCAAGGATAATGTCGTTGCCGATACGCTTTCGAGAATTGAAGAGCTTCAAAATCCAGTTGACCTGGAAGTCCTTGCCAAGTCCCAAACCGCTGATGCCGAGCTGTCTTCTTTTCTCTATGACGAACCAACGTCTCTTCGCTTAGAGAAAATTAAAGATCCCGGTAGCAGCGTGGAAATTTACTGTGACACGAGCACTGGTACTCCAAGACCTCTCGTCACCAAACCCCTGCGAAAGCAAGTCTTTGACAGCCTCCACTGCTTGAGTCACCCTGGCGCAAACGCTACTGCAAAACTAATAGCGCAGCGATACGTTTGGCCGGGAGTTAGGAGAGACTGTCGTGATTGGTCACGAGCGTGCTTGGATTGCCAGCGCTCCAAGATCAACCGTCACGTCTCCGCTCCATTAGGCTCGTTCGACTTGCCGAAAGCTCGATTCGCCTATATTCACATAGACCTCATTGGCCCTATGCCAATCTCCAATGGCTTCCGCTATTGCCTTACTGCCGTAGATCGGTTTACCAGATGGCCTGAGGCCATACCTATCGCGGACATCACGGCAGAAACGGTAGCCAAGGCTCTTCTATTCGGGTGGATTGCCCGATTCGGCTGCCCAACGGACATCGTAACTGACCGTGGGCGACAGTTTGAATCCGAGCTATTCGGATTCCTGGCTAAATTAGCTGGATTTAAGCACCGCAAGACGACTGCATACCATCCTGCCTGCAACGGTCTTGTGGAGAGATTTCACCGCCAACTAAAGGCAGCAATCACTTGCCACGCTGACAGCAATTGGACAGAATCTCTCCCACTAGTCCTACTAGGCATACGTAGCGCAGTCAAGGAGGACCTAAAGTCATCTTCGGCCGAATTGGTGTATGGTGAGCCTTTACGACTCCCTGGTGAGTTCTTTCACAGCGCCATCACCGGCACGACCGACATTACAGACTTCACCGCTAGGCTGCGCACCATTGCAGGTAAATTACAACCCGCTCCTGCGTCTCGCCATAGAGTTAACAAAAGTTTTGTTTTCAAAGACCTCGCTTCCTCGTCGCACGTATTTCTTCGGGAAGAAACGCAACGAGGAGCTTTCCAGCCTGCGTACTCAGGCCCACACGAAGTCCTTCAGCGTGGCGACAAAGTGTTCAAAATTTTGTTCAAGGGCAAGGCGCTGAATGTGTCGATAGACCGCCTAAAGCCGGCTTTCATCTTGTCGAACTCCTCGCATCCCGAGCCTATCTCCAATCCCGAGCCTATCCTGAATCCCGAGCCAATCCCAGTTCCCGACCTTTCCCCAGCCGAGCGCACTACACGTTCCGGTAGAAGAGTCCGGTTCCCGGATTTCTATCGCCCGTAGCAACGGTCTTCGGAAGGGAGTGATGTGGGGATCTCCCCATAATTTACAGATTAAATGTTTTATATAAGTACATTATTTATTTATTTATTCGGTATATAATATCTACATTACATATTTACACGTTCACACACTGTTCATACTATGTTCATACCCTGTCCATACAATCTCCCGTTCATACTTGCTTAACGTTCGTACTCATACACCCTGTTCATACTCTCTACTCCTACATGTTTACTTCACATTTATTTTCGCTACCCTCAATGATTTTCTACTCGCTATTTTATTGCTTCAATTATATTCATTACACAAAGGTTTGCTACCTGGTTTATTAAATAATAATAGATTAAGATTTAATGGTAATCGATTTACCTATCTATCTCATAACAGCACTAAGGTCTCGATATTCGGCCGCTTACTTAGGCCGACCGGTATTGTACCAGTGCGCGGGAACCCCCCGCGCCTCGTACCTCTTTCCGCCTGTCACACGAGCCAGTCGTACGGAATCTGTTGACGGCGCGCACTACCTTGCTATGAATTGTTTTGTAAAAGCTATTGTTTCGCACCGCTCTCGCTATAACTTCTTCCTATCTTTATTCTATCTTCTACTGTGAACTCTGATCTATTCTACTGTGCCTTCCACTCCTTCTATCTATAACTGTAGCCTTCAAATAAACCTGCCTGTGAACTGGAATGTGTGTTGCCTTCATTCATCAACCACCACAACACCGGCCCCGCTACAACTGGTGACCCCTGGATTGGAACAAACCAAGAAGGTACCTAATTATAAATCGCAGAATATCATAGCTAGAGATATAATTTTACATATACCTAAATGAGCGACTCATCGGATTCAGTAAAATCCGCACAGAGTGATAAGGTGACCAAGCGGTGTAGTGCGCGTAAGCAAAGGATGCAGTTACATAGCGACACCGAGGGCAAAATAAATATTAAGATACCCCAGTTTTACCCTGAAGAGCCGGAACTATGGTTCGCCCAAGTCGAGGGACAGTTTGTCGTATCCAACGTCACAGACGACACGACAAGATTTTACTTTGTGACGGGCCATCTGGATCCTCAATACGCAAAAGAGGTGAAAGACATAATAACATCCCCTCCTGCCACTAATAAGTACGAGAAGCTAAGGGAAGAACTGATTAAACGTCTTTCTGCGTCAAGAGAGCGCAAGATACAGCAGCTCCTTATGCACGAAGAGCTAGGGAGCCGGAAACCATCGCAGTTCCTTCGGCATCTGCAAAGCCTTGCTGGAAGTACTGTACCCAACGATTTCATACGTAGCATCTGGTGCAGCCGTCTCCCCAGTAACCTGCAGACCCTCATCGCATCGCAGCCTGCCTCTTCACTAGAAGCCTCTGCAGATCTGGCGGACCGTGTACATGACATCGTCGCACCCGTCGCACACGTAGCTTCGACCTCCCCAGTAGCCGTCCCAGGATCCATGGAGTCGATGGCAAACGACATCGCAGAGTTGAAAGCAGCCTTCAGGAACCTCACCACGCAGCTCAACCAACAGCCGCAGTCAGGAAATCGTTCTCGCACTAACTATCGCCGGCAGAATAACGACCAACGCAGGCGCTCGAGATCGAGATCCCAGTCCAGCTACCGTCGGTTCCCGATCTGCTGGTACCACGACCGGCACGGCAGCAAGGCGAACCACTGCGTCAAGCCCTGTGACTATGAGAAGTCGGGAAACGCCCAAGGCAGTCAGTAATGGCGACAGACGACTGCCCCGCTTCACCTGGTCGCCTCTTCGTTACTGACCGCCGTTTGAAGATACCCTTCCTAGTAGACACCGGAAGCGACGTCTGCGTCTTCCCTCGGTCTGCACTTCAGGAGCGTCGAGTCAAGACCGGATACGAGCTGAGAGCCGCCAACGGTAGCGTCATCCACACCTACGGCCTGACCCAGCTCAACTTAGACTTAGGTCTTAGGCGCGATTTCCCGTGGAGCTTCATTGTTGCCGATGTCACTAAAGCCATAATAGGAGTCGATTTTATGAGTCACTATGGCCTTATTGTCGATATTCGCAACAAACGCATAGGACGTATCATCGATAATGTCACTTCTTTATCTACCGAAGCTTATTTTGATAATACTCCTAACTCTAATATTTTTTCTGTAAAGATTCCTTCCGGCGACTCGCGTTTTCACAAGCTTTTGTCAAAGTTTATTGATTTAACCAAACCAGCTGGCACTCCTCACACTCACAAACACACCACCGTACACCACATACGCACCACACCCGGCCCCCCTATCTTTTGTTCCCCTCGCAGGTTAGCGCCTGATAAGCTCAAGTTGGCGAAGCAGGAGTTCGATTTGATGCTGAGCAGCGGTACGGCGCGTCCGTCCGAGAGTCCGTGGTCGTCCCCTTTGCATTTGGCCCCCAAAAAGGACAACGGCTGGCGCCCATGCGGAGACTACAGACTTCTCAACGCTCGGACCATCGCCGACAGGTACCCTATCAGGCACATTCATGACTTTGCCCATAGCATCTCCGGTTGTAAGGTCTTCTCCACCATTGACTTGGTCAAAGCCTACAACCAGATCCCTGTGTACGAGGAAGACATCCCGAAGGCCGCCATAACGACCCCGTTTGGCCTCTTTGAGTTCCCGTACATGAGTTTCGGACTCAGGAATGCGGGACAAACGTTCCAGAGGTTCGTGGACGAGGTAACGCGTGGTCTGAACTTTTGTTACTGCTACCTTGATGACTTCTTGGTCTTTAGCCGATCGGAGGAAGAACATGAAAGTCATCTCAGGCAGTTGTTCGAGCGTATGCAGAAGTACGGCATTGTCGTGAACACCACGAAATGCGTTTTCGGCGTCCCAGAGGTAAACTTTTTAGGTTACAATATCTCTGCCGCTGGAACAAAGCCGCTGGATTCCAAGGTTCAGGCAATCAAGGAGTTCCCTGCGCCGACAACGATCCGGCAATTGAGGCGATTTCTGGGTATGATGAATTTTTACAGGCGTTTCATCCCGAATGCCGCAAAAATTCAAACCCCCCTTAACGCCCTACTTGCTGGCTCGGTAAAGGCCAATGACCCCGTGAATCTGGTGGGTGAATCCCTCGCAGCTTTCGAACTTACCAAAGAGAGCCTCTGCAATGCTGCACTGCTAGCCCACCCTGATTGTCAAGCCGAACTAGCGTTAGTCACTGACGCTAGCGACCTCGCATTGGGAGCGGTACTCCAGCAGCTTAAGGATGAGGAATGGCAACCGCTGGCATTCTTCTCACGGAAACTCAGTCCGTCCCAGCAGAAGTACTCTCCTTATGACCGCGAACTACTCGCCATCTATGAAGGTGTCAAGTACTTCCGTCACATGCTGGAAGCAAGAGACTTTACGGTCTACACTGACCACAAGCCTCTTTGCCACGCCTTCAGCGAGCGGAAGAACACTTGTTCGCCGCGACAATATAGGCATCTGGACTTTATCTCGCAATGCACAAGCGACATTCGGCACATATCTGGCAAGGATAATGTCGTTGCCGATACGCTTTCGAGAATTGAAGAGCTTCAAAATCCAGTTGACCTGAAAGTCCTTGCCAAGTCCCAAACCGCTGATGCCGAGCTGTCTTCTTTTCTCTATGACGAACCAACGTCTCTTCGCTTAGAGAAAATTAAAGATCCCGGTAGCAGCGTGGAAATTTACTGTGACACGAGCACTGGTACTCCAAGACCTTTCGTCACCAAACCCCTGCGAAAGCAAGTCTTTGACAGCCTCCACTGCTTGAGTCACCCTGGCGCAAACGCTACTGCAAAACTAATAGCGCAGCGATACGTTTGGCCGGGAGTTAGGAGAGACTGTCGTGATTGGTCACGAGCGTGCTTGGATTGCCAGCGCTCCAAGATCAACCGTCACGTCTCCGCTCCATTAGGCTCGTTCGACTTGCCGAAAGCTCGATTCGCCTATATTCACATAGACCTCATTGGCCCTATGCCAATCTCCAATGGCTTCCGCTATTGCCTTACTGCCGTAGATCGGTTTACCAGATGGCCTGAGGCCATACCTATCGCGGACATCACGGCAGAAACGGTAGCCAAGGCTCTTCTATTCGGGTGGATTGCCCGATTCGGCTGCCCAACGGACATCGTAACTGACCGTGGGCGACAGTTTGAATCCGAGCTATTCGGATTCCTGGCTAAATTAGCTGGATTTAAGCACCGCAAGACGACTGCATACCATCCTGCTTGCAACGGTCTTGTGGAGAGATTTCACCGCCAACTAAAGGCAGCAATCACTTGCCACGCTGACAGCAATTGGACAGAATCTCTCCCACTAGTCCTACTAGGCATACGTAGCGCAGTCAAGGAGGACCTAAAGTCATCTTCGGCCGAATTGGTGTATGGTGAGCCCTTACGACTCCCTGGTGAGTTCTTTCACAGCGCCATCACCGGCACGACCGACATTACAGACTTCACCGCTAGGCTGCGCACCATTGCAGGTAAATTACAACCCGCTCCTGCGTCTCGCCATAGAGTTAACAAAAGTTTTGTTTTCAAAGACCTCGCTTCCTCGTCGCACGTATTTCTTCGGGAAGAAACGCAACGAGGAGCTTTCCAGCCTGCGTACTCAGGCCCACACGAAGTCCTTCAGCGTGGCGACAAAGTGTTCAAAATTTTGTTCAAGGGCAAGGCGCTGAATGTGTCGATAGACCGCCTAAAGCCGGCTTTCATCTTGTCGAACTCCTCGCATCCCGAGCCTATCTCCAATCCCGAGCCTATCCTGAATCCCGAGCCAATCCCAGTTCCCGACCTTTCCCCAGCCGAGCGCACTACACGTTCCGGTAGAAGAGTCCGGTTCCCGGATTTCTATCGCCCGTAGCAACGGTCTTCGGAAGGGAGTGATGTGGGGATCTCCCCATAATTTACAGATTAAATGTTTTATATAAGTACATTATTTATTTATTTATTCGGTATATAATATCTACATTACATATTTACACGTTCACACACTGTTCATACTATGTTCATACCCTGTCCATACAATCTCCCGTTCATACTTGCTTAACGTTCGTACTCATACACCCTGTTCATACTCTCTACTCCTACATGTTTACTTCACATTTATTTTCGCTACCCTCAATGATTTTCTACTCGCTATTTTATTGCTTCAATTATATTCATTACACAAAGGTTTGCTACCTGGTTTATTAAATAATAATAGATTAAGATTTAATGGTAATCGATTTACCTATCTATCTCATAACAGCACTAAGCTCTCGATATTCGGCCGCTTACTTAGGCCGACCGGTATTGTACCAGTGCGCGGGAACCCCCCGCGCCTCGTACCTCTTTCCGCCTGTCACACGAGCCAGTCGTACGGAATCTGTTGACGGCGCGCACTACCTTGCTATGAATTGTTTTGTTAAAGCTATTGTTTCGCACCGCTCTCGCTATAACTTCTTCCTATCTTTATTCTATCTTCTACTGTGAACTCTGATCTATTCTACTGTGCCTTCCACTCCTTCTATCTATAACTGTAGCCTTCAAATAAACCTGCCTGTGAACTGGAATGTGTGTTGCCTTCATTCATCAACCACCACAACACCGGCCCCGCTACAGATGTGCTAGTTAGGTAGTCATATTTATAAAGAACTTTCCGCATACTATTATTAATATTAAATAATAATATATCCGTTGCAGGCAGGATGGTATGCAGTCGTCTTGCGGTGCTTAAATCCAGCTAATTTAGCCAGGAATCCGAATAGCTCGGATTCAAACTGTCGCCCACGGTCAGTTACGATGTCCGTTGGGCAGCCGAATCGGGCAATCCACCCGAATAGAAGAGCCTTGGCTACCGTTTCTGCCGTGATGTCCGCGATAGGTATGGCCTCAGGCCATCTGGTAAACCGATCTACGGCAGTAAGGCAATAGCGGAAGCCATTGGAGATTGGCATAGGGCCAATGAGGTCTATGTGAATATAGGCGAATCGAGCTTTCGGCAAGTCGAACGAGCCTAATGGAGCGGAGACGTGACGGTTGATCTTGGAGCGCTGGCAATCCAAGCACACTCGCGACCAATCACGACAGTCTCTCCTAACTCCCGGCCAAACGTATCGCTGCGCTATTAGTTTTGCAGTAGCGTTTGCGCCAGGGTGACTCAAGCAGTGGAGGCTGTCAAAGACTTGCTTTCGCAGGGGTTTGGTGACGAAAGGTCTTGGAGTACCAGTGCTCGTGTCACAGTAAATTTCCACGCTGCTACCGGGATCTTTAATTTTCTCTAAGCGAAGAGACGTTGGTTCGTCATAGAGAAAAGAAGACAGCTCGGCATCAGCGGTTTGGGACTTGGCAAGGACTTCCAGGTCAACTGGATTTTGAAGCTCTTTGTAGCGGGGCCGGTGTTGTGGTGGTTGTTGAATAAAGGCAACACACAATTCAGTTCACAGGCAGGTTTATTTGAAGGCTACAGTTATAGATAGAAGGAGTGGAAGGCACAGTAGAATAGATCAGAGTTCACAGTAGAAGATAGAATAAAGATAGGAAGAAGTTATAGCGAGAGCGGTGCGAAACAATAGCTTTTACAAAACAATTCATAGCAAGGTAGTGCGCGCCGTCAACAGATTCCGTACGACTGGCTCGTGTGACAGGCGGAAAGAGGTACGAGGCGCGGGGGGTTCCCGCGCACTGGTACAATACCGGTCGGCCTAAGTAAGCGGCCGAATATCGAGAGCTTAGTGCTGTTATGAGATAGATAGGTAAATCGATTACAATTAAATCTGAATCTATTATTATTTAATAAACCAGGTAGCAAACCTTTGTGTAATGAATATAATTGAAGCAATAAAATAGCGAGTAGAAAATCATTGAGGGTAGCGAAAATAAATGTGAAGTAAACATGTAGGAGTAGAGAGTATGAACAGGGTGTATGAGTACGAACGTTAAGCAAGTATGAACGGGAGATTGTATGGACAGGGTATGAACATAGTATGAACAGTGTGTGAACGTGTAAATATGTAATGTAGATATTATATACCGAATAAATAAATAAATAATGTACTTATATAAAACATTTAATCTGTAAATTATGGGGAGATCCCCACATCACTCCCTTCCGAAGACCGTCGCTACGGGCGATAGAAATCCGGGAACCGGACTCTTCTACCGGAACGTGTAGTGCGCTCGGCTGGGGAAAGGTCGGGAACTGGGATTGGCTCGGGATTCAGGATAGGCTCGGGATTGGAGATAGGCTCGGGATGCGAGGAGTTCGACAAGATGAAAGCCGGCTTTAGGCGGTCTATCGACACATTCAGCGCCTTGCCCTTGAACAAAATTTTGAACACTTTGTCGCCACGCTGAAGGACTTCGTGTGGGCCTGAGTACGCAGGCTGGAAAGCTCCTCGTTGCGTTTCTTCCCGAAGAAATACGTGCGACGAGGAAACGAGGTCTTTGAAAACAAAACTTTTGTTAACTCTATGGCGAGACGCAGGAGCGGGTTGTAATTTACCTGCAATGGTGCGCAGCCTAGCGGTGAAGTCTGTAATGTCGGTCGTGCCGGTGATGGCGCTGTGAAAGAACTCACCAGGGAGTCGTAAAGGCTCACCATACACCAATTCGGCCGAAGATGACTTTAGGTCCTCCTTGACTGCGCTACGTATGCCTAGTAGGACTAGTGGGAGAGATTCTGTCCAATTGCTGTCAGCGTGGCAAGTGATTGCTGCCTTTAGCTGGCGGTGAAATCTCTCCACAAGACCGTTGCAGGCAGGATGGTATGCAGTCGTCTTGCGGTGCTTGAATCCAGCTAATTTAGCCAGGAATCCGAATAGCTCGGATTCAAACTGTCGCCCACGGTCAGTTACGATGTCCGTTGGGCAGCCGAATCGGGCAATCCACCCGAATAGAAGAGCCTTGGCTACCGTTTCTGCCATGATGTCCGCGATAGGTATGGCCTCAGGCCATCTGGTAAAGCGATCTACGGCGGTAAGGCAATAGCGGAAGCCATTGGAGATTGGCATAGGGCCAATGAGGTCTATGTGAATATAGGCGAATCGAGCTTTCGGCAAGTCGAACGAGCCTAATGGAGCGGAGACGTGACGGTTGATCTTGGAGCGCTGGCAATCCAAGCACGCTCGTGACCAATCACGACAGTCTCTCCTAACTCCCGGCCAAACGTATCGCTGCGCTATTAGTTTTGCAGTAGCGTTTGCGCCAGGGTGACTCAAGCAGTGGAGGCTGTCAAAGACTTGCTTTCGCAGGGGTTTGGTGACGAAAGGTCTTGGAGTACCAGTGCTCGTGTCACAGTAAATTTCCACGCTGCTACCGGGATCTTTAATTTTCTCTAAGCGAAGAGACGTTGGTTCGTCATAGAGAAAAGAAGACAGCTCGGCATCAGCGGTTTGGGACTTGGCAAGGACTTCCAGGTCAACTGGATTTTGAAGCTCTTCAATTCTCGAAAGCGTATCGGCAACGACATTATCCTTGCCAGATATGTGCCGAATGTCGCTTGTGAATTGCGAGATGAAGTCCAGATGCCTATATTGTCGCGGCGAACAAGTGTTCTTCCGCTCGCTGAAGGCGTGGCAAAGAGGCTTGTGGTCTGTGTAGACCGTAAAGTCTCTTGCTTCCAGCATGTGACGGAAGTACTTGATACCTTCATAGATGGCGAGTAGTTCGCGGTCATAAGGAGAGTACTTCTGCTGGGACGGACTGAGTTTCCGTGAGAAGAATGCCAGCGGTTGCCATTCCTCATCCTTAAGCTGCTGGAGTACCGCTCCCAATGCGAGGTCGCTAGCGTCAGTGACTAACGCTAGTTCGGCTTGACAATCAGGGTGGGCTAGCAGTGCAGCATTGCAGAGGCTCTCTTTGGTAAGTTCGAAAGCTGCGAGGGATTCACCCACCAGATTCACGGGGTCATTGGCCTTTACCGAGCCAGCAAGTAGGGCGTTAAGGGGGGTTTGAATTTTTGCGGCATTCGGGATGAAACGCCTGTAAAAATTCATCATACCCAGAAATCGCCTCAATTGCCGGATCGTTGTCGGCGCAGGGAACTCCTTGATTGCCTGAACCTTGGAATCCAGCGGCTTTGTTCCAGCGGCAGAGATATTGTAACCTAAAAAGTTTACCTCTGGGACGCCGAAAACGCATTTCGTGGTGTTCACGACAATGCCGTACTTCTGCATACGCTCGAACAACTGCCTGAGATGACTTTCATGTTCTTCCTCCGTTCGGCTAAAGACCAAGAAGTCATCAAGGTAGCAGTAACAAAAGTTCAGACCACGCGTTACCTCGTCCACGAACCTCTGGAACGTTTGTCCCGCATTCCTGAGTCCGAAACTCATGTACGGGAACTCAAAGAGGCCAAACGGGGTCGTTATGGCGGCCTTCGGGATGTCTTCCTCGTACACAGGGATCTGGTTGTAGGCTTTGACCAAGTCAATGGTGGAGAAGACCTTACAACCGGAGATGCTATGGGCAAAGTCATGAATGTGCCTGATAGGGTACCTGTCGGCGATGGTCCGAGCGTTGAGAAGTCTGTAGTCTCCGCATGGGCGCCATCCGTTGTCCTTTTTGGGGGCCAAATGCAAAGGGGACGACCACGGACTCTCGGACGGACGCGCCGTACCGCTGCTCAGCATCAAATCGAACTCCTGCTTCGCCAACTTGAGCTTATCAGGCGCTAACCTGCGAGGGGAACAAAAGATAGGGGGGCCGGGTGTGGTGCGTATGTGGTGTACGGTGGTGTGTTTGTGAGTGTGAGGAGTGCTACCTGGTTTATTAAATAATAATAGATTCAGATTTAATTGTAATCGATTTACCTATCTATCTCATAACAGCACTAAGCTCTCGATATTCGGCCGCTTACTTAGGCCGACCGGTATTGTACCAGTGCGCGGGAACCCCCCGCGCCTCGTACCTCTTTCCGCCTGTCACACGAGCCAGTCGTACGGAATCTGTTGACGGCGCGCACTACCTTGCTATGCTCGCCGGAAGGAATCTTTACAGAAAAAATTTTAGAGTTAGGAGTATTATCAAAATAAGCTTCGGTAGATAAAGAAGTGACATTATCGATGATACGTCCTATGCGTTTGTTACGAATATCGACAATAAGGCCATAGTGACTCATAAAATCGACTCCTATTATGGCTTTAGTGACATCGGCAACAATGAAGCTCCACGGGAAATCGCGCCTAAGACCTAAGTCTAAGTTGAGCTGGGTCAGGCCGTAGGTGTGGATGACGCTACCGTTGGCGGCTCTCAGCTCGTATCCGGTCTTGACTCGACGCTCCTGAAGTGCAGACCGAGGGAAGACGCAGACGTCGCTTCCGGTGTCTACTAGGAAGGGTATCTTCGAACGGCGGTCAGTAACGAAGAGGCGACCAGGTGAAGCGGGGCAGTCGTCTGTCGCCATTACTGACTGCCTTGGGCGTTTCCCGACTTCTCATAGTCGCAGGGCTTGACGCAGTGGTTCGCCTTGCTGCCGTGCCGGTCGTGGTACCAGCAGATCGGGAACCGACGGTAGCTGGACTGGGATCTCGATCTCGAGCGCCTGCGTTGGTCGTTATTCTGCCGGCGATAGTTAGTGCGAGAACGATTTCCTGACTGCGGCTGTTGGTTGAGCTGCGTGGTGAGGTTCCTGAAGGCTGCTTTCAACTCTGCGATGTCGTTTGCCATCGACTCCATGGATCCTGGGACGGCTACTGGGGAGGTCGAAGCTACGTGTGCGACGGGTGCGACGATGTCATGTACACGGTCCGCCAGATCTGCAGAGGCTTCTAGTGAAGAGGCAGGCTGCGATGCGATGAGGGTCTGCAGGTTACTGGGGAGACGGCTGCACCAGATGCTACGTATGAAATCGTTGGGTACAGTACTTCCAGCAAGGCTTTGCAGATGCCGAAGGAACTGCGATGGTTTCCGGCTTCCTAGCTCTTCGTGCATAAGGAGCTGCTGTATCTTGCGCTCTCTTGACGCAGAAAGACGTTTAATCAGTTCTTCCCTTAGCTTCTCGTACTTATTAGTGGCAGGAGGGGATGTTATTATGTCTTTCACCTCTTTTGCGTATTGAGGATCCAGATGGCCCGTCACAAAGTAAAATTTTGTTGTGTCGTCTGTGACGTTGGATACAACAAACTGTCCCTCGACTTGCGCGAACCATAGTTCCGGCTCTTCAGGGTAAAACTGGGGTATCTTAATATTTATTTTGCCCTCGGTGTCGCTATGTAACTGCATCCTTTGCTTACGCGCACTACACCGCTTGGTCACCTTATCACTCTGTGCGGATTTTACTGAATCCGATGAGTCGCTCATTTAGGTATACACTGCCGGCCAAAAGTTTGAGACCACTGTAAAAATCTTTGTCACCAACAAAATATTTCAAAGTACACATATGATAATGAGCTAATTTGAACACCTGCGTATTCTATTATTATTAAAGAATTTCTAAGAGTCATTATTTATGTTGCTGTTTAAGTTATCATCCTAAAAAGGTCTATTGTTTCAAAACATCAATGAGCGCCGCGCAAGGACCAGGTGGTAGAGTCATTGTAATATTTTTATGATCTGCTCATTACTTATTGTTTTGGGTTTGTTTCGCGTTAACCGATATCAGGGATTATGTTAGCTTCCTAAAACATATTTAGTACCTGAGTTTTTATGGAGTAAATTATTTTCTACCTTATTAGTCTGAGCTCGTCGTTGTTACAGTGAAGACATCTTAAAATGGGAAAAGTTCGCGAAATTAGCAGTGAAACTCGCTCTGCCATAGTTGTTTTATACGGCGAAGACAAATCTGAACGTGCGATTGCCTCTCAACTTAAGTTGTCGAAGACTTGTGTTCATAACACAATAACCCGATACAAGGAGACTGGCAGTAATCAAGATCGTTCGCGTTCGGGAAGGCCGAGAACTACCACTTCTCGCGAGGATCACTTCATCGTCACTACCAGCAAGCGGAATAGACGCCTAACAGCACCAGAAATCCGCGTAGAAGTGAACAAATCCCGATCAGAACCTGTATCATTGACTACAGTAAAAAGACGTTTGAGAGATGCTAAGTTATTTGGTCGCGTCGCCGTTCGAAAACCACTACTAAGGCCACAAAACAAAAAGAAACGGATGCAGTGGGCCCTTACCCATCGAGACTGGACTGAAGAAGACTTTAAACAAGTTCTTTGGTCAGATGAATCCAAATTTGAAATATTTGGTTCAAAACGACGAATTTTTGTTCGACGTAACGTCGAGGAAAAGATGATGCCAGACTGTGTGGTGCCAACAGTCAAGCATGGTGGTGGTTCCATTATGGTCTGGGGATGCTTCTCGGGCCATGGAACCGGAGATTTGGTACGAGTCGAAGGAATCATGAAAAAGGAGCAATATAAACGAATACTACAGCAAAATGCCATTCCGTCTGGTTCAAGAATAATTGGAGATGGATTTTTTTTCCAACAAGATAATGACCCAAAACATAGTTCAAAATTATGCAGGGGTTATTTAGAACACAAAGAAACAGAAGGGGTTTTAAAAAACATGGTGTGGCCCCCTCAGAGTCCGGATCTCAACCCGATTGAGCTTTTGTGGGAAGAGCTTGATAGAAATGTGCGCAGTTGTTGTCCCACTTCGCAAGAAGACATGTGGAAGGCTTTACAAGAAAGCTGGAACAATATATCACAAGATACAATCGACAAATTGATTGCTCGTATGCCAAGAATAGTGAAAGTAGTAATAAAATGCAAGGGAGGGTTTTTCGACGAAAAATCTGTATAAAATATGAGCGACATTTTTAAAGTAAATGGTTGATTTTTCTTGATTTTTTTGTTTTCTTCATAATGTATGTGTATTAGGAAATAAGTATTTTAATTCATAATTAAACCTCTTGCTTTGTATTTTGAGTTTTATTTCATTTTCCTACTTTGATGTAGGTGGTCTCAAACTTTTGGCCGGCAGTGTATGTAAAATTATATCTCTAGCTATGATATTCTGCGATTTATAATTAGGTACCTTCTTGGTTTGTTCCAATCCAGGGGTCACCAGTTGTAGCGGGGCCGGTGTTGTGGTGGTTGTTGAATAAAGGCAACACACAATTCAGTTCACAGGCAGGTTTATTTGAAGGCTACAGTTATAGATAGAAGGAGTGGAAGGCACAGTAGAATAGATCAGAGTTCACAGTAGAAGATAGAATAAAGATAGGAAGAAGTTATAGCGAGAGCGGTGCGAAACAATAGCTTTTACAAAACAATTCATAGCAAGGTAGTGCGCGCCGTCAACAGATTCCGTACGACTGGCTCGTGTGACAGGCGGAAAGAGGTACGAGGCGCGGGGGGTTCCCGCGCACTGGTACAATACCGGTCGGCCTAAGTAAGCGGCCGAATATCGAGAGCTTAGTGCTGTTATGAGATAGATAGGTAAATCGATTACAATTAAATCTGAATCTATTATTATTTAATAAACCAGGTAGCAAACCTTTGTGTAATGAATATAATTGAAGCAATAAAATAGCGAGTAGAAAATCATTGAGGGTAGCGAAAATAAATGTGAAGTAAACATGTAGGAGTAGAGAGTATGAACAGGGTGTATGAGTACGAACGTTAAGCAAGTATGAACGGGAGATTGTATGGACAGGGTATGAACATAGTATGAACAGTGTGTGAACGTGTAAATATGTAATGTAGATATTATATACCGAATAAATAAATAAATAATGTACTTATATAAAACATTTAATCTGTAAATTATGGGGAGATCCCCACACTCTTCAATTCTCGAAAGCGTATCGGCAACGACATTATCCTTGCCAGATATGTGCCGAATGTCGCTTGTGAATTGCGAGATGAAGTCCAGATGCCTATATTGTCGCGGCGAACAAGTGTTCTTCCGCTCGCTGAAGGCGTGGCAAAGAGGCTTGTGGTCTGTGTAGACCGTAAAGTCTCTTGCTTCCAGCATGTGACGGAAGTACTTGATACCTTCATAGATGGCGAGTAGTTCGCGGTCATAAGGAGAGTACTTCTGCTGGGACGGACTGAGTTTCCGTGAGAAGAATGCCAGCGGTTGCCATTCCTCATCCTTAAGCTGCTGGAGTACCGCTCCCAATGCGAGGTCGCTAGCGTCAGTGACTAACGCTAGTTCGGCTTGACAATCGGGGTGGGCTAGCAGTGCAGCATTGCAGAGGCTCTCTTTGGTAAGTTCGAAAGCTGCGAGGGATTCACCCACCAGATTCACGGGGTCATTGGCCTTTACCGAGCCAGCAAGTAGGGCGTTAAGGGGGGTTTGAATTTTTGCGGCATTCGGGATGAAACGCCTGTAAAAATTCATCATACCCAGAAATCGCCTCAATTGCCGGATCGTTGTCGGCGCAGGGAACTCCTTGATTGCCTGAACCTTGGAATCCAGCGGCTTTGTTCCAGCGGCAGAGATATTGTAACCTAAAAAGTTTACCTCTGGGACGCCGAAAACGCATTTCGTGGTGTTCACGACAATGCCGTACTTCTGCATACGCTCGAACAAAGCCGCTGGATTCCAAGGTTCAGGCAATCAAGGAGTTCCCTGCGCCGACAACGATCCGCATACTATTATTAGTAATAATAGAAAGGTCAAATTCTTAATAATTAAACACTGACCCGTGTCAGTAAAATATCACTTTATTTCCGTAAATAAAGTGATATTTTTGATTTCAGTCGCTTCGGTATGAAGACTAAAATAAAGAAGCGACGAAGAAACCTTTAGTTTAGCCTGTTAGTTAGTTGTTATTTTTCGAGTTGGAGCAAATTCCGTCCCACGCTTTTTTATCCTCTAGATAATCTGATATTTTATAGTAGGCCTTTTTACACAGGAAGGTTTTGACAATTTGTTTGAATTTATTTACTGATAATTTTTGCAACTCACTAGGAGTTTTGTTGTAGAAGCGTATACATTGCCCTTTAAAAGATACATTAATTAAACTAACTTATTGAGATAGCTAATTGCACAACCAGTTATAGGTAGACACTGCATGCTAAATTGTTTGTTATCATAGGAACAACTAAATGAATACGTATGTACCAATTAAATGGAAATGCAATTGGAAATGAATTTTTTTTTAATCAATATATTGTGGTACGTGCAGTTTTATTTTATTTAAAACGCCAGAACTATTCCTGACAATGCATGAGATAAGAACAAATTTTCCCTTTAAAACTTTCTTTTCCGCCGCCTTATAGCCTACAGACAAAATGGTAAGATTTTTCGAACTCTATTATTAACTAAACATATTAGATTTTTAGAAAATAGATATATTTTAGTGTAAATACTAGTTGTAATTGTTTTATTCTGTTCTTGTAATTTTATTTGTTAATAAATTGTCATTACAAAAAAACTAAACAGTGTGCAGCAGTGGTGTGCAAGAGCCTCGAAGTATTGAGCTATTGCAAGTACTATTGTTGTGCGAACAATGAGTTAGGACACCCACAGACGCGGCGTGGAAGCCGATGACGGGCTACAAGGGCGTTGCTTTTTGCCAACTTGATGCTATGAAAGATTCTCATCATCATCAGCCTATGATAGTCTAGGTACTCCTCTTACCCCCGATTACCCAAACGAAACTTAAGGCCAGGTATTCCTGCGCCTGCGCCGCCCGCCAGCGCGCGACTGATCGCGCCTGCAAAGCCGCCGCCTAAAATATTTAGTGTCTTTATCAGTAGTTCATTCTTATTATTGAAATGAATGAAAATTAAAATTAAAAATTAAAAATATCTATTTCTGTACATAGGTAAGTTACATTATCATGGGTTGGGGTTATCTTTTAAGCAAAATAAGCTTGTGTTAGAGTACCCCGCTCTTCCTTATCGTGTTCGTTTGATAAATATAGAAATTATTTAAAATAAATACAAAAAATAACAAATTTAAGTCCTTCGATAATTGATCGAAGTTTAAGTCTGTACAAAAGAAAAAACATTATAAAACGGGGTAACTTTGGGATTTCTTTCTATCTTTTTTTCTATATCTCAGATGATTTTAAAAATCACAAATACGCGGTCTCTGCTGGAATACCTAGCCTTAATTCTTATATTTTCACATCACAGCATAATAGGTACTTGATGAAGAAGCTAATTTCAGCACGTCTCAAGTCACGATAATTTGACAGTTTCCAATGAAAATCAGACAAAAAAACGCGACTGACGTGTTTAAATCCAAGATGCGTTTGAGTATTCGGGGGTTAGACCATTTAAAAAATCTTCGCGGCTAGATATACGACTAAAGAGATAGATATGGTACTTTTTTTTTTTTGGACCTTACGAAATGAGCGTCATAGCGTCCTGTCTTCAGCTTGCCGCATCAAGCCTGCAGTTTTCACAGATCGTCATCCCACCTGACCAAGAAGGGAAAACTCTGCCTTGCTATTTTATAATAGTTAAGAAGCGTTGGTGTAAGAGAGATCGCACGCGGATGAAGACCGTATGAAATTCATTCAAGCCGAATTAAGCCATATTTTCTTATGCTGGCAACATTTTCTACCACTCTATTTAAATCCGCCTTTCGAGCCCGTACCCGCGCCATTCGCGCTCCGGCAATTAATACACACATGTTTTGTGTTCCAAAACAAAAGACAACCTAGTTATTGCCTTTTTTGTCGATCCGATCTTTCCCCTTTCACTTTGATCATGTTTTTCAATAAAAATATAGCTTATTTATTTTGTTATTATTTAAGTTGAATATTAATTTTTATGGTTTGGTAGCTAGATAGAAATATTCAAGTCGGCGCGGCGGCGTAGGGACGTTGTAGGCCTATATCCGGACTTCCCCCTCACTGGTAAAGGTCGGATGAAAATATTGTTTGCTTCTACCCGTAGTTTCGCAAACTTTTTTTTAATAAAAAGTTAGTAAATATAAATCATAGATTAGCAAGCTGAAGTGGCAGTGGGCCGGCCATATCTCGCGAACAATCGACAACCATTGGAGTAAACGTGTTCTTGAGTGGAGACCGTGACTTGGCAAACGTAGTGTAAAACGCCCTCCAGCTAGGTGGGATGACGACCTCCGAAAGACTGCAGACAGATGCTGGGTGCGACAAGCTGAAGACAGGGCGCGATGGCGCTCATTAGGCCAACATCCAGCAGTGGACTGATGTACCTAGGCCGATGATGATGCAATATAAATAAACTCAGGTTTAGATAAACTTACATTTATGTAAAGTTTTCATAAAAGTAAGTAGATCTACCGAAGCTGGACTTGGTATAGACAAAATGCAGTTGACCTTGGTGACGTCACGAGGAAGCTATTCGACTGGTCACAAAATGGAGCACTTCTCGGTACAGAGTAGAATGTAGACTCACATCTAGGTATATCTAGACTGGTGAGGAAGTTGAAAGCTAGGTATTTATAAAGTCGAGATAACATAATTATCTGCTAATTGTTTGAACGCATATCTTCAGTCCGTAAAATCATTCCCCGTTCAGGTTTCGGGGAGTTAAGGTTTTGGGGTTTGGGTTTAAAGATACTTATTAGGTAGGTACCTAGTATTTTACTCCTTATTATAAAATTTAATTAAAATAAAAAAAAAATATAAAATTATGCTGGACAATTCACCTATCCCCAAACTAAGCACAGCCTGTGTTATGATAAGGTACCCATAACACAAGCTGTGCTTAGTTTGGGGATAACCTACTAGATAACTGATATACATAATACAATGCGTAACATGGATAAATATTTTTAAAGGCAAAGAAAACACCCGGAACAAATATCTGCAGATTATAGAAATCTTTTTCCCAAGGCGGGAATCGCGAATTACTTTGGTACCTACTTATTAGTTTCGTAAAAAAAACTTTTTTTTTGGAAAGGCATTTGTTAAAAATAAATAATCCGCCAAGTTCGGAAGGGTTCCGTACCGTAAAAATCAGGCAACTTTTTCAAAGAACATTAAATTTTCACTCCTTGTTTGGAGAAGTGCCTTTAAATGTTCAAATTTGTTGTATGGGAGCCCCCTTTATTTTGATATTGATTTTATTTTTATTATTGGTGTTATAGCGGCATAAGAAATAAAAATTATCTGAAAATTTCAACTGTCTACCTCTTACGCTTCATGAGATATAGCCACATAGCCACGTGACAGACGGACGGACGGACGGACAGCCGAGGCTTAGTAATAGGGTTCCGTTTTCACCCTTCGGGTACGGAACCCTAAAAATACCTTCAGGTACCTACCTAGTCACTACTTGGCAAAATTTTACGACAGAACTATGAGCGTTACAAACCCAAGCATCGCCTCATAATAAACTCGATGCTAACTCCCTTGTTTGATATAATAAGGCAATATAAATTGGCGCCTAACCCGAGTGCTATTGAACTGTATGGTTCACACATACAAATGTAGGAATCATTTGTGTGAATGACTTGCTAATGACACAATCATTTCGTCACGTACCTAATGACATTTCAATCAGGTGTTAGAAAGAACGAGGCAAAGTTTTCGGTGAAATAATTCATTCCGTAAAAACCATTCCCAAGGAAATTTTGTGCAAGCCAAATAATATATCAAATATCCTCTGATTGGGCTTTCATGTGTCCCCTTAAGGAGAGAGAGAGAGAGAGCGCGCGCATTTAAGTTACATAACATCGAGCATTTGCTGTTTTTAAATTTACTCGAACCACACTTATGGCAAAGTTTTCGATGAAATAATTTATTCCGTAAAACCCATGCCTAAGGAAATTTTGTGCAAGCCAAATAATATCACAAATATCCTCTGATTGGGCTTCCATGTGTCACCTTAAGAAGAGAGAGAGAGAGCATTTACTAGTTACATAACATCGAGCATTTGCTGTTTTTAAGTTCAAACATGACGCTGGATGTTTTGTACACAACCTGATTTTAAGAAACAACGTGCGGTTTGGTGTAACTTTTTATCGAACAAGAGCACAAAAATGTATGCAAGGTAATCAAATCAAATTCATATACACTTGAGAGCAATAAAATCGCACATCCGCACATTTTTACTTAAAAGTTCAATTTTTTTTTTATTTGGAGCTTACAGCAAATTAAAATCAAATTAAATTAAAGTGCATAATCTAGGCATTCGCAGAACTGATAAAGGGTTGACATTTACCTTTAAAAACAACTCATTAGCAACAAAACAATAGACCCCCTTATGTCGCTCGATCCAGATAAGGCCGGCGGCGGGATTTATCGCAGGTATAAAAGAGTGCATATTGAGGGAATGGTCATCATTTGCATACCAACGTACAGTGTGAAAGGTTCTCTATTGATATTGGCTTCAAACGGAACACGAAAATGGATACTACACCAGAAGTAGCCGCTCAAGTGGTTGCCCTTGTTGAATCGGGGCTTAAGCAAAGTCAAGTGGCTCGACAATTGAGTTTGAGCCGATTTACCGTTCGGCGTGTATACCAGAGGTATCAAGAGACTGGTGGCTACCAACGGCGACAAGGATCGGGCCGTCCCCGTGCTACAACAGAGCGTGATAACCGCTTTCTTATAACGACATCTTTAAGAAATCGTCGTTTGAACGCAGTTCAACTGGGCCAACGACTTCAAGAAGTTCGTGAAGTAGAAGTTAGCCGGTGGACAGTCAGAAGACGATTGAGAGAAGGTGGCCTGACTGCACACAGGCCAGCAAACGGGCCGAAATTGACCCCAGCCCACCGAGAAGCCCGCCTTCAGTTCGCTCGAGACCATTTGAATTGGACCGAAGAGCAGTGGAGTGCAGTCCTGTTCTCTGATGAGTGCAGGATGTGCTTGCATGGCAACGACGGACGGGGGAAGGTGTATAGAAGATCGGGAGAACGTTTTGCCCAATGCTGCATAACAGAACGTGTCGCCTATGGCGGTGGATCAATCATGTTTTGGGGAGGCATGTCTATGGAAGCAAAAACCGAGCTTGCCTTCATCACCGGACCGAATACTGGTCGCCAATCAAGAGGATTGACTTCCATACGATACATTGAGGAAGTACTCGAGAGCCACGTCGTACCTTTTGCTGGGTTTATCGGCGAAAACTTTCTGTTTATGCAAGATAATGCAAGACCGCATACTCCTGGCATAGTGATCGAGTACCTTCAAGAGGTGGATGTGACCGTTATGGAGTGGCCAGCTCGAAGCCCAGACCTCAATCCCATCGAACATCTATGGGACGAGCTGAAAAGAAGAGTTCGAGGCCGAGATGCTCCTCCATCGACTCTACAGGAGCTGCAACAGGCGATCGCAGAGGAATGGAAGGCTATTCCTCAAGACTTTATCAAAAGTCTAGTAACATCAATGAAAACACGGATGGAGTCAGTGATTCAGGCTAGGGGAGGGAACACTCGGTATTAATAACAAACTTTAAATTAATTTTATCTTTTAATTTCATAACTTTGACACCAATACTTGAATAAAGAATTTTTTACTAAACATGCATTTTTGTTATTGATCCACAAAAGCATTTTTATGTAATGATTGAAAGACAAATCAGATACCACTGGATAGGTATTAAAATAGACTATGAATCTGCATTACAGAAACATAATATTTTTTGTTTTTTTTTTAGTTATGTCAAAAAATCATGAATGTGCGATTTTTTTGCTCTCAAGTGTATTTTGCGAAACATGGGTTACAGGGATGTTAGGTTAAAATAGAATGAGCACAATCATGATCAGCTTTACAGCATGCAGAGTCACTATAAATTTATATAAATAAATACAATAACCAAATTAATTAATAATCAATTAATTGTCTTATTCTAGAATTTATCCATTTTATTTATTATTTATTTGTTTTTCTATTCGTAAGATCATTACATTATTTAATAATGCTCTAGCAAAAGCTCTAGTATATAATCACCTTTAGACTGTACCGACTGTACCTAGCTTTGCGATATGTCAGAACAAGGGTGCGCCGCCGCTGCCAAATGAGCCCTGAAACATGCTACCTGTTGGCATTCATGTGCGTCATGGGAACTCTTAGTATGTAAAAAAAAACTCCAATCTAGTGCTTTATTTTCTTAAGGCCTTACGTGTCCAACACATCAGTTTAAAATTTACGTCCCAGACAGTCTCGGAACTGTTAGCCACAAACTTAATGCTGCTGCCCTACTATACTCTACTACTCTACTTACGCTAGTGTTGACGGGCCAGAAAAAGACAAAACACCCTTTAAAAATTGTTTAGAGTTAAAAGACTTATACAGTAAAGAAGTTTAGTAAGTATAGTACCTACATGTGGGGTCAATAGTAAATTAAATAATTTTGCCGTCTAAGTAGATTTTTTTTGGGATATTATTTAATTTCTTAGAAAATACTCTGAAGGTGAGGGTTTTCGTGCCATAATCACAAAAAATCTGGGTGCATGTCCAGTCCTTGTTGCCACCGACGCAACGGATCTCTTTGCCCCGTCGCTCGTCGCGTCGATGATGCAATGGTCACATCACCCCTTTTAGAAGTGGCACCACACCTGCATTTCCACTCGGTTTTACCACTTCCCTTGACCGGAAGTCAGCATCCACTGCATCCGGGTGACATTGGCGTCTTATTAATAAGCAAGGCCGACAAGTGTCACTTTCAATATTGAAGACCTTAAAATGGAGGAAGGGACGGGCGCTCAGTGTTTTACTTGTTCATAGTAAAGAACAGTTCGTTGCACATAATATTAAACTAATATTATAAATTCGAAAGTAACTCTGTCAGTCTGTCTATCTGTCTGTCTGTTTCCTTTTCACGCCTAAACGGCTGTATGGATCTTAATGTAATTTGGCAGGGAGGTAAATGGTATCCCGGGGATGGACATATGCTACTTAAAAATCACGTGCGAAGCCGCGGGCAGCAGCTAGTTGTACATATATTTTCTCGTATTGTTTTAAAATTCTACAGATGTTTAGGTACAAAATACCAAAGAAAGCCTTTTCTTTTAGCCCTTCTCTTCAATTATGTTTTGTAAGGAGGAATTGACGATGTAGTCTTTTAAAGATCAATTTGTTCGTTGGATGTCTTATTTAATCAAAAACATAAATGTGAAAACTACTAGCCAAGGTCGTTCACAGGGTTGGCATGTTTAAAACAGTTTTTTAAAAAACAATGTTTTTTATGAAGTGTTTAAAACACAGTTAAGAACAATGTTCTTGTTTAAAATAATGTTTTAAACTTGTTTAAAACGAAGTTCATTATAACAGAGTTTTAAAACTATTTTAATTGTGCTAAATGATTATTTAATTAATATTTCAGGCTTAGAACTTCAATTAATTAAAAGCATATCATCAGTTACCTTACTTGTTACCAAAGAAAATTACAATCAAATTATAACTAGTATTTACAATTGAAACAATTAAGCTAACTGCAGACTGTTGCAAACAATCTACAGGTAGCTCAACTGATCCATATCAATACCAGTCGGAAGCGTCCCCAAGACGCTGGCTGCATTGCCCCGCTGTATGGCAATGCTGATGCGCTGCGCCAGATATCCGCCAGCTCTCGGGTCACGCGTCGCGTCGACCAGACGCTCAGATAACTTTTTAAAAACCCGGAGAGCCTCGGTACCCCACGGACCTAGGGTCTCGACCCCAAAGGGAGCAAATATGTAGGCTCTGTCGAGACCTGCATATTTGCGTCTCTTGAGATCCTCGGCCAAATCTGCCGCCGCACCAGCCCTTACGGATGTCCTCGGAAGATGGGAAGGCGCAAGTGTGTCGACGCATGTAGCGTCCCACACAATGGGCCTCTCCAACTCCCATGGGACTAGTGTCATGCCGTCAGGCCTCTTACCATCGTCACGCAACAGACCATTCGGTTCGAGAATAGCTGGTACGTTAGCGGTGACAAAGGCCCGCCGGATGACGTCGTTAAGGCTGGCATGACGAGATATCCGACCGGCGGCCCTAGTACACGATAATCCGTGATGACCAAGCTGTTCGACAGCAGTACCGCACTGGCATTGATGAGGCGCGCAACACATTGCACCCAACCGAAGACATGTTGCGATACGGAAAGTTACGGGATCCAATAAAGTGCCAGTGTTAAATGAAGGAAATGCTTGCAACCAATGTCCTGACTCCCATTTAGAAACGGCCAGGAGACGGGCACGATCCGCAGAGCTGGAGCACGTTTGTAACAAACTATTCCGTGTCAACTCACACAGAGGCCCGTCCCATTGCCGTTGAGACAAAAGAGATTTTGGGGGAGCAGCATTAGGGCAAGCATTATGCCAAGCCGTTCAAACAAGATGACTTTAAAATTTTGTCAACTAAAGAACTAGTGCTGTAGACGGAAGACAGGAACGCTGGAAGGGCTACACTTGAAATTTTGCGTATACCTAAGCCTCCCAATTTGACAGGCAGGGAGGCCTGCGACCATGCCTTGTCATCTAAATCAACATTCAAAACCGATGATAGAGTATTCTTTATTATGTTGTCTAAGCCTTCCAAGAGCTCACTGTGTTTCCACAGTTGACTACATCTCAAAGAATACGTATGACTTGTTACCTACAATTTGTAATAAAAATGTATTTGGACATTTTTGATTAAAACATCAAATATTTATTATGATTCATTATTTATTTTCCATCTAACTTAAATTACTTTAACAATTTTAATTACAAAATAGTTACTACTTATTATAATATAATAAGTAAACTTGCAAACAAAACAATTACTTCAAGCAATATTTGGCATGTAAGAGAAGTTAATTTTTACTCAGGCATTTAAATACTGTGACCAGTTTTGCAGCTTTTTCGGTTCCAAGTCTATTTCGTACGTCAGAATGAATAAACCCAAATGTCGAAAACAGTCTTTAAATTCCGGCACTTGAAGCGACAGCAGTGTGAAGCTGTGTTACTAAGTCCATGGTTGGGCCATTTATTTGGCTTTTCAACGACAGCCAGAGGTCCAACGTGATTTAACACATGACCTTCGAATATAAAATTGTGAAATGGATCAGTCAGAAAAAACTAGCCTCTAACATTTTATTTAGTGTAAACAACATGAAAATATTAAGACAGCACAAAAATATTGAAACAGGGCCCATTTGATTAAAACTTATGAAAGACTACAGAAAATAAAAAAAATAAAAAACTCATGTTTAAAACATTTTAAACTATTTGTTTTTTAAATTAAAAAAAACTGTTTATTTTCCAACCCTGGTCGTTCAAAAGAGCTGAGATCATATAGATAGGTGCCAAGTTTCATAGCAGTTCATAATCTTAAAACGTTACGTGTTTTCATTATTTAATTTGTGTCTTGGCAAGTTTATACCCACCGCATTTGTTTTAATGTTGGACTTGCCAAGACCCAAATCAAATAATTTGTCGCAATTTCTTTCCGAACTTGGCTGGACGCTCTACCGCGCGTCAGTTTGCTCTACATATTGTAAGTTCTATTACCAACCTATTATTAAACTAAAACATTTCACAGTTTAGTAAATATTACAAGTTACTTTTACATTCTAAATAAAATAAACAAGTATTACACTTTTCTCATGCAGATTATTTAATTATACCATAGGTTCTGCATATTAAATTAAAAATATTATCACCCCTAATGCATGCTTGGGTTAACTACGTATTACGTGATAGCAATTGACTTTACGTGCGACAACGTACGAACAGTACATCATCATTTTCCAGAATAAACCTTATAGAAGAAGAGATAGCTGCTGCAGCGACCGCAGTAACGTGCGTGCTACAAGTACCATTCATAACGTTGTTCACCCTGAAAAGTTTGTAGTCATTTGACTTTGATCTTATTGGTAATTTGGAGAGCTCCGAAGCCGGAATGAAGAGTCTCGGTGGTGTCAATGGTTCGTAGAAGCATCCGTGTTGGGTTTGGAACCGCTGGATGCTGGTCATCCAGTTCCGGCTGATGAACTCCGTGTGGCCATCAAGACTGCATAGTGCAACTAGAAAATAAAATAGGTACCTAAATGTTTTTTTTTTTTTCAAAACCACTGCAAGTTTCTGTTAAGCGTCAGATTTTATTCAAATATGTGGCCATATTAAATACTTAATAAGCTGATACGTATGAATACTATAATAACGTAGTAAAATAGTTTGAAATTAATGAATGATTAACGCATTAAATTGCTCTACCTTCCATAGAGATTTTTTTCGTCCTGAATCTATGTTGCCTACACAATGATTGTGGTTGTAACGTTTCTTAGAAACTGTTGACTTTGATGATGCTAATAATGATGAAATTTAGCGACAGAATATCTGTGAATGAATCAAACCGCGGACAGATAATCACATTAATATTATAAAGCTGAAAATTTGTATGTTTGTGTGTATAAATAAATAATACTGGACAATTCACACAACATCAAGCCCCAATCTAAGTATTAAGCGTATGTTTGTTACACCTTCACGCTCAAACGGCTAAATGCATTTGCATGAAATATTATAACAGGATAGTATGTATATCCTGAATTAAAGCAAGGATTACTTTTGATCCCAGAAAAGTGTTTTTTTTTCTGTGGGATGCTCAAATAGTTCAAAAATGTTTATCACCGCGGCGCGCAGCTAGTATCTAAGAACGATGTTGGGTCGTTCCCACGGGTCTCCGAAATGAATTTACTCTAATTCTAAGTGGGGGAACTGAGATCTGCACGGACTTCTCGCATAGGAGTGTATTGTGCATTATCCCCCTGCCTTAACAAACCCTAACCAGTCAAGCTCCTTGAAATACTTCAAGGAGCTGGAAGGAGCGGCCTGCTCCGATACCGGAGCAGGCCTTTCAGTGACTGACAGCTTCGTTTCAGCTTTTCCGTGGGTGTGGATGGGGTTGATGCCTCATGAACTTACTCTGTTCCATCAACAAATCGACGAGGTGGAATCCGTTATCAGCGATGTAGTGAGCTTCAACGTAGATCATCTCACAGAATTTATCCCTCATCGCCTTATCTTGCTGGTCCGAGAAAATTGTGCAGCCTCGGCCAAAGTGAGCGGCAATTAGAAGCAGCAATCTGTACAACAGACATAAATAAATAATAAACCGGACAACTGCGAGTCGACTCGCTCACGAAGGATTCCGTACCATAGTTGATATACTTTTGCAAAAGAAACAAGAGAAACCCAAGGAGATCATTTTTGATGGATCGCAAAAAAGCAAAAAAGCCAACATGGCGCGGTCACCTATCCAAGTAGGTACTGACCGCGCCCAAAGTTGCTACATTTCGCTGATCGTTGTTTAACTTGGTATGGACGTTTCCCTCTTATATAATATATTTATTTTTATTATCTTGTGTTACTGGCTATAGTAATACACGCTCTGTGAAAATTTCAACTGTCTACCTTTGCTGTTATTGAGATACAGCCGGCTGACAAACGGACAGACAGACAGCGGAGGCTTAGTAATAGAATAGGGCCTCGTTCTCACCTTTCGGTTGAGACCCTAAAAAGCTAGATATTTTATTTATTTATTTATAATAATGCCACCATCGTACGTAAGAGACACAATTTTACATTAACTAGTTAAACCATACATATGTAGTAGCTGAACTTGTGTTCTCGCAGTTAATCTGGACACAATAATAGCAGAATATAATTCAGTTGGCGAGGCACATAACACGATATAAAATTGGTTAAGGACAGGTAAAAGCACCGTGTGGGACCTTCGTCTTTCTCGGTAAATCTACCAGCTGCTAAGGGTACTGTCAAACGCCGCCATGTCGACCAAATTATTGTACATAAAGCTATAAATACAAAAATATTTTCATTGTCTTGTAGCAAGACAAATGACAATCCCACAGATGCAAAATGTAAAGAGTTGCCGGTTGCGAAGAGTCTAAAGCCTCTGTGTCGTGCGCGCCGCAGGAGCGCGACCTCGTCGTCGCCAGCGCCGCCAGCGACGACGCCGACGGCCCGGACTCTGTTTCGGAACACAATGGATGGGTAATTTTTCGACATATTTCAAAATATTCAAAAATTATGAAACCTACAGAAATTTTTGATAACTGTTACCTTTTATTTGATTAACCAATTGACCCCATAGGTCTTTTTTTAAAGTTCGACATCACAATTTGTACTTACTGAAAATATTTATTTTTATTTACTTTTTTTTTGTTTGTTTTAATCTGTACAGGCGCACGAAATATATGATTATTTTAGATTTCAAGTTATTTGCTGCTGTAGTTGCTGAGATACTATAGACGGAAATGGACAGAAAAAGCGAGACCAGATGGGTTTCGAAAACGATCTCCGATCTTCAAAACCCTAAAGGTTAGAAAATTTTATATTGACAAAAAAAAAAGAAAATCATCCCCCCACAAGCAGAGCCCTGCGTCCGGTTGAAGACAGTATCGAAACGTGATCGTGACGTCTCCTTTTCTATGGGATTTGGTACAGTGTAGGCACTGTAAAAGATTAAAAAAAGAAAAGTTGCTAAGAGCGCTTCTATGTATAGGTACATAGAAGCGCTCTTAGCAAAATTACTGTTTAAGCGAAGTTGCTCTTGGTGCCACCAACCTCTGTTTTTGCATCCATGTCTAAACTATACAAAATAAAATTACCACAAAGGCATTAAAAAGTGCTTATTATAGGTATCACAAACTGCCCAATGGATTTTAGCAGTAGATAGTGCGTTAAATCGAAATAAAACACATCACATTAATATTTAGAATGCGAAAGTTTGGATGTTGTTAACTCTTCACGCCAAAACTGCTAAACTGATCGGGCTGACATTTTGCATTGAGTTCTAGACCTGGAATAAAATATAGGCTACTTCTTATAGAGTCTATATGTGATCGGAACGCTGGCTTCTATTTCGGTCAACGAATTAGCATTGCCATTCAACGTGGCAATGCTGTTCTGCATTCTGGGCACACTGCCTTCTGGTGACAGCTTAGATTTTTAAGAAATAGATTTATGTCTATATTTATTACAAAAAATAATATTTCAATGGTTACTTTTTAATCCAGAAAAATGAGCGCGAAGCCGCCTGCAGAAGCTAGACCCACTATATATAATATATATAGTATGGATGTATGTTTGTTACCTCTTCACGCCAAATCTCATGAACGGGTCGTGCTGAAATTTTTCTTACAAGTAGTTCTAAGCCTGGAAAAAAACAAAGGCTACTTTTTATACCATAAATCAGTTCCCATGGAATATAAATTACCATTCTAGTCCCCATAACACAAGCTCTGCTTAGCTTGGGGCTAGATGATGCTATGTGGATTGTCCAGCATTATTAATATTATTAGTATTCTTATTATTTACATCATTTTATTAAATTCTCGTTATAATATACATTTTTTACTACCTATAGAAAACAAAATTATTTCTAGCGTAAAAAATATATCAAAACGGTGAATAACCGGCCTCGAATCTAGCCTCAAGCGGCCGGTGACTAGGGCTGCAGAGAGAGGAACTTCTTATTATTATTATTTCTGTAAACAATAGACTATTTATAATGGGTTGCCTTTTATGCTGTAATATGATTGTTTGTGCTACAAATAAATAAACAAATTATTATTATTGAACTTTTCCATAGAAAAAACGCGTGCGAAGCCGCGGCCAGAAACTAGTTATGAATATATTAGTGCTCTATACTACCTGCGAACTATGTGCGTAATAATAATATATAAACCACAAACCTGTGGGTCAGTGCGTAGCCATGATTCGAGCCATCGATTAACATGTCGTGGCAAACTTGGGGGATCCGACATTCTGGCCGTTCAGCCGAAGTATTTTCTTCATTATCAGCCAACTTAATCAAGCATTTGTCTGAAATTGATAAGTATTTTTATAAGTTTTTTCGGCCCTGGTGACCTATACATACGTACAAATAAGCTACAGCTAAGGCACGAAATTACATGAAATAATGTTTGCTGGGTGCACAAACCCTGTTATAAAATCATGAGCAATCAGAGATGATTGTCTAACTATTCAAGAGAATTTCATGCGTTAATATTCTACGATGATTTGACTTTGCCAGCTGGCCGAGTGGTGCCGACTTTAAATTTGCACCACTTCAACTCTTCCCGCGGGTGTCTAAGGCGACTAAGGGATATCCACCTTACAGAACAAGTCCACCAACGAACTGCGATCCTCAAACCGCATGCCCAGCGTGGGGATTATGACAATGCCCTTAATGATAAGAGCCATTAAGGCGCTTATCAGGGGAGGCCTATGTCCAGCAGTAAACTAGTCTTGGCTGTAGATGAAGATGAAGGAGATGTAGTGCGAGTCGGATTTCAGTAGTCTATTTAAAATTTAACTCGCCACATTATTACGGATACCGAGATAACAGGCTGTGACTGTGACTTTGATTTGCTTGATTCAGATAGTATATAACGTCTGAGCAAAACACGAGTAGAAGAAAATAGGTAACAGCACAAGATATGGTTCACAAAATGTAGGCATAATGAAGAGCAAGCATAAATTAGACGATTTGCAAGGGATAAAAATCAGGCACGTCGACATAAGATATTTGACCAGGAAATCACGATCGTAGAAAATGTAGTTTTTTTTTTGCGGGTTCTAGTCCCGTCGTAGTCGAAATTTTTTGGGATATTATTTAATTTCTTACAATACATTACATAGATACATATTTTTATTATACATAAAAAACACCCAGAACATATACATATATTTGCAGACCGTACAAACATTTGCCCCAACGCAGGAATCGAACCCGCAACCTCCTGCGTCGCAGGCGGACCTTTGCCCGCCGCGCGCCGCGCCTCTTCGGTCGACAAATCGGTCGTCGGGTGACATTTTTCTTTTCAGTTTTAACTTGTTCCTATCGTTGTTACACTTATAGTAGAACATATAGGTAGATTAACAGGCCTAAATCCTTTGTAAAGTAAGGTCGAGGCGTACGCTAGACTTGCGTAGCGTACAAAAGATTTCAACGCGCACACAAGCCTGTACTATGACTTTTTCCACAGAATTTAACTATCGTTAAAGCCGTTAAATAGGCTTAAACCATAGTGGTTTAGAATTGCAATTTTAAGTTGGAAAATTTTGTAGAGTAAAAATTAGTATTTTGACCTTAGTATTTTGGGCTATTCAAAAAGGACGACTTGGTTCGCCTTTAAGTGCACCCAAAGGTGAAAACTTTTAGCGGGCAGTAATGAGTTTATAATCCTCTTTATAAGTGCGCCGCAATTATCTTTGCCGCGCACTTTTTGAATTTGGAACAAATCGAAAGCAAATATTGTTTGAATAAAGACTGGCTGATACTACATCCAAACAATGAGATTCACCGTCACATTTTCCTCAAAATGAGCCAGATTCGGACATTATTTATTTCAAACACGCAGAATATAAAATCTACAACAATCTCTATTCCTAATAAAACTGTAACAATAAATTTTCATAATTGCGAAAATGTCTCAAAGGTAAATATAAGTTTTTAGTTGTTTTATTATTAGATACTACCTATATAATTTCAATTTAGTTGTTCTATGTTTGTGTTTAATAAATAATAATATTACAATAAAATATGAAGTGCCTTTTATTTTCTCATAGAGGGTGATGAAAAATAGAGTGTATCACTCGGGCGCAAAATATATTTTTGTCTCGGGCGACATACTTTGAATCGCCCTCGCTACGTTCAGGATTCTACTCTAGAATCCCTCACTTCGCTCTGGATTCAAAAAAGCGCCCTCGCCGTAAAAATTATATTTGCTCCCATATGATACAATCTACTATTATTAACAAATAAACAAGGAGAAATTTGGAAGTTTCAATAGCTTGGCCCCCAAAATTACAGTTGTAGATAAATGTTCACTTTGGCTCCTTGGTTCACCAATTCTTGATGAGTCTTTTCAGCCATTTGTAGATGAGAAAATTCTAAATTTCAACAAAACTTCGGATAGACTGCTCAAAATTAATAGCCATGGCTCTTAAAATTATTCGGTTTTGTCTTTTTGTACCCAAATTTACGTATTCTTTGAGATGTAGTCAACTATGGAAACACAGCGATCTCTTGGACGGCCTAGACAACACATATACAAATACAAAACATATATAAGAATACTCTATCATCGGTTTTGAATATCGATTTAGATGACAAGGCATGGTCGTAGACCTCCCTGCCTGTCAAATTGGGAGGCTTAGGTATACGCAAAATTTCAAGTGTAGCCCTTCCAGCGTTCCTGTCTTCCGTCTACAGCTGCACTAGTTCTTTAATTGAATAAATTTTAGAGCCATCTCGTTTGGTCCCACATGGAATTTGATTAAAAATTTAATTTTTAGACGAAGCTCGAACGGCTTGGCATAATGCTTGCCCCAATGCTGCTCGCCCAAAAGCTCTTTTGTCCCAACGGCAATGGGACGGGCCTCTGTGTGAGTTGAAACGGAATTGTTTGTTACAAACGTGTTCCAGCTCTGCGGATCGTGCCCGTCTCCTGGCCGCTTCTAAATGGGAGTCAGTCATTGGTTGCAAGCATTTCCTTCATTTAACACTGGCACTTTATTGGATCCCGTAACTTTCCGTATTGCAACATGTCTTCGGTTGGGTGCAAGGTGTTGCGCGCCTCATCAATGCCGGTGCGGAGCTGGTGGGTATCTGGCGCAGCGCATCAGCTTTGCCATACAGCGGGGCAATGCAGCCAGCGTCTTGGGGACGTTTCCGACTGGTATTGATATGGATCAGTTGAGCTACCTGTAGATTGTTTGCAACAGTCTGCAGTTAGCTTAATTGTTTCAATTGTAAATACTAGTTCTAATTTGTTTTATTATTTTATTGTAATTTTCTTTGTCATTAAAGACCATTAAAAATAAACAAGAAGATACCATTGTTATTGTACGTAAGCCTTTCGTAGAGTGCTACGAATTACGATGCTACGTATGAGAGAGCTGGTGAGTATCTGACGCAGTGCATCAGCATTGCCATACAGTGGGGCAATGCAGCGAGCATCTTTAAGACGCTTGTCTATTGATTTGGATCAGTAGAGCATATTAAATAATGTTAGTATTTTGTTAAAAAAACTAGTTATAATTTTAAAACATGAAGCCCCAGTACCCTGTGATTATACCTAAAGAGTTTTACTTTTTCCAAGTTCATTTCTTAGATATTATATCCTACAGCTAGTTAGATTCAAAGATAAAGGGTACCCATTAAAAACTTTATTCGGATCACATTATTATAAATATTCACGGATATTAATTGCGTTTATTTACCTACTTGGATAAACACTACTTGGATAAATACTACGGTGGATAAACACCCGTGCATATTTATAAAAAAAGAGGGGATTTTTGACTTATTTGAGCAACTATGGGATACTCTAACACAAGCGTTTTATTACCCTACCCATGTTATTTTAACTTACTTATGTAGTATGGAAATAAACATTTTTTAATTTCATTTCACTGTCTCACTACTATACATTGAGCATGATGGGATTTCTACGCAAGAAATCCCATCATGCTCAATTTATTGCATTAATAACTGCTGCCCGTGATTTGATTAGATAAACGACACTAATAAATAGGTACTTATTTTATTATGGTACATACCTGATACATTAGGAGACGGAGTCAAGGCATCCCAATCTAAGACAATCCGAAGATAAGTCTCCCAGTCAGGATACCCTTCTAGTTCGTTATTAATGGGAACAGATTTTTCCAATTTCTTCACCTTCAACGACTTTTGACGGGTGTACCAGATCTTGGCGCTTTTGAACAATGTAACAACTGAAAAGCAGTGTTTCCCTTTTGCTCATTACAATGATAACTAATACCTACCTACAAGTAATTAAGTTTATACAAACTTACTCTTTTGACCTGAATCCACCTGATTTGTTACGCAAGCGATACTTTTGTGGTTTGTATTTAGCAAACTTTTCAAGTGAATTTGGTATGATACTGGCATTGAATCGTAGTTGGTGAACCGGAGGTTAACTAAAAATTTATTGATGTTTATTTTTATGAATATATAAGATAGACAGACGCCATAAGATACTTTGCTGGTAGAAAAAAGAATTGCTTCTTGTCTTGTTGCGAAATCCTTTCTATATTGTCGTTGTTATTTCTCTTACCGTCCACAAAAAATAACCCAAATAAAAGATCCAAATTTAATTGTTTGCAGTGCGCGAATGTGAAATTAATTATTTTCCCCAGTGAATGCAACAAGCTATGCAAATCATTCTGAGTCGGATAATTTCCGGCGCAGTGAATAGCTTTCAAATTCGGAAAAGCATTTCCACCGGCATTGATCCAATTCAAAGTTAAAAACAAAAGGGAAATTTTAATTATAAACTTTGGCTGCATCACTGGTTGGTTATTTTGAATTATGTTGCATAATTTTCACTACGTTTCAGTTTTCAATTATGAAGCGGTCGCGCGTATCGTACTCACTGAATTCGAATGAAAACTGAATGTTATCCCACGTCCCTCGTTGCTTTTATCTTGCCTATAGAAGTCTTTTTCTCACGCAACCACTACTATGTTAACTGTGTCGAGACAAAAACTCAAAAACATTTTTAAAATGTAGTGCCCATTTTTATCTTTTTAGTTTAGGAATCAATTAATCTCATTAGCAGGCTTTTTCCCCTGAGGTGGATTTTAAGGTTTATCTGATCTGGTATTAAATTTTTTCTGCGTTCTACAAGGAATAAAACTAACGGTAAAGTAATTTGCTGCAAATCGTAAAGATGTTCTATGAAAAAACTAACTTCAATTCACTAGTATTTTTTGAGCGATTGGAAAAATAAGAGATCTTGGGCCAAAAATTAACATCATTCCCAACATTACTCCCAATAAACCATTGAATCGAAGTTGGTTTTATCATGGGTTCATAGAAAATGGTTAACGATTTGCGGCAAACTACTTTTCCTTAACCTTATGGGGGATTTCTGTACATTGTATTATTCCCCTTAAGAAGAAGAAGAAAACAGGCCCTTCTAGGTACCCATGTTTAAGTTAAGTTGCACTAACTTACTTACGAATAAGTAACATAATCTGTAGTTATTAGCCGCGTGTTTAGGCTACCACGATTATTAATAGGTAGTACGAATCTGGGAAAATTATGATTTAGGTAGTATACATTAACTATTAGGAAGGTCCTATTTAGATTTAAGAAAGCAAAACACTATTGTAGTTTAAGTTGGCTTGATGTTACAGAAATAATTCTATCAACCGACTATTGTGCTATTGTAGTTGAATGACGCGGGCCCATCTGCACGTGGGCCCTTAAGAACTGGCTAGTTAGCTATTCTCACTGGTCAGGGTACATCTTGTTTAGCCATTCATAATCATCATCAGCCCGTATACGTCCACTACTGAACATAGCCCTCCCCCAAACGACGCCAAGAATAGCGATCCTGAGCCGCCTCCATCCATCGACTCCCTGCGACCGCTACAATGGCGTCGGTCCAACGAGTGGAAGGTCTTCCCACACTCCGTTTCGCATAGCATCGCGGTCGCCACTCGAGAATCGGTTCTGCGAGCTTTATGGCCTTCCCATCGCCACTTCAGCCTGCTTACTCTGAGAGCTATGTCGGTTACTTTGGTTCTTCTACGGATTTCCGTATTCTGCATCCTATCGCGTAGATAAACTTCGGGCATAGCTCTCTCCATATCTCGCTGAGCGACTTTGAGCTTATGCACGAGTCCTATAGTCAGCGACCACGTCTCGGATCCGTAAGTGCTCACATTGGTTAAAAACTTTCGTTTTCGTCTTGAGGTGAGGCTTTGCGGTATCTGCGACGAGAAGATATTGCGATGTTTCCCGAACGCTGCCCATCCGAGTAGGGATTCGTCAGCTGATCTCTTTATCGAAGTAAATTCAACTACGACCTAGTTAAACCACTTCGATAACAGTACTACGACCAGTAAGGGTACGACATGGGCATTTGACATAATATTTGTCTTGTGTTATGAACATGGGTATGTTCATTTTTATAATCAAAATTCAAAATTTAAAGGGGTCTACGACCAAGTGTAGATTTGATGCTCCTTGAAAAAGTTTCCTGGTCTTTCCGATACGGAACCCTTCGTGTGCGAGTCGACTCGCACTTGGCGGTTTATTCAGTCTTTAATATCTCAGCAACTACAGCAGCAAATAACTTGAAATTTAAAATAATAATAATACATTTCGTGCGCGCATGCGGACAGGTTAAAAGAAAAAACAAGATCCGTCAAGTGCGAGTGTGACTCGCGCGCCGAGGGTTTCGAACGTTTGTCAAGTATACCAATATACAGGTACTTACTACAGGTACCGGTTAGGGACTGCTATTTTAATGAATACCTAAAACATATATACCTTGGCATTATTTATTGGATGAATCACTTTCATCAAACTTCATTCAGAAGCTTTAGTAAGTAGAGTCCGCAAGTAAATTTTTGTCTCTATAAATCTACGCCATATTGCAGATGGAAACCTTATTATACAAGTTGATCGGGCCTTATGCAAATCCATTTTGACCTACTGTATTACACCATGGGGTGGGGTCGGTAAAACATTATTACTAACTGTCGAAAGAGCACAAAGAGCGATACTTAAGGTCCTTTTATTTTTTCTACAAACCTCATTAAATCATTGTAGAGTTGTTTTATCAGTTCGACAGTTATTCATAATGAACATAGTACATACACAACACGCAGCCCTTCCATATGTCACTGAAAGCGCTTCCAAAAGGAGTATAAATAACGTTTGCCCTATACAACTAGCCCGGAGACATACTTTTTCAAATAAATTTGACAGTATTCTTGGTCCTTTACTGTATAATAGAATAAATGTGTTAGCCAATATTTATCCCTTAAATTTTAACAGTTGTAAGAAATAACTTATGGATACACTGCAATGTATGTCATAGATAATGATGACAGAAAATTGATTGACTGTTTTAAAGCAGGCCAAAAAAAAATTTTTGCAAGCACCTTTATTATTAAAACTGGTTTAGTGTAGGTAGCATAAGTAATTAATTAAAAGTATGCACCAACGTCTTGTATTAATAAGATTCTATTTGATTATTTTATTTGTTATTAGAACTCATTTTGCCTGAAAAGCAGATTTTACCTAGTTTAGGCACACGCATTAATTAATTCCATTAGAATTTTTGGATGAACTTTGTTATCCTTTTAGTCCTAAGTTATTTTAATAAATTATTATTTTAATTTGGACATTTTTTTTTATTATTATTTGTTGTTATAGCGCCAAGAGTAATACACATTCTCCGAAAATTTCAACTGTCTACCTCTTACGGTTTATGAGATAGAGCCCTGTGATAGACGGACGGACGGGCAGCGGACGCTTAGTAATAGGGTTCCGTTTTTACCATTCGGGTACGGAACCCTAAAAAAGGACAGAAAAAGCGAACCACGGGTTTCGAAACCGATCTCCGATCTTCGAAACCCTAAAAATGGGGTTAGTAAGTCTTAGGTGTATAATTATGGAACTACGTCTTAGGTACCTATAATTTGGAAAAATACTTACTTTGGTTTAAAAATTATGCAATATTCAAGTAAATACTAAACTTATGTGAAACACAGAGTAAGCAGCGTAATCGTTTCGCGATACTCCTCGCCAAGGGATTTGGAGGGCCGCAAATAATTGATGGCAGGGATAAGCTGTGGATAAGCGTCGTCGCTCGCAGCGGGTATCTAGAGTCATTTTCATTTCATTCGAATTTATAGTGTTTTGAAGGGTCTAAATTAAAGTAAAGGAAAAAAATCCTTTTAAAAATAAATAATACAGGTCATGTGCGAGTAAGCCTCGCGCACCCGAGGGTGCCGTACAAAACATCAAATACTCAAGTCCGTAACCTCTTGGAGCCGTGATATAAATCGAACTTCTAAGTCAACGCAATCAAAATTTACAGCCGTTTATGCTCGCATATTTTGATATTTCTACACATGAACACAAAACCTAACTTCCCTACTTCGTAGGTACTTATCTTTTGATTGCGTTGGCCTAGAATTTTGTTTTTTTCACAGCTCTAATGGAATGATGACCTGAGTACCTATTTGATATTAATTTCTTCTTTGATACCTCCCCACGCGTAGTTAGTTGGCGTTGCGTGATGAGGCGATCCCGGACGAATGGAGCAACAGTACGTACGCTGGTGCCCGTTTTCAAAAACAAGAGTTATGTATCTACCTACTGGAAGGCAATTCTCGCCAATTTATCACTCGATAAAAAAAGAACTGTCCAAATTGAAAGATCTTTCATATAAAAACTGTAAAATTTGGCAGTTCGTTTGATAATTAACGAGTGATAATTTAGCAAGAATTATCGAGGAATAATGCTCATGTCACACAGCATGATGGTTTGGGAAAAAGTATAGCGAGACGAATGAGAAGCGAGTGATGTTCTTTAATACATCACTCGCTTCTCATTCGTCTCGCCCAGTTCGGGTTTATGCCTGGTCGTGGGACAACGGACGCCATCTTTGCACTTCGCCAAAGTGCGAAAAGTACAGATGTGCGCACAAAAATTGGAGCATTGATTCCTCCTGGCAATGGATGTTCTGACATCAGACATACAGGAGGCGGCACCCTGGTGTGTACGTCCTTGTTGGTGAAGACGCAACCGAGGTCCAGAGCAGGCTGGAAAAATAACAGTAGAAACTGGAGTGTCGGACTGAAGATTAGCAAAACCAACACAGAACATCAGTTTTGTGACTTCGGTGGTCCGTCCAGTTTCCCTCCGATTGCCTTAGACGGTGTATCCCTACCAGCCTGCTCCGACTTTAGGTACCTGGGTTCAGTAGTACATAATGATGGTGAGATTGACAGGGATGTAAAGAACAGACTGAATGCGGGATGGATGAAATGGCGACAGGTGGACATACGATGCCCCTTAAACTTAAGGGAAAAATATATAGAACCTTCGTAAGACCTGTCGTATTGTACCTACCTATGGATCTGTATTCTGGGCCACCAAAGGGGCACATAAAAGAAGAATACATGCGATGGAGATGCGAATGTTGAGATGGATGTATGGAGTGACGAGAATGGATAAAAGTAAGAAATTATAAGAGGATCCGAAGTTTGGAAGTTGCGCCAGTGACGGATAAGATAAGAAGCCATAGGTTAGCGTGGTACGGGCATTGGCATAAGCGTAGCGAAAAATTCTACGTGTATGGGTACGGGCGTTATGATGAGGAGGCAAGAGTGTCATGTTACAAGGAGAGTGTTAGTTAGGTGTAGGGGCTCGTCAAAGGTGTGTAAGACTTCAACTAGGGCTGGTCGGAAAGGATGTCAGAAGAAACACTTCAGAACACTTAAATCGGTTTATTCAACCGTACCTATATACTCAACTACGTACTATTTTATACAAAAAGTCACTGCACCGGACTTTACAATTCACTCTCGTAATTTTCCTTTAGAATGGTTGACTGTAGAATCAAATGCTTTCTATACGCTCAAAGAATTCTTTGATAAATGATGTTTATATGTATACCTACCTAGTTAATAAGGTAGGTACCTATTTTAAAACTGTTATTGTATGTCTAATAAAGATAAGCTGTTGAAACTGTAGGTACACTATTTTATACTTAAGATCTTTTTTGTACAACAGTTAACAATAAATCTATTTCTGATTCTGATTTCTGATTCTGTTTTATCGGTTAGAACAGAACTTAACTGAACGGCCAATAAGCTCGGCTTTTATAGTTACCTAAGGACAGACCTTGAGAACTTACTAGAAAATTCTCCTGATTCGTTCGAGAAATTAATCTATAGTACATGTATATGAACGTAGGTACATGCGAGGTTTGTCGGCAGTTCGAACAATCTTTTGATATGGAGTCGGACGCTGACAACTATTGCATAATCCATGGCGTAAAACCATTATTAATCTGTAGTTAAATTCTGCATATTTTGAGCCTTAAATAATCCGCATAAAGTCGTCATCGCTAACAATAAGTATGAATGAGGATGGATATAGGAGTAGCTGTGTGAAAGATGACATGAGTAAGAAAGGAATGAGTGCTGAGATGACTACTCATGGAAGCCAATGGAAGAAGAAACCCTGTTCTGCCCACCCCACCAAGTGGGAAAAGAGCAAAAGAATGACGATGACCTCCACGCGTAGGCCTACATATGGTACATGCAAAAAAGGGCACGCAATGTACGCACTCTACATTCTCGATTTGGTGCCGTTGTGATGCTAAAGATTTATATGAGTTGGTACTTTGCATGTAGGAGTACCTACCTACTTTAGAGATAATTTGGGATGTAGGTGCTTTGCAAAACTTTTGTTACTGAATCGTTTTGCAAAGTACCTACCTACTTGAAACTTTGCGATGTACCTACTTTGAAACTGAAATAAAAGTTGAAAACAGTGTCATCTATGAAATTGATATAAAATTGTTCCATGTAACGTTCCAAAGCCGATTTTTAGTTTATTCCACTCACAAGTAATTTTTAGAATGGCTACACAAAAATAAATGTCAAATAGTCATTTCTCGGCGAACTCGGACGAAGAAAATCACCCTCCGGACGAACGAACGAAATCGCTCTGTCATTTTGTGTGTGTCATTCGTCACTATTCCCGGGTGTTGTGCATTTTATTTTTTCAGCACTTTCAGCAGAAACCATGGGTCTAGCAACAATTATTGAAAATGAAGCACATTTCCAGACGGAAATGGCAACTGCTGGCACCAAACTTGTGGTGGTTGATTTCACAGCGACATGGTAAGCGGCTGGTGCTCTAAACTTCAAGTCATGGTGCAACAGTTGGGCTATAAACACTCAAAACCATTATTCTCATGTTTAGGTGTCCGCCTTGCCAGAGAATCGCACCGTTCTTCGAGCAGCTCCCGGCGAAGTACCCAAGGGCCGTGTTTCTGAAGGTGGACGTGGACAGATGTGCAGAGACGGCCGGGGCACAAGGCGTCAGTGCGATGCCTACATTCATATTTTACAGGAACCGGGTAAAATGAAGTGTTTTAGAACCAATTTCTTCCTAATTAACAAATATTTTTATCACAAATCCACAACTATAAGTAACTATACAGATTTTATTAATTTTGCGTAAATCTAAACACCAAACTATGCTATATTTCACAGACAAAGATTGACAGACTGCAAGGTGCTGATGCCACATCACTGGAGAATAAAGTGAGACAGTACTATGGTACTGAAGAAGCAGGCGATGAAGATAGTGCTGTAGCAGGACATGTACGTATTTCTGTAGGAAATTCTTTCTAAAACTATTTACCTATGTGTAAAAAGTTTTCTATTTGGATAGTGTTAAGCTTTTTTATTATTGTTACTTAAGTCAACAGAGTCAAACACTTTATTGTACACCCTCAATAAAAAAACAGGCTTGTACCAAGGTGAAGTAAACCTACTCCTAGTTCTTAATTCAATAACTTTGCAACAGATGGACCTAAACACATTCATCACAAAGAGTGAGTGTGAATGTCTGAACGAGGCAGATGACCACCCAATGTTGCACTGCCTGACCAGCAGCGGCGGGTATCTCGCCAGTGATTGCGATGAGCAGCTCATCATCAACATTTCATTTAACCAGGTTTGTTTCACACTGTTATTTCCTCATCCTAGGTATAAGGAGCAAATCATGCCAAATGCCAATACATTTATATCAAACAATACAAAAAGGATAGAAGAAAGCAAATAGCACCTTACTCAACACCCATATCAAAGGTTTTTAAATACACAAAGCTCTGCTTACTTTTGGGACTAGATAATGTTTTGTGAAGTGTCCAGCATTAATTATTGATTTCTTATCAATAAATAATTTGTTTGTTAAGCTTAAAATCTATCTGATTTAATTTGTTCCTTTTCAGTTGGTGAAAGTCCACTCACTGAAAGTGAAAGGTCCAGCAGACAAAGGGCCTAAAGTCATAAAACTGTACATCAATCAGCCAAGGACACTGGACTTTGACCAGGCAGCTGCGAACTTAGCAGTACAAGAGTTGGAGTGAGTATACAACAAGTGAATGAACTATTAAAAAAAACTACTTAGTCCTCGCCTTTTCGCCAAATGACAAGGCAAAGACCTACAAAATGTAGCTTTGAACTGAAAAGGAGATAAGGAGATGGAGTATTTTAATATGTCAAAATTTTATGGCTTAAGCCATTTTGAGGTTTGGAGGTAAGGACCAGCGTCCTCCAACCACATATAAATACTAGAAAAGCATAACCCATACCTGGCGGGTAAAAACAAAATAAATTGCCAGTTCAACCTTCTAGACGGCTCAAGTTTTATGATTGTTATCAGCACATTTTAACTCCAAGATGCATTAAATCGTAGAAGATACTAACAGTTTCTTCCTTTTCAGCCTTTCACTAAATGACTTGGAAGGCAATCCCGTACCACTGAAATTCGTGAAATTCCAGAATGTTCAGAATATCCAAATCTTTATAAAAGACAATCAATCAGGTGGTGAAGTCACACAGATTGATCATCTTGCGTTCTTTGGCTCTCCAATTTCCACAACAAACATGGGAGAGTTCAAGAGGGTAGCGGGCAAGAAAGGAGAGAGTCATTAGATGATCCTGGTCGATCAGGGTTCTGGGAACTACTGAGAGAGGCCTTATGACACTAGCCAATACTATGAATGTAAATCAGCTTCACTTGGCCTTGGATATATTTTAATTCATATTGCATAGAACTTAAAATCAGTACCTAACACGAGTACAAGAATAACAAAAGGTTCAATCAAGGCAGAACCATGTATTCTCAGCATAAACTATTTAGCTAAAGTCTACCATTACACAGATTTAGTTTTATACGGTAATTATTAATCTTGGACTATTCCTGAACTTTACAAAGATTTGTCTGTGTCAAATAGAAAATGTGATTAGATATAATGCGTAATATTTAATAATATATTCCCATTATGAAATAAGCATTATTATAAGCGCAATGGTAATTTCACAGACCACAGGATTTTCTAATTATTCTATAGTTAGCCATTTGTATGTTGATGTAATGTACACAATTAAATAAATACATGTAAATCTTGGTTCATTTATTGCTTAAAATTAACTCAGTCCTGCTTTAGTTCATAGATTTGGATGTATGCTTCAGTGAGGGTGATCATTTGAGAAAGTACACTAGTTACATGGAGATCTTGCATTTCATACCTAAAACAAAATATAAATTTTAAGTTTTCATATTACAGCCAGTACACATTAGGCGTTTTGAAGCACGCTCGTTTTAAAAACCATTACACGCGTTTGGATGTAGGGAACCACATGGCTCTTAAAATGCCTAATGTGTACATAATCAAATGAAACTTGCAATCCAACACTCATATTTGGCGCTCAGCGCAACTATATAGTGTATCGTATTGATAAATACCATTGCTGTGTAGGTTTATGCAACACATGGGCTCTGTAGGTCCCCTTCTCTGGAGTCCCATCGTGCACTATGTTCCCCACAAGTTCGTAAATGGTTCTGCCTTTATGTTTCGCCTTTACTTCCGGTGTGAGGATGTCGCCAAAGTCAACATTTCTGTAACGATGGACATGATGACATACAGTTAAGGTTAGTCACATGAACGGGCGTCAACGCACGTTCAAATTTAAAGGGAGGTCAGATGACGAGCGCTAACGCCCGTTGCGAGTAGGTAGCTACTCGTTACTACTCGTCAGTCTGGTAAAATAGTAAGTGCAATCGCGATGAAAGCGCGCGCTTAACTGTAGGTACCGCAAACGGACGTTGTTACATTAATATCAAAACGCGCAATCGCCTGCGTCTAGAATTATTCTCTGAGCGCTGCGTTAATGATCGCTGACGCGCGCGCATGTGACCAATTTTTAGGTAAATACCCGGATGTCTAGACGTGCGATTGGATAACGCCACAGGAATAATATTAATCTTTTGAAGGATGATGAATTGATGCTACCGCTTTGCGAGTAAAAATACGCACCATAAAATAAACTACTTTTTTATCACCAAGCAAGGCGGCAAACAGGCATGCGGCCCCGCCTGATGGAAAGCAGTATACTTGCTTACACAGAAAATCTTTTACTTTATTCATTTGTCCCACTAATTTAGTTCAAATTTTAGTGTGTCAAAGTTAGCAAAGGCAGTGAGGACTTAAAAAGCCGAGAAGCTCGCGTTCAACTTTAGACCAATATATCTAGAACACTTACTTGACCGGAAAATTGACGACAGTTGGATTCTTCTCAACGAAAAAGGTGTTTTTCGTAAACCTCTTGATGTATAAAATCAAGTAGGGCGGTAATTGTGTTATTTCAAAGCGCTTCAGGAAATTCTCTTTATAAGTTTTGTATTCTTTGGAAGATTGTCCATTGAATTTTGACAGGAGCTGGTAGAGGTTTACCTGTAAGGTGAAAATAAAAGTAAATAATAATTGTAAATTGCCAAATCTCATGAATTGGCAAATTACAATTATTATTTACTTGTTTCTGCCCGTGGTGTGATTTCTACCTTATGGGAACTGATTTATGGGATAAAAAGTAGGTAAGTAGTTTAAGTTTGATTGTGATTAGTGTGACTGCACACAAAAAAAAGTCTACTCCTAATTTCACACTCAGAGAGCGCTGTGACGTCTCTGACGCGAGTCCGTTGATGGAACACAGTTTTCCCTTTTTTTGAGTGTAGTCACACCACATTATTCTTATGAATAATATTTCATACACTAAAGGCTAGCGTCGACAGGCCGCATCGGAAGCTCCACGCTATTCGCGTCAGACGGATTTTAGTACCTACATATTCTTTGTATATTTGCCATCGAAGTGCGTAATTATAATATAAATCCCCTTTATAATATAAATAATTATTCATACACTAAATAACAGGGTTATTATTATTTTATGGAATAACCTGTGGAATGATATTTTCTCTAAACTCGTCCGTAAAGAGCGGGGTTGGCGGTAGATCGCACGTTAAGTAGAGGAATGGCGACTCTGTGATCATTTCACTGTACTCTTCGCTCTTCAAGTCTACTTTCGCAGCTTCCTCCCCGTCCGGCGGCGGTAGCTTTCTGAAATAAAATAAAAAAAAGCTTAGTATCTAACTACTCGGACATTTTCATAAAGTATCATCTGGCCCCAAAGTAGGCAGGTCTTGTGATATAGAAACCAGATAATTAATAATAATATTATAAATTCGAAAGTAACTCTGTCTGTCTGTTACCTTATCACGCCTAAACGGCTGAATGGATCTAAATGAAATTTGGCAGGGAACGAACATAGGCTACTTGAAAAGCGCGTGCAATGCCGCGGGCAGCAGCTAGTATAATATATTGCTGGACAATTCACACAGCATCATCTAGTCTCAAGCTAAGCAGAGGTTGTGTTATGGGTACTAGATAACTGATATACCTACTCAATACATTACATAGGAGATCATCCAAAAACTTGTCCCGCACGGCAAGAATCGAACCCGCAATCTCTGAACTGCGCCACTAACAAATTCAGTATTAATTAATGAAGATTTCTATAGTTTGTTACCTTGTGTATATCCTCATGTGGCCCAGGAATGATTTGTAGATGATAGAGCTATTAGCTTTCTTTGTGCCATTGAGAGCCATGTGAAGAGAGTTCAAGAACCACGACAGAAAGTCTATGGGATCACCTGTAAACATACGTTGAATCAGATAATTGATAAACTTCAAAAGGAGAGATTCCACTACAAATAGACAAATAACATATTTGATATGTAGGATGGACCTATACAAAGTTAGTTAGTTAGTAGGGCATTGGTCTCTTTCTTCATTTACATATTCCTGCCATGGCAGAGCAGAGAGTTTAAATCTTATACTTTAGAAGATGTACAGAGCTTGCAATAGTTTGGTTACTAGAGCCGTTTATAGAGCTGATAGTAGTATCTAATAAGTAAATAATTTTACAGCTGCGAGAATCGAACCCAACCTCGCCCAATGATGACCTTAACCCACTGCGCCGCTGAGGTCGTCAAACGTAAACTTACTTTGCTTGATGAACTGAAACCGCTTCTTCGACCACAGCACCACAGCTTGCAGCATCTCATGCGGTGAGACGTGAGCCTTGAAGGCCCGCGGGTCCCACAGCTTTCGCAGCAGCTCGCCGAAACGCTGTGCCAGTAGGAACATGGAGTCGCCGGGCGGACGTTTTACGTCGGCGTAATTCTCTTCGCGAAGGAAGTAGTTACGGAGAGGTGTTACTTGGGATAGACACTACAAAAATGGTAACAGTGATTGAGCTTATTGAGATTTAAGTACAGTGGCGTTCATAGATCGGGTAATGGGTCTCAAGTTTCGTAATTACATTAGTATTGGTTTTATACTATTAAATTCGTTGTTATTGCTAATTTCATTTCAACAAAAGATACTAAAATATTTCTGTATCAATAGAAATGGTCTTTATTGACAAAGAAAATTACAATTCAATAATAAAAACCAATTAGAACTAGTATTTAGAATTGAAACAATTAAGCTAACTGCAGACTGTTGCAAACAATCTACAGGTAGCTCATCTGATCCATATCAATACCAGTCGGAAGCGTCCCCAAGACGCTGGCTGCATTGCCCAGCGCTGTATGGCAATGCTGATGCGCTGCGCCAGATACCCGCCAACTCTCGGGTCACGCGTCACGCGTCGCGTCGACCAGACGATCAGACAACTTTTTAAGAGGAGAGCCTCGGTACCCCACGGACCTAGGGTCTCGACCCCAAAGGGAGCAAATGTGTAGACTGTGTCGAGACCTGCATATTTGCGTCTCTTGAGATAGAAATTGACGTTAAACATATGTAACAGGGGGTAACCTATTTAATGACTGTCACTGTACATATTAAAATAACTAAGGGATTTGCACTCAACCAGTGCATATCCTACACAAATTTCAACATTGCCAATGCCAACGCTACAGAATGGATAGGGTTCTATACGGAGGTGTAGTTCTAAATCTGGATAAACAGTAGGCCAAGCACATTGATTTTTGTTAAAGGGAGAATAGACAATAAACCGCCAAGTGTGAGTCGACTCGCACACAAAGGGTACCGTAAAAATCAGGCGACTTTTTCAAAGAACATCAAGTTTTCACTTGTTCGGAGACCCCTTTAAATTTTCGACTTCATTATAAATTTTGGTATTTGTTGTTATTACAGTTGAAGTGTTACTGACATAGGGAAAGTTTTATGTCTATTGTGCTTCAAGAGATACAGCTTTGACAAACGAAGAGCGAAAATAGACAAAAAAAGTTGCGTTTTTTGTATGGAAGCCCCCTTTAACGTGAATATTTATTTTATTTTTATTATAACAAAAAAGAATGAAATGTTATAAGAGAGATTCTCAGAAAAACTCAAGTCTACCTTTTAAGGTTCATGAGATAGAGCCCTGTGACAGACGGACGGACGGTCGGACCAACAGACAGCGGAGGCTTAGTACTTAATAGGGTTCCGTTTTCACCCTTTGTGTACGGAACTCTAAAAATGACATTGAGTTATTTAATGCATAACTATTTGAAATACATTCCTTCAACTTCAATTATTTCGCAATGGATGCTATTTTCTCTATTACCTCTATAATAATATATATCCAGACAAAAACTTGCAATGCTAGGGGGCAGGTACAAGTTATGGAACACACCCACGCTTTTTTTTAACTTACTTTTTGCCTTTTTTACTTGACTTTTTTTTTAAACATACTTATTTAAAACCATATTTATGAATTGCTATGTGAAAACAAGATGGAGCCCCACTCCATCTTGGCATATAATACGGGTGGTCACCGAGGGGGTAAAAATATGGGTCATGTGTATGATTACATTCCCTTAGGTTGAGGGATAATGCATATTAGCAGTTATGGTACAGATTCCACTTCCCAAATGGAAAAGCTTGTATGAGATGAGATGTAAAGCAAAAGTTAGTGTGGCACATAACCTGAAATACCTGTAAAATAACATTGCAGTAATCATTAGCCTTTATGTTGTTGAGCCCTACAATGCCCGGCATGTACATTGTACCATCTGTGGCTCGGGACATCTTGGTGTCAGAGTCCATCTGTGCAATCTGCTCTTCATCGAAGATGGGATTCAACACATACTTGATGTCATTGAGAGATGAATCTGTAATAGAACATTGTTTTAAGATACCTGTACAGTGTGTCTACCATGAGTTTTAACAATCTACCTCGTGTGTTCATAAGTTTTGAGACGAACTTATTTAATTAATTTAAAAAGAAAGTAATTCATGCAACCTTTTTTAAACTTTTAAAATTTTAAATTTCGAATGTTTTGAATCAGAAAAAATATACGTTTGAATATTTGTTTCATTCTCCGTGAAAATTGGGCCAACAAAAGATTTGCGTGCGACTGTAATTTCACTGTTTCAAGCAGGAAAAAAACCAATGCAAGTTTTTAGTGAAATCCAAAGTTTGGGATGTAGTCAGAACTTTGTGTATTATACCATAAAGAGGTACAAGGAGACCGGCTCTTTAGAAGACCGTGGAAGATGTGGCCGCCCGCGGTCTGTAAGGACGCCCGCCAACATCAAAGTAATCAGAGAGCGAATTCGTCGCAACTCTTGCCGGACTTAAAAGAAATTAGCTCTACAGACCAACATTTCGCGAATATCGGTGAACAGGATACTTAAATATGATCTTAAACTAAAGGCCTACAGTCGAAGGAAAGTGCATTATTTAAACGAGCGTCTTAGTAAATTGCGACTGGAACGATGTCGGAACCCATTGAGGAGACACGATCCAAAAAATATCCTGTTTACCGATGAAAAGATCTTCACGGTGGAAGAAAAGTTTAACCGGCAGAACAATAAGGTTTACGCCAGAAGTTCAAAGGACGTCCAGCCATCTGTACGCAATGTCCAGCGCACTCATCATCCAGCAAGTGTGATGGTTTGGTGGGGTGTTTCCTACGAGGGGGTCACTTCGCTTCATTTTTGCCAGCAAGGCGTCAAGGTGAAGGCACAAAATTACCAAACCGACATATTGGAAGCGGTGGTTAAACCATTAAATGATACGCTATTCGCTGGAAAATACTGGGTTTTCCAACAGGACTCTGCTCCCTCCCATAAAGCTATGACTACCCAACGTTGGCTGGAGGCCAATTTGCCAGGCTTCATTCGGAGCGAAGATTGGCCCTCGTCAAGCCCTGACTTGAATCCTTTGGATTATTCTTTATGGACGGAATTGGAGCTGAGGGCATGCAGAAAGTCTCACCCAAACCTGGATTCTCTCAAGCGAGCCCTTATTAAAGAATCGAAACGGATTCCCATTGAAAAGATTCGTACCGCCATAGATGAATGGCGCACGCGTTTGAAGGCCTGCATTGAATGCAAAGGCGGCCATTTTGAATGATTTATTTTTAAATACAGATCTAGATGTCAGTAGTTTTAATTTTAATATCCAATAAATGAATACTCAACTTAGCTCCAAAAATATTTTAGTTTTACTGTGTCTCAAGACTTATGAACACACGAGGTATACCGCTAGCAACTGTAGTTAAAAAAATGTATGAAAACTTGAACAGCGCCTCTAGCGGATGGGTACTAAAATGTGCGGTACTAATATTTACGTAACTATTAAAGTAACGTCAGGCGATCTAACTGTGACAACTCATGATAGACACACTGTTTACATTTCTCAGAATTCAATTTTTTTATCTGATATTATGGAAACACCAGACATTGAGTAATCCAGTCTAAGGCCCGTATTATGAAAGCTTGCTCAGTTATCGATTTATGCTTGAGTATAGCTTTCCTATGGAATAAATGTCACTCAAGCATAGATCTATAACTGAGCTGGCTTTCATAATACAGGCCTTAGTAGCCTAATATGATAGTCATTGGAAATTGATTTCACTTTTAAGGGTATTCTAATGAGTTATAACAAGCTGAGTTTGAACACAAAGCTTTTATAAGGTTTTAGGACTAAGTGATTTTATTCTAAGTTGTAAACATGGTCACATAGTATCAAAAATAATTCTTACCAATAACTTCGTAGTTATCCGGCAAGCAGTAGAACTTCAAAGTATGAAGATTGAGGAAGACATGATGTCCATCAGCAACGGAATGGGTATAGGCATGAGTGTTGGTGCCTCGGCCCTGCCATAAAATTGAACATGATTTGATTAAGCAACTCGTTGGAAAATTGGAAATAAATCTTCATGACTTGCAACTACACCTTATTCTGATAGGATTTTGAACTCTCTCGTACTTAATTCTATTCAACTTTTTCAGTAATATTGAATGAAGTGACCTTACCTGGAAATACTTCCCGCATATCAAGCATGCATAAACATTGATTCTTGTCAATGAAACAGAACATAGTTTCTCAAAATCAAAATCCAGAACGTGCCGGTTGATAGTATCCAAGTACGGGCACTGAATATGCGAGGTTTTCACTAATGGTTCTAGAAAAGAGGACATAATGTTGGTGTTGGTAGGTACCTGCATAATTCGAACATAAAATTAGGTTACAAAGATTCGTGTTTACCTGTTGGTTCTGAACAATTCGCATCTGATAATTTACGCTTTTTAGCTTGCAGATCAGTCATTTTATAAAATAGTAGTTACAATACAACAATATTTTGCTTTTTGATTGACAACTTCCACTTTGCGAAGTTTTCTTTGCGCTATGCGGTATACATACAGATTGCCAGCTCCAAAAAAAATTTGCCCCTTTTGATATAATTTGTTTAATAACCAACTCCATTCAAAACTGTTTGTTCGTTCTTTCAATTCTGTCTAAAAAAACTAACCCTTGTATTGGTTGGCAGGTCCAGTATTGTGCAATCAAATGTGCAATCAAGTTTGAAATAAATAAATAAAAGTGCAACTGGGGTATCGTATCATGTTTTCACTTCAGTAACAGCCTTGTTATCTATTAACCAAAAGTCAGAGAGGAACGTGTGTGCCAGCTAACAGGTGGTGGGTTAAAAGGAATGCAATAGCTTGGTGGCTTTTTAATAATAAATCCAATAACCTTTATGTATGGGTGTTCCTGTTCAGTCTAGGTGTTCTTAAGCCCGTACCAGTTTCTAAATTATCCTTGGTATTCCGCATAGATTGGAAAAATAATATCGAGACGGATAAAATCAAGAGAGTTATTTACGATAAAATGAGTGATATTATATTTTATTTTACGACGACCGATGTGGCGCGGCGGGAAAGGTCCGCCTGCGACGCAGAAGGTTGCGGGTTCGATTCCCGCCTTGGGACAAATGTTTGTACGATCTGCAAATATTTGTTCCGGGTGTTCTGGGTATTTTCTATACATAATAAAAAATATCTATCTATGTTATCTATTGTATTAAGTTTATCAGTCATCTAGTACCCATAACACAAGCTCTGCTTACTTTGGGGCTAGATGATGCTGTGTGGATTCTCCAACATTATTTATTTATTTATACTTTGATGAAAGGTTTATTGCTTGTACATCTACAAGCAGAAACCAATCTAATTTTACGAAATAAATTACAGAGCAAAGTTATCAGTGAACTCGTGAAATTAGCAAGAATGAGCGGTTGCGCGAGAGTGAAAATTTTATTTTAAGTTTAAAAATGTTAACGTACATTTTGATCGGTGGCAAGTGGCGCGTAGGTACGCCACAAACCTATAAAATAATAAAGGGCGTTTGGTATTGGGACTGATATACCGTATTTTTTGGATGGTCATGGGCTACTTATTCACTCACTCAATGTCCTGAGTGAGTGAATAAGTAGCCCTGTCCTCGGGGCCGATACCAAACACGCTGTATACCTAAAATCCTATTCCACTCATTTGATTCCTCAGTATGGGGGGAAAACTCATATGTTGGGAACCCTTTATTTTGACAGCTTTCAACTCGCTTCACAGTTGCAAAGTGCATTGCTTCCAGATTTTAGGCATAAACGAATAAGGCCTGCTCACTTTATTATGTTACAAATTTGTATTTGTTTCTCTTTCAAGTTCCAAAAACTTTAATCGTAGTGGAACAAAATTATTTCTTTTCATAGACAAATTCATAAACAAATAATGTCAATGTCAAATATCAAAATAAGTTCGAAATTCGGCAAGTCAGAGAAAAATCAATCAATGGTGAATTTTCTTTGAAGAAAGATGATTTTTTAATGAATGGCTTACGTTCAGATTTCTCCACCTCCTGAAATGCTATTAGCCATGGCTGCTTCAGGTCAAGGAAGTGTTGAGTGGTCTACTACTGTGAAACCGATTCTAACAACGCTATACGGTCAATTCTTTGACAAAAATGATGCCGTGGAGATCATACAAGCCATTCTCAGAAGGTTTGTGTACCAACTTTTATTAGTAGGTATTCTCCGGACAGCTGACGCTATTTTATTGTTTTTTTTTTAAATATTTCCCTGTGCCGTAAATTACTGATTTCTCACCTGTATGTTTTCTAGTGTTGAGTCACAATTTTAGATCAGCGCTGAAAGACCTATGCTGAGACACGCCAGACGTCTAGCTACGATAATTTGTTCTAGTAGTATTCTTAGAGGTAAATTTAGATGAAGCAAAAATGACCTTCTAAAATACAGTCAAAATCTAAAGACATTCCCTGCTACTTTCTAAATGTAATGGAGAGCTTTGTCAATTGACGACCGATGTGGCGCGGCGGGCGAAGGTCCGCCTCCGACGCAGAAGGTTGCGGGTTCGATTCCCGCCTTGGGACAAATGTTTGTACGATCTACAAATATTTGTTTCGGGTGTTCTGGGTATTTTCTATATATATGATAAAAAAAAATATCTATCTATGTAATGTATTGTATTAAGTTTATCAGTCATCTAGTACCCATAACACAAGCTCTGCTTAGCTTGGGGCTAGATGATGCTGTGTGGATTGTCCAGCATTATTTATTTATTTATTTATTTATAATTGTTATGTTCCTGTCTAAGAACTACATATTTCAAGGCTCTCAGTTATACATATAAGCTTTTTAGTCCATTTTGTCCTCGACAATCCTGGAGGTGCTGTTGGACTTGTGTGTGTGACTTGATAGGACAGAATGGAAGCTTATATTACTGAAAGCCCTAAAATATGTAGTTCTTACACAGCAACATAACAATTAACAAAGCTCTCCTTTATATATTTTTTAAATTTCTAATTTTACAGATTGGCAAAGTCGTGTATATAAGAGCCCAATCATCTTATGGCAAAAATCTTAAATTCAACCCATGTTTGTTATATCCCTAAGTTTATATTGTTTTGTCCGGCTAATAATATGTTGTATACTTTTCCAGTGAGAATGACTTCCATAACCATGATGATATTCATGACTTGTTCTACACATGCTTTGCGTGTCTGTCTGCGCATTTCCTTACTATAAATGCAAATAACTGTAAGTATGATACTTAACTATTAATGAACAAAAAAAGAGGTAATCACTTTTCACAAGTATTTCTTCCCTTCAGTCTCCGTTGGTTGGTACATTTCAATCCTTTCACAAAATTGTGCAATTTATGTGACTCATGCCAACCATTTTTAAATTATTACTCATTGTCTTTTACAGTGCCTACTGACCAACTGAGTTTGGCCCAAGATGCATTCCGTGTCATATTCAGACAGATACTCAAGAAGCTCTCAGAAGCTGGGCTGAGCTGCGAAGAAGCTACAACTGCTGCTCCCAATGTATCTGTGAAGCAGGTGCATATAACATAAATAAATTATATAGGTTAAGAAAGGAATTGAACAAAATAATCTTCATTTCAAACCAAACAGATACACAATAAACAATTAAATGCTCTAATAGTCTACAATTAGAATTATACATTCAGCAGCTACAATGAATTATTTATCTACCTAAAAAGGGTTTGTGTAAACAAACTCTTCTCATAGTGTGTGAAGAAAGAATATAAAAAGGTGACACGTTATTGGTGTACCAAGCCGAAAGGGGGTTGTTGTGCACCCTATATACATCTGATCTGCACGGTTGATTTTCAGAATTGCGTTGTTTTAAGTTTTCATAGAAAAAAAATAACTCAACTCAAACGCTAAGCAAAGCGACAACCTTATCACTAACGCAAACACGCCTAAGACCGGCCATTTTGCCGATAAAATTTTAGGTTCCTCTAACGAGACTGCCTTTTTGTACTAGATTTGCCTTAGTTTATAAGATTTATTTATTATTTTTCCTGCGCAAATAAAGAATACATTTATTCATGCTAAAAATAAAAATAGGCACGTTATGTACGTACTTTTTAAAATTTCGCGATTTTCTAACAATACTAAAAATTACTTATGGGGTATTTATCGCGTAACTCTTATTAAAATAAAATAATCTATATTAGATACCTACGTAGACGTACCTACCACGAAAGGAACATACCTACCTACAGATAAACTAGACTCTACAATGAACTCTACACATCTAGTGTGTATACTAAAGTATAAGCGGTGACAATTTAAGGCCAAGAACCTAACTGATTAACAGCTGATTAGGGTAGGTTGATAGGGTTTTCACTAACATAGAAGTGGACTACAGGTTCGAGGTAAAAAAACCTTGAAACCCGGAAAGTGCTAGAACAAAAAATGTTTGTGCTCCCAGCTCCCGGCCCTCCCGCTTAGTACATCAATAACGTGGCACCTTGTATTATTATTTTAGAACTGCAATCAATCACACAGTTAAACAAAATGTAAGTAATCTTTGTGAATTTTCGCTATTGTTGCAGCTTCTACTACCTATTGTGGGCCTCTGTGGTCTCGAGGGTGGAGTCTATGATCAGTCCGACTTGGTGATACTGTCATCGCTGCTGAAGAACAGCAAGTTTCCTCCTGGCTCCTCTGCACAGGGTAAGTGGAATGTAACAGCATTTTTAAAAGCTAGCGCGATCCCCTTTTGTTTTTCGGGTACTGGCCTGGATTTGTGACGTCAGCGCTTTGATCAGGTATTCGCCGCCTCCTATTTAAATACCTGGAACCTAAAAAAGTTACACTCGAAATTGTCTATGACTTGTTTTGATGCAGACAGTTTGTGCAAAGCCGTGACAAGTTCAGTGAATAGAGAACAAGAGATGTAAGTGGAGTCGAATTGATTTATTTTTATTTCGTTACATTTCAGATATCAATAACTTTATTCCTTTAGGCTTACAAAATCTTTACCTTAATGATTCTATTAGAAAAAGTAAATATTTTGGACAAAAACTGTTGCAATAAAAATAAGAAGAAATGCCAGCTTTTAAAAATGTATTTCAGTTTCAATATGAGCCAACCATTGTACAGCAATAATTTCTAAGAGGAAAATAGTTGAAATACTTGTGAAATATAGTTATTCTGTACAGATCAGGTGTTTAACCTAACCTTCCTGTTACATTTCATTGCAATTAGCCTGGTGTGTCCCACTGCTGGGCAAAATGTATACCTTAAACATACAGAAAATAAACCTATTTACTACCACGTAGTGTCGGCGACGTGTGACACGCAATATGTGCTGCGACCGGTAATCGTCCGCAAAAACGTCGGAACAGCACATTCTTCGGCCACAATTCTTTGATCCCTGGCATCAGGCATTTCAATCCTGTGCCAGTTGGATCCAAGCTTAATCATAGGTTCCTTTCAGTATATTTGATAATATTGTTACAGAAACTCAAACCACCAAATCTTCAGTGTTACCAAGTCCAATGACATCACTGGCCTCCCAAACAACATCCTCTGACAAGCAACCTCCATCGACCGCACAAAGGCGGTCGGACGCGTTGCTAGAACAACTGACCTTACCCCTGAGAAACCCCGTGTCTTGTATACCCTCATCGCCGTCGCATCAGCCCCCCACGCCGACGGTGTCGTCTCCCGGTAGCAAGGAGAGTGCGGAGAGTTCTAAGGATGCAGCTGAAAAGCAACAAGCTTCTATTGACATGAAGGTAATCAGTAGAATACATTTTAAACCTGAATAAACCAATTTTGTTTTAGGTGTTTTTGTTTGGAATGTTACTTGATTAGCCAAGTTTGATGAAATTAAAATTGGTGTAACTATATAAAACACAAAAGACAGAACTAGGTCCTGGTTTCTAAGTCACAGGTTTCTTCATTGTCACAAGACAATGCCTTTTAGCTTTTTGACACTGTTGAAATGGTTTTTAGAAATGGCTGGCGACCAGTACCGCGTCCCTCCTGATGCAGCTACGAGCCGGCTCTGTGCTGTTAAAAGTATGCGGCTCGCTGCCGTGTCTCCAGCGGTACCTCAGCCGCTGGCAGACTGCGAAGGAGACCGGCTCTGCTCCGCAGTTCAACTCTGATGCGTCGCTGTAAGTACATAGAATGCAGCTACGCGCCGGCTCTGTGCTGAAAGTATGCGGCTCCCTGCCGTGTCTCCAGAGGTACCTCAGCCGCTGGCAGACTGCCAAAGAGACGGGCTCTGCGCCGCAGTTCAACTGCGACGCCCCGCCATATGTAAGTACTGTGTGTCTACCATGAGTTGTCACAGTTAGATCGCCTGACGTTACTACAGTAGTTACGTAAATATTAGTACTAAAATGCGCGGTCATTTTAGTACCCAACTATCCGCTAGAGGCGCTGTTCAAGTTTTCATACATTTTTGTAACTACAGTCGCTAGCGAGTATAGATTGTAAAACTCATGGTAGACACACAGATACGAACCTGCAGTTCTAGCACATTATATTGAAATATAGCCTATTGTGTAAATCCCTCGATTACGGCAGTTTGAGGATTCTGAGGACATTTAACGAATTCTCTTTCGACGATCTCTTCAGGTCAGCTCGCCTGTGACGGCTATATATGTATTTCGTCTAGCCTGTTCATACTAAGGGGGCGCAATTCTTAAATGCTATTTAGATTTCAGAATCGAAACTGGCGCGGACGGAGGTTTGTAAATTATATCTGTACATTAAAATTTTCTTATCAAAAATTCACGTAATAATTCCCTTGCAGGCTCCATTTCCTAGTGAATGAAGTAAACGTGTGCCGCCTAGCTCTATCCATGCCGGTCCTGGAGCCGTTCACGCCGGAACGCATCGCTCAGCTCAGCGATATCAGCACTGCTGCGCTGTTGTGCGCTACGGCACAGGTATTTTGGAATTTCTCTTACATTCGCTTTTTTCCGTTTCTGCCATCCTTTGTACTTGTTTTGTCTTGGTTTACGTGTTCAACATTTCACCAATGAAAATAACAACATTTCTTTTGGATAGGTAGCGACTTTCACTTATTATCTTCTCATCTATTGTCCTTTGAATAGAATGCATCGCTTATTTTCCTACCTGTACATTTGACTGTACGCAATCAATTATTTTTCTTTTCCATCAGGCCTCCCTCCACCCAAAAGACGATGAATACGAGCAGCAAACGGCAACGTTAGTGGAAAGCGCACTCAGTCTGTACAACAGTGTAGGCGAAACTTTTAAGACATCTACTCGCGCCGGTGGCTATGTGAGTATAAAGAAATCTCCGTTCAACCATCTATAAGTTAACAAGGCCTAGGATATTTCCCGTCGATTTGCAGTTTTAAATGAAAACTAACCTGTGGGGGCCTACTCGGAAAACAATAATCTAAGTTTCTCATTAAATTTTAAGCAAAATCTACTGTTATGTCACCTACATAAGATCTAATCTAAAAGAATTTAATAAACCTTCGATTTTCTTTTTTACGAGTATGGGCCCAAGCACTTACTGCGTGCCCCAAACTAGGTGAATCGATAACCTTGTAAAACTGTCGAGAAGCACTCTGGAAGCGGGCAGCATAGTAGTAACGATCTTTAGACGAGACCTATGTTCAACAATAGACTAGTATTGCTGGTTAAAAAGCCACCGTTTGTAAGTCTACGTGGATTCTTCGTAAACATTTTATCTTGCCCTTTCTATCTTCATCATCATGTATGTGCTAGGTGTACCAAAACCACCTGATGATAGGCGGCTGGGTGCTTCTCTGCGGGCTGCACCACGCGCTCGCGGGCGCGCCTTGCCCTTGCGCCGTCCCCGGGAAGAGCCCCGCCAAGGTGCCGTCTCGCCCTTACAACCTTACTAAGATGTAAGTACAAACTGTAATAGGACCAACTAATGATAGGCGGCTGGCCGCAAGTCAAAATTTAAACCACTGTGGCGCAGTAAAAAAAACAAAAGGACAAACGGAGAAAAACAAAAGGATCGATCGCATTGCATGTAATGCTGGCATCGCCGCATATTTCTTGCCATCAACGACGCAGCATGGTTGAATATGCCGTTCGTCACTTGTTTATTATGTTTCCCTTTGGTCTGAATGCAATTTAATGAACAGGCAAGCCGGAAAGTTACCCAGCAACAAGCAGGGGCCCAATTCTACCAATCCAAAACTTCAGGTATCGTCGCAGAATCGTCACATAGATCCCTTATATGAAAGAAACTCCACTACACTATTTGCACGGAATAGAATAGATCTATCTGTAGTTTGTTTCATCTAAGCTAGAATACCAAAACGTGTCATTCTATGACGATATAATGTCGTAGTGAAGCGATTTAGTTTAGAAGAATAGGGCCCGTGCGCCGTTGTACATTCTCTCCCGGTATTGCTTGTTATAAATCTCGACTGCCATACTGCCTTCGGAAAAACAATCCTAAGTTTTAGGTCCTTATAAGTACTATATTCGTTTGAACAGGCAAGCCGGTCTAGGCGTGGTGTGGGTGGCTCTAGGCGGGCGCTGCCTTGCGTGGGTAGGAGCTCTGCTTAGTGACGGCCGCCTTGAGACGCTGAGCGCGCCGGAGGGGACGGAGCAACAAGCAGCTCCGTTACACATCCTGGCGCAGCATAGCGCGCATCAGAGAGAGCTGAGGTTGGCTGCACCGGCGCCTTTGCATCAGGTAACTGACAATACCTAGTGAGTGTGTTAAAGTAATATTAAAGTTCTTTATAAATATGACTACCTAACTAGCACATCTATTATTTACAAACAAACCAACATTTTTAATATCAAACAACTATATACTTACCTAACCTGCATCCTTGTTAAGAAAATATTAACTAAAAAAATACATACGCAAATAACACTTACAAGTAAAACCTACACCTACAATTTGAGAAATAAAAATAAGTTAACACTAAAGAGTCCACGAACCAACTATGGGAAAAGAAATATTCTTTATGAAGGTGCGCAGTTGTACAACAGTTTACCCGATAACATTATCAACTGTTTATCAATGCACATATTTAGGAAAAGACTGAAACAGTATATTTATGATAAGATCTTTTAAGTTAGCGTGGCGGTACCAACAAATAATGTAAAACTTACTACTACAATTATTATCAAACTGTTATAATTTAGTATTAATTAGTTAAGATAGTATGTAAGATTATTGTATGTACTCATTTAAGTGAACATTGTTCTTTTGAGTAAAAATAAATTCGTTAAACTGAAACTGATATCTCTATGAAATTCATAGATTTTAACTGGAAAGCGTGTAAGTTGAAAACTGTCGCATATTCCAGTGCTCAATTGCTAAACAACAAATCATTGGCTGAATAATAGCTCGAAAAATCCAATATGGCGCTTCGTGGTCGCCATATTTAATTTTCGACACAGTCCTGCGCAGTCGGTTTTAAATGACATTTTTCTACTGAGCTCTACACAATTAGCTATACACAAACACCTAGATGAGTTTTATTCTGAACGTTAATTTGCTTAAGACGTTTACGTTTAATATTCATTTATTCTCAAAAAGACAATTTATACAAAGTCACTTACATGAGAACAGGGTTAGGTTACGTATATATATACATAGGTTGCTTAAGACACTGATGATAAACGATATTTCTGTTCACAGCTGCTTGTAGCTCTCGGTGTGGTATGCTACCGCAAAGCTACAAACCTGAAGCGAGCTCAAAAGAACGACGCGGAACACGACCGCTCCGACTCCACCGTCTACTTCCAGGATATGATACTGTGCTCTGAAGACTCGGAAACTGACGATGGTGAGTAGACCGACAAGAGTCTTGATTTTAGTAAACTCAGGGCCTTTGGTGTGGGTCTTCGTAGGAATCTGACCTAAGACTAGACTTATGAGCTTGCTCACAAGATGTGATCAAGTTTGGTTCAAGCACACCATCTACGCACTGCAATCCAGCTCATACGAAACCTATTGAGTCTTTCTGATCTGGTTGCGGGAAACCGAGCAGTACATGACCAGTCATTGTGGTGACCAACGATCACCACGACTTATACAACGCTGGACACATGTCCAGCGTTGTATAAGTCGTTACACGCATAGATAAAGATTGTGACTGAAAGAGACGGTCTATCTCATTCTCTCTCATGCATGAGAGGTGGTCTTTTCATTCCCAATCTATATCTACGTGACCTATGCGTCTTTTGATAATTATGATGATAAACGTCCTACACAATCGCTAAGACTGTATTCTCCTCACAGATAGCGAACCCCTTCTTGGGCACTGGTTCGAATCAACCTTAGTGGCGCCAGACGCGGCCGACAGCGGTCTCATGATGCGCGGCGGCGGGTCTGAAGCTACCGACGCTACCGACAGCACCACGCGTCCCGCCAACGCACTTATACCGGACAAGGCTGAGCCGTATTCTGTGAGTGTATGATATTCTACCTCTAAAAGTTTACCCAGCTAATGATTTTCTCGACTTTAAATACTTTTTAACATATTTTGAGAGGTTGGAGGCATAAACTTAGTGATCGCTAAGTTAACAGATTATTATCGCTCTGGGTTTGGAACGGAGTTAATTCTGAATCGCGATCAAAATACAACAGCACCAAAGGACCATAATAGGGGTTGATGGTCTTTGGCATTTTTTTCCCCTGCAGAAGTCAATCAAGTTAAAACGAGATCTTTAATTTTACTCCACGGAAACGTAGTTTTGAATTCTCTCCGGCCAAGTTTATACACAATATGCAAAAGGCTGCCTATGGATATAACGACATTGTTTTAGACCCCCTTCAACCAATCACTTATTATATTTCCTTGTTACAGTACATCCAGCTAGCAACAGAACTGTTTATTCTACTTCGCCAAGAGATAATCAGCGAGGGATCGGACCGTCTCGGTACCGGCGCCTTGTCCTTACACGAGGCGCATCACGCGTTGCTCGCCGCTTTAGCGAGAGATCTCGATAGAGAAACTCAGCGGACTGACTCTGGTAAGGAAATAAACAGAAATTAACAGAAAATATTGCTCAGGTAATATTGGCACATGTGGGGAGCTCGGCTATGTAAGCATTGGCAAACTCGCTAACATTACGATTGTCGAACGATCAGGTTTTAACGAGTTTTTATTTATATTATTATCCGTATTTTACATCCTTTTAACAAAATGGATTGATTAGTCAAACACAGATGTTACTTGCTCCTGGCACTCCTGTAACTCAGCGGTCCTAAGACTATGTAAACATGAGGCGTTATAAAAACCACTCATTCTCCTATATCCGTACGGTGTGTACGGATATAGGAAACGCGTAATTCCATTCAAGCGCGCGTCAGAGTTTTTTCAGAAAGCTCGTAAGCGCAAGCTTATTTATTTATATTAAACATTATTTACATACATATTCTACAGCTAACATAAACCGTTAATCGGTTTGTCCGTAAGCCTCAGTCTCTAGCTTCAAGACGCATAACTTAGAGCGAGTACACAACTCGCTCTAAGTGAATATATAACCTCCGGCATAATTATTAAATACTGATATCAGATTAGAATGAATATTTATTCCAGGTACAATCGCAATATGCTTCGGGCCTCGTCTCGGAACGCTGTACGCTGCGTTCAGTGCAGCACTAGTGCGGTACCTTCACAACTTAAGCGGTTCGACTGCGTTCGCTTCAATGCATCCGCAGTTGTTCACACAACTTAGTTCTACTGGCTCTGAGCGGACTAACATGACTCCACTACAGGTGAATATCTATCTTAATTTTTTTAGTTTAAGACTCTAAATCCTTTACTGTCCGATTTTGAATTTGGTCTATCATGAACTGAAATTATACCTGGGTGTGACTGCCCTTGAAATTAGATTGTTTATGTGGTCTCTAACTAGATTTATGCACATCCTCGACGACTCCCGCTGCTTACAACTAGCACAAGCACAAATAATAATAATAAATAAATAAATAATAAAATAAATAAATAAAATTTATTCAAAGAACGTAAATCGACAATACAATAGTGCACTAAACGAATATGTATAGCTAAGTATAACAATTTAGCCTGAACTAGGTAATCCTGTGTTTCAGGCGACAGTAGTGCTAATCTATACTTATAATTATTAAATAAAATAATCACTTACTATTACGATAAAGGCATTTAGTTTAACAATGTTGTTTAAGTTACAAACAATTTGTGCATAATACACAAATTGTATAGTATGCAGGTACTTAAATTGAGTAAAAACTAGATTAATCACTATTCTAACTAGGTTAACATTACGTATAAAAATATAATTCACTTGATAATTTCTAATAGCTTCTCTGTATCATCGTAGGATAGACTTTGAAGTGTACATTTAATAGTTTTTTTTACAATTATTATAGTTAAGCGCGTAAAAATTAGACATTGAATTTAGTCTGTTGTATAGGAACGGACCAAGAAATAGATAAAATTTGTTTGCAAAGGAAAATTTTAGGGTTGTTGGTTGAGGGCAAACTTTAGCATTCCGTCTCTTGTTTTTAGTAAATTCAGTGCTGTAGGGAAGGGCTGCGTGCTGTCTTAGTACTGTGTTCATTATAAATAGCTGCCGGACTGTTAACACATCACAGGACTCATATAAAAGATTAGTGGGAAAGATGAAAGGACGAAAAGTTGCCACTTTAAGTATTGCTCTTTGTGCTCTTTCTGCTGTTAGTAACAATGTTTTCCCCGCTCCACCCCATGTGGTAATGCAATAAGTTAAAATTGATTGGCACAGGGCAAAGTAAACTTGTCGAATTATAGAATGATCTGCAATATGGCGTAGCTTTTTAAAGATAAATATTAACTTTCGCACTCTACCACATAGGGTTTTTATATGGGGCTTAAACGAAATATTATCATCTAGTACGATACCTAAGTATTTTATTTGATTTATACTTTTAATGACGGGACATAAGCATTGTGTGTTGTTTGAGCTATAGCAATGATGTGCGTATATTTTAGAATTAGAGATAGTTGTCTGTTTGCGCATCGAAAACTTAGTATAATTGGTCTTCTTAGCATTTAATGTTAGTAGGTTGTGCTGTAGCCATTTGTTAACAACATTAAATCCATTTTGCGCAAACTCGAAGACTTCCTTATCAGAATCAGCTGAAAAAAGGAGGGCAGTGTCATCAGCGTATGATATAATTATGCCGTGGTCTAGTTTTAAGTTACACAGATCGTTAATGTAGATTAAAAATAGGGTTGGGCCCAATATACTTCCCTGGGGAACCCCGAAGGACGAATTTTCCTGTTCATCGCTCAGGACACTCCCAATTCTCAAGGATCGAGTGCAGTGTTCCAGGTAGCTTGTAAAGAGCTTTAACTGAGTGTCTCTGATTCCTAGAAGTTCTAGCTCGCGCAAAAGAATAGGTATAGAAACTGTGTCAAAAGCTTTAGCAAGGTCGAGGAAAATTCCTACTGTGTGTTTTCCTTTATCGAGTTCTTGAACGAGATAATTGGTCAGGTGATGAACAGCATCGGCAGTGGAAATTTTGGGTCTAAAACCAAATTGAGTCTTAGATAAAATCAATTTATCCTCCAAGTTAATAATAATAATAAATATTGCTGGACAAGATGACTGATATACTTAATAACAATACATTATTGACAAAGAAAATTACAATTCATAAATAAAAACAAATTAGAACTAGTATTTACAATTGAAACAATTAAGCTGACTGCAGACTGTTGCAAACAATCTACAGGTAGCTCAACTGATTCATATCAATGCCAGTCGGAAGCGTCCCCAAGACGCTGGCTGCATTGCCCTGCTGTATGGCAATGCTGATGCGCTGCGCCAGATACCCGCCAGCTCTCGGGTCACGCGTCGCGTCGATCAGACGCTCAGATAACTTAGATACAAAACATTACATAGATAGATATGTTTTATTATACATAGAAAATAATACCCAGTACTGGGTGTACTGGGTATTATTTTCCGGGTGGAACAAATATTTGCAAATCGTAGTCTTTTGTCCCAAGGCGGCATTCGCGCATAGAACTTTACAATCACTCACAGAAATGTCAAAATCAAGTCACAGGCAACTGTGAAAATGTCAAAACCAAGTCTGCAACTTCAGACGATAAGGCCAGCATTATATACAGGGAAGATTTAATAGCTGTTTTGTGTACCAGGTCGGGCCTCGAGTAGTGAAGTTAATCGGAGGTATGGTGCTTGGCAAGCCGCCGACTGAACGGGAGAATGCCATCCTCGCGATGTGGCATAAGATTGTCAATACGCTGCAAGAGTGTGCGTTACAGGCCGCGCCTTCACAGGATCATGATTATGAAGGTAAGACGTTACTTATTGTATATCACACTAATATTATAAATGAGAAAGTTTGGATGTTGGTTACGTCTTCACGCCGAAACTACTGAACGGATCGGTCTGTAATTTTGCATAGATGTAGTTATATTTTATCCCGGAAAAACGCGAACGAAGCCGCGGGCGGAAGCTAGTTGCTTAATGGGCATAGCTCATTGAAGCCAACTGGCACTTGACCCGCACCGCCTTACCTCGTGCGGACGCCGCGCCGCGGCGTTAACCAGTGAACTTCGTGTGGGCCACGGGTGTACACCGCGTGGGCTGCTTGCGAGCGAGGCGATCCGGAGTAGATGTATTGAGCACATATCCATAATATTAAATATAAAGAATACTAACCGCACGAGGTGCAAGCGGTGCGGGTCGGGTGCCGGGTGGCTCTAATGACTAAGCAACCCAAATTGGATCTTGACCTCACAAGACTTCACCAGACGTTTCGGTTCAAAGCTCTCTTGCTAGGTATTAGCGTCCAGCGAGCGTAGCGATCCAGTGATATTTGCAGCGACCGACTGGTCTACACCCCAATGCTTTCTTACGCGTCTTGACAACCAGCCGGGCTATGATGCACACCGCGCCATATTTTGTCTTCCGATTTGTCGTGAATTTGTTTCATATTGTATTCGCACGCTGCTGGAGAGCAAGACAAAACAATCGACAAATTTTATCACGGCGGCGCGCATCATAGGTCTCCAAATCTTGTTCAAATCTCTTGACATGTCAAGCCTTGAGCTTTAATGTTTTTGTGTCTTCCCAGATCTGAACGTGGAGCATGCTCAGCTGCTTGTCTACATGTTCCACTCCCTCACTCTGATGCAGAAGAAATCTGTACTGCTTATGACATCCAATGCTATTATCAAGGTGAGTCTATTTGTACAAGTGTTTTTAATATTTTATATCTTTTTAGAGTATTGTTGTAGTAAAAACTTATATTCAAATTAACAAAAGGAAATGTTTCCGTGGATTACTAAAACCTAAGATCAACCTAAGATCAGACATATAGAATTCAATATCCAATACAAGAATTGGAAAGGCGCTCCAAATGTTGCCTACATTGTTTCTACACAGTTCGTTGTGCATCTCTAAGTTAGTCATCTACCATTTATCAGTCGATTATGCAACAGCTTTTAAAATACCATGTTCATTCTAGGTGGTTGAAACCCTTTCTATAAGCGACCGTAAGAAAGCGATGACGCTAGCACCTCACCAGCTGATGCTGACGACGCGACTGATGCTTCTGCTGGAGTATCTCATGCGGCACCTTTACGACGCGCCGCAGAGCTTGTTACAACAGGTGAGGCAATGTTCACTCACTTCATGGTCCAAGGAAATAAGGTCTGGTACTCTGAGAGTGACACAATGCTAAGTCATTGTCCAGTTGCCACTTATTTCAACAAAACATGGAAGTTGGGAAACAAATAGTCAATTAAAAGAAATACGAGTACATAAAAAAATTATAATTGTCAATTTTGTTTGTTAGATCAGTCTAAACAGTTTTAGTTAAACACGAGTAATTGTGACAAATAATTGGTTAGTACAAAACCGCATAGTTTTATCGTACAGGTAATTTATAGAGCTCGGGGTGTTTTACGGTACTGGTAACACAGAAAACAGATTCGTCTGCTCATTCGCCGATGGCGTCGATGACGTAGGGCTTGTGTCACCCACGTGACCATGATGTCTCGGAATGCCATACCTTGTATTAATATACCATGATTTACTTCACCTTCATTTTACTATTGTTTGTTGAACTTGGTATTTGCCCTGAGTCCTGACTCGAGTGACGGTGCATCGCGCAAATGGATTGACTAGCGGATAAATACGTGGATGGTTTTTTGGTGTGTTCCGCTGGCCCTCTAGATAAGTTGAACCATGTACAGTATGTCGCCAAATTCCGCATTCGCGAAGCTTAATGACCCGTATTATGAAAACCTGCTCAGTCTATGCTTGAGTGACGTTTATTCCATAGATAAGCGTTACACCAAGCATAGATCGATGACTGAGCTAGCTTTCATAATGCGGGCCTTAGTTTATGGCGTTTCTCGGTCAATAATACCGATAAACGCCATAAACTAAGGCTCATCCCAAGGTTTATCGGTCAATAAGAATCAGGTCATTCCCTGATTCTGTGCTTATATTATTGTAGAATTAGGTATACCAACCTACATTACCACGAATGTGAGCGTAATATCTTTATTCCTTTACTTTTGTTTTAAATATTTTACGATTTACCTTTTTGCTCTACATGTTTTGCTTATAATATTAATATTCCAGTATGCACATAGGTTGTGTTACAATCAAGTTTTAGAACAACAAACATTGTTATTTTTTGTGGTTGTAATATGTTTTGTGCGTCTTAATAAATAAATAAATAAATAAAATAAGCTAACCAACGTCTGTTAAGGTTGCCCCATTATCTCTGAATACTGCTATAAATAGGTAATTTGTACCCTCTCAATAAGCCATAACTATTTCACGGATTTTTTTTTATTATTGGTACCGTGGTAACTACAGTACCTGAGTCGTCCCGTGACCACGGCAGCGTGTAAACCTGCTGAAACGTGGGGGAAAAGAAAATTACAATTCAATAATAAAAACAAATTAGAACTAGTATTTACAATTGAAACTATTAAGCTAACTGCCGACTGTTGCAAACAATCTACAGGTAGCTATAGGGGGAAAATAATAATAAAAAAAAAATTATAATAAATTATCTATAGGGGGAAAATAGGTAAATGAACGCGATAAATACCCGTGAGTGAAATAATTATATTATTCTTTCCAGATATTGTATAGAAATTTGACTTTTCTTTCCAGATTGAATGGAACCTAGTAGTAGCACCTGGCTTGGCGCAGCCGCCGCCAGACGTGAACGAGAACGGAAACAAACCACCAGCACCGAGCCAGATCAAATCTCGTATTTACTGCGAAGTTCCGTTCATCGAGCAGGCCTATCGACGTCTGTCTCATGATGAGACGTCTATGAGACCTAAGTTCTACGCGCTAACTAGCTCCGAGATCAATAATCAGGTAAGTTTGTGTTGGATTATGAACTTTATAACGCATTTTTATAAGAGTGCTTTTCCATTGGAACAAAGCTTTGTAGCTGCTAGCGGTGAAGTGTGTCAAATCCAGCCCATATGATCGTTTAGCTATAAAAATCGAACGAGCATATCAGTTGGGGCTGACGTATTATACTACCTTAATTTCATAGTTCGTAATTTATTTATTTTGTCACCAAAAACGCATAATACCTCGTGTGTTCATAAGTCTTGAGACACAGTAAAACTAAAATATTTTTGGAGCTAAGTTGAGTATTCATTTATTGGATATTAAAATTAAAACTACTGACATCTAGATCTGTATTTAAAAATAAATCATTCAAAATGGCCGCCTTTGCATTCAATGCAGGCCTTCAAACGCGTGCGCCATTCATCTATGGCGGCACGAATCTTTTCAATGGGAATCCGTTTCGATTCTTTAATAAGGGCTCGCTTGAGAGAATCCAGGTTTGGGTGAGACTTTCTGCATGCCCTCAGCTCCAATTCCGTCCATAAAGAATAATCCAAAGGATTCAAGTCAGGGCTTGATGAGGGCCAATCTTCGCTCCGAATGAAGCCTGGCAAATTGGCCTCCAGCCAACGTTGGGTAGTCTTAGCTTTATGGGAGGGAGCAGAGTCCTGTTGGAAAACCCAGTATTTTCCAGCGAATAGCGTATCATTTAATGGTTTAACCACCGCTTCCAATATGTCGGTTTGGTAATTTTGTGCCTTCACCTTGACGCCTTGCTGGCAAAAATGAAGCGAAGTGACCCCCTCGTAGGAAACACCCCACCAAACCATCACACTTGCTGGATGATGAGTGCGCTGGACATTGCGTACAGATGGCTGGACGTCCTTTGAACTTCTGGAGTAAACCTTATTGTTCTGCCGGTTAAACTTTTCTTCCACCGTGAAGATCTTTTCATCGGTAAACAGGATATTTTTTGGATCGTGTCTCTTCAATAGGTTCCGACATCGTTCCAGTCGCAATTTACGAAGACGCTCGTTTAAATAATGCACTTTCCTTCGACTGTAGGCCTTTAGTTTAAGATCATATTTAAGTATCCTTTTCACCGATATTCGCGAAATGTTGGTCTGCAGAGCTAATTTCTTTTGAGTCCGGCAAGGGTTGCGACGAATTCGCTCTCTGATTACTTTGATGTTGGGCGTCCTTACAGACCGCGGGCGGCCACATCTTCCACGGTCTTCTAAAGAGCCGGTCTCCTTGTACCTCTTTATGGTATAATACACAAAGTTCCGACTACATCCCAAACTTTGGATTTCACTAAAAACTTGCATTGGTTTTTTTCCTGCTTGAAACAGTGAAATTACAGTCGCACGCAAATCTTTTGTTAGCGCCATTTTCACGGAGAATGAAACAAATATTCAAATGTATATTTTTTCTGATTCAAAACATTCGAAATTGAAAATTTTAAAAGTTTAAAAAAGGTTGCATGAATTACTTTCTTTTTAAATTAATTAAATAAGTTTGTCTCAAAACTTATGAACACACGAGGTATATAATTTTTGTTACTATTACTTAGCTATGAAACTTGCTTAGTTCTAGTAGAAAACACCCAATGAGTATTAAAGATTGCATCAACAACACTCGTATTTCCTGTGATGTTTCGGGAACTAGCATCATCGAATTATATCCTCACTTCACAGGAGAACCCTAAATTCGACGGGCTAGCATGCAACTTCGTGCTAGGCACGCCACACAAACTCAAATACCCGTTGCTACTGGACGCTCTACTCGCCTTGTTGAACACAGCGTGCGTCTGTGATAATGAAGCTAATCAGAGCTCAACCGTGGCTTTGTCTGCCGCGCATTACTGCTTCCAAACGGCTTGGAGGTAAGAGACTTCTATTGAGTTCTATTGGAGTTCACGCGCTTTCACTAATAGGGAAAGAACATTAATATTTTACGCGAGACATTCGAAAGAAACACAGGACAAGGAAACAAGTTTATGCTGAGCAGTGGTTTTCGTGCTGGGTATAGTATCGTATCAAAGACGGAAGATGAATGTGCATCCAAGCGATAAACAAAGTCAATAAAGTTGAATAAAAACCGACCGCTTCCGGGATTTGTTTTTCCAGGTCTAGAATTACATCTATGCAAAGCCTTCTGATGCAGTCAGTGGTTTTAGCGAAAACAAGTAGGTTTCACTCTTAGACCCATCTACCCAAAATGTTCACTACTGCTGTGTGATTTTTTGAGGATGAATGGTAGCCCGTTTTCTATTCGTTTGTTCTTGATCTTAAAACTTCTACCCTTCTTCCCTCAGGCTAGTAATCAGCATGCCTCCAGCCACCCCTCACATGGACAAACTGGCAATGGGCACCGGTGCTACCCTCCCTTCGCCGTTACCTCTCCACTCGGTGGTGTGGGCGCCGCGAGCTGATAACAAGAAGGTCTTCAACCCATGGCTCAAGGACGCCCTTGTCAAACAGGGCATGTATACTCAGGTAAAGTGTAAATTACTCTGATTACCAGTATGTGATCTAAAGTTGCGTACGAGGCGTCGGTATTTACAATATGCCGATAGGGTGCCTCTATCTCCACTCTAGAACACGTTTACCCCAGCGGTTGTCGGTTAATATTATACTCAGATGGACGTCCACCTCATCTTGCCACCTAATTCTAGGCTTTCCACTTTGACCTGTGGCAGCGTTAAATCGCGTGGAAGGAAAAGGAGGTGTTTGTCTTGCAGTGTGAAAGCATTGGCCTATAGAAGTCGTTAAAGTTCCTATACTTTCATCTCTTTCATAGTTTGATATGTTTCACAGTACGCTGAAAACTTGCTGGCCGGCGTGAGTGCGTCATGCGATAACATCAAGTACACTGCCTGGCTCGCGTCTAAGACCATTGACCACTTGAAGGAAAATGTTGCTGGTAAGTTCGTTCTTCTTTCTTTGCTCCACTGCGGTCTAGAAAGTATTACGATGCAGGGCTGTCAAGGTCGACCTGAAGTGGACGTTGGCACGAAACTTAGCTGGACGAGGTGGTGGCCAAAATTCGGCCTTATAAATCGGGGTCGTCCTATCGGAAGATGGGTTGACCACAAAAAGACGTAGGACATGATGATGAAGATAGTTTGAATACTGTCATCATTTCATCTGAAATAAAACTCGTGTTCCATATAAATAAGAGTGTAATTTGCTTGCAGCGGATAAACTACCATCACTGCTCGACGTCATCTCATGCGATTGTGCATTAGTGAGGCTGAGAGTCTGCCTTTCTGATAGTTCTACGGGCAACGACGCTCAGCAGTTCATGCCGGATCTACTGGGCCTTTTGGAGACTATTCTAGAATGTTGCCGGTGAGTTTATGTACCGTCACAGCTAGATTTAATCTCTTGCGACTGTGCATTAGTCAGGCTGAGAGTCTGCCTCATTGAAAGTTCTACGGGCAACGACGTTCAGCACTTTGTGTGTCAACAGTTTGAGCTTGGTTTTCCAAGCTCAAATCTCATAGCTGGTATTCGTTCTCACATTAAACTCTTAAATGTTGTTTTCCGTCACCCATTCGCTCAATGACTATCGAGAGGCATTTCTCATGCATCCCGAAGTTGATCTTGGCCTCCGACACAAATGTTCGCCACCGGCTTCTGTCTTGCACCGCCATCACCGTGATCTCTCACTTACTTCATGTCTTCACACCAGACTGGTCGGCGCAGATAATTGGTTCCTTAATATGCCTTAAATTATTTATATTATTATAGCATTTGCGCGGGCAAAGACCTCGAAGCTCTAATGGAAGTCCCCAACAACCCTTCCGAGCAAGCAGTCTGGATAGCTCGCCTCCAAGTCTGCAGCACGTGTGGCCCTCTCAGCGTCGCATCGGGCGCGACGCCGCCGCCGGCGTTAGGCTCGTGGCTGCGCGCTCACCTGCCGACCAATGTGGCCGCGGCGTTGGATAGACTGGCCACGCCGCCGTCGCTAGCTTGTATCAACCTTGTAAGTATGGAGATAAGGACTATCTTTGTATAGCCCACGTGTGGCCCTCTCTTTAACGCGGTCGGCGCGACGCCGCCGCCGCTAGCGTGAATCAACCTTGCGATACACTATGTGTGTATGGTCCTTATCCCTATGGATAAGGACTATGTTTACTGCCTATTTGGCCTATTTGATAGTTATAAAATCTTCTAATGTTAAAGTCCGGCCGCGAAACGGAAGAATTTCGTACATAGGCAGTTGCAATGACTGCCGTCCGCAGGGATTGTAACAACTTTGTTATTTACTTGGTATTTTGCCATCGCCTATAGGGTTGCTTTATCTGTCCTCTATCTTATCGAGCTTTTCGATAAAAATGTATTTTTTTTCCTCAGTCGTTCTACTCAGCACACATCATACCATCAGAAAGCGCAGTTCTGAACCTCGTCTCATCCCACTGCGAACTGATCAGCGCTAATCCTAAATACTCTATCGGAATGTCTCTCATGATGCTGGCATACTCCGCCGCGAAGTTACTTGAGATCGGCGCACCTAGGTTGGCGGATAACCCTGAATTAATGAAGAAAACTGTTGATCTTGTGGTTCCAGCTTTGGTAAGTGTTGTCGCTACATGGCGTTACCCCTCCTTTAAAGCAAACTGATCAGCGCCATTCCTAAATACTCCATCGGAATGTCTCTCATGATGCTGGCTTACTCCGCCGCAAAGTTACTTGAGATCGGTGCACCTAGGCTGGCGGAGACCCTGAATTGATGAAGAAAACTGTTGATCTTGTGGTTCCAGCTTTGGTAAGTGTTGCCGCTACATGGCGTTACCCCCTCCTTTTAAGCAAACTGATCAGCGCCATTCCTAAATACTCCATCGGAATGTCTCTCATGATGCTGGCTTACTCCGCCGCAAAGTTTCTTGAGATCGGAGCCGCTAGGCTGGCTACGAAGAAGACTATGGAACTAGTGGTTCCATTATTGTTAAGTGTTGCGAAGCCAACTGTAATATTTTTAAATTAATTTTGAGATAAAATGAGAGAGATTTCACATCTAAAGCCTCTTTTAAAATTCAAAACCGTAATTGCATTTATCTTTCAACAGACCGATGGCCGCCTAGAGTTCTTAGCGGAGCCCCTCTACGGAACTCTAAACGTGTTGGTCCCGCAAGCGAACAAGCCAGAACAGCTGATCCACGAGCACATCATACGCACTACTTACCCTGTGATGGTGGACAATCTGCAACCGTCCACGGAGAAGACTCTTAGGCATATGGTGAGTTTACTTATGTACTCCTGGGGACCTATCAGAGGGAATGGTGCTCAGAACCTCGCTCTGCAAAAACCTCGAGTGTAAAACAGCGCGGCAGTTTACGCCGCGCGAGAGTTATGTGAGCGATTTTGATTCGAGCTATATAAAACCGCGTGCTCACCGAGGTGAGGATTAGAACGGTGCGCTATTTGAAGTTGACGTTATCAGAGACGACTTCAAATAGCGCACCGTTCCAATCCTTCCACCATTCTCAGAGGAAGGGTCTGCTGGCCTTCCTCTGAGAATGGTAGCATTATTTCTTGAGTATTTTAACAACAATCACTAATCCCCCACCAAGAGAGATGATTATGGCAAAACCCCCTTTGTTTGGGGAGGCACGTTCAGCAGTGAACAAAAGTGTTGATAGGTACTTACTCCTGTGGCTTAGCGACACAAGAAGGATCCTGGCTTCTGACCTAAGACCTGTGTAGGCATCTCGGTTCTTCTCGCCAATCAGAAACAAGATCAGAACTTGAGGATGCTTATAGTTTTATAGCTGGAGTTTACTTTACCACTTTGTTTTTCTGTGATATCTTTTTCCAACTATTTCAATATGACTTTTTTTAAAAAGAAAATTACAATCAAATAATAAAAACAAATTAGAACTAGTGTTTACAATTGAAACAATTAAGCTAACAGCAGACTGTTGCAAACAATCTACAGGTAGCTCAACTGATCCATATCAATACCAGTCGGAAGCGTCCCCAAGACGCTGGCTGCGTTACCCCGCTGTATGGCAATGCTGATGCGCTGCGACAGATACTCACCAGCTTTCGGGTCACGCGTCGCTTCGAGCAGACGCACAGATAATTTTTAAAAACCCGGAGTGCCTCGGTACCCTCGGACGCAAAGGGAGCAAATGTGTAGGCTCTGTCGAAACCTGCATATTCGCCACTTGAGATCCTCGGCTTAATTATTATTACTATTTTTAATTTTTACTCTCAAAAAGAGAAAGTTAAGATTAGTACAATTGAAACGTAGCGCTAAACATATGCATTGAAACCCAAACAGATTGACATGACGCAGCCAAAGGGATCGGCGCTGATGAAATCTCATGTAGTTCTTTCTAGGAAACTAGGAAAGTCAATTCGTCGTAAACCTCAACGCTCCGACAGCTATTTTCTGCTTAAGCTGTTTTAAATCTGTGGTGTTTCACTAGTACTTGCCTTGCGTTACCGGCTGGCCCTGTGGTGCCGGCTTAGAATTTACACAACCCCAACTCTTCCTGCGGGTGTCATAAGAGGCGACGGGATATCCAACGGGATGTGGGCAGCGCAACCCGCATGCCCAGCGTGAGGATTATGGGTACTACCCCCCATATGATAAAAGCCAATAAGGCGTTTGTCAGGGGGAAAAGTGGACCATTCATGCTGTGGAAGTTGCTAGTGCTTATGTGTGCTACATTGGCGTGGTTTATTAACGTAAATTTTCTTACAGGTTAAATACTGGGAGAAGATTCTGGAGCGTCCGCCCGGTAGAATGGCGTACGAGAGCGTGTTTACCGACAACTCTTCATACACGCTCGGAAAGATACTGCTTTCTGCTCCCAATGCTCGGCCTACTTATGCTGAACGAGTTATCAAGTTAGTTATATTATAGTAACTTATTTGAATTTTATTTCATTCAAACTTCTGCCGCGGCTTCGCACGCGTTGTTCCGGGATAAAAAGTAGTAAATATGTTAATCCAGGTCTAGAACTACATCTATGCAAAATTTCAGCCCCATCCGTCCAGTAGTTTTGCCGTGAAGGGGTCACAAAGATCCAAACTTTCGCATTTATAATATTAGTGTGATAGGATTATTTTATTTCAAATTTAATTAATATGCAATATGACGAAAGCTCGCCGTCATTTCTTGCAGCTTTTCTATGTTGTCTTGTAGGTTGTTCGTGAAGATATTCAACTCTTGCGAGGTGTCGGATCACCTGAACAGTGTCCTCTGCATTTCCATCTGCAAGTTCATCGGCGTCGCTGACCAGCAGAAACTCGCCAGCTTCATGAACCAAGTCTGTTTCGGACCTCCAGGTTAGTAATCAAGATACATTCATTGTGATGTGTGTGAGAGACATTCAAATTATAGTTGTAAACTTTTTGTACCTCTTAAGACACAAAATGAAATAAGTACTTATACATTAGTTTAACCCTTTAGGGTGTTACTGGTATAACTTTTGCTCGCGCTTTGCACGCATTTATATGGTATTCTTTCACATAGTATGGAATAATAGTGCGTAATAATAATACGTTTTTCCAAGTCTACATCTATGCAAAATTTCATTCCGATCTCAGCAGTAGTTTGCACGTGGCGAAGTAACTAACTTAAATTAATTTATAATTATATATATTTATCCATCAGATAAACAGATAACAGATAAACATTTTATTTATAATTTGTTAAATTAAACGTCACAATAATTGTTTTCTCATAACAAAATGAAATAAGATATATTCCCAACCACCCAATTAACCTCCCCATCAATGGGGTAGTTGGGAAAGAAATCCCATCCACCCCATTAACTAGAGTTAACCACCTTACTGACTTTTTAATAATAGTATATCTATTAATATATATATATATATATATGTATATATATATTAATAGATATACCTCTATATATATTAGGTCCTTACATATGAAATTGGCGTTTTGTATGGGAGGAACAAAAAGTCGAATATTTTTTAATATAATATATTTAATTAATCAAAGTATGAACCATTATTTTCTATGCACTTTTGCCATCTTATAGGGAGTTCATTGATCCCTTTACTAAAAAAACCAGTCGGACGGGAATCAATAAAATCTTTGAAGGCGATTTGGACTGCCCCATCGGAGTTGAATTTTTTCCCTTGCAAGAAGTTATCCAAATTTCGAAAAAAATGGTAATCTGTTGGAGCAAGGTCCGGGGAGTACGGAGGATGTCTTAGACTTTCCAATTGAAGCTCTTCTAATTTAGTAGCCGTCTGTTGCGCAGTGTGTGGTCTAGCGTTGTCGTGAAGCAGCAGTGGCGTGGAGCGATTGACCAGCCTAGGTTGTTTAGCCGCTAGCTTTTCCATCATGGTTTGCAATTGCTGACAATAGACATCAGCCGTAATAGTCTGGCCAGATTTGAGAAAACTGTAATGAACAATACCGGCACTAGTCCACCAAACGCTTACAAGTAACTTTTTTGGGGTTAATTTTCGCTTGGGGCAGGATTTGGCTGGCTGGCCAGGATCCAACCATTGCGCTGAGCGCTTCCGATTATCGTAAAGAACCCATTTTTCATGACAGGTAATGATTCGGTTTAAAATACCTTCATTATTGTGCCGGTTTAGTAATGTAACGCAGCAGTCGACGCGCGTTTGCCGGTTTGCTTCAGTCAATTCGTGAGGTACCCACCTTTCAAGCTTTTTAATCTTCCCAATTTGCTTCAAGTGAATTAAAACAGTTTTATCACTAACATCGCAGCCTGCAGCTAACTCGGACGTGGTTTGCGATGGATCCGCTTCCACAATAGCCTTCAACTCTTCATTATCAACTTGAGTCTCAGGCCGTCCACGGGGCTTGTTCTGCAGGTCAAAATTTCCAGAACGAAAACGTTGGAACCAAAAACGAACTGTGTTTTCTTTTGCAACACGACCGCCATACACATCATTCACCCTTCGAGTTGTTTCCGCAGCACTAGTGCCACGGCGGAACTCGTACTCGTAAATAATGCGATATTTTAAGTTTTCCATTTTGTAAAATGAGTGACGCAAACAGAAAAAAACAGAAGAAAAAAAACAAATGAATGACGATCATCGAAGCACAAATACATGAGTCTATAGCTGTACAAATTTGAATTTGGAATTCCTTACCAAAGAGGAGAAATTTGTGATTAAAGTGGCCAGTACGAAAAACGCCAATTTCATATGTAAGGACCTAATATTTATAGTTAAATCTCAAATAATTATAAAATTAATGCACATGATTCAGAGTTTAAAAATTCTTCGTAGGTATAAAACGTCTTCTCTACGAGCCAGTCTATCACCAGTCGAGTAACCAGTCTATTGTGTACACTACACTACTATCCATCTTACCTGACTTTTGCATTTCTTTGAATTTAAGTTTATATCAGTGTGGTATGTAGTGATGGTAGTGGTGATCAATTTACGGTGGTACCTATGTCATGTTATGTATTATGGGTCCAAACTAATTTATTTTCTTTCTTTCTTCTATTATTTACCCTGAAATTTACCAATTACAGCAGTCACAGCCAACACAGCAAATGGCTCCCCGACAGAGACCGAACTTCCGACCCCAACATCCTCGGCGCCCGAACCGACGGCCAACCCCGCGTCGGTCGCGCTAAGGAACGCGCTGCGAAGTGTGTTCCGTTCCGAGGCCGACAGACAGAACGAGGCCGCGGCCGCCGCTAGGAACAACGACGCAGACCTGCCTGTATTTGAAACATCGTACGTATTAATACGGTAGTCGGCCACGTCGTTAAGATATGTTTGATGATGATGGTGTTAATTGTCGGCTAAAGTAAACTAAATAATTTAATTGCACTAAAAATTATGCGATCCTTTTCATTTTGAGCGTTACTCAAAATATTAATGATCGCATAATTTTCGGTCGGACAACATTTTTAGTGCTGTCAAATTAGTTTAGATTTGGCGACATCTGAATTGACTCCACTGTCTTTAATATATAATAAGAGACACCTCTTTGGAACTTCTTACATCTTACTAGAGTGATAGGATACAAAGAGTACTAGTAACTAGACTAACTAGAGTAAGAGTAAAAGACTTTAATGGGAAACGGTCTTCGGGGTCTGTAGTTACAATGGGTGTACCACAGGGTTCTATCCTCGGTCCTTACCTATTTTTAGTTTACTTTAACGACATGCCTCATCTTGTAAAGGATAATCACGAGATCGTATTGTTTACTGATGATAATTCATTAATTTTAAAATGAAACGACAAAACACAAATTTCGACGATGTGAATAATGCAATCTCAAAAGTAGTTCATTGGTTTAGTGTCATTAACCATTTCCATTGAAACTAAAACGAAATGTATTAGATTTATTCTACCTAATGTAAAACAAGTTAAGGCTGATGTAAACGTCAAAGGAGAAACGTTAGAAATTGGTAAAAGTACCGTATTCTTAGGAATAACCTTAGATAGTAAACTTCAATGGGGACCACATATAGACAAGCTATCGAAGAGACTTAGTTCTGCAGCGTAACAGTCAAAAAAATCCGTCATCTTACAGACGTTGATACTTCTAGACTAGTCTATTTCAGCTACTTCCATAGTGTTATGTCTTAGCACCGTATTTGTGCTGCAGAAGAGGGCTGTTCATGCAATCTATAATATGGGTCCCAGAGAAACCTTACGAGAAAAATTCAAAGAAATAAACATAATGACAGTACCATGTCAATATATTTAATTAAATTTATTATTGTAGACTCATAAGAATATCAATCGGTTCCCTAAAAATAGCGAAATTTATAATTTAAATACTAGAAATAAGAATAAACTCGCTGCGCCCACAACTAGGCTACACAAGATTAATGTATTTTTTTAAAGGCAATGTATACGCTTCTACAACAAAATACCAAATGAGTTGAAAAAATTATCAATAAATAAATTCAAACAAATTGTCAAACATATCCTTTGTAAAAAGGCTTACTACAAAATATCAGATTATTTAGAGGATAAAAAAGCTTGGGACAAGTTTTGCTCCAACTCGAAACCTAACAAGGTGAAGGTTTCTTGTTTGCTTCATTACATAACCTTAAAACCTTTGTACGCCTAAGCGGCAGAATTCAGTGATCTAAAATAAGTCTTATGTACCGACTGTAAAATTACCTGATTCACAAACAATAAATGAATTATGAATTATTATAAAAAGATTGAAGTGAACAAAAATCAAAGTGCTCAAATCAAACTTTATTTCCTAGTCTTACTTAGGTAATTTGAATTTTGTGACGTGTCCAAGAGTCCTGTAAGGTCTAAAGGAAATAAAGCACTTTGAATTTTAATTTGAATTCTTCTTTCTACAACCATGTTTTATTATGAGTCTAGATGACGATGTGATATGTCAAGAAATACTTATTTACTTCGTATTTACAGTTCACCAGCACCGAGAGTGCAGTCGGAAACCGGACAACAATCTGCGAATTCAGGTAAAGAGCAAAATAACCTAGGATTCCTTGGCGGTCAATTAACGTGTCTACCTACACCTACCTAATCGGAAACTGAAGTTCCTCATTCATTTTCACGTAAAACTTACTCTTAAGTCACTCACATGATAAAGAATTTTCACGAAAACGAACATGAACCAGGAACTTCTATTTTCGTTTTTAAGAGTACGGGCCGAATACACATTTATTTTGTGATGAATGCATATCTAGCTTTATCTAGCTATTTACATCTTACAGACACGAGTTGGTCGGAAGTGGGGAAGGAAAGCGGTGCGGGCAGCGGCGGTGGCAGCGCCAGCGCGGCCACCTCCGAACCGCCAACTACGCTCGCCGACGCAGCCAATGAGAACGCGGCTTTACTGTCTGCGCTCTGCAAGCACGTTGTAATTCACTGGTAAGAACATTGACATTGTTTTCTTACTTTCGTGTATCGGTGAGTGGTTTTCCCATTCTACCTCGTGTGTTCATAAGTTTTGAGACGAACTTATTTAATTAATTTAAAAAGAAAGTAATTCATGCAACCTTTTTTAAACTTTTAAAATTTAAAATTTCGAATGTTTTGAATCAGAAAAAATATACATTTGAATATTTGTTTCATTCTCCGTGAAAATGGCGCCAACAAAAGATTTGCGTGCGACTGTAATTTCACTGTTTCAAGCAGGAAAAAAACCAATGCAAGTTTTTAGTGAAATCCAAAGTTTGGGATGTAGTCGGAACTTTGTGTATTATACCATAAAGAGGTACAAGGAGACCGGCTCTTTAGAAGACCGTGGAAGATGTGGCCGCCCGCGGTCTGTAAGGACGCCCAACATCAAAGTAATCAGAGAGCGAATTCGTCGCAACCCTTGCCGGACTCAAAAGAAATTAGCTCTGCAGACCAACATTTCGCGAATATCGGTGAACAGGATACTTAAATATGATCTTAAACTAAAGACCTACAGTCGAAGGAAAGTGCATTATTTAAACGAGCGTCTTCGTAAATTGCGACTGGAACGATGTCGGAACCTATTGAAGAGACACGATCCAAAAAATATCCTGTTTACCGATGAAAAGATCTTCACGGTGGAAGAAAACTTTAACCGGCAGAACAATAAGGTTTACGCCATAAGTTCAAAGGACGTCCAGCCATCTGTATGCAATGTCCAGCGCACTCATCATCCAGCAAGTGTGATGGTTTGGTGGGGTGTTTCCTACGAGGGGGTCACTTCGCTTCATTTTTGCCAGCAAGGCGTCAAGGTGAAGGCACAAAATTACCAAACCGACATATTGGAAGCGGTGGTTAAACCATTAAATGATACGCTATTCACTGGCAAATACTGGGTTTTCCAACAGGACTCTGCTCCCTCCCATAAAGCTAAGACTACCCAACGTTGGCTGGAGGCCAATTTGCCAGGCTTCATTCGGAGCGAAGATTGGCCCTCGTCAAGCCCTGACCTGAATCCTTTGGATTATTCTTTATGGACGGAATTGGAGCTGAGGGCATGCAGAAAGTCTCACCCAAACCTGGATTCTCTCAAGCGAGCCCTTATTAAAGAATCGAAACGGATTCCCATTGAAAAGATTCGTGCCGCCATAGATGAATGGCGCACGCGTTTGAATTGTTTAGTTTGCATTGAATGCAAAGGCGGCCATTTTGAATGATTTATTTTTAAATACAGATCTAGATGTCAGTAGTTTTAATTTAAATATTCAATAAATGAATACTCAACTCAGCTCCAAAACTATTTTAGTTTTACTGTGTCTCAAGACTTATGAACACACGAGGTAGAGAGTCAATAAGACATTCAGTCATTTTGGTCGCCAGCCGTCGTCTAAATATTCACAAGCCATTTTCCTTTTTGGCACACGTTGGGTGAGAATGGTTTTTTACCCGACTACAAACGGAAGAAGGTTGGCACCCTATGTATGTTTGTATGTAGCTGATTTTATGTTCCCACGTAGCGCTGATTGATTCGTCTCAATACCCCGGTGGATATAGGCTATATAATGTGACGTTAGACAAAATTGAAGGCCTAATGAGACAGCGGGGTCCAAGTAAAGGTCTAAAATTAAATTGTTAGTAAATATGATCGAGTGGGGCATCATAGAAAAGGCCTTTGTTTGTAAATTCTAAAACTGTTTCTCAAAGTTTAATAACATTTACTATTCTCAAGCAATCAGCAAAAAAGTAAGAAAGAAATATATGTAATTAAAAATGAAACCAAACTTAAAAGTCTTAAACAAGCGTTCACTTATTGTCCTTATAATTTTTTATACTTCGGTATCGGGCACCCAGCCCTGATATACCTAGGGTGTACAAGTAGGAACAAAGGTCTCTGACCACCTAGGTATCAAAAAAAAAATGATGAGGACAATTGGTGAACGCTTGTTTAAGACTTTTACGGAGTTTGGTTTCAGTTTTTAACGACATTTTTTTAGAAAGATCTACTTTTCAAAACTTTTGTTATCTCTGTAGCTTAGAAACATTGCTAGTAGCTTCGGTAAGAAATGTGTTAATCGTCATAATATTCTCCAGGCGTTCTTGATGAGCAACAATTATTCCACAGTACTCCAGAAGTAAGCGAGCGGATGCTTTCAACCCTGATCGGCGTGTGCGGTGAAACGCCGTGCTCGCCTCTCATCCTCAGAGAGATGTGTCGTCTAGCGGACGCGCACTCAGGAGCGGATCACAAGCAACTGTTCCCGGCCGCTGTCTCCTGGCTGTCCGCTTGGTGAGCGTTACAAATACAATACCATTTCCTTGCCAAATATCTTATTGAAATACAAATATGGCCCCCCGCACAAGGCCAACCTCTGCGGCGGTCAACTGATCTACACAAATAAGATTACCGTTATTCAATCACAGGCTATCACATGCTTCGTTTAGCGGACGCTCCCTTTAGCGATTGTCATAAGCAAGAGATCGTAGTCCGCTTGTTATGTACTTATTCTTTCTCTTCATTGCTGTTCATTTACCGAACGTAGGACGTGTCGGTCTAATTTGATTTGTGACTACCTTCGCACGCGTTTTTTCGGGATAAAAAGTTGCCTATATGTTAATCCAGTTCATCGACCACATACTCAATAGAGAGGAATTGTCATTTATTTTGAATAGACAACAAATTCCGCCAAATCACTGCGACGACCACTGCACTGCTATTGGCCGACTCAAAGTCAAGCATGTGTACACTCGAGTTGGGCAAGCAAATATTTTTATCGATATCGATAGTCAATGTTTATAAACTATGACCGTCGCGAAAATTAATTACGTCAATAATGGTGATTTTATGATTTTTAAAAAGCAAACAAATCAAATACGTGTATAACTACAAGTGTGCGATTGTTATATTAGATAGAAAGAACGAATTATAAAGGAAGTTACCATTACAGAGAATAGCGGGAGTACATAGGGCATCTTTATTATCGCTATGAACAATCTCTTTTGATAATTGAAAATGAATATTGTAAAACAAAAATACATAGTATAGTTACTTTTTTTACTATATCGATGAAATTATCTGCAAAATCCCGGAGTTTTTATAAAAGTTACACTGATCAAATAACTAAATCAAATTGATAAATTTTAATTACTTCTTGTCATATCGGGAGTACATCGATACATTATTTTATTAGGTCAACACTATATAGCGAGCGAGAGTTGACATTGTCTTAGTGATAAAACACTGATCAGTTTCGGAATTCCAAACCCCATACTTCCTCTCTACTGAGTATGTGCTCGATGATCCAGGTCTAGAAATACACGTATGCAAAAAAAATATTGCCCGATCCGTTCAGTGATTTTGGCGTGAAAGGGTAACCAACATAACATCCAAACTTTCGCATTTATAATATTAGTGTGTTTACTGTAATATTTTCTTCTCTACAGTGTGGATAACCTCAGCGGTCCAGAGATACTAAAGAAGTTGGAAGAAGGCCAAGTAGACGGCAACCTTGCGCCTCAAATCGAGTCGGCTTGCGTGCTGCTGTCATATCTCACGGACGCGCTACACGCTATCAACACCAGCCAGTCTCATTGTAAGCACCAAGACTTACCTCATTACTTATAACAGTTTAAAATAACCATATTATAGTAATTTGGCCCGAACTCTACCAAAAGAAATGGCCATAAAATGACAATTGTGTAAGACTATAAGATTATATAAAGTACTCAATTGCATTGGGTGTGCCCGTAAGGATATATGTACATATTTATAAATAAATTAATTAATTTTATAGTCATTTGGCCCGAACTCTACCAAGAGAAATGACCAAAAACTAAACTACGGGCAGAATAAAGCAATAAAACATACCCATGTTTTATGTACATATGTATAAAAATAGCGTACAGTTGTTACAGAAACTTTGCAAACTTTCGACCCTATCTGACAGTAGTTTAAGCTTTCACCATTATTCTTTTCTCTTCGCTTTTAAAATACTAAAGCAAGCTTTGTTCCATATTTGTGTAAACTGTGTATTTCAAGAGAAAACAAGTAATTTCTAATTGTATTTTTGCTATAGCATGGCGTTCAATAAGCCCCACTTGGGAATCGCCTTCGGATCTCGGATTCGACTTTGAATACAACGAAGAGCAGCAAGACGATGAGGATACTAGTGCTGACGACTCGGTACGTATTGTCTTTTACGTTAGGGACAGAGCGATTACGTTCGACCGATGTGGCGCGGCGGGCGAAGATCCGCCTGCGACGCAGGAGGTTGGGGTTCGATTCCCGCCTTGGAACAAATGTTTGTACGATCTGCAAATATTTGTTTCGGATGTTCTGTGTATTGGCAACAGATAAAAATAGCTATCTATGTAATGTATTGTGTTAAGTATATCATAGTCATCTAGTACCCCTAACACAAGCTCTGCTTAGCTTGGGGCTAGATGATGCTGTGTGGATTTTCCAGCATTATTTATTTATTCAAATGGAGTCAGACACCGAGCCACACGTAGTGAAGGCTAGTGGTTGAAGTTATACTTAGTGATGGCCGAGATCAAGCCAAATAAGTCCATCGCAAGCTTTGGATCGACGAAACTGTAAATTAGCTAGGCACACCCAGATGCAAAACGCACAAAATAACATAAAATGCTGGACAACTCACACGGCATCATCTAGCCCCAAACTAATCAGAGTTTGAGTTGTGGATACTATACAAGACCTATAGACTAGGCTGCAATTACAGCCCTTTTGGCTGTGATTATAATAGTCACAATTCTGACATCCATGCACACAGCAAATTGTCTCTGTCAGAAATATATAAAACTAATGATGTAATTTCTTTCGTAGGACGAAGACACAATGCTCCAATACAAGCTGTGCACGTTCACAGTAACGCAACGCGAGTTCATGAACCAGCACTGGTACCACTGCCACACTTGCAAGATGGTGGACGGTGTCGGAGTGTGTACGGTCTGCGCGCGCGTCTGTCACAGGGGACATGACGTGTCTTATGCCAAGTTTGGGAACTTCTTCTGCGATTGTGGAGCTAAGCCTGATTCTAGGTAAGTTTTATCATCGGCGTCGTGAGCTCTCGCCTGCCCACTGCTGGTCATAGATCTCTTTGTTTGTGCCATTCGCCTCCGTCCTATGCTAGGTCAAGAGTTTAGGCTGGATGCAATCCACGGTCTTGTGGATCGGGACCGTCGTCTTGCGATCCCAAAGGTCGTTGACCTTTTTCGTGTTGCGGGTTCTGCCTCCCTGCGTGTTTTTTGAGTTTTGACGTGAAACGTCTTTCAAATCGATTAGTAAGGGGTCACTTGCAAAACCCAGAATGTTACAAAAATATGCTGTGTAAAGATATGCCATTCTATTTCGATCGCTGCATAGGCTCGCTGTTTGTATAGATCGCCACGCTGGCACTGCAGCTGTATGCAGTTCTCGACTTTCGGCGTATTCCACTGCGACTGCATGTTTTTAGCGCAATTTTATTTTCAGCTGCCAGGCTCTAGTGAAGCGATCCGTGACGATGGGTGGCGCTCGAGGCACTGGCGCCGAGGACGCTCCGCCCGCGCCGTCCCTGCGCCGTCGCCCCTCCAGCCCCACTCCGCCAACGCTGCTGGCCATGCCGCGCAGACCCGTGCTCGCTAACAACATACAAGGTGGGAGCTCTTGTGGACTGGTCGATGATATCGCGTATAACAAGACCCATGCTGGGTAACCATTGAAACCGTTTATTGATTTGTGATTGTGCTAATATACATTTGATCTTAAATTTAGTTTTAGGTCAGCACAATCTACTCTTTCGAGCGAACAAAAATATTACATGTGTTTGAAGTTGACTTATAGCATGCAGTAACCAATTATATTATCAAAAGAATAAAAAAACCTATTTACAATATAATTAAAATCAAAGTATATAATAATCTAAAGTAAAGCCATGTCACAAACATAAAAAAACCATAATAATATTCCAATATACATATAATAAAAACTTCATAATTTCGCCTAAACCGAAAAAAAACCTAAATATTCGTGTCATTATAATCCATTAAAAAATCCATGGATGTCATAAAAACAATTCTCCAGAAGCCAAGAAAAAGTTTAGTTTTCAGTTTCTAGAGAGGAAAAGAAGTTATTTTATTATATTGTTTATAATTTTAACGGACATGTAATAAATACTCTTACAAGTATTTGTGTCGTGGGTTGTTTACAAACATTCTACATCGAGTTTGGATGTGGTATAGACAATATGACATAACACATAATGAAAGAACGTAACAAATTAAGATTACGAACTGCTATGAAACTTGGCACCCATCTATATGATCTCGGCTCTTTTATCGGTGAAGCCACTACTACTATCTGAACGAATTTGGCTAGTTTTCACATTTATGATTTTGTTTAGATAAACTTAATGCAAAACACTACATAGATAGATAGATATTTTTTATTACACATAGAAAACATCCAGAACACCTGGAGCAAGTATCTGCAGATCATAAAAACATTTGTCCCGAGGCGGGAATCGAACTCGCAACGTCCTGCGTCACAGGCGGACCTTCGTCCGCCGCGCCACAGAGGTCGTCATCTAAATGTCGCCGTCGGGCTGTGTCTCCGACTTTAGTCTGTAGACTCCGCTATATAGCGCGAGAACGCGCAACATAGCGCCCTTTGTTTCTTTACTCTAACGATTTGTCATTCCCCAGGCTGCCGCCAATTCCTGACATCATACAACGGCTGGTCGCAATGCATGGAGCGCGTGCGTCGCCTTCTAGACACTCTAAGCGCGCCGGTGAAGGCGGCTTGCGAACGAAACGCGCCGACCGGCGCGCACGGTCGGGCGCAGAGAGCGTTGGCGCAGCTGCATTTAGGGGAGAAGAAGTTTACGCACACTGATAACTTGATGCAGGCTACTTTAGGTGAGTTTTTTATTTTATACTACACCTGCTCGGAAAGTGACATTCCTTTTCCAAACTTAAGCTAAAAAGTACGTCATTACAGGCGTACTAGAATGCGGGTCGAAAAACTCTATGGAATTTCTTTTCTCACGCGTTTGCCGGGAGAGAATAATGTATGGAAATCCATTTCTAACGTGTAATTTTTTTTAATTTTCTGAAATTTGAATCTTTAGCTATGGTTATTTTCTTTCTTTTCTTTTCTATGGTTTCATACACAGAGTTCTTACATCTAAATATTTTATCAAAATACCAACATGTGAAAAGACGTAGAGTTACAGATTAAAGACATTTTATAACAGATTTTACAGAATGTCGTCAAGTGATAGTGAAGATTTTATGACACCGCAAGTAATAAAAGAAACTGCTCAAGCAGTGAGTGAGAACCTAACACGAGAAATCCAGAAATAAATAACACAAGACTCATGAAGATTTCGTGTATTGGAAAAACAAGAAGAGTGCAACTTCTTTTTCGGATAATATTTTATTTTCCTCGTAGGTGTAGTACAATGTACTCTAACGAGAAAGTGCAATTCCTACCTTGTGTATTTTAAGGATACACTCGATAGGAATCAGTCACTTGCTCACCTTGGTGAACAATGTGCTATTACCACCTGGGTCGCTTCAAGACAAGTGTGAATGCTCTTCTACTAGACGTTAGTGATACATACTTAGTCGCCACATACACATCCTTTCTAGCCAGCAAGTTAGGTTAAATTATTCAACATGCCAGGAGGATGATCATCACGCCTCTGCTTCCCCAAAGATTGCCACAATTGTCGGTCCTGCGCTGCCCGCCTCCAGCGGTTTCGATTTTCCTTTACTGTGTTTTCAGCTATGTTCTAGTTTTTTTTTAATCTAAATCTTACTTATGCAGGTTCTCAAGAAGGTGCATTCGAGAACGTTCGCATGTCGTACACGGGTGAAAACGGCCAGACCATACGTCAGCTGATGTCGGCACACAAGTTGCGCCGCGTTGCCATGTGTTGCCTCGCCTCGCCGCAAGGACGGCGCCAGCACCTCGCTGTGTCACACGAAAAAGGTACCTATAGCTGTTGTAATAAGGTTTGAATCCGTTAGGTTCATAGTCTTTGCTTCGCGTTGTCTTCGAAAAAATGTACGCGATTGCCACGGAACTTGCATAATACTTTCATATTTATACTTCAAATTCCTTAATATTTACTCAGTTTTTTAAGTTTTGCTGGACAAATGCTAATCCCTCGGGAATAAAATGTTATGGGACCACCTCGGAATAATTTTCCATACAATAGCGAAAGATATTTCAAAATCGGTCCATAATTGACGGAGAAATCGATGAACATACGTAAAAAAACATAGTACATACAACCGAACATTGAACCTCCTATTTTTTTCGTTGAAATAGGTTTTGCTTGCTCGTACATCAACCACGGCAGCTCATCTTTTCAAAACTAAAATGCCTTTCTCAATAGTCTAACATAATAGGTCTTTACCGATGAAATTGCCGTTCTAGTTTGGTCAAAAGTTTGGTCGACAATGACGAATTAAAGGCTGTTGTGGAAGCTAATGATACTCAGTCTACGGCTGAATTAGCAGCAGCTTTCGACGTTAGCGTCAAAACAATATTACAACAAAATAATATCGCAACTGGATTATTATAATATAATTATATTATAATAATCCAGTTGCGTCAAATTGGCAAGGTAAAAAAAAAACAGACGGTCTCCAAGTTACAAGAGCTGGGGTTGGAGGCTCTCCGTCATCCGCCGTACTCACCAGACCTTGCGCCTACAGACTTCTACTTTTTCCAGAATTTGGATAACTTTTTGGCAGGGAAAAATTCAATACCCAAGAGGCAATGAAAAATGCTTTTGAAGAATTTGTTGCCTCCCGTCTATAGTCTGTTCATCAGAGCAAAATAAATAACGTAAACAAAGAATCAATGGTTCTCAAACTTTTGTCCGTAATAATATATAAAATATGCATTTTTGGATTTGCCTTTATCTTTTAATTAGCAAGTATGCATTATAATCGTCACCTCTTTAAAAATGTCTTTATTCACTGCATTTGAAAGTTTGTGAATTGTTGGCAACTCATATTTAAAATAAAATCCACTTTTCATCTTATTGCACTCAAATTGAACTCATCCAACTACTTATAAATGGAAGGCTTTGGTGTTGTGAGGTGTTGGCGACGCCAGCCCGCCTGTGCGTTTATGTTCCTGTATTATTTTGTACATACAGGCTACGTGAAAAAAAATGAATAGCATGCCACACACATGTAAATTGGCGACTTTTATTGTTAATTACAGTAAAACCTCCTTATCTCCTTATCGAAGTCGCGCATTTCGCTATTCGCGGGTAAAAAAATTGCGACTCGTTTCCTGTATTCGCGGATAAATATTTCGCGAAGAGAAAATTACTAAGTTTTTTAAACGTTTGTCTAATAATTAGTAGGTATTGTTAAAAAAAACGAGTTACGTTATGTGATTAAATTGATTTTTAGTATGATTCTTTTTATTATTTTGAGTTCTTGGAACGTATCCCCTACATTCCTATACAAATTACCGTTCCGTATCCACGACTTCTGTATTCTCGGCATATTTACGGAACGTATACCCCGCGATTAAGGAGTTTTTACTGTATTATTTAGTAGGGTTATAAATGCAACGAAAGTTTGGTTATCCTTGTATTTTTAGGTTCTTTTTAGTGTAATTATTGCATAGAGGCGGTGTCAATATAGAATATTCTATAGAGTACTTCGGTCCAGTCTAGGTAGGTTTCGTTCCTCCAAGGTGACTTGAAAGTTTGGTCTATAAACAACCTTTTTCATGGTATGTTTATGTTATTTCTTTTGCTCGGGTGAATAGAATATAGCTGATTTCTTCAAGAACGGCATCAATAAACTGCCACTGCGTTGGCAAAGACGCATCGATTGCATGGGTGTACTTTGATTAAAAGAAATAAAAAATAAATTTCGTTAACTTATTTCTAATAAAGTTGCAATTTCATAGGTAAAGACCTAACATTTAAATACTACTACTAATAAATACTATCATCCTTTATTCCACAGGAAAGATCACAGTGCTCCAGTTATCAGCGCTACTGAAGCAGGCCGACTCCTCCAAACACAAGTTGACACTAACCCGCCTCTCGTCCGCGCCCATTCCGTTCACTGTGCTCAGTCTAAGTGGAAACCCCTGGAACGAAGATCTGTTGGCTGTTTGCGGCCTGAAGGAGTGCCATGTGCTGACTTTCAACAGCGGAGGTTAGTTATACCACATATTTTATAATACTATACGTTATACTTTTGTTTCACACACATACTTTCACATGCTACAAATTTTTCGAGAAAATAAGCAGAACACTTCTTCGCTAACTTTTACAACAACACATTTGGCCTATTCCACTGTAAGAAATTCCGGTGGATGACGAAAGTATATCAAAATTTATTTCATTTAACGCATTCACTGCTCAGCGGACCTCGATGCAAGGGCGCGCCTCTGCACATCTACAGCATCTCAATGTAGGTACATGTGCGACCCTAGCATTCGGTATTGAGCTATTTTTGTAAATTCTTTTTATTGTATTTTCTATATTTTTGTCCAACGTTTCTTATATTCTCAGGTGCAGTGGCCGAACATCTAGTGCTGATGACGGGACTAGAAGCCAACAACTACATCATCAAGGCGATTTGGTTGCCCGGCTCGCAAACACAACTTGCGCTGGTCACCTCGGACTTTGTCAAGATATTCGACCTCAGCCGGGATTGTTACATTCCTATGCATCACTTCTTGGTGCCCAGTGGAAAGGTATTAAACTTGACACATAATAAAATATTATTTATACAACAGACATGACCCGCCAAATTCGAATAAAACTTGACATTTGTACGAGGTTAACTGGTTGACGCCGCGGCGGCGTTCGCACGAGGCGAGGCGGTGCGGGTCGGGTGCCGGGTGGCTCCAATGAGCTATGACCTTAAAGCTTGACATTAGTCTTTTACGTACTTATTCCTTCCTATGGCTCAGCGACCATGGATCTCGGTGTCCAACGTAAGACTTCTCCAGGCATCTCGGTTCTGAGCTGTCTCTCGCCTGCTAGTAACTTTGAGCTTGTGGAGATTGGCTTAAGACTGATTATCTTCCATTCTCCAGACGTGTCTAAGCTTTTGTTTATAAAGTTTGTTTTTCTTAGGTTCGCGACGTAACGTTCGTGAACCAGAGCAACGTAATGCACATGCTATGCATGAGCAGCGCAGGCCACATCTACTGGCAGCCAATGAGCGACGAGTCGCGCGCCTCGCTCGGAACCTTCTACGTCACCAACACGCTCGAAGTGCTGCATCCCGAGATACAGGTAGTTGCTATTATCTAGTGTTGTATAATACTTAGATAGTTAGATAACAACAGCGCTGACACATCTACTGGTTGTAAATGAGCAACGTGGGTTCTTAAAGGGTTGCTACTATCTTAGAAGGTGATGAACAGCAGGATTATGTGGTAAGGTTTTATTTATGACGACAATTTTTAGTGTTTTTTATGACTTGTCTAGGCTTATGAGTGTTTTAGACAGCGCTCAATTAGAAGGAGGTGACATGTTATATCCTTAACTGTTTTTCTTCAATGAATCGGAAACTGAATGGAAGCGTTTATCTACCTACGCTTTACTCCGGTTTGTTACACCAAGCACTTTTATTTCCACATATATTTTTATAAAACTTTGATCATTGTCATCAATATGAATACGTTATAAGTACGTGTCTGATCTACAGGACGTGGCTGGTTTAGTCGGCGGAGGAGGCGTGTCAATCTACTACTCACACACTCTCAAGATGATATTCTTCTCATATGCCCAAGGAAAGAGTTTCCTTGCACCGCTAAACACCGTCGAAGAAAGCCTAAAAGGTACAAATCTCTCCAACTTTAGTAGCTTTCCCCTACTAACAACACATACACGTATTTGTTTATATATATTTGACTAACACAGTATTTTGATTGTATTCTGCTCGCATACAAGCTTATATTAACTTGGCATTCAGGCCTATCGTACCGCGAGAGGCGACGAGCCTCGAATCAGCAACTCGAAATTGTTGGAGGTTTGTACAAGAACACTGAGCAAACTTCGTAAAGAGACCTTAAAGTTCCTGCGAAACGTAAGCTAGACAATCATATTACTTGATGCGTAATTTTCGTTCAATATTGCTGTTATTTTGCGGTCTCTTTTAGATCTGTGCTCCGTGTAAAATTGCATGCATTCAATAATAGTTTTTGCTACTCCCATTCTAAGTGTTTTTTTCTTTGACTAGGCACAGCAATGATTACCCTAACGGCGGTAACTCAGAAGGAGGGCGGCCGCGGCAAGCAAGCTGTGCAATCGCTATGTCAGTGGGCGGAAGTGGCCGGACATCCGGGTCTGGTGACAGCTGTCATGCAAGCGTCAAACAACCCTGTAGTGTTGATGCTGACACCTTCAAACATTTATGTGCAAGAGATCAAGGTAAATGTGAATTCTATTTTGTACCCTTAATGTACATTCACTATCATGTTCGATGTCACGAAAGCAGTAGGTACCTATTTGTCCTGATTAGCAAACTAGCTCGCTTTGTTGGTAATTTAATCTACTATGACTTTTTTCGTTATAAAAATATCGTAAATACGCCTTGATCATATCACCCCTCATCTGTCAAATATCAAAACATAATGAATTGACCAGCATTATTATTTATTTATAAACCATTTAATACCCACGTGTAGTCCATAAAATTGGTCGTAATTATTGCCAACAAGTGGACTAAAAGTCCTTATTCATCATTCATCATTCTTCTGTTTGCTTTACCATCCACATCCGTAGTATCACATCCTCGTTACTCTTACATAGATTAACTTCTTCTCCAAGGTGGTACCGGCCAAGGCAAAGATAACGGACATGGTCGCAGTTCGACACTGGTGCGGCGGCGGCGATCAAAAAAGCACTCTAATACTACTCTGTGAAGATGGAAGTTTGAGGATCTATGCGGCTAACGCGGAACAGACGGGGTATTGGCTGTCGCCGACCATTCAACCGATACATGCGCCGAGACGGAAGCCGAAGATTGTCGCTCATGCTAAGGGAAAAGCGCAACAGGTGAGATTTGTCTTGTTTTGTTTTGTTTTGTATTTGTTGTTATTTTGTATTCATCACTAGCTGACCTGACAGACGTCCGGTCTTAACCTCTTTTATGTACCAGTACCAACTTAAAATTTTTATGTGTTTGTAATATGGAAATTGGTGTTCGTTTTAATGTTCATGGATCTTATGTCTCAATAAAGAAATTATTATTAATTTTTTTACTATGAATATTCCTATTTCTAATTTTTTATATTTTATAACAAAAGAAGAATTAACGAAATCATTCGACCCGTTCACGTTTGATGCCGTGACCAAGGGAAATAGGGATTCATTTGTATTATGTACACATATATAAATATAGATTATCATCAGCCTATGTTGCCGCAAGCATCTGCTTGTAGTCTTTCGCAGGTCGTCATCCCACCTGGCCGATATGTCGATATATTGAGTCTACTGAATAGGCTAGTATCCATTAAAGGTGTTTGCAGATGGCAGCGGTATCCTTATAAGGGATCCATATATGGGAGTAGGGTATACGTTCAATAGTTCTTTATTAATAACAAAATTGTTACATGTCAGGTCGATAAATCTAAGACCCACTTAGAATATACCTAAGCTAAATAATTCTAATAATTGTAGCTACAAAACACAATAAAAATAATATTGAAAATATATCTTTAAGATAAATAACACAAGCATTACTAATAATAAAATCATTAAATATAATTATAATTTGAATTTAATTTCGTTTATCGTTCCACCTGTCCATCTCAAGCATGTTTTGATATACGAGTACATATGTACTTGTTCTGGTTTCTATTGTATTTTTGCTATTCTCGATGTTTCAACTGAGTAATTTCCTATTCTATTCTGTGTGTCTGTTAGTCTGTCTGTCTGTGACTGTCTATTCCATCGTTAAGCCTGATTTCCACCGCGAGCGAAGCGGACCCATTCAGACTTCATTCAACTCGCAAGAGTATACTGTATACTGTATTTCAATCAACAGATAGTCGAGCGTAAAGGACTGAGCGAGCAGAAAGCTTTGAAATAAACTCCGCTCACTCATCTCTCATTGCCCGCTCATTACCCTTTCGCGGTGGAAAGCCAGCTGTACTTGCAAACGGACCGTCGTTATCATCATCATTTACAACCTGACTTTACCCGCTGCTGGGTATTCGTATGCGTAATAAAATAAACATGTATTTATCTAAGAATTCACAATGTCTACACAGGTGGCCACAAAATCCAATGCGAGCGGAGCGGCGCAGTTCCCGATAGATTTCTTCGAGCACTGCGTCGCGATGACTGACATTGAGTTCGGTGGCAACGATCTGCTGCAGGTCTACAACACTGTACAGATCAAACACAGGCTCAACACCACAGGTAATAATTATGCTTCGTTCTTTCACATCTACAGCCTAAACTAGTCCACTGCTGGACATAAGCCTCCCCGCCTGCCCTGATAAGCAACTTAATGGCTTTAACCAGGGTGATGCCATAATCCCCACGCGGGTCAGTGATCCCGCACTACGATCACCGACCCGCATGCCCAGCGCCATTATGACATCACCCTGATTAAATCCATTAAGGTGCTTATAGACTAGTTTAGGTTCACTGACGACCCAAGAGTGGAGGTGTTAAATGTACGCATTAGGTCTAGATGACGCTGTGTGGAGTGTCCAGCATATATATATTTTTTTTAAAGCTTCTGCCCTTCCTCAGGTAGAATAGTTTACTCACCTTTTACGACAGCCACGGGCTGAATTGGAAGGATCCATTCTTATGCCGCGAGCAACAGCCCACGGCCATTTTTTCTATCAGTGACCGAAAAAGGATAACTATCCAGTTTGGAGTAAAAAAGTTGGTTGTTCACGTAAAATAAATAATGCTGGACACAATCCACACAGCATCATCTAGCCCCAAGCTAAGCAGAGCTTGTGTTATGGGTACTAGGTGACTGATATACTATATACAGAGGCAACATGCGCCATTTTGTGAAAAGGATAGGCATAGGATTTCGCGTTCATAGGAGCGAGACAGAGCATACGTTTTAGGAGCGGCGTAAGCGCAAAAATCAAGTTTTGGCTTATTTACAAGAAAACTACACAACTGAATGAAGAAACTGTTTCAAGGAACCAAATAACTAGTAATAACCTACGAATCAAAACATAAATCATTTCAATAGACCGCAGGGTTCCTGAGATCTCGACCAAATAATGTGCGAAACAGTGCACTTTCAAGTTTTTTTAACGTTATTTTTTTTCGCAATCGTGTTTTCACATTCAAGGAACCAAAGAAAAAATGATGATTTTTACGTAATATGAGTTTTTTAACACGAGGAGCCCGTGAGTATCTGAGATCTCGGCCTAGTTTGACAACCAAACCTGCTAGTTTCGCCTCTTAATACAATACATTACATAGATAGATATTTTTTGTTATACATAGAAAATACCCAGAACACACGGAACAAATATTTGCAGATCGTACAATAGTTTGTGCCAAGGCGGGAATCGAACCCGCAACTTTCTGCGTCGCAAAATGTAAATGTATTCAGATATAATAAGAAACTTACTGTATCCTATTTTTCAGGTTTATACGTGGTGTCGACAAAGATGAGCGGATTCGAAATGGAAGTGATGAATTCGGATCCGAACATGGTTATCTGTGGGATTCGCGTGCTTTTGGGAACTCAAGATGTCGCAAGAACTCCCTCATTCGTCGAGGTAAATTAAACTTAATTTTCTACACGCTGTATCATTCTAGAAAACGCTCTTGAGGAAATTTGAACCTTATTAGCTTCAAGTTGTCTAAATTCTTGAATGAATGCGAAAACGTTATTGCTTACTAGTTTCTGCTCGCGACTGCGCACGCCTTGTTTTATTTTATTTATTTATTTAGAAAAACAACGGCTTAAACTAACTTAATCATTTTACATAATAGCAACAGATAGCCAATTAAAATTTTTTACGTGTAGTGACAATTTAACTAACTGTTGTGAACTTAAATACTTCTATGTAACATTCAAAGGTTATCTATCCCATGGGAACAAATTTATGGAAAAAGTAGCCTATGTTTGATTAAAATTAACCAGTTTGATTACTACACCTATGCAATATTTCAGCTAAATCTATTCAGTAGTTGTGGCGTGAAGAACAACAAATATCCATTTATCGATCCAACCTTTCGCATTCATAATATTAGTGTGACGTTATTTATTTGCATTACCGATTATTTTGTTTCTTAGTTGTACGGTCGTACGGTGCAAACGATCGTGATGCGTAACCGTTGGTTCGACATACCGTTGTTACGCGAAGAGTCTTTGCTGTCTGACAAGAAGCTCGTCATCACTTTCGGACCTTCGCAAGATCCTGATGGCGTCACCATGGTTGATTCAGTGAAGGTATGTAGCTTAGTTGGTTTGTGCGTATTAAAATCCGTTCTTTGGAAATTTTACTCTAGCTTATTAGTATAAAAGTAAAGTAGTTTTTGATTGCTCTGTTTCATTGTAGATAAAAACTGTTAATATAATTTATAATTTTTAGGTGTACGGCAAGAATAAGGAGCAGTTTGGATGGCCGGAAGAAAATGAGGACCCATCAGCGTGCCCGTCTTCTAGCAAAATCCCTCAAGTGAGTCAAGAGATATTTATTGGGCCTATGTAGTTCCTGGTAGCGCTGCAACATAGATGGTTAAAATTGCACTAATAATAAATACACTAATTTAAAATTATATTCTCAGGAAACAGAAAATGCCGGCTCAGCGAAACCCAACTCTCTAGAACGCCTAGCCTGCGCTGCGCTTGAAGCGCTAGAACTAAGCGCTGGAGCGCCGGCGGCGACCAGCGGCGAGGGCGGCGCAGAGGCAGCTCGCAAGTTGCTTTGTGCGCCCGCTAGCGCCGTGCTGCACGCGCGCGCGCAGTGTCTGCTGAGAGCGTTGCATCACTCGCAGTACCATCAGTACAAGGTGAGTCTGTAACTTGTACAACACTAGAAATAAATAAAAACGCAGACGCAGTAGAGTACGTGAAACGTCTGGTGCGTACATGAGAGCAGCACACAGCGCGGCACGCTTCGCTCGCCGCATTGGCACGGCGTGTCAATGTACAGATCATGGTTCGCTTCGCTCGCCGCACTGGAAAGATCGTGAGCTTTATCAAAAGGGACCACACCCTCTCAAATCGACCATTGTATTGCTGAGTAATAATAATAAAAAATAAAAACGCACGATGGTTTTTGCTGTCATTTTATTTCTTCAACATTCACCAAAAAATCAATCTTCCACAGGACCAAGCGATACTGAAATACGTGTGCAACTCGCTCAAAGAGCTGCGAGACACTGCGGACGCACACAACATAGACCCCGAGGCGTACTTCCGATTGGTTCTCCTCGCGAGAGGCGTTGCCGTACCGAGACCCGCTAACTTGGTGAAGTACACTGCGCCTACGCCCACTAAACCTGTTCTAGGTGAGACTTATTTGTATTGTTATAAAGTTCAGTTTCCCCTAAATAATTGTTGTAATTCTGTTCTATATAACATAGACTGACTACTGCTGATTAGAATTAGGTTAGTTTTCATTTGGCTTACCCACAACGCCAACACTCACTATAGTCTATTCAACCGAGCAAAAGAAATAACGTAAAAAAACTATAAAAAAGGTTCTTTATAGAACAAACTTTCAAGTCACCTTCGACGAACGAAACCTACCTAGACTGGACCGAAGTACTCTATAGAATGTTCTATATTGACACCGCCTCTATGCAATGCACCAAGAAGCACATAAAAATATAAGGATAATCAAAGTTTCGTTGCATCTACCGGGTGCGGCGATTGAACTGTCCGTCTCTATCTAACTGTTTTAAAATTTGAACCACTGAATCGAACGCCGCCAAAATTTCAAATGTTGGTCTTTGACATATTCTTTATCATCATTTGAAGTGATTTTGTTGTGAGAAAAACACATACGAATTTAGAACAATGAATTTAAAACGAAATTCAGTGATTGCTCTTCATTTGGGGGGAAAATCGAATATTGAAATACATCGAGCGCTGCCAAATCTTCAATTGAACGAGAAATTTGTGCATCGCACTATTCAACGATATAATGAGACTGGTAGCGTTAAGAAACGCTACGGTGGCGGACGACGCTGTACTGCAACAGGGCCAGCAGTTGTTAAAAAGGTGCGTCATCGATTAGACAGAAATCCAGCGCGCTCAGCAAACCAGCTCGCGAAGGATCTCAAGGTGAGCGATCGCAGCGTTCGTCGCATATTAAAGGAAAAGCTTAAAGTCTTACCATTAAAAAAAACCTTTCTCAGGAACTCACTGCTTTACAGCGTAGCAAACGGTTGGATCGATCGAAAGAGCTGATTCGGTTGTTCGACTGTGGCGAGCTTCCCAACTTGGTGTTTTCAGATGAGAAAACTTTTTGCGTTGAACAGTTTTTAAACAAACAAAATGACCGTGTTTGGTTGAAGGGACGTGTCAGCGACCATTCAGACGAATTGCAAGTCACTCGACGCCAAGGAGCCAATCATGCTCTGGGCGGCGGTGTCTGAAAAAGGCCGTTCTCCGCTTGTTTTTCTTCCAATGGGTCGCAACCAAGTCAAAATAAATCAACAAATCTATCAAGATAAAGTCTTGCACGCAACACATTCGGTTCTGAGCGTTGGACTTTCCAGCAAGACTCGGCACCATCGCACAGAGCAATTGGAACGCAAAATTGGTTAAAAGCAAACGTTCCAGTGCTGATCGACCGAGATATGTGGCCGTCGTCATCACCCGACTTGAATCCGTTGGACTTTTGTATTTGGGGTGTTTTACAGGCCAGGGCCTGTGCTAAAAAACACACTTCGCTGGAAGCGCTCAAAGTTACTCTTACGCGAGAATGGAATTGTTTGAGTGACGATGTCATTCGAGCAGCCTGCGCTTCTTTCAGAAAGAGACTTTAGCTTGTAGTAAAGGCTAAATGCGGTTTTATTCCTTCGGAATAAGTGATAATAAAACTTTGAACTTTCTATTTTCACATGCCAAAAGTGTAAAAATAAATACTGAAAATTAACAGAAATATTTCATTTTCACATACGGACAGTTCAATCGCCGCATCCGGTATAACCCTATACGCAACGTATGATTAAGTAGTAAACCAGAACAGTAGTTAAAACGTAATTAAGCTTGCTCTGTTTCTTACATTAAAAAATTCTTATAGGCGACTGGTCAATCTACTGGATGGACCACCCTGACCAAATAGACGTGAAAGACAAGGACAGAGAGCCCCACCTGTGCTCTTTACTCACGAGCGTTCTATGGCGTCTCGCCCATTGCAAGTCAACGCCGGGTGGACCGCCTACCATTTTGTCTTACGGGCTGAGACATACGGAGCATACGTTACACGCGTTGGCTGATACTATACATGCCTTCCAGTTGCATGGGGATAACGATTGTGTGAGTAGTTTGTCTATACTGTTTTACTCGTCAAAGACAAAGACAGACAGAGTAGTTCTAAAAGAAGTAACGAGGAAGTTGTACCTCTGCTTTTTACTTTTGAGCTCAATCTGTTCAGTAATATGTATTAATATTTTTAATGGGAGTGCATTCCATTTATCTGATCAATCTGTCAACTCAACAATGATTTAGCCTTACTCTACCTCAGTCGTGGATAGCATCTAAGCAATCACATCAGTGCATGAGGCAAAACATCCTCACTACGAGTATATAAAATCTTTCGATTATTTTCACAGATTGACTTCGGCAATCAGATCTACCTATCTCTACTGTTAGCTGAAGACCAGAACATCAGTTTTGGCGCTAAGACGGCTCTGATGAGAGTGCTGCGACCGCGGGTCAAGAGGCGACGCGTCTACATACCCTCCCCTCCAAATACTCCAGGTAAAGTGGTGCTCTTCATTACTAATAGTTGGGATAGACCAGTAAAGCTAGAGCTTAAGCAAAACTGCCAAAGGGATATCAGCTAGCTAAGGATAGTAGGGAACTCCAAAGGTATTGAATTCAAATCACCGAACCCGTCGAGTATAGATAAAAATTTTACAGATTAAAAATAAAATCGGCCGACAAAGCCAAGTTACATTCTTTCATTATTTAATTTGTGTCTTGGCAAGTACATCATTAAAACAAATGCGGTGGGTATAAACTTGCCAAGGCACAAATTAAATTATGAATGACCGTAACAAATTAAAACTATGAACTGCTATACATACTTGGCACCCATCTATATAATCGCAGCTCTTTTATCGGTGAAGCCACTATCTGAACAAACTTTGGCTAGTTTTCACATGTGTTTTTGATTAGGTATAGGTTACTTTTTAATTGACTTTTCATAAACAACGTAACTTCTTGTATTTTCATAACCATTCTTTTACGTAGGAGCGGCATCCTCAGTGACCACAGCTCAGCCCACAAGCTCGATAACCGAAGCTGCCATCTCAGAAACAGACACGAACCGCGACGAACAACAGGACAACCAGTTTATGGACGTCGACGACCCGATCGAGCCCATGGTTATGATGCCTCCTGAGAGTAAGTGCCGTCTACTACAGACAGTGCGAGAGAGACGGGCAGACTTTTCATGATGCGCATCAGTGCGACTTCACGCCGCGCGCTTATTTACAGACACTACACATGCGTAACGTGTAAATGTGTTGAAGGTGCCAGCTCTTTCTTACTAACCAAGCTATAACCCGCTTACATTATACAAGGTGCCACGTTATTGGTGTACCAAGCCGGAAACGGGTTGTACACCCTATACCCAACTGATCCACATGGTTGATTTTCAGAAAAAAGTTCTTTTTAATTTTCATAAAAAAAAAACTCAAGTCAAACGCTAACCAAAGCGACAACTCTCACTTACGCAAACACACTATTTTGCCAAAAAAATTTTAGGGTTCCTTTAAATAGGCCGCCTTTTTGTACTAGATTTACCTCCGTTTATAAGATTTTAAAATTTCGCGATTTTCTAACTTTGCTGAAGATTATTTATCGGGTATTTATCGCGTAACTTTTATTAAATTATCGATAAATAATCTTTATTAGGCACCTACATAGACGTACCTACCACGAAACAAACATACCTACCTACAGATAAACATTAAACAATAATAGTTTAGAAGAAAAATGTACGGAACCACCGTAAACTTTTAATTAAAATATCGATAAGTAATGTTTATTAGGCACCTACGTAGACTTACCTACCACGAAACAAACATACCTACAGATAAACATTAAACAATAATAGCTTTGTAGAAAAATGTATGGACATTTATTAAAATATCGATATAATAATAAAAATTGTAGGTATGGCTAAAGACAAGATGGCCGAAAAGAAATAATGCCGCGTGGTCGTCTCATTGGTTCACGTAACGCCCCTACTCCGCCTACCGCGCCTCTGAGGGCTAGGCCTGGCGCTAGACTCCACACATCTAGTGTGTATACCTAAGTATGGGCGGTGACAATTTAAGGTCAAGAACCTTACTGATGAACAGCTGATGATAGAGTCGGTCACTTTCATTTTGTGGATGAAAGTTTCGAGGACTTTTTTTTTCAGTAAAAAACCTTGAAACCCAGTAAGTGCTAGAACAAAAAATGTTTGTTTGAGAAGGGTAGACAACCCCCTTCTCGCTTAGTACAGCAATAACGTGGCACCTTTTAATTACATTATAAATTTGGTAATGCGGTATTTCTAAAGTCCACGCGAATTAAATCACGGGCGGGTCAGCTGCGGGGGGTCGGCAGTATAGTTTTTCTGATATTTATTCTAATTTATGTGTATTCAGGCTTGGAAGCTCTCCTAGACATACCACCGGACGCAGATGACGAAACCATGGTTGAGCTGGCCATAGCTCTCTCGCTGCAAGACGAGGCGCGCCGTGCGCCCGCCGCGCCGTCCGCGCCGCCGCCGCCCGCGCCCGGCTTCAGTGACGTCACCGCCTCTCCACCAGGGTATGTACAGATGTATGGTACAATCCGAAGAAAATAGGTGAGGCTGTATGGCAGGGACGCATCCGTTTTTGAGTACGTGAAGCCTGGGGCCGAATTCTGCTAATCAATCACTTTACTATGACAATAGTATATGCAGAATCGTCCGTAGATGAAAATCTAGACTAGATAGTGCGTGCGGTGGAGAGATTGATAGAATGGTTTCAACCTTCACACGACACGCGTCCGTCCACCTGTAGTTTATTAAGGTAAAATGCCAAAATGTGTCATTTTGAGACGATACCATTGTTATGGTAAAGCGATTAATTTAGTGGAATTAGTGGTGTGTGCAACAAAAAACGCGCCTCGCTATGTGAGTGTGTTCGGCACGCTTAGCTTGCCACACTGGCACAGCATATCAATAAACACAGCGCGCCTTTACTCGCCACGCTGTGCGCAAGGTTATACTAGTACTAATAATACTGATAACTCCTGTCACTTTAAAATCGTATCGATATTCTTTTCTGACTTCAAAATCGGCATAAGATTTTGCTCCGAATAAAATCCAATCATCTTTATCTTCTCATTGTAGTTCTGACGACGAAGGCAGTACCGCAGCGACAGATGGCAGCACTCTCCGCACATCGCCTGCCGAGGCGGCCGGCTCCGCTGGCTCCGAGAGCGGAGGCTCCGGTGTTGATAGCATTGGAGGCGTTTCAGGACGCAGCAGTGCTTATGGTAACTATCACTGTTAGCAACGGTTTCAGACAGATGGCAGCACTCTCCGCATATCGCCCGCCGAGTCTGCCGGCTCCGCTGGCGGAGGCTCCGGTGTCGACAGCATTGGAGGTGTGTCTAGAAGTACTTATTTGGTGACTTCGTTCTTTTAATGCAGGATTCAGACTGACAAAAGCATTGGGGTTATAAATAAATAGAAGTCATCTAAAAAGCAACAACCCTTTGACTGTGTTTTTGAATGACGAACGCTACATTTGCTTTATAAACATGTCGCCTAAACCGCGCGAACACTACACTATTATTGTTTCTCAGCTTGATAAAGCGTCTATACAGTGCATTCACAGTTATTTTACCTCTAGCTGTTAGGTTGGCAATCTGTGTGTCTACCATGAGTTTTACAATCTATACTCGCTAGTGACTGTAGTTAAAAAAAATTATGAAAACTTGAACAGCGCCTCTAGCGGATAGTTGGGTACTAAAATGCGCGGTACTAATATTTACGTAACTACTGTAGTAACGTCAGGCGATCTAACTGTGACAACTCATGGTAGACACACTGAGCGTTATATTGCCATATATAGCTTCTATGACTCCCTTAAACGAAATGTCAAAAACAGAATTGCTAATATTACCTAACTATGCCGATTTAGTATTACACTTTGTGTGAAAATGGTACAAATAATACGTATATACGTATATAATATTTCTTAAATATTTAATCAGGTATTTTGGAAGTAATGTTTTTAATAAAATATTTATCTCCATACAAAATCAGTACAGTTGTACCAATATTCGATTAACATAATATGTAAGTACCAATAATATTATATCAATCAATAATAAACAACAGATCAACATTCTAGTTTCCAGTTTAATTGGATAAAATGTTTAAGACGGGTAACCCTTTTTTACATACCTGTAAGCTTTTCAAGACGACTCGACAGTTATACCAACACTCAGAAAACATCTGTCAGAGGTAAAATAACTGTGAATGCTCTGTACTTACCTATTTTATGAAATTATTTTCTTTTTGGTAGTTCGACTGACAATCAAACAGTCTTGTCTTAATGTTTTACCGATTCTATTTATTATGACAATCGATTTTGTTTATGAAGAAGTAGTAATCGATTTGTTATTGTTACTTCAACATTTTGTATTAATTTACAGACTTTATTCAGGCGTCTAAATTACCTTATTTTTGAAATCATATATTTAATAGAATAAGATTTTTTTTATTTACTTCTTGCTTCTGCACGCGGCATTACCAGCGCTATTTTCAATATTTTAGATGGAAAAATCATCTACAATAATCTTCGTTACATGTTATGCCGGCTCGATAAAAATTGAAACTTTCTTAATTCCCCATATTTTTCGAGTCGACAGATTCGCATCTCTATCTGTAAAAAGTAACTGTGTCTATGAAATACTTCATTCTGTCTTCATTCACTCGCTTGCCAACAATTAGGGAATTTCATAGTTGTGCATAGCATAATATACCAAACAGAAAATAAATTCGTGAATGGGGAAGTAAGTATTGTATATTATTTATTTTTTTTGCTTTAACATTTCGTGATTGTGATGTTTTAGGGGAAATGACGGCCCCCTCAGTGGGTACGTTCAGTGTTCCCTCCTCCACGGCGGCCGGCATCGCGGCTCCGGTCGCGATCGCAGGCTAGTAATGTTTATACATGTAGATTTTACTATTTTAAATGCACGATATTTTCCACGTACTTTGGTTTCAATGGTGTCAATTCAGATGCCGCCATAACTAAACTAATTTGACACCACTAAAATTATGTCCGCTCTTTTTATTTCGATCCTTTAAACAGGGACGACAACATTTTCTACCTATTATTTATATTGAACTTTACTTTACAATTATTAGCTCAGGATCTAAGATTCTATGATTTCTGATGATCTGAACACTATAAAATACACAATCTTTTATCCAAAATTAATAACCGGTAGTCAGTTTTCTTAACAATTATTTGCTCAATTCTAAGATTTTTTTTATTAACCTATATATTCCCGCTGCTGGGCAAAGGCCTCCCTTCCCTCCTTCCACACTAATAAAAATGTCTACCTGAAATCTATAGCGATTTCTGCTATCTATTAAAACGCGTAGTGAATTTTCTATTGGAACTTATTTTAGAGTTTAATATTTTCACTTTCTAAAACCTATAAATAACCAAATTGTGTTGTTTAAATGTTGAATTAAATCGTCTTCATAAGTCTTTTAACCGGATACGTGTGTTTTTACTAAATAGCAGTTAAAACTATGATGATTTCTTAAAAGCCTTATAAGCATATCTACACATCTTCTGCATCAAAACTCTCATAAATAATACCTTGGCCTGCACTGATCAATTACTTATCTCGCACTAATTCATAACTTTACTATACCTCAACATCAGAGCTAATATAATATTCCAATAGCAGGTCCATCCAACTCATCGTCAGTCCAACCCCTGGCTTCGACCTCGGCGAAGACGCAAGAGGCTGAGGTCGAAACTCGCAAGCTCCACGCATTGCGTATATCGCTGCTGTCGTCGGCTTTGGACGCGTTGCCTAAGCTGAGAAGGCTGCCTGGAGTGCGGGCTATTCCTTTCCTACAGGTATGTTAATTTTGAACGTTCAGTGCTTTATAATACGATTTTATCTAACTGCGTTTGAGCATAGTCAGTGAGGCGAAGATCGAATCCTGTCTTATACTTTATTGGTCCGGTTCATGGAGCAGGTACAGAGAGGAGGGGGCCTAAGCAACTGTGCACTGTGATTCTCAACTAGGTCCTGACGTCATCACAGTAGGCGTGGCCTTAGTCAGTGTACTGCCGGCGTTCGTCCTGTGCACTGCTTTGTCAACGGGGCAACAACATGAATTTATCAAAAAGGCGGCCGTTATTAGAATCCAATTATTTTATCGATTGCCCCACGGCTATGATTCATCAATGGAAAGTAAATAAAAAAAAATATGAAATACGCAGGAAATAAAATAAAGCCTCATTTAAATTAAATATTCTATCTACATTATTGGAAGTACATTCACTCCGTGAGACAACTATTATAACAATTATAACAGTTGTTGTTTAGTTAATTTAAAGTACGTGAAGAATTAAATTTTAAATTATGTATGTTCTAAATTTCCATTCGAAGATAATCTTAAACGGCAGTGGATCACAAAAATTGTATCCGTCCTTCATCATACATACATCATCATTATAGGCTTCATAGTGACAAAAAAGGCGACATGCAACTTTTGATTTAGGCGGGTATTACTTGTTTACTTCGTGGTACGAAAATTCTGAATACGTGCCTGTTACACCCTACACTTAGTGACATCTAGTGTGATGTAGTTAAACTACGTAGTATCATCGACACAGAATTAATCTAGCAGTTTTGTTATTGACCGGTAGATGGAAAATAAAAAAGTGGCCGGGATCTAACACTCCCTCACCGCGCAAATTGTCACGCGTTGTTTTTCATGGAAATCTAATTACAACATCTCCTCTCTGTACCATTTCCATGGTCCGGTTCGACATATTGTTCGAGTCATTAGAAAAGTTGTTTTATATGTCAGCTTGTACAAGCCTATTTTTATTTTTATCTGTTAGGGATAACAAACAATCACACTTAAATATTAACAATAGGAAATCTTACATAAACTAAATTCTAAAAGTGTGATCAGCCCCGTTAACCACAAGTTACTACAATAGAAAGGGGTGGTGTTAGTGGACTTATAGTACCAAGGTATTAATATTAAAAACTATTTAGTACATAGGTAATCAATATATTTATAGATATACGTAATATTAAAGTTAAACAAACATGACAAGGCTATGCGAGTCAAGCCTCGCGATTACTCGGACAACATGTGGATCCGCTATTAATTAACTCTGACACAGTTTCATTGGCGCCATCGAACGGTTAACAAACTCCATTACTTTATTTCATTTACAAAAAATAAAACCTTATAATAAATATCTAAAAACGCTTACAATAAAACTATCGTAGTTTGACGAATTTATTATAAACCTCACTCACCCTGAAGAAGTCCGTGGTTATGGGATGGAACGTTGTTGATCTTCCGACACAAACAAGTTTCGTAGTTCAAGCGGGTTACGCTTACATTCATAATGAATACAAAAACTGTTTCTCAGGTCGTACTAATGCTCGCCGGCGACCTAGACTCCACAGTCGACAGCGATCGGGTAGTCTTAGACCGACTACTCGAGCTCCTTGTCAACGAACTGGACATCCATCCCGAAGAGAAGACTGGAGAGGAAAGCGATAGAAAAGAGCTCCAACTGGCTATCATGAGACTGGAACTACTTGTGTCCGAGTTGGAGAATGATGACGTGGCAAGCGATGAGGGCACGCCGGTCCAGGAGCGGACTAATAGGAGGGAGCTGCAGCTTGTCATTATGAGGTTCCTGAGTGAGTATTTTATTAAAATTATACTTGTGTTTGTGGTGGTCTCCTAAAAACAGCGGTTTCTTAAGAGTCTGGGCAAAAGGAGGGAGTCCATGAGTGATGTGCGACTGTGAGTATGAGTATATGAGATCAAGTGTGTGTGTGTGTGTGTTTGGAGAAAATGATCGGAAGGAGCTGTAACTGGTGAAAATGAGACTGGAACTACTTGTGTCTGAGTGAGAGAACATAAACAATATAATGTGGCAATCGAGTAGGGCATTCAAAATTTTCAAGAATGTTTTCTGTCCAAAATGATTGTTTGAAATTCGCTCCAAACACCACGAACCTTTATCATAAATTTCACAGTTTTATTCCTCCACAGGTGTACTAATGGCCCGCTGGAAGCAACACCCACCCGGCGGCCCGGCGCCCAAGGAACTGATCGGCACCGCCTGCGCAGCGCATATATCCCGCCTCTCTGCGCAGGCGCTGGTCCGAGCCGGCGCGCCCAACCACTGCTACAGGGTGCTGGCTGCTCTGCTGCCTTATTGGAAGGAGAGGGGCACTAGTGAGTGGACTGTTAAGATTGTCTCTGTTGTTAGGATTACACATCTACCGCCTCTGCGCAGGCGCTGGTCATCGAACCGACTACATTGTACGTTTCAGGCGGACGATCGGCTGCGCTACAGAGGTCTCCAAAGTTTAACAATGTTTTATCATTTCAGCAACTGGAACAACGCCAACTGTCCAGCAACTGTTGAAGCCGCAGCCGCCTCAGCCGCTGCCAGACATGCAGCCATTCTTCGTCAAGGAGTATGTCAAGAGTAAGTATTTTATGATTTGCTTTTCTTAATGCGATTAGTCCTTAAGAGGTTTGGTGGTCAAACTAGGCCTTGATCGCAGTACTCACGGGATCCCCGTGATAAAAATGTACGAATTACATAAAATTCAACATTTAACATTCAAGGAACCAAAGAAAAAATTGGTTCCTTGAATGTGAAAACACGACTAAGAAAAAAAAACACATGAAAGTGCGCTGTTTCAAACATAATTTGGGCGAGATCTCTGGAACCCTGCGATCTACTGAAATTCATTGAGTTTTGGTTTGTAGGTTATTACTAATTATTTGGTTCCTTGAACCAGTTTCTTCATAAGTTGTGTAGTTTTGTTGTAAAAAAATCTTGATTTTTTGTTCCAAAAACGTATGCTCTGCCCTTCTCCTATGAACGCGAAATCCTATGCCTATCCTTTCTCAAAATAACGCGCATTGCGCCCTCTTAACATTTTTCGAGACCTATTTCGCATTAAGACTTTGAACATTGGTCCACATTAGGTGGATAACCTATCGCATGTTAGTCCGTCATATTGAACGCGTTATTGTCTTGTTAACAAATATTTAATAGTTCACAATCTGTCGTAGATTTATTTTATACCACACATTACTTACAATTTTATGGTGACTTGTAACTACGTATCGTACGTATCAATAGATCTAGATTTCTTAACTATACACCCATTTCCAGGCCAGGCTCTGGAAGTATTCGACAACTACCCTCAACTCCTGATGGAGATGGCCCTACGCCTGCCGTGTCAGATCCACAAGCACTGCGACCCAGCCAACTTCGACATGCGCTGGAGGACTCTGCTCTGCGAGTATATGATGAACCCTCAGACTCCCTTGAGGTATTATGGGCCTTTTAAACCTTATTCAATTAGTGACAACGCTGATAATCCATTTTGTTTTTATTGGCACGTTTGCGGCCGCTCACGTTTTCACGATTTGCTCAATAGTGCAAGCACTGAGTGACCCGATGCGGGTGCGCATTGCGGAGCGTATGAAAAACGCAAATTGTGCAATGCGCTGTCAACGCGTTAAAATATTCGTTTATTCGCTTCTTGTCTGGTACACCCTGCACGTCTCAGCGGAAAAAAAATAATTTCATCAAAGTATCTATTTCAAAGCTGATTTGAAAATATTGTGTAATATTCTATGCCTTACTCATTTTATTCAGGAAACAAGTCCGCAAGCTCTTACTTCTGCTCTGTGGCACCAGGGAGCGCTACCGTCAGTTACGCGACGTTCATGCGCTCGACACGCACTTAAATGAGGCAAAAGGACTGCTTACCTCTGACCTGTCTTATGACAAGTTGGTCCAGCTCATGGAACATCTCAAGGTATGAAGATTCTTAGCGAAATTAGTAATTAACAAATTACAATATTAGAAACATTTCTATAGTGCCACAGTGAAGTAAAAGTAAGAAATGTGCTTCGAGATGCTGCCAGTGTTTTCATAATGACGACGTTTCTTTTTGCGATATGACGCCCGTTTTTTCTTCTTTCTGAACCTCGCACTACTGGTTGTCTGTTCATAAGTGTCACACCAGTGATGCTGAATGGGGTTAAACTGGTCAGGAAAAAATTATTGGCTTTGATTTTTGTATTGATGGGTGTAATCGGTGTTATTGACTTTGCTCGGACAGTGAACACACTAAACGTGCCTTATAGAGTAATATAAGTTTAATTTAAGGTCTTTTGCTTTCTTTCTTTTATTGTATTTTATTTTTGTAATTTTTATTTAGGTATGTGGTATGTATGTAAGTGTGGACAAATATGTCTGAATAAAGAAACTTTTTATTTTTTTATTTTTATTTTTATAGAGCTGGTGCCTTTCAATCTCATGCTTACCAGCCGTGAGTCTGAGCTAAATCGCGCGGCGGTTTTGCGGTAGCAATTCGGCGATGATGCGTGTACCCTGTAAACGCACTTTTAAACATTCCTTTCTTCATACAGTCATGCGCAGAAATCGTAGTCGCTCGCACCGGCAACTGGCAACACACGTGCCTATCCGAACGTCGCGAGGCGCTAACATGGCTCGTGCGGGCGGCGAGGCGCGTGCATCCGCACGTGGCGCCTACCGTGCTGCAGCTACTGCAGGCGGCTCTGTGTGCACCAGTTAACCACAACCAGAGCCAGCCCGCCAAGCAAGAGAGCAAGGTATGTGTACACTAGAGTAAAGATACTGTACTTACAATCGTGCATCTTTGAGAGGCGTGAGCAAGGCAAGCTGCAGGCCAACTTACTGCCAATGGCCAAGTGAGTCCGTCAACAAAAATTGATTGCACAGTCTTATCTTAGTTGGGAAACTGCTATTTGCGCTGACATCTCGCATGGTAGTGTATTGTGCACAATGCCCCTACCTAACTAGGCCCAAACTAATCCGAATCCTTGAAGAAACCGAACAGAAACTTTGTTGATTGACATCTGATCTGCGTTCAGCACCTCATCAAATGCTGAAAAAACTCACGCAGAGCGATTCATCTGAAATGTATGTACCTACTGTTTGTAGATATTCATCAGATAGCGAAGTACTATAACTGGTACCTATAATTTAATTGACAAAAGTTCGAAATCCTCGGCGCGCGAGTCTCGCTTGTACTTGACGGATCTTGCTTCTTATCTGGTGTATTGTATTTGTGCTGATAGCGATTAATTTTGCAGAATTCCACGGAAGGATCGGCCCGCGAGCCGAGCTCTGAAAACGATCAGTTTGTTTCGGACGGATCCAAGTTCCAGGAGGCAAGAGTGCCAGCTTTGGTGCAGCAGATACTGAAACAGGTATGATTATTTAATTTCACTGAAATTGCATTATAATGCGGGGTAGGGTATGTAGACCAGGTATCCTAAAAGTAAGTACCTAAAAGTAAGTAGGTCTAAGGTATACATTGGACTTTAGACCAATATAACAAAGGCAAGCGATAGCTAGTGCTTTTCGCTGATTAGTTCCCGCACTCGCTCGTCATCGTTGTCACGTTGCTATGCAATGTTATTTTCTTTTAGTTCATAAAGGATCAAAAGGAGACTATACCTACTTATTCATGCCTGACTTTTAATTTACCTTTGTGAATATATAGATTTTCATTATTATGTACCTACTTACGAATATTATTCATATTGTAAATCAATAAATCATTCATACCTTTTCTATTTCCAAACTACTGAATCATATAAAATTTACTCTAGCTATCAATATGTGACAAAATAAATTAATTAATTAAAATACCAAGCAATATAGCCGGAAGTATGTTTCCTAAAAAAAATAAAATATAAATGTTATTGTTATTGTTTTATGGTTATGTTTAATGTTTTCTTTTTGTGTATAAGTGGTTTTTTTTGTTTAATATTTACTTTGGTTACCATGATGTTGGCTTAGTTAGACCAAGTAAATTTTTCCTTTCATTAATGTATGTTTTTAGTTTTTGTAAACTGTATTTCATTTTGTTTTAATTTTGTCCTTTTTATATTATTTTTTATTTTTGTATTTTACATAGCGTAGGTCTGTTCGTGACGTCAATTATTAGGGTTCTATCGGAAGATCAGCGCTCGGTAGGCCTCCTACGGGAGCTTAGCCAGCGTTATGCTGAGTTAGGACCTTTTTATAACAGCTTTATATGTATATGTACCTATCCTATAAGTGTGTCTTGTCTTTTTAACTGTTCGTATTGTTGTTATAAATAAATGTCTTTCTATTCTATTCTATTAAATTTATATTGACACTAAGAGTAACATCCGTAAGTAGGTACACAATAATAAAAATCTATTTATTATACTCACAAAGGTAAATTAAAAGAAATTCACTTTGCTATAGGTGATTATTTTCAGCTATTATGATGTTTTATGTTCATAGGTACCCGAAGAGGAACTGAAAATGTTTGTAAAAGCATTCCTACTGGAAACCAACACGACAGCGGTTCGCTGGCAAGCGCACGCACTTCTGCTGGCTATTTACAAGTGAGCCAACAAAAATAAACGTACTTCCGATCACCTCAGAGTAGAAATTTCAATCGACATAATCAGTTAACTTGTAATAATTTTGTTCCTATTTGTCCCCAAAAAATCCCATGGTTATCCATACCAATATGCACCTATTTTCAATCAACACAAAGTTTAGATTTGAAAAAATTGTAACGCCAATAACTAACAACTTTTCATGCCTAATATAACTTCTTAGCCGCAAGGCGGTGATGTCAATATGTGCCTATTTACAACCAACACAAATTGAACCACAGCTTTGGTTGGTCAGGTTTAATCTTTACCCATTGTGTCTAGCAACTCATCGCAAGCCAACCAAGCGTCCCTAGTATCGCTGCTATGGGGCATCTGGCCGACGCTGCCTGCCTACGGACGCAAGGCGGCGCAGTTTTTGGACCTACTCGGATACTTTACGTTGAAGACTCCTGATATTGATACTGAGGTAACACTTTTTTAAGACGTTAAATTGTTTAGTTTTTTCATTTTTATAATGCGTTGTTTGTTTTTCTTTTCTGCTAATTAGTTTAGAGTGACATAATCGCAGTGTGATTAAGCTCTGAAAATTACCTCCATAAGTCGCCCTGATTTTTAGAGATTAGAGATCTTTCCAGAATGTTGGCAGTAATGTATCCTAGCACCTCTCAGAAAGACTCACCATATTAATCAGGCCTCAAGCACAAGGAAAGCTACTTATCGGTTTTGCTTCTGCCTCAATTTTAGAGCTTATACCTTAAACTTTTCTTACAACTTCATTGTAAATCTTACTCTTTCGCAGAAATACGTCGGCAGCGCGGTCGAACTGCTGCGCAACCAGAACCAGCTACTATCATCCCACGGCAATGCAGCTTTGTATGCGGCTCTTGGCGCCTTTGTAGAACTGGATGGATACTATCTGGAGTCGGAACCGTGCCTCGTCTGTAACAACCCTGAAGTACCCATGCAGACTATCAAACTGCCCACCATCAAGGTAATATGAACCTTATAATCATAGACACATGGCAACGCAGCGAAACCTTCTGTACCGTAATGTTCATGAGTAAATTTGTCGCCATAAAATACACTATTGTCTCAACCAACGCAATATTTCATTTTAATAATTGCGTTCTATTTAATTTATTGTTTTAGTTGGAGAGTATAATATACAAAATGGCGTGTAACTCAACGGCCGATTTTGTTACTGTGTCTTTTTATTTGGCACTTAAGTTTCCCTTTCTTACAGATCGACTCGAAATTCACGACCACCACCCAAATAGTGAAGCTGGTGAACAGTCACATGATCAGTCGCATCAGCCTCCGTATCGGGGACATCAAGCGAAGCAAGATGGTGCGGACCATCAACTTCTATTACAACAATAGGACGGTGCAAGCGGTGCAGGAGTTGAAGAACAGACCTGGTAAGGGAGCTTAGATCTTGCAGCCAGCGTCTTGGGGATGCTTTCGACTGGTATTGATATGGATTAGTTGAGCTACCTGTAGATTGTTTGCAACAGCAGTTAGCTCAATTGTTTCAATTGTAAATACGCGTTCTAATTTGTTTCTATTATTTGATTGTAATTTTCTTTGTTTATAAAATATGATCTTGTTTGTTTTTAAAACTTAAAAGTTTCGCGTTTTGCTAACATAATAACGATTTATTTATCGCGTGACCACGATCGCTGAAACGCGATGGTTGTTTGTTTTTATCAGAGTTTGATTTTGTTTTTCTTTCCTTAGTATATATCAAATGTGAATCGCTTTGGCAGTACACACTGACCAATGGTAAGTGCATTGGCCAAAAGTGGCCAATGCTCCTACCATATATCAAAATACAATATTCAACCTTTAAGCTTTTGAATAAGATCTTTAAAACATTGGCTGTGGCAGATGCGATTGTGTTAAATACTTATATAAAATCTTATATTCAACAAACAATTTTATTATTGTGATTTTTAGTTCAGGTTTTAAAAATCACAAAATACAATTTACACTTTTAGCCACGGTATGAAGTTGTATTTCCCTCACAGGCATGTGGCACAAAGCCAAGCGCGTTCAACTGCAATCAGGCCAGACGGAGGTCCGCGTCGACTTCCCGCTGCCGATCGTCGCTTGCAACTTGATGATGGAGTATGCTGAATTCTACGAGAATCAACAAGCTACTGGTGAGAAATGTATTTTTGATTATAGAGCCAGTTTAGGGCTGCCAGCGGGCTGCTGTAGCAATCTCCAGAAAACAGATAAAGATTCTCTGCTATTTTTAGTGGTGTCAAGCTTGCCTGTCCCAAAACGTTCTTAGTTTTCTCTCTTTGGTTGTTGAATATGTAGAACTGATGTAGGTACTACAATGTTTGAAATATGTTTTCTTTTAGGTGAATCTCTGCAATGTCCTCGGTGCTCTCAGTCTGTGCCGGCCAACCCCGGCGTCTGCGCTAACTGCGGCGAAAACGTCTTCCAGTGTCACAAGTGTCGGTAAGTATTTTTTAATTTGTATAAACCGCAATTGAAGCTTAACTTTAAATCTTCTCTTTTAGCCTATAGTAGTCTTATTTAAGGATTCCTATAGAATTGTACAGATTGTACTCAAAATATGACACTGAGAGTAACTGCTAACGGGTGTTTTCTATGTATAATAAAAAAATAAACTATTTACTGTATTGCATTAAGTTTATCTAGTACCCATAACATAAGCTCTGATTAAGTTGGGGCTAGATGATGCTGTATGAATTGTCCAGCATTAGAGGTATAATTTGTTTGCTGTAAGGCAGTCAAAGTCAGGGATATATAAGGGGGCTATTGCTCATCAAAAATGCCATATATCAACACATTTCGTGACATTTCCTCCCCAGTGCCATAAACTACGACGAGAAGGACCCCTTCCTCTGCCACGCCTGCGGTTTCTGCAAATACGCCAAGTTCGATTACACACTAACCGCGCGCCCCTGCTGCGCCGTCGACACTATTGAAAACGACGAGGAAAGGAAGAAGATGGTGCAAACTATCGGATCCCTGCTGGATAGGGCTGACAGGGTGTACCGCCAGCTTACTACCAACAAGCCTCTGCTGGAGGTTTGTGTCTAACGCGTTAAATGGAGTTTAAGTCAGAGGTGCTCAAACGGTCGTCGCCAAAGCTTTCCGGTCGATCGTGAGTTCTATGGAGCGGCAGATTTTAAATATTAGAACTGATTCGGTACGCTACGCATACCGAATCGAATCAGCTCTATTAATTTATGTACGATTGTAAATTTTTGTGACTCGAGAATAAATGAAAAACTGTAAACGCAGGTTTAGCACTTCTATCACCAACAAGAACAAGATACAAAGTGGAGAGGATGGTGCTGCCATCTGCAAATACCTTTGCGCGTACTTAGTAGAGACGAATTGATTTGAGCACCCACACTCCATTACCACCTCGCATCTCTTTCTTATGCGAGTACAAGATAGAGCCTCGCCTTGAACATTGTGTGGTTATTTCATTTTCATGTCAACTCTCTCACAGTCCCTCCTCCACAAAATCAGCGAGCACCGCCTCGAAGGTCGCCCGGGCGATGAGAACAGCAACGCTTCCACCACGTCCTTCGGAGGCGCGCAGATCAACCGCGTCATACAGACGTTGGCGCACAAGTACTGTGTCGACAGCAAGACGCATTTCGAAGACCTGTCGAAGATCATACAGAAGGTGCTGGCTTGCAGGTAAGGTGTAGTAATAGTTTGAAAATTAAGTTCAACAATCATATATTTCGTAATTTTAAGAACAACACGTCACAATTGTTCGTAAAGTTATTGTTGGTTTCATAAATTATTCGAAAACTTCTAGGATTGAACTCTTAAACCTTCTACGGAATACTCAATACAAATGAGCTCATGAGCTCAGTCACTGCAGGAGCAATTATTTGCATAGATAGCTGGTAATAGCACGCCAAGTTTATACAGTATCTTAAACGAATACCTCAACCATGTTCAATGTGTATATAGCCATAGATTCAATATTAATATTAATTAAAGCACTTGTTTATTTAATATACATAGATACAATAACAGAATAAAACAATTACAACTAGTATATACAATAATATCTAGAGGTATTCCTTAAAAATCTAAGCCGTCACCAGAAGGCAGAGTGCCCAGAATGCTGGCAGCATTGCCACGTTAAATGGCAATGCTAATTCGTTGACCGCAATAGAAGCCAGCATTCCGATCACCTGTCGAATCTATAAGAAGCCCCACCAACCCCAACCCCAAACGGCTCAAATAGTTAACCTCCGTCAAGATTTGCGTATTTTTATGTTAATTTATAAAAATATATTTGTAATTATATTTAAAATGTATGTTTCTATTTCAGAAAGGAGCTTGTGTCATATGATCGAACGCAGTGCGACCAGCTCAAAGGAGAAGCGGTGCCAGTTTATGGAGGATTGGTCCAAAACTACGACGGGGAAGTCTCTAAAGGTACATATTTGTCGATGATATGTTGTAAAGTGTAACTGACGAATGGATGCTTTCACCAGCCCATTAGTTTGAAGACTGGCAATAAAATTAACCCGCATATCAATGTGGCCACCACACGCGCCCGTCTTAGGCCCGGCACCGCTCATTCACTGTGAACGCACACCTAGACTTACAGCCTAGTTCCTTCTCATATGGACTATTTTTTTTAATTTTTCACTGTAGTTAAGGCCAAATGTCATTCTCGTCTTCCTCAAAATTTCGTCCGCTTTCCGGGACCTTACATTTACAATAAAATCAGTAGTACTTTATCAATTTAACCTGTTACGCAACATAAATATAAAACGTCGATATGCAATTGGCTTAAAACACTCAACAATGAACAAACAGAAAACCTGGTGATCCCGCTAAAATAAACCTCATTTTCAATTTGTTTTTCTCCTTATACTCCATTTACACTAACCTTATCTATAGTTTTGGTATGTTCTCACGCAACTTCGTCTTAATTAACCTATTATGTACCTCTAGGTAGGCACGGCACACTCCTGTGTAGGTAAGTTTACTTTTGTGTGGGTACATTAAGGATATTATTATTTTTACGTTTCTTTTAATAAAACATACATTGATTATTTATTTATTTTCTTTTTTGTTTGTATTTACTAGGTACTGTTATTTTTATGTATTCCAAATTATTCTGCAGAGTAAGGCTGGTGACCCGTACCACAGGTTTTACAAACCTCTCTCTGGCACCAGTCTCTTACAAAACAAGATAACTTCATATAAAATTAAGCTTAATCCAAAAATTGTATACTATTATCTTTTGTAAGAGAAAATAAATATATTATTCAATTAAATTTTCACAGTATCAGGCGGCGGCTGCTACGGATGTTCGTTGGCTTGCGCCGAACATTGCCTGACGTTACTCAGAGCTTTGGCGTCTCAGCCCGAACATAGAATAAGGCTGTGTCGCTTCGGATTGGTGCAAGAGTTGGTCCAGCATAACTTGCACCGAGGCACTCCGCAGGTAAATCTTGTAGTTTTACAAATAAGGGTCAAATTTCAATAAATATTGAAGTTATGTTTAATAATTACAAGCTTTCGCCTTTACGCCTATTAGTAGGGTGTACCTTACGCTACTGCAAAAACATTCCTTCCAGACATCTAAGGCATATCACAAGTAAGCGTAAACTGATATGATAAAACTGATTAAAAAAAAAAGGTTAATCAACATTATATACATGCGACTTGCTAACAAAAGCCTTGTGGTAACAGTAATAAGGTTAACTTTCTTGTTCTAGTGCCAAGAAGAAGTCCGTTCGCTGATCTGTTTGGTAACACGCGACAACTTCCCAGCGACAGAGCAACTGTGTACTTTGCTCACTCAGCGAATAACTCTCTCGCTTATGGGCCACGCCGCTTCGCAGGATCATAACAACTCTGTAAGTAATTTTGAACCTTAATATGTATGTCTATGTTAAATGTTGACACCTTATTTGCAGTGTGGAAAATTCATACTTTTAAAACTTTTCGTTCTTAAATAAACCTTATTGGTTCTAAAGGAAAATCGGTGTAAAGTTCCATCAATGATCGTTCAAAGTAAAATTTTCGTCAGGCATTTTTTTTAATTTTCATTGTTCATTTGTACAAAATACAAACCTAAATTCTAGAATTATTTTACTTTTGAGAGAAAAAAAAACACAAAATCTTTATTTGTTTTCTAGGTGCGTCCACTGGTGTTGCTACTAGGATCCCTTGTCAAAGTTCAAGATGCCGTCGACTGTTGGGAGGCGAGACTGCGTTGTATCGTCAAGCTATGGGTGTGGTGTTGCCCTCAACTGACGGAAGTGGCGGGCATAGCGCCCGCTGCTAACGCCATCTTGAAGGCTGAGGTTTTGGAGGGAATACCGGGGATTAACACTTCGTCGCCTAACTGTAAGTTCCCTTTTTGCTTATAGTAGCTAAAAAAATATTTACGAGATAAGAACGCGTTCACGTTTTATTCAATATGCAATAAAATTTAGCAATTATTTAATAATAAAACACCCTCACCGCTGGACAAGGTACGGTGAAGAGTGCGCTCTCACTAACGCAGAGGGGAGCAGAGCCCTCTAGTTTCTGATTAATCAATTCGCTCCACGTCAGTGCGAACGCACTCTTACGCCCCCCGTAAAACACACGAGCGTGTGCTACCAATGTGTAGTGTAAACATAAATATATAAATAATGCTGGACAATTCAAACAAGTGTCTTACTTTGAATTATTTTATGTTAGCTCACCAGTTCGCGCTGCAACAAGTGGCGCTCCCTTGCCTGCGCTACATGCAGCAGATAATGGCGCCGCCCGTCGCCTCGGCCTCGACCACGTCAGCTGATTCTGACTCGACGAAGGAAGCAAAGGTAAGATGGAAAGAAGAGATTGAAGCACTTTAAAAGTACGCACTTTTAAAGTGCTTCAATCTCTTCTTTTTTCATATTTTAGTAGGTATCAGAAACAATATCCTTATACAGAGAGGAAATATTAACTCCTCTTCGCGTCGATGTCCTTACAGCAGGCCACGGGGATTGTTCTCTAGGGTTGAATAGACAACAATGACATCGCATCATTATACATTGCGTACAACAATCAAGTTGAAGTAAATAATAAAATAATTTACGCATTCCATGACAAAGTGACGTAATTTTTCTCTATTCTACGCTAGACAACAATCCCCGTGCTTGGCCTACTACTGAGGGTCGGGACTTGTTCTCACCAAAGCAAAAAACTTGATCCCCGCGGTCGCTTTCCAGATTGTTACTAGGTCGCAAGCCTTTCCAGATAGAAATACCACTCATTAAATAGACCTGCAACTTTAAATTCATTATTATTTTACTAAATACTTTTTGTTGTATTCAATTAGCTTACGAACCAATTTCCACCCCAACAGGAGACAGCAAACCTCAACGCCCTTACCCCCAGCACCAACGCAGTGCCATCAGCCACCGGTAACGTGGTGGTCGACCTAGCGGCGTGGCTAGCGGGCGGCGTGCCTCACTCGCAATGGCGCCGCCTTACACCTTCCAAGATAGCGCCGCCGGCCGAAGCGTCGCTACCGCCGAGGGACACGCACCTCGCACACAAGTACATCGGGAAATGGAGGGAGAGGGTGAGTGTTAGACTACTCTAACCACCAGTAACGTGGTGGTAGACTCACGCGCAGTGACGCCTCCTCACGGCTTCCAAGATAGCGCGGGTGAAGGATTGCGGTTGGACGCTTTTCTACTGATTTATTTGTTTCCACCCATAGTGATAATCGATGACCTTTTTTTTGTCTACAGACTATGATGTCCCACGGCATGCGTCCTCTGTCGCTGGAAGCGAGTGGCTGGCTGAAGCCGGTACTATTCGACCCGAGCTCGCGCATCGCCCGCGACACGGCCTGTCAGATGCTGCGCTCCTTGTGTGACTCGTACGAACGCACTAAGGCGGTGAGTAAAATTAGAATGTGTAAAAATAAAGATCGGTAAGTTGTTGTCGTATTTTCTATCGCAAATATGAATAAAATATTGAATTCGAATATTCAATAAATAAATAAATAAGTAAATAAATAATGATGGACAATCCACACAGCATCATCTAGCCCCAAAGTAAGCAGAATATTTCAATGGTTGATTCGTGGTTTTCATTAGTTAGAATTTGCATGAGCCAATAGTACTATTTTCCATAGACCATGTCCCACGTTTCCACTGTCGCTGGAAGTTGGTGGCTGGCTGAAGCCGGAACTATTGACTACATTGTGATCCATAGACAAATATGTCTCACAGCATAATTCTATCGTCTTTTTTGCTTATTATGCAAAGTAATTATTTGATAGATTTAATTTGTGCGCTGCTTAAACCTTGCAGTTTATCTATCTCCGGCGTGGCAAGAAACTTCTTAAATCAAGTATCGTAAAATACGAGGTTAAACGTACCCATTCTCATTATTCCCCACGAACGTCAGTGCAGATCCCCGGAACTGGGATCTGCACTGACATCTCACATCGGAATGTATTGTGCATTTTGCAAATCTAACTATGGAGGTTCCGAGCATGAAACAAAGTTTAATGTAATATTTAATTAATGAAATAAACATTTTTGTATTTGCATTGTAACTATCATATTTTGTTTTCTAACAGATCCTGATACTTCTGACCAGTTTTCTACCTGAAGTCGGCACGGCTGGTGAAGCGAGCGAGCAATTCCTACGTCTATATGAAAGTATGTAAACAAATCCTAAATAAACATAATTTCTACTTACATCATCCGAATTTCAAATTTGAATAATTTAACTTCTCCCTAGGCCTGGCTTCGGAGGCGCCATGGAAACAATTCCTGGCTCTGCGCGGTGTTTTGCAGCAAATCGCTGATTTGATGACCAAGGAGATCGAACAACTGCATCGCCTTGAGGAAACCACGCTCACATCAGATTTAGCACAAGGTAAGACTAAGAGCTGACTGAATCTGGTCAAAAATCTATAGGGAACTTAGACCAAAAATCTTACTCTCAGTACCCTTTGCCCGACTGCTAAAGACTTGCTGTACAGCTGGCTGTTAGCTGCCTATACACAACGGACCACAACGGTCTGAAAAAAACTATTTTTATTTATTTGTTATATTTCTCCACACTAATTTTTATATTATAGGAATGTGTTTCTTAGCTACCTACGTATACGACTCTAGATGGTTTTTCTTACAGGATACGCTCTCAAACGCCTAACGGAGCTTCTAGCGATGTTCTTAGAAGAGGGCGGCGCTCGTCGCACGTACAAGACACGTCTGGTGGGCGCCGTCCTAGGCGGCTACCTGTCTCTCAGACGACTGTTAGTGCAGCGCACGCGTCTCACAGACGATACGCAGGAAAAACTTTTGGAGCTACTGGAGGAAATGACCACAGGTACGTTTAACTGAGGTATCGTGAGCTTCGTTCGCAAGTATCGCTTTTCACTATTACTGAAGTTACCGTAGACACTTGTCTACGAGATAGATAGATGATAGATAAGAATTTTATTAAGTTCACACACAAACAGCACAGGAAAACATAACAAAAGTTAAGTAAAAGTTATCTGAGCGTCTGGTCGACGCGACGCGTGACCCGAGAGCGGGCGGGTATCTGGCGCAGCGCATCAGCATTGCCATACAGCGGGGCAATGCAGCCAGCGTCTTGGGGACGCTTCCGACTGGTATTGATATGGATCAGTTGAGCTACCTGTAGATTGTTTGCAACAGTCTGCAGTTAGCTTAATTGTTTCAATTGTACTAGTTCTAATTTGTTTTTGTTTTTGAATTGTAATTTTCTTTGTCAATAAAGATTTAAAAAGTAAAAGTTAAATGTTGAAAAATCGCTTATTCTTTGTCTGATGCATATAGCTACCAAGTCCGATACGACAAACAAGTCTGTGGTGCGACGGCACTTAGTCATCTTGAGATTCAAAAGCACAGTGGCGTCGCGACGTCACCGTACTGTCTCTCTTTTAGTCATCTTCATGCTTTGTTTTCCTCATTAATATGTTTTATGATTATTAATATGAATTGAAACGCTGTGGTTTACCTTAATAAAAATAAATAGATAAATAATTAAGTTTTTTGTTAAAGTAAGCCCTCTTATCAGGGTTATTACTAACAAATCAAATAAAATATCAATGTTTTTCTACTTAAATTGGTTAGCGCATTCCCGTTCTGAGGGAAGGTTGCGGGAGGGGGGGTAACATTTTTGTGATATTATTTGATTTGTTATGATTATTCTCTGTGCTACAGGTACAGAAGCAGAAACAGCAGAGTTTATGGCGGTGTGCATAGAAACAGTACAAAAGTACCCGCTCAACGACTACCGCACACCCGTGTTTATATTCGAAAGGCTTTGCTCCATCATATACCCAGAAGAAAACGATGTTGGAGAATTCTTCCTTACGCTGGAAAAGGATCCGCAGCAGGAAGACTTCTTGCAGGTAAAATTGTACTTTATCTCTAGTGCTATAAATATGGTTTTCTGTTATAATTTGTGCACTAAGTTTGACGTGTAAAGCGAGTTCTGCAAGTTTTAATAGATAAACTGTATGAAATTATTAGGATAGGGTTATTTAGTCTCAACTGTCCGTGGACTTATCCTAAGTATTTTTAACCTTATTCTATGTCATCAAAAGGTATCCTAAATGTTCAGCTAACATAAGAACAGGCGATCTACTGAGTTACAGTAGGTATTTAATTTTATATTCAACCTTATCTGTACCACAGGGTCGTATGTTGGGCAACCCGTATTCATCCCTCGAACCTGGCATGGGCCCTCTAATGCGAGACGTGAAGAACAAGATCTGTACGGATTGCGAGCTGGTCGCTCTGTTGGAGGACGACAATGGAATGGAGCTGCTCGTGTGCAATAAAATCATGTCTCTGGATCTACCTGTCAAGGAGGTTTATAAGAAGGTAAGACATAATTCCGTTAAGAGGGATTGAAATATTTTTATTCCTACTTAGGAAAGGGGTTCCTACAAATATCTCTAAACTTGAAGCTCTGACTGAGCCATCGAGCACATAGAGAGGAAATATTGTCTTTCGAATTCCGAAACTGATCAGTGTTTTTTCGCTAATAAATGTCAACTCTCGTCCGCTATACTAGTGTTGTGCTGACATAATAAAATAATAATAAATAAATAATGCTGGACAATCCACACAGCATCATCTAGCCCCAAGCTAAGCAGAGCTTGTGTTATGGGTACTAGATGACTGTATCTAGATATGATGTAGATAATGTATCGATACTCCCGATATAACAAAAAGTAGTGTAACTATTAAAAAACCTCCGGGATTTTGCATATTATTTCATCGATATAGGTAAAAAAAATGTAACCATGTTGTTTTTATACAATACTCATTCATTTTCAATTATCGAAAGAGATTGCTAAAAACGATAATATAGATGCTTTATGTACTCCCGCGATTCTCATTAATGGTAACTTCCTTTATCATTCGTTCTTCCTATCTAATATGACGACGGCATATTTGTAGTTATACACGTATTTGCTTTGTTTGCTTTTTAAAAAAAACATAAATTCACTATTATTGACGTAAATAATTTTCGCGACGGTCACAGTTTATAAACATTGACTATCGATATCGATAAAAATATTTGCTTGCCAAACTCGAGTGTGATGCTTGACTTTGAGTCGGCCAATCGGAGTGCAGTGGTCAATGTTGTCTAAGCAAAATAAATTACTTTTCCTCTTTATTGGGTATGTGCTCGATGGACTGAGCAGTATTTTTTTCTCTTTTTCACTTTTGTCAAATAACAAGATGAGAGAGGTTTGTAAGCAATAGGGTTAAAGTTTAAACCTAGTGAGAGGTTTTTTTCTTCATTCTTAAATTCTTGTAAAATTAAAAACGATTGGCACCCCATGAAATATTCGTTTCGATTTTGTAGTCTAGTTACTAGTTAAAACCTGGATATTTCTCACATTCGCAATATTTTGTTTATTTTTAGGTGTGGTGCACATCAGGAGAAGGCGTAGACGCGATGCGAGTGGTCTACCGCATGCGAGGCCTACTCGGAGACGCCACTGAGGAGTTCATAGAGACGCTCAGCCAAACCAACGCGGAGGCAGTCGACGATGAGCAAGTGTACCGCATGGCTAACGTGCTGGCTGACTGTGGTTAGTATACAACATAGTAGGTTCCTTCTAACGGTAGCTGTTTGCGCCGCGACAGAGACCGGAGACCAAGACACTGTTTCTGCCTGCCTATGCGGAAACCCGTCTCGTGTCGTGTCGCGGTCTCTTGTCTCTATCTCGCACGCGAACGGCTTTCGGCTCTCGTAAGCCAAATAGGGTCTCGTTCTGACGTGTCGGGGTGGCCCGAACCGCCACCTTAACATTAACATTAACATTTAAGAAGTGTCTGGTGGAAGCCAGCGATAATAAGCAAATCTGATTGCTGGTTTCCACTGAGCCTCCTAGCACCTAGACGAGAATTACAATTACATCCGAAGCTGTACTATTAACGCCAAATAACACGTGGCAGAGTTTAGTACGAGGCATGTCCACAAAGACGGAGCGTTCGCCTCGGGAGGCCGGTCTAGACACATCTATCTACCTATTGTAATCTTGAAACTCGTCCCCAGGTGGTCTAGAAGCGATGCTGCAACGCCTCGCCGCCATCCAGCGAGTAGGCGCCGCGCGTGCGCTCTGCTCCACCCTACTGCGGCTGCTAGGCCTGTGCACGCGCGTGCGTCGTTGCGTCGGCGTGCTGACGCGCTCCGACACACGCGCGCTGCCCGTGCTGCTGCACGCGCTGCATCTGGCCACGCTCGAGGAGAGGGACGTCACGCTCGTCTATCAGCTGTTAGAGGTAACTATAGTACCTATATTTAAGAGAAGCCGGTGACGGTCACAACATAATAATCGATCCATTTAACTCTGCCCGTGAGTTTCGTAAGAGCCGACTAAGGTGACCTACTAGAGGAAGAGCAGCAGCTTCCTTCTGTGCATTTAACACCTTATACCTCCAGGTACTGCGATCGCCAAGAAAGGTGATTATGGCCTCTTGTTTGGAAAGGCACGTTCAGCTGTGGATGAGTGCTGATACCTATCAGCACTAAAAAAATACAATTATATTTTACTCCTTATACCTTATAAGGAGTAAAATATAATTGTATTTTTAATAATAATAATAATCAAGGGTCAGATCCAAAAGTTGGTACTCCTGGACTCAGCGCGCATCGCCAGGAAGTTCCTCTCTGCAGCCCTAGTCACCGGCCGCTTGAGGCTAGCTTCGCAGCCGGAGATTCGCCGTTTTGATATATTTTTTACTGTCGAATAGTTTTTTAATATGTTATTTTCTATTGTAAAAAATGTATTTTATAACGAGATTTGAAACAAATGATGTGAATAATAATAATAACTGTCAGTCTAGAAAGCGACAAAAACAAGCACGTCAGCACATGGCCGCAGCGCTGTTGTCGTTTCTTACAATATTCAATCTTACCTCTCCGTAGCCTTCTCGCAAGATTGCTTTGCGCTGTAACGCCGCCATCTTGGTTTTAGATAGTACAAAATAAATGACAATCGTAAACTATTTGTATTTTTTGTACTTATTTATTCATATATATATAACATTTACTTCTATTATTATTTAATTTGTTCTAGATAATGGAACGAATCCTGTCAGTCGCTGCGAGTGAAAGTCTGGAGTCGTTCCTACAGTTCTCTCTCACATTTGGCGGACCTGAGCATGTTCAGGCTTTGCTTAACTGTACTGAATGTCCAGGTGAGGCAGCATAAACCTTATATCTATAAATCTGAGATTTCTTTTTACGACCTTCGCGTAAAGTATCTAGAAGACTCAGTCAATTAAATAATTCTGAAGTTATGCTTGAATACTCAAACGCAAATCAGGTTTGAGCATGCCTCAAGCGACGAATTTTTGTAATTTTCAAATCTGCCATATAAAATCGTCATATGAGTTCTGGTCACATTTGATAAGCGTTTGAGTATTCCAGCGTAACTGTATTATCAACTGTGATTCTATCATAATAATTCTCATTTTCCCGCAGGAATCCGCACCAACTCTCTCGCTCTCGGCCACCTTACCCGCGTTCTAGCGGCTCTAGTCTACGGCAACGATCTCAAGATGGCGATGCTAGTCGATCATTTTAAACCGGTCCTAGACTTCGACCGGCTGGATAACGAACAGTGGACGGACGAAGAGTTCCGAATGGAGTTATTCTGCGTTCTCTGCGCTAATATTGAAAGGAACTCCATTGGAGGAACGCTGAAGGATTATTTGATCTCTTTGGGGGTTGTTCGTGATGCTCTGGAGTATATTGTGGTAAGTTTAAAAGAAAATGTCAGATTTCTTTTGGAAGAGGACCATTTTTAAAACTTAGTTTGTTCGTTAAAGTAGAAATCAAAACAAAATCATTTATTTGCAGAGTAAAAGAAAAGCCATCGGTGATCACAAGTGTAGAGATGATATTGGCAGCGATTCGCAGAGATTCCTTGCACTTTTCATTGAAAATCCTGCCCTAAATTATTTATATTTGTTAATTGTGAATATTTGTTCTACATACTGATTAGTGTTTGGCTAGACCTCTAAGACTAAAATAACTAATATCTTTGCACAGAAACATGCGCCATGCGTAAAACCAACTCTAGTCTGCACGGATTCCGACGAGCTAAAGGAATTCATCAGTCGTCCGGCACTCAAGTACTGTCTGAGGTTCCTCACGGGACTCGCTACCGATCATGAGCCTACGCAGGTGAGTAATAAACCTTCCATCTACCTGTCATGTATACATTTTAATAGGTGATTAAAAGAACTTAACAAGTGAAGTTCAATCGCTATTATATGAATGAGTTCCATTAGTAGAAGATAATTTTACACAGGTAGTTACTTGTTCCGCTTCTTTACTTTAGTCTACGTACCGAAGCGACTGAAATCAAAAATATCACTTTATTTCCGTGTCAGTGTTTAATTATTAAGAATTTGACCTTTTCTAAGTATACATTTATTGTATTTATGGAAATAAAGAGTTTTTGACTTTGACTTTGACTCCATTCGGTAGCACGCACGTTTCAGAGAATCGATTTAAATCGATGCACAACACTAAAACAGGTATCCCCAACCCTACATCGCTAGCAGAACGCCATTCTTTTTAGAGGATAGCAACCAAAAACTTGAGCTGGGATGTGGTGGGTGGGTTCTTGTGATATGTCATGTGTTGCATCAACATGTGATGTGTCTTGTAGATTAAGACATTTAAAAATCCTTGTCTAAGCAAGGCTTAATTTTTGACAGTACGGTTAATTCTAAAATTATCTTGTTCTTCTGTAGATGTTGGTGTGCGAGAAAGTGATCCCGATAGTTCATCGCCTGGAGCAAGTGTCTTCAGGCGAACATGTCGGTTCACTCGCTGAGAACCTTCTAGAAGCTCTACGCTCGCAGCCGCAATGCGCCGCTAAGGTGCAAGAAGTGCGGGACTTCACCAGACAGGCAAGTAGTTTGTAGCAAAGTGAGTCTTATTATGTACGATATAGAGCAGATCTCTCATAAACTTGTCGGCTTACTCGCTCGCTAAGAACCTTTTTGATAGCTCGCAGCCACAATACGCCGCTAAATAGGCAAGTAGTTTGTAGCAAAGTGAGTCTTATAGCGCATGGACGGATTAGAGCAGGTCTCATCAGAACACGTGGACTCTATGAAATTTCTGGAGACTGCTTCTGTCCATTAACTTTTTTCTTGTCATCCTTCGAGTTTCTTTGTTTCGCATCCATTGAATTATTATTCTATGTTCAACAGGAGAAGAAGCGCTTAGCCATGGCAGTCCGCGAGCGTCAGCTAGGAGCACTTGGCATGCGCAGCAACGAACGGGGGCAGGTTACGGCGCAGTGCTCGCTGACGCACCAGGTGGCAGAGCTGGCCGAGGAGGCCGGCGCCGTCTGCTGCATCTGTCGCGAGGGCTACAAGTACCAGCCCACCAAGGTGAGTGTACAACGAGCGGGAGCAGGTGATGGCGCAGTGCTCGCTGATGGTTAATTAGTTCCGCCGCGCCCCATCGACGCCACGGCTATTGCTTACCGTCGTCGCCTACTTTAGCGAGCTTCGTTTGTTTTAAGTGCACGGTCTGCAAATAAAAAGTTAACGAGCGGGGTAAGCCGTCAGCCGTTTACGTTCTAAGCATGGTTCGTTGACTGCACGAGGCAAAACTACGCTGTATTTTGAATCGCTCTAACACTTCTTACGCTCGATGTAGTTCGATTGCTACTGATTTGCGTATGAATTCTGATGTGTTCCCGTTGTCCCCATTGACGCTGTCCCCATTATGGGGACAACGGGAAGTCATAAAATTTCCTTCCCGTTGCCCCCATCGACGTTTTCTGTTATAGAGACAAAGGGAACTTATAAAATATCCTTCCTTGTGTCCCCATTGATGTAAGCATAGTTACATTCTCAGCCACTAGCGTCAAAATAAGACATCTGTCTAGCAAAAGTGTAGACGGGCTACGGGCGACACAAAATTAGAACTCCTAATCCATTGACGTTTGTGTCTGGGGCAACCTTTACTTTCGGAAAGACTAAATTATTTTTGCTTTCTTATCTTGTCAATCGAACTTGATCATAGAAACTTACCAGATTCCTCAGGATATTGTTAACACAAAATACGCATTCCCTCCGCAGGTGCTTGGAATCTACACGTTCACGAAGCGCTGCCCAGTGGAAGAGTTCGAGGTGCGCGCGCGCAAGACTCTCGGCTACACCACGGTGTCGCACTACAATATCGTACACGTGGAGTGTCACATGGCGGCCGTCAGGCTGGCTCGTGCAAGGTAAACATTTCATATTTAACACCTTGATTGAATTTGAATTTTCTGCTGTGTCCAAGAGTATTGTATGCTCTCACCTCGTCCACCTCCACAGCCTATATTGGTCCACTGCTGGACGCAGGCCTCCCGCTGATGAGCGCCTTATTGGCTATTATCTCATGGGGATTAATGCCCACGCTGGGCATGCGGGTTGGGGATCGCAGTTCGATGGTAGAATTGTTCTACAGGGGACCGCCCGCCCCGGTGGATATCCCTTATTCGCTTCATACGATACCTGCGGGATGAGTTGGGGTGGTGCAAATTTAAAGCCGGCACCACACAGCAAGTTGTATATGGTCTAAATTAAAAGAAATAAACCACATTAAGTTTGGTTATAGGTTTCCGAGTAAAAAATATTATTTCTGGAATAACTAAATCACCTTATCTTACCTATATCGCGCTACGATCCAAGGTCACCCGCAATCAAGTAAAACGTTTTACATTCATAAATAGGTATCGCTCATCTGCTTATCTGTGGATTAAAATAGCTACTAAAATGATACAACGTTACAACCTATCAATCACACCATTAATCCTATCCTAGGATTTCACTCCTTCACGAAGAAACTACTGCACGGATCGGGCAGCTATTTTGCTGACCAGTCGACCTAGAAGTATTATCTTCACTGCTGTACTAGCAGAGTAGCAGGCTATTTTACCTCCAGAAAACATGCAAAACCCTGGGCAGAAATTGGATAATATTTTAACTCGCGATGCTGTGGCCTGTCTTGTGATGAGATAGCCTCGAATGTCACTATATATGTATGAATGTATGTGTGATACTATGAAGTCTGAGATTACGCGGGCAAAACGTTCAGCAAATAAACATGTTTTAAACCGTCTACCACCAGTTATCTTGAGTTTCTTGTTCCTGCCTATACATATTATGGGTCTAAATAAACGTATTTTCTATCTTTTTTTTCTTTCTTTCTTTAATGTTAATGTCGTCAAAGCCAAGCAAAAAAAAAAATAACAGTAGCCAAAAGCAAATTGGTCATCTACTAAATATTTCACTGACAGTCGGTCAAATTTTACGAACCATTTTTTCTAGGGATGAATGGGAAAGCGCAGCGCTCCAAAACGCCTCAACTCGCTGCAACGGGCTACTGCCTCTATGGGGACCTCACGTACCAGAGTCGGCCTTCGCTAGTTGTCTAGCCAGACATACCACTTACCTACAGGTATGTTATTTATTTAGAGCCGTGCCGAATAACACAAGTGATTGTTCGCGGCTTTGCACCCGTGGAACTATAAGTTTTATACAAAGCCCACTCTTAAAACTATTTGCTTCATACTGTCTGCTTGTATTTGTCTATGTATGTAATTGTACCTACATATTAGTTCTTGTCAAACCTGTACCTGCTTATAGCCAAATAAATGTATCTATATATTTATCTTTAAAACGTAAATTTACATAAATTACTTCATAGTGACTCTACATTACGCAAACCATTATTTGAAATTTTTGCCATTTTGTGCTTTATTGATTATTAGTCACTTGGTAAATATTATTTCGCTTATTAGGAACGGCAGTAGACATAATTTCTGTGTGTTTATTAGTAATACACACTTCAGAAGCCAAATTGTCTTATAAACACACATAGTGATTATAACCAGCGTACATCCACGTTACTATGTGAATCAGATCACCTTTAATCTATTCTTAGCTGTACTCCAGTATGAACGGTAATTACCATCAAAATCTCTACGCAACAACAACATCTGAGCATCATTTGATTCCTCGCCAAGTTATTCAATTTTCAAACATCTGCCCACGTGCTAACGTTCATAATCCCTTGCAGGAGTGCACGGGTCACCGTGACATCGGACACACCTGCACCATCCACGATCTGAAGCTGTTGCTGGCTCGGTTTGCGAAGGGACGTACCTTCCACGACGACACGGGCGGCGGCGGCCCTTTGTCTAACATGCAGTTAGTTCCCGCTTTACTGCACATGGCTCTATACGTCATCAATACGTGAGTATTACTTGCTGTAATCAATATCAACTCTATATCCTGTAGTTAAAGTTGCTGTTAGTTCGTTTTGTGGGTGGACGTATTCAGGCCTGAAGAAGCACCTCTGTTCGTGACGTGTGGTTGTAGCGGTTACGGTCGTCAATTGTTTTATTGTTATCTTGTCCTTTTTGTGCTTTCATTATGATTCTAGGAGCTCCCAGATTTAGCCTCCTTCCTAATGTGTTTCGCTGTTGGATTTTGTACTTATTAATTGTGAATGTGTTTCCCTAGGAGCCGCGTAGCAACCCGCGAAGTTTCCGCTCTAGAAGCCATGCTGGCGTGGGCGCCGAGCCGCGTGCTGGAGTCGGCGCACGACGCAGAGGGCCCGCTGTACTTCGCGACCCTCATGCTCATACTGTACCCGCATGCTAAGTGAGTACTATATTATTACCAACAGATGTATTAACGTCATGCAGGTGGAGGAGGTCTCTCTACGTGTATCGGCGCGGAATCACCTTAACCCAGCCAGAAAACTTAGCGAGGTCGATGCGACTCAACATTTACGAAGAAAAAACATCAACTACTTGCAGTGAGAGGAAGATTCGCCACGTTTACTAATGCGGAATCAGATTAACCCGGCGTAGTCGATGCGACGCGACGTGACAGCTTTACGACGAAAGATGACAGTTAAATCTTTTAAATCCATCATGGTTATTAACACTAAAGTCATTCACAACGGGATATTTACCATGATTTGAGTTTAGCACTTTACAATATTTCGGCACAGTTGGAAAGCTCAAAACTCAAATCTTAATAAATATCCCATTGTGAATATCTTAAGACGACAGTTTTTTCAGAAGAGTTAAAGCTGGATGATCTACGTTGTATCAGTTTGTGTGGGAGTCAACCAACCACATTATACATAAATCCCTTCTAAGCATACCATATCTTTAACCCTAATTGTCTCCACCAGATGGCGCGCTCTAAAAGTGGATATTCTGAAGCGTCTGCTGACGATTGGGCACGTGCGTGCTGTGTGCCCGGGCGGACCGGCTCTGCGCGCGCTGACGGGCGACCAGCGCGCAGTGCGCGCCTGGCCCGACTATAAACCCTACGCGCTCTACGCCGCCATCATTGACCAACTCTACAACGTCATGTTCAAGGTAATAAAATCACGTTGGCTGTATCGGTGACACAGTAGTGGAGTGCGTAGAGAGAGCAGCACACAGCGCGCCACGCTGTGTTAATATGTGTGGCTTGTGCGCAGTGCGGCTCGCTTCGCTCGCCTCGATTTGTAGTGGAGTGGATAAACGTGAGCTCTGTCAAACGCGACCTGTCTTGCTCGAATTGATCAAGTTACTGCTTAGTAATCCTAATCATTAAATAAGCACAGCACGTAAAATGATCAATTTTATTTAATGCGCGCGATCATTTCTGTCCTCTAAATGACGGTAGTAATATAACGCCGGTATCAGGTATGTGCTTTACTTCAACGAATCTTTATTCGTTTGCACTAGCGAGTTTTGGTTTCGGTTACTAGTGTAAACATCGACATAGGAAATCGTTTTAGATTTCCTTGCCATTGACGACCGATGTGGCGCGGCGGGCGAAGATCCGCCTGCGATGCAGGAGGTTGCGGGTTCGATTCCCGCCTCGGGACAAATGTTTGTACGATCTGCAGATATTTGTTCAAGGCGTTCTGGGTATTTTCTATGTATAATAAAAAATATCTATCTATGTATGTATTGTATTAAGTATATCAGTCATCTAGTACCCATAACACAAGATCTGCTTATCTTGAGGCTAGATGATGCTGTGTGGATTGTCCAGCATTATTTATTTATTATAATTTATTTATTAATCGTTCTTGTATGTATGTCTGCGACCAAAAACCTTAACCTCAATCTTTTTCCTTCCAGAACGTAACAGCGACAGCCATAGACCAGTGGCCGATAAAACTCGCCGAGTACATTCGCCACAACGACGAAGTGAACGCCAAAGCAGCAGAACGAATCGTCACGACTCTAACCGACGAGCTACTTCCCTGCGCTTCGTTCGCTGAGTTCTGCGACGCGGCTGGTTTTCTCTCCGATATACCGGACCCAGATGCTTTCCTACAGGCGCTGGTGGATGAGCAGCCTTGAGGAAGGCAGTTTGTGACGCACTGCTTTAGTTATAATGGATGTGTGGCCTGCTAGACGTAGCCTTGATGATTTTGGATAAAGGACGTTCGCGTTTTCACTTTATGTTTTCTAAAGAAACAAATTGTTTTGCATACAGTCAGTTGAGTATTGATTCTATTTTCTATGGAATAACGTTCACGATTCAACTATACGTAGCATAATACGATCCGTTTTAGTTTTTGAACCTCCCATAAAATGGAAAGCTAAGAGATTGTAAACCAAGAAAAATCTGAGAGTTATAAATCCTCTTTCGGTCCAAAAAGAACGCGGTCTTCCTTTGTTTCTTGAAATGTTTATCAAGTAACCAGCCTTCATTGTCTGGTGTCGTGATATATAGAAGTACATTCAGGGTTCGCGTACATTGAACGGTTCTTTAGCTTTGTTCGAGCGGGTTCATTGTTGGCGAGGCCACTCATTCGTAGCACAGCGTTCACATACATTTTACCTTCTTAGAACTGTCACATTTATTACACAATAGTCACCTATTTATCAGTATATTCGTAAATTATTCAATGTTTACTAAAATTGTATTTGGTTTTTCTATGTATCAGCTTTTTGTTTAGTTTTTAATATAGTAGTTTCGCTTTACTATTACGTTTTATTTAAATCCTCTAAAACTTTACTTTAGACAATCTTTAAAGAAAGATTACATATTTCTATACTTGTATTTAGAATTCAAGATATTTTATGTCAACAAAGACTTTTATGAATAAAAACTTAACAAAAACTAATAACAATAGCAGATAACAACAAAGTAACAGGTCGTAATCACTAAAAACCAAAACACAAACTTCAACAACACATAATTGCACACGCCCAGCGAAAAATGTACAAATTCGATCTAGAAAAGGAACGAGCTACTGATGAAATGATCAATGAAAGCTTTCATAACCAAAAACTGTTTCGAACTTCTGCTACTGCCTCCGATGATACCAGTGTTATAAAATGTTAACCACCAATATTTCTTTGATCTTGTAACGCCTTTGTTTACAAAAAATATCTAGGATTCTAGAACCGAGTATAGGTAGGTTAACAATATTTGGCTAAAATTTAGAATTTCACATATTGCAATGCATATGTCAACAACCAAGTCCAATTGACCATCGGGAGAAATAGGTAAATGAACGCGACAAATACCCGTTAAATAATACTAATAATAAAGTGACCATCGTTGCTTAGCAAATAATAAATAAATAATAAATAATGCTGGACAATCCACACAGCATCATCTAGCCCCACAGTAAGCAGAGCTTGTGTTATGGGTATACTAGATGACTGATAAACATAATACAATACATAACATAGATAGATATTTTTTATTATATATAGAAACTACCCAGAACACCCCCCAAATATTACCTATAAATCAAGTTTGTCTACAAATACTTCATATAACATTGCATACAATAAACAAATAAATAATGCTGGACAATTCACACAGCATTATCTAGCGCCAAGCTAAGCAGAGGCACAACGTTATCGCAATCTATTCGATCTATAGTGCATGTGTCACATCAGGTATTTGAACTTACACCTTAGTTTACTTACAATTTACACACTCGAGTCACACACTTGTGCATTTGTCAAGCCGTGACGCTCGTGATGACCCGGCCTTGACATCGAATGCTCGCCCTGACACGAGAGTAGCTCAATACAAAGTGAGTAAGTAACATTAGAGCTTTGCCCTGAGATCGGAGTGAGATATGTCACGAAGTGTTGCGAAACGTAAGATGGTACCTACCAGGAATCGGATATAGTCATGAGTGTGTTTTTATTTGAGAAAAAATTATTTTGATTGACAAATCAGGCGCTCAGAGGCCACGGTAGTTTCCCTGCCAAGTCTAGTAAACGGCCGCCATCGGAAACACTTTTCTCGAACCGCTTTTCACTTTCCAGCTATATGATATATTTGTTTCGTTATAGTTTTACAGACAGTAAGTAATAAGCTCTTGAACTAGTTCATAACTGTGTTTCATTGTGTATTTGTGTAATAACTGATATACTGATGACTGATAACTGATGAACTGTTTTATTTAAAAGTTCACTGAATAAAGCTTTATCTATCTGATAGGTCCTTCGTCCTTAACCTAAAATAATGAGACTGCAGAATCTAGTGGACCTATTGTATAATAATCTATGCCGTTATTAGGTTAGGCGCAGACAGCATTTACAGCAGGTTCCATAAGTAGGACGTTGAGATTCTGGCTTTAACTGGTTGCTGTATCAGACTAAAGCCCGGATTATGACACTATGCTCAGTCATCGATCTATGCTTGAGTAACGCTTTTGCCGTAGAAAATCATTTCTCAAGCATAGATCGATGACGGAGCAAGCTTTTATAATACGGGCTTTAGTCTGTTCCAAATGCAATCAAGGGTATGATGGAATTAATTCCGCCGATATTTTTAAAATATGAGTCAAGTCAGAAGTCAATAACTTTATTTCTTTATTAAGACTAGTATTGATATGGATCAGTTGAGCTACCTGTAGATTGTTTGCAACAGTCTGCAGTTAGCTTAATTGTTTCAATCGTAAGTACTAGTTCTAATTTGTTTTTATTATTTAATTGTAATTTTCATTGTCTATAAATAATCTTTCTATAAGCTTACAAAATAAGCACTTAGGTAAAATTTTATACTACAAATAAATGAGAAGTCTACTATTAAATCGATTTCCTTGGATTGGTGCCCTACTTCCTATAATATCAGGATATCTTATTCTCTCTTTACTTCTTCTATCTTCTATGAAGTATCTTTTAAGCGAATGTTATGGTAAAGTAAAACAAGAAAAAATATTTGATAATTTTTATTCCATCGATAAAAATATATTGCGTGAGAATTAATACAAATCAATTTGCAATCTCACTATTCAAAACTAGCACAGGCTATAGGCACATTTAAACAGGCCGATTCTTATAGATAATTATTCACAACATAAATAAACTTAATGTTAACACTTACATAATAAATAGGCTAGGTATCTTACATAACAAGTAGAATCTGATTTAGCCAGAATAATATTCCTCATATACCTTTGGATATAAAATAATAAATTAGCCGTTGCTAACAACTTTGATTAAATTTATACATGACATGTGGTTTCGAGACTGGAAGACCCTATAGATATGAGTTTGATTTCCTCTCGCGCATAGAATTGTTTAATCTTAAAGTAAATTTATATACCAACTTACCTTGGCGTGAGAAGCTACCTACAGTAGATACTGAAAATCTTGTTTTGTTTTATCAAACAAATTCATAGACAGCTTCGTAAAAGTAGTATAACTCGATATATATATTTCGCGTCGTTATATTTCAATCTCCTAGGGCTGATATTCCGATGCGCAAATGGAATCGTTCGAAGGCACTGCATGGTTTACTCCGAGTCGTCTAGAAGTCGTATGAGCCACTCTCGCCGTTCTTGCCGATCTTGAGGATGTACTTGTAGAGGAGACCAGAGATCATGCCGCCGACCAGGGGACCCACCCAGTACACCTGCGGAAGAAGGACGTGAGGTTATATTTGGATTTATTTTATTGGGCTTTGAGCCGTTTATCACCAATAGTAGAGATGTATAAAATAATAGAGTGGTGTCAAAATAGCTGACCACGACCAACATGATCATGGCACCGCTCCATCTGCGGTGGAAACCACTCCTTAAATATAAATTGTAACGCTGTGGTTTACCTCAATAAAAATAAATAAATACGTAGATATTACTTTTCTTACGTGCTTTAGCTTAAGAATTTATTAATTTTATTAACCGAGAATGGCTGTATGTTCGCCGATTTCTCCATCAAGTGTGGGCCGATTTTGATGGTTCTTTCGCTATTGTATAGATAGAGGAATCTCAAGATGGTCCTATATATTTTTTATTCCCGTGGGTTTAGTGTATTTCTCGCAAAAGTTAAAATAACAGTGTAAAAGTTAAAAAAACCGGAGTTCGAAGTCGGTTGTTTAGTTTTTCAAAACAAACAAAGTGATGAGGACCACTTCCGTAAAAATCTCTACTCTAAGTCTACAGCTGAAGCATCCTGGCTTTTTGGATTGGATAGCATTGAAGGTAGGTAATTCATTTGTACCCACCACTCTTGAGGATGCTGCTGCCTTCAACAACATTTACCTACGAGAATAGGTTAGATCGAATCATATGTAGTAATACCTTATTGTTAACAATGTTGTTTGAACTTTACCTAATGATCGCAAGAATGCCTCCTAATTCTTCACAAAGCACGCCGAACTTTAGTGTGAAAAGTTAACATAAGCTCACACAGCAAGCAAGCAATGTAGCCAAGACCTTTGAAAAGGTTTGTGAAGCACAAGATATGCTGCACAAAGGTTAGCAACTAATTTATTGCGGTGACAAAGATTATTTGGTTTACGTTGGTTCAAAAGTGTTTATCTTTATTCACCCTATCCCTCAAAGTTGTGTAAGCCTGCCGAAACGTTGGGCAAATTAAATAGCCTCGTGTGATACCGGTGAGAAGAACGGGAACTTCTAAACTAAACGTTAAACTAACCTGACATGTTAGAGCCTAGACTAGACACACGGACAGCTTGAAACAGTCAGGATCGACTGCTTTAAGCTGTGACTGCATAGTGTCTAACTTCAGTCTTCTATATACTACATACCTACATGGAACCGCTCGAGCTGTTGCGTAGTTCACTATGCAGTCGTAGCTTGAACTAGTCGATCCTGACTCTCATTACGGATGTAAGCGGGTTAACTACGAACCTTATTTGTGTTGGAAGAACACCAACGTTTCCCAACAACGACGATCCTGACTCTATCGATAGATTTCACATCTCCGCTGCGCCCTAACCCTGTTATACTGAATTTACAGCCGCGTGTTCTATAAACACAATGTTTGTTTTCCATACGCCACTAACGTCTTTCAATCAACATTTCTCATCATGTAATCAGAGTTACATAAATCACGCCGGACAGACAAACAAACCTTCACGCTTTCTTCATTCACAAACATGGGAAGACAGCACAATACAATAGGCCTAGCACATCAGTCCAGTTTTAACCGTTACACAAGTGATCATCACATTTGTATTGTTGGTAGGTTTGTTTTGTCACTACTGTGAGAAAGAAAGCTGCGTAATGTAATGAGTCATTCATTCATCATGTACAGTCTGCTGCTCAGATATGTATGCACTCCCTAGTTTTCTTTTATTTTACTCTGAACTTTTCAAAATAAAGTCCACGCACACATTTTTCGTAAAAAGTATAGTCATCGTAGGTAGGTACTTCTTATCGTAAGTAATAAAAGTAAGCCGAGTATTTAACCTTTTTGCTTTTATTTCTCGACGTTTTCATCGCAAAAGTTACAGCATCATACGCGATAATACCCAATAAACACTTAATCTTAGGAGAGCATTCATCAAAATAAGAAAGTTTTGATCATTTTTATCTCTCTCACAAAGTTTAATGCGATATACAAAAGGTTATGTTTCCCGGATCGTGATAACTGACTCTAATGTTAACCTGCTTTGTGAGAGACTGGTGCCTGAAAAGGTTTTAGAAACCTGTATTACAGCTCACCAGTACTTTTGCTCCGCGGATAGTAAAATAGAAGGATAGTATTGCTGGCAATTACTAACATCAACAGGCCAAGCCGTAACACATCTACTTCGCGCAATCAATTTGATTGTATTGGTTCTCGATTAGAATGTAGAGATCTCTTTGCTTGTTTATTTTTAGTTTAAAAAGTACTCAGACCTTTTTCGATCTACGCAATAGCAAACGAAACTATCGAATTCTGATAATTCAAGAAGCTATTACCTAACAACACTATTACCGAATGTCTAAACAAATTGCATTTAATATTGCAGTGATAAATCGATCTCATGGAGGACTCACGAGGTTCAGTGAAAGTGATTGGATAACCGGTGGATCTCGATGAGTGAATTCGTATGCAAATCTATGGTAACATCCTGGCTCACGAGTTTATTTGCATAAGTTAACGATTAATAGCATAGGAACGATTCTCATTTTAGTGTCTGCAGCTTTTCCCAGGGTGCTAAAGTTATTTCAGGTATTTTTTAGTATGCACTTAGCCTACCGTTCAGTTTTAATGCAGTTTAATGACCTTAACGTAAGTAATAGGGCTTATTTTTAAAACAAAAACCTAACCAAGTATAATTTTTCCTACTATAACTAATATATTTTCTTGTGAATATGACTTAGGTATCTACACATTCTAAAAAAAAAAAATAATAACTTTCTACTACCCATGGTATTTCTAAAAAACTCTGCATCCGGGGTGGATGCAGAGTTTTTTAGATTAGGTATCTATTCATTTCATCTAAAACCTTTTCTATGTTGACTATTTTTAGATTGGGTATGATTTGTATTCATTGCTATGTATTGTATAATATTTAATTTACAATGTTTTTATTTGTTATTTTTGTGTGACTTCCTGACTCCTGGACGTTTTGGTTTTAACTGTTAGTCCTCTTGTAAATAAATAAATATAAGTACCTACCGGATAAAAAAAGTATTCTTACCCAGTGCGAGGTCCACACACCCATCACGAGAGCAGGCCCGAAGGATCGCGCCGGGTTCATGCTGGAGCCGGAGAATGGAATCTAGAAAATACAAAATAGAGTAGAAGTTTGCTTAATAGGTACAGCTAAGACCAAAAAAGAAGCTAAAGACCAGGAAGGCAATTCTCACCAATATATCACTCGATAAATATGGCAAGAACTGTCAAATTTGACAGTTTTTTTAAACTAGAATCTTGCCATATTTATCGAGTGATATAATGTGAGAAAAGCCTTCCAGAGCGTTGAAAGGCTGTATCTTCCTTTGCTGATTATCATACTAAATCGTAAATCTAAAATGTGCATTTACATTCGGAACTTGGTTCTTTGGTCTAGTCTCTGGGGATTGGTTGGGGCTCTTAGTTAAATTGATCAACAGAGAAGCGAAGGAAAATGGAAGGAAGGTAGGGCTTTGCGCTGGTGGGGCATTCCTGGCTGATATGATAATAATAATAAAACTGAGAAGTGAGTAATCCGAGGGTAGAACCTATTAAGTAGATAATAATAATGCTAGACAATCCACATAGCATCATCTAGCCCCAAGCTAAGCAGAGCTTGTTTTATGGGTAGTACTAGATGACTGTTAAATTTAACACAATACATAACATAGATAGATATTTTTTATTATACATAGAATATACCCGGAACAAATATTTGTAGATTGTACAAACATTTGTCCCAAGGTGGGAATAGAACCCGCAACCTCCTGCCTCGCAGGCAGACCTTCGCCCGCTGCGCCACAGAGGTCGTCTATTAACGAATTAAGTTTTAGAAGTGAGTAGATCTCATAGAAATAAACTACATTTCTGTGGTGGATCTATTACATCTGAGAGATATATGGGCAAAGGTACTTACACAGGCAGCGTGGCAGGCGGTGATGCTGAGTCCAATAGCGAGCGGCGCGGATCCCTTGAGGTCGCTCCTGTGTCCATCGCACACTCCGTGCACCACCATCACTAGCACGAAGGTGATCAGAGCTTCCACTAACAGCGCCTGTTCACGAAATATAAACAATTATTCCGGTCAATGAGTAAATAAATAAATAATGCTTGACAATCCACACAGCATAGTCTAGCCCCAAGCTAAGCAGAGCTTGAGTTATGGGTACTTAATAGAATACATTACGTAGATATTTTTTTATTATCTATTCATAAAAAATCCCGAAACAAATATCTGCAGCTCGTAAAAACATTTGTCCCGAGGCAGGAATCGAACCCGCAACCGCCTACGGAAATAAATATGATAACTAGGACTTAGACTGGCATGGTTGAAAGGAGGAAGGAAGGCCTTTGTTGAGCTGTGGGATCCAGTGGACTGATTAGATTCGTTTTAGCTTTGCACCAGTAGGATAGAATGGAACATGAAAAGTGGGCATTCAGACCCTTACTAAATGTTTTTTTAAAAATAATTTTACTAGAGTGTTATTCAAATTAGTGCACAATTTACTGAAGGAGGTTTACCTGCTACCACAGATTAATATTCAGTGAACAAACAAAGCCGCAAACCATCTTTTTTATTCTTTTTGCAGATTTTTTAATTACCTTACTAGCAATGCCTTATTAATGTTTTAAGACATCCCAAACTTGGCGACGTCTTCGATGCGCGCCTGCCCTTCTAGCCTAACCTAACGGCGACACAAGGCGGCCACAGTCAATGACCGTGCCCCAATAATAAGGCAATATTTGTAATAATATTAAAAATTCTGAAAAAAAAAGAATCGTTTGCGGCTTGGTTTCTTCATTGTGATTTCTGTGTTAGCAGGTGAATAACCTCCTTCAGTATTGTGCACTAATTTGTAAACACCCCCTATAGTGAAATTCTTGTTCAAACTATTAATGTAGCCTCAGTTGCCTAACTAAACTGAAAAATCTGTAATATAGGCAGCTGCGCGCTTCCCCTACTAGGTATGTTACATTTGTATGTGGCCGTCGAATTAAAAATCTAACGCCGCGTCGTGTATAGTTCTAGCGAAATGACACATGGTTCTATGCTTATTTTCACCAAAGCCTTGAAACATGATCGACGTTTGGGATTCCTTCCTTACCTGAGCATCAGATACTCCACGTCCGGGCAGCGTCATTCCGAAACCACCCAAGCTCTCCTCAGGCACAGCTAACTGAAATACAGGAAACAAAATTAAGTGTTTGGTAACAAAAAAACAATAGACTAGCTAGATTGCAACAAAATAGAGCCGCCACGTACAGTCAGCAACAAAAGTCCATGTACAGATGTGCGTATGTGTGTGATGTATGGTTTGTTTTATTTATTTCTTAAGATTAAACCTCATGAAAAAAAAAATCAATACAGCTTAGCGTGTTCAGCAATTTCTGCAATAGTAGTGGTAGTCGACTTCTGTAATAACTTGTCAAGAATATTTTTACCTTTTTTTAGAGTCAGTTATATAGAAGTGTAAAGCCGTCTCAGAACTGAAAAACCGAAGTTTCTGATTCGTTTTCGTGTAAAACAAACTCCTCTGTCGCTTGCATAAGATTAGCGTTTGCACGAAAACGAATCAGAAACTTCGATTTCGTTTTTACGAGTACGGGCCCAGGTTATTTTAAAATGAATTCATGCTCAGCGATTTTCGTTGCTGACTGTACCCAATATCATACGTTTGGTTATGTTCTCATCTAGACTTTGTTCTAAACTTTAGAAAACTAGTTAGAAAATAAGGAAGTTACTTGATTTCCTAGAGCTAGATAATGCCTAAAACACTTGATACCCGAGGCATTGAAATATTTTGCGCATGCGCGGGCTAATTATCTCTAACACGACACTAATTCATAATTCGCATTATGTGACCTCAGATCTCGCGACAACCAAACGAGCTAATTAGCGCGACTTGTACATCAATTTGTGCGGATCACGACTTGTTAATGCATATATTTTGATGAGTTTTAGGGTACTTGAGTACCCCATCAAATCTATTACATATGTTTCATTGGAGTTTTTAAAGTAGATCGTAACTTGCCTATTAGGTATACTGCTTGCAAATAGTTACAGGGTCACTAGCTAACAAAACAAAATAAAAGACTTAATAATATTTAGGTAAGCCATGGTACAGTATAGTCAAAGACAACTTGGTTGTTATTGTCATAAAATCAAAAATGCATCATTCCGCTAATTAAAAATCAACGGGGAGGCGATCTACCTTAAATTTATTCAGCTATCGCACGAGTAGCGTACTATCTGAAAGTTGTTATCATTGAAAAAATCAGCAACTATACAGCCGGAATGAAAAAAGTAGACGTGAAAATATATTAATTAACCCTTGATAAACTCCTAGAAATCAAACAGGCGTCTATTCATTTGGACTTCATGCATTTAGGCATGCACCTAATTAATATGTTACGTAAATCCGCCAACCTTCCACTTTTCACGTCAATCCGTCAGTAAAGTTACAAAGCTTTCAGACTCCGCCGCCCATTATCTGAAAGCTCAATAACGCAGGTACTCTACGCAGCCTCCGAGCTTGAGAAGGTCGCTCGGATCGATCCTTTATTCTAAGATGATCAGTGTCAGGGTGAGCGAGACAGTTTTTATTGAGCACCGTATGTGTAGCGTAAGTGCACGCACTGAGAGTGGTTACAAACAACGTAGCGTGTTATTAATGTTTAAAGAATAATAGAAGAAAATATTTATTTAGCACATAGAAAATTACAATAACAGAATACAACAATTACAACTAGTATTTACAGTATAATTAATTAAACAATAAATTATTTTAAAAAAATATGACCATTACCTTTTTACAGCCGGCTGAACGGAACTTAATGAACGGCTGGGAACTAGATTGTATAGTGGGAAAGGACATAGAGGATAGGTATTCTGTGCACGACACCGGCTGATCTTATAACACTAGTATAACATTAAACATTACCAGTAGTGTAGGAAATCTACATAAAAAGGCTTCCTTGCACGCGAAAGTAAATTAGATTTCTATGTACTTTATTTTTTATGTCTTAATTATTATGTTATGTATTTAAAATAATGGATTGACATGTAGGAAGTTTTGTCCAATTCGATTTAAAGGTTTCATGAATTTTTAATGTATTATAAATATTAATAAGACAAGGTTCACTATTGCATTAGGTTCCCCTGTAAAAATAGTTGTTCTTTTTAGAAATAAATAAATAAAATGGTTGCGTTATTTTACGTGTGACATAAATTATGATTGTGACTGACTAGATGAGAGAGTGGACGAACTATGCAGTCAATATTCTTTAGGTAATACCTAAGTAGGTATTACTTACCTAAACTATCTATGAACATAGCGGCAGCAAAGTTCATACTTCATGTCACTGCTTTATAATTTATATTCCAAGTTACACACACTCTATATGGCGATTAGAACGACGGCTATAAACGTCCGCGCTGTTAGTGAGGGGAATGTGCTAAGTGGTGTTATTTATAAATTCTAATCTTGGCTGTAGGTGCATTTATGTAATTCAAGAACAAATTGATGAGTAAAGGTACTATTGGGTGATATGTAGAACCCTTAGAGCGCGTACTTATTAAGCGTTTTAAAGTGTGTGATTCCGAGCGAGCGGTATGTCGAAATCTAAGCGCGCGTTTGGGTGTGTACGGATATTAGACCCCCCTGGTCCCCCTGAGCCTACTCGCAAAAAGAAAACTGAAGCTTCTGATTAGTTTTCGTGCAATACCAGTCTTTAAGTCACCTACATAAGTTAGCATTTGCAGGAAAACTAATCAGACACCTCGATTTTAGTTTTTCGAGTACGGGCCCTGATGAGTCTTGAAACGCGTTTCTTACCAAAGCATGCGCTTCAAAACGCCTAATGTGTTCGTGTACTATACATAAGGTATACGAAGCGAATTGTTAAGTCTATAGGGTGAAGGTTCAAAGTGTATCGATGTTACACAAAAACAGAAAAAATCTCTATTTCTCAGTTATAAAAGGTCTGTACCTATGTTGTATTTCTCACGATAGCATTTGAGGTCAAAAATCTCTTCCTGATAAACTGATGTTATTGATTGTAACTTTGTAACTTGTGAAACGTGTTGAAAGGTAATTTGACTGACCTCATAGTCATAAAATGTAGACTAACGTCAAAATGTCTATTATGTAGGCTAATGGAGTAATGATGAATTTGGTTTACTGTAGAGTTAACCGTTTGCTGAATTTTCTATGTTTTTAATGATCCTCATAAGCTTCAGCTGGCCCAGATTAGTGCAGGATCGAGGAAAATGGCACATGCATAGTGGAACTTATGCCCAGCGGTGGGTCGCGGTGGTCATTTCAGATGACGTATTCGTGAAAAAGAATCTATTTAGTACGTTTTCATCTTATCATATTTAGCCCTTACCGAACGGCTGATCGATTCAGGCGAATTTATAAATGTATCACTCATATACTATTTTGATCACATTTAAAAAACAAAAGAGAGTGAACAAATGAATGAATGAATGAATAAGCAGCGAAAATAGTATAAGTGATACACTTACGAATTCATTTAAATTTATCAAATGTTCGGTAAGGGTTAAATATGATGAAACCGTACTAACGTAGATGAAAACGTACTAAGCGTTTGTTTGCCAAAAAGTGACAGTCAAACACAAGACCGAGTTATTTTCCAATTTATAATATTAGTAGGTATGATTAATTATCAATTAAATAAGAAGATTTTGACAATACACATGCCCACACGTCAGGATGGTTACTCTTAGAAACTACTTTCATTCTCGATCCTTTCCCACCAAAATCATGAAGGTTTGTTGGTTCCAAATTGATGAACGAAATCGATCTTTCATAAAGTCCTGCTTAGAATCCGACACCCAATCCTACGCAAGGATAGCATGCCAGTGTCAAATATTCAACTAAATCAAAGGACCGAAAATGAAAATAGAGCGAAAACTAAACAAATTTGAAAAATATATAAAAAATTGTATCCTGTTCGTTACCTTATCCAATCGAATCAAAATATTTCCTAAGCATGGCTTTAGTGTTAAAGCCAAATATTTTGAAAAGTAGGAGTGTTCCTGCCTTTCTAAAATTCTAAATTGTCTCTTACCCTGATAAAAGCAGCTCCTGCCACAGCACCGACGCACTGCACGATGATGTAGCACAGAGCCTTCAGGATCTTGATCTCCCCCGCCACCAACAAACCCATCGTCACCGCAGGGTTGATGTGTCCTCCAGATACATGTCCAATACCCTGGGGACAAGAGTCGGGATCATTTATAAATAAAAATAAAAAGTTTCTTTATTCAGACATAATGTTGTCCACACTTACATAAATAAAATTACAAAAATAAAATACAATACAAGAAAGAAAGCAAAAGACCTATATTTATTTATAACTACCTCTATTATTACTTGCAGCAGTCATTCAACAGACTCCCACCCAACCCATGAAGTCTAAAGAGTGAGGACTCTGTTGAAGGACTGCATGATGGGCGAGGCAAACTTGCTGCCCACAACCTGCAGGATGGTGTTAGCCTTACTAGTTTCTGCTTGCGGCTTCACGTGCATTTTTCAGAGAAAAAAGTAGCTTATGTCTTTCTCTGGGATATAATCTTCCTGCCAAATTTAATGGATACCTGTGTAGCCGTTTCGTCGTTAAAAGGTAACGACAGAGAGACAGAATTACTTTCGAACTTATAATATTAGTAAGGATATCAAAAAGTGCTTTATTTCCTTTGACCTTACACGTTTCCTGGACAGGTCAGAAATTTCAAATTACATACGTAAAACTAGGAAATAATGTTGTCACTTTGATTTTTTGTCAAATCAGCAACTGGATATCAATATTGGGCAACATAATCTTTCTTTCCATGTGCACAATAAGAACTGAGAAAATGGTTTTCAGTCAAGCGAGTTCGGCTATTTATAAGACATTTTTTACTATAATACTTTATTTCAGGTCTGGAAGTGTCTATGTAGCTAGACGAATTTATGTACTTAGTGTAAGTCTACGTTCCTAAGTGACAGCTTTAGACTGGGATTGAATACATTTATTACCTAATATCAAAGGTATTTAAATTATTCCATGTTTGTAAAACAAAAGCCCTGTTTAATAAACTTGTAATCTTCCTATTATAATAACGTTTAAGTTTTCCATTCCAGCCAGTCAAAACATTTACTCGCTTAGAGCCTCATCAAACTGGCGATTTGCGAGCGATTTCAAGGCGAGTACACAGCGAACTCGCTGCGCACTCGCCTCGCTTTGAAATCGCTCGCAAATCGCCAGTGTGATAGGGCTCTTAGACTCTACCAATCCGTCGGGTTGATATAATAATTGCATACATTAATTGAATGGCAAAATGTAATTGAATTGTAATAATACGAGTAACATCAGCAATTATAATGTTCGTGCCTGTCTGACGTTCGCCATTTGCATAAATCTCAATTATTAACTTTACCGACAAACTGAATTAATTTGCTACGTTGACATTGCTATAACATCGCGAAGGTACTTTAAGTGCACTGATTAAAACCTACTTTTCAGGGTCAATGGCCCATTGACCATATGTCCTCCTCTTAGCCGAATTTCGATTACGTCGTCGGCCAGTCTCAACGGAGACTAGACATGTGCGCAGAACATTATTATAGTGTGCAAACACAGGTGCACTCTCTCATTCTTAACTTAACCATGTGGAAAAGGTGCCAACCGAACCGACGAATCCTATCCTTCAAAGAAACTCCGAGCATAGCTCTTTCCATAGCTCGCTGAGCGACTTTGAACTGGTGGACCAGCCCTACCGTGAGTGTCCACGTCTCAGAACCGTAGGTCATAAAGGTAGGACGCACAGGTTGAAAACTTTCGTTTTCAAGCATTGCGGTATGGATGACGAGAATGATGAACAATTTAAATGTGATGGGTCAATAAAATGCGCGTGGTCGTGAGAAGGGTGCGCACGCGCAGCGTGAGCCACTCGCGAGTCGCGACGACACATGATTCACATGCTCATGTAAATCTTGCGATACATTATACGTAATTAAAAGCTTAAAGTTTTACACAACCTTATAACTTAAGGTAAAGGTAAAGATCGTGCCTCGAATCGAGAGGAATAAAATCAAAATGGCGACCTTTGACTAATTGCCTCATGGGCCGATTAAATGAACTAACCTAACAGAATTAGGTTGTTTTTTATCTACGAAATTGATATCAAAAGTTGGTTCTACTATAACACTTATATTTTAGTAAAACCAATGTAATGAAATAAATAAACGTATGTAAACACTGTTATGGGACATAAGTATTGTAAACAGTAAATCATGTCAGTGTTCTTGAATTAAATTATTGTATTCTTTATTAGCTCGTTCACTAATATAGCTAATAAATTATTTTGACAAATCGGAAGTCCTAATTAATGTTTGGAGCAGACGTTTACAGGATGGCCATGGCATTGGGCAATGTAACGCCAGTGCAATTAGCCATGTAGCTGATAGAATATTCAAATGTGAATCATTGCCTTGAACCACATTGGCTTGGTTTCATTGATGAATTGGCTCTAATGTAAATTGTAAATTAGTTTGGTATTTTTTTATTTCCGATTGATATTTGCATAAAAAGCTTGCTCTAAATTTCTTAGGTTCTAGAAACTTGAGTTCTAAGTAGAAACTTGAGCAATTCTATACACCTGCATGTTTGGGGTCTTGGCATAAGTTTGGATATTAGCGAGGACAAAATGCTAATTATGTGGAAATGCTCAGTAGCTATACAGGGTGCCACGTAACGTATGTACTAAGCCGAAAGGGGGTTATTCTGGACCCCGAGAGGGTCAAGTTAAGTTCTACGATATTTTCATTTGACATATTTTTTTTGTATAAAATAAAGACTGTTTTTATTCTTGTTTGTGTTACGTGGCACCCAGCAATAACTTTTTTTTTAGAAGACTTTCTTTACATTGATTGTGTTGTACAAGCAATATATTTAAAGACTTCAATCACCTGTATTATATATAGGTACCTGTATATATTAATTATTAAGTGGTGGCGTGGCCATCATAGTGTAGGTTAGGCCGCTAATATTTTCCAATGATAATTTAATAAGCTTCAGAATAAACAAGTCCCTATCCATCAAAATAGACACGCTATTCACAATTTGTTTCATATTGAGCAAGCTTTAAAAAGTTCAATGTTTACAAAATGAATAGCCGGTGTATGTCACGGCCCTCTTCACATGTCCACGAGATCCTGGATGGTGCATCGTGTTATTAATGTTGCCGGTAGATTAATTACCTCTGTTTAACCTGTCATCATCTTCAATTATTACTAAGCAAAGTTAGCGTTAGTTAGCGTTTAGCTTTTGAAAATATTGTTTGCCTTTTGAAATGCACATAATGTTCAAAGAATTAGTCCAAGATTTTGCATACTGGCAAATAAAACTTTTAATTTTAGTAATATTGTCTGTTTTCGTAGTTGATATCGAGTGTTTTAGTGACGAAGGGGTATAATAAATAAATAAATAACGCTGGGAAATTCACACAACATAATTTATCCCCAAGCTAAGCAGAGCGTGTGTACTAGATAACTGATACACTTAAATACATTATACTACTATAGATATTATACATAGAAAATACCCAGAACACCTTGAACAAATATCTGCAAATCGTACAAACATTTGTCCCGAGGCGGGATCGAACCCGCAACCTCCTGCGTCGCAGGCGGACGTTCGCCCACTGAGCCACAGAGGTCGTCAAAGGATCAAGGGTCGTTATGTCTATTTGATTTCATGATTTTCCTGAATCATGAACGAAAAAAAAGAGTGCGGGTAAAACCGTAGCGAACTTTAAAAAAGCAGTAAGGTTAATCAACTGTTAAGTTCACGCAAGGCCACTCAGCTTATTAGACGTATGACCATTTTCGTTAAACCCATGTTGCGGTTAGAATGTTCGGAAATTACGTGAAATAGTTTAGATAGGTGCGGTACAGCACAAATGGACCCAATTCTCATTTGTCGAATTATATTGTTCGACATAACTCCAAATTCAACATGGAATCGCTTCGACATTTATCGAACCGACGAACGCGAGCGCAACCACTACTCGTTCGAGAATGAGTGGTTTCGTCTTCGTTGTTTTTCGATCACAATTTCTGATCTTCATACAAAGAAAATTACAACAAGGTATTAGATTCAAATATTTATTTACAACATTTGCACAACAGTCGAGCTAACTCCAGACTGTTGCAAACAATCTAGAAATTGCCCAACTGATCCAAAAATAATTAGAAGCGTCTCCAAGAAGCTTCCAAATTGGTGGTAGGTATTAGCTAAATGCATTGTAATCACTCGATATATTATATAGATAAATCGACAGAATGGCCCCCCCAGCACACATGGTCCATATATCACTGTGATCGTTTCGTGGGACATGCGTGTGCGCTCGGTCACGGCGATCAAGGGCGGCTACAATCCCTATCTGAGCGGCGCAAGGTACGAGCTTTTTGATTAGGTAGCCAACTTTCTATCAAACTAGGCCGATAATTCACCTGGAGTACATCACCTGGGTGTATTAGGTGCCACGCACGGTAGACTTGGTGCAATGCACCTGGGTAAACTAAGAACAGCTTTCAATAAAGCTCTCGGTAGACTTAATTCACCTGGAGTAAATCACCTGGTTGTATTAGGTGCTACGCACGGTAGACATGGTGCACCTGGGTGTACTAAGCACAGCTTTCAATAAAGCACTCGGTAAACTTAATTCACCTGGAGTACATCACCTGGGTGTATTAGGTGCTACGTACGATAGATTTGGTGCACCTGGGTGAACTAAGCGCAGCTTTCATTAAAGCACCTGGTAGATTTAATTCACCTGGAGTAAATCATCTGGGTGATTGTATGAAATATGTCAGGCCTCATACATAATTTTTCTGTGTACCACTACGATATAAAACACATTACTTTTGCTTTTGCAAGCTTTTTGATCTAGCGGTTCTTACTAATATCTTACAAATATATTAGTAAGAACCGCTAGATCAAAAAGCTTAATATTAATTGCTTTTTAAAATCCATGAATGAGTAACCTATAGAATTCAGTTCCATGCATAACCCTCCTTCTTGCTTAGTCGGTTAATAATAGAGATTCGATGAAGAGTCGACGAATTTGTTATTTTGAGGAAAACTGCAAAAATAAAGTTCATGTCAAAAACTTAACACTTTTTGTAGAGGTAATTTTATTCTTACACCACACAAGAATGGTAACACACGACGCACCTAGGCGGGTACCCGTTTTCCATGGGGCCGACGCAATGTCTAGCTAACACCACTCTGCCGAAAATATGAATCAATACCAAGGATAATACTTTCCATTTGTGAATGAATCCAAAATACCTCCAAAGTACCTCTCGTGAAGGATATTTTTTTATGGTTAAGTAAATAGGATTATATAGGTAAATTTTTAAAAGCTGTTGCGATACCCTTTTTTTCGTATACTGTAGGCACAGAATAACTATGTATATAGTACTAACGCTAGCGGCCTGGATTTGTGACGTCAGCGTGGATAATTGTATGAAAAAGAAAAGACAATCCTAGATTTTAAAAATGTACTATACTTCCATATCAATTAAAAACAATTGGTTTATTTAATATTGATGAGACCGTTTCTTTTTTTTTTAAACAAATGAAACACGAAAAGAACCCAATTTTGAAGGTTTAAATTGTATGTAAAATAATATAATATATAGGTTTTTACTAATAAACTTTATGTTACTGAGTCTAGAAAGCTTGGCAGCATCCACCGGATATAAACGATAATCAGTTCTCAATTTCAATAAAGTTAATCTATTAAATAGCTTCATTAACGTTAACGATCGGAAACGGCGAAGGATCATTACATTTGAGCGTTATTAACGATTTAAGAACGCTCCGATACTATCTACATTGATTTATATTCCAATAAATCACGATCACGACACGATTTCAATAAGTTTATTTAAAAATAAACAAATAAGTACATATTTATAGCCAAAGTAATGGCTTGTTTCTAACAGAAGTTATTATAAAATGGATTTTAATTTCCTGTGTATTTCCTTATTTTTATGGTCGTTCTATATAGATGATATTATATTAACTAAGTTGCCTTCTTACCATCATTATATCAAGCTATGCTTGATTCATTTGATTATGGCCTTGTTTCTAAGCTTTTTCGGAACTAAGTATTCTAGCTTTCGAATAGTTTTTTTTTGCCTTTGATACTCTGTAGCCTTCTGATTGTGATTATGTACCTTTTCATAAATATGTTATCTTCCACAAACAATTATTCCTATATTCTGTCTGACCTCACCTGTCGACCGGCCGCCATTTTAGATCATCAGAGAAACGTCGAACCGAATATCGATTCATCGGCAGAATGGGTTTTTCGGTATACCTTCAAGTCTAAAAATCACGATATCGGATTTTTGTATGCAAAGCACTAAAATAAATTATAATACTTAAACCTGATTAATAAATTGAAAATGAAACTACATTCGTTCGCGTTAAACATGTGGTGATTGGCCACTGAATCACAGAATTCAGGTCGTACAAGTCAGCTCGGAACACCTGCACGTTACATTTATTATTAGTTATGACCACATGAAGTCAGAGCTTTAGTTCACACACTATTTAATATAAAATAAATAATTTTCACGCTAAGCTTTCAAAATAAATACGAAAGACTATTACCATGAAGTAATTTAGCTACTAAAGATGGCGGTATCTAAGCTTTCGTACATTCGCAACTTAAAAGAAACTAGAGTAGGTAAATTAGCCCACTTGGGATATTCATCTTAGAAATATGCAAAAGAATAATTAATATACGTACCTACAATACCGTCCTCCCATCTCTCTCCATACTCAATGTGTGCCCAGCAGGATCTTAAGTGTTTCAATGTGTGAAAAATGTGGCAAAACTTTACTTGTCTTAGAGTATTAGATTAAGAAATAAAGTTATTGAAATCTCAGTGATACTTAATTCGCTAGATTATAAACACCTCTGTACACCTATAGAATGCATTAAAAGATTGACTATCTCTATAGTCCCTTTGGAAAAATTTGTAACGTGTAAGCCAGGACAAAAAGAGTTTGGGTTGATTCACGAACGCTTGCTGTCGTGATCGAGTGACGAGCAATCCTCGTCGCGATTGACTATAAATCTGATTATTTATATTAATCGTTTGATATATCAGACGCATAATGAAGTAACAATTACAATTCCGACAGCAATCGATCGTGAAACCGCCCAACATTTTTTAATTTTTCAGTAACCTATGGATATCCATTTTGCCAGCAACCGGTCGATACAGTAGCTTCACTACATTAAATATTTTAGAAGCCGAGGTCATATCGATACCTAATTAAAAGTCATACAATTCGAATGCGAGATCCCCCGCTGCGAATACAAGTAACCAACTCGATAAAAGATTTAATAAACCGTTACTTTGATCAGTTGACCACTATTGTTTGCATTTAACTGTACCGTCCATAAAAACTGCATTCACGCCGTGTCGGCTGAATGTAAAGATCTTTGTTACAGTGTGGGTAGAGTCTGCACACTGTTGACGATTTTTGTTATTCAATATTTTGGATATGTTGTGAAATATGTTGTGAAACTTCCTAATCTATGTAGCTATTGAATGCTAGGTAAAATACTACACTGAATAGGCCTAAATGAAAAACGCAATCAATCACATCCATAGTAATAATATAAATTCGAAAGTAACTCTGTCTGTCTGTTACCTTTTCACGCCTAAACGGCTGAACGGATCTCAATGAAATTTGGCAGAAAGTAAATGGTATCCCGGGGACGGACATAGGATACTTAAAAAGCGCGTGCTAAGCTGCGGGCAGCAGCTAGTATTATTATAACTTAACTTACCTACCTACTATATTTAGAGCTAACAACTTTAACTTTTAGCCTTTAGCTTTTTATATCTAAAGAAAACATACATACACAACACAACACAACAACACAACTTTTTATTTACCAGGTTATTGACAACCACTTACGGCAAAAAAAAGAATACTAATTTGTTTATGTTTAGCGATGTGCAGTTGTTATTTCTTATCTTTGAAAGATATGGAAAGGATCGATCATGTGGGATGCTTCCACGAAGATGGATGGGGGCATAGGTCGACTGTCGGCTTTACTAGGCGAGAGGCTTTACTAGGTAGATAAACATCAGAGCAGGAGGAAAATTTTTGCGAAGACCAAGCATGTTTTGTTTTGGAATTATTTCGAAAATATTTTGTGCGTAACAGCAAAATGCAGAGCTTGTGTTGCTGCATTGATCTTATGCTAGTAATCATGATGTACAGAATTCAAGCAGATTGCAGAGCTTGCTTTGCAATCTGCTTGAATGAACTTTGCTCGCTTTGCTGCTTTGCAAGGCAATTGCCTTGCAGAGCTTGCTGTTCTTAGGTTAGCTAGACCTACTTATCGATATTTTGTACATGATGAGTTGAATGCCTTATCCTTTTTTTTCACAGAAGTCGCAATGTAATGCATATCGATTTAAAAAGATGATCTGCATACCTGACGTTAGAAAAATCTGATGGGCTATTAGATTTTGTCACTTATTGCAATATAATATTTTTTTTACCTAGATAAGTAAAAATTGTAGCTAAACAAATAAAGTATGCTGGACAATCCACACAGAATCATCCAGCCCCAAGCTAAGCAGTCTTGTGTTATGGGTACTAGATGACTGATATACTTAATACAATACATAACAAAGATAGTTAGTTTTATTATACATATAAAATACCCAGAACAAATATTTGTCTCAAGGCGGGAATCGAACCCGCAACCTCCTGCGTCGCGGGTGGACCTTCGCCCACTGCACCACATCGGTCGCCTGTAAGTATGTTAGTAAATTTTATATGCACTGGGAGAAAGTTCCAAGCTGTGAGTGAATACAAATTTTAATACGGTTAACGTAGACTATTTAGCTCTAACAATTATTAATCCTATCAATCATGGATTGATTTATGTAATTGATGAAAACTAGTTATGAAACAAAATAATCCAGTATTATGACAAAAATAATATTAAAAAGGGGCGGATAGCATTAATAACATGCCGAATAGTAGTAAAATCGATTATAATATATGTAGATTGTTTGCAACAGTCTGCAGTTAGCTTAACTGATCAAAACAGTAAATTTTAATTCTAATCATCATCATCAGCCTATATTAGTCCACTGCATGAAATAGGCCTCCCCCAATGAGCGCCATAGCGTCCTGTCTTCAGCTTGCCGTACCCAGCAGCATCTGCCTGCAGTTAGTATTCTAATTTGCAATAAAAACAAATTATAATACTAATTCTAATTTGTTTATATTATTTGATTCTAAGTTTCTTTGTTACTAAAGGCCACTGATGTTTAAGGGGTGGCCAGAATGCCATGCATATATTTTCGACATTGCCGTCGTTAAAATTTCTCGAAAGTGCATATAATCTAAGTGATGAAAAATATCACAGTGTTTGACGACCGATGTGGCGCGGCGGGCGAAGGTCCGCCTGCGACGCAGAAGGTTGCGGGTTCGATTCCCGCCTTGGGACAAATGTTTGTACGATCTGAAAATATTTGTTCCGGGTGTTCTGGGTATTATAATAAAAAATATCTATCTATGTTATGTATTGTATTAAGTTTATCAGTCATCTAGTACCCATAACACAAGCTCTGCTTACTTTGGGGCTAGATGATGCTGTGTGGATTGTCCAGCATTATTTATTAAAAAAAATAACAAAACTTATAAAAAAATAACAAAATAACTAAAGTTTATCACTCCTTTTTAAATACATATTGTGTCATGTCAAATATATTTGTCACAATTCTTTTACCAACATTATCGAATAAATTCCTCATGTCTACATTTAATATAACAAATAATCGTAAATGTTTCTGCTAAATGCAGCTATTCAAAACACCGTTATCGCATGCATCTCTCTTACGCGACATTCCTACGCTATTTATAGCCAACTTTTTACTATTAAATACCTTAAAACTCGTAAAAGCTTGATGCCACCTCGTGGCATAAAGATTATACCGTCGATAAGTAAGCCTGTACCGGAATACGACAACATATTGTATGCTGATAGTAAAGTCAGTGCCCACTAAATTGAACTATATAGTTTATCTTAATCTCTGCGCACATTATCCAATACCGCTACCACACAGCACAAAAATGTGCATTCAAATCGCTTAAACTCGTTATCATAAGATACATTTTACAGTGACAAAATGGCTGTGGGAAGCCACAAGCTTCAAACGAGTGTCCCGCGAGCTGTCTGTCATCTGATGCCGTTTATACAAAATGGCTTCCCATATGCTTCAAACGAGTGTCCCGCAAGCAGTCTGTCATCTGATGCCGTTTATACAAAATGGCTTTCCATATGCTTCAAACGAGTGGCCCGCGAGCTGTCTGTCATCTGATGCCGTTTATACAAAATGGCTTCCCATATGCTTCAAACGAGTGTCCCGCGAGCTGTCTGTCATCTGATGCCGTTTATACAAAATGGCTTCCCATATGCTTCAAACGATTGTCCCGCGAGCTGTCTGTCATCTGATGCCGTTTATACAAAATGGCTTCCCATATGCTTCAAACGAGTGTCCCGCGAGCTGTCTGTCATCTGATGCCGTTTATACAAAATGGCTTCCCATATGATTCAAACGATTGTCCCGCGAGCTGTCTGTCATCTGATGCCGTTTATACAAAATGGCTTCCCATATGCTTCAAACGATTGTCCCGCGAGCTGTCTGTCATCTGATGCCGTTTATACAAAATGGCTTCCCATATGCTTCAAACGAGTGTCCCGGGAGCTGTCTGTCATCTGATGCCGTTTATACAAAATGGCTTCCCATATGCTTCAAACGAGTGTCCCGCGAGCTGTCTGTCATCTGATGTCATTTATACAAAATAGCTTCCCATATGCTTCAAACGAGTGTCCCGCGAGCTGTCTGTCATCTGATGCCGTTTATACAAAATGGCTTCCCATATGCTTCAAACGAGTGTCCCGCGAGCTGTCTGTCATGTGATGCCGTTTATACAAAATGGCTTCCCATATGCTTCAAACGAGTGTCCCGCGAGCTGTCTGTCATCTGATGCCGATTATACAAAATGGCTTCCCATATGCTTCAAACGATTGTCCCGCGAGCTGTCTGTCATCTGATGCCGTTTTTACAAAATGGTCAGTGTTTTTCTACGAAACGATTTTCTACTCGAACAGTTACACTATGGAGCTGACTATATCAGACAACATGCGGGCATTCGGCAGAGATAAAAAGATAAGTAAGTACACGTAATCATTATGTTGATCAAAATCCTTCGTTCACTGCTATCATGAACTTACGTCTTGTGCGTGTTCATGTACTTACGTCTCTTTAATCATCAAAGCCTAAATGCAGATTGATTCATATTATAAAAAATCTCATTAATATTACATACTAGCTGCAGCCCGCGGCTTCGCACGCTTTTTTCCAGAATAAAAGGTAGCCTATGTCCGGCCCCGGGATACCATCTACCTCGCTGCCAAATTTCACCGAGATCCGTTCAGCCGTTCTTGAGTTATAAATAGTGTAACTAACACGACTTTCTTTTATATATATAGATATGTATATATGCGAAAGTTTGAATGTGTAGATGTTTGTAAGCGCTTTACGCCAAAACTACTAAACGGATCGGGCTAAAATTATCTATCTATGCCTGGATTAACTTAAAGTTACTTTTTATCCCGAAAAAACGCGTGCGAAGCCGCGGGCCAAAGCTGGTAAAATGATATATTAAATTATTTAAGTAAATTACTGCTACACCTTTTCTTCCAGCATCAGCATCATTAGGCCCAAAGTAAGCAGAGTTTTAAATCACCGCAAGATTTATTGCCTACTGGCATGACGTAGCGAAAGGATTTCTAGAAAGTGAAAAGTCTCGGTTAATTGTGTAGAGCGTTTCCCTAGCAAAGCAAGAGCTATAAAACGGAAAGCGCACATGTGGTTTACGATGGATATCCCGTGTTTAATCTTTATTAGCATCATCAGTTAACTTTATATATACTACAAATAAACCAATGAGGTTCTGTTTGTAGGTGACAACACTAAAGCTCTAAAGATATGTATAAGAGCTGTAGATTTTACGAATAAATAAAAATTATATAGAATAAACCTAACTAATCTGTTAAGCATATAAAAGGGAACAAAAGGGGGTTATTAAACTCTGGCCGTCCATGCTAAGGACCTAATAAAAATAAGTATTATTTTATAAACAGTAAGAAAACAGTAGAATACGTCCATATTATACTGACGACAGTATCGAAGTATCTTGTTAACGCTCATTATTTTTGCAAAAGTTGTACGTAAAAAGACTAAATTACTCAAGTTTAGAAACCATCGTTCCTTTGTGAATACAAAACAAGATTGAGGTGTTTATTGTTAAACGAGGTTAGACTTAGATTAAGACGCAATTCACTATCTTATATCAAAGATTGCTTGAGTGTATCGATGCCCTCCGAGCAGAATTCGGTCATGGCGGCCAGTCTCAACGGAGACTAGTGCCCTGGACATATTATAGTGCAGAACTGTGTGCACATGTGCAATATCTACGCCCCTACTCTCATAATCCGATGAGACGGCAGATCGAAACGACAGGTGCAGGACGAACGGTTTAACGTCAAAGCCGTTGGTCTAAGCTGTTGGACACCAACTTTCTGTCTCCGGGCTGCTATTGTGAATTTTTCGTGCTAGAAAAATCGCAATAACAATATTTGTCCAACCCCAGGTTACAGACATTACAGCAGCATGTTTTATTTTTATTTATTACTAGCTTCTGCCCGCGGCTTAGCACGCGCTTTTTGCGGCCTGCGAAGCCGCATAAGAGTAGCCTTTAAGTTATTCCAAGTCCTTATCTTTATAAATAAAATAAAAATAAAAATCCTTTATTTCAGACAAACATGGGTACATATACCTACGACTTACAGATATTTTATTCTAAGGTGTAAAACCTTAGAATAAAATAAAATAAAATAAAATAGAAAATAATATAACACCTAAGACACTGTTAACAGAAGCTCAAAACGCCGAGGTTAATCAATAAAGGAAATAGGTTCCTTCGTTGATCACCCTCCTTACACAGCACTTCCAGAGTGGAGATGGTGGCACTCTGCCACAGTTCTCAGGATGCTATTGCGACTGCCCCGTACTCTACGCATCAGGGAGACTGTTTTTTTGCGCACAACCGCATGGAAACCATATGTGTGCAGAATTTCAGCACGATTCATTCAGTATTTTTGGCGTTGTCTACGACCAAACATCTTCACAACGCTGCAACACGGCACAATCGGTTCAAACTTTCGCCTTTATAATATTAGCAGGATATTTTTCGTTTATTTTATATTACTTATCAAGATTAACAAGAATACCAGAAGTTAAGTTTACCTACTTGGATGATTTTCAGGTAGGTAAACTTAACTAACTCCCATAATCTCAGCTTATGGTCAGATTAACTTTTTTATTCTTAACGCAGCGCCTTACGTGCGTTACTTACATTTTAGCTAAATTGTTCGTTTCGTCGTACTTTTGTTGGTTTTTTATTACCTAACTTTGGTTTGTTTCCGCAAGGCAGACGCAATTTGCATGTCGTTTTATTAGGCCACGTTACAGAGTTTACATAATATAAGAACTCGTGACCATAGCATTCAATTCCTAGTCGAAGAGCTAATATTAGATCTACATACAACAGACGTCGTCCAAGGATATCGCTATCGGACTAGGAGCGTTGCTAAGACGAATTGATTACACCCAGCTAAGGTTTTCATGAGTAGGAGTTAAAAGACCAAACCTTGTTAGAACCGTCAAACAGAGAAAATTTGCCTATCTCGGACATGTCTTACGACATGACCGATATCAACATGAAGATACACAATCGACATGAAGATACAAGGTAAAAGGGCAGTTGGTCGGAGGAAGACTTCCTGGCTGGCAATGGTCTGGCATTAAGAAGGCAGAGGACATATTTAGGCTAGCCCTGGATAAGAAAAAAATCAGGAGGATGACCGACCTTCAGTAATGGAGAGGCACTATAAGAAGTAGAAGAAGGTTTTTAGTAATTTAAACATTTTTGGTGGCTGTAAGTAAATGCACTTCATTCGTTGAACATTGTTGTTTCCTGTTTCAAATATAAAACAAAATAAAGACAATCCCAGTTACTTCTATACTTATTTCTATAATAAAGGGTGTTCGAAAGGTATAGTAGAGAGTTTGAATAAACATAGTCTTTTTTTCATAGAGATTTATTTAAATGACTAGTTAGGTACCTAAATTACGAGACAAGGTATTTTCTAACGCGCTGCCTCTTGTACTATGAGCATGATATCAAACAATTTAAGAATCTTTATGAAATTGCTGCCACATTCAACAATACAGTAGGCAATCTGTGCCAATTTCAAGAGGCGTTTGAAATCTATCTCGAGTATGTAACGGCTTTCATTGTTTCCCAATCGGTCCTAGGTACTTTAAATAATATAAGTGTGGGCTTATGAACAATAGTGGTGGTGTACATTTTAATCCCTTATGAATTAGTAACTACATTGTGATGACCTCTGTGGCGCGCCGGGCGAAGTTCAGCCTGCGACGTGGGAGGGACTTGGAACAAATGTTTGTACGATCTGCAAATATTTATACTGGGTATTTTCTATGTTTAATAAAAAAAAACTCTGTGTAATGTATTGTATTAAGTATATCAGTCATCTGATCAAAAAATATCTGAAAACACAAAATTAGACAGAACTGGAGGAGGCTTTTACCAGAGAGGGGTCCTAACTACTTACTAAATATTAATATGAAATTCAATAGAAATAATTATCTATTCAAATTCAATAATAAGTAGTTACTTTGATTATTAATAAATCTATTTACTGACATGAATGCATATTATATTTGACATAAATTTTAATTTTAAACAAGCATGATTGCTTATGTTATTTAAGGTTATGGAATAAAAGGCCTTTTATTTATATTTTATTTATATATCAGTCATCTAGTACCCATAATACGAGCTCTGCTTAGCTTGGGGCTAGATGATGTTGCGTGGATTGTCCAGCATTATTAGTATTGTTGCGAGATTGACCCTTGGTTAATTTGGGGTGTACTGGTTAAACAATGGGTAAGAGAAACCGAAACCCCACAAAGCGCAACGCACACATAAATACACACAATACAGAATGAAAACACAAATAAAAACATATTAAAATGAACACATGAAAAATCAAAAATAGTGTCATTTTTTTAATTAGGATTGCGCTTTATATTGACATACAGGTGGGTACAGAGAGCTTCGTTGATGGTTAGTCCTAGATCCTAATACTGATGAAGAAGGCTTTGAGCCATCTTCTTAAAAACACCATACCAATTGATTAAATTTGTAACTTCCCACCACAATGTTTACGTTTACAATCGCATAGCACACCTGTTAGCGGGGATCGATTACTCTATCTGTAATCGCTTACTCTGACGCGTACTCTGAGCGAATGTCGACAAAAATCGTGATTATGTTCAGTTCAATGTCAAATCAGACAAGCATGTGAATCTCCTTAGGTTCACATGCTTGTCTGATGATGATGTGAGTGCTTTGGTTTAACACTGTAAACTGCTATCTTGTTCATAAATAAATAATGCTGGACAATCCACACAACATCATAAAGGTATATTATTTTCAAAAATCATTCATAGCCTAAATAATCCCTAATACCAGCGGTCGGCGAGTACTTCAAAGAAGCATGGAAAAGTCCTGTGTCGGATTCCAAGATCTACTTTAGGATGCTAATACTAGTGGTCGACGAGTATCTCAAAGAAGCATGGAAAAGTCCTGTGTCGGATTCCAAGATCTACTTTAGGTCGCTAATACCAGCGGTCGGCGAGTATTTCAAAGAAGCATGGAAAAGTCCTGTGTCGGAGTCCAAGATCTACATTAGGTCGCTAATAACAGCGGTCGGCGAGTATTTCAAAGAAGCATGGAAAAGTCCTGTGTCGGAGTCCAAGATCTACTTTAGGTCGCTAATACCAGCGGTCGGCGAGTATTTCAAAGAAGCATGGAAAAGTCCTGTGTCGGAGTCCAAGATCTACTTTAGGTCGCTAATAACAGCGGTCGGCGAGTATTTCAAAGAAGCATGGAAAAGTCCTGTGTCGGAGTCCAAGATCTACTTTAGGTCGCTAATACCAGCGGTCGGCGAGTATTTCAAAGAAGCAAGGAAGAGTCCTGTGTCGGATTCCAAGATCTACTCTAGGTCGCTGAACCAGAGGAGTAACGGGATTAGGTAAGAAGGTAGGTAAGTGAGCATGAAACTTCACGGCAAGGTAGACAGGTACCTTCGAAATCTCAAGGTTTAATTCTCATCAGAAACTGTAAGGTAGAGAAGGTACATTACTTAAGTGTAAAGGTAGAGTATGATTATATTAATTTGAAAAACATCATAATATTATTACTGCCTAATTGATGCCCTTAAACCTTTTTGGTAATTAATAACTTGCAACCATCAGATGCATACGTTCATAAACGATTACTTTTAAAATTAATCACGGGTTTTGATTGAACGTATAATTTACGGATAGTAAACATATGTTTTTGCATATAAAATAGTTCATGGTGAAGAAAGGGCGTAGGTGATTTAGGACTTTCAACATAGGGCTCTCAAGGCCAGAAATAACTAACCTTTCAAATTGGTTAGGTTAGAAGATTTCAATGAATGTACTTATCTAACATATACTAGGAATTATGATAAATTTACTTAGTTTTTTGGCGTAAAGTTAGAAAATACATAAGTAAATTTTCACTTTGTATTTTTTGACGAGTGAACTGAACAACCAGTCTAGTCTAGTTCTTAATAAACGAATTGAAATGAATTCATTACGGAAGCGGGTTATCTATGAACCTCGGAGAGATGCAGCGCGCGCGCTTCTAGAACCGCACTCACTCTGAAGAAGTCCCTCGTTAAGGGATGAAACTTTGATGTTCTTCCATCACATAAAAGGTTCGTAGTTAACCCGCTTCCGTCTGTAAAGAATTCGCCAAATAACGATAGTTTTTATAGTAGAATTGAATTGAATTTTTATTTTCCATTATTTTGTAAATCTTGTTTCTAGACAAAGTAGGTTTAGTTTCAATAAACAAATACAACATGTGAAACAATAGAGGCGATCCATTTAATTTAATCTTCAATCGTGATACAATAACACGTAATAAATCAATGTTATGTTCATGAAATAAAGTTCAGAATCGATAATTGAAATTGGCAACTCGTTTGTCACAAACAATGGTCGATATCGATTGATGATCGATTGTATCGATCGAAACAGAACGCTCGTGACCATATCGACACTGAGGTGTTGACTGTTAATGACTTACCTATACTAGTGATAGGTAATAAAAATTTAAAAAAATTGACATATTTTAATAATAAAAATAATGTATAAAATAGCACATATATTAAAAAGACGAATCTCTACAAAAAAAAACAAAATTCAAAAAAACGTAGAAAATATGTTGGTCGGGGTCCAAAACCATCACTCTCGGCTTAGTACACGTATAACGTGGCACCCTGTGTACAGGGTGCCCGAAATATCGACTCCCTTTGGACTGAGGTAATTTTATGATAATTTGTTTTATAACAAAAAAGTGACAGACATTTTCTATTTACTCGTCGAACATAAAAACCTAAAGAAATTCGCAAGTGATTGATTTTTTATACGTTCACGTCGTCGGTCACACTAGAGAAAGTGTCACAGATCTACAATTTTTACTTTCTCTGCTCTAGAGTAGCAGTTTTTTAAACTTTCATTCATCCACAACATAGCTAGTTAGTCCAAATTAGTTGGCTCAAATTAGCCACTCATTTGTGGAGTAAATTCCTATGTTTATTATAATTTTATATATTTATTATAATGTTATATTAATAAACGATAAAACTATTTTATTAAACGACAGATTGAGTACTTACCTGTGTTTATTTTCTTATGAAATCTTGCATTTACTAAGGCCATGTTTCGGCAGGTGCAGGGCAGATACGTGTAAATTAGCATTAAAATCTCGAATACATAACCTGAGCCTTGAGTTCGGTTTGACGGTAGTATCGAGACGTCATCGTGACATTTTATTTATGTATGGGATTTGCATAGTTCCGTGTCCGAACGGTAAAGGCGCTGCACCAAATCCCATAGAAACATGAGACGTCACGATGACGTCACGTCGACTCGATAATATCGTCAAACCGAATTCAGGGCTCGCTCATGTGTCTGTTTGGAGACCTGCTACGCATATCGTTTATAAATAACGCGCTCGGTTTGCACCTAGAGTGCTCTGTCATTAATCACATGTGAATAATCGTAGGTTGTAAACAGTTGTAAACACGGTCAGAGTTTCGTAGTAAGGAAGCAATCAAAATACTTAATTTTTTGTCGTGATTTTTACTGAGATTTTTCCTTGTTTTTTTTTTAATCATAACCACTTTTTAACGATATCCTGAACATCTTAAACATAGTTCAGTTAACTAATTCATAATTCTTTATTGTACGAAAAAAATATGCATAAAATATTCAAAGTCAAAGTCAAAAACTCTTTATTTCCATAAATACAATGAATGTACACTTAGAAAAGGTAAAATTCTTAATAATTAAACACTGACACGGAAATAAAGTGATATTTTTGATTTCAGTCGCTTCGGTATGTAAACTAAAGTAAAGAAGCGACGAAGAAACCTTTAGCCTGTTAGTTGTTATTTTTCGAGTTGGAGCAAATCCCGTCCCAAGCTTCTTTATTAAACTAAAATGATAATAGCAAATGAGAGCTTAATCCTAAACAGAGTCCTCTTCCAGCACCCTTATTGTGAGAGAGCGACAAAGTTATAGAAGTGCATGTGCACATGTGCATAAATGGAGGACAAAATATTTAATTTGAACTTGAATCTGCCTTGTTCTATGCAAAAGAGGTGTCTAAATAATTTTGATAAAATACCTACAAATAGCAATTGCAAATGCATGGTTACTTGCGTGCGTTGCCTTTTCTTTTCTGCGCCGAGGGTTTCGAACGTTTGTCAAGTATACCAATATGTACTATAGGTACCGGTTAGAGACTTTGCTATTAAATAACATCGTTTGCAATCTTCGGAGTATAAAAGGTAATAGTAAATTTTCAGGTTTTTTTTAAATGTTTCAAAAAGCATGTAACGTACAGGAATTTAAAGAAACAGTTTTAAGATATACAAACCGATACCTTTTTCTTGATACCCCACTCTTGGAGCCCCCTTTTTGAAAATTATACACCCCCTTTTTGTAAATTGTTCAAGTGTTCTATGTGAATCCTATATATTTTTGCTGTAAAATATAGATCCATATCTACAAACGCTACATACTACATTTCAGATGGATCGCTCTGCAAACTTCGGAGATTGGTGGAGAATAAGTAATTTTTAGTCTTTTTTCAAAATATTTCAAAAAGTATGAAACCTACAGAAATTAAAAAAAACGGTTTTGATATGTACAAACTGATACCTTTCTTTTGATACCCCATAATTCATGATTGATAGATAATTCATTTCATAATTGATTTTATTTGATAGGTCAAATGACTTTGTAAGTCTCTATTGCAATTTCGACATCACAATTTGTACTGAAAATTGTGAATTAGGAATAATAATACATTTCGTGCGCTTGTACAGAAAAAAGAAAAAAAAAATATATTATAATATATATATTGATATTCCTAATTTCAAATTATTTGCTGCTGTAGTTGCTGAGATATTAAAGACGGAAAAAAGGACAGAAAAGGGTTTCGAAACTGATCTCCGATCTTCGAAACCCTAAAAAGAGGTATATGACTGAGCAAGCACTTCTACGCAATATAATGTAAATATTTAGTAACACATACCCAATTAGGATTTATTTGCACATTCATTTTTATCTGTATTTTTACAGATATAATTTATCAAAACACGCAACACCTGAAATAGGTGAAGGTGATAACGTCTCACAGAATAGGAAACAGATACAATACCAGCCAGGCTCATTAGCAGAACGCGGTTATCAAAACAGTGAGCTTACCAATGAGGTTTTTACTTAATTATTTTACGAACTTTAATGATGGCACTTGAGGTGTTACTTGAAAAGTTGAAAAGTGATGGTAAATTACACAACATCAATTCAAAATTGCCTATCTATCTTCTTAGCCCGTGAGCATCCACTATTACGCCATTTTGTTAGGTCCTGTGACACTAATCCCCCCATATGTAAAAGAAAAGAACTTCTAATTCTTTGAAATTTTTAAACATTCACAAATGCTGCACTTTCAGTGAACAACACGAGCGGATTTTTTGTCGCAGGGCGGGAAAATGTTTCATAAGAACTATCAATAATCAAATAATTATGTGAACCAAAGCTTCTTAATTTGTTATTGGTTGTTATTCCAAATCATGCTAACGATCTTGTTATGACTTTTATAGGAAGCATCATTTAATTTCTTCATAAAAAAATCAATTTTCAGCAATTCATTCAAAGAGATCCATTTTATCTGAGCTATCGAAGGTCTGGCCTCTATTGATTCTGAGTATTTGATTTTAGCTTACGGCTGTCGGTATGGCACAAATTTAGCTATGATTATGATATTGTGAGAAAGTTTTGAATTCCTAGAAAAATCATTTTAAAAGACAAGAAGCAAATGGTCGATTTTCCAAACTAAATAGCATAGCTTCATCCCGTGCATAGACTTTATGAACGTAGGTGCCATAGAGCCCCAGTACGTGTTTCATCGTTTTTATATTTTAGTTTATTATTAATTAATATGTAACATTACAGTTTCGTTACAAACTAATGATGTTGTCCAGCTCTAAGCTTAGCCATTACTTTCACAATTTCATTAGGAGCCATTTGATCAGCCAGTTTATCACGAAGAGCATCAATGTCAAGCGTCGTTCTCATTAAACAATAAATAAACAATATTTTGATGCAATAACAATCTGAAAATGAATAGCCCGGAAATTTATATTGTGCAGGTACCCATAATTATAAATATATTTGACTTGTGCCGTAGAAAAAAAAACGTGCTGTATTATTTATGAGCTAGTTAACAAATTGGCATCTTTGACATGCAGTGTTGGTATCGCAACAGCTCCATTGTCAATTATGCCCCGCGGCAAGACCCGAGAACACAAATAAATAATAAACATTAAAATACACAGCTCACTGCAAGGTCTTCATCAAGTTTGGGTAATGCAAATCTTCAATAGTCATAAGTTAGTTTTAATTGAATGGAAACTATTTTTATGTGATGTTTATTGGAGTGCTAAATGACAAATCATGATTAATAGAAGTTGTTGTGCAAGATGAACTGAAATAAACTAAGAATAAATTAATTTCGATCAGATTTGCAGCTGATTGAACCTTCCATGAAGAGAAGAGCTACACCATCAATCTAGGAGGCTTCCGTGGGGGTCGCGCAGAACACCTGATCGAAAGCATCGTGGCAAGGGAACAGAGAGGGGTGGTAAGAAGGGAGAAAGGAATTACCTAGCCACGCAATGGAAAATTAAAGAAAGCTCTACGAGCGACTGTTTTTCAACGAGTCAATATTGAAATTATCGGCACGATGATAGCACCATCGACCGTGAAAATCTGCCCTATTCCACTCTAATCCACTGGATTAATCCATTGATGGATTAGTTTCTTTTTTTCACTGTAATCCATCAATGAATCTTACATGTTTATTCCTATACAAATACATAAATATTCATTTGACAGACACAAAAAGCCCATCCTAAGCGCTGCAGTAGTTTATTCCAGGCAACGTTATAGAACAAAATGGCACATTTAGAGACTGAATACCTTTCACCTCCGTTGAGATGAAAGGTCTAAATAGATACTGTAGGGACCTGGCTCTATGAATGAACCAGCGAACTGATAACTTGTGTAAGGTGAGAGCACATGACGTAACATCGACTGAGCTTGCACTTGACCTGCTTGCGACCGGTCCACCTGGGCGGAACTCTTCCTGACCCTCCACTGCCGAATAGAGCTAGATTGGACAGATCATTATCTCTATAGCTACAATGAAAGCATTGCTTTTTGAAAGTTGTTTATTTTTTGAGCGATGTTGACAATCGCGTTTTACATAATGTTTTGTTTTCTGAGGCAAGAGTGGATATAGAGACATTCATTTTTATGAATGTCTCTATATCCACTCTTGCCTCATCAAGAAGAATAGAACCAAAAATCGAATAGTTACTTGGCTTGTTTGCAACCTCATTTGTACGTAACTATTCGCTCTGAGCGGCGTTTTCTGATGAACGTTTCTGCCACAAAAAAGGTTCGTTTCAGGTTCAAATGAGTCAAGGTTCTCCTTTTCCTGTCAAACGCTTGGCTAACAAAGTGATACCGCTTGACCAACAAACAAGCAGATGTGAAGTGTGATGATGATTGATAGCTCTATGGTTCAATGGTCGGTGCTTTGGTTGCTCAAAGAACCGACCAGAATTCGGATAGAATCATCGTACTCACTCTAGGCACAAGCCTATAGTTAATTGAAAACTTCAGAGATTGTACTTCAAAAGCGAGGTGTTTTGCACTCACACAAGCTAGGCTACCAACTATTTTGTGGAATTCATTTATTTATTTAGAAACAACTTCATTACAGCTTTTTTTTAGCCCTTCGGCGATGCTAAATCTAGGTAATTTGTAAAAAAGAAAGGGATATAGGTAAATAAAAGCATTACAAAGTTGACAAAGTTTGCATTTAATTTACTTCAGTCATATAAACCATGTTGTGAAAATTATGAAAAGGCATTGGTTGCTTAAAAATTTGTAAATACCTACGAATTTTTATCCTCTTTTGGTATTGTATGCACCCATCTTTATCAATATTTATGTGTTCAATTTAAATTCGTGAGATACAAGTATGGTAAAATGGGGCACAATAATTAAGAAGGGTGGCGAAATCGGAGCAGCAAACTATTCGCGTAAAATCTTTTCCAGTGTTGCCAGTTTTGAATAAAAATTGCGAAATGTACCCGAAATGTCACGGCCAAAGTGATTCGGCAAGTACAAAGGGCAATTTTCTCTTGCACCGACTTAAATTAATCTGTTAATGTTAATTAATTTTATTGAGTTGTCATAAAAATATTTAAACGTGTTGCCTTAATCTTGCTAATAAGTAGAAGGTACAGCTAACACGACCAAATTATTTGTCGACCTTATTTAGCTATTTTTAATTTACTTCATAACAAAATTTAGACGATTTTCTTGACATTTTTATAATTAATATGTTAGAGCAACTAGTAGGTAGGTACAGCAATAGAAACACCTGAATGCTAAGAAGTCACTCTAAGTCAAGGTCACGACCAGTGTGTATCGAGCAATGATCTATTACGCACTCTTATTACGCACTGTTGCATGCACATGCGACTCCATTGAACAATCCTTATTAATGAAACATAACAGACGATGCTTATCTCGTCCACCAAGGCTAACTTTGGCCCTATCAGGGCTGGTGCTTTTTGACAGCCAATTGACAACTGTGATGTCAACCTTATCGATGGTTTAATTTATTTATTATTATTATCATATTGGTAACTTAGTTGAACGGTGTAAAAATAACCATAACCACATGATGAAAGGTAATAAAACGACTGATTTTTGACCTGTCAAATAATCAAATTATGAACCTAGAGCGCTGGCAACCCCATATTTCGAACCAAAAATATTTTTTTACATAGATTTATCGAAAATAATTAGAAATAAAGTCTGGTCCGTTCTGGATCCGAATTATTTTTTAAGATCTATCGTTCCGGTGTTTTTGTTTTGTGAGAAGGAAAAGCATTGATTATTATTTCGGGAATATACAGCACACACAGGTTTATAATTTTAATTATTTAGAAGTAAATTGATAGGTGCCTCAGGCTCACCTATGCACGAAAGCTGTAATCAGTGAGACAAAAGCAAAATGCAAATCAAAACATTCGATTGTAAAATGCAAAACACTCTGACCGAACCTAAACGCTAGGTTAATTGAAATAGCGTACAAAACCAATTGTACCTAAATTGCGACAGGCTTGCAAAATGATCAAAACCGCCTATTAGCAAGTGAGAGGACTTCTTTCACTTCGGTTAGCCAAGAGGAGCTTGCCTCACTTAACAAGTTGTACGCAAATAATGGTGATTATGTCTAGATTTACCCATAGACGAAGACATCGTACTAACCGGTGGTTTGGGAAGAATTTTATTAGCAAGATTGAACATTAAGTACCTTTTAGTAACGAAAGAGGTTGGACGAGCCTAAGCTCGAAAGAGATCCACGAGCTTCGTTAGTCTAACTAACAAAGCTCGTGGAACCTCTTTCGAAGTTTATCTCGGTATACCATGTACGAGCAAGAAACTGTGGCAGTCATTTGTTTTGACTTTTAAATTTGTTCTATTTTTATTCTACTAATAGGTTCTCCTATTTCATAAACAACAACAGCTGTATTATTCGTGATAGAAAATAAAAATCCGATAAAAACTATAAGCAAAAACTTGTTCTACTGTTACAAGAACAAAAACAAGTACCCACGTATGGGATGTCTTACAAAAAAGATACGATATAACCTCTTACATTACGATACCGTTAATGAATCTTGTCGCCACTCAACGACAGAGAGAGAAAAAAGGTGCCACAAGCGGCTGTCTAGCGCTCCTTTAGCAGATTTTTTCATTAGGTACGAGTACCTACCTAATATTTTACTATTGATGATGAAGACAGAATGAAAAGAAACAAACAAACCAGATACGATTTGAGAGGGTAGACTTAACAATTAAATACTAGAGTGTTAGTCTATTTGCATGGTAAATTTGTCTGCATAGGTTTTGTAACCAGCGAAACAATTCAAAGTTGCATTATATTGACGAACTACGCTCGTAAAAGAAACACTTTGACTAAAATTTACCTAGTCTTTTACGCTTGGGCTGTACATGCAGAGAAGTCTTTACAGTTAACAACACAAATTCCGACAGGAAGAATATCTGTGTTCTATTTGTTTACCTTACTTGTTCATCTAGGCGTTTAAAAAATAAATAAATAAATAATGCTGGACAATCCACACAGCATCATCTAGCCCCAAAGTAAGCAGAGCTTGTGTTATGGGTACTACATAGATGACTGATAAACTTAATACAATAAATAACATAGATAGATATTTTTATTATAATATAGAAAATACCCAGAACACCCGGAACAAATATTTGCAGATCGTACAAACATTTGTCCCAAGGCGGGAATCGAACCCGCAACCTTCTGCGTCGCAGGCGGACCTTCGTCCGCCGCGCCACATCGGTCGTCAAAACCGTATTGATAATAACTTAAAAGCAAAATAGAAGTAGAAGCTTTTTAATTGATAGGTACTCTAGATTGGCTCTAGACGCTGATTGTAGCTCATTTGTACATTCAATAAAGTAATAATTTATCCATCAATCACTGTAGCTAACTGACCGAACAGGCGTTTTTTTTTTCCCATGAAACAAATTAAGTATATAAACGTTTACAAAAAAATAAAATAAACCGCCAAGTGCGAGCCGACTCGCACACGAAGGGTTCCGTACCGTAAAAATGAGGCAACTTTTTCAAAGAACATCAAATTTTCACTTGTTCGGAGACCCTTTAAATTTTCAACTTTAATTTTTAGTATTTGTAATTATTACAGTTGAAGTGTTACTTAATTATAGAAAGTTTCATGTGTCTACCTATTGTAGTTCAAGAGATACAGCCTTGACAAATTAAGAGCAAAAATATCCAAAAAAATCACGTTTGTTGTATGGAAGCCCCCTTTAATTTTGATATTTATTATATATATATTTGATATCAGTCTAGACGTTTTTCATACGATTGTGTCCGGCACCGCATAGCGCATAAAGCTGCGTACTGTGTAGTGATCAAGACACCATGGCTTGATGCGTTATAAAGAAGGTACAATTTTTATAGATAAAAAATGCATTAGATTCGTCATGAATTTTGCTTTAGTTACGCTGCTATCAGTACACTGTTAGAATTACTTCCACAGGTCCTTATTTGACAAATGATAAACAAATTGTTTAGTTTTGAACTATGTATGAGAGGTCGAACTCAGGCCTACAATCAGCTAATATTTGTACCGGTCTTTCAAATAACTAGGTATTGAGCCGTTTAAACATCGTTTTAACACTGTAAATATGGTTACAACAAGATACGATATTGACAGAGTAGTTCACATACTTATCCTTTGGGATGTCCAGTCCTAACTAATCTCAGCAAATTGTTTTTAAATAAGATGAACTTCTAAATATTTAATAGGTATTAGGAATCTATTTGTTTTAGCTCACTGCAACGAAAAGAGGATTTTAGTAAAATATCGATTTATAGAAAAATAAGTTATTATAAAAAAGTACGTTTTTAAGTAATTTCGAATGGGAACGAGCTTGTTGCCATAAACAAGTGCAAAAATTATATAATTCGTTACAGTCATAAAAGCAATCTGTACAATTTTAATAATTTAGTTCACGAGTTCACACGTGACCTTTGCCTACAGTCATTACTGGCCCAATAACAACAAGTCGGGTAATTTGGTAGTACAGTTAACGGCAATACTTAATACTATAAAATACTAGGTGCAGCCCGCGGCTCCGCACGCTTTTTTCCGGAATAAAAGGTAGCCTATGTCCGGCCCCGGGATACCATCTACCTCGCTGCCAAATTTCACCGAGATCCGTTCAGCCGTTCTTGAGTTATAAATAGTGTAACTAACACGACTTTCTTTTATATATAATATATAGATTTAGAAAGTAGGAAAATTAATATAACTATTTTCATCGAACTCGAACAGAGCCTGTAAGTAAAGGTAGGGTATATTTATATGTAAACTGTGGGCTCAGGATCGTGACGCATCCCTCCATGCGTCACGATCCTGAACCCTTGATCAAGGGATCAAGAGGCTTTTGCCCAACTGTGGGATGTTTCGAGCTGATTGTTATTGTAGCTAAGTTATAAATAGACAAAAAAATGTGTGTTAAATAGTAAGTATCTATACTTAACAGTTATTTTTGGTACCTTCATAACACGTTCTGTTTATTTTGGGGCTAGATAATGCGGTGTGATAGTTCCGTTCCAGCATTATTTATTAAGCCGCTAATTCTATAAGCATTATTTGATGTGTCTATGTTATCGTAAAAAGTCCACTGCCTATAAATAAATATCTGTCATACACTGTCTAAATAACACATCCACTTACATCACGAGCGCACACAACCCTTGCGCAAGCGCATCATCTGTCAATCGCGGATTAGCATCACAATGGAACAATCCGCGCTGCGCGAGATCCCGCCAATGTCAGATTGACAGATTTATTGTGGAGCGTCGTGGGCGGTGTCACGCAAACGTTTATACTTCATCGGGTGCGTGTGAGTGGCCCTTTTGTACTCGAAACTACAGCTCAACAACCTTACAATTTACAGTAATTAAAGATTATTTATCGGTTATTTATCGCATGCCTTTTGTTGAAAATAAAACAAAAGGCAAATGCGGCGACTGGACTGGTCTGGATCAGTCGCCCCGTGACCACGATCGCTGCAACGCGATGGAAACGTAGGGGAGAATTAAACAAAAGGTACGCGATAAATAATCTTTAATATGTTAACAGATCGCGAAAGTTTTAAAAGTTTGAATTTACAGTAAAATAGTATTTTTTGTAAATCATATTTTAGAATATACAAAAAAAAAAACTTTCTGAAATCTGTGATTTAGCCAGTAAATAAAAGCTCAATAAAGAGCTTTCACTTTTAGATCAAAAGCAACAAAAAAAAAACATTATCTGTCGACTTTATTGTTAGTTTTGGAATAAAAGACGCATTTTAATTAATTGGCAAAAACCACAGAAATCTGAATAATAAGGCATCATTAATTAGATTTCTGTTTCTGTAGCCAAAACGAACAAAATAATGAACCTACTCTCGAAGTCATGTTTCGCGTCCAACAAACCGAACCGCTAACCATGAACGCTGAAGCTCGCCTAATGATCCGTCAGTGAATGAATACGACATTATCAGCCGAGCAGCACGACAGATCTTATAGTTATCGACCCTGCTCGATTGGTCGGAAATAATTCGATTTTCATTTACAAATCACTCTGACCTTGCACTCTAATGAGTCAATTTCGCTCAAGAAAAAGTGAATGAAAAAGGCGTTTATGGGATACCAGTATAACTCGTTTTAAATGCGAAGTTTTTGATGTTAATTTCCGTGAACCAGGGTCATTTCTTTTACAGTTCACTTGAGAGACAAGTTCAGATTCAATTATGTTTATTTTTTCTTATAATGATACAGATTTTGTGTCCTTTGATTTCAATGTATCGTTAATTCTCTACCTACAAACATAATGTTCCATAAAATCGAACAACGAAGTCGCGACAAATCACCAGTCATGATTGCCTATGAGGCCGACTGTATCTTTGTAAAGTTTTGTCAGACACCTAGATGATAATAATGTCCTATGCTATGCAAATGCAAATAATTTGATTACATTTTGATCTCCTCCCATACGCCCTTGGCTTGATCCAACCTTCTGCAGAACACGCTCGAAAACAATACTTGATAAACTGGACTAGATGTCAGACTCTTAGGAAATTATTTTATGTCAGAGTTATTAACTCTAACATAAAATAGGTAGCCAATAGGTTCCCGTCCATAATAAGAAAATACAGCATCATCTAGCCCCAGGATAGGCAGAGCTTATGTGGGGTACTAGATAACTGATATACATAATACATTATACTACATAGATAGGTATATTTATTATATATAGAAACCACCCAGAACACCCTGAAAAATATCTGGCGATCGTACAAACAATTGTCCCGAGGCGGGAATCGAACCCGCAACCTGCTGCGTCGCAGGCGGACCTACGCCCACTGCGCCACAGAGGTCGTCAATAATGTACCTACTACCACACTTTTTTACTTATTATTTAGTAGGCTGTTACTTAATTTATAATGATCCATCAAAAGTCAGTCCAAAAGGTTTATTATCTACATTCAATATTTACGTAATCACAAAAACTTATTTAATCCATAGTCAAGTCGCAACATTTGATTAAAATTAATGAATAGAAAAGTAATTAAATTTGACATCATAAAACGAGTACCCACCTAGGTAGCTTGTAAATTAAAAGAGATGTCGCAATGGCTACCGACAACGTTTGTAAGGGGGTCTTACTTAACTACTAGAGGTAGAGGAAAAGATTTATCACAATAAAATAGGGCTTTTAAATCCTGAGTACGTTATTGTAATAAATTCATTAATTTTTATTGTATATTCGTATTTATTTCAATGTTCATGACACGTTACAATTAGTTACTACATAATGCTATTAATGCTGTGTGAATTCTCCGACATTACAATACAATAAACACCTTATGCACACCAAGAAAATACAAAAAAATAATAATACAGAAAAACAATATTATTAGTAGGTATTATACACTTCATTTATTTAAAATCTCGATGTAATATATATTTTACTATAGTACCTAATATAATAAAACTATTCTATAGTAAAAAATATAATTATCAAAACGGCGAATCACCGGCGAAGCTAGCCTCAAGCGGCCGGTGACTAGGGCTGCAGAGAGAGGAACTTCCTGACGATGCGCGCCGAGTCCAGGAGTACCAACCGCCTTTTGGATCTGGCCCTTGACCCAACTTCCTAGCGAGAGCCTCTTGAGATGTTGATCGAGGCTCTTCGATTTATTGTTATAAAATTGTACGTCATTGGCACAATATTACAGTAACGGATAAAAATATAGGTCATAATATATTCAGGATTGGAGTAATAATAATAACTCAAGTATCCACACCTGTTTGTTACATAATGCCTTACGTAAATACGAGTAGGTATAAAAAATTGTACCAACCAGCACCGCTATACCAAATATACAGGAAAGTAACTCGTATGTCAAGGTCAATATTGTCTATTTTGCATATTGGCCTTAGATTTTGAACATGTGTGGATATTTATATAGAGGCAGGTCCCCGACCGCGTGGGAAAAATCGGACATTGAAAATGATCTTTGATGTTATTGAAAACACGCTTTTGTTATCGACACAATACTCATGTGTACTAATGTGTTACAATACACTAATGGAGATAGGTAAGTAGGTACCTATTGTACCTATTGTACAGAGTGTACACCTGTTGAAACGTCGGGAAAAATCACGTCACACTAATATTATAAATGCAAAAGTTTGGATGTTTTAATATAAAAATGCTTGTTTGGATGTTTATTACCTCTTCACGCCATAACGACTGAACCGATCGGGCTAAAAATTTTGCATAGATGTAGCTATAAGCCTGTAATCAAACATAGGCTACTTTGTATCCCATAAAACAGTTCCCATTGGATATAAATAACCTTTAAATTGTCAAAACCTTCTTGTGTAAAAAGGCCTACTATAAAATATCAGATTATCTAGAGGATAAAAAAGCTTGGGACGGGATTTGCTCCAACTCGAAAAATAACAACTAACAGGCTAAAGGTTTCTTCGTCGCTTCTTTACTTTAGTCTACATACCGAAGCGACTGAAATCAAAAATATCACTTTATATCCGTGTCAGTGTTTAATTATTAAGAATTTGACCTTTTCTAAGTGTACATCTATTGTATTTATGGAAATAAAGAGTTTTTGACTTTTACTTTGACTTTAAACGTTTCCATAGAAACAACGCGTGCGAAGCCGCGGGCAGTAACTAGTTAGTAAATAAACGTTGCTTTGTTTTGATTGTGCTTTATCAATTTGACTAGCGACAAGCGTTTCCTTCCCATTATGTTTGCGGAATTCGTTGTTTAGTTATAATCAATAAACAAACAACAAAACTCGTTATTTAAGTTTTTTTTAGCAATGTCGTGTTTTTATGAAACTTAACTATGTAAACTATTGTTTTCCTGCATACCTAATCATGATGACGTCGACAACGTTAGTGACTGAGACAAATCTTGGAATAAACAACCAACTCCTAACGATTTTTTATTTTGCGGAAATAAGGTATATTCATTAGTTCTACAGATAATACTAATGGAAAAACACCTAACTACTAATATTAGTTATGCGTAAAGATGGGCACTTCCTTTGTTATAATGACTTAGAAGAGTTTATTTATTTTTCGCTTTTCAATGTTTATTAGGTGATTTGGACGTTCATTTGGACTTAGGACCTACTAAGCTAAATAAATAACTCGGCGGTTTTAACTCTGGACAGGGTGTTGAACAAGGCACTAAGCATTTGCGCTTTACAGAACCTAGAACTTACCAGAACAATGGATCCGACGAGCAAACCGAAGCAAAGTGCAATGGATGTCGTCTGAGGCGCATTGCCCGCACTGATGGTGATGCAGGCAGCCACTCCGAGGGCCACCAGGATGAATGTACCAACCAGCTCGGCCACCAGCTGGCGCCAGATCAACTTGTTGTCCGTGAGGTCTGATACTCCGAGGAAGGAGTTCGTCTCTGTGGAAGAGAAAGGAGTTTTAAATCACTTTTTGGATGGCCCGGGTTTTCCTAATGGATGCGATTCGCAAGGGGCTGAAAAAATGGTGTATTAAAATATTGCCTTTCGACAGTGGGTGCAAAAGCTGATAATGAAAACACATTTTCTTAGCGCCAATACCTACCATAAAAGTAACCTCAAACTTAAAAAAACATACATTGGCTTGGCCCTAAAAAACTGGAGAAATAAGATAAATTAGCTCCTTAGTTTAACAATGAAATAGCTAATTTGCTTCAGTTTACTTCGAGCTATTGCTATGCAAGTCTAAATACGTCAGTTGCAATCTAAAACATAGCTTTTTATGATCAAATATTCTTTTCTGACGAGACAGACTCTGCTGCATCTTCAGAATTGGCTTGATCTTGTAATTGGCTTTGAAATAACAATAAATATACATATATGTATTCAATTTGTACTATAGAAGGACATATATATTCTGCAATGTGGCAATTAAATTGCTTCTAGGCTTGGCATTTGGTATGCTCTATTAAAATTTACAATGTGTAGGTAGGTAGGTAGAGTCATGTTGGTAGTTTGGTACACCTGTGCTAACAAAAACATGTCAAATGCAGAAATTGCTGATAATACTCTGTCTTTAGTCGATGGTAATATGATTAAAGGCTGAGTAAAGTGTTTAATGGTAATGGCTTTTGAAATGGAATTGAATTGGCGGGTTATGAAGAGCTCGAGAGACGTTCTATTTGTGTTAAAAGAGAGGTGGTATTTTTCTTTGTTTGAAATGAATAAAGAATTTTAGTAAAGTGTGTCCTAAATTCAGAAGTCAGTGACTTATTATATAACTAATTGTACAAAATATATATATAATTCAAATTACATAAGGCTCTACTAAACGATTCTTTATTTAGATCTAATCTGGTTCTGATGTGATCGTTATCAAATCAAGTTTATTTTAAAAACAGGTGGCTCATAATTTTTTCTACAGTTATCTACTACACACACACACAGACACACCCTCACACAAACACACACAGTTATCTAGTTATCTTTATTTTAGGATGTCAGTTTTTTTTTTTGTACGAGTAACAAAAGCGTCATAAACTCGTCAATTTGCCTAGTAACACATGTTTTATGAAACTGGCGAAGAAGTCGCGATGATGTAAATATACAATAAAATTAATTATGTATTTTAATGAACGTAACATCGGTAAATTATTATGTAGTGAGTGTTTCAACAATGATGACCTACTGTCAAAATTATGCAAATAGTTTAATTTGAAATTTAATTTTAATTTTCTGCATTTTAATAAGTTAGTTTCTGCTCGCAGCTTTGCAAATGTTGTTTTTAAGGAAATTTTCAAAGGTTATTTCTATGCCCATGGGGACTTATTTAAAAAGTGTCTATGTTTTATTCCAGGTCTAGACCTATATCTGTACAAAATTACAGGCCGATCCGTTGGCTCTTTAGTCAACTGATCCCGCTCTAAACTCATCCCGCAGGATGAGTTGATTAAATAATTAATTTTATCAATTTTCATTAGTCAACTCATCTCGCTGTTTGGTGTTTTGGCGTGAAGAAGTACCTAACAAACATCCATCCATACAATCTTTCGCATTTATAGTGAGTTTATTTTGAGTGTGATGTGATGTGATGTGGTATAAGTAAGTTGGTTTTCCGTTTTCTATGTGCGATAGAAATTATATATATCGAAGTACAAGTAGTATGTTTAAATGAACTTAAACGTAGAATGGTAATTATTTCATTAGCTGTTGTAATAAAACAACAATTTTTAAAGACCCGCTTGATTGAATAAACGCCTGACTGGTTTGTATAGCAACTCTATTATCAGATTGAGATAACAAAGCATTAACAGAGTATTTTATTTATCTACGAGTACATTCATTGAACAAGAAGGTAATTAAGACTACTAAAAAAACTATTAAAGGTAAGGTTTTTGGGATATTAATTGATTTCTTAGAAACTAATTGCAGGCAGATGCTGGATGCGGCCAGCTGAATACAGGGTGCTATGGTGCTCATTATGGGAGGCCTATGTCCAGCAGTGGACTAATATAGATCGATCAAGATGACTATAAAACTTTTTATAGTCCGCGCGCAGCCAGAATGGGTCGGGATCTTGTCAAAGTAAATATTTATGTCACATTTATTTGCACGTTGTAAAAATGGGACGGTATCTTGTCAAAATAAATGTTCGACCGTTTTTGATTCAATTCGAAATGGTCCCATCCAATTCTGATCGCGCTTTGTTAATACACAAATTCTAATGTCTTTTCTGGAATCGTCGATTAAGAAATTCCAATTTGTTTGTGACTCCTTGTCTGTTGTAATTTTTCTGTTTACCATTGTTAGTAACGTTAAACAAACAATGTTTTGTTGTTTTTCTGTCTAGTTTTGGAACTTTTTTAGTTATTTTTTTAAATAGTTATGTAACGAATAGTTATGTAGTTATGTATCTAACGAATGCTTTAGCTATAATATTCATTGCTAACAATTAAAGATACATTTATTATCTGAATTAACATCTAGGTGTATACAATAAATCAAGTTAATTAGAACTGACTTTCTCCTGCATCTTTCAGTGTCAACATTTATAGAGTTATTATCACTGACTGGAGTGTCTGATAACTGTGATAGATATCGAAGAACTCGTAAGTTATGAGAACCTAAGTTTACCATTTTTTATGCCTATTTTTATTCTCCAAAAACCGCAATCGTTTATCAGATTTATTTATTAATTTGCAAATATGCGTTAAGATAGGTAGCTTAAGTTCGAATTGGTGCTAAAGTTAGTTCATACGGTTATGCTGTGCAACTATTTATTATTTTTTCACAATTAGTTTCAATTGTAATACTAGTTCTAGTTTGTTTCCATTATTTGATGTAATTTTCTTTATTAATAAATGTAATAATTTTTTTAAATAGGTCTCAGAATAATATATTTAAATAATTTTATAAACCAGTACACCAATGTCAGTTTATAAATTTATTTATATTATTATTGTTTGGAAATTGCTACTGTAATTCGGTGTCGGAGTACACCAATCGGCCGAAACGAAACACGCATTTTCGTGTTGGAGAATTAAAATAGGCGTAAGGACTACCTACTTCTCCTTGATGGAAAATGATGGTAGATAAAGATAACAAGAGTAGGTCTAATAGACCTTCGTGAGACATCGTCGGCCACATCGTCAGCTCCTTCAGGTGAGATTGTGGATTTTTTTTTTTTTTTTTTATTTATAACTAAAAACCGTGTTCGTATCCCTTAGTTATTTAAACAGTTTTTTTAAGTTTTAACACTAATCCCTCGGGAATAAAATTGTGTATATATTATATTTATGGGACCAGCTCCGGATCGACTTCTATACAACTGCAAAAGAATCATCCAAATCGGCATAAATGGAGGGAGAAATCGACAAACATACATAAAATGATTACATACAGCCTAACATTGAACCTCTTCCTTTTTTCGAAGTCGATTAAAAATAAAAAAAGAAGAAATGTAAGAAAGCACAAACGAAAATACAACAAAAATAGTCATAGATTTCCCGCGGATTATTATTTAAACTTTTTCGCGTATTTTCTTAGGGACGCTTAAGTAGTCGATTCAATTGGTACCCTATTAATAAATCTAGGCTAATGAGGTAGGTATCTATAGATTACTCTCAATGTGGTAGAGAGAGAACAATGTGTAAGTGTAGGCAGTAGCAATGGAGCTGCTATGCAAATGTACACACTGATAAGATCTGGTGCAATAACTTCAGTTTATAGTTAGGTAGCTGGAGAAATACGTTTACCGGCAATTGAATTATTAGGTTATTTGATTGTGATTATTTTGTATGGTAGCTGGAAATTTTTTAAATAAGGTTTTTATGTCATATTCTATTTTAACGACATATTGTTACAATATACAGCCGAATTGAGAACATCCTCCTTTTTTTGATGTCAGTTAAAATAGAACAGGACTTTCAGTTTCAGGTATCTATAACATGCTGGAAAACATAAACAGCAAGTTTATTCTTAAAGTAAAAAAAAAGCAGGATGTTTCATTGCAGACACGGCCTAAATATTAATTCAATAGGTAGTTAAATATAGAGAAGAAAGAGAGTTTGAATTTATCAGAGTAAAATCTACCTGTCTCTACAAATAGCTGAAATACCGAACTTACTCTTCTGCACCTCATCCATAGCGTAATCCGTTTTCATTTTCGCACTTTCTAGTTCAATTCAAAGTTATCAAAATCACGCAACACTGTTGCAAAGTAACTTAAAATTTATCTAAATAAAGGTTCGGTTTAAAATCGTGCGCGTGTGTAAGGCTCGTATTAGGCTACCATTCGTCGTGGCGGCATACACTCAAATGTGGCATGTGGTTGGCATGGCTGATGGCAGGTTTGAGGAGAGTGCAGCTAGCGGAGGCGCTCGGCAGAAGAAAGTTTACTTTATGAGGTAGCCTGGGTTTTTTATCAGAGGGGTGAGTCTATTTGACGTTAGTAACGAGACGTGATCGTGACGTCTCCTTTTTGTATTGGATTTGCGTAGTTCGCTGTCCGCACGATGAGGCGCTGTACCAAATTGTATCGAAGGAGACTTCACGATCACGTCTCGTTACTAACGTCAAATATACTCACCTCTCTGATCGTAATAATACTTGTTGTAGGTTGTGTATAACTTGTATAAGCCTTTGGAAATGTGTTATTTTTAATCAGACTATAATAAAACGTTTGGACAGAAGCCTTTGACAATAGTTGATTTAATCGATTCGCAAATAAATGCAAATTACTAAAAAAAATCGTCACGAAAAATCATGTTTGTGTCAGGTAACATCAGCCTTGAGAATTATTCGATATAAAATATTACATTAAATAAAGCGTTGTTCCAAAAATATTAATGTTAAATGTAGAGACACCAAAATTGTGCCTATAATCTGCACAAAAAACCCATCAACCAATAAGTGATTAATATTTAGGATATTTTTCCTCCTAGCCGAATTTGGACCACGGCGGCCAGTCTCAACGGAGACTAGCCAGGTGCACAGGACATAGGTAATTATAGTGCACAAGTATGTGCGCAAACAAAGGTGCACTCTCTATTCCCTTACTCTCATAATCCGATGGGACGGCAGACCAACGAATACAGGCTGATACAGTCAAGTAATATTCACCCACAGGGAGCTCGCACTACAACTTTTTAATTCGAAACGTGTTTTGGTGCGATGCGCTGCGTTATAATCGCACGCGTATTTATTACTCGTGATCATTTGAGATTTTAAAACAATAATAGTGCTAGACAATCCACACAGCATCATCCAGCCCCAAGCTAAGCAGACCTTGTGTTATGGGTACTAGATGACTGATATACTTAATTAAAATACTTTACATCAAAGATAGTAGTTGTGGAATGTAGGCTACAAAATCTTTGCTTTACATAGATATTTTTTTTTTATTATTATTTTATTATTAACTCAATTATTTCATTTTCACAATCCATATCACAATGTAAAAATTAATAAAAGATATAAATTTTTACATACATACAATTAATAAAAGATATAAAGAGAAAGAAAATATCTGAAGATAATATAAACATTTGTATACCGAGGCGGGAATCGAACCTTCTGCGTCACAGGTGGAGCTTCGCCCACTGCGCCAAAGGCATATTCCGACGGCTTGCGCCCGCCCGCGCATCGATGCCGTATCTAATTGCAATTAAACATTGCTTGTATTTGGGCAATGGCTATTTGATCGTAATACGGAAGAGAGAAAGCTTATGTATTTTGTTATTGTTTTATTGCTCATGATTTGGGGACCTACGTGTTACAAACTTTCTTGGTATAGCTACGTAGGTACAATATTACGTAAATTTTCGGTGTAGTATAAAATATAGTATAAGTAGGTACTTTACTATTGCGCCAAACCCAATTCATTAATTCCCCACTAAAGGTAGCTTTTGATTAATCTATTTGAATGCACAATCAAGAAAGAAACTATCTAAACAGGTATATAATAGATTCAGGCGTTACTTTGCGGAAATCCATTGTAAATATAAGAAGGAAAGATATTTAGTAACAATTCCGCGAAAAAACCTTCTCCGATAAGATCTAACAAAAAGTAGTCCGTGTAGACCACACCAACCACAAAATGAAAGAACATCTATCAAAGCAAGTCGTCAACTAGTTTCGTCTCTCCACACGACTCGACTTGGCGCGCGGAGCTCGGAGTGACAACATCTCTGGTGGGACTCTACCGTTGTTGGTTGGTGCTCTCAATATCAAGATCGAGTATTGTGGTGTCCTGATGATGTCTCGTGGAGAGACGAAACTAGTTGAAACGAAACTACCTGATGTTCTTTCATTTTGTGATTGTTGTGGTCTTCCACTCGGACTACATTTTGTTAGATCTTATCGGAGAAGGTTTTTTCGCGGAATTCCATCTTTCCTCCTTATATTTTTATCTTAACAGGGTCTAAAGTCCAGGTGTAGGAAAACAAGATTTAAAAAAAAGTAGCAGGGCAATGGGTGTCAGGGCCTGGAATAAGCCGTCTCTAAAACGTGGCTGTGTCCAGTATTGTCGATGGACTTCTTTATAACAACTGGTATCTTACGCCGACGCCGGGGAATCAGACTGTGATGCTTTTTGCTGACAATTTCATTGGAATTAGTTCCGATACAATTCTTTTCAATGAAAAACTTGCTACTCCATAAACATTGTTGACTTGCTGACCGGTTGCTTGTTTGAATGGAGAGTTTTTTTATAGAAACGAGCCCCCGAGTCTGATATAAGCAAACTGATGTAGCTACAAACAAAGTACAGCAGGTTAATCCAGATGTATTAGTGATTATTCATACTATTTTTCTTTATGTTGTTTGACTGGAAACGTTCAAGGGGTTTTTCTAGCCCGTGGGAACTGCTATATGGGATAAAAAGTCTACGTTTTATTCCAGGCTGAGAGCTTACATCTATGCAAAATTTCAGCCCGATCGGTTTTATCGTTTATTATTTTTTTATTTATTGATTATACTATACTTACCACAGAGACCAAGGCTTACGGACAAACCGATTAACGGTTTATGTTAGCTGTTGAATATGTAGTATGTAAACAATGTTTAAAAAAAATATATTAGTGTGATGAAAATGCAGCTGATGTACGGTGAATATAGTAACAAGTATGAGTGTAATCAACCAGCAGATTTGTATGAGGCAAAAAATGGTTCATGTTTATGTTATAGCCTAGATATCTCAATATTTTCGGTAAGTAAGTTGAATCAACAATTTAATCAATCAACTAAGTAATATAATATTCAAACAAAGTATTATAATATTTAAGTATGTATTACAGTATAGCAACTACATATAATTTTTATATACAAATGTACCATTGCCGCTTCTCGCTATTTCACGCTGAGTTCTTTCTGTAGCCGATATGGAATGTGTTTAGTATTAGTAATATGTATGGAGTCCTTATCAGAGCAGTAAAAGTCGGTAGCAGAGTTTTGTTTGCTGAAGATATGTGATGTTGTCTTTGCTGCTTGCTGGGGCATATGTATGTTCACCGCGGATTGAGATACTGCGAGATAGTTTCACTTTGTTATCACTTGCTGACCCGACATGTTGTCCTATCCAAAAATTCCATAGGAGAGCTATTTATACATTTTGAAATGTTTTAGATCTCATTTAAAACTTTTCTTTGTACTTAGGTACCCAAAAGTCTAATAATACTTTGCCATTATAAACAAATGGGTATGGATGCTCATAATATTTTCAAATTGATATTATTTTTATACGTACAATATACCCAAGCGAAAGTTATTTAGCGATATCCAGCCATTTCTTCCGCATTCCAATTATTCTTATAAAATGAACAATGTCAAAAAGTTTCTTTATGTTCTTTTTTTGAAAATTCCTTTTCCAAATACGTCAGAACCATTCCTTTTCCTTGAAAATGCTTCGGGTTTTTTTTTACAGAATATTTTCCTCAACCTTTTTATGCAATAGATAGTATCAATGAGGTAGGTATACTGCTACTGAATTGACGTCATTATGATTTTTTATAATTGTAGGAATAAAATCCAGTGGTAAAAACCCTCTTTACAGCGCTGGGTAATCTAGTCTAAGAAACTTTCACCATCGTGATTTAGGATGGTCGGTGCAATGCAAACGGACCACAATAGTGGTATATTTCTATGTGCTCAGCCGATTGTACCTACAGCAAAAAAAAAGGCAAATTACCGTGTTGCAAATAACAATAACTAAATAAATAATGCTGGACAATCCACACAGCATCATCTAGCCTCACGCTAAGCAGGGCTTGTGTTATGGGTACTAGACGACTGATACAAAAAGTAAATCCTTTATTGGCCGCATGTTTTGCGAATAAGCTTGTAAATTTTTAGTTCTTAAGGGCTGTGGATTTTGTTTCATAAATTAAAAAAAAAAATGAATATACTTATTACAATACAATACAATAAGACGTATTTACTGAATATGTCGGAAATCACGATACCTGGGCGGCCTCTGATTGATTACTGGTCAAGAACTGTAGTGTTCTTGGCATAGTACGGTTTTACCACATTTAAATAAAGCCAGGCTAATGATTATGGATACAGATTGGGGTACTCGGCTACTAAAGTAGGCCGTTATCAACGTTTTATGGATGGTGATAAGCGCACGCGTCAGCCTAGCTACACGTTCACACGAGTTGGTGGGAAGTTTGTTGCCTTCTCATTCGCGAGGCTCCGACCGGGTCCGACATCCGACAAGTGGGAACGAGCTCGACTCTACAGTAGCCAGCACCTACGGTTGTATCTAAACCGTGCATGTAGCTGATAGCTATTCATAAGAGCCACACATACATAGACGGTTTAGGTGTTAGCAGACCTACTGACTAGTTTCATTTCTATGGATCTGGATGCCGACTCAGTTAACATAGAGCAAGCAGGTATGGTTCGGGATCAACCATACCTCGACGCCGAGTATGGTTTTCGCAGATTTATTTATTTATTTGGACCGCATTACTGTCGCACAACACAAAAATGTGCATTCAAATATGGGCTTTAGCTCGTCATTTTTAGAAGTAATTTATATTGACGTCATCAGATAACAGCTCGCACGCTCGAAGCTTGCGGTATGCCATTTTGTTACAATAAAATATAAAATGTACCTATCTATATATTAACTCCCTTAAGACTCTGAGCTTGAGCTTGAGCGAGCTTGAGCTTGAATCTGCTGACTTAGAGCATTGCTATCTCTTACTCTGTTTTCTTCTTTTGACATATGTCGCGGACCATTATGAATTATGTACGAGTTTAAGTCGATATTTGGATGCTTATTTTTGTGCTGTGCGGTGCTGGATGTATGTATGGCCTTTACCATTCTTGTTAATTTTAGCTTAGGTACAATGAGCTTTAATAAATATAATACTTCATTGCGTAGAATGAGCCTTAGTAACTAAAACATCATGGCTTTGCTTAGGTAAAAAAACGCAGAAACCCAATAAACAAAGAACGTAAAGAGGAACTAAATACTACAAGACTTATAAAGATAGAACACTAGATCGGTGTCAGATAATTAAGCGATAATTGTGAGAAAAAGATACGAAGACTGCTACCCGAAATAAATTAAATTAATTACAGAGGAAAACATGCAGACGCGGTTAGCTATTTCCCTGAGAAAATACCTGCTGATGCTGATTTGAAGGTACAGACGACCTAAGAGATAATTAGGGATTGTGTCTACTTGAGCAAAGTTATGTAATAATAGCCAATACCATGATGTCTAATATCGTCACAAACTTCCATCTAAATATGTACCTATAACCATCGAACTAAGATTAAAAAAGGGGAGATGAGGTACTAGCTTCTTGAAAGTGGAAGGCTCAAATTAGGTGCAATTAGGTTCACCCACCTCAGTCATAGTTGGACCGGCGGCGTTCGTGTTACGCGTGCTTGCTACGACGTAATTTTGGTGATTTATTGACTAAATGACTACAGCAATGCCCTCATATTTTTTTTTTCATTACTATTATTAAACAAGATTGGAAATGTAATTGTGAGCGAGTGTTTGCGTGTAGTTGTATTACAGGCGAGTTGTTGAGTGCTGTGAGAACTATCTACAGATTTTACTTAGATCTATGCCTGTAACCTTTATTTTTATCCTGAGGGAAATGCGCATGCATATCGTACTGCATATGCATAGTATGTCTATAACCTGCGTTATTTAAAGAATGGGATTGGGAATGATGTCACCTCTCATGATGTCCTGCTCAGTTTGGAACCGATCCGATCTGCTGACCAGCATGAGAGGTTCCACCTACCCCTAGTTACCATATGGCACACGTTCTGCCGAACATCCTGTATAAATACTTTGCATTTTCCCTAAGTCACTACAAGCACTATAAAAACAAAAACATTAGAAGTTCAATCAATCATAATCATAATCAGCAACGCGAAACCTCTCGTCATATGAAATAAAAATAACTATAGTCTTTAAACAGGATAGGATGCTGGACTTCAATGTTTCGCCGGTAGGTGGACTTTGTGGCAAGCGTAGGTCCTTATGTTTATTTATTATTTACAGGAAAAACAGCAGCACATACAAAAGTTGTAGTTAGGTCATCCATCACATCACACATTCGTTCATCATACAATAATCGAAGCAGCTATACAATCGTAACGAGAAAATCTCGATATTGCCTAGCAGTCCATTTCCCTAAATGGGTTTTCTAATAAGGTTTCTGATTAGAAACCAGAATGGTCTTTGATAACCGAGCTATCGTAATGATCTTGCTGTGTCAACAACTTGCTTCTGCCCGCGGCTTCGCCAGCGCTATTCAGGGATAAAACGTAGCCTATGTCCGTCCCCGGGATACCTTCTACCTCCCTGCCAAATTTCATTAAGGTCCGTTCAGCCGTTTAGGCGTGAAAAGTTAAATATTAGTAAGTATGGAAGAAGCAAACATTTTGATTTCGAGTCACTTGCAGAGAGTTGTAATTGATTGATGGACAGATCCGCAGGTTCATTGTCCAATGCATGATGATGAGTCTCAAATCACGCGGTCCAAATAATTTAACCCGAAAAAGTATAAGTTGTCCATTTGAGATAGTTTTCATGACTATTAGCAATCTTTGTATTGGACAATGCGGTAGGAACAGTCTAAATTTAAAAAATCATACCTATCCTAACTACTATTTTTGTTGATATGTTATGTTTTCCTGTGTGCACACAAACAGTTGTGTGTGAACTTAATAAAAAATCTTATCTATCTATCAATCAATTTGCTGTAATTATATAATGTGTTTATCCCTATTTTAATTTTTTTAATTATATAGGCTGGATTTTTGAGACGGGACAGTAAGGGCAGGTACCTTAACCGTTATAGTTACAGGAAAACGTTCCTAGGAGACCATCCATCTTTTTGAGATATTCTGAACTGCGCTTACAGATTTTGGAAAAATTTTACAGTCGTCAGCAAGGAAATGGTAATTTTACGCAAAAACTTTTTTAGATTCTAATCGACCCTGTTTCATAAAAGGATCAAAGTCTCTTGGACTGGCTGAGGTTTGATTACTAGAAATGCCCGAAATTGCGAAAAACTTTTTGCATACATTTCGGTAAGAGAGTCAAATTTCTTCATTGCCCAAACTTTTTGTTCTGGGTAGATCCGCTGTAAAGAAGACTGGCTGGAAAAAAGTAGGTATTTAAAAAAGTTTTAACTTTCAAACTTCGAATACCTGCCCTTACTGTCCCGTCTCAAAAATCCACCCTGTATAATTTAAAAAATAAAAATAGGGAAAACACTTTAGAACTATTATTTATAATTGAAACAATTGAGCTAAACAAACTGTTGTTAACAATCTAGAGGTAGCTCAACTTAATTTGTTTAGTTAGCAATGTGCTTAGTTTTTTTGTTTTTGCTATGATAACACTCAGGCATACATAAAGAAAAAAAACGTTTTCCTATATCATTAGTCGTACGATGATCCGTCATTTGCACGTCATGTTGTCTCAAGATCATAGAAGACGACCGACGGTCTGTCTATAATGTAACTATTGTCTTAGAAACAAACGAGCATTAGCCCGAAGATTACAGAGTTACAGTGCAAGAATAGAAAATTAGTAGTTCAACGTTGCGTTGGAGCCTAATGCTGATGTTTTCCACGATAACAGCCTTAGAAACTACGTAACAGAATGAAACAACTGAATATAGGATTCTAAGGGTATTAATATGTTATCCTCTTTCCCGATTGTTTTTTACAAAACACATCTAGTAAAGATTTAGATTTTAGACCTCTCGCGACATCACTCATCTTGGATCTTTCAAAACAGAATGAAAAGGTAATTTTATAAATATTCTTTAGCACGAAACTAAACCTTTAAAAAGTATGATTTAGATATCACAGCTATCAACTAAAGAAAAGTTTACAAATGCACAAGAATTGACTCGGCTGCATGTTCTGGAGACAACACAATCTGATAATTAGCTATCGGTTCTTGCGAATCATTCAATGACGTTGCCACGGGCTGGAAATATGTGTCGTATGAAGGTTTTTTTATGAATATAGTGCGTAAGCCCTCACACTAGGGGTAATTTTATAAGAAATCAAAGTGAGTGTGTCGTATTGTATGGGTAAAACTTTTAAAAACTGTCGCGATTGTCTTTTATTTTGTCATTCAATTCTCCACGCTGACGTCACAAATGCCTCGAGTAAACGAAAAATAAAGAGACATCCCAGCAATGTAACCAACAAATTATTTAAATACACAGAATATAGACCACAAGTTTTCCACAAATCAAGACAATTGTGTCGATTCTGTTGTTTTAGGATTCCTAACTAAAACTTTTTAAAACGATTTCTAAAACGATTTCAAAATCTTCTAAGATAATTGACCTAAAAATTATGGTATTCTATAAACAGATCCTAAAAATAGCTAATTAGGCTTAATTTAATTTACCTTAATTTATTAAATTTAGGTCAACCTACCTAAAAATTATGGTATTCTGTAAAGAGATCCTAAAAATAGCTAATTAGGCTTAATTTAATTTACCTTAATTTATTAAATTTAGGTCAACCTACCTAAAAATTATGGTATTCTGTAAAGAGATCCTAAAAATAGCTAATTTAGAACGTGTTTGAAAATCCCAAACTGTCTGACTGTCCGTCAGTCTGTCAGTCAGTCAGTCAAACAGGTGCGTAAAACTTTTATGTATCCTAATGTTTTTATCCATCAAGCATTAGCCTATAAATTTTAATCATGACCAAATTAGATGCCTCCTAAAATTAGGTAGACGTTTCTAATCATAGCTAAAATGTAACGCATCGAATAGGGTTATAGAATAGGGGTATATTAACAAAGTGGTGTTGTTTTAGATTTGTCATCCTAATTTTAAACCTGCCATTCTAATTTTTGAAAGATATAATAGCTTTCGTCTATTAGACATTCCTAAATCCTAATTTTAGCTAATTCTAAAACAACAGAATCGACACCAATTTGTCAATAAAACGTGTATAAATACACGTTTTATTGACAAATTGCAACAGCTTCCTACATATCAATAGGTGTCTATATTTGGCCGTGACAATGGTTGCCAGACTGGGGCGCTAAATTGTTAAATTATCGGTGACACGACGAAATTGTTACCACTTTGTCGATATACAACACTAGTGGCATGCCCTGGCTTCCTCCTTTCCCGTGATTTTTAGGTAAGAGACGTTATTTGCAGAGATAGATCAGTTTAAAAAACATTTGTCCAAACCATTTACGTCTTCCTGCGCTGTAGCTGTAGGGTAAAATGTTCCATATTTATGAGTAGAGTTAATACCTCATCTTCATTGGTGTCTGAAGAACTGAATTTAAATTCATAAGTTTAACCCAAAAGCTACTTGGATGGAGAAATTTACTTTACCAGACTAAGGCCCAGCCAGCATCATCAAGGACGAAGATGAAGCTGAAGCTATTATGCTGGGTTGAAAACTTGTTCATTCGATAAGCTCTTCATCATTTTAAGCAGTCAATCAGTTTTTTTTATATATTTAGTTACTGATGTAACTACCGTACTACTGCTTATATGTAGATAACATCTTTAATTTAGCGTCGCACGATATTTTATTTGAGGAAGCAATTATTGTGGCCGATGATCTAATGAAACTAAAATGGTCTAATTTCGGCGAATTTCACGCAATGTTCTGGTTCAATTGAATGCTCGTTGTTAAATATGAAAATGTGCAATTTTATTGTTTTATGTGAGGTGAAATTAATTTGACCACCAAAATATTGCATGTTTAATCAACGTCAAAAATACTAGAACATTAGCATCAAACTCTACTATGCCTTTTAAACAACTAACACGATTTTGCTAAGTTGTTCCTGTTTACTGATTTTTATCCTTTCATTGACATGCAATATTAGGCTGTGGCGGTCGCGGCGTAAGAATCGACGTCTCCAAATTAGCCCATGAATGTCGTCTAAGCCGACTAAGGGAACCTACTAGAGGAAGAGCAGCGGCTTTCTTCCGTGTATTGTTAATAACTTTACTGCGATCATCGATCCGCCTGAAACCGTGCTGATTATAAAATATCATAATATCGTGCATATTATAAAGTGCAAAACCCCCCTTTTTCGTGAGGCAGTTCAGCAGTGATATCTGATCGGCTGATCGGTACTTGGACAGACCGGGTCTGTCAATCTAAACAATCTCCTAGCTAGGCAAAGTTTTCGTGTAATAACAGTAATTTTACAATTCCGTGTAGTAACAGTAATTTTACAATGATTCAGCCTAGCAGCATAACCTAAACCTTCACGGTGAATTGTAAAGAGTTGGCAGACAGCTACTAACGCGTATCAAAAGTGACATTGCTCAGCCCTGAGGCTGGCGGTTGGCGCAATTAATAGGAAGTAGCGTTTGTTAGCGTTTACTTTTTGAAAACGTGAACTATTTTATATTACACTGTACTCACCTCTATAAACAATACAAAACAAGGGTTATGTATTTTTAACTACTACAGTGTTGAAAAAAACGCTACGGTAAACTCTGCCGCGCTAATTTATTCAACCGTATGTTAAAAAAGTAAAGTTCCAAGATAATCGTTGATTCGTGATTGGTTTGTTTTGACAATTCATTTTATTATTTTATACAAACTGCTAGCTTTTGCCCGCGTCTTCGCACGCGCTTTTCCGGGATAAAAAGAGATCCGTTCAGCCGTTTAGGCGTGAAACCGTAACAGACAGACAGAGTTACTTTCGAATTTATAATACATACATATATATGTATTAGGTGATATTACTATTAGTATGGATCATTAGCGTTGTCCTAATCTTTTTATCTATCTGTACTGTTTCTGTCGATTTTTTTATATACATATATAAAATTATACTTTATTGATTAAATTAAAAACTGAACACAGAGTAGTTAGATAACACCACGGTATTTATTTTCTATCCATCTCTTATTTTTATAATTTGTACCACACTGTATTTAGCCTTCCGCCCGTCACAGATTAACTCGACAAAAGCAAGATGAGCGTACAAAATAACAATAATACAATAATTTCCTAAAGAAGAAGCAAGGAGTAGAATTTATCTATCTATAAGCGCTAGAAGAAAATCTAGTTAATTCTACGCTATAGTTGTGTCGAGCACGAGTTACATTACATCCATATTACATTTTTATGGCAGCTTTATGAATGGATACGGAATAACAATAGATCTGAACTTGTTAAGTCAGTGAGTTTATTGTTTTTAGAATTACAATATTCTCACAGGAAGTAAATATTTTAATTTTGCTGTCGCGTTGGCTTGTAAATTTGGGGAATTATCTAACAAATTTAGCTTTGTCTTTTTTAACTATCGTAGTTTGGAGACTAATCAAATGTTAAATTTTGACGTAATTTTTTTTTCTATGTTACTACTGTTTTTCAACTATAGCGTAGACTCACTCCGGTAAACAACTATTTTGGAAAACCAAGTACTTTTTCAGTGGAACAAACTGTAATGTGTTACAAAATTAATACCCACTTTGTCCTTTTATGCTTTTTAGCCTTAAAAATCAAAGATGTGGGCAAATTTCGCTTTTGTCATTTTGTTGTAGATTAAAACAAAACATGCAAAAACCGCTCGTCGTTTAATAATATGTATATCTAATACTTAGCATAAACTCGATCCATACATCATTACGTGAATACAAAAAATAACAATGGAGATAGATACACCTTAATTTAAGGCTATGTTCACACACTGCTGTACTGTGTGGTGCCGGCATAGCATTTGCACCACCCCAACTCCTCCCGCGGGTGTCGTAAGAGGCGACTAAGGGATACCCACCGAGGGCGGGCAGCAGCGCCCCCTGCAGAACAATTCAACCACCGGGCTGCGATCCCCAACCCCGCATGCCCAGCATGGTGATTATAGGCATAGGGGGATCCCATGAGATAAAAGCCAATAAGGCGCTTATCAGGGGGAGGCCTGCGTCCAGCAGTGGACCAATAGGTTGAGAATGAGGAAGTACACACACCGTCGGTATTATATCAAGAAAATCCATGACGTAGATGAAACGTAATGACCTTTTGGAAGTACCTAGCGAATTATGATTAAAGTATCGGGGAATATGGAATTCTAGGAATTCGGTCGCCTTATATTATCTATACAGATGTATTTTGGTACACAATTGACTTTGATAAAGTTGTTATTGTAATATATTAAAATCGTTAGTAATTAGGTAGGCACATAGTTTTTTTCGCGTCGTCATCGGTGCTAATGTCTGAGACGCAGCCCAAGTCGCAGTGTAGCTGGGTTTTCATCATCATCTGTAATTGGCCGTAAGTTAGATTATTAAGGTTTGAATTGTCTAGATTTAAGGGCTGTAGATTTTGTTAAGCAATAAATAAATAAATAATCATATCAGCCACTCGCGTCTACATGTGAACTTAGGTATTAGGCTCATAAAACACGGGCGCCTTTTAAGATCTGTCCTTGCGCGTCTGTCCTTCCTGTTCTTCCGTGATTCTGCGGGTTAAACTAGTTCTAGTGCTCAATTGACATTGCAAATTTGTATGATATATACTATACATTTTTTTTATGTTTTTTATACGAGTGTGGGCTAGCCCTTAGCTGCCTCATTACCATTCCGGCGCGATCCGATCGTGGATACAAAGGAACGGCCAAAAAACTAAAACAAAGACAAATTGCCGGGTGTATCCTGTACGGCGAATAATTTAATTTTTTTTTGTGTTTTGGTTGTGGATGATGGTCTGATTAGAGCCGCTTAATTAATAAACCATTCTTAGAAGTTCTTGTCTTCAAAACTTATTTATTTTCAATGTCGAAAAATACTCGTAGGCTTCCTAAATTAAATACATATGCAAAACCAAATTTTGAGAGTGAGATCATTACCCATCTAGGTACCTAACACAAAGTAATTTTATGCTATTTTCTTCCAAGAAAAATATTAAGCCTAAATGTGACCAGAACATTTAATTTTTATAACAGATATGATAATTAAGACCTACTTGAAAGATTGCGCTCGTGTTGACTCGGACGCGATTTCTGGACAAAAATAACGTAGTGTTTTGACATGCTGATTCATGAAATTATATTTGTCCCAGCCGAAAAAAAAATATCTCCTGAACTTTTTGGTTCACAGCCAGTTTACAGTTTAGTGAACGTACTATAAGTAAGTACTATATTTCTATGTATATATACAAATAAAAATAGATGCTCTGAAAAGGGAAACGTAAGGGAACGTAGACAAATAATATTGGCATCATGTATAGAGAGAGTGCTACTGGGACTGCCCCGCTTCTGTAGCGCGTCCGGGATGTTTGCAGAGTCCCGCGTTGATGACTTTTACACAATCATCCGCAACAGAACAGCATCCTTGATGCGCCGCGTTAGGGGCGGTACCAGTAGCTATCTGCAACTAATAGCTGGAAGGCTGGACACGGACTGCGCTTTCATGAAGCACTGGACGCGCGCACATAGAGCCATGCGCTCATGAAGATTGTTTGTCCCAGATTGTGCGTTCCATTAATTTAAGATGTTTTTATTTACTTTTCTTTTTATTACCTATTCTATGGCTGAAATATGTATCGTGTATCTAAGCAGAAATAAACTTATTGAATTGAATAGAGTTTTCTAATATACATTTATAAGAATATTTATTACTAATGCCTTTCCCACACGGGGTATAGGAAATTAATATATGGTCTTTAAGCAGTAAGATACTAAGTAAGGATACATTTAAATTAATATTGCACATTAACTAAATTTATAACGCTAAACAAGCTTTCTTTAATAAATAAATAATGCTGGACAATCCACACAGCATCATCTAGCCACAAGCTAAGCAGAGCTTGTGTTATGGTTACTAGATGACTGATATACAATACATTACACATATAGTTTTGTTTTTATTATACATAGAAAATATTCAGAATAAATATTTGCAGATCTTACAAACATTTGTAAGATCGCGTTGGAGGCGGAACTTCGCCCACCGCGCCACATCGGTCGTTCCCGCACTTTCCGGTTAGTCTGACATCGCATAATCTCACTTCATACAAGATTTACATTTTAACTCGAATGTAAAATAACTAAACTATTCAAGTCAACATTTAGTACCGACCTACACAATAAACGGGATTCTACGAAACCCGGGATCCCCTTCTTATCGCGCGCAAGAGGCGTATTTGACAGATTTTAGCACGAACCTATTTTCCTCATCTATTTTATTTTATTTTACGGCCACATTTTAACGATCGTAACTAGGACGGGGTGAAAGCATCTAATGCGGTTGATATTTATTTTGTATTACCTATTATTGCATCGCAAATCACCTTTATTGAATGATCGTTTTCCATTTATTATAATCTGTAGTTATAACTTTGTACTAAAGAGAAACTAGCTCGTTCTGGCTAGGAAACTGCAACAAATGATCAAATAAGCGTGCTCTATCTTAGGCCATGTCTTCGCTTTCTAAAGTACGGTATGATGGTAGTCAAACAATTTACCGGAAAAAATAATTTAAAAAATGTTATTTTTGAAATTGTTTTAGTTACAGGCTACTTATATGTTTTAGTATTTTGTCAAACATAATAAAGCGTAATCGACATAGTACGAAAGAGAATCATCTTACTTTGGCCGACCGGACCTACTATCGAATAATATTTTTTTTTTCAACAATGATTTCCTCAATTTACACTGCAATTTTGCAACGATCTAATAAAACATATTCAATTGTGTGCGCCATAAAAGTTCGCCTTCAGCCGTTTATCTGCCTACTCGCAATTGACTACATTCTCAAAAGCATTAGTTTAAGGACCCACTAAAATAACTTTTGCGTACTCCTACGCAGATGTACGGCAGCAATCACACAGGAAACAGGAATCTGACTTCACGAACGATTGCGGTACCAAATATGGACGATTATTGATTATGAATATTGATTATGATTACTCAGCAAAGCCGACTTGAGATGAGAAATCAAACTTATCAAATTCTATTCACATTATTTATTGTGATTTTATGAATACAGGTATAGCTTTGGTGTATGTAGTCTTAGTGGGTACACAATGCATACAAACCCTGTCATGGCGCTACAATTTTTTTGGGTTCGCTCTTGTTAGATTGATAACTTTGATACTTCATATTTAAACTGTTTTTTGAACGGTCATTTATGACCTAAGAGCAAAACAACAACAATAAATGTATTGCAACAGAAAATCGACAACCTAGTCAAAAGCAACTTCTAGACTAATGACTTTTTTTCATTATCGATGCGGTCAAAACTTTGGCATCTCGACTCTGGTCTTCAAGAACGATCAGCGCTTGATTTTGCCGCTTGACTTGAATTAAAATTATATTTAGTCTTGTTCGTACCGGTTTACCAGCGCTAACTCTACTATTTTCTATACAAATGCACCTTAAGGTAGGGCATTGGCCCAGTTTTTGCGCCTCTGCTTTAAATCAAGTCTTAAGCACCTCCTTCTTCTTAACCAACTGTTTTCTTGTCTAGGACTTGACCTTTGTACAAATGGATTGATAATTTTTTTTTGGCTCTCGTTTAAATCAATCTGTTTAATATCCAAGTCAAGTGATTAACACGTATGCCAAAAGTGCCTTATTTTATCGAGATCTAGAATACATGTATTAGTTATTCTTTGATTATATTCTATGTACAAGAAATAAACATAAACTCGCTGTGCCCACAACTAGAACACAACACACAATTAATGTATCTTTTAAAGGGCAGTTTTTACGCTTCTACAACAAAACTCCTAGTGAGTTGCAAAATTTACCAGTAAATAAATTCAAACAAATTGTCAAAACCTTCTTGTAAAATATCAGGCCTACTATAAAATATCAGATTATCTAGAGGATAAAAAAGCTTGGGACGGGATTTGCTCCAACTCGAAAAATAACAACTAACTAACAAGCTAAAGGTTTCTTCGTCGCTTCTTTATTTTAGTCTACATACCGAAGCGACTGAAATCAAAAATATCACTTTATTTCCGTGTCAGTGTTTAATTATTAAGTATTTTACTTTTTCTAAGTGTACATTTATTGTATTTATGGAAGTAAAGAGTTTTTGACTTACAGACAGCTGCTCAGATGTATACACTCCCAAGTTTTGACTTTTATTTAACTCGGAACTTTTCAAATAATAGTCTACGTACACATTTTTCGTACAAAGTAGTCATGATACTTGTCAGAATTATATACAGTTACTCTTTTATTCATAATAGTCTGCTAGTTCAGAGCATTGCTACCTCTCACTCTGTCTTCTTCTGTAGAGTGAGAAATAACACTGCATAACACTGCTTAGCAACAAGAATACAAGAATTTATTAATAAAAATAATATTTTACACGTCCATTATTTACTTAATAATTATAATGTATTATAATTCATTAATTAATAAAATTATTATTGATTCATCTGGTGAACTATTAACTCATTTAAATATCTGAATATAACTTTGTTAAATTATTAATATTTAATCTTAAATTAAAGAAAATAAAAATCAATAAAAATATAAATCTTTGAACCAATCAAAATATTTTTTTTTTAAAACTTACTATTTAGTCAAATTGAATCTTAGGAGTGCATATGTCGCCGCCGGATTGTAGAATAAGCCCGTTTGTAGAATGGCTAGGCGGATTACAAAAAAGGCGCAATTCTATTGATTCCCTATGCCGATTGTTGAACGAACAACGTTCAACAATATGGCTAAACGTAAATGCCATCTCCTCAAATGAAATTAATTTGGTATACATACTTTCGCAGCTGACTGTACCTACCTACCTCAAATACCACATAATATTGGCCACAAAGCACCGCAGTTCTGTTACTATTCTAGAGATAAAGTCAAGTGTAAAGAATAGAAAGCTATTTGAGGTGGCAAGTGGCCACCAAACCACCACTGTCAATCGTGGCTTACCGACCTGCATAAGACTTGACCACAAAACGAATGTTGACTACTAAAATGTTGTTTCTACCACATAGTAAGTAAGTATGTGCTTCAGTATCGATGCGCTCTACGTCACATTGAACATATTATGGATCACCTTTTACATATTTGTGTTACGATAATTTAATCGACTAATTATCTAGCGCTATGGATAATTTCGTAGTGTTCGTAATTTTTATGTAAAAACCAACAAAGTGCTTGTGTGGCCACGCGCAGTGTAGTGTTCCGTAGTTGCGCGGTTCATGAACGAGGTTCAGAATTTTATATGACCACTGTCGGCGTGATAAATGCTAATTAACAGTTTTCTACGACTAATAGAGTCGCAGAAAACTGTTATATTGCATATTTATTTTTAATGTACTGAGCTAAGCCGGAGACGGACAGACAGACTGACGGACACGACAAAACTATGAGGGTACCTTGTTAACTACGGAACCCTAAAAAGATGGCTCTAGGATGCCTCACAGCCTCTTAATATCGCAGTAGCATTCTCACAACACAAAGGTTCATGGTAACATGTAGGTGTATTAAGTAGGTGCAGTTACTATCACAATACTACTTTAGAGAAGTGCTCTTAACGTAATAAGGGGGAATCAAATATGGAGACAATATTAGGAAATGTTTGTCACAGGCTGGCTCTTAAGCATCGATGACCTTGGAGCCTAGAAAATTAATCGTGGGAAAAAAGCTTCGGATTTTTATTTCTGTTTTAATCCAAATTTCCAGAAGATATGTTTTTAATTTGGTAGGTACAAAAGCTGTGTGCTGCCGGCTTAGAATTTGCACCACCAAAACTTTACGCGAGTGTCGTTAGGCGACTAAGGGATATCCACCGGGGGTGGGCAGCAGCGGCTCCTGCAGGACAATTCTACTAACGAACTGCGATCCCCAACCCGCATGCCTAGAGTGGGGATTATGGGCATTACCCCCGTGAGATAAAAGCCTACAAGGCGCTTATCAGGGCTCCCCCTGATAAGCCTGGATCCAGCAATGGACCAATACAGGCTGTGTATATAGAGATGGAGAGGTACAAAAGAGGTACTTACCTCTGCCTAGTATTTTTTTTAAGCAGTTGCTCAACAGTGTTACTTCTCACTCATATAAAAATAGAAGATGTCAGAGTGAGAAGTAACACAGTTTAGCAACTATACACAGCTACCAAGTGTTTAAAAATATGAAGCGACTTATTTTGTTAGGACTAATATGGTACGATTTGACGCATACCCAGCTGGCACTCGACGCAGGGTACACTACACTACCACCCATGCAAAGCCGCCTTACTTAGGAAGAGTGTGTTTTGCATTGGAACAAGCGATTTTCTGGGGACAGCGCCCGGCCAAAACCGCTGAAGCTAGAAAGCTGAAATTTGAAAAGCAGGTATCTGTTACTACACAACCTCCCGCTAAGAAGGGATTTTCGGAAATTCCACCTCTAAGGGGGTGAAAAAAGGGGTTGAATTTTTTTGGTGTTTTTTGACTCTTAAACCATTTAGCTTGAAACTTACACAGAATATTAAGAATATAAAACGATTGAACCCGTATTTCAGGATTTTTCAAAATTTTCCGGAAAATGGGGTAAATCGGGTTATTAAAGTATGTGATTCGTAATATAAACTATAAAGTAAATTATGATTCACGTATTTTAATATTTACAAAACTACCCCTAGGGAGTGTGCAATCAATTTTCAACGCGGGCGAAACCGCGGTGCGTAGCTAGTATACATATAAAAGAACAAGCTATTTTCTGGGGACAACGCCCAGCCCAAACCGCTGAAGCTAAAATGCTGAAATTTTAAAAGCAGGTAACTGTTACTACACAAGCTCCTGCTAAGAAGGGATTTTTGGAAATTCTACCCCTAAAATGGTGAAAAGGTTGAAGTTTTTTTTATCACTCTTACCGGTGGCTCTAACCAGTAGCCCAATTAGCTTGAAACTTACAGAAAATACTAAGAATACAAAACTATTCAAGATTTTTCTAAATTTTCTGAAAATTGGGTATATCGGGTTATTCAAGTTTGTGATTCGTAATTAACTAACTGATTTTAATTTTTACAAAACTATCCCTAGGGGTGTGCAATCAATTTCCACAGGCGCAGCTAGTTATACATAGAAAACATCCAAAACAAATATCTGCAGGTCGTACAAACAATTTTATTGTCCCCAGGCGGGAAAATCCGCTTCCCCCTGCGTCGCGGACCTTCCCCCGCCGCGCCACAGAGGTCATCAGATTTATAAGACTAGTTGATTCAATGTTTATAAATAGAGAAAGGAAACAGTAATGATAATAACAAAATGACTGCTCCCACACTGTATGACAATCCGTCCAATTGAGTTGGTGGTATGTAACGCGGATTTGGGTTAGCACATCCTTACGGGTGGGTCGAAGCAAAACGGGTCGTTGGTCATTTCCACTTGAGGAATAAAAATAATTAAAGGATCAAGATATATAAAGTCGATTTAAATACAATCGGTTTAAACTAGGACATTTAGTTATTCATGTATGTGAGAGTTAAACTAGAACCGAAGTCGGCTATGCACCGCGTTGAAACAACCTTTATCTTGTTCTTAGATGTCTTAGATTGGCCCGATCACAATCTCCTGACGTAAACCCAATTGAAAACATTAGAGAGTTGATGAAGCTTCAACTTCGAGGGAAAAAACACAAACTACCGCCGAGCTGTTTAAATGCCATATGGATAGATAAAAAATTCTTTATTGCACATTTTACGAAATAGTTAACAAATAAAATAAACATAACAAAAAATGTGACAATTGGCGGTCTTATCGCTCAAGAGCGATCTTTTCCAGACAACCGTGGATAATAGGATCGTTGGATTTAATATGGAGATCCTTGTGCATTATTATGTAGCTAATACCAATTATAAAATTTAAGTCATTACATTACATAAATAGCTAAATACTTACATATACCTACTTATATACATACATACATACATACATACATATCTTTAATTTTATAAAGGGAAACAAGGGTGCGGTCAGTGACAGAAGGACATATGGTGTTCCTTTACCATATTCTTGAATATTGGTAGTGACTTTGCACGCCTTACTGAGACTGGCAATGTGTTCCAAAGCTGTACAGCACGGGCAGTAAATGAGTTGTCGTACAAAGAAGTAGAGTGGACAGGAACTTGAAGCATAAGAGTTTCAGAAGAGTGCAGAGAAAGAGCGTCCTAAGATAAGTAAGGGGGTGCAGAAGAGAGAAATAAGATATTATTAAGAATGGAGGTCATCCTGTGAATACGCAGACAAAATAGTTGGAAGTATGCCTCGAAGATGCCAGGCTATTATTGGACAACGGAGAAGACTGGACACCTTGCTGATAATAAAGCATCTATGCACCTACGTATGATTATCTACGTGTTTTATTACAATTATTACTTTCCATTGCTAGACTTAATTTTTTTTTATAAAATATGCTGATATCATCATCATCAACCTATCTTAGTCTTCTGCTGGACATAGGCCTCCACTAATGAGTGCCATAGCGCCTTGTGTTAAGCTTGCCGCATCCAGCATCTGCCTGCAGTCTTCCGCAGATCGTCATACCACCTGGCCGTAAGGCACCCTACACTACGTTTGCCGCGTCACGGTCTCCACTCGAGAAAACGTTTACCCCAGCGGTTGTCGGTTCTTCGCGAGATATGACCGGCCCATTACCACTTCAGCTTGCTTATTTTCTGAGCTACGTCGATAGCTTTGGTTGTCTGTCGGATGTATTTTTACGAACCCTATCCTTCAGAGAAACTTCGAGCATAGCTCTTTCCATAGCTCGCTGAGTGACTTTGAACTGGTGGACCAGCCCAACCGTGAGTGTCCTCGTCTCTGCTCCGTAGGTCATAACGGGTAGGACGCACTGGTTGAAAACTTTCGTTTTCTAGCATTGCGGTATGGATGGCAAGGTCATTTAATGACAAATTAAATGATGAATTTTCGCAGGGATACCGGGGACCGACATACGCTACTTTTTATCCCGGAAAAAGGCGTGCGAAGCCGCGGGAACCAGTTAGTTAATAATAATGAATCAGTAAGGATAACAATACAAGATCCCTGGAAACCTACAAAATGAAAAGCGACGGACAATATATAACATTAAATGAATAGAAGTAAAAAAAAAAACAGAAATTAGAAACCAATAATGTCGACTATGAAATTCTTTGAAATTTTAACGCAAAATCTACTTTCGTTAAACTTTAAACACAAGGGCAAAGATAAAAAATAATTTGATTGTTTTGAAAAAACTAAAAACCTTCGCATCCCTTAGTTTTAACTGTTTTTTAAATTTTTGCGGTACAAATTCTAATAGATAGATAATCCCTCGGGAACCTTTATTTTATTGTGGGACTACCTCGGGATGATCCTCTATACAACTGCAAAATAATTATCCAAATCGTTTTATAAATGACGGAGAAAACCAAGGACACAATCAAGGATATAAAAAACATACAACCGAACATAGTAGAAGCTCCTCCTTTTTTCGAAGTCGTTTAAAATAAATAAGAAAAGTAGGTAAGCCTTCATATTTAATGTGCCAAAACTAGTTTTGAGAAAGATATCGTGCTTTAGGTTGCCAGTGCATAGAATGGATAGGTGTCGCATCAAATGAATAGAGCTACATGTGCACATTGTACAACCATGCCATGCTAGGCTTACCGAAGCGCCGACGTTTCGGCGTCTCTGCGGCAGCCTGGGCGGCTGCGCTACCGGCCTCTACATCTGCAATTATTTGGAACTGTAAACTGGCTGATATAAAATCAAACAAAGATAAATAAATAATGCTGGTCTATTCATACAGCAGCATCATCAGCCCCAGGCTAAGCAGAGCTTGTGCGAAAAAAATATGAGACAACATTATCTAGAATAATAATCGATTTTTCGACTCCTACGTCACTTGATCTCGTGGTGTAATTGGTTAGCGCATTCCCGTACTGAGGGAAGGATGCGGGTTCAAGTCCCGTCGATGACGAAACTTTTACATTTATATTGGGATATTATTTGATTTCTAGAAATAATATTGTCATTGATCGACTATGATTTTAACTTGTCGTTATTATGCTTACGATAAAAAAAATCGTAAGATCGCTTTTGGTAAGTAGGTAGGTAAGTAAGTTTCTAAGACAAAGAATTTTCCTAATGACTAGTTCTAATTTGTTTCTATTATTTGATTGTAAACTAATAATTAGTTAGATAAGTAGGAGTAGATTATAAGCAAAAAAAAAATTTTTTGCAATTATATTACTTTTTTTTTTATAAATTACCTGCAATAACACATCATCCTTACCCAAACAAAACAACATTTGTGAGAAGATAATTTATTTATGAATGTATTTTAATAACACATCACACGTTTTTTGTACGGCTCAAATCGTTAATTCTGTAGGTTATTAAATTTATTATGTGTATAAAATTACACTCTAAAAGCGGTGATTATCTTACTAAAAGGTTGGTTTTCCCTGATTTTTGTGGTAAGTGCTTGTAGTAAGCAAAAACTGGGCAATTTTAGAATCAATGAAATCGAAAAAAGGAAACTATTGTGTAGAACTTAAAGGAAAAAATAGTAACATGTGACTCATTTATACTGATCTAGATCTACGTACCCAAATAAAACCCTCTTACTTAAGAGGCGAACTTAGCAGGTTTGGTTATCAAACTAGGCCGAGATCTCAGTACTCACTGGATCCCCGTAGCAAAAAACTCAAATTACTTCATTTTTATGAACAACATTCAACATTTTTCCTTTGATTCCTTGAATGTGAAAAAACGAATGCAAAAAAAAATCATTAAAAAAATCATGAAAGTGCACTGTTTCGCACATAATTTTGTCGATATCTCAGGAACCCTGCTGTCTATTGAAATGATTTATGTTTTGATTCGTAGGTTATTAGGTTATTACTAATTATTTGGTTCCTAGAACCAGTTTCTTCATAAGTTGTGGAGTTTTCTTATCAAGCAAAAACTTGATTTTTGCGCTAACGCCGCCGCCGCCGCTCCAAAAACGTATGTTTAAGTGCAATATATAAAGTATTTATTCATTTATGTGCGTCCATCGGATCGATCGGAATGGGAGCGTACGCAGCGTAAGGATTTGTTGCTTTATATAGAAAGGAAGCGTACGTGGCGTAAGGATTTGTTGCTTTGTATAGAATGATGTAGAAATCATCCATGGTACAGCGTCCACTGGATGCCAGAGACCGGTATTTTTGCCGATGACGTCATCCGCAATAATATTATCATTATATTGTATAATGTATATTATAATTATATAATTTGGTGACTCGACACACACACGCACACACCTTAACAAACTTACATACTCACACTAACACCGCACTCTGAGATATATTCAATTTATATAGGTTATTTATCTATTTTAAAAATGGGCTTATATACCATTAATACTTTTGCTCTATTTGTATAAAAATGCGTAATTCGTGTTTATCTTTAACTTAAATTTAATTAGAGTTAAGCTATTTATGCTTTGTTTGTTAATTTTTTTTTTATAAAGCACCTATGTGATTGGTGTAGCGAGTAGCACTGCAGTTAGCACCCTGGAACCGCTGAAAACCAGCGCTGCAATGACACAAGTGCTATAGCAGCATTAAGCTGAGCCGGTGACCTTTTTGTGTTACATTAAATTTAATATTAGTTATATGCAATGTATGTCATGTGTTAAATTATGTTTCACAAATAAAGATTTTCTATTCTATTTTATTCTATTCAAATCTAATGTCAAATAGTCATTTCTCTTGCCGAATGACGTTCTCGACTAGTTAAATATAGAGATGATCAGCGTACGAACAAATGGCTGTAAGCAAAAGTTTTTGGTATTCTGCTGTTGACATACTACTAATATTTAAAAGGCGAAAGTTTGTGCCGCTGTGAAGATGTTTGGCCGAACACAACGGGAAAACTACTGAAATTTAACAGAAATAAATATATGGACATGGAATAACATATTAAAGAGTACTTTTTATTGTAAATACGCGTGCGAAGCCCCGGTCAAAAGCTAGCGTTTGAACTTGATTTTGCACCTTTTTCGCTGCGCGTGTGCAACTGCGTTGTTGATGTTTTTGTATTTAGTGGTTATATTACTGTCACCTTGTCGTTTTCTGTTATTGTCATCAGTTTGATTTGAGTAAAGTTTTCATAGATAAATGTATTATTTAACCAAAAATATATTATTTTGAATTCTAGAATGGAGTATAGTTAGATGGTCCCTAGATGCTTAATTGAATATCAGACTTAAAATTCCTAATATTTCTACTGAGTTTTGTACTACTTTATCGTCTAAACATGCAAATGACATAAGTTTTAGTTCAGTTATTTATTAAGGTTGATCGTCACGGGTTGGGGTGTCACAATTTGTCAATCCTATTTCAAATTTTACTTTATAGTCAACAGGTAAGTATGTCTAGGTAAAAATAATAAATTAAAATCCTAAATAATTCATGAAATTTTAAGAATAACTACAAATTAAATAAAAAAGAAGGATCTCAACCATAATCTACATATTATTATGTATAACCAAGTGTTGCCATGTCGTACTTGGTGTTACTATTGCAAATAAATGAACTGAACATGAAAAATGCCATTGTTTCAGCGATATAATCAGTATGAATTTAAATTAGTAGGTATTTCATTGACAGAAACATTCTTCCCATATCAACTCATTTAAAAACACTCGTTCTATTGAAACAGGACCGGTTTTTTGTAATATTTAAAGAAAATATTTAAAATACAGTATTTTTAAATGCCTAGTTGGCTAGCCGCCTAATGTTTTCTAGGAACTAGGAAGTAGCAGGTTGAAGCCTATATTGTTTTGGTAAAATTACCTTTTTTACCATTCTTTATTAAAACAAAGAAAATTACAATCAAATAATAGAAACAAATTACCTATACTCAAGTCCAAAACTTTTAATCTTGAGAATTTTACAGGAACATATTTCAGATAAAATTGAGTGTAACAAATAAATTCATAAACACGTTTAAAATTAGTACTTATTTTTGCTTTTTCTTTTAGTTACGTACGATTATATTAAAGACTAGCTGTACCCGCGACTTCGTTTGCGATCATCTAATATGTATATCATTTTATATCGGAGTTTATTACTTTTTATCAAATGTATTTATTTTGTGGCTGTCCATGCCCAATGTCCAGCATATTTGAGGCTTAAGTTGATGAGGACCTTTTGAGGTTTAAGGTGTAGTACATGCTGTTTTGAAATTTGAGAGTGTTCACATTAATTTGGCCAATGCAACTATATGAACCTAAGTTCTTATTTAAATTGCTTTTGGCAGAGGATTCAAAGAAAGTATAGTATATTACGTCTGAAAATATATTCTTCAAATTGTTTGCTCACTCTAACGAACTCTTTAGCTAACCTTGACCTAGGCAAGGGGAAACATGTTAAGATTAAATTTAGACTTTGTCAGCGTAATACAATTGCCAAGGACCGTTTATTTACAAACGAAATCTAGAGAGATCTTAAATGTATGTAGGTACAAGACATGCGCATCCCTTTGTAAAATATGACGCATTATACAAGCGATACTAAAAATACTTTAATAAATAAATAAAAATAAAATAAAAAGATTTTATTTCTGACAACAATAGTCCATAGATTTACGACACAATACAAATCAAAATACAATCAAAAGAAAAATTTTAAAACACATACGACAATAGAAGTAGAAAACAAAAATAATAATAAAGAACAAAGTGATATTTTAGAAAAACTGTGTCAGATGACCTAAGGATAATCAATGATGGAAATATTTTCCTTCATTGATCATCACCCTCACCACAAAGTATCTCCAGAGTGGAGAAGATAGTCCCTCTGCCACAGTCCACAGGATGCTGTTGTGACTGTCCCGTATTCTGCGCATTAGGGACGCAGTTCTCTTGCGCACGATGGCATGAAAACCATCAGTAAGGTACTGCGCAAACATTCCCGACGCACTGCAGAATCGGGGCAGTCGCAATTAATATAAATGTTTTCAAAATATTTGGTTTCAAAAAGAATTTCAAAAAGCTTTGTTATCGTTGCATGCCAGCTTTCAGCTAGTTAACTGGCAGCTAGGAGTCTCTTTTTTTTGCTATTTCTCGTGCAACACTACGATAAATTTTCTTATGCAATGTGCATAGGACGCATGCATGCATGGAGCATGGTCAGTACAATAGAATACCTTGCATGACTTGCATAGTATAGGCATATGCTTTCATTGTTTGGGTAATGGTTCATATACCGAACTGTATGTTTAGGTAATCAATCATGTCTATTGTTTAAATTATCTAGTTTGATTTGAATAGATTGATAAAATAGCTGCATCGCAGATGGCTATATGTACCTACCTACTTGCGTTTTAGGTTATGCATTGTTCTATCTGTACAAGGTTATTGGTAATTCACTGACACTGCCTAAACTGCGGATTCTGCCCATCATCACGAACACGAGAGAACTGACCTGACTACAAGACCTGGCGGCGTCACGAAAAGTAGGAGTTATAAATGGTGTTAGTTTTAACATTTATAATACAAGGTGCCACGTTATTCATGTACCAAACCGAATCTGGGTTGTTGTGCACCATAAACCGCACAACTGATCCGAATGGTTGCTTTTCAGAAATACGTTGTTTTAAATTTACATAGTAACTTTAAATAACTTTACCCATACGCTTAGGAAAATGACAACCCTATATCGCAAAACCGACAAAATTTTAGAGTTCCTTTTTCATGTCCAAATAAATAACACATTAATTCATGCTAAAAAAAACTAGGCACGTCCATAGCACTTTTTTAAAATTTCGCGATTTTTTAACATTCCTTCCTACTTAATGAAAATTATTTATCGGGTATTTATCGCGTAATTTTTATTAAAATATTGATAAATAGTCTTTATTAGGTACCTACGTAGACGTACCTACTATTAAGCTATTATTTTAACATAAAATGTTTAATGTTTATCTGTAGGTACAGATAAACAAGTTAAAATAATAGCTTAGAATAAAAATGTACGGAACCATCGTAAAATTGACGGCATTGGCTAAACTGAAGTGATTGAAAGGTCAAGCACCTTACTGATGAACAGCTGATGTTAGGGTTGTTACATGGGCTAGTTGCGATGAAAGTTTCGAGGTCTTTTTTCAGTAAAAAACCTTGAAACCTGGAAAGTGCTAGAACAAATAATGTTCGTGGGGGATAAACCCCGCCCCCTTTCCGCTTAGTACACCAATTACGTTGCACCTTGTATAACTCAAGAACGGCTGCACAGATTTTTATGATCTTTGGTTTTTTGGTTTGTCTCTGCCCCGAATAGCAGAATAACTACTGAATTAAAAATAACAAAATTCACGAAAATAAATATATGAAGAAAATTAGTTTTCTCATACATTTACCGTACGCTATCTTCGATGACATGAAAGAAACTACCTAAGGCAGAACGAAGTTTGCCGGATTAGCTATACTCATTCCACGATCTTATTTTCTTTTTGGTAGTTCGACTGACAATCAAATAGTCATGATCATGATGTCCTAATGCTTTACCGATTCGATTGTTTATGCATAATTTGTTATCGGTTTTGGTATTTTTAGCAGTTACAGTGAAATTTTGACAGTTTACAGACATACTCAGGCGTATAACAGACTTTTTTTTAGTAACTAGTGAACCTCATTATACTGATTTACTAATATCTGCGTGCAGTTAGAATAGAGACGACCTAGCTACATAAATTAAACATAATTTACCCACGGCCAACGCCAAAAACTGCTGAACATTTACAGCGGCATGTAATAAAATAATAATTAATAATGGCATAATTTTTTTTTTTGTAGCTTTTAGATCTTTATTGACAAAGAAAACCACATATCAAAAACAGAAACAAATTAGAACTAGTATTCACAATTGAAACAATTAAGCTAACTGCAGACTGTTGCAAACAATCTACAGGTAGCTCAACTGATCCATATCAATACCAGTCGGAAGCGTCCCCAAGACGCTGGCTGCATTTGAGTTATAAGCTTTCCGGTGCAATCATTGCAAATATCCCGTTGTAAATGACTTTAGTGCTAATAATAACCATGATGGTTTTTTTTTAATAATCTTTGTGTGATGTTTAGCAGTTCTTCTAATTTTGCGTAAGTTTGGATGGATGTTTGGATGTTAGTTACCTCTTCACTCCACAACTACTGAGCGGATCGGGCTGCAATAACATATACATAGATAGGTAGCTCTAAGCCTGGAATCAAACATAGGTTACTTGTTGTTAAATATAGATAATTTATTTGCAAAAAACATGTGTCAGTCAAAAAAGATGGCTAGTAATTTATAGGACACAACGTGTTTATTATTATTGTTATTTTTACAATGTCGCTAAAGCTTTGTAAACTTCTAAGAACGCTTTTGGGAGATTCGCATCGTTCAGCTGTTTTGTATTTGGCTAAAAAATGCTAGAAAAATACAATTCAACAAGTCTCTATTAACAAAGAAAATTCCAATCAAATAATAGAAACAAATTAAAACTAGTATTTACAATTGAAGCAATTGAGCGAACTGCAGACTGTTGCAAACAATCTACAGGTAGCTCAACAGATCAATATCCAACATAAAAATATTTTAGTTGTTTTGTTCAGCGTTTTTTGTCGATTGTGGTAGGTAACTTATAAATACTATCAGAACCCGAAACGCTTCTTTAGCGCGATCTAGCGCTCGGCCACATTTAGCAGCGAATCTAGTTAAAATTTACTACACTAAACGCAGACCAATTAAGGAAGGAATCTGCATGCACATTATTGAGGCGTTTTCCAAAAAATAAAATAATTATTTACCTTAGAAATCAATAAGAGGAGGTTGCAATGAGATCTCAATTCCTGACCCGACTGCGCAAGAAGTGTGGTTAAGTTTTTTTAAAGAAAACGCGCCATTGTTAGCGTTATCTTAAAAATAATAGTAATAAATTGTTAGACCAGACTAAAAAGAGGGCTCTTTTTACATGGGACTGTCAAATTAAATAGGCATAGACCCGTTATATATATACCGAAACCACGAAACGCTCGTGTTTTTTACTCAACTACCAAAGGTTATTTTGTTTTTCAGTGAGCAGTCCATGTCTCCATGTTGTGCCCGTTTTACGTATTATCTGACTGAGTTTGAAGATCGTGGTGAAAATCGATTTGCTATTATTGCGATAACCTTAAGTACCTACTTACTTATATATAACACTAAAAAAAAAGTCGAGGTATTTTCTTTAGGGTTTTGATTTTAATTTTTCACCAATATTTTACCTACATGGCTCATAAAAATGGCATGACCGAATCGAAGATCACTGACTTTGTATTTCATTTATACGACCGGATAAGCGTGCTACTTATGAATATGAAATATTGGCATAGAACGTTTCAGTTTTATTATTGCAGGAAATTCATAATCAAAAAAATTGCTTTTACCCGACTGCGTTTGTTTATAGGTCCGTTATAATCACGATCTAAGTAAACAACATTTTTTTTTAATTTGGGTTTTACTTTAAAAGTTATGACCAATATTTTTGTCATAGTAGGTAGGTAACTTCAAGTATTTATCATGTCCATAAAAATCATAACAATGAATTGCAAGGTAATGACTAAGTACCTACTTGCAGTGGTGTTGCCTACTGAAATAGTAGTGTCTGACAAGTATATATTTAAAAAAATAATAATTATAGCAGGAAAAAATACCTGTCTACCGAAAAAGATAATTTTCATCTAAGAATTTTATTGTCTATAAAGAGTATTTGGCATGAATTCTGAAGCAGCAGGTATAATCAGAGATTAGGAACAAAAAATGTCACAAATAGAAAGAAAGTGCTGCCGAAAGTATTTATATGATAAGTCCATGTAGTTTATAATAGAAATAATAACTACATAATGTGTGATTTGATGAATAAACTCCTTTCTATTTATTTTAAAACAAAAATATGTATAACTCACGTTGCGTTGTTTTCGACATTTTCTCCGATCAAAACACGCACTGTAAATTCGCTTATCACACTGCAACTGAGCGTGCAGCGGCTTAGCACTATAAGAAATCAACTATTATTTAATACGAGTATTTTCAGATACTGAAAAATAGTCGATTCAGTAAACGCGTGCTGCTCGATTGCTGTACAGACTAGGAGTGAGAATCCCGCTGGATTCGTAGTATGTGGCAAATTAAAGAATCAACTATATCTATGATGGAACTCACTGATCGCTTGTACGTTAAGCGAGCAGCGATGATTTGAAGGTGTTTGAGGAAAATAGGGGCGGAATCTGATTTATTCTGACGAGTGCGAGTTTTGCTTTGGTTTTTCTATGCAAGTTTTTGCCTGGGCCAAAAATTTTAGTCACTCCGCGACTGACGGCAAAAAGTATGATAGAAACGTAGGCTTCATATTGGATCCTAATTAAGGTAGGTATCTGCAAATCCCGCGTTCCTGGAAATTTTGTTTATGGCTTCGCTTTGGTTATTAGGGTTCCAAAACACAGAATACTAATATGGTAAAACTTTTGTAAACTTTAATTTGTTTTCTTTAAAACACTTTATCTTATGTGGCGCGACGGGCGAAGGTCCGCCTGCAACGCAGGGGGTTACGAGTTCGATTCCCGCCTTGGGACAAATGTTTGTACGATCTGTAAATATTCATGCTGGGTATTTTCTATGTATAATAAAAAAACTATAAGTGTAATGCATTGTATTAAGTATATCAGTCATCTACTACCCATAACACAAGCTCTGCTTAGCTTGGGGCTTTTTGATGCTGTGTGGATTGCCCAGCAATTTTTATTTATTTATCTGCACCTATGTACGTACCTTAACGTGTTTAAAATACTAAAACTAATTCTAGAATGATGGATTCCGCTCAATTATTGTTTTTTTTTGTGTGTTAATAAAGCGAGGTATAGATTATAAAGCTGCCAAAACAACACCGACTAAAATAAATCTCTAACAAGCGAAAACACCGCAGGTAGTTGGTTAAAATATTATTAGACACCCAGGTCAATCTTTAAGAGATCACTCAGATATATTTTTACGCAAAAAGGTTTGAATATAAAGTTTATCCTCATTTTAACCCACCCAATTATTTGAATACGTATGTATCTACCTAAGTTTTATATTCACTTCCTTTCATGAAATTCAGTGTAATAAATAAATAAATAAATAGTGCTCGACACTTTGACTCAGCATCGTCATATGCAAAGATAGAGTTTGCAGGGTACCAAATGACTGATATAATAGATACATATACCATATAGGTAGGTACTAATAAATGTCCCATCGGATTATGAGAATGAGGGAACAGTTAGTGAACTTGTATTCACGCACACACTGAGCACATGGCTTGTCTTCGTAGACTGGCCGCAGTGATCGAACAGGAAGGCAATTCTCGCTTGCCTTCCAGAACCATCAAAAAAAATCTTTCTAGGGACATTCCCTCCACCTTCCCATGGTCCTGCCAACCTTGCGGCTACACGGACCGAATCTATGAGAAAAGAGTCACTCGGGTGACTCCAGACTCTACAAAACCTACGCACTTTGTCCCGAACCTCTCCCGCTTCTGGGGCATGCCACATCACATCACAGACTTCATTGCCGTAGGTGCCTCTATATAGTACCCGCAGGGCTCGGTACCGAACGCCCCACCTGTTGGCTGATATTCTCGACATTTTGCCGAAGCTCTTACTTGCCCTCTCACTGATCGATGCCGCTTGGGGTGAGAATGATTAGGTGGTGTCCAGTATGACGCCCAACACCTTGGCTTCTGCTACTGAGCGTATTGACGTGACCGACGCGTTGGTCTTAAGCAGGGGTGGCCTTTGCATTCGCCCCTTCAGGGTCATGGCCTGGGACTTAGCGGCGGCGAATGTGAGCCTATTCCTCGCTCCCCATTCCCCCACCAGTCCCAAGACAGCCGCTCCTTTAACCTCCAACTCTCTCCGAGCATCCCCTGCTACCAACACCGTCACGTCGTCCGCATACGCCACAAACTTCACCCCAACCGGCACCGGTAGGAAGAGCCACAAGGTAGGGCCCAGTACGGAGCCCTGGGGACAACCCATAGTGGACACCTTCCACACCGCCCGATTGCCCGCAACCATAGCCACCCTGCGATTGCGGAAGTAGCTCGCCAACATTTTATAAATGTTTGGCGGGCATTCACCGCGTTTCGCCTTAACCAGGATCATGGGCCACCAGGCGTTGTTGAAGGCTCCTGAGATGTCCAAAAATATGGCCTGCAGATACTTTGCCTTGCAGTTCTTAACCTCATCTAAAATAGTACCCAGAGCTGACGTGGTGGACCGACCCGCTGTAAACCCATGCTGGCTTGAAGAGATTCCGCGAATGAGCTGATTCTTTCTTTCTAGGGACAGTAAAAAGGACTACCGAAAAAAAAATCGGTAGTCCAGTCAACGGGACCAGCTGAACGGAATCACGGGCAAGAAGCGAAACATTCGGCCTTTACTTTATATCCTATTACTATTTAAGGTTGACTGGAAGAGATCGCTCTTAGCAATAAGGCCGCCCATTGAGCAACTCTGTTATATCTCTTTTCCTGTACTTTTTTTGTATTTTCTGTGCAATAAAGTGTAATGTATTGTATTGTATATTTATTATGTTATTACCTAAGACGTACACAATCTATATATATAAAAGAAAGTCGTGTTAGTTACACTATTTATACTCAAGAACGGCTGAACGGATCTCGGTGAAATTTGGCAGAGAGGTAGATGGTATCCCGGTAAAAGCGTGCGAAGCCGCGGGCAGCAGCTAGTATTAGATATGGATAACAATCATTAAGACCCAGAAATAAGTATTTATAGATTATACCAACATTTGTCTCGCACATGTTTTAATACCTTTTGTGAGTTAGTGTGAGCAAATGGGTGTAAATTACGACAAATCTAATGCAGGAACAGAGTATAACGAGAGATGTGCTCATATCCTGTGAGCACCAGTTCCATTACTGACAACTTTGAAAACAGAATTAGACAGCTACGACAACATTTTAAAATTGTAGAGTAATAACAATTTGGTGCCAATTTGACTATCCACTGCTAAATAACTGTAGGGATAGGAAGCCATGTGGCGCTGGGTTGGAAATTAGGTATAGCTAGCCATGTGGCGCTGGCTTGGAATTTAGGTATAGCTAGTCATGTGGCGCTGGCTTGGAATTTAGGTATAGCTAGTCATGTGGCGCTGGCTTGGAATTTAGGTATAGCTAGTCATGTGGCGCTGGCTTGGAATTTAGGTATAGCTAGTCATGTGGCGCTGGCTTGGAATTTAGGTATAGCTAGTCATGTGGCGCTGGCTTGGAATTTAGGTATAGCTAGTCATGTGGCGCTGGCTTGGAATTTAGGTATAGCTAGTCATGTGGCGCTGGGTTGGAAATTAGGTATAGCTAGTCATGTGGCGCTGGCTTGGAATTTAGGTATAGCTAGTCATGTGGCGCTGGCTTGGAATTTAGGTATAGCTAGTCATGTGGCGCTGGCTTGGAATTTAGGTATAGCTAGTCATGTGGCGCTGGCTTGGAATTTAGGTATAGCTAGTCATGTGGCGCTGGCTTGGAATTTAGGTATAGCTAGTCATGTGGCGCTGGCTTGGAATTTAGGTATAGCTAGTCATGTGGCGCTGGCTTGGAATTTAGGTATAGCTAGTCATGTGGCGCTGGCTTGGAATTTAGGTATAGCTAGTCATGTGGCGCTGGCTTGGAATTTAGGTATAGCTAGTCATGTGGCGCTGGGTTGGAAATTAGGTATAGCTAGTCATGTGGCGCTGGCTTGGAATTTAGGTATAGCTAGTCATGTGGCGCTGGCTTGGAATTTAGGTATAGCTAGTCATGTGGCGCTGGCTTGGAATTTAGGTATAGCTAGTCATGTGGCGCTGGCTTGGAATTTAGGTATAGCTAGTCATGTGGCGCTGGCTTGGAATTTAGGTATAGCTAGTCATGTGGCGCTGGGTTGGAAATTAGGTATAGCTAGTCATGTGGCGCTGGCTTGGAATTTAGGTATAGCTAGTCATGTGGCGCTGGCTTGGAATTTAGGTATAGCTAGTCATGTGGCGCTGGCTTGGAATTTAGGTATAGCTAGTCATGTGGCGCTGGCTTGGAATTTAGGTATAGCTAGTCATGTGGCGCTGGCTTGGAATTTCCATCAGCTGAACTCAACCCGCGGGCGTCGTAAGAGACGACTTAAGCTCTGCGCTCATTAATCCAATACCGTTACCACACAACACAAAAACGTGCATTCAAACATGGGCTTAAACTCCCGAAAATTTAAATTTATCTAAAGATAATTCTTTAGATAAATTTAACAGTGACGAAATGGCTTCCCACGACCCACATACGAGTGGTCCGCAAGCTGTCTTGTCACCTGATGCCGTCAATATAAAATTCATCCAAATGTTAAGAGTTACAGCCCATATTTAAAGGCACATCTTTGTGCTGTGCTGCAGCGGTGCTTTGCAGGTGAGCGCCCCCTGCAGAACAGATCCACCACTGAACTGCGATCCCCACCCAACCAGCATGCCCACCGTGGGGATTATAGCAATACCCCATCATGATAAAAGACAATATACTAATACCCTTATCAGGAGAGGCCTCCCGTACGTCCAGCAGTCGATTATCATAGGCTGTAGATGAGATGATAAGGTTACCAGGAGCGGAGTTCTCTTAAGAAACTATTGCTTATTTAAAACCACAGTGTCCACAAGTCCCCAACAACTAAACAAAGTAAAGGTACTACTTTAGTACTAATTGCTAACTTTGTGTGAAGGTGCCTTTCTGGTCAAATATATCTAATCGATATACATACGTAGGTAGGTACAAACATAGTACCTATGTTTGATGCCTTCGTTAGCCATCCACTTACTTCTTTACGCTTCTGCGGTAAAGCCAGGCATGCATGACAGCCTTAGAGCATTAAACCAGAACGGAGAAGACATGCGCAACAATACATACCCAAAAAATTCTGCCGCTTTCAGCGGGGGGTGAGGTAACACACATAGACTTTTCAATCACGTCGCTATAAACGCACACAACATTATTATCGCACACAATCTTAAACTACACGCACACAATCGCATACTCACACAGTCGCAAACGTAATGATGTCTGTCAGTATACAACACAATTGCAGCAATAATTAAATATGCTAGTGCTTGACATTATCGATATTCGACTATCGATGAATTCTAAAGTTTACCAGGAACACTTGATTATTTTTACCCAATTGCCGAAAGAGCGGAGGGTAATAATTTCTAAATGTGTCTATGTATCATTCATTGGTACATAAACACATTCCGTAATGTCTTTGAGTGCTTGATATATACTCCGCAGATTTTTTTATTTTTATTTCGTCAAAAACCAAAGTACAATACATTTTCTTCTCAGGATTTCACTCAGCTCTTAGTTTCAATGCAACCAACGCTTCTTTTGTAAAACCTGGCTGCCCGTCGATAGAACTGTACCATCTTGTATGGGTGCTTGGTGCAGGTAAACAAGTTCCAAACGTTGTTCGCACGTACCTATAGGCTTTGGGCGAATAGAAAAGTAGGGTTAAAGCGAAACATCTAAGTTCAGAAGAATATTTGGTTGTAGGAATTTTTCCTGTTTTGCTTTTAATTAGCTGTCTCGAAGTTCTCTCTCTTCTACACCAATCTTGTCTAAAACTTGACGCTCTTCTTTATCTATCAAAGATTTATCTGACAGGGTGTTTAATATTTCTTTCAGTCCTGCAACTTTTTTCTTTAATAACATTTTTGCGACTGAAGTCTTTTTATTAGCTTATTTTTCATCTGTAGCTGTTTCTTTAATTTTATTTTTCTTGGCGAATCTTGTAATTTCGGATTGACAGTTGAAGTGGTTGCAATACAAATGTTGTGTTCCGGTGGATGTGCCTTTAGCTTGCTAGTTTCACCTTCTTCAGTTTGAACTAGTTGAGAAGTTTTTAAATTATTCCTTTTAGGTTCTTGTTCATCCTCGGATTTTTCGCAAAGTTGAAACTGAAACGAACGAGAAAAATAGCCTGTAAAACCTCGCACTACTTTAAAATCAGCAGATCATTGTATATTGTATGCAAAAATAGTCGTAAGCAAGTAAATGTAAATTACCTCGGATAATAATTTCAAGGTGGGATGGAGTCCTGTTTCAATCTTCTCTTGTTATTCGACTGTGTGATGAAACAGGAAGTTATGAAATGTGCGGAGCAAATGGTGCTCGTTCGTTTAGGAGTCCATGTTTCATGGTTCCCACATGCTTTAACCCACACAGATCGAATCCCAATATCCTTTGGAAATCTGTAAAAAAAGGATAACGAAATTTTATAAGTGATTGATATTTTGTGGGATGATTGTACGAAACTGAACTACTTTGTCTAAAAGACATAGGACATAATTTGATAATATAGGTGATAGTGTTTAGATCTCTCCTACCCTTACAAAACTAATTTATCATGGTATGTCCAAAAATATTTCTCATATTTCATAAAATATTTGTCTTATTTCAACCTTAATTTCTTGGGGGAAGTTTCAATTTCATGGATAGATTCATTTCTCAAATTATCATCCACTAATAAAAATCACCCTGTATAAGAAAATGATATCGATATTCGCGATTGTGCTGTCCTAACACTTATTTTCGGTTTAATACTTTTTTACATATATAAAAAATTATAAATTAAAACAAAAAGAATATCGATATTTCTGATTGTGCAGTCCCATCACAAAATTTGTTGAGGTGCTGCCAGATTCTTTAAGTTGAAACTGATATTTTTTGGTAAAATGTCGACTGAAAACATAATTCAACTAGAAAGTGTAATAATAATCTAAAACATGCATAATAAATTAACTAATAAAAGTATTTTCTAAAATTCTTTGCTATTTTGAAATGTACCCATATAAATGCGGTGATATTGCAGTATTTCCCTAAAAATCACACGAATCTATAATAATCATTATTAGTTCATTACAATAGGAAAATTTTATTATTGGTTGTAAAATAAAATATTCAGTTTTAGTGTTAACTCAACTACGAAACTTGCTCTAGAATATTACACTGTATAACTTACTGGCAACACCTTAGTACAGACGAATATTTTTCTATTTTTGCTAAATAAGTGCATTATTTAATAGTATTTGGACAAAATAATACTTACAGATGAAATGTAATGTTATCCTTTCGTAGGTTTGAAGTTTCTGACCTATTTTTGCACCAAAAAACACTGCAACTCGGCATTTTCACCGGAGGTTATTCTGCGCGCATTGCAATCCGACGACGCGCGGCAACTAGTTTTATATAACGGGTATGACCGCCGCTCTCGTACCTTTGGCAGAGGGGATACGCCTATGATTGTCGCCTCCGTTCTGGTTTAATGCTCTAAGATGACAGCCTACGACCCGTATCCAGCTAGGTTTCGGTCATTTATGAACTTTTTTCGAAAACGGATGACTTTGCCGCCGCGGCCGTTTCAGGTACATAGGTAGATAAAAAACACTTTAAATTCGATGATTCATCACATCACGTGGCTAGTGGATAATTCTCATCGGAATAGGTACAAAGTCAAACAAGATTTAATGTAATTTTTCATTTAAAGTGATAACACGTGTCTTGGATTGGCAATTTATATGAGAAGTAGAGACGTAATTGATATTTAAATGAGTGGCAACAATAATTAATAAGGTAGGTACTACTGGTAACAAATACCTACTAGATATACCTCTATATCAATTACTCTAGTCTAATACTTAAGACTTACATATGATGTGCACCACATCTTGTGGAGGCACTGATGACTGAACTTAATTTAAGGTGATTTAAATAGATTAGATTTAGGAACATTTATTAACATTTTAGCAGAACCAAATTCAATAGCGGCCAATTCATTGTTTAAAATCTTTATGCATCAGTGACTTCCTTTGTATATAGCTACATACCTACAAATTGACTATTAGGTTTGATTTTGTTGTTTGTTTTTCTTTTGTTTGTTATTGTTAAGTTTAGGTTATGATAGGACTGACATACTTTACATAGTAAAAGTCCTTAACAATAAATTAGATAAAAAAAAAAAGACATGTCACACATTTGTAAATGATAGGTACTTTGTATAACTGTAGAACAGAAGTAAGTATAACTATTATAATGCAATCAAGAGAGGAAGTTATGGTGGCTCTTTTTAATTATAAGTTGACGTAGGCACAATTATTTTGTACTTATTGTAACATACGAAGTAATCGCTTGTAAGTATGACAGATAAATCTTGAAAGAGGGAAGGTAGGTGGCCTATATAAGTGTAAACTATATAATATAATAATAATGAATCCCTATTTCCCTTGGTCATCGCATCACTCGTGAACGACTTTCGCTAATTTCATTATTTTTTTATAGGGTTTGTTATTGTCAGGAGAAGGTTCTTATGAAAGAAAAAAATATGAAAGTTGCGCAAAAAATTAGAAAATGTAATATTCATAGATATGAGAGGACAACGTCTGTCGGATCAGCTAGTTGTGGATATAAATATTTAAATCATTGGTCATGTGTGAGCAAGTTAATAAAATAACCGTGACGGTCACTGCTTAAGAGTCGACCCGTCTAACTCAGCCGCTGCCGTTAGTGGCGACTAAGGTAACAGGGTCGACGTTACAAAAATTCAAAATTCAAAGTGCTTTATTTCCTTTAGACCCTACAGTACTCTTGGACACGTCACAAAATTCAAATTACATAAGTAAAACTAGAAAATAAAGTGATCACTTTGATTTATGCCCACTTCAATATTTTTAAGATAAAGCAAAGAAGCGAACAAGAAACCTTTACCTTGTTACGGGAATCGACTCAAACGAAATAACTATTGCACTGTAAAATATACAGGGTTACAGGTTAAGTCGACCTAGATCCTGGAGGGGGTTGTAGTTTCCACCATTTCTGACTGATTTCACTATGAAACACCCTACCCCAAACTTAACCGTTTTTAAGTTATTGGACTTTGAAGTTTTTTTTAAAAATTACCGACTTTTAGCCTATTGACCAATTTTTTTTATGGGTCTTTGTCTCTAATTTATTTGTGTTTACGATTTTTGTGTAGTAGATGAGTTGCTTTATTATTCTTAATACTAAAATTGCAGTTAACTAAACCAACTGGGTCGCAGCAGACGATTGATAGTAATAAATTGAAATGAACTCATAAAAATATTTTTTAATTTCAGAAATATTTTAATAAATATCTATGACAGCCATGCTGCAGATGTGCCTAAAAATATCTACGTTTCATCAGCTATCTAACAAGATAAAACAAGCTAGGGTGTTATCAGAATTCTTAGAAAAAACTTTGATGAAAGGGTCTCAGGTAGTAGTAAAAAATAATGGTACCCACTTCAGAAAACAAAATAAAAAAATCCAAATAGGTACAAAATGACTTTTATTACAATTTTTACATAAAAGCCTACTATTACAATTCATGTTCCACGTGTCCGCCTCTGTTTCGTACACAAACTCTCATTCTGTGTCTTAATCCACTTTTTACTACACCAGTTGTTAATCCCCTTCTTATTTCAATCGCCGCATCGATTATTCTTTGTCTCAAAACATCAACAGATGTGATTGGATTCGGTTCATTGTAAACTAAACTCTTCATGTGTCCCCACACATAAAAATCCATCGGGGTCAGGTCTGGACTTCTAGCTGGCCACGGTATGGGTCCACCTCTCCCGATCCACTTATTAGGATAATTAGTGTCTAGCCATTCTCTGACGCTTCTCCTGTAGTGTGCAGGGCAACCGTCATGCTGAAACCTCATGTCGCGTATGAGATTAAGTGGTAAATCTTCTAGTAGCTCGGGTAAATCTTCTATTAAAAAGTTTTCATAACGTTCTCCATTTAAATTGTCAGGAAGAAAGTAAGGCCCAATCAAATGGTTCGATATGATTCCCATCCAAACATTCAAACTGAATCGTCTTTGTGATCCCTTAGTCCGCTTCTTATTGGGATTTCTTTGTACTTTCGGGGCCCAATAATGAGCGTTGTGGTAATTCGTTATGCCGTCTTTATCAAATTTCGACTCATCAGTCCACAAGATATTTCTCAGAAATGATGGGTCCTCTAAATCTGCATTGAGCATGAATCTGCAGAAATCCAATCTCCTCACAGGATCTCCTCCTTCAATAACTTGTACCGGCGTGTAATGATAGGGGTAGAGGCCGGCAGTATTCACCGTAAACCACACTTTCCACTGCGATAGTCCAAGTTCTAAGACGAAGAAGAAGTTTTTTCTAAGAATTCTGATAACACCCTAGCTTGTTTTATCTTGTTGAATAGCTGATGAAACGTAGATATTTTTAGGCACATCTGCAGCATGGCTGTCATAGATATTTATTAAAATATTTCTGAAATTAAAAAATATTTTTATGAGTTCATTTCAATTTATTACTATCAATCGTCTGCTGCGACCCAGTTGGTTTAGTTAACTGCAATTTTAGTATTAAGAATAATAAAGCAACTCATCTACTACACAAAAATCGTAAACACAAATAAATTAGAGACAAAGACCCAAAAAAAAATTGGTCAATAGGCTAAAAGTCGGTAATTTTTAAAAAAAACTTCAAAGTCCAATAACTTAAAAACGGTTAAGTTTGGGGTAGGGTGTTTCATAGTGAAATCAGTCAGAAATGGTGGAAACTACAACCCCCTCCAGGATCTAGGTCGACTTAACCTGTAACCCTGTATATGTATGACTGTTTTTATTTTTACCTGTATATTATTTCAGTGTACCAATTTATTGTTTATTTTGACTGTGTATTTAATTTAAGTTTGTTTTTAAAAAAAACTTGTATGTTTGAAATTATTGATATGTATATTTTCTTGTATCAATAAATTAATCTGAGTCTGAATCGGCGTGCAAGGAAGGGCAGTAGCTTCTTTCTGTGTACTTTTAACAGCTCTACTGCGATCACCAATCCGCCTGCGAAGCGTGATGATTATGGCAATCCCCTCTTCTTTGGGAGGGGGGACGTTCAACAGTGGACGCGTGAGTACTGATGATGAGGCAAGTTTACAAAATACCAACTTCTGCTACAACATGGTCTACCTTGTATTCAGAGTTACCTTGTTTATTAAATCTAATCTGCAGTTCCAGAATATTCTTTATAACTAGGTAGGTACTTGTCCGATTATAAATCACACTAATATTATTAATGCGTAATTTTGGTCAGGATTTGATGCAAGTACCTTTTCCACGCCAAAACTACTGCATAAATGAAGTAGGTCTAACCCTGGAATAACACACAAATACTACTATTTTTATCCCATAAATCAGTTCCCATGGGTAAGAAATAACCGTTGAAAGTTTCCATATAAACAAGGCATGCGAAGCCGTGGGCCGAAACTAGTTATTTATAATCGACAAATGACAAAAACAACTCAGGCTACGCTAGTAACCAGAAACTTTGAAACGAAAGACATTTTTTCACTCCATATCTTTAAAAAACTGCTTCATCAGCATTATCTATCATTGTAAAGGTACTAATAAAGTATGTAGTTTAACTATTATTGTTTTTTTTATTCTTCGAGTGCCACCGTCTATTTTGTTCTTACATGTCCAGTCCATCCCAAGGTTGCCTAGAAGAGATCGCTCATAGCGATAAGGCCGCCTTTGTACTTCGTCTACTCTTAGCATCTATTTCTGTATTGTTTTCTGTCTTTGTGCGGTACAATAAAGTATTATATATCTATTTTTTTAAGGATGTCATGAAAAAGTCAACATTGTCTACCACACCAATTCATCAAGTCATTCAGGGTAATGATGATAAGGATTATGCAAACAGCTCTTTACAAATGTTGAGGAATTTTTATCACAACTGATTTACATAGGTACTCAAACTCTTGTTGGCGTGTAGGTATGGCTATCGTAAAATAAAGTAACAGGGGAAAGTTGTAAAAGATGTTTTAGGAAATCAATCTGACCGCGATGGCGTAATTTACGTCATGATAACACTGAAACAGGTTGTTATGGTGAGTACAGTCGGAGTAGAAATAACGTAAACTAAAAAACTAATAAGAAAATAATACTTTCATGGTAATTAGCCCGTTTTACGTTTTTTTGTGTTGGGAACATTTCCGATTGGTATTGATATAGGGGAGGGGCTACCTCACCTAGTGGGGTATCAAATAAAAGGTATCGGTTTGTACATCTCACAACAGTTTTTTAAATTCTTGTAGGTTGCATACTTTTCGAAATATACTGAAAAGGGTCGAAAATTTTACCATTACGTACCCTCTATACTCCGAACTTTGCAAACCGATAAATATGACATGCACCTTTAATTTTATTATTTGGTATTCATCTTATAGCAAAGTCTCTAACTTTACTACAAGGTAGAATTGAGTTGAATTAACACTTAATTGTACATAAAAATAAAATATCTTATAACTAAATTAAAAAAAAGCGGTACCTATAACTTACGCCCTTATCGCCGAAAGCAATTTCTTCCAGGCAATCTTATTACGAAGAAAACCTAATTGCGAGTTAGGTGTTAGGTATCGCCTTAAACTAACACCTATGGCCAAAGACGCACATGTCACGCACGTGGCGGTAAGCCTGGACAGTGAATGCGTTAAAGATTTTCCAAGCTGACTGTAAATGGCCGGCGCCGCCGCTCTGATCTTTATCATAATGTTGTTATAGCAAACTTTTTCTCCAATCAAGGTCAGATTACCGTTGAGCTAAAGTGCAAATATTGGCAGAAGCAGCAGTTGCCGCCTTCGCCAGTGTAAATTGTAAGTGAAAATTAATCGGCCTGGCTGTATCAATTTTACCCGCATGCCCAGCGTGGGGATTATGAGCATCATTGCCATCATTACCATAATAAGATAATAGGCAATAAGGCGCTTATCAGGGGGAGGCTTGCGCCCATAAGTGTACCAGTAGGCTGCAGCTGATGATGAAGCGGTGGTCGACGGATTTAAGTCGATTACGTGCTGTCTCGCTCTGTTATCATCAGAAGGGAAGTATACCAGGTTTGGTCATGGATACAACGGACGGATAAATTGCCCATTGTTCTGTTTTTTAATTAAAGGTTTTTGTGTATTGTATTGTTAATTAATGGAAGTTTTTCACGCGTCATCATCTAACACCAAAGAACTAGAGCTAGTGTTATGGGCGTGGTTAAGGGTACCGAATACAGATGACGGATAAGCTAAATACGTACTTTCATAATAAGCTAAATAAAATAACTAATTAAATTACCTACTTATCTTTGAAACTAATATTATAAAAGCGAAAGGTTTTAGGGATAGACCATTTTATTTGTACATGGGATGCTGAAATAGCATAGATGTAGGTCTTTTTTTCCTGGTATAAAAAAAAGCTACTTTTATCCCAGAAATCAATTGGTATGGTTAGGGTATTAAAATAACGTTTCCATATAAACAACGCGTGTGAAGCCGCGGGCAGAAACTAGTAATAAACAAATAATACATTGTAAGACAGATAGTTTAAATTATTCTAAACTCTACTGTGAATTTTACAACATAACATTTTATTTTCAGAGTCTCATAGATAATAAGTGTGTCATGTTATTTCTTAAGTAAAATAAAAACAAACGAAACAAAAAGGTTATCGTCAACAACCTTATAGGTACACGGGCTGCCAATAGGTAAAAGGCAGTTCCCGAATCGAAACAACACAGGACCCTACAATATTAGTTCCTGCAGGAAATTACATGTATAAGAGGAAAGAAAAACTCTACTCTTTTTATTATGACGAGGAAAGAATCAAGTGCCAATAGGTATGATACGAATAGTGATCAGTCAAGGCTTCCGGGATCATTTCTTGGAAGGAAATCGGAAGCATTTAGAGGTAATTATGGTTCAGGATAAAGCTAATTATACAAGTAGAGACGGATTGAGAATCTGTGTGTTGAAATGGGTAACACTTCACTTCCCGAAGGGGTCCGTGACAGTGAAGTGAAGCTTTTTTTTTGGCTAAATGAATGTGTGTCAGGGGGACCCATGACAAAAGCAGCAGCAAAAAAAAATGTAGATTGGAAGACTATGTATATGTGTCGTCGCCGGATCGAAGAATAGGCACCTAACTATTATCAAAACCACAGATATCATCAAAACAAAATAGAATTCGAAATTCGAAATACATTATTGACCGCATAGAGCAGGGTTTCTGAAAGAAGGGTCCCTTCGGGGTCCGTGACTTCAGGAACCCCTGACACACATCGGACCCCGAAGGGGTCCGTGACATGTTTGTCAGGGGTCCGCAGCAGCAAAACAAAATGTAGATTGGAAGACTACGTATATGTGTCGTCGCCGGATCGAAGAATCAGCTCGTTTGTAGAATGGCTAGGTCAATAGCAAAACGAACGCTGATTTGTTGAGAAACACATAATAATTTCATTCGACGAGATAGCCATGTGACATTTCGCCTTATTATTTTTCTATATCAACGTTCGTTGATCGTTCAACAATTGGCATAGACAATTAACTGAATTGCGCCGTTTTGCAATCAGCCGAGCCTAGCCATTCCACACACAGGCTGATCCTACGATCCGGCGGCGACATATGGATCGACAGAGCTGCTGCAATGCTTGGCAACACATCTGGTTTTGGCGGCTTTGGTCAAGCTCCCTCAAGCTTTTCCCTGATTTTTTTTTGGAAAAGTAATTTGCCGCAAATTTTAACCACTTATGAAAAAACTTACTTTCATATAATTTAATTACTTAAAATATATGATAATTTACTACCAATAAGTGTTTTTTTTTAATATTCATTCCCTAAAATATTCTTCGACAAGAGTCCGTGGAACTTTTGAAATTATGAAAGTGGTCCGTGACTGCATAAAGTTTAAGAAACCCTGGCACAAAGCCTTCATAGAGCGGACAATAATAATAATAATATTACTGTCCACCTGTTCGGGTAGGCCCGAAAGATCGACTTTGCTCAAAGAAGGTTGCTGAAATAATCAGCAGATTACATGCTATGTTTGAGTAAAATATAGTACAGGTACCTTGTAGAAACATGCAGCTCAAGATTTATGTTATAACAAAAATAATTTGTTATTTGGATTTTATATTCCAAATTGCAGTGCCCCGGGCTCATAAACCTGTAACCTAATTTAAACAACATTAAGGCAAAACAAAAAAAAATAATATTGAATTTAAATACCGCTGCTGACAGCAACCGGGCTCTCTCGGTAGCGTTGGCGGGTCCGGTACCTATGTAGAGTCCATAACTCTCTATGAGGGCATGATAAACGATTTACCCAAGATATGAATATGATCAGCTGTCATGTCACTGGAGGAAGCGTCCTGCATCGTCGACCGTGGCACGGCGCCGGCTAGTGGCCTGCGCTTGCGCACGCGGGATGAATTATTACTAGATCACCTTGCAAAATCTTACCATATCTATCTGAGTTATATTTTAAGATTTGTCCATTACTGGACTCCATTGTCAGGCAGAGCCCATGAGCTGATAACCGGACAAATAACACAGCATTACCTAGGCCCAAGCTAAGCAGAGCTTGTGCTAAGAGACTAGATAACTGATATAGATAGATATTTTTCATTATACATAGAAAACATCTTTAACACCCGGTACAAATGTCTGCAGATCGTACTAGCATTTGTCCTTAGGCGGGAATCGAACCCGCAACCTCCTGCATCACAAGCGGACATTTCCCCGCTGTGCCACAGAGGTCGTAAAGCAGTAAATGATCTAAAGCTAATATGTTGATGTTGTTGAAGCTGAGTTGGTAGGTCATTCCTATCTTAGCAGAGATTAACCCTTGCCCAAGATTTCACTTTGAGTTTGATTTTGAATACTTATCACAATCTCAGTTTAAATCAAATACCTTTATGTTAATGGTTCATAATGATAAACTTTTATCGTCACATGAAAACAAACGGTCATGAACCACCAGCATGCGTGCAAGGTTGCGGGTCAACCTTTAGGTACGATGCCGTCGATTATTGCACTTTTACTGCAGCGCATCTTCCGGGTTATCGCAACGGAACCTATATTTCCTGGTGATTAACTGGCTTATGTCCTTATTAAATAAATTAATAATGCTGGCCCACTAATACAGCTTCATCTAGTCTAGTCCCAAAATATGCAGATCGCTTGTTTTTTCGGAAACGGCTGTGCTACTTTGAATACTTTCAAACATAATATTAGACCTAGAACAAATATTTGAACCTGCAACCTTCTGTGTCTCAGTCGGACCTCCGTTCATTGCAATCATAATTTGGTCATACCAAATTGTGACCAATTTGATGATATGTTCAAGACACAAGAGAAAAAAGTTGCTTTCTTTTTTGCGCAGGAGTTGCAGGAAGTAGGTAATACAACGCAATTCCACCTTTATGCACGTCCAGATCCTTGCTGATAAAGTCTAGATTCGCACAAAGCTCTGCGATAACCCTACCTAGATTCAGAGCACGTCTCGAACTATAGTTTAAACCGGAATACTAGGGCAAAAAGCTGATTTAGATTTAGGTAGATATTCTGGTCAGTCCCAAAAATGGTTAGGTAACCACAGATTTTATAATACTTTACTAACGTAACTAAGCTGTCTCTAGATTTTTCTAGTACTAAATTCACGAATTATAAGTATAAAAAGTGGGTAGGTACTCTAGTTTAATTTTGCGCGCGGCTTTGTGGATTTTTCTTTACTTTTGTAGAAGGATTTTTGACGGATTTACATGAGGGTGCAATGCGCGCCATTTTGTGAAAAGGATAAGCATGGATTTTGCGCTCATAGGGAGCGGGACAGAGCATACGTTTTTGGAATGGCGTAAGCGCAAAAATCAAGTTTTTGCTTATTCACACATAAACTACACAACTTATAAAGAAATGAAATATCTAATTAGTAATATCCTACGAATCAAAACATATGTCATTTCAATAGACCGCAGGGTTCCTGAGATCTCGACGAAATTATGTGCACTTTAATTTTTACTGTAATTTTTTTTCATCCAAGGAACCAAAGAAATGCTGAGTTATATGTAATTTGAGTTTTTTACCACAGGGATCCCGTGAGTACTGAGATGTAGGCCTAGTTTGACAACCTAACCCGTTAGGTTCGCCCCTTAAGGTACCTTACCTTCTCGTGATAAATTGTGAACCCCAGTACTTCTCTAGTTTCGTCTAAAAAGTTTGTAAATGTCCAATGTAACGTATTAACCTACAACTCTACCTAAGGTGTTTTGTTGGAGCCTATACTATTTTTCACTTATCCTTTCATACATTTTATTTCAGTCCATAGTACTAGTTTCTACATACCATACGTACCTAGAGGCTGTTTATGTTTACACCAGCCAGGATGTATGATATCCATCACAATGTTACCAGCCTATCTGAGGAGCTCATAATTACATAATGGGCACTAAGCACGCTACCGACGCGACGGTCACGACTTAACCGCTCTAATTGTGTGCCCTGATAGGCGGGGTGGCAAATATTGTTCATGCCACTTTGTGAACTAATTTGCATGGTTCATATTTGCGCAGCCTTACAACGTAATGGAGATACCAATATTATAATAAGGTTCTGTAGGTAGTCTAAGGGCCAGTTTCCACTGAGGTGGAGCAGAATCACCAAAAGCATAGTGATATAATTTGATTGTTTTGATTATAAACCGACTTCAAATTTCTTATAAATATTTACACTGATTTTAACACAGTTTTTTTTTTAATTTTGTGAGGAAAATACTAATCCTTCCGAAATATTTTTCACCACCTCGGTTTTATTTTCAATACAATAGCGAAATCAATTTCAAAATCGGTTTATAATTAAAATCGACGAACATACATAAAAATAAGTCAAAAATACATAGGTACATACCTACAGCCAAACGTAGAACCTCCTCCTTTTTTGAAGTTGGTTAAAAACATAGTGACATGACTATAATAACATTGGAGTGTCTGTTGGTAGATTACCCCGTCAGCGGAGCTTAAAAAAAACGCAAGCTCCGAAAGCTTTGGCTTTGGGAGAAAAGTGCTAATGTCTTAGATATAAGATCTTATTAGGAGAGCAAAGCAGCCAGTAGTTACCTATACCTATCCTTTAATTAGATCAAAGTCTGGATAACTATTTTCGACACGACTTATATACAGAAAAACAAAAACTTTCAGCCTCGGAAAAACAACAAAAATTGTATAATTGGCCCAATTATAAATAATAGTTTATCTATCGGTATCGCTTCGCATGTAGGTAAATGGTTTTAATATCTATTGCGCTATTATTCACACGCAATTAACTTGGTATATTAATAGAAGACGCCACTTTTTTGTACGTGCGATGGTGTTGCTAATCTTCTTAATACATATTTACTACTTTTAGGACTTTTTAGAAACAAGATCAACTCTAGGCTGAATTGAGATCGGTTTAGGACGAATTGTGGCCAGAAGGGATGAAATACCGCTGGCAGATCCTGGATGCAGTAAGCTGAAAACAAGGCGCTATTTCGGGGATATAAAATACATAGGTATCCTACGCCACGTCACCCTGCAGCAGCTGAAATCTGGGGGTGTATTAAGCACCTCGATGATGATTATGATTATGAATGTGTCCTACGTAAATCACAACGGTAATCTAGATTACGAGATGGTACAGGCATGTTTGACGTCAATCCATGCAAACCTCCCATGCAATATTATTTTTTCTCATAAGTCTCAACTGCCTTCTCAGAATTGAGGAAATATACGCAAGAGCTCATTGTTGTGTCTCATATTATATTATTTATAATTATATTTATGTGATTTATAATGGGAGTTGCAGCACAATACGCATTGCATCACCTTTTAAGGCGTTTTTAATATATCGCAAGATTCCTCAGGTCTGTAATTCTAGTTAATCTAGCTACTTCTTTGGAATTGAGCATCACGGTTCACAATCTTCGTAAACAGCGACTGTCTGTAGCTTTAGTAATCAACATCGGGTCATTATCTTTGAAAATGGATATCACTGTTAGAATGACGAGTCAGTTTATATTGGTCTCCGAATTCTGAACAACACGCAAAAAGTATCAAAAGAATTGATGTTTTTCTGGCACCAAATGAATTTCCAGTGTGAATTTGCAGCCGACAGAAAAAAAGCTGAAAAAAGATGGCAACGATGAATCAGTCGTTTAAGGCACGGTAATGATATATAAACAGTATTCTCGGCCGGAACGTCAGTCATACCTACGCGCATCGTGTTTGGTTCACTCTCGGTAAAAACCAGTCGCGAATGCGCCGCAGGCGCAGTGACGAACGAATGGTGTGATGGTTTTGTAAGCAGTTAGCGTGCGATTTATGAATATTTGATTGAAATAAGTACAAGTGCTTATTTAATATGGCAAAGAGCAAGTATAGAAATTGTTAGGGCTGTTTTTGTTTGCTTGAATTCTCCAATAAAGCACACAGACATTAAAAAATAAAACTTGGAAACTCCTAAAGATAGTAACACTATAAAATATTTTTATGTACCTACCCACTGTTTGTTTATTTTTTTAATAATACCTACCGTATTGGGCTTTTTCCACCGAGTAAAATACCTGGATTAATAAATAAATAAGTGGATAGGCTAGGTTTACTTATGTACTTTAGATTATGTTATTGAATTAGGCGAAATATCATTATGAAATGATTATGAGAGTAATACATGGAAGGCACCTACCTACCTAGTAAGATTTACTTTATAGTTTAATTTATAAATAAGATTTTGTAGTAGGTAGTTAGAGGTTTTGTTTGATTGCTGTAAGGGTCGCACACGCGATGAGATGGTTGATATTAAGTTCGACATCAGATGGGTGAGAATAACCAAAAAAAATTTTATTTCGCGTTACTTCGTTTCGTAGATGTTAATAAACTGAGATGAAAAAAGATATTATCATTAGTCGTCAGCTGTTCCTTGCATTTTGGTTAAGTAGGTAGGTGTTTAAGTTAAGAAGGATTGGGTGGATTTTTATTAAATCTACAAATCAAAAAACAAACCATCTATTTGATGTATTTTTATTGAACACTTCCTTTTTCAGTCACAATGATTTTTTTTCTTTTTTAGTAAAAATATAATAGGTAATTTACAATCACAAATCTAGTAAGGAACCCAAGTAGGTAGATGAAATTAAAATACAGCAGGCGGGCAGACCTACCGCGTGTTGACGTACCGCGCGGCTGTTGGTAGTTATTTCAAGGACAACGCCGAGTCATAATACTGTATAGATAACATTACTGTGATTAAGGCCTGTGGCAAAACAAGAGGAAACAATGAAAACAATAGTATGTATTCTTTAATATTACATTGCCGCAAAGCCAGACATAATTGGCTTAAATTCAAAGAAAAGTTTTATTCTAGAAGCTAGCTAGGTAATTTACTTGGAAGTCAGCGAGATAGATGCCGAGATAGGAGCTTTCTGGAAACCGAGAGTCGTCAGTTTCCCAAGGTCCTTGAATCATGATGACACACTAGTTTGGACGAGACAATGAGATCATGAAACGCCAAAAATAAGACGCTGGTTGTGTATTGTTTTCAAAGGACTAAGAGTGTTAATCTTTGGACAAAGTTAAATTCTATTAAATAACAATGTTTTGAATATTTTAAAAATACTTTTTTAAAAACAAGCTTTTATATCATCTAGGACCAAAGTGCTTGGGAACACAAATCCAACGAACCCAAACTCGACGGGGATAAGTAGCGTCGTTTAGGAAGTCCTATGATCAACTGTCTCCATCATCAGACCAGCTCGATGGTACCATGATATTGCATTGTTACCGAACTTACGTAAGTATGCCAAATTTCAGCTCAATCGGTTGAGGATCTAAAGGTCTAAAATTCAGTTGGAAGATTTGTCCCCCACATAGGTACCTACTTACATTACAGGGCAACCTAAATTAAAGCTTTGCATCGCTCCTCGATTTGATGTGTTCGCGTTGTCCCCATTAGGTGAGATTGGAAGAAATTGATGGTTACCCTTGGTCCTCAATTGGATGGTAGGGAGGGGTGGTAAATTGGTGGTAATGAATGTTAAAGATGGTTAGAACTTGAAGAAAGTACTAACAGAAATGAGGTACCGATTTCAGCTTATTATCACGGCTAGGTAGGTAAGGTACCTACTCTACGTCAGAAGATCTCTAGGATTAGTGTGCAGGCACAAACGAACGCAACACAAGTAACTATAGAATAGGTAGGTACAGTTCGATACAAATAAAAATGAAATAAATCAATAATGCTAAAAAATTCACACAGCATCATCTAGCCCCAGGCTAAGCAGAGATTGTGTTATGGGTACTAGATAAGATAGATATACTTATTATTATAAAGTTGCCAAAAACAATGAAATACAACGAATTTATACATTACATTTAATAAAACAAACATAGGACAATAATGGCAACAACATTGTGTTTACAATTAGGTAATTGGTCCCCAAAATAGCTAATGGAAAAAACCAAGATGCAATAAATTAGATCTTCAACACTTATCCCGACCGAACACCAGCTATTACTGCAAAAAAAAATTAAATTTGCGTGCGTGGATCCATTAACCTTAGTAAGTTTATTTTTATACTAAACTTCGTCGAAATTAAAAGCCTTTTGTCTGCGGATCATTGACTCGTAGGCGAAGCAAAACAGACGCGTATAGTTTTTATGCGCATTTATTTCGTCAAGATATTAACTTTGTTCCATAGAACATTATTGATTGAAAATCAAATTATCTACCAAATAAACAATATATCCGATGAAATGATTAGACAAACAATGTTCGAGATTATCGCTATAGGCATTAGAATCCAACTGTCTGAAGTGATGAACAGATCGTCCGTTCCAAATACGAAAATAGAAGCGGAACCCGCCGCGCTATGCTGGTGCCGACTTTCTTCAGTGTATAACCTCTCCGGGGAACATAATAAGAGTCGCATGAGCTTTTCAAAATGTCGCAAGCAAAGGACGGCTTCTTCAAAAAGTTTCACGACACAATAAACGGTGCAATAGACGACGTTACGAGGAATAACTTCATGAATCTAGAGACCAACGCGAAGAGAGTTTCGTATTTGTGTAGTTTACCGGCTGTTAGAAGTTACGATTTAGCGGGCGACGTACAGAAATGTCAGACGGGCGGTGAATTCCCGGTAAAGAAGAACTTGGAAAAGGCGAAGAGCTACAAGGATGAGGGAAATAAAGCGGTGCAGAGAGGTGACTGGGGTATGGCGATGACGCTTTACAGCCAAAGCATGGTCAACATGCCGGAGAAAGAAAGTAAGTAGGTTACGGTGTCAAATGTCATAAACAAACGGTGACCATGACACGCTACTAGAGCTTTAGATTTTAGTTTGAGACTCGTGTGCTTTAAAACCGCAACTTCCAAGGGCTTCTTTTCCTGTTCGAAATGAGGTTTACGATTCTAGGGAAGGAAATCTTGCACCGACTAACCGCAAATTAGATAGATACAGTTTTAATAGGGCAAGACCACGAAACGAATCAAGCTGATTCTAAGCTCGGCTAGGTACTTCCATTTTAATCAACGTCGATTTTGCATGCTGCCCAACAATGTATGACGAACTTCCTTATTAGAATTCCTTGTATCTAAATATGATCAACAATTAAAACCCATTTGTATGGAATTAAGACGACGAATTAACATTGAATCAAGTAGGTAAGCAAGCATGTTTCAATTGTTTATTTTATCTTGTTTGTTTATGTTAGCTGAGGAGCTCGCAATTGTTTTGGCAAATCGATCAGCTGCGTTGAACCATTTGGAACGTTACGAGGAATCGCTGGCTGATATCAAGAGATGCCTCGCTTTGCCGTATCCTCGACACTTGAGGTACAAAGTCTACGAGAGGAAAGCCAGAAGTCTGCTCGTTTTAAAACGGAACCAAGAAGCCATAAAAGCTTTCCAGTAAGTACCTAGATTAGACAAAAACACGATTTACTACGCGCTTTAGAATAGTGTTTGTTTTACAAAACCTGATTAATTGTTCCAGGGATACGATAACCTCTCTTGATGAAGCGAATAAGCTTGAAAAAGAAAAGCGACAGAAGATTCGAACAGACTCTAAACTGATGCTTGAAATATTGAACAAGGGGCTAATTTTAGCCGGCACCCCGAAAGACCCTGAACCTTTTAACAAAACGCCTCCTAAGCCAAAGTTACCCGGGAAAAGAAACCCCCAGTATCCTTCGGCTTCTGAAGCCATAACTATTGAGAGAGATGATATGAAAGGAAGGTTCGCTACTGCATCGCGAGACATAGAAGCGGGAGAGGTTTTGCTGGTTGAAAAACCGCACAGTGGAGTTCTTTTGGGGGAATTTTCCAAGACGCATTGCCAGAACTGTTTCGTCAGGTAGGTACTGTTTTACGTAATTAATTACGACACTAATGTTTTTCTTCAACGAAGGACAATAAAATGGTTGTTTATTTCAGATGTGTCATTCCACTGTCCTGTCCACGATGCCCAAACGTTGTTTTCTGCAGCGACAAATGCTCCGAGGAAGCTCAGAAGTCATACCACGCTTACGAATGCCATATCCTTCCTCTTCTCTGGAAGTCTGGCTGCTCGATCACCTGTCACATAGCCTTGAGAATGATCACGCAGCATGCGAAGGACTACTTCAAAAGTTTGTCCTTAGATGACGCTCCGCTAGGACCTTACAAAACCGAAGACTACCGAAACATTTACAACTTAGTATCGCACGAAGATAAGAGAACCAAACAAGATTTTATTCACAGAACAGAGATGACAGCTTTTCTAGTAAAGCTTTTGGAGATTAGCGGCTATTTCGATGGTCAGCCAAGAACCAAGCCAGTTGAAATCGACGAACTCAAATCCATGGGAGTTGATGACAAGTATAAAGATGATGTTGCGTTCATAGGCGGTCTGATCTTGAAGAATTTGCAAATTTTACAGTTTAACGCTCATGAGGTTTTCGAGCTTCAGTGCGCGAAGCCGAAAGCTAACAAGAACGTGATCAAACATGATGGACAATCGGTGTTTTTGGCTGGAGGTGTTTTCCCTACTCTAGCTCTTTTTAATCACGCTTGTGATCCTTCTGTAGTGAGGTAAGACCTAGCAATTACAAGATAGTTCGCCGTTTTTTTTGAGTACTATTATCTTGTAAGCACCTACCTATTGTTAGTTTAAACTTACTGTTTTATATCCGCAGAGCATGAGTACTGGTGACCTATAACACATGTCTAAACCCTTTTCAGGCACCAGTCTCTCACAAAGCAGGTTAACATTAGACTCTATTTGTCACGACCCTGTAAACATAACCTTTTGTAGGTATATCCCATTAACCTTTGTGAGAGAGAAATAAATAATTTATTATGATTTATGATTTCTACGTTCCATCATATTCTACAATAAATTATAGAGAAAAATTTGCAGGTATTTCATAGGAGCTAACATTGTGGTGCGAGCTGTAAAGAACATCAAAAAAGGCGAGGAAGTCTCTGAGAACTACGGGCCAATCTTCACGACTGTGCCGAAAGACAAAAGACAAGCGGACCTAAAGGAGCAATACTGGTTTGACTGCACTTGTCCGCCGTGTGAGCAGAATTGGCCATCTTATGAGGAGATGAACGAAAACTACATGAGATTCAAGTAAGCTCATCATATCTCAGTACCTATTTAAAATGATCGGGCTAGCAAACATTTCTCTTGACACCTTGTAGAGATGGTGTAAATAGATGTTTGCTTATCACCTAAAATCGTAATAGATCACGAGATCAAGTACACTCATTAGTGATTACATTGTAGAAAAGAGTAGGTAAGGTAAGTTACCTATATCTGAATTTAGTTGCTATCTGATGCACTAAAATTTAAACCAAACCAAGAACTGAACAATTGGCATAATTTTAAATTTCAAGAGCGACTATCTGTACATTCGATATTTATGCAAGGACTCGGATGAGACAGAATGTATGACAGTTTTTACTTTCTGAGAATTTGTAGTCGTTTCAAGGTCGGGTTTTGTCATAGTTTATAGCAAGCCTTCGCCGAATTTATGTCCAAAAATCTGTAGCGTGTAACAAGATATGGCTTCAAACATCTTTTAATAAATAACATTTATAGTAGTCGGTAGAGCAATTACGCAAATGTCATCCATACTAATATAACAAATTCGTAAGCAAATCTGTCTGTCTGTTACCTTTTCACGGCTGAACGGATCTTAATGAAATTTGACAGGGAGAGGGTATCACAGGGTCGGACATAGGCAACTTTTGATCCCGGTAAAGTGCGTGCGAAGCTGCGGGCAAAAGCTAGTAGTTTTATAAATAACTAGTTTCTGCCCGTGGCTTGGGCCGCGTTTTTCCGGGATAGAAAGTAACCAATGTCCTTCCCCGGTAAATAGGAAAGGTATCTTCATGCCAAATTTGATTAAAATCAATTCAGTCATTTAGTCGTGAAAAGGTTATAAAAATGGTTTAGTTAAGGTGACGGACAGACAGAGTATTTGTATTTATTTAGTTACTAATACGATTATTTACAACCAACTATTAATTATTTAAAAAATTGTGCACAAATACTTAAAAATTAAAAACAATAAATAACTTCCGGCATTGAGGCAAAATAAATTGATTGAGTACCTAATGGATTTTCATATTAATAATAAAAGAAGTACAAAAACAAAATAATATAAACAAAACAAGAATGCATCCTTTCATTCATCACTCTCGTAAAACCTCAGGCATACCAACATTAGACTCCTCCATTCATCTGCGAAGATATCACAGTCTTGGTTCTGGTCAAGGAGTATGTTGAGTCCGGCGAGGGTGCGAGGCAGTGGAGAGGTGGCACGAGCGGCGGTTTTACAGAAGGGCACAGAGCGAAGGCAAAGTCTGAGGGTTCTATTGCGAACGTAATTATCGGGCAGTTAGAGACCAAATAGAAGAAGATAACTAACACAGAGTAACTTACGCATTAAATTTTTGTATACTTATTACTTAAGGAAATATGAAACAAATTAGAACTATTATTTACACTTAAACTAGCTGCAGACTGATGCAAACAATCTTCAGTTAGCTCAACTGATCCATATCAATACCAGTCGGAAGCGTCCCCAAGACGCTAGCTGCATTGCCCCGCTGTATGGCAATGCTTGATGCGTTGCCCCAGATACTCACCAGCTCTAGGGGCACGCGATAATAAGTAAGGACAGTTTTGGATAGTATATAAGTAGGTAGGTATGGATGCTCAGCAAAAGCTTCGCTTCCGTCGAGAAAATTCGAGTCTTGTCTGTCGAGATCAGTAAATTCATCCATGTAATTTCAGATGTGCATCAGACGAGCCTTGCTCTAACGTCGTGGCTGTTCCTTACGACAGCAAGGAATTTATGGTCCAGTGCGGACTGTGCCAACAGCATACCAACATCTTGAAGGGATTGAAGTCTCTACAAGTAAGTTCCACGGTTTTTATTCAACTTTTCATCCCACTCCCGAAGATAGACGACAATAACATAACCACAAAACATCAACTCACTCCGGTTTAGTATAACCAGCGAACTTAAAGATTGGGATTGAGAATGACGTCATCTCTCATGCTGTTCCGCTCAGATCGTATTCGTACTGAGCAGGACAGTATGAGAGATGACGCCATTTTCAATCGCGTTCTATAAATACGCTGGTTATATGTGCCTTAATCCAGTGGTGTTCTAATTTTATAAGCAAAGACGCTTCGTTTACTTACCCTATAATTTACGAACAAAACTACTCTCTAAGAAAAACTTTTTTATATAGTACCCATACCCACTGAACTATAGCAAATACTAACTGTGTACTTAGATAACCTACAACGAAAACGGGTGAACAAATGTTGTTGTGCTGCACAACATAAGCAATGAATGGCAAGCTGGCATTTATGAAATTCTTTATAAAACTAAGTAGAAGTCTAAGGCCCTTATTATGAAAGCTTGCTCAATCATAGATATATGCTTAAGTAAGCTAAGTTACTGCTAAGTTTTCCTCCACATGGTAGAGCAGAATAGCAAAAACTTTAAGCCCGACAGAATTTCTCTTCCGATCATAGATCTAAGTAAAATCTATAGATATGCTACATTCTCTCAGAGCTTACTCAACAACTGGCCTGTGTTACAGTTACATTTCCAATCTTATGTAATAATTATAATGAGCGATGTAATGAACAAACACGAGGGCATTGCTGTAGTCTTTTAGTCAATAAATCACACTAAAGTACGTCGTAGCAAGCACTCGTAATACGCCGTTCCGACTATGACTGAGGTGGGTGGACCTAATTGGACTTAATTTGAGCCTTCTACTTTCGAGACGCTAGTACCACATCTCCCCTTTTTTACTTAGATCGATGGTTCTGATGCCATTAGTAACAGTTCTATGATACACAACAGAAAGTATACTTATCTATGTATCTACATAACTAAGCCTTGCTTATCTATCTAAATCTCTGTTTTTCTATCTTCATGCACAAGTTTATTTATGCAAGCCCTAACGAACCTACAGGGCCACTAGTACCCACCAACAATATTTACTTAAGTCTACACGTTGCTTTATACGAAGATATCCGGAGATGCAAGTGGTACCTTAGCAAAATCAAGTACAACTACCAAACACAAGGTAAAATAAATAAATAATGCTGGACAATCCACAAAACAAATATTTTAAATTGATGATTTTAATCCACACAACGTCCAGCCCCAAAGTAGAGCTTGTGATATGGGTACTAGATAGCTGATACACTTAAAATGCACACATAGATATTTTTTTATTACACATAGAAAGCATCCAGAACACCCGGAACCAATATCTGCAGATCGTACAAACGTTTGTTCCGAGGCGGTATTCTTACCCGCAGCCTCCTGCATTGCAAGCGGACCTTCGCCGAGTTAGTTTAAGAACCAAGATAGAGTTTACGTCTTTACATAACAGTTTAAGTCTAATTTACGTTTCAAGCTCTACGTTATTTCCTAGTTTATTTAAATTGTTGTACCTATAAAGGTGGGTACTGACCGTGTGTTACGGGGCGTAATGTACATTCGCAGCGAACATGAAACGTTACGCGCCGCCGCAGTGTGCTACAACCAGTCTCGTTGCTCGTTGCGAGCGCCTTCTTTCCCCGTACTGTAAGAACGCTCGCTGTGTAACACGCCCCGTAACGCCGGTAAGTACCCGTCTTAGTAATAAATAATTAAACATCTAGGTATCTATAAAAGAGATAAAAGTAAAGGTAAAAATAGGTCAAATAAAGATATTTATTATAATAGAAACTGAATTTGCCAGTCACATACACAGTTCCTGGAACTATTAAATTAGCACACAGTTTAGTCCGTATTCCGTATTAAGTGCAATTATTATACCAGCGAGAACCATTGGGTAAATATTTCTGTTACATTACGAGACAAGAACCAAAAGTAAAGTTTAGAACTAGTGATCTAACAAGGTGTAAATTGTAAAACAAACTCGGCGGCGTAAATAATTTTTCCATTCCCTGTTATGTACTATTTAGCCTATTTAGTTATTGAAGTGGTAATTTAATTCTGTCCAAAAAAATCTAGTTTAGATTAACGTATTTACTACCCAGCACTTCAGCTAATAGGTCTGCAAGAATCACATGGGCGCGGGGCGTCGTCGTGTCGTGGGCAATCCGCGCCACTTTATGAAAAGGATAGGCATAGGATTTTGCGTTCATAGGAGTGGGACAGAGCATACGTTTTTTGAGCGGCGTAAGCGCAATCAAGTTTTTGCTTATTTAAAAGATAACTACACAACTTATAAAGAAACTGGTTAACAACTTATAAAGAAAATAATTAGTAACAAATAACCTACACATAAGTCATTTTTTTCTCAATCGTGGTAAAAAACTAGAATTACATAAAATTCAATATTTTTCTTTGATTCCTTGAAAGTGAAAAAACGGTTGAATAAAAATACGATACAACAAAATCATGAAAGTGCACTGTTTCACATAAAATTTGGTCGAGATCTCAGGAACCCTGCGGTCTATTGAAATGACTTATGCTTTGATTAGTAGGCAGGCGACCAAATACGGGTCGATTCGGCGACCAAAACGCGAGCTCTGCCAGTCAACGGTGAAATTTAAAATATCTGCCAAACGGTTATAATTATTAATTATTTGGTACCTCCCGTGAGTACTAAGATCTAGGCCTAGTTTGACAATCAAACCCGTTAGGTTCGCCCCTTAACGTATTTACATGAGTGTCGTCGTGGGCAATGAAAGTGTTAAAATAAATGACAAATATTATTTTTGTTGTATAAAACATTTTATTAAGTAACTAAATAAATAATACTTAATTTAACTACATAATAGTAAGGCAATTGTTTAGTTGCTAAGTCAATCGATTTTATATCTGATATTGGAAGGACGTAGCGCACGCATGCATGTGACTCAAATCTGGTTTGCTTTGGTGAATTTTGTAGGCGTTTAGGTAATTAATCAAATACTTCATTAATCTAATAATTGCATTAGTTTGAAGTACGTAAAACCAATGTTAAGAAGCGTATGCAAATGTGAGCTTTACTTCTCAAGGTTTTGGATAGGTTTCTAGACTCCCCCAAAAGTGGGAGAATCAGTGGGCAATTTCCAAAAAATCCCTATCCATCAACGGTACTTCAAAGTGTCTTTCAACAGCTTCTCAAGATACTTATTCACATCATTCATCATTTCATTGAGAGGCTTTAAAAATAAATCCCGTTAAAAAACTCAATGCGTTTTCTTGTATAGACTTCTGGACAGGTCGTCTGTGCAGTTCTGGTAGTTAAAGTAACTGTTGGTTTTGTCAAGCATGCCTTCCAAAAGGACTGTGATCGACAGGTCTTTTAGGCTTACCCCGCACTGTGAAATCCCACCGCGCGATTTTTTTTTCTCGCGCTTTATTATCCGCGTATTTGATTAACTTATACCAAACACGATGTAAATTGTTTTTTTAATAAACAAACTAATCTACTTAATCGTAACTTTTCAGTAACGTTTCTTTTGTAATACATAACAAAAGAAAATTGTGTTATCTCAGATAACACAATTTTTGTGGCACTGCAATTTGGTAATTACAGTGCCCCACCCGGGCTCATGTAGAAGCTTGTACCTTAAAAACTTGTAAATTTAAAGACCTTGTACAATATGATCGCAATAAAAATTTTACTCTTGAATCTTTAAACTTTCGCGGATTTTTTCCGCAAGTGCGGCAGCTTCATACAATTTATATATGTACGAATGTACAGAGTTCTGGGGAAAACACCGCGCGGTGAGATTCCGCAGTGCGGGGTGAGCGTTAATGACCCGAGTTCGCGATATATTAGAACAAACATAAAAAGTGTAGTAGGTACCTAACTCAGTACATGTAAACTCCGTAGCAAGTGGTGTGACAGAACAGTGTCTCGTTTCTGTACGTGTTGTAGATATAGTCATCAGTCTCGGGGTCCCACATGAGCCGCTGGCCGCATTTAGCGCCCGCGCCTCGCATCTCCATTATAGTACATTGCACTATGATTTTGTACCTGAAAAGAAAGCCTTTTTCATCCTCTGGCCTTAACTGCGAAAGCCTCCCAACTATAGTTGGGAGGTTTTTTGCAGTTAAGGCCAGAGATGAATATCAAGATAATAGTAGTTGCTGGTTCAATACCCGCTTGTTGAAGTGGCGCGGCGGGCGAAGGTCCGCCAGCGACGCAGGAGGTTATGGGTTCGATTCCCGGTTTGGGACAAATGTTTGTACGATCTGCAAACATTTGTTCTGGCTGTTCTGAGTACTTTCTATGTTTAATAAAAAAAATAGCTAATGTAATGTATTGTATCAGGTATAACAGTTATCTAGTACCCATAACATAAGCTCTGCTTGGGGCTAGATGATGCTGTGGGGATTGTCCAGCATTATTAATTTATCATTTTTTTCTGCAGATATTCGATGTATAATAAAAAATATCAATCTATGTATTGTATTATGTACCTATATCAGTCACCTAGTACCCATAACACAAGCTCTGCTCAGCTTGGCGCTAGATGAAGCTGTGTGGATTGCTGTGTGAGTTGTCCTGTGCGAGTAGGTAGGTATAGCATTGAAGGAGTGTTTTCGGTGAAAACTGGTAATGTAGTCCATATTCCATAAGTATAATATAAACGCTGTTTCCTTTTCCTCAAAGACCAGCCAAGCGTAAATTACCTTTTCATGTCAAATTCTTGCACCCGCTGTCGCACGCAGTTGGCTATAGTCTTAGCCCACCGCGGCGCCTGGTCCGCGCGGTAACTTCGGCCCATCAGCTGTTCTTGCATCGTAGATAATATGATGTCGCTCACGATCTGAGATTTGAATCTGGACAAACCGGATGTCAGTTAAGTTAGATATAATCACCGTCCCGTAAAAGTCCGGTACACAGAAATATATCTAGATAGAAGCAAAAAGTTTATTTACCTCGCGTGCCGAAAAGAGGGGCTGGAGAGCCTCTTTGCTCGCCGCGAACTTCAGTCCGCTCCCGACCTCTTTCCACGTGAGACGTCAGGTTATAAAAACAAAATGTGAAGTGGGGCGACACGACTTCTAGCGATTATAGGCTATATTGCGGTGTTCGTCAAGGTGGGTTGACTTCTCCCGACCTGATCACCTACTGACAGAGTCATCAATAGATGATGCGGACATAGAGCGGGATAGGAGAGCTCTTGCCATCAGAGGTAACATGCTCGCACGCCGATTTGCCATCTGCAGTTCCGACGTGAAGAACACCCTGTTTAAGGCATACTGCCTTGGTATGTACACCTGTCAACTTTGGTACAACTTCACTAGGAAATCCTTTAGCACCATAAGGGTATAGTATATTAACGCATACCGGGCCCTTATGAGGCTGCCAAGACACTGCAGTGCGTCGATCATGTTTTCTGAGGCGGGAGTTCCCGACTTCTTCGCTGTAAGACGGACGAGGATAGCAGCCTTCTGGAGTCGACTAGGTCGATCCAACAACACCATCTGTAGGCAGTCTCCGACTATCCGGCCAATCCCATATACAGTCACATAATTTCTGTCCATATGGACAAAAACAAAAATAGGTAGGTGTTACCTATGTTAATTTTAATCTTTTTATATTAAATTTTTCTATTGTGTGCACTGTATTTTTGTATTTGTGATATGGCCCTTTTTGTGCATGCATTAAACTGATTTTATTTTATTTCAATTTTATTTAAAATTGCCTTGTTGTTCAATAATTAACTGTTCAAACACCACCAAAAAACTAAATTGTGAAATTTAGTGGTGTTTTACATCACTAAACTACACTCGTAACGTCAAAGTACCTATGCAAAATGTTACACGCTATGTTTCAATACAAATATGCTAACTCTTTGCTTCTATCTAGATATATTTCTGTGGTTCGTAAGACCGTAAAAGACCTACTCTGTTATTTCTTAAAATAGTGGAATTTTTGGTGCTCAACTCTTTAAAGTGTTACGGGGCGAGCGTTCGTGCAGTCAGTATGGGGGAAGGCATTCGAAACGAGCAAAGATACCGATTATAGCACATGGCGTAACGTATCATAGTCGCTGCGAATGGTACGTTACGTCCCGTAACACCGGTCAGTACCCGGCAAAGAGGTGGGCTGGTTATGGTCGTCAAGCAAGTGGAAGCGGTGGTGGTAATACATAGATGCTACTCGCATGTAGCTACTAGCTACTCGATGCTGATCGCAGTTCTAGCAGTACCTTTATTGTCGTTTTGGTTGTCAAATAATATTGCTTGTAATTAAACTAGAGATATTAATGTACATTGTGAATAGGGCTTGCAAATATTCATAAATTTTGATATTCGAATTTTCGATTTATTTCGGGTACTATTCGAATAATTCGTATATTTTTCGAATAATAGAAAATTGTTATAATGACGTCTTCTTTTATTATTTTACGTGTTATTTGACAAAATAACACATAAAAGAAATAAAATTAACAAAAATTTATTATAGAAGCACAATTAACCACAAATTCTAAGAAAAAAACAGTCTTCAAAATCTAGGTTAGTAGTATTTTAACAATATCTACAATATAATATTACACAGTAACAAGTAGATAAATAACACGGTAAGTAACTGTAACACGGTAGTAAGTAGATTGCCATTTTATAAAATTTATATTTTATTATTTTTCAATTATTAAGAATAGAGATCATTGTTTCGCACATAATTTGGTAAAGATCTCAGGACCCTGCGGGGTCTATTGAAATGACTTATGTTTTGATTCGTAGGTTATTACAAATTTGGTTCCTTGAACCAGTTTCTTCATAAGTTGTGTAGTTTTCTTGTAAATAAGCAAAAACTTGATTTTTGCGCTTACGCCGTTCCAAAAATGTATGCTCTGTCCCGCTCCTATGAACGCGAAATCATACGCCTATCCTTTTCACTAAATGGCGCGCATTACGCCCTAATTCTAATTCTAAGTGCGGGAACTGGGATCTGCACTGACATCTCGAATGGGAGTGTATTGTCCCCCTCCCTAAACAGGCCCTAACCAGCCCAGCTCCTTGAAGTACCGGAACAGGACTTTTGGTGACAGACAGCTTCGTTTCAACTTTTCTGTGGGTGTGGATGGGGTTGATGCCTCAATGAGACTCTTTAGCCCCGTCTTGTGTCTGGCCTCCTCTGTGGCCGTGCAGTGTACTACAACGTGTTTCACAGTCTCTTCTTCTTGGAAACAGACTCTTGCTGCTGTCTGTAGCTCTAGTCTTAAAAAGATGAAGGTTCAGTTCGCAGAGACCTGTGAGGATACCCACCATCGTTCTTGAGTCCTCGCGGCTCATCTTGAGCATCGTGTTTGTGGTGTTCCTATTTTTGTAGGGGAATATTGATTTAGTTTGCTTCAGTCCGTTCGATGCTCCCATAGTTTTCGGTGTTCTTTTTCTGAGTTAAATTTTAGTCTATTTTTGACTTCTGCTGTGGGCGGGTTCGAAAGACCCATATCTTGTTGTGTTGGAGTTTGTCTCGCTCTTTCCTTTGCTAGTCTGTCTGCATTTATGTTGCCTGGGCAGGATCGACTCTGTGTCCATTTTATGTAGACTTTGCTGTGTTGAGAAAGATCTTGTAGAGCGTTGTGGCATTCAACAATTGTTTTGATTTTGTGTCTGCCCTTTTGAGTGCGTTTATTAGCGCAGCGCTGTCAGTTTTAAAGACCAGCTGCATCCGTCTGGTTGGTTCATTGATGGTTGTTTCCAGAAGCATATCATATGCCGCCAGTTTGAGTCCCATTGTTTCCGCCTGAAAGGCCGTGTTAGCTGAGTTAAGTGGTGTGGCTCTTGAGAGTCCGATTTCGGGACAAGAGTAGCATGTCCAGCGCTGCTGAAGGGGTTGATTACCTGCATCCGCATATGAGTGTGCAAGCCAGTCTTTGAACTTGCTGTAATTTATTTATGGGGTGACTAAGTTTGTTCTAGGCCACCATACTATAGCACCGTAGGTTAGAACTGGGCGAACCATGATTGTATACTGACTGACTGTATGACTGTATAGGCACAACTTGGCTTGAGGCCCTAGATCTAGTTGTTTGCCCCACAGCAACTTACTGTCTAGCCATATGCCATTACGCCCTCTTAACACAATGTCATTTACGTGAGCGACAGAGACAGATAGACAGAAGAGTCTCGTCAAATACACGAATGCACTACGCAGTCACGCGCGGCACTCCCAAGTGTTTCCGAACCCTATAACTTTGTCATGTTGTTACCCGAACTACGTAAACTTGTATTGTCTTGTATGGATATATCGCGCGAACTTTTGTGTGGCATTTTAAGTACATCACAGTTCAGAGTTTGATGTTATTGAGTTTAATCGATTATTCGAATTTTGCAATTTCAGTATTCGAACTAATATAATATTCGAGTATTCTAATGCAAGCCCTAATTGTACTATTAAATGCTATAATAATGTTAGTTACTTTATAAAAATGTCAAGTGCCTAGGTGTTTCTAATTAGATGACCACCCTGTACATAATATATTTGAAGATAGAAAATAAGGTCTACAACAATCGGTGGTCTTCAGGCCATATATTTTGGGAGCAGATGATGCTGTGTAAATTGTCCAGCGTAATTTGATCCTCTACTAGGGTAAATAATCTTACTTCTCTCCAAGCCCTGGGCGTACTTCATATTTGGGTGGAGCGAGGACTACTTCAGTTGTCACAGGGGTGACCTCAACTTCTTCTTCTAGTATTGTCTGCTGCTCTTCTACAACTGTAAAGAAATGTTAGGATTACAGACCAGACAACAGCTTCCATAAAAAATCAAGAAGAAATATACAAAAAAAAATCGCACTAAAAAAATGTAATGCAAGATGTATTTCAACTTTACCTTTTGTATTTTAACTTTACCTGCAAGATGAACCTAAGTTCTGCAGCTGTTTAATTTAAAAAAAGAGTACATGGACATACATAATATGTACCTACTAGTTATTGATCATAAACAAATTTTTTGTTTGTAAAGAATGTGTAAATACAGAAATTAAAACATTTCAATCTTGGTGTCTTCTCTTTCTGCTAGTACTTTGTCATTAAACCTTTGAACCTAACTTTCGTACCTACCCATAAAACCCAGATTGACCAAAGCAATTATCATTAAAATCAAAAAAATCTAATTAAATCAAATAAATCTGATTTAAATCAAATTAATGGGATTTAAATCAAATTAATCTGATTTTTTGATTTATTAAAAAAAAACATGATTTTTATCAACCCTGGTTCCTTTGAAGACTGACTTTTCCAATTGTACATCTATTGTATTTACGGAAATAAATGTGGGTATATATGTTATAAAAATTAACTGAATAGTAACTAACCTTCTTCATCGTCCGCCATAGTTTTTGTACCAGATTACAATCAGTTTCTGAAAATATCAAGTAAATTAGCTCTTCTATTCTAGGACACAGAAATGCTGACCCGCCTTGGCCGTTCCTCGATGGAGGAAGGGAAGTATGGAGAAGCCATTAAGAAGTTCATTGAAGTCCTGAAACTGTTTGATGCTACTTTAAAGCCGCCATACAGCTCTTACTATGATTGTGTACAGGATCTGAGGAAGTGTATGCTTGCTTTAGGCAATTACAGTATTGTCTGATATTGTAATTATCAGTACTTTGCTAATTATGAAAATGTACAAATGTTTTATAAGTTGGCATTAAAAATACTATGAACGCTAGTAATAATTCAGTGAAAATTAACCTTATTCTTCCAAAATTGTTTAACTATTGTATTAACTATTGTAGAATTCTTCATTTGTTTTTTTATTATAAATAAACTGGAATTTTCTTGTGTTTACCCTGACGCTTTCAAATGTTTTGGAAGACACTCATAAATGATGTTCTTGTAGGGTCTTTAGTAAAGATCTAATTCTTTCATGAAAAATTGTAATTATCTGACAAGTGCAGAAAGCAAAGCAAGTAACAGATAGTAGATAGGTAGGTAGGTCTATGTTTCGTAACCATCACACTAGTAGAAAGTCTGGATGTTTGTTTTGATGTGTGTTGATAATTCTTATTGTTATCTCTTCACGACAAAACGGGAGACTATTATACAACAAAATATTGTAGGGCACAAAAATTGATGACCAAATTTTTGTGATAGTGTACACCGTAATAATTAAAAACATTTTACATTATCATGCTGTGCTATATAGACACGTGACGAGCTTCCCATATTGCGCACCCCAATAATACGAAGTTATGACACGAATTATTGGGGTGAACATTAAGCTTAAAATTTAGGAACTGCAGTTTCAGGTTATGTTTACATATTCATCAATTTTATATGCGACCCAAATAAACGCTCAGCCCTAAAGATACGGAAGAATAATGTAATGACTTTCAAGAAATCTTACCCTTAATTTTGGTTCAAGCACAATTTATTTATTCAAAAGGAAAGCAAAGAAATGATCAGAGAAGAAAATGCTCAAACATTTGTTTATTTTGTTCAGTTGTCATGGCAACAGAATAAACAGAATTAGTGACAATGACAACTGACTAGGCAAAATGACGTTGACAGTTCTTTCTAGTTGAACAAAACGTTGAAAATCTATGAGTAGAACAGGTTTGTTTATGCTACCGATTTATAGTGTAGATGGATTGATGAATTTTGGTAACAATTCCTCAATTGACTTGATTGATTTGTGATTCCTTGCTTAGATTGCTAAGCAGCCTTGTCCAACTTGAAATCCAACCAGCGAACATCAAGTCGATTATTGGGCGAGTCAGAGGGCGAGTCTGTGTTTGATGACATGCATGCATGACAAACAATTTGTCTAAACAAGAAAGTAAAGCATGGGGCAATGTTTTTGAATGTTGTTAGAAATTCATGATGAATTAAATTCTTACAGCGAAAGTTCCTAGTGGTTTAATATGGCTACGTATGACAATAAAATCTGGCTACTCAAAAATATACGGGATGCCTTCATTGCGACCGATGATACCGGCTTGTGTGAGATTGTTATGGCTGGAGATGATTTCTCAAAAATCTTTCAAAACAAGGCTATAGAGGAGCGGCAGAGGGTCCGGGAAGGTAGGTTGAGCCAGCCTGGAAGCAGTAGAGCCAAGGATGGCATGGTTGATATCTCGGAAGACGAAAATGATCATGAAATCGTGACTCAATTTGATCCATACCCTTGTATGGGGGACAGTGAAGATGATGACCCTATCGGTAGTGGCGTTCGATACGAGGAGTTTGGAGGCCACAGGTACCGTATTTAGACCTACTTTTATACCGCCAATAGGTGGACCTATTTGCTGTTTGTTTATTATTTGTATGATGTAATTTAAAAAGAGTTATACCTAGTATTTGCTTATTTTTAAGGAGACCTAACTGAGTTGTCCATAACCAGAACTATTTTAACTATTAACGCAGAAGGTTGCGGGTTCGATTCTCGCCTTGGGACAAATGTTTGTACGATCTGCAAATATTTGTTCTGGGTGTTCTGGGTATTTTCTATATATAATAAAAAAAAAAAATTGTATCTATGTTATGTATTGTATTAAGTTTATCAGTCATCTAGTACCCATAACACAAGCTTTGCTTACTTTGGGGCTAGATGATGCTGTGTGGATTGTCCAGCATTATTTATTTATTTATTTTATAATTATGTTTTATGACTCCGCAGGCAGAGATCAAACACAGCACAATGGCTGGACAAAAAGGAACAAGCATTGAAAAAGGCAGCTAAAATCAAAGTCATAAAATGGGAGGACTCCTCACCTCTAACAGCTGAAGAAATTGCTGTAATGTTTCCTAAAGAAGAAATAACAAAACCTGAGAAACAAAAGTCAATGCTTGCTGAACAATTGCTGAACTGCCCTGACTTGCCACACCGGCAATACCTAGAGTATGCCAAGTTTGATGGTACAGCACAAATGGGGCTTCCTATAAAGTCATTCAAAATCTTCATGACAATGCTCTCTGAGAGACACCAGAACTACCCGCTGCTCGTTTGTGTTATAGCCAATGCTAAGATCAAGGACCTAATAGGCTTCACATGCTATAAATTCAGGTAAAGTATTCATTTATGAAGTAGAGCATCATTATGGTTGACCAAATGAGTGTTATGAATCATAACATAACCCTCCTCCAGTGGTAGTCTGGTTAAAATTTGTGATATGATTTCCTAGCCTGTGTCAGGAGAGATCTGGGTGCCACGTCTATAAATTAATCGCCAAGTGCGAGTCGACTCGCACACAAAGGGTTGCATACTGTAAAAATCAGGCAGCTTTTTCAAAGAACACCAAATTTTCACTTGTTCGGAGACCCTTTTAAATTTTCAACCTTATTTTATTTTGAATATTTGTTATTATTACAGTTGAAATGTTACTTAATTATAGAATGTTTCATGTGTCTACCTATTGTAGTTCAAGAGATACAGCCTTGACAAATTAAGAGCAAAAATAGCCAAAAGATCACTCGTTTTTTGTATGGGAGCCCCCTTTAATTTTGATATTTATTTTGTTTATGTTATTTGTTGTTAAAGTGGCAAGACAAATACATATTATCTGAAAATTACAACTGTCTACCTCTTACGGTTCATGAGATATAGCCACGTGATAGCCGACTGACGGAGAGCAGAGGCTTAGTAATAGGGTTCCATTTTCACCCTTCGGGTACGGAACCCTAAAAAGCCAGTACTGTGGGTTTATCAACAACAAATATTATTAAAATACATACCCATTTTTCATTATTTTTAAAAAAGAAAAAAAAGAAGAGGATAATTTACATTTTAGTTACATTCTTATTTATCCATATAAAATATTCCATAATCTTATTAAAATTGCTGTTTATCACAATCCACTCAATTATTTAATTACAGCATTGAACATCCAGAAGTTACCCTTGGCTCTGTGCATGACTATGGCCTTTGCATAGCAGAAGATGATGGTGAAGTTGACTGGGCCTTCCCATGCCTCGATGCCAATGAACCCTGCTCCAAATTCGGCTTTACCTGCCTCGGTCTTATCCTCAACGAACAGAAGAACAAAAACAGCTATGCATCTGACCCACTGCCCATGCCTGAAGATGGAATACTGAGCAGTGGAGAGTTCCATAATATTCTGCAAAAAAATTCAGGCAGTCATCAGAATCCGTCGAGGAATTATACAGATGGAAGTGCCACATCTGAGGCAGTGCTGAGTGCTTTGAAAGCAGTGAATGAAGGTATTTTGATTATGTTGCTATTTTGTACCAAAGGATATGAAAATCATCTGGTGTATTATTGTGGTCATAAGTTCAGTACAAGTGGATCAGAGTGGAATGGAGCTACGTTTCTCGCATGTGGCTCACTGTGTGCAAAATGCTGGTTTTAGAGTGAAATAGCTCATCACACAATAAATTATGTACTCACCAGTCCTTAAATAAATACATAGTTTTTTTATTTTTATTTGCTTAACCTATTATTATTTTGATTTGCTTGGCCTATTGTGATCGCCACTCGAGTGTTCAGCCCTGAAGCTGCGGCGTTTATAGTTTGCCACTTACCCTTGCAGCTGTTAGGATTTTCTTCGGGGTGATGGCTCGTAGCTCGTCTGGGCTGTGCATGTGCTTGTCCAGATGGATGCTACGTTTTTGCATCAGAACTGATGCAAAAACGTAGCACCCACCAGCGCTCTCCTAGTAGGTGGAGAGGCATTTCCTTTTCGCAGAATCTGCAGTGTGTCGCTTAGACCTAGTTTGAACATGACTGTGCTGGTTAAGGCGACAGTGTCCAGTTAGGGCTCTTGTCATGATTCGAAGGTTGCTTCTGCTTAGCCCTAGGATTCGGTTGGTGTACCTTTTATTAATGATTTTGAGTGACTCATGACCAAGGAATTATTCCAGAGCTTGGAAGATGCCTCGAAGCAGGAATCCAAGGGAGTTTTGTTAGCCAGGCTTTTAGGTATGCCACAGAACAGCTCGGGGCCCTGCTGAGTCCCCTTGGCCCCGGAACGCGCGAGTTCGACGGCACACTCATTGCCGTTGATTCCTGCTTGTCCCGGTACCCATCTTAGGACGACTCTGTTGTTCGAGCCGAGCGCGTTTGCGTAAACAGTCCAGTTTGCCTAGACAGTCCTTGACTAACTTGGACGTGATGACCTTTGAGTCCAGTGCTAAGAGAGCCGCCAGGCTGTCAGAGTTGATAAAGATCGTTTGGTTGGAGTAGCGCTTTTTCAGATTTATATCGGCAATATTCTAAAATAGCGAATACTTCTGCTTGGAAGATAGAGGCGTAATTACCTAGGTTTGTGCTTTTGCCAAACCTGGGTCGCTCTCCATACATTCCACAGCCTACATCCTGTCCCATTTTGGAACCTCTATCTGGAAAGAAGTTGCACTGTGTAGTGTTTTTCAAACACATGTCGTGGGAGCCTGACATCAGTTGTCATGCTCAAGATGGGTGATTCCATTGCAGAGTCGAGTCTTGCAGAGATCTCAGTTTCTGGGAGAGCCAGTTCCTACCGCCCAGAGTACTGGCCCTATACATGCTGTCTTTGCCTCCTTATATATGTATGTACATGTGAAGCGGAAGTCCCAGCAATGCATTTAGTGCCAGTCCAGGAGAGGTGGACATGGCTTCCGTGGCCATAAGGCATGCAGTCCTTTGTAGGCGTTTAGTTTATTGATTGCGGTCGACTGAAGGGCCTTGTCGTACCATACCATGGAGGCGTAAGTGACATATCAGGCCCATTAGCCTGCCGCTAGCTCCTAGAGCAATCTTAGTTTTTTGCAAGACGTTGGCTACGTGAGTATTCCACGTCAGTTTTTGATCGATGGCAACGCCCAAGTATTTTACTGTGGAATAGTTATGATTTTACCGTTGAGTTTAGGCTTCACGAGCTTGTCTAGCCTTGCTACGCCTAAATACATAGTTACGTTTTTAGTAACACATACTCAAAAACACAAGAAGTTAGGCTCTGTGCTGTGTCCTAAATCGAGACGCTCCATAAAGCATCAATCAAGTTCGGATAGAAACGAGCGACGCAATATTAGTGTGTATGTTTACACGAACCATGGGACACGCTTTGTGTCTCTTCTGTATTCATTCTTTCCTTTACAGGCAAAAGAGCCAGTGGCGCAGCGGATCCCGACAAAATCCACCAGATGGCGTCTGAGGCGCCACAGTACAAGTCCTACAAAGTGCATTTACTGCGAAAAGTACGCACTAACACGAGTGTGTCGCTCGTTATCTCTTTCGATAGGATAGAGGTGGAGCCACTGGTGGCACATAAACATGCTTTCTGGGTAAGTTCATAAATAATACTGGACAATTCACACAGGATGCTGTGTGAATTGTCCAGTATTAGATACTAGATGATTATCTAGCTAGACCATGCTAGTCAGATACTATGCATGTGGATAGATATTTTTTTTTTATTATACGTAGAAAACACCTGCAGATCGTACAAGCATTTGTCCCGTGGCGGATATCGAACCCGTAAACTGCTGCGTCGCAGGCGGACCTTAGCCCCCTGCGTCACAGAGGTCGAAGTTTACTTCATCATCAGTCTTATTCTTATTCATCATCATCAGCCTCGTCTCGAAATACGCCTCTCTCAGTCCGCGCTTTTTTTGCCGTCCTCAGTAGTCGCATTACATTAATGCCGGCGTAGCTAAACGAATCGTCATTCCTCAAGTTTCTACAGGGTTACTGGTAATTCACTCCACCTCCACAGCCTATATGGGTCCACTGCTGAACCCAGGCCTCCCCCTGATAAGCGCCTTGTTGGCTTTTATCTCGATGGGGGTAATGCCCATAATCCCCTTACGTAGTAATTCACTGACACTGCGTAAACTGCAAGTTCTCCCCATCATCACCAACACGTGAAGACATCAGGCAATTCTTAAAGTTTTATTTATATCTCCTCCCATACAAAATGTAAAACGTTTGTCCAGAACCCAATGAATTACTAAAGACAGATCGTCCACTCCCACAACCACTCTTATGGGGGGACAGATCGGAATATTTCTAATTCAGGGCAGAGCCGTTTTTAAGTTTAGTTTCAAATAGAGCCGCTCTAATGAACGATTATTGAATTGAGGGAGGTAACTACTACCAATACCTAATTTATGAATTAAGACATGGCGTCTTCAGGAACGTGTTCTTGATGATGGGCAGAACCTGCAGTTCATGCAGTGTCAGTGAATTACCAATATCCCTGTATACCCTGACTGTACCTACTGCGTGCTCTAGATCTACCTAGGGTAGATCTACTCCAGTAATAGGACAAATGAAAGCTATTAGACTACCTACTCTCCACACACAGGGCTATTCCAATTAGTTCTAAAAGTTTCCGCAGCGCCCGAACCGCGTTCGGAAACTTGACATATCCGATCGAATTTGAAATCGATAAATAAGCCACGGAAGTGTTTCCGACAAGACATCGTCGCGGAATCTATTCCGTGTAAAATTCGTACCGTAATTTTAAACTACTTATTGACAAATATTTTAAATCTATCATGGTTATCAACACTCATCCATCACTCAAATCACGGTAATATCCCGTTGTGAATTACTTTTTTACCTAAAGACATTTCTGATCTTTGAAATCGAAAGATAAGCTGCGAACAAGCACAATCGCAGAATCAGTCGCGGAATCTATTCCCTTTCAAATTTTACCGTTTTCGTTTCGGCACGAAGAATATAAATTTTATCATTTTGTTTTTACAGTCCCGATCCAAGTACTTCCTGCACAGCATAGACTCGATCGCGTGGTGCCAGATTCTGGAGACGCGAGGCAGCCGGAGCACGTTCCGGATTGTCTACTCGCCTGGCCATAGCGTCGGGTATGGAGACAGGAATAGCTCAGGTAATATACCATCCATACTAATATTATAAATGTGAAAGTAATTGTCTATCTGTCTGTTACCTTTTCACGTCTAAACGGCTGAACAGATCTTTATGAAACTTTGGTGAGGTCATAGATGGTCCCGGGGAAAGACATACTAGGCTAATTATTATCCTGGAAAAGCGCGTGCGAAGCTGCGGGCGGGAAGCTTATAATACCCTGGCGGCAAACTTGACGTGATGCAAAACTAACGGCCTTCGAGCTGTAAAGCGTTTTTAGGGAAGGTATAATGGGACCTATGAGGGCAAGCTTGCCTAAAAATATGCTGTTTGCCTCCTCTTGATTGAAGAAACCCAAATGGACAGGATCCATACTATAATATTATAAAAATGAAAGTGCTTAATTCTTTCTGTTACCTTTGACGCGCAACCATCAGGACGGGTCTTAATGAAATTTGGCAGGGAGGTAGACTGTATCCCGGGGACAGACATACAAGTTTTTATCCCGGTAAAACGCGTGCGAAGCCGCGGGCAGACGCTATTATGTACTTTACACAAAATCCTATAAAGACCATGCTAAAGTGCCTTTTTAAGTTGCAACTACCATTTATTTTATTTCATGGCTAACCTGGCTATATCTCCGCTTCCAGGCAATACCAATATCTTCCTAGCGAACGCGAACTACAAACTACACGATTTCGAGTGCGAACACGACACAGCCAGGGAAATAGTCGACAGAGTCAACACAATACTCGACCTAAGAAATAGCCCCTGCAGACGCGAGTACAAAACCAACAAAGACAGGAAAACTCAAACGAGACGAAGCTTTCAAAGACAACTGAGCTAATGTGATCTCTGTACAGTGTATTATAACACAAGCAGCCTAACTGCTGCATTTACGTGTTATTATAAGCCCAAGTAGCGCTTATATTATCACGTTATGGCTATGGTTGGGCTGCAGTTCCATATAAATAAGATATAAATTAAGTTATCACTGCCCAAGTGTGCATGAGCACACTAATACCCACTATCTGGATTTACTTCCTACTCCTACATTTCTGGTGTTTTGGAAGAGTCAATATCATTCTATTGAATATTAATGCTAGATTTTACGGCTTTAGTCTAGTGCACATCAATGCAAAACACTCAACATTCCTATGAGTTGTTTATATTTTTTCATGTGCAAAGACAGCTATACTACATTTTAGATTTATCTCCATACATTTTGTACAAAAAGTAAGTACTCCCTCATCACTAATGCTGAATGTATTCAAAGACTTAAAACAGATGAAAGGCCTGACTAAAGTTTGACTGCTAATTGTATCCCTGATGGTGAATTTCATCAAACAAACCCACTGAATAAGCCAGCCTTATTTTATCTAGTCCAGTTTGTAAGATAAATTATAATTATGATAAAATTTAATCTGTAATGAAATGTTCCAATTTATTTTATAATTTTAATTGCGTTTTCTATGCATACAACATAATATTTACATGTTTTGTATTTTATCTTCATTTCAATCTAGAACTTGCGTTTATTAAAAGTATTTTATGTATATACATACGTACTAACAAACTTACATAGAAGTTAGAAGTGTTCTGTTAAATTAGTTTACGTTTACTACGTCTCGAAACTGTTGTGCTTCTAAATTAAAACTTAAAAAGAGTAAGTTTGTACCTATGTTTTTGGTATTTGACTGTTTTTGGAAGAGTTGGTGTAAGCCATGTTTCACAATGAAGTATTTTAATTTCCTGCTTACTTCAGACTTGCCAAATGTGTAAAAGTAAAATTGCAACACAGTTTGAACTTGAATTGTAATTATAAAATTGATTGAAATTGTATATGAATCGAGATTTTTTAATGAAATGTTAATGAATTATTCAAATAAATTGTTATTCAATGAGAAATTAATTGTTTCTTTTACAAAGTACATAACAAATGATCTTCTACTACACACTGAGAAAGTGAAAGCAGCTTAGAAGTTAGTTTTACTAGTAATTTCCATTTACACATTACATAGTACTTAATTATTTTATTTACAATGTTTCTGCCCGCGGCTACGCACGCGTTTTTTCGGGCACTGGTCTAGAAACAAATCTATGCAAAATTTCAAGCCCGATCCGTCCAGGGAAGGCAATTGTCTCTTGCCATATTTATCGAATGATATATTGCGAGAATTGCCTTCCAGTAGATTCGGCGTAAAGACATAACCAACATCTAAACATACAATTTTTTTTTTGTAATATTATTGTGATAATGATACTATTAGAAAATACCTGTACAATTATAGAACTATCTACAAACTTTACATAATGGTGTCAATTCTGATGTCGCCAAAATTAAACTAATTTGACAGCACTAAAAATGTTGCCGCCCATTTCATAACGATCGAAATAAAAAGGATGGCATCTTTTCTAGGCCTGTCAAATGATTTTTGTTCTGTCGACATCTGAATTGACACGAATATTAGATAGAGCGTAAAAAGAGAAGCCTATACTCAATGTACGAGATGGCGTGCATGGAATTTTATCAAAAAGCCATCTGCATCCATATTCAAAGGCTGTTTCATGAAGCATACCAACTTAACAATAAGCATAACTATGCAATTCTTAAAAGGAGGCGAATAGTTTAATGTATGAATGATCGATTTTTACAGCATTCACTACTTATGAGGAAAAAAATCATTTAAACTTTCAGTTGTACACGTAAATATTCTATGTATAATTGTGAATTGCAAATTTTAAACAAAGTAACCACTACTTAAAATTATCCAAACATACTACTCAGTATTGTGCATGCCCTGACTTAAAATAACTAAAAGAATTACCTTATAATGTTTATAATTTATGGTACAATCCTACTGGTTTATCCAGTAAGCTCTAGCCAATTTGTGGAATGCAAATAAACAGACAATCAACTGCGGCAAATACATAGATATAAAAGGTAGAATCTAAGTATTGTGTAGTGCAACAGCAACAATACACACAAAAATAATGTGTTCTAACCATAATATATGTATGAAACTGATATGTTTCTGACGCGTTACGAAATAATAATATGTATCAATTTTCTATAAAAGGTAAAAATACGAAGGTAAAGAGAGATTTTGGCAGTTTTCTGGGTTCTACAAGTAATTAAGATAGCAGATATGAAGTTTTGCGCACATTGTAAGCCATTTGCTATGTATAATCTTTGCTAAATTAAATGCTGAATCAATTGTAGTTTTGGAGTCTATCAACACAATGTGTTGATTTTAGCTATACATGTCTTAATGTCAATAGACTCTAAAACAACAATTTGTAGTTAGTTTTAAAACTACATACCTACCTGCTAGCTTACTAACTTGTAAAAACAGAAATAACAGATTTTTTTTAAATAATGTCACTCCAAAAATTTGAAGTTATCATGGATTTAAAGTTCTTACAACCAATGATAAATTAATCAAGAGTAACCCATAGACGGTTTGCTTTGGTTGAACTCTGATAAGCATTCCAGAAATTAGAGGTCAAGAATCAATTTATATTATTAATATTAGGTTTTCAGATTCATCAATCAATTGTACTGGTTTCTAATATATGATTTGTGATCCTATCGACTTTATCTTCACAGTAGTCAAGTAAGTGCCTGTCTAATACATTTTTCCTTGCAACATACTCCATACTCTCCTTTAAAGATGTGTGAAACCTTTGCTGGCAGTCTACCAGCTTTGAAATGTTGGGCTTTGCTTTTAAAAACTCAATATCCTCATTTGATAATGCTGCATATGACATTCTGGAGCTGCTGGGTCCTGTTGCCGCCGTTTGGTACTGTCTGAAAAAGAAAAGAGACCATTCAAGTACATGTTAAAATAAATGATTTTGGATTTTTATTGTGAATGCAGAAATTGAGTAAATTTGAACCCCAGCAAAAGTTAGCTAAGCTCTTACACCCTACCCACAGCCTCTCCACACTCGCACGAAGCCGCGAACCATGAGTGTGGTTCCCATTTGCATATCCGTCGCGGCTTCGCGTCTCGTTCCCGTATTTTGTCAGTTTTTTGTCTCGCTTTATAAGATTTGCAAGGCGCGCGTTATTCGCGTGCGAGTGCGGAGGGCCTTGGCAGTTTTTCGTGATTGCGAGTGTGGATAGGCCCTAGGTAAACTTTGAAACATTAAGGGTGATCGACGATCGTCACGTGTTGGCGCGAGATTAAATTTTTTTTGTGGTTATTGTTTCTTTCTGCTTTCTGGAATAACACTTTTGTATTTACTACATATACAGTCTTTATATAATTGTGGGTTGGTTGTAATAAAACAGAGTTTGTTTCACTTTACTGCGTCTATTCAATATACGAGACACGAGTACATAAAGTTAACGTTTACGATATCTTTAATCCTTATTTTAGGATGTGTGCTAACAATTGGAGGTTGCTGAAATGACTTTAGAATATGTATGATACAGCAGAGGGTTGAGGAGTGACTGGTTAAACCCGGCATAGCTACTGAAAAAGCTGAGTTCGCGAAACGCGTTTGCGCCGCGTACTTTATACTAAACTGTGTCACTACAACACTAACGGAAAAGTAATTTGCCGCAAATAGTAAACCATTTTCTATTAACCTATGAAAAAACTAACTTTGGTTCACTTGTATTTTTAGAGCATTTGGGAAAATATGGGTTTAAATGATATTTTAATGATAAGATGATCACTGCCAAGTGATCATCTTATCATCTTATCATCACTTGGCAGTGATCATCTTATCATTAAAATATCATTTAAACCCAAAAATGTTTTACGATTTGCGGCAAATTACTTTTCCGTAGTTTTATTCCTTGTAGAACGTGCAAATAAATTAAAAACTACGAAACAATTAGAATCTCGCGCCAACCGGTGACAATCCACCTTAAGAAACTGAACTAAATTCGATGGATGATCGATCAAAAGTATGCTTCACGACTTTAAAACATTTTACCAGTTTTGACCAATGGAAGACACACCCAACTGAGTCTTTGCATTAAGAAAATAATATCTCTTGGAAATTTTTTGAGGAAGATTAGTTTATAATCGAGGTTGCTGAGTTGTTTCCAAGCATTCAGCCATGTTCTTTTTTAATTTTGATGTAAGGTTTTTGTTACTTATACATGTTTATTTTTGTGAAAGCTCTTTGTTTTTATGACACACCGTCGTTGTTGCGTCTGTTGAGCTTTCAACTTAAATATAAAAGAATATTTAAATATTCACACACAAAAAATTCAATGCCTTAGTACCTATTTTGCATTACTTATTTAACAACTAAGTAATGAACATGGCATAATCATAAACATTTAGGGTGCCCACGGCGGACATGCCGAAATTCAGCTCCAGGTAGCCGCTGCGCGATCAGTTCGCACCACACTGCAGCACTGGGCCTTTATCTATTTAAATCTATACACTAGCTAAACTAGATGTGGAATGTTTGTAAACAAACCATGACACAAATAATTAAAAAAAGACCACTTAGTTACGAGTTTTGTTTCAGTGACTTATTCTTATATTCATAAAGGAGTTTTAATAGGCGGACAAGTAAGTAACAAGTAGGTGGACTTACTGTCGTAGGTCATGATATTTGTTTCTCCTTTCATTAACTTCTTTCTTCCACTGCTCCTTTTCTGACAGTAGTTTTTCATAGTAGCTGTAAACCCGTTAACTGTTAACTCAAAAAACTATAAAAACAGAAATAAATATATCCCTGACCTAGGTATCGATAATTTAGTACAAATATTATCAAGGGTACCTAAGTTTGTTCCTCATGTTAGATGCTATTCGTAATGGATCACAGTAATATTGATAACACAAAATAGTAGGTGCCCGGACAGTTTTAGACAATTTAAATTCGTATATGGGCTGAATTGTTACCTTTCCATTTCTTGTGTTCGCACTTTAGATACAACATCCTTTTTGTTATCAGCTAAATCCACGCTTTCAGGTGTGTTGAGTTGTGTTGGTACTGAAATGGAAGCACTGATGAATTTTTCACATTTTGTAGGTATAACAGGTTTTTTCTGCAGCTATTACACGCATGTTATTACACGTAGAATAAAATAAGTAAACACCATTTAAAAAATAGAGGAAAGCTATTTTCAAACAAGCTAGGAAACGCACCAACAGAATCCCGTCTCTCAAAAAATGTAGACCTTCTCCGCCGCGGTGGAGATCGAAAGGTTTGGTTTGCATCAGTATCTGTTAGTGAATTTTCCATTGCAGTTTTTCAAAGAAACCTGAAAATATTCCAAATAACTTTGAAAATAACTCAAAAAATAACAAACACAGAGCTTGCGTCACGCAAACGGTTGCGAACTTTCAATTTTTGTGACTTTGACATTAGAGATGAGTACGGTATACAATAACTAACTAAGCTAACGTTAGCATTGTCCAAAAATAACTAGCGTTATTATAATGTCCGCGTACCGCTAGAGAATACCTGGCGAACTATGGCACAGTGCGGCTATCTTAGCAAAATTCGCAAAGTTGGTGGTTATTTCCAACCAAACACACGCAAGAACTTCTCTCCATCCATTGTTATTTCTAACCAATCGACACGAACAAACTTTACTAACTGCACAATACCGTTGGTATCCCTGTCTAACACTAGGATTCTCAGGCGAGTAAACGAGATAGTTGGTTATTTCTAGCCAAACAAAACGAACGTACAGGTGGCGCGGAAATACGAAACTAGCCTTCGGTCCTATCTATAGCACGATAAGGTTGGTTTTTGATTAACATATCGCTTCTTTTATGTAAACCTCTATAGTTAGGTAGATAAAGTTCAATTTTCAATGTGTGAGTAGGTATCTAAAGCTAGTGCAATAATAGTGTTTATTATAGTGTGACCCTTAAAGAAGAGTTTAAATTCGACCTTATATCTGCTGACTAAGATTAATTTTACTTATTTGATGGTAATTGGTTACCAGCGCCAAGTCGGCGAGTATTTATTGGACATGTTTACGAACTAGTAATTCATTGTTGTTCAATTTTTGGTCACTTGTAAAGTTGTAACGTTGTAAGGAAGGAGTTACTACAATTGACATACCTACATACTTCATATCATAGTCTATGAAAATAAATTCGTTCATTCAATTATGCGTTGTACACATGGGTCTTTATTGGCAAAGAAAATTACAATTAAATAATAAAAACAAATTAGAACTAGTAGACTCCCGTCTTTTCCATTACTGGTACGCTAATCGTAATCAGACAAACAATGTTAGATGGGCGGGCGAGTTTTCGGCGTGAGACAAGGTGGGTTTCTCAATATTAGTTATTTTAATACGATAGAAATTTAAATATAGTTCGTTGGAGAAGGGACATAGATGTCGAAGCCACACTGATGACTGAACTTGAAGTAAGGTGTACGGATTGCAGTACAGTTCAGTCTGACAAAGTGAGTGTTCGGAATGCTTAATCTAGTGCGTAGTACGGTCAAACCAGAAAGAGTAGAAAATATATGAGGGCGCTAATATTGTTTACATGGCATCACCACATACTACGGCAGAACGTTTTGATACTTGATATTTTTTTAAAACACATTGCAGTTTTTATTTTTTCATTTAAAAGCTCATCAAATAAATGTTTGTCCTGGATACGAATCAAACCCACTATATTATTTACATGCAATAAAAAAATCAAAGCTTTTGTAGACTAAGAGCGCAGCGTTTGTCCACCGCGCCAATGCCGAGACGATAAACTATAGGTACCTATTTTATTTTATAGTTTGCTACTTCGGCACTGACATGCGACATCTAGTTAGCGTTATGCTTTCAGATTTTTTCATGCAACCAAATATAAGTAAAGTATCAAAAATAAAGGGTTGCACTACAAAATATGATTCAATGGGAAGTTCCAGTGTTGCCGCAAGCGGAAAATTATTCTGGTTAGTCCCAGCAAATAAAAACTGCAAAATTTCTTGAAATTATTTTTACACGTCTGGTTTTTTAATTCTGTATAAGAATTCCATTGTTATGAAAATAAATCTACATACTTATATCAGTACCTACCTATATAATTTTGATGTTATCATCGGGTGGTTGAAAATTGTATAATAATATCTCAACAAAATCTGTTGAATGCTTTAATTTTGTAATTTATGCATGATTTTTATATATAAATAAAGCAGGTAAGTATCTAAGCAAAATACGTGCATATAATTTTGTAACGAAAAGCTGAATTTTGCGATAAATTCAAGTGCCGCGGCGGCACTGGCCTTTCATAAAGAGTTGCCAGTTTTAGTTCCTTGATAATTATTTCTACTCATTCTGGTTTGACCATACAAGACATCCCTAAACGTGGGCAGCAAGGCAAAACACTACAGATTTATACAAAGTAGTGTCCCACTCAAACCTTGGTTTTTTAAAATAAAACTCAATAAACGTGCAACAACAGTTATCATAAGGATGCGGCTGGGTCATACGTGCACCCCAGCCCATCTAGCCCGGATGAAAATTGTAAGTGACCCTTCTTGCGAGTGCGGTGATGAATTTGGTGACGAAAATCATATATTTTTTTCTTGTAACAAATACGATCACAGTTCCTTCTTTAATGATCTCGTCTCCCTCCGTATTCCGCTTCCTATTAATATTGCCTCCCTCCTTTCCTCCTTAGACCCCTCTATATATCATTGCTTAGCATCCTTTATTTATACAAATAATATAAATATATAGTGTATATAGTATATTATTGATAATTCCCTTAGTATAATTTTCCTATCCTAACTCGTCTGATCCTTATCCTGTACCTATCGTTTCGTTGTTTAAGTTTATTAAGTTGTAAATGTTTCCCAAATTTTTTAACTAAAAAAAATATACTAAATAAAAAAAAAAAAATATGGCAAATGCTAAAACTAGCAAGTCCAAAAATAAAAAAAAAAAGAAGACATCCCTACTTGACATTCTTGACAGCAGTTGTTTTTTTTATCAATCAAACCCTCAGAGATCAAACCAAAATAAAAAACGCAACAAAACCAAAAGTCCGGTCCGAAAATCCCTGAGTGTTCGTTCGGTAAATAACGCGCTGCTGCACAAATTCTCGCAATTTTCTATGATTTGAATTTCTGTCTAGCGTTAATAAGATGTTTTGTTCTCGCAAGAGAACCTAAATTTCAATGGGTAAGATTTGTACAAGTTCCAATGCAGAAACTAGCGCTATTGGCTAGAAATATTTGTTTCATAAATCGCATCGGTGTTTGTGAGTACAGGTATTTTGTGATATTTCTCAACAGCGAGCAGTGATGGAGTTCAATGAAAGTAACACAAAGGAGGTATTGGCCCCGGTAGACATTGGTAGTTACTTGGATCGCACTCGAACTCCCAGCCCGAGCCCAGTTCTTAGCACGAATGTGTCTTGCGATTTGGAAGACATCTTGAGCGACGTAAGTTTAGAGTACTGATTTTTGTTTATAAAGGCTTGTTTGTGGACGCACACACAGCTTTAGGTTGCAATCAGGTTGATATCACTAGTTTGCTGCTGCTGTGTATGTTACCACACTGGGACCAAATAAAATCTACTTTTCTGGTAACTTCAGACAAAGTTGAATGCATGCTATCATTCATTAAAACTCTTTGTAAGCTTGTAACTCTAAAAACTTACTTGAGAATTAGTCATGAAAAAACCCTGTACAAAAGTTAGAATTAGCTTCAGGTAGAACATTTACAACCTGAATTAATTTACACAACAAATTAGTTTTTGTCCTTCAAACTCACAATTTTTAGGCCATATCAGAGAATCTTCAAGGTTCCCTCCGAGCAAGCCGCAGTCAAATAATAAGCCAAGAGCTGACAATCAGGCCGGAGGCTAACATAGAGTCCAACGTGCCTGAAGGCTTGGACCTGTACAGCGTCATATTTGAAGTCGAGAGTGATTCCGAGAGGATGAGTGAGGGTGCAACTGCTCTAAATAATGCTGGTAAAGATCAAGTAAGTGATTTTATCATGTTTATTTGTATTTAATTGTTACCAATGTCAACATTACAAAAGCAGGGTTGATAAAATCATGTATTTTAGGGCTCCGTACCTTAAAATAAAAAGGAACCCATAAATGATCACTTTGTTGTCCTTCTGTCCTCTGTCTGTCCATCTGTCAACCCACTTTTCTCAGAAACGTGGAGGTACCGAGTTGAGATTCACATCTGATACTCAAGTCCATAACCTCTTGGAGCCGTGATATAAGAAAACTTCAAAGTCAAATTAATTTTTAAATATTTTGAAATTTTCAAGGGAATTACATGCACACAAAACCTATAGGATACTTCCAGTTGAACTAGATCATAAAATTTGGCGGGAAGCAAGGTTTTATGGCACAAATCGTCTCTTTAGACATGAAGGGAGTCAACCCACACTTTTACAGAAAATGAGTTAGGTACCTACATTTGGAACATTTGGAGTCCAGCTAACCTGCTTACAGTTTAGAAATATAAATATTTTCAAGTATGAAAGGTGGCTAAGTGAACTGCTACACTCTTGAATTTGAAAAAAATAATTCGATTTTTAAATTAAAAAAGATTTAAATTTAAATCAAATTATTTTTTCAAATAAATTGTGTGATTTAAATCAATAATTTTTTCACTGTAATGATAAAAGAAAGCTATCAACAATGTATAGGGTGTGCCCAAATTAAGCTTCGGTGCACACACACAATTTACCTAATACCTGCTCCCTTGGTTGAGGATTCAGAAAAAATTCTGAAATTAAAAAAAACACAAATTTCTTTAATTTCCGTTAAACGTTACGTTAAACCTTTGTGTTTGCAGCATGTCATAGCTGTTTTACAATAATTAGAATAAAGAGTAAATATGAAAAATATGAGAACTCTTACTCCTATGGCCTTGAATCTGTAAAGCTGTGTGGAAGCAATTAATCCATTATGTTCATTCTAACTCGTACGGTCTTGAATCTTAATCCTAACGGGCGGACGAGTAATGCAAGCTGAATTTGCTTTTTGCATTATTAAAATACTAAATATTAAAAACGGTTGCAAATAATGATGACAAGGGTTTTGATCACAAACAAGTTTGGTATAAAAACTGGCTCTAAATACGACATTACATAAACGCTCATAACAAAAACTATCCTTTTTACGCAATTCTTTCCTGACAATATGTGAATGGACATGTTGTGGACTCATTCTCAAATCGATGTTCGGATTTGCAAACATAATAGACCTACGTTCATTTGGAACATCATGTGTCCCTTCATTCGGGTTTATTTGACCGTAAACTGGAACACCAATTCCCGCGCTAAATTGGTTTAACGCGTCGTGCGGATCAACTTTTATTGTCTGCAATGTGTGCCGACACATATTTGTAAGAGACATAATTTAACATAGGTATTGTAGGAGACACATGTTTAACATAGGTTAAACATGTGTCAACATAGGCATTTGCCCAACAGTGGGAAGAACCAGGCTAGCGAAACATAAACTAAATAAATAATGCTGGACAATTCACACAGCGTCCTCTAGCCCCAAGCTGAGCATAGGTTGTGTTATGGGTACTAAGATAATAATATAATATTTAATACAATACACTACATAGATAGTTTTAGTGTTCAAGAACACCCGGTACAAATATCTCCAGATCGTACAAACATTTGTCCCGAGGCGATAATCGAACCCGCAACCTGCGTCGCAGGCGAACATTCGCCCGCTGCGCCACAGAGGCCGTGCACTGTCACATAGATGCCTGACTTTGAGCGCACAAGTAATTTTGAGCCCTCACTCCCTTGACACAAGATTCGCAATATCCAAGCATGATGACAATACTTGCGTTTCTATTGTGAAAGGATTGTATTTACACTTACTTCGTACTGTACATATTACAAAAGGCATAAGTACTAACTTAAGTATGTTGTGTACTTGTAGTGTCGATGTGTTGTGGCCACAAAGAGCTGAAGACTATTACTGCCACTGGCAACTACCTACTACAATACAAGGTTCTATAGTCTGTTCTAGGTATTTTCTATGTACAATAAAAATATCTATCTGTAGTGACACAGTTTAGCTTAAAGTACGCGGCGCAAACGCGTTTCGGCAACGACGGCAACTCACTCAGCTTTTTCAGTAGCTAAGCCGAGCCGAGTTTAACCAGTCACTCATCAACCCTCTGCTGCGATCACACATATCCATAATTAAGGATTATAGACTATCGTAAATATATATTATAATTATTTATCGTACCTATCTTGTACTCGTGTCCCGGTGTAGTGAGTATATCGAATAAACTCCTTTAGTTCAATCAACCCACAATTAGTTAGAAGTAATAAAAAATATCTATGTATTGTATTAAGTATATTAGTCATCTAGTACCCATAACACAAGCTCTGCTTAGCTTGGGGCTGGATGATCCTGTGTGGATTGTCCAGCATTATTTATTATTAATTTAGTCAATTTCACGTAGGAACCGTTTCCTGATAGGTCACTTTTTTTGTAGCTTAATTAATGGTATCGATTCTGTTGGCAGTCAAACGAAACTAGTTTGACATTACTAAAAATGTGGCTTTTCTTTACGATCGACATAAAAAGAACGGACATTTTTAGTTTACTTTGTGTGCCAGCAAATCGGCACCATGACACCATGAGCTTTAAATTTTTTGTAGGGGATTGTTTAATTAAAAAAAAACATGCTATCCTCTATGACCTTAAACAGTATTGCAATCTATGATTCATTGTGTCATGACCTGATCTATTTAATCTGCAATGTCCCACGCACCTACACTGGTAGAGGCGCCACCCCGCCCCCGCCGCCCCTCTTGACTTATTTAAATCTAAACCTTAGCTTAAATATTATGAAATCTAGACATATTCATACATTTCTAGGTATGCTTGTTAAGATATGACACTGAGACTGTTTGACTAACAGCTAGTTGAATTTCGAAAACTATTTTGGGAACTATGGTGCGAACACAGATTCAAGTACTCAAATGATTTTGGTCTGTTTGACTTGTCATAAATATATACATACATAAATAAACAAGATCCGTCAAGTGCGAGTGAGACTCGCGTGCCGAGGGTTTCAAACGGTTGTTAAGTATACCAATATGTACTATAGGTACTGGTTAGAGACTTTGCTACATTTCAGATGTATCGGTTTGCAAACTTCGGGAGTAAAGAGTTAAATTTTCGAGTTTTTCAAAATATTTCGAAAAGTGTGTACAGGAATTTCAAAAACTCTTTTGAGATGTACAAACCGATACCTTATATTTAATACCCCACTCGGTGAGGTAGCCCCTTTTTTGAAAATTATCCCCCCCCCATTTTTTTAGCATTTTTCAAAAAGTGGTCTAATTACAGACTTTTCTATATATTTCCTGTAAAATATAGATCCATATCTACTAACGCTACACACTTCAGATGGATCGCTCCGCAAACTTCGGTGATAGGGGGGGGGGAGGGGGGGGAGGATGGGTAATTTTTCGACTTTTTTCAAAATATTTAAAGTATGAAACTTACAGAAATCTCAAAAACTTTTTTGAGATGTCCAAACCTATACCTTTCATTTGATACCCCAGTCGGTGAGGTAGGCCCCCCTTTTAATAATTATCCCCCATTTCAAAAACTGTTTTGAAATGTACACACTGATACCTTTCATTTGATACCCCACTTGACATTGTAGGTATCTTTTAAAATTTCGAAATCACAATTTGTACTGAAAATTTTCATTTATATTTATTTTCTTTTAATCTACACAGGCGCACGAATTTTATTATTATTTTAAATTTGACGTTATTTGCTGCTGTAGTTGCTGAGATATTAAAGACAGAAAAAGCGAGACCCCCATAAGGGTTTCTAAACAGATCTCCGATCTTCGAAACCCTAAAAATGCTGGACCATTCAGACAATATCATCTAGCTAAGCAGAGCTTGTGTGTAGTACCCGTAGGTACTAGACTCATACTAATATTATATTCGAAAGTACCTCTGTCTGTCTGTTACCTTTTCACGGCTAAACGGCTGAACGGATCTCAATTAAATTTGGCTGGTAGGTAAATGGTATCCCAGAGACAGACATAGGCTACTTAAAAAACGCGTGCGAAGCCGCGGGCATCGGCTAGTAATACATATGTGTTTCATCTTTGGCGATTCATTGCTTCCTAAGTAAAAGTCTAATTGAATATGGAAAGCGGCAAAAAAACAAAGAAATCCTCAAGCCTCTCATTGACGGTGATGTTTACCGATAATGACAGGGTTAAAGTAAACACAATAGGAATAAACATGTCGTACATACCTTCTTTTTGAATATCCATGGTACAACAATATCACAAACAATCGATTTCCGATAAAAACAACACTTTGAAAACAATAGAAATTTCGGCTAACATACAGGGTGTTTGGAAGCTCGGTGCAAAGCCTTAAGGGGGTAGTAGTATAGACCATCTAGAACATTTTGAGCCACATTTGTCTTAACCAAAGTCTAATTGTTTTTTTTTAGGGACCTTTTACGATTTTTAACCAAAATCCCAAAAAATTCTAATTAAGTGCTGATAATGCAAAGTTTAAGTGGAAATGTCTATTTATTTTGTATGTTTTTATTAGCCTAATGTGTGTAAATTGTATAGATATCTAAGTAAATGATACCTTAAAAGAAAGAGCAATAACTCAGCGTGTTTTTAAAATAATCTGAACATCTGCAGCTATTTTATTTATTTTTTTAAATGTCATTAAAAAACATTTTTTTTTCATTTTCTTTTTTTCTGTAAAGTTTAAATAGTCTGAAAGTCATTTTTTTAGCATAAACTGTGCTTTATAATGATTTAATATCATTAAACACACATTAGGCTAATAAAAACATACAAAATAAATAGACATTTCCACTTAAACTTTGCATTATCAGCACTTAATTAGAATTTTTTGGGATTTTGGTTAAAAATCGTAAAAGGTCCCTAAAAAAAAAACAATTAGACTTTGGTTAAGATAAATGTGGCTCAAAATGTTCTAGATGGTCTATACTACTACCCCCTTAAGGCTTTGCACCGAGCTTCCAAACACCCTGTATAACCAGGCGGGACCACTGTGCAAAGGTGATATTTATCTACCTATTATTTATTCAAGCGCAAGTCAGTAGGTAAAATGTAATAATTATCATCTTTCTTTCGAATCAAAGCATTCTAAGAGAGAATTAGCTGTATGGGTAAAAAAGCCATGGTCGGGCGGAATCGATTATCCTTGATATTTGCACCGAGGTCGCTCCAGCCAGACATCCCAGATTTTTTTCTATAGTTACATACAATACTGATGGCGTGTTTTCTCCAAGGTTATCCAATGATCGCCCTTATGAAGAGGCCTGTTTATGTTGTCTGAGGCATAGATTATTTTTCTTTTTGATTTGGTGGCATATGTTTTTTTTCTATTTCATGATCTTGTTTGGTTTTTAACAAATCTATTCAACTGCTATTCAAGATAGCAAATTTGGAAATTACGATGAAATCCATAATTGACGGAGAAATAGAAAAACATATTTAAAAAAAAACCGCGTTTCTATATTATAGGAGGCTTCCATACAAAAAAACACGTTGTATGGAATCCCCCTATAATTTGGATTTAATTTATTTTTATTATTTGTTGAGATAGCAGCAAGAGAAATACACATTCTCTAAAAATTGCAACTGTCTATCTCTTACGATTCATGAGAAAGAGCCCTGTGACAGACGGACGGACGGACGGACGGACAGCGGAGGCTTAATAATAGGGTTCCGTTTTCACCCTTCAGGTACGGAACCCTAAAAACCTACAATGATCGATAGGCGATTGAGCAATTTTCAGTCCAGAGTTATTAACACCGGCTACCATAATTGGCTTTCTGGGTGTAGCTATAAAACAGTTTGATTGGCCGTAAACTAAACGCTGCTGGCACAATAACACAAATGTTAACACCACGTCTAGAATATACAGCTGATCAGGATACTAATGTTATAAATTCGAAAGTAACTCTGTCTGTCTATCTGTCTGCTTTTCACGCCTATACGGCTGAAACGATCTTAATGAAATTTGGCAGGGAGGTAAATGGTATCCCGAGGACGGACATAGGCTACTTAAAAAGCACGTGCAAAGCCGCAGGCAGCAGCTAGTAACGACTATAGGGGTACTGCTATGTACAATGATACTTTCTGCGTATCTATAAATTCAACAAAACCCGCATATTAAAGTCCTAAAGTTTTGACAGTTTTCAAAACTGTCAAAACTTTAAGAATAACATAATAATGAATAATGAATATATAATAATAATGAATGTATAATAATGAATAATGAATATATTTTAAGAATTTGACAGTTTTCATTAGACATTTCATTCGTCTCTCGTCGGGTGTCGCTACGTGTGTGCAATAATGGGTTGTTGCCTTTGTGTTGTCTGTATTGTGAACAGTTTTTCTAAGATTTTCCTACATTTTTTACGTAACGCAAAAACTGATAACTTAATTATGTTATGTATAAAAAGGTCGTATATCTTACAAATAAGTAAACAAATAATAAATAAGTACTTACATACTCTTTAAAAACTAATAATTTTAAATATGTCCAAATACAAACTACCTAATAAGGTGTGCAAAATCTTAATAACTAGAATGTATAATGATTAATGACTCAAAATGTTAATAAAGTTTAAATAGTATTCAATAAAATCCAATAAATAAAAAAGTAAAATTAACAATTTTTTTTATTCAAATCTGCTTTTACTTCGTAAAAACAGTTTTTGAATAGGTAATTTTTTTTGGGTTTATACACGTTTGCAAATCTTTAAAACTATTAGATAATTTATTGTAGATAGTAATGGCATGATATTAGGTTTAACAGTTTCATGGCCCAAGAGTCAAATGGTCCACGTGCAGCTCCTCGTACAAGGCGGGTGCGCCCCTACAGGTCGCACCGCTGAGGCTGGGCAGTGAATGCTTTAACAAGTTGTAGCCGACAATGCGGGACGTATAATCTATTTTTGTGTCTTGTATGTCTAGTCAAGACTACCGCGTGTGTTTTAAAATACAGAGGACAAGCAATATCCGAATACGGTCAAAGTTTGTTGTATCAGTATTTTCACGGATTCAAATCGGATGTAGTGCGAAATCGCTCTTAGTGTACCTAGAATTTGGTAGGTACGAGTATATCTCTTGGCAGCGACAAACAAAGTTCAATATTTTCATCTGACCTTTTCGAGTAGGCGCCAGACAAGAAGCTCGAGGGGCCGCCGGTACTAATGGGGCCAGCAAAGGTTTTAGGTACGTGACCTAAAAAACCCCCCTGGGTACCTACGCCTAATGGTACCTCATATTATTTTTTGTAGTTTTGTAAAATTATTATTAGTGACGATCTGACGACCGAAGTGGCGCGGCGGGCGAAGGTCCGCCTGCGACGCAGAAGGTTGCGGGTTCGATTCCCGCCTTGGGACAAATGTTTGTATGATCTGCAAATATTTGTTCCGGGGGTTCTGGGTATTTTCTATATATAATAAAAAATATCTATCTATGTTATGTATTGTATTAAGTTTATCAGTCATCTAGTACCCATAACACAAGCTCTGCTTACTTTGGGGCTAGATGATGCTGTGTGGATTGTCCAGCATTATTTATTTATTTATTTATTATTAGTGTGGTTTGTGCATGCAAAATATACGTATTGAATAATTTTAGCTTACTATGTCACATTAGAGGTAAGTTCATATACCTCTAGATAGGGTATAGAAAAGGGCGCAACAATTTGTTTTTAAATTACGATAATAGGTGCTTTGTCTATTTATAGTAACTATGTTACTAGCTATATTGTTGGAGTTGTTGGAGGATGGAAAGTATTAGCTGGACAGAGAAGGTTAATAATGAAATAATAAGTTTGTTAATAATGAAAAAGGTTTTAAATGAACACCATTCAGAACAGAAGAGGGAGAATGATTGGATATCTTATACGACATGACGATGACATTGACAGCTTCATAAGTAACATCATAGAAAGAAAAGTAGAAGGAAGACGAGGAAGGGGAAGAACAAGAATTAACTTCCTTATATGAGTCAGATCAGAGAGAAAGCCGCTGTCATGTAGCATAAAGATGTAAAAAAGACAGCATTGGAAAGAGAAATGTGGAGGAAATTGCATTATTGCACCGGCAAGAGCTAGGCTCTTTAATTTAAAATAAAATTATTAATAATAATTCGGTAGGTCTAGTAGTTACGGTGTTTCTCGTAGGAATTAACTACACGTGAAAGCATCAAACGGTTTTTTAATCACTGCTGCTATTTATAACTACATTTTTATGCCCTCCCACGTTTAGGGCGTTGTGAAGTCCATAAAACAGAACCCCCTGCCCTTATGTCATCTACACATTCTGGCCTCTGACGTTAATGAACTGGTTTAGCGCTCGTTTTACATTCCATTTGGAAACGGAACAGGCAAATCCCAACCTGATAAGGTTACTTCGGTCTGGAGTTACGCACTTTAGTAACGTGTCAAAAGATGCCCTGCTCTACCATAAAAAATTGCCTTTTATTTTACTGGCTATTTCTCCCTATACACTAGCCAGAACTCGAAGTAGAATGTTGGTAACAAACCGCCGATACTTAACCTAAAATTCACTCACTTGCCGCCTCTTTTTACCGACTTCAGAAAGGAGGAGGTTCTCAGTTCGTCTGTATGTTTTTTTTATACCTATGTATGGTACTTAATATCTCCGCCTATCATTTTACATTCCATTTGGAAACGGAACAAGCAAAGACCAACCTGATGATACTCGTAAGGTTACTTCGGACTGAAGTTACGCACTTTAGTAACGTCTCAAAAGATGCCCTGCTCTACCATAAGAAAATGCCTGTTATTATTTCACTGGCTATTTCTGCCTATACACTAGCTAAACTCGAAGTAGAATGTTTGTAAACAAACCGCCCATACTTAACCTAAAATTCACTCACTTGCCGCCTCTTTTTACCGACTTCAGAAAGGAGGAGGTTCTCAGTTCGTCTGTATTTTTTTTTTATATATGTATGGTACTTGATATCTCCGCCTATGGTTAACTGATTTTACTGATTCTTTCACTATTGTATAGAGAATGATCTCGAGGTGGGCCATAAAAATTTGATTCCCGAGGGATTAGTATTTATCCCGTTAAACTTAAAAAGCAATATAATATTTTTGGAGAATCACGACTAGGTACAACAGTTTTGGTGGTATCTGCGCCAATTGTTAATAGATTTTGATGTTTTTATCGTTTTTGTATAAAAAAATATTTTGAGGCGGTCTCCTATAGGTATGATTCTCGAGGCTATGTGCGCCGTAAAATGTAAGTTTGTAAAAATTCTTCAGAATATGATAATTTCATTATCACCTAATTGATGGTTTCCATGGCAACGGGCGTCAACAGTTTCATCCATGTGTCATCAAACGAAATTAGACTTGAATTATAACTAGATGTTGCCAGTGTAAACTAAATTTTTTGCACGTGAACATAGACTTTCGGTCAAGGAAAGTAAAGGAGGGGTGATTTCGTTCGTCCAAGACAGATGAATATTATCTAGGTACCGAAATTTGAAGTTTTTAGGGTTCCGTACCCGAAGGGTGAAAACGGGACCCTATTACTAAGCCTCCGCTGTCCGTCCGTCCGTCTGTCGCGTGACTATATCTCATGAACCGTAAGAGGTAGACAGATAAATAATCAAAAAAAAATATCAAAATTAAAGGGGGCTCCCATACAACAAACATGCCTATTTTTGCTCTCAATATGTCAAGGCTCTATCTCTTGAATTACAATAGGTAGACACATGAAACTTTATATAATTAATTAACACTTCAACTGTAATAATAACAAATTCTAAAAATAAAATAAAGTTGAAAATTTAAAGATGTCTCCGAACAAGTGAAAATTTGATGTTCTTTGAAAAAGTTGCGTGATTATTACGGTACGGAACCCTTCGTGTGCGAGTTGACTCGCACTTGGCGGTTTATTTAAAACACGCCAAATGTACACGCAATTTGCATTACTTGTCGATTTGAGATACTCCTTCAACAAATATTGCTTACAATTATATCTGAACCTCGACGATAAGCAAGTTTGTTTTAATTATTTGTGTCGTGGTTTGTTTACAAACATTCTAAATCGAGTGTAGCTAGTGTATAGCTGAAGTGATATTTTAAAGGTCAATCAGATATGTATTAATCCTCATGAATATACTGACGATGCGTTGAAAACTGCATACAGTTTCGTCCCGTTAATTCTATTGTTTTGAGAGATTGTTAATGTTTTTGCCGTCAAGAATTTTATGCTTGCGTGCCTGCAGAATGTACACCTTCATTACCAAGAAATCACAACTAGAGACATGATTGAAGTGTCGTGTGTTAATTATGGTTTACACCATAATTAATTTTCCTTCTTTGTATCTTACGCGTTACTTATGTAAGTATACCTCTGTCTGCGGCTCCGTACGCCTTTTTCAAGATAAAAAAGGACTACTTTTTTATCTATATGTTATTCCAGGTCCAGATCTTTATGTGTGCAAATTTTGAGCCCGATCCATTCAGTAGTATTGGCTAATATCATTGAGTATTGGCTTTGTCTTCGGCCAGAAGTCTTCATATCGGCACAAACTATCGCCTTTATAATATTACTCGACACTAGTGCGTAGCTAAAGTAATAAATAAATAATGTGAACTTTGCTATAATTATTTTACTACCGTACAGTCTATCATGAAGTCCGTATTTTCATCGTCTCTATATCAATTGCGTAAAGATCAATTTCTATAGACGTGCGTTCGGCACTGTATTCACTTGCTCGAATCGCCGCCGTCAAATGTGCGATTGTCATCAGCTTGTTTTGGCTACGCTCCGTCCATTGTGTGGTCAGGCACGACAGGCACTAGTATCGTTTTCGTCGTCGTCGAGTTGTTACTTTACCTTACTTCAAAGGGACAGTGCAAAATTTGAACTCTACAAGCTGAAGTTTTACTGAGTTTCGTTTTTGAGGATTGAGTTTCTTGTGAATTTGAAGTGTTTTTCAGCTGAAGAAATATTTTCGTAATAAGGAACATGGCCGCGGTCGTCACGAGGAAGGTGAATATTTAGTATTAAATTTCCTTTGAAAAATTGTATATTGCTATACTTATCTAAATAAATATTATACACAATTTTTATAAAAATAGTGTCATCTGTCACGGGGCTTTAGTTTTTAAAAACCATGCATTATTTGTTATAAAAGTTTGTTTGTTATTGTTACCTTTTCACAACTGCGTGATGGCTGCTCGATTTTTAATAAAATTTTGCAAGGAGAGAGATAACCTCATGAAGAACATGGCTACTTTTTATTCAGGTACCCGTGTGATAGATTTTATGGACTCTTCCTATTAGAAAAAGTTAAAAGCTCTGGATAAATCTAATTTTTAACTTATCTGTTACGTGCATATCATGGTCATAAGCTAGTTTCATATACGTTTAAAGTGGTATTAAAAAAATCTTTGTGTCAAACAAACTATAAATCTTTGTGTCAAACAAACTATAAATCTTTGTGTCAAATAAGCACAACCAAACGATAATAGGTTTACCATGACGAATACATTTCACATTGACGACGTAGGAAAATATTAATGGCTATAAGTCAAGGACTGAAGGAATACATGTTGCAGGTCGCTAATTCCCTTTGCTACGACAATTCCGAAAAGGACAGTATTTAGATACATTTTTAGAAGCTGGCGCGATTGTCTTTCGTTGTTTCATACAATTGTCCACAATGACGTCACAAATCCAGGTGAGTATAATCCTGTATAGGAAAAACAGAAGGAGAACACGCCAGCTTTTAAAAATTTACCTATAATACATACACCTGTTCAACAATACGTTGCCATCAACCAAATCTCTGTTTAAATAGCAAATGACTAGCACGACCAGTACTCTTAAGATATTCATCATCATCATCAAGATATTTTAGTCCACTGCTGGACATAGGCCTCCCTTAATGAGCGCCATAGCGCCCTGTACTGTATACTGTATGTATACCAACTAAGTATAGATAAGTACTGTACTTATCACAGTGCATTAACCTACTTACTCAATATAATAGGTAAGTTAATATTAAGATAAAGAATAGTAGATTGTATCTTATGGGAGCAAAATAATATTTTAACGGCGAGGGCGCTTTTTTGAATCCAGAGCGAAGTGAGGGATTCTTTAGTAGAATCCTGAACGTAGCGAGGGATTCAAAGTACGTTGCCCGAGCCAAAAATATATTTTGCGCCACTCATAAACTCTACTTTTCATCACCCTTTATGAGAAAATAAAAGGCGCCTCATATTTTATTTTAATATTATTATTAAATAAAACATAGAGTAACAACTAAACTGAAATTAATTAGTATCTAATAATAAAACAACTAAAAACTTATAGTTACATTTGAGACATTTTCGCAATTATGAAAATTTATTGTTACAGTTTTATTAGGACTAGAGATTGTTGTAGATTTTATATTCTGCGTGTTTGAAATAATGTCCGAATCTGGAACATTTTCCTCATTCTCGGTGACGGTGAATCTCGTTGTCTGGATGTAGTATCAGCCAGTCTTTATTCAAACAATATTTGCGTTCGATTTCTTTGGCGCTGAACACTAAGTTCCAAATTCAAAAATTGCGCGGCAAAGATAATTTCGGCGCACATATAAAAAGGAATAAAAACTCATTACTGCCCGCTAAAAGTTTCATATAGAAAACACCACCTTTAGGTGTACTTAAAGGCGAACCAAGTCGTCCTTTTCAAATAGATGGATGAAAGTACTTATGTCAATTAATTATGGAAAGAAGCTGTTCGCCTGTAACACAGCTCACACTGTAGCTACCTCAGGAGAGTGTTCCAACTCCATTGTTACATATTTTTTTGATAAATGATAAATTATGTTTTATTGCATAAAGCATGGTATTACGATGATTAATAATATGTATGAGCTCATGCTTATCTATTTTCTATAGCATGTAATTAAATATGATATGTCTGAGGCTTAAAATTCATTAATATCATACAATTTACGTTCATTCAGCCAGTAAACTAATTTATTTTAAAATAAATATGGAGTCATTTAATCATTTAAATTCATTAGGTACCTTATTGTACATTTTTACACACATAGTCAAAAAAATTTATTGTAATAAACGTTTTGTATTTCTATTTTATGGACCACGCAGATAACCCATCTGATGTTAAGTGGCATCACTCTTGCCCATAACAGGGTCAGAAGAAAACGCAATATCTCAGGGCACACTCGAAAATCATGCGCTTCACGATGCGCTGGCTATGCGTAGGGTTAGTTTAGGGCGTTAGCCGGTAAGGCAAGGATAAATTAAAAATATTTTTTTCCTAGCGCACCGTGGGCTGCCGCGCTACTTTTTCGGGTTTTTTATGCGATACTGGACTTTTAAGTAGATAAAGTTTAAAATTATTTGACACTGAATGTGCTCGCCGCGCCACTGTCTGCCGCTGCCATACCGCTATGAATTAAAAACAACACAATAATACCTATCACTCGGTGACAGACTCCCCCGGACGAGCCCTTTCTCAAAGAGTCCTACTGTATTGAGCTATCTTGTAAAAGGATACTGCTTTTCTAAGTCATTTTATTTACATTACAGAATGAAATGATGCATGTAGGATAGGATTCCTTCGCATCCTACATTTTACATCAAATCCATATTAATATTATAAATTAGAAAGTAACTCGTCTGTCTGGCTGTATCTGTCTGTTACCTTTTCTCGCCTAAACGGCTGAACGGATCTCAAGAAAATTTGGCAGGGAGGTAAATGGTATCGGACATAATTTATAGGCTACTTAAAAAGCGCGTGCGAAGCCGCGGTCAGCAGCTAGTTATTTATAGTATTGAAGAAGGTTTGCGGTCGATAAGTGATTCATCGGGAACAAACACCAGTTTATTATTAACTTTGACTCGTGATTGTCGTCTCTGAGTGGAACGACTGGAACCAGTGTGGAACAAGTGAAGTGATTACTAATAAAATGAAATTCGGAAAGTATTCTCAGATATGGCAAAAAGTAAGCTTTTTGACCATAAATTATCTTAAACTAACTCGTAAAGCACGTCGTTGTAATGTAACCAAAAATTCAAATCGTTATCTTTGCTTGTAATGGGATATTTACCTACTACGAATCTTATTCCACTAGTGGACAAAAAAAAATTACTGAAGAGTGAATTCTTTTATTATACATACTTAAAGTGATAAGCTGATTAGTGACGCTAAAAAAAAACTGGTTTTTACTATGGGTTCTACATGTTATTTATCCCAAGGCTTCGCGCAAAACGCTAAACTTCAGTATAGCAGATAAGAAGTTTTGGCGCATATTGTAAGCCATTTGCTATGAACCCACCCTAAAACAATCTACGGATCAATTATCGTTTTGGAGTCTATTGACAATAAGAGATTTTTTACGAAAATTAACACTGTAGGTAGACTCTAAAACTACAATTGATTCAAACTTTCTTTTAGCAAATATTCATAGCAAATGACTTACAATGTGCGCAAAACTCTGCTATCTAAATTACTTGTAGAACCTAGGAAATAGTAAAAATCTGTTTGTTTTTCGAGCGTCACTTAACACATACGTAACACTGTTTCTTATTTTGTGTTATTTAATTTAGTTTAAAATTTAACTTGTCTATTATTATTTATTTAAATACTTTATTGCACACATTTAACAAAAGTATACAAAAGGTAAGGTGGCATTTTCTACCTGCCAACCACACATGGTAGAAATAAACCAAAAAGGTGTGCTATAATTAAATTAAGCCAGATAATAAGTCTAATTACAGAGAAAAAAAAAGTACAGCAATGTAATATTAAGGTTGCACTATATAATAATACATATAATATATATATATATATATATATATATATTATAATAGGTACATACTTACAATGTTTTAATGAAGAAAGGTAGCAACAAAATCACAAGAAGTTAAAAAGATAGTTGAGTTACCTAACTAGAAGTCGGGTAAAGATTCCTTATAAATTGCTCAAGTGTCAGCTTTTTAAAACTATGAGCTTATTTTGTTAGACTAAAGAAATAAACGGTATTGATTTCTGATTTTTGTTTCTGATTTCTGGTGGTGTTTGTTATGAGGGCGACGAATACCTTGTTTGTTACTTAATGTCGATAGTTTAACAGCATTCATTTCTTCCTGGTATTGTCAAATATTGACGACCGATGTGCCGCGGCGGGCGAAGGTCCGCTTGCAACGCGGTGGTGGCTGCGGGTTCGATTCCTTCCTTTAGACAAATGATTGTACAATCTGCAAATATGTGTTCCGGGTGTTCTGGATATTTTATATGTATATTAAAAAAACTATCTATGTAATGTATATTATGCACATCAGTCATCTAGTACCCATAACACGAGCTCTGCTTAGCTTGGGGATAGATGATGCTGTGTGGATTGTCCAGCATTATTTATTATTATTAATACAACTCTTTTATTTAAAATCTTGTTTTAACATACATTTTTTACTCTAGAAAAAAAGTATTATGAAACTATTCTACAGTTACTATTATTATTGGTTCCTGTTGTTGAAAATACTGTTTCAACAACAGGAATCAATTGAAACAGTATTTTCAACAACAGGAAAATACTGTACTGGAAAGTACTGAAATACCTACTATTGCAACAGTACCTTTTTACTCTCTCTACATAGACTTACCGAGGAGAGAGCTTAGAACTGCGAAAACAGATGTAGGTGTCAACAACAGGAATCAATGATTAATAATAATTATAAAGAGATGGGAATGGACGGCTAAATCCAAAACTATGAGAAACTAGCTGCTGCCCGCGGCTTCGCACGTGCTTTTCAAGTAACCTATGTCCGTCACCGGGATACCATTTACCTCGCTGCCAAATTTCATTAAGGTCCGTTCAGCCGTTAGGCGAGAAAAGGTAACAGACAGACAGAGTTACTTTCGATTTTATCTTATTAGTATGGATATGGGGAAGTCGTCGGCTTACTGTGATTATTTCAATATTAATTTCGAACAACTGGTGTAGTTTCCGCTAGCCAGGATACGAAGCCTGTATTAATAGTGTTTATCCTCGATATATAAATAATAAAACATCTATGAATAATAACATCGGTACACATATTATAAACTTTGTAATAATCCTAAAGTAAGTTATTAAGGTTAGAACTGTTTAGATATAAGGGCTGTTGATTTTGTTAAACATTAAAATAAAAATAAAATAAAACAAATATTTTACCTGTTTTTGTCTTGCCTTAATTTAAGCCCATGACTCCTATCACGACTTTTCTCTCATGGATGGCTTCTGATTTTGCCGTACACTCCGTAGCAGGCCCTATTCCTTTTACCTAAGTCTATCTATTTCAATATACTCTCCGTTTTTACCCGACTTCGAAAATAGCAGGAGGTTCTATGTTCGGCTGTATTTATATATTTTTGTATGTATGTCCACCGATTTCTCTGTCATTTATGGACTTGGATAGATAGAGGATGATCCCGAGGTGGTCACCTCGTGAGGTGGTAAACTGTTCTTTCATTATTTTCAGGACTCATGTCGTCTTGTCGGCGGTTCCAAATTCTACGAGATGATAGACGTCGTCGACGGAATGTCGTCAGCACAAGTCTCTACGCCGTCGCCGACTGAGAAACAAGACCATATGAAGCCTATTGACAGTGAAGATGAAGGTACTCAGCTTGTCTCACTCCTGGACCAAGACTCATCCTCAGACTCATTTTCTCCTTCCACTTTTTATGGTCGGGCGGTGGAGCAGGGACTTAATTCCACTAAATTTGTCGCTTCATCATAACGTCTCAGAATGACACATTTTAGCATTTTACCTTTCATGAAAGAAACTTCAAATGGAGGGACGCGTGTCAAAAGTGTTAAAGTTTATTTATTTCTACAATGTACAACTATTTTTACAGGAAACCTAATGCAATAGTGTACCTTATTTATTACTATAATATTATTACTAACATTCGGAATTCATTAAACCTTATAACAATTAAATCTAAGAAAATAAAATTTTTGTACATGTCAATCCGATATTTTATATATGTATATAACATAATAAGTATCAAGACATTAAAAAATACAAATATTTGTCAGGCCTAGTAAGTTGAGACCAATCTATCAACCTCCTTGTGCCAATAGCACCACACTCGTTATTTTGAGTTTCTTTCATCTATGGACGATTCTACGATGATGCCATTTTCATAGTAAAGCGATTGGTTGCTGTTGGCAGAATTCGGTCCCAGGTTATTTGTTAAGTTAAAGGTACACTGTCACGCTGATGTGGACAGCGCGTTCTATCAGAGTGACACACTAAGAGCCTTATTATCACACTGGCGATTTGCGAGCGATTTCAAAGCGAGGCGATTGCGACAACGACACGCTGCGAAATCGTTAGTGTGATAAGGCTACTCATAACGGAAAGAGACGTCAAAAAAAAAATCATAAATTTTATTTCCGTGAATACAATAAATATACCTACACTTACAAAAAGGTCAAACTTTTAAAATAATTCAAATTCAAATAATTTATTTACCATAAAATCACAAGGAACAATTGGTTAAGTCAATTGCTACAAAATATAATATTGGTACTATAAAGAATAGCATTAATAATCGGAAAACAATACATAAGTAAATGAATTGCCGTAAAACGGCCATTCACAATAATATGTTTAAATAATTAAAATGAGTGCGGCTGTAAAAAGGCTTTGTCTTATTAACCAAAAATTAAGGCTAGCTAATCAGTCCAGGAGATTTTGTCATTAAATAGTCATTGTTACAATAATAAATAACCCTTTTTTGAAAAGTTATTATGAACATGTTTTTTAAATGATTTTTCTGGTAAGTTTACAATATGACTAAAAATTTAATTGTAGAAGCGAACTGAGTTGCCCACGAAGTACTTTAATAGACTTTTGTAATCTATATGCTTTGTTTAATATCTTGTATTTAGCTCGCGTATATAGTCATGTGTATCACATCGTCTTTCTATTAGATGACTGTTCTTTCTTAAAAACATAATATTTTCAGAAATGTAAAGATATAATAAACCCAATAATTACCTATTATCGAAGAATGTCTTATTATATTCTGCGGTTCCACATTGAATCGCTTCGATATAATTTTCGAACGAAAGAACGCCCGAGACGTAGATAAGTCTTCGATATTTCTTGAGTTAGATGTTTTGAGAATACGATATTTGTAATCACTCTACATTTATGGATATTTTTGGCATATTTGTCGTTAATATAAATCCAAAGAATTACTTACCAGCGCGTTGAGTAATCATCGCCAATACACACGCTTCTTTGTACAATACATTTTCAAGAATCCCTATCGCCAAGGGGATTCCTTATCTTACGCGTTTACAAACAGTAACTTAATGGTTACTTTGACCCATAAAATGTAAGAATAGAATGCATTGATAGTCTTTTACCAACATTTCTTAGAAACGATTACACCAACATTGTATTTGTGCTATAAACTTGTTATTTTAATGGCTTTAGACATGCCTACATTTCGTATATAGGTAGTAACTAAACTTGTAAACAACGAAGAATATAACTGTCGGTAATTTTAAGGACAACTTGAGCGAAACTAATAAAAGTAATAAATGTAGTTGACGGTCTTCCTATTCTAATTCTTGATTACCTACTACTTTGCCTAGCCCAGTCGTAAAATACTTTTGTGTAAAAATTTGTTGAACGAAGAAACCGTTTGTTTAAACCTGATATTAGAACTTTTCTTTGGTGGCTCATGCTTAAATAATTGGCAGGTTTGAGCAAATAAGACCAAAAGCATGCTCATCAAAATCAAGCAGCACATATCTGTGTTGGTTTTACCATAATCCCCAAAGCTAGACAGGCGAATTGGTGACCGCAGTGTGGGTTTAAAAAACACAGAAGGACCCTGCAGCTCTTCGTCTGGTAGTTTTCCTTAGTCGACTTTTACGACATTCAGGGGTTGAGTTGGAGTAGTCGATTCTTACACCGCGACCGCCTCAGCCCAAAGCACCTATTTTAATTCTTAAACGAAAGAGATCAATAAAGTTCCTACCTTACCTTAGCACGCTATATCTAATGTAAATAATGATACTCAACAGTTTCAGACGTGGACCAAGAATGCACAGTGTTCAGCGGCGTTAGTTACCTCGGAGCCCAGAACATCTCCGACCCGAAATCCGAGAGCGACATACAGAGAATCATGAAAGAACTCAGCTCTATGCCGGAGAACCGAGACGGCATAGCCGTATCGATATCTATACCGGTCTGCTCACAGGGACTCGTTGTGTAAGTATCACTCTATCAGAGTGGCATACAGAGAATCATGTAAGAACTGAGCTTTATGCCAGAGAACTGAGACGGCATAGCCGTGTCGATGTCTATACCGGTCTGCTCACAGGGACTCGTTGTGTAAGTATCACTCTATCAGAGTGGCATACAGAGAATCATGTAAGAACTGAGCTTTATGCCAGAGAACTGAGACGGCATAGCCGAATCGATATCTATACCGGTCTGCTCACAGGGACTCGTTGTGTAAGTATCACTCTATCAGAGTGGCATACAGAGAATCATGTAAGAACTGAGCTTTATGCCAGAGAACTGAGACGGCATAGCCGTGTCGATGTCTATACCGGTCTGCTCACAGGGACTCGTTGTGTAAGTATCACTCTATCAGAGTGGCATACAGAGAATCATGTAAGAACTGAGCTTTATGCCAGAGAACTGAGACGGCATAGCCGTGTCGATATCTATACCGGTCTGCTCACAGGGACTTGTTGTGTAAGTATCACTCTATCAGAGTGGCATACAGAGAATCATGTAAGAACTGAGCTTTATGCCAGAGAACTGAGACGGCATAGCCGTGTCGATATCTATACCGGTCTGCTCACAGGGACTTGTTGTGTAAGTATCACTCTATCAGAGTGGCATACAGAGAATCATGTAAGAACTGAGCTTTATGCCAGAGAACTGAGACGGCATAGCCGTGTCGATATCTATACCGGTCTGCTCACAAGGACTTGTTGTGTAAGTTGTATTAGAATAGCATACAGAGAATCATGAAGAAACTCGGCTCAATACCGGAGAACCGAGTCTACATATTGCCATTGGCGACATTTACCAGTCCGCGTACAGACCAGGGCAATTCAACATCCATAGTTAGGCAAAACCAGAGATAGATTGAAGTTGGGGTACCGCCATAAGTAAATAAATTAATTCGGGGATCTTCATACATAGAGTAAATAACAAGATTAAATGCATATCCTTAGATTTTTTTGTTTTAGCATTATCGGAACGCATTGTCGCGCAAAGCGCTACACATGGGATCATATGAATAATTCGTAAAACTTAAATAACTAAAGCATATTATTCCTTCAACAGGCTCTACCAAGCAGACTCAAACAGCGTAATGACGCGCTACACAGTGAATAGGATATCGTTCTACGCTCGAGGCGCCGCCGGCTCTCCCGTGGCCTCGTGCTTCGCATTCACCTGGTCCCACGGAGAGACCAAAGAGTCTGCGGTGTATAGGTGCCATGTGTTCCGCTGTCACATCGCTGAGGCTGTCAATCAGGTGTCAAGTGAGTTTGTACCTTATGTTCTTTGAATAGAAGTGATTGTTGTATGAAGCAGACGGCTCTCCCGTGTCCTCCCTTCGCATTCACCTGGTCTCACGGAGATTCCAAGGAGTCTGCGTTGTATAGATGTCATGTGTTTCGCTGTCATTTCGCCGAGGCTGTCAATCAGGTGTCAAGTAGTTTCGACTTATCGTTTTATGAATAGAAGTGATTATGGTATTATTAAGCACAATATTCTCCCGTGGCCTCGTACTTCGCTTTCGCTTGGAGCTTGAGCACGGGTCTATAAGGATCTATAAGCACCGATTTAGTCTCTGGTGTCATTAATATTCGGTGGGAACTATTTGATGCCAATTTGTCTATTCAGGAACGCGCACTGATTTTGTTTCTGGTCTAGATAACATTCGGTAAGAACTGTCTGTTCATGTCTATTTTTATCGACACCAGAGACAAAGATTGTCTTATCGATCTTTATATAAGTCATTGTTCGCGCTCTATCGCCTTCTTAAATTTCACAGCAATACGGAAAGCAACTATCAGATTAGCCTTACAATCATAAATCATGCATGACAGACAAGCCATCAAGGGAATTTGATCCGTCATTTCGAACACATAGAGCATTACAAGGTGCCACGTTATTGGTGTACTAAGCCGCAGGGGGGTTGTTGTGCACCCTATACCCAATGAATTTTAATTCGATTTTTTTATTTGCGTAATATTAGCTTCAATGCGTTAGGTGTCATTGGTGGTATCTTGGTTTACAACGATGCCATCGACTTAAATTTCACCGTGTATAAGGGCTTAATGTCCTTCATTATGAATTCAACGCCCGTACCTAACGATCATGTATTGTACTATGATTATTCCATACGTTATCATTTAAATACGACAATACGCAGATGTACAGATAGCTCCAACGTTAAGTAAAAGCCCCCTGTTAAGTTTAAATCCAATTCATATTAATTCCGAAATATTTTACATCGATAGAGCTCTCTGTACATTCAATTACTATGATCATGACCTAATTTTGGCCCAGTACAAATCACAGCTCAACTAAACAAACCATCAGCAATGATTTGAGACGTCATCGCTTGTTTGGCTATTCATTTACAATGATATCACACGTGACTGGGCACAGCTATTAGCTTATTGTGTTTCCGTCAGTGCTGTTGTTGAATCAGTGTGCTGCAGAAATATCGTTCTGATACCACGACTTTTAATTCAAAACGTTGAGTTTGGTCGATAAGAAAGTGTTTTGATAAGACTCGGTTTGTGCCTTCACTGACCTCAATTATTTGAAGTGAGTAAAATTAGTTATATTATAATAGGTGCTGTGTTTGTAACTTTTTGATTCAGTGAATATTTTATCAGAAGACATGCTATGGGTGGATTAGATAGCAGTCAACGGCCCAGGTACTACGTTGCAGTCAACGTACCTGGAAGAACGAAAGTCTCGTTTCTTCATACTGTAATCACATTACTCATTCAAATTGTTGTCAAAATGCGACAGCCCGAGTGAATTGTCAAAATGCGTCAATCATTTGCTACACGTCCAGTGGGATTGCGTAAACGCCTTAAGGAAACGTTATCATAGTGTAATGTCATATAAAAAGTACTCTGTGGTGTAATGCAATGCAAATGTACGCAAATACACACACAAACATATACACACACGCACAGCCAAAGAATAAGTATTAGTTCATTGTTATGAGCAGTGTAATAGGATTAGAAAATCATAAACCTTTACAATGAGCCTATGACTAGTCGAGCAGTAGAAATTGTAACAGTAAAGGCCTCTACACATCTAAGCCGCCAGCCTGCTGGCGGCGGCGCGGCCCGGGGCGGCGCGGGCGCGGCGGCGGCTATACCCGTCGGGTTAGTGTCGATATCGCAAACAAAGGATTATCGCAAAACAAGCCCGGCAGCGGCGGTCTTACCCGCCCGGGTAAAGCCGCCGCGCCGGGCCCGGCGGCTTTAGTGTGCAGAGGTGCTAAAATACTACATACATGTTCATCCTACTAATAATATAAATCCGTAAGTTTGTGAATTTTCTTGTTACCTAGGATCTTCAAAAGTACTGAACAGATAAAAATTAAATTTGGCATACATATAGAACGTAGCCTAACTTAAACAATAGGCTACTTTTTTTAGGGCTTCACCCCCGAGTTATGATTTTAAAGAAGGGTTTGATAATTTTCATATCACGTCCAACGAGAAAATAAAATAAAGATAAAAAGTCCGTCTATGCAATGTTCTTTATTTTTGAAATAGTAATTGTGATGTTATCATATCTGCTCTGTATAAATATGAAAATTAAACAGAATGTTTTACTCCAGCAAAGAAATGAAATAATTCCATGTCATTCTAAGGAGATAATATTTTATGCTTCGTCTGTAATAATATTATGTCAAAGATGTATTCGTATGCGTCATGGGATGAATGTGTACAGTAGAATCGACACGCTAACGAAGTAGCGGGTAATAGCTAGTTAAAATAAAGTAATTTGAATGCTAAAAATATTTATTGGTATCGATGCGACCTAAAAATAAACATTAGGTTGTGAGCAATGTTGTAAATAATAAATCAGTACTCGCTGCGCTGTTCGAATGAGAATAGCTCATTCTTAGTACGGACACGGGTTTGATTTATCGTGAATTCAGTTTTATTTTAGCTTTAAACTGAACAAGATTTGTTTCAGTCGACTCTAAAACTGCGTAAGGTTCGAGGGTAGTTTCTTATTTGTTTAAATACAATACCTAATTAATGCCCGCAAATCCTTCCCAATTAATTAATACGTACGGCACATCATTGTTAACTAATGTATTCTATTTGTTTATTGTCTAAGATTTTCAAATGGCATTAATTTCCCATACAGTTGTTAATAATAATAATAGTCGTTTCGGTTAACGGCGTAATAGCGAAGAGCCTCGATCAACATCTCAAGAGTCTCTCGCTAGGAAGTTGGATCAAGGGTCAGATTCAAAAGGCGGTACTCCTGGACTCGGCGCGCATCGTCAGGAAGTTCCTCTCTCTGCAGCCCTAGTCACCGGCCGCTTGAGGCTAGCTTCGCGGCCGGTTATTCACCGTTTTGATATATTTTTTACTGTAGATTACTTTTATATTTTATTTTCTATAGTAAAAAACGTATTTTACAACGAGATTTAAAATAAATAAGATGAATAATAATAAATAATGCTAGACAATCCAGTTGATTAGGTATTTTTATTTTATATTAGCCTAGTTCAGAATACGCCCGAACAGTGGTGGGAGGTGGGATTGTGCGATGTTTATCGAGTTTCGTTTGTTTATAGCACCTCCGACTATGGCCGAGTGAGGTTGATTGTTCTTACATTGTTTTTTGTGAGCATTTTATAAATTCAGTGATTTTGCTTTGTCGCAACAGAGCATTGTGATGTGACAAGTGATGCTAAATTTATGTGGGAATTTTCTTTACTTGTGAGGTCACGGCAGGTGATTTTTCTTTGTTTTTGTGTATGGTTTGTTTATGTAATAGTTGAAAAATTCAAGTTGGTAGTATTTTTTATCGTTGACTTAATGTCGTCACAGGGTCACTGTGACGATAAAGTATCATATCATTTTACTGGTTTGTTTATATTCGTCGAGCCGACGACATAGTCGCTGGGCAAACCTGGATTGGGAAATTACAGGACCGATGAGATTGGCAAAAGTTGTGAGATTCTGTTTTAGCTATGAGTTAATTAATTTTATCTGAGTCATGCAGGATTACATGTTTGCTACAGTAGGTATACTAAATTGTAAGTAAAATAGATGAGAACTCATTCTTAGGCAAACCTAACATAAACTTCTAAGTTTTATTTTATTGGTTTTAGACGTTTAGCGCGTTAGTGCACTAACTGGGTCTAAAGTCTCGCTCAGTTTGCATAGGGGAGAAAGGGATGCCCTCTATTTCTACGCAGAAAGGCAAAGTGTTAGCGCTCTGACGGAGAGGTACCTACAAGCTGAAGTGAACTTTTTTGTGTTGAAGCTAGAATTTGTTTTTTTTCTCGGCCTAGAATAATAGGCCAGAAAGACTAGGCCAGAAAGGCGGTTTTGGGCATGCCAAAACTAATATTGCAAAACAGCCTTCAGGTATCAAATGTTGTTTTAAAGAGATAACCGGTATCCGCCCACTATTCCATGTTTTATCTCAATTTAGTAATCTGTCACGGTCGACCTACAAAATGTCACTACAGTATTATCTTGCATATATTGTTTTGGGTTGAAAATAATCGTTGTACAATACAAAACATTCTGTTTTCAATGTTATCCAGCTTTTCTTTTTATTTAGCGCGAGGAATATTTGAGGATAATGTCCATTTGCGATTGTAAAAGCCCCTTAACGTCGTAGATAAGATCAATTATTTATTTACAAAATTATTGAATTATTGGCTTCGCGGCGGGCGAAGGTCCGCCTGCGGCGCAGGAGGTTTCGGGTTCGATTTCCGCCTTGGGATAAATGTATGTACGATCTGCAGATATTTGTTCCAGGTGTTCTGGATGTTTTCTATGTTTAATAAAAAATATCTATCCATGTAAAGTATTGTATTAATATATCAGTTATCTAGTACCCATAACACAAGCTTTGCTTTGCTTAGCTTAAGGCTAGATAATGCTGTGTGAATTGTTCTGCATTATTTATTAATCTATCCATAGCCTTCGTACACGTATTGTAAAGGTCCCTAGTACAGTATGAAGACAATAGTGGATTTCGGTAACTTTAATTATGTATTATTGTGAAAGCGATCTACTATATGTAGGTAGGTCGGTAGAATCAGATTTAATTAAAGGTCCCATGTGATTGACTTAACCATAAATAAATACTAAAAGCAAGTATACCTCTATATCGCCGCCGGATCGTAAAATCAGCCTTTTTGTTGAATGGCTAGGCCGATTGTTCAAGTGAGATACCTCTGATAATTACTATGGCAGTTCACAGTACGGCTCAACAGATCCGGCCTTGACCGATTAACTGTACCTAATCGTTTAAGTACTCTCGAAACTCTAGTTAAACCGTGAAACTACGTCTTTGTTTTAAATTAAATAATTGCTTGGAAGTGGGCTAACTTTGGTAATTTAAGCAATTTAGCAGCATTTTTACTGGAATGTTCATATACAAGCGTTTTTACTAATTGAGGATAAGTTTGCCGAAATGTTTTTAATTTATCCTGTGCTGTGTTTTTTCATGAAAACTGGCAGATAGTTAAAATACAAAAAAATAACTTGAGAATTCCTACTGAAACAGATGTTAGTAATTTCATTTTATTAGGTACACACAAGTGGCGGTTCTCAACACTCAATCAATCAGAAAACAATCAAAGAAGCATGTCTAGTCCACAGTCCAAATTTGATACGTTACAACAAAAGATACGGTGCCACGTAATAAGTGTACTAAGCCGAAAGGAATGATTCTAGACCCCTGGGGGGATAAACATTTGCGTAACAATTGTTTGAGTTCTGGCAAATGTGGCTGTATATATCAAAGGAAGGCTATATATATCAAAGGGCAATGTCCCTGGTGACCGCAAGTAGTAGAAAATGGTCGAACCTTTGTCCAGCAACAAATCACTGTGAAACCAGCATACTTTTAGAATGAGCTCTCATGGTTTCCTACTCAGAACGGGACAGCATGAGAGATGACGTATTCCCATCTATCCACCGCTATCTAAAAAAATAAGCAGGTTATAAAAGTTATAATCTTTAATTTTCTTGCTTCAGGTTGTTTCGCGAAGGCTTTCGAGCGCGTACCCCGATCCATGGCATCGTCAATAATCGGCGACCTCAGCGCAGCGCCCTCTATGACGGGGTCACTGACCGAGGGTCTCGGGCCGGCCGCCCCGCCGATGCAGCTGATGCATGTTCTAGAATGTACTGTGGATATCAAGGAGACTGATGCTAAGGTAAGATATCGACTACCAAGGCGCAGCGCCCTCTATGATGGGGTCACTGACCGAGGGTCTCGGGCCGGCCGCCCCGCCGATACAGCTGATGCATGTTCTAGAATGTACTGTGGATATCAAGGAGACTGATGCTAAGGTAAGATATCGACTACCAAGGCGCAGCGCCCTCTATGACGGGGTCACTGACCGAGGGTCTCGGGCCGGCCGCCCCGCCGATGCAGCTGATGCATGTTCTAGAATGTACTGTGGATATCAAGGAGACTGATGCTAAGGTAAGATATCGACTACCAAGGCGCAGCGCCCTCTATGATGGGGTCACTGACCGAGGGGCTCGGGCCGGCTGCTCCGCCGATGCAGCTGATGCATGTTCTAGAATGTACTGTGGATATTAAGGAGACTAACGCTAAGGTAAGATATGAACGACCTCAGCGCAGCACCCTCTATAACGGGGTCCCTGACCGAAGGGCTCGGGCCGGCCGCTCTGCCGATGCAGCTGATGCATGTTCTAGAATGTACTGTAGATATCAAGGAGACTGATGCTAAGGTAACATAAAATACTAACTTAATCCTAAACGTAGCTCGGCTACTCGTAGTGTGGAAACAAATCAAAAGAAAAGAAACGTCGCCATTTTGGTCGGTCCCGGCAAGATTCCCGCCATTTTGCACTTTTGGCTCTTAACGGGATAAAAGATAACATAAAAAACTGATCTCGTTTCTTTTATCGAAATAAAATTCATTGAAGCTCCATAAAAATATTCGAGCAAGTGTGGCGCTATATGAATACAGGTTTTTAACCAAAACCAGATGGCGCTGGCAGTCTCAGTAAGGTACATCTCTGGTGTTTAAAATTACCAACAATCACCCCTAAGCTAGACGCTAATAATACTTCCAACAGTGTGTATTCTCACATGCACTCTACTTTTCACCTTATTACAACACTCATATAACCCGATTTCCTTTGAACAGGGTACCTTCAGCCATGTGCCCAAAGAGCGGCTGGGCTTCAAGCTGCGCGGCGGGATAGATAAACAAGTGACGATCAACGTATCTCAAGTCACCAACAACGTGCAAAGCGAACCGGATGAGACTCCGGTATGTTATACAAAATCCTATAGATTTCTATGTTCCTTTACTTGTTTAAGCTTTCAATTGGAATTTCCTATGTTTAAGCTATCCCACAAAAACCTTTTTTGTATTAAACATCTACAATCTATCTGTTAGCGAATGTCATCTGCACATTTTGTATTTGCGTTTTGTACTGAAAACACTAAAGAAAAGACATGATTACCCAAATTATTTGTTCTTGCCTTGACTGTTTATACAAGCATACCTTTAAATGCTACAATGAATTGGTAGTGAAGCTTATTATTTTTCTTTATATTTACAGACTGGCTATACGGGTGGACTGTACATTGAAAGGTGCTTCGGCATCCTTCTGGCTCCGGGCAGGAGCGTCAAACATTCCGACATGAGACTACTAGAAATGGTAAGACTTTTAACTCACCCCGATTTGATTTTTAGTTGGTTTTTTCCGGGCTCGTAGGTTGTCTATGGGACCTTATTACCAAACGTTAAGCGTCTTTCTCTCAGTCCGTCCGTCACAGAGAACTATCGCTGTAACAGTAATGCCAAATTGCAAGTATGTGGGTTTGATAATAATAATAATAATGACGTTTATTGAAAAATATTTGAGACTTAAAATTAAATGTCAGAGATACAGAAGGGATTAAAAGCGTCGCTCGTTACTTTTCTATTTTGGCTGACGCTCTAACGCAGCTACATCTAATATGGCCACCACAAATAATAATAAAAGTTTATAATTGTGCACTAAGTTAGTTTTGAGCCAATATTGTGCAAAAGTAGCCTAATATCTGTTCTTATGTTTGAAGGTGAGCGGCTCATCAGGCGGTTCTGGATGCTCTGTCTGTGCGTGGTGGAATGCGGGAGAATCAGCACTGGCCGCTTTCAACGTAGCGAGCGGTGACGGCGCTCCCGCCTACATGTCACTAGCACTGGACCTCGTCATTAGAGGCATTCCCGACCCTGTGCGGTAAGTAATACAGCATATTTTCAAAAGTTACCGAACCGCTATCAAATTACCACATCAACCAATGTATATCATTTGAATAAATTTAATTTATACTATAACCACTTGTTTGGAAAGTGTAAAAACTTTCTAAGCGACAGGAATAAATTCCTTGTCCAAATATGAGGCAGTAAGTACGTCATTGCTGTCGTACTAAAGTACCGATTCCTAACGAAGGTAATCGGTCTCTTTCTCGCCTTGATGTACAATGTACATTATTGCCACGTTACACTTTTTTCTGCGTTAAATATCCAATAGCAAAACCTTTTACATTCCTTCAACAGATTGATCATCGAAAGCCCAGTGAAAATCTTCCCCCCATCCGAGCGTTTCTGGTACTATTCGAAGCGACCGCTCGTACAACAGTTCTTCATCAACCTGAAGGAATCAGTGGACGCATTGGGCCAGCTGCAGTACGAAGTTGCCAGTATCGAGACGTCCGGTGAACTGGACAAGTCGCGGCTGAATCTGCCGTTGTCGCTGTCCAGTTTACTGCCGTCGCCGTTGTCTAGTGCGCCCGCTCCTCCATCGCCTTCAGAGCCCGACTCAGGTATAAGCCATAAGCCTTCCCTGGGAAGCCATAATGGCTCCTATCCTGGCATGCGGTTTGTAGATTTTCTTTCCCCATTATTTCCCTTTGTCGACTCTTAAGACACATGCAGAATAGTTGCGGTGGTGAAAATTCTAATTCAGGCAGCACAAGGCCCAGCAAGTTCAAATATGATTATAAAAGGGATCAGTAAACGCGTTAGGCCAGCTGAACCGAATCAGGTACGGTTTATGATTTTTTGGGATATAAATCTTCAAGAATATTTAGATATACATGTTCACTTTTCAGGACCGGTTTCCACCAAAGCGAAGCGGAATTGATATTTAAAATCTTCTAAAAGAACCTCAAATATATGTCTTGTCTTGATAGTTATGTTACTCTAGTTTAGCTCGATGCTGTTGGTTGTTTTTACATTTCTCCGCTCGATACGTATGTGAGTAAATTACCTAAAAGTTTTTTCTCAGATGGAGACGAGCCTTTGCTCAGCGGTACCGGTGAAGTTTCTAAGGACTGCGGCGAAGATGTTCTTGTGAACTGGGCGCAAGTACTTAGGAGGTAAGCTTGGAGAAGTAAAATGGCACTTTTTGTGCCTGAGTTTAAAATCGAAAGTGCTTTGTGGTGGGGGGAGGAACAACAGAAACTATTTATCACCGTATGATGCTAAATCCAGCCATCCCAAAAGCGCCAAGTGTTAGATGAACTTCAATATTAACTCAATGCGTAAAACGGGCGGACTCCTGCGTAAGCTTTAGACTAACGGAAGCTTTTATGACAGTAGCAATAAAGTTTAAAATCCTTTTCAGTTGGACAGGGCCTAGACCACGAGCGTTGAACCATCTAGTGCGGGTGGGAGTGCCGGAAGCGCTGAGAGGCGAGGTGTGGCTGCGACTTGCTGGAGTCGACCAGAACGATAAGTTGATGGAGACTTATAGGACGCTTATTAGTAAAGTAAGTCATAACTAAATGACGAACAAGTCATTATTTCTGACAGCCAGTGGCAGCCAGCGTAACTAACATACATACTCCCCAAAAACATGATGTTTCTTTTTTACAGTTGGGCAATTTGGTTTCTGGAGAATCAGAATCTTTTTAACTCGTTACAAACAAACGCTACCCTTTAGTTTGATGTAATTTATACCTATTTAGATGCAACTTGGTTCTTTGTTCGAACGGATCTAAAACCACAAAAAAAAAGACAATTCGGCAAATAAGGGTTACCTACGAACCTCGTTTGTGTTGGAAGAACCAACCTTACATACATTCATAATGAATTCCATATATAAGTAATTTCATAATAAGGCTATATTTGGATATAAAGTCAGTTCTCCATTATTAATTATTCTCATCTTATTATAATTAATATTACTTCCTGCCCGTTTCTGCCCCATGTTTAACAGTAATCTGTCTACCATCAGGACTGCCCCTTCGAAGCGGTCATCCAACGCGACATAGCGCGCACATTCCCCGCACACGATTTCTTCCGCGAAGCCGGCGGGTTGGGACAAGACTCGCTACTGCGTATGGCGAGAGCTTACGCGGTATACGATCATGAAGTGGGATACTGCCAAGGTCTAAGCTTTCTGGCCGCGACACTGTTATTACACGTGAGTGGACCTTAATTACTGTCCTGTCAGGCGTTCGCGGAGTGACGAAAAACCTACAAGACCTTAACGGAAAGGGAACGGGAAAACTGGCTACCTCTGGTGTCAGAGGCAAATATCTACTTCAGGTCACAGCGCCACGCCAATGTACCTTGTACCAACAGAACTTTCTGCAAGGCTGTCTAAACCGATTGGATCGTAAATCTGTCTGTACGAACCATTTCCATGCTAGTCTTGCTCGTATTTATTCATTATTTTTTTGTAGATGCCAGAAGAACAAGCCTTTTGTCTCCTGGTACGTCTAATGTACGGCTACGGCTTGCGAGAACTATACAAGGACGGATTCGAGGCTCTCTACATGAGGCTGCATCAGCTTGATAGACTTATGGAGGTATGTCAACCGAAATTCAACCTTAAGCACACCTGTTTATGATTTAATTTTCATATTGCAACTTTGCTATCATTTATAGGTGTAAGCTACCTATAAAGATTTATTGCAGTTGAATGAAGTCCATAATTAATTGAATGCGTGATTTTTTTCAAGGTGCATGTTAATACTATATTACAGCCAAGCCATAATGGTTGTCAATTAATTATAAACCCTGTCTGTGAGTACAAAAGTTCATATTATCAATATTTTTCAGGAACAATTATCGGATTTGCGAGTGCATTTCCAAGAGTTGGGCGTAGAGCCTCACATGTTTGCATCACAGTGGTTCCTCACGGTTTTTACGGCGAGATTCCCCCTACCTTTGGTACGTTCAACTTTATTTTAATAGGGTTACAGCTCACAGCCGTGGCAGGCGTGCTATAAGAATCGATCCCTCCAATTCAGCCCGTTGATCATTTCTTCTGTGTATTTTTAACACCTATACTGAGATCACCAATCCGCTTGGCGTGGTCATTATGGCAAAACCTCCCTTTTTTGGGGGAAGCATGTTCAGCTGTGAATGTTATGTATGCTGATTAGGACAGCTCAGTTCATAATTTAAAGTTTATTTATTAGCATTGTTACGCAAATTCAACCTTATTTCTTAAAGTGTAAAGGTTATCTAAGAAATCAAATAATATACAAAGTTTTTCGACTCCTACGTCACTTGACCTCGTGGTGTAATTGGTTAGCGCATTCCCGTACTGAGGAAAGGATGCGGGTTCAAGTCCCGTCTAAGACGAATTTTTTTTGGGATATTCGTTGATTTCCTAGAAATTACCTTGAGTGTGAGGGCTTACCCCTTGGGAGGGTGATCTCCTTCGTCCGAGGGGCTTACGCACTATAATAACAAATATCTTGTAAAGGTTATCATTGTGCCAAACATGATTTGCGTAGATTTATTACACTTCTGTATCTATTATCTATTTGCAACCTTCCATTAGGATACTTAGAGCTCAATATTCCTTACAGGTATACCACATACTAGACGTATTCTTACTACAAGGGATGGATACGCTTTTCCAAGTAGCTTTGGCGCTGCTATCTCGCTCTAAGAAGGATCTCTTAGCGCACGATTTTGAAGGTGTACTCAAATACTTTAGGTAAGTTTAGTGAAAATAAACTTTGTTATTAAAAAAAAAGATAATTATAGGATTCATTGAGAAACCGGCAATATATTCGAGTATTTTGACTTCCCAAAAATATGGAACATGATCGTGTTTGTCCAATGCCATTCAGCATATATTAACACCACCCTATCAACTCATATCGGAGCAAATATGTACCATCCTTATCTCCTATCACGTAAATTATGTACAACCTGTCACGCCAGTACAAACAAAGAATAATTTGTTTAATGTATACACACGTCCAAATATCATTTCAACCTAATTCCTACACAAATATAATACAGCGGGGCAATGCAGCCAGCGTCTTGGGGACGCTTCCGACTGGTATTGATATGGATCAGTTGAGATACCTGTAGATTGTTTGCAACAGTTTGCTTAATAGTTTCAATTGTAAATATAGTTTTAATTTGTTTTTATTATTTGATTGTAATTTTCTTTGTCAATAAAGTATGTTCAAATATAATTGATAATACTATGCACACAGTAAGCATCTATTTTTATTCAAATCCGTGTGGCTATCCACTGTAATTTCAACCTAATTCCATGCTTACAGAGTAGGTAGGTAGAGTTCGCGTCACGTAAAAAGAACGCTGAGGGGGGAAGAGGGGAAGTGTCTGCGCACGGGTAAATCGCGACAAACCGCTCAGTGCGCAGGTGAAGGCCAGCGTTCTTTTTACGTGACGCGCGACCTGTACAGCCTGCAAACAGTATAAACATTATTTTTTATTTGACAGGGTAACATTACCAAAGAAATGTCGTGCAGAAGAGTCGTCCCGACAGATTGTCAAGCTCGCGTGCAGTATAAAAGTTAAACGTCTGCAGAAATACCAGCTTGAATACGAGAAATTCGTCAAAGGTGAGTGGATTGGATTGTCCTTTTCAAACAACACACACAAGTTACACACATAAGTTTACGCTACAATGTAGATTAAAACAATTTTTGTTGTATTTTCATTTTTTAGTTGGCATTGTAATGTGTTTTGTGTGATAAATAAATAAATAAACGTATAACAAAGAAAGGCCGTAGCAGCCGAGCCTTGGCAGCCTATCAAAACAAGCCAAAATGCGCATATAGAGGTCGCGCAAATCTTTATGAACTCCAGCGCAAATCGTTATGAACTCGCGCTTACTTCCGAGAGTTCATAAATATTTGCGCGTACTCTACCAAGGTTCACTTTAAAGAGCAGATTTTAGCTGAAATTTTCATCATAATTTGTAGACAACAATCGATATTTTAATAAATTTTGTTTCTGCACGTGTATCTAGATGTAAACAAGTTGTAGTAGTAGTGAGGTTTCGTAGATAAGATATCTCATGTTGTACAGCCGCGACGAAGGGCCTTCCGAGTGGCGGACATTTTAAAATTTGGTTCAAGTGCGTCTGTCTATGTACCGTCACAGTAACCAATAAAACAACTGAACAAATAAATCGATGATACAGAATGCCAAGTGAATTTTCTGTTAAATAATCAATCCGCATTACAGAATCAGCTGAAAAAGAGAAAATAAACGTAGAAATGGAAAGACTGAAAGCGATCAACGCTCAACTGCAGCAGGACAAAGATTTAATCGAAGCACAGCTATCAGAGGTAAGATATTTATCATGAAAATATTAAATCGCGAGTTGTAAATATACTAACAATTGACGTGCTCTTAAAGACATTTCAAAGTTACGAGCCATATTCTCATACTTACCATTTGTATCATTTGAATAGGCAGTTTTTATGCTGTATTTATATCTCTCACAATCTCAGCACAAATTGATCTATGAATTCGTTCGTCTAAATCTGACATACATGAAGCACAAACTCCATTTCTGATTTCAATGTACTTTAGCAGTTTTCAAGGCATTTGACGCCTCAAAAATTGCACACAACCTTACAAATAATCTATAGATAGATAGATAATACTTTATTGTACCACTCAAAGACAGAAAACAATACAGAAATAGATGCTAAGAGTAGACGGAGTACAAAGGCGGCCTTATCGCTATGAGCGATCTCTTCCAGGCAACCTTGGGATAGACTGGACATGTAAGAACAAAATAGACGGTGGCACTCGAAAAATAAAAGAAAACAATAATAGTTATACTACTTACTATAATACCTACATAATTTACTAACAATATACTTAATAAACTTACATAAACATAAATAAATATGCTTGTCTAACATTTACAAGGATAGATAATGCTGAAAGAAGTTTTTTAAAAATAGGGAATGATTTGGCACGTCTGATGTCCAGGGGCAGAGCATTCCATGGACGGGTAGCTTGTACATTGAAAGATTTGTAGTAGAAAGTGGTAGTGTGGGCCGGAGAGAGAGTGTGAGTTAGAAAGGAATTCAAAGCGCTCCTTGAGATAGGAAGGGCTGGGAGTATAGAACTATATACTGTATTATTTTCTATAAAAAATTTTCAGGCTCGCTCAGTGGCCGACGAATGCAAGAAGGATTCGACTCACCACGCGGCCGTGGCTCGAGACTACCGCGAGATTTGCGCACGGTTGGACAAACAGCTTCACAACATGCAAGATTACGTCAAAGACTGCGCGAATTGCAGTCTCAAATTAGCTCAGAAAAACAATAAAGAAGGTAAGACGGTTAGGACTATTATAAGTCTAGCGCGGGTGCGACGGGGCTGGCGCGAAGTTTCAAACGTGAAACCGCCGTATGCGTTCATACTAAAGTGGCTAAGGCGGGCGCCTAGTGCGACGGGCTTGAGCAAGTTAGCACGCGTAATTTACAAACGTTCCTATCTGCGCGTCCTGGTAACATTACGGGTCTACTCAACAAGCGACCTAATGAGCGGATGGCTGGGTATCAAACCTTTTGGGTCTTATAGCGCGCGTCTTCAAAACAGCGTTGAATTTAGCATATTATAAGATTTGGCATATTATGAGTATAGTCTGTAAGATAAGCTACGTAGATTCAAAAACCCTTAAGTGTCAGCCCAATCCGTTCAATAGCTTTGGCGTGAAGAGGTAACAATCATCTAAGCATCCATCTAACCTTTTGCATTATACATATAAATATTATTTGTGTCCAACTTTGTTTATTTCGCACACCATCTCTTTTGTTCAACACCTCCCATCTCAGTATATGACTGCTATAAGTCCTGAATAGTTATTTTTATCGTGGAAGATGCGTGCCAAGCGGCTACTTAAGAATGAATACCTACCACTTGTTCACAGAAACAGAGGAAAAGAAAGGCGAGAAAGAGGAAGGTTCCAGCGACGCGGAGGCGCGGCTGAGGCAACGCGTTCGGGACCTTGAGTTGGAGCTCGCGCAAGTGAAGCTAGCGTTCGTGCAAGCACAGTGCAGTAATCAGGTTAGTGAGCTGCCAAGTCGTTTTATACTCGGACCTACAATCCAAGATATTTTTTGTTAACAAAGATACTTGATACTTTAATAGTTATAATACTTGTATACTTTTTACCTTCTTACTTACAAATGTTTGAATACAATCAAAACCGTTATAAATATCAGACAACAGCAAGGTAACAACTGAAATAAAAACTCCAGTACATACCCGCAGCGAATAAGGTCCAAAACGGGCGAAAGTCAAATGAAAGCTGTCAAAACCAAAAATTGTTTTGAACTACTCCGATCCTCTCCGACAAATCGTCGTAAATTTCTTACAACAATATTTTTTGGACAACTACCTGTGCCTAAGATATGTTATGGCTTGGATTCTATAAGGTGTTAGTCATATTAGCGCTCAATACCGCGGGGGGACGTTGTGGTGGTGCCACAGAATAATATAAAATTAACAAACAGGTCCAATCCAAGATCAATATTATACCTACCCAAAAATTTTGCAACTAACTTATTTTAACAGCTCATAATACATACTTACATTACACCGTTTGTCGAAACAGATGTTTTCTTCTTGCCTACAACATGAGGGCATTGATCGTGCGACGACAGACAGCTGACCACGCCCACATGTGTGATGAAGCGTGAACTCTCTCTGTCTCGTTATCACGTAATAGCTCTGTCACTTTCACGTACCCAACTGCGCCGTCGCCTGCGCCTCTTTCAAATGTCGTCAGTCAGCCTAAGGCCACCACGCCTATGAGTCGTGATAATCTAGAATATCGCGATAATTCATTTTCACGGTAAAAATGGAAGAGGCGGTTGCGCTCATGCATGTCGGCAAATAAATTCAAATCAAAATAACGATGCAACACACAAAAGTACGTGCAAACCGCTCAGCGGCGTCTCGCTGTCAACAAAGCGCGCGAAGTGTAGCCAACCACACAAACTTTGTCGCGATAAAACCCTTTTGATGTGCGGCAATTTACCGACAGCGGCGCGAAGGGCATTCGAGTTTACGATGATGATTTGCGTTAGGACGGATTGCTTGGCCAGACTTGTCGCGACAGCGCAAATCTTTGTGTTATCGAGATAGTGTGTCGTAGCATTAGTGGTGGGCGTCGGGTGATGCGAGAATGGGCGGGGCGAAACGCCAAGAGCTTGTCGCCATTTTTAGGATGGCTTAGTACAATAAGTCATTATTTGCTATCAAATTAAAAGTTCTGCAAAGATAAAACTGTTGCGGTTAGTTTTGTTTAATGAATATTAATCTGTGCCAGCAGTTGAATAACCTTCTGCGGTATTGCGCACTAGTTCAAATAACACCTTGTTTATCCGATTATAGGCAGTTCCCGTTCCTGTGTAGTTTCTGTTCAGTTACATCGTTATTATAAAAAGACTTTTATTTTCAGGAGCTAAGTCACCAGTTGAACTCAGCTCTTCACGAAGTCCAGTCGGCTATGAATCAGAAACAATCCGACACACCTTGGCTAGTCCGCACACTTGGTAAGTCTCAAGTACCGCATAGTTCATATTTGGTTGTATTCTTTATTTATTTAGCGTCGAAATAAGTTATATTATTGTTTGTCGAATGCTGTAGTATTATTTGCTTACCTGCTGTCGTAAACACCTAGAACATTTATTTGAGTCGTCACCAAATAGATTCTGCTGTAATGCATACTTCCGTAGTAATATTTTAAATTAGAAAGTAACTCTGTTAGTTTGTCTATATGTCTCTCTGTTACCTATTCACGGCTAAACGGATCTTAATAAAATTAGGCATGGAGGTAGACGATATCCCAGGGACGCACATAGGCACCTTTGTTCCCGGTAAAGTGCGTGCGAAGCCGCGGGCATAAGTTAGTTATTATATAAAAGTAGGTACACCATACAACTCAACATACTATTTAAATTGTTTTTTTTCCTCATTGTAGGTCACTAACCAAGAAGTCCGCGAATCGAGGTGATCGTCTTGTGTTTTTTTATCGTTTCTTCATGTTATGTAACTAACTAATCTCTGTTAATAGTAATATAGATTCAGGCTAAATGTATCACTGGCTTGTAACATCATAGATATATCATAAAAAACAGCGTGAAATTAAATTCGATGGCATCCTTCTAAACCAAAATACTACTAATGAATGACACCTAACGCATTGGGGCTAATATTACGCAATTAAAAAATGTAATTTATGTAAGTATGGAAAACGCAAAAAATAAGAAGTCATATTATAGCTAAATGCTATTATTTCAAATAAACACAAAAAATAATAAAAACGAATTAACAAAAAACACCGGTATTTTTTAAACTAGTTAAAGTATCAAATTAATGCGCGCTGTACGGCGGCCGCGCAAAACAGAATAACTACGTGCTTCGGCTACATCAATAACTAATAATTTGTGAGTCGCCGACCGCATATGACCTTCGCGGTGCGTAAGTACAAACAAATGCACCGCCTAGCCCGCCGCGGGGGTACCGCGGGTGGGGACCCCCGCCAGCAGTCGCTCCCCCGAAACCAATATCTCTCGTTGACCTTGTCAGTGTCGTAACAGTTGCGTGAGAGTAATGACACTAATGACACATGCTAATTACTCCGTAATTGTCGCGCGCGACCCCTTTCTCGCTATCCTTTGGATTTTAGTGCCTGTGGAAATTTCAATGTGTGTGAAAATTTTTGGTGACACAATGCCTCGCCTCGACCGCGTAGAGTGCAAGCTAGGTACACAAATGCCCAATACCTACAGATGGTTGTACTGTACGGTCACACGACCAATTTAGTGCAAAATCGGGAATTGTTCCATCATCCCCGCTACCCAACTGACCCTATACCTTCTCGGGACCTCATAATACGAACCACGCAGTATGTAGCGCAGTAGTACGGTAGGTATCATCTAAACATTTCATTTTAAACTCGGACGGGTTCTTAAAGGTCACGCGCTCATACACGTGACTATCTACGGCGAGGCCGGCACGGGCTGGGTGTAGCGCGATCACAACTACTTAATACTTGCGATTTATTTTGTGTTTTCCATACATACATAAATTATATTTTTGATTTGCGTAATATTAGCTCCAATGCGTTAGGTGTCATTAGTAATGTCTTGGTTTAAAAAGATGCAATCGAATTAAAATTCTCCCTGTATAGCTTACTTACTTAACATTGTAGTCATTGGTGTCGATTGGGTTGTTACATAAACTTAAAACAGACGGCCCTAAAAACATTTGCGTTCCTTTTCAATTGAAATAAAAACGTCAGCTATATTTGTAGTGCTGGAAAATAACTTTAGATCATTACCATTATAAATGCGAAAGTTTGAATGAATAGATGTATATTTTGTTGATCCTTCACGCTGAAACTGGGCGACCCGGCGTGAAATTTTGTATAGTTTTTTGCGCATGCATAGTTAGGAGCAAAAGCTAGAATATCGTCAAATGTTTTTGCTTGGTGGACTTTATAAAGTTAGTTTTGTAGTAGTTTGAATGTGTTATTTACTAATAAGGTGAAAAACTGGATAATGTGTGTGTTTATTCCTAGATGTTATAAGGATACTGGCAAATTTTGAGAGCAATTTATTTCATAATCAAACTCCAAACCACACTTAACAGTCTTTTTCTTAATAAAGAGAAAAAAATTACCTTTTTTCTTGAGATTGCACTCAAGTTTATTAGTCCAATCAACTTCATATTCTATAGTTTTTCATCCTTTTTATTAATTAAAACACATACCACCAGGTTCAATAATGGAAGCAGCACAGAACCGGCCTTCATTCCAGACCTACCTTCCAAACATAGCCGCAGAACCGCCGCCTTCACCACTACATCGACATCACTCCTTCACCAGCCACGGCAGCCTCGACCGACGCGTCTCCGACCCTTACAGCCCCGACGTCGTCCGGAGGAAGAAAGACCTTAACGCGTCCAAACGTCACTCCATGCTAGTCGAGTCTAATCTGAGCAAGGAAGTGAAGGAGATCAATAGACGGAGCCACGATGTCACGATAGTCAAGAATCTGTCGATGGGTTGATGGGGTTGCGTTGAGTACTGATTGTGTTTTGTTTTGGTGGGAACGCACTATGCTTTTGATATTGACTTGGTACTTGCGAGCAGAACTTGTAAACCTGGAATGGAAAACCGATGTCAAGACATAAAGCTTTCGTTGTCATTTGGATCAAAATTTGATACTACTCGTCATATTTGGATGCAGAATTAAAATGCAGTGTAATAAATATGTGGCTGGTTTTTAACAAGGAGCCCTATGTGCAAAGCCATGTTAAAGTGCGTGCAAAGTGCACATAACCGTTTAACTAGTCATAATTTTATATATTTGAGCACATTATAGCATAGAATCGAAATCTAAATGATATTATGTGTAGATATTATAATACGTATGTTTTGAATAATATAATTTATATGGTTCCTTTGATTGCCATCGAAGAAAAGCCTAGTGTAGCTTAAAGTGTGAAAATTATTACAGCAGATAAAAGTTAATTTTATGTATCAAGATTTGTTTATGAGAAAAGTTTTTGAGACTTATTTTAATTAATGTTGAAAGTTTTTATTTTGTTAGATTCTCATATTATAGTTATTTTGATTAGACTATTTCCAGCGCAGACAGTGTTATAGTACACTTAATTCTGCAAATTCCATGCCACAGTGAGTTTGAGTTCATGTATGGCTCGAGATAGTTCTATAGAAGTGAATATTGTTTTAAGTTGCTATATTATGTATAGTTCTTAATGTCCAATCATTATACCTATATTTTACGGGGACAGTTGAGTAAAATTGTCTATTACGCCTTTAGAGTTTAGTTGGAAATTATTTATTAAATACTAACTATACATTTTAATGTTTAACACAATATGATAAAGAAATTCTAGTAAATAGCATTTTACTTTTAAAAATAATTAGTCTATAATATAATGCTAGTTGGTTAGATTTGCACAAGAGCTTACTATATTGTATAAAAGCTACCAGTTTAGACGATTTTCTCAGTGAATGTGTTAGATTCAAAAATATAGTGAAGCAAATAATATTTATTTATTTAGTTTTCGGCTTTTACTGTACTAGTGGTGGGCAAAGGCCTCTCTTTTCGCCTGTTATTCTTATAAACATAGATAAATGATAACATTTTAAAATAATGTTAAAATTGTCGTGTTTTTATGTAAACACTTAACTATTATATAACAGTGTTTATGTTTAGTTTAACTTGGTGTACATTCCTTTGCCATAAACCCTCATTTAGTTGACGTATAATAGTTTATTCTCAATTTCAGCCCACGGACGTCCACAGTTGGACCTAGGCCTTCCATTTTGATCGCCACCATGACCGGTCCTGCGCTTCCGCAAATCAGCGGCTTCCCGCAACCTTCACCAGGTCATTTTATCTCCACCTTGTAGAATGCCTACGTTTCGCCTTCTGGTACGTGGCCACTCGAGCTTATGGCCCCAACGGCTATAGGTTCTGCGACTTATGTGCCCTGCCAACTGCCACTTGAGCTTCTGAGAGTTATGTCAGTTACCTTGGTTCTTCTCTTTTCTGATTCGATATCGCAGAGGCTCGAGCATAGCTCTCTCCACTGCTCTCTGTGGGACCTAGAGCGAGAATGAAGTGAGGCTCATAATAAAGCACTACGTTTGTGCCATATGTCATTACTGGCAGGCAACGCTTTCTGGTCAAGATTTTTGATTTTAGATTGCGGTAGATCGGACGAAAATACACCAAGAAGCTTTCCGAACGCTGCTGTTCCGAGCTACATTCCGCGATTGACCTCTTCTCAGAAGTTTTCAAAACTTTTCTGGGCACACAGAACGCTCACATCCATAATATTTAAGAATTACTTGAACTATAGTTAACAAAATAATCATACAGCTATAAATTTGCCATAATATAATAATGGTCGTATTTATCAAAATTATTTCCTAGTTTGTTTCTCCCTTAAGCGAAGTGTCCACTGGCAAGCTTCTGCATTTTCATGCAGAAGTCTATTAACGAATGTTCTCACCACAGAGCTGTATCTGTATCTGCTCCGTGGTTTCCACTGACTGCTATTTTTCCATTTGCATACACATGGGGCTTGCAGCAAGTTCGGCAAGCCACTAAAGACTTAAGGCAGAAGCCCACTTGCGCGAGCGTTTACACGTTGGAGGTTACTTGCGCAAGTCAACTTCCGCAAATTTTATTGTCAGTGGACATTTCGCTTTATGATTATGATTGATCTCTATTTTATTATAAATGGTATTTATTTATCTAAAATTTAAGTAACTAACAATTCTAGTAATAATAAATTAACATATCGTTTGTGCTAGGCTTGCGTTACGAAATAGTTATTTTAAGCTGAGTGTAGCATTGCAATATTAAACATAACTTTTGAATAGTTATCACCATATTTGTGTATTGTCTGAAAATTGTACTCATTTTAGTGTAAAGACGCAAGCTTTGAAAATGTACTCGTAGTTGTTCTGTAGTAAAATCAAGTAGTTACAGTAACCAGGGCTTTTTAAATAAGCAATCTGAAATAGGTAGTTAGCGCAATAGAGTGAGTTGTATTGGCGAGGTGTTTTAGTCTGTCATACGAGAAATAAACATTTTTCAGTGATAATATAATGTCTTTTAGTTTAGAATAGCTATACTCCGTACGGGTATACGGACTTCTCTGCATGGATAGATTTTTTTTTATTGCACACTTTACGAAACAATTAACAAATAAAATAAAAATTACAGAAACTGTAACAATTGGCGGTCTTATCGCTTAACCCTTGGTATGCGCAAAGGGGTCGTGAACCTGTATACGTCATTTGCGGCAACATGGCGCGGTTTTGAAGCGCAATGTAAAATGTTTGGTAGATGTATTAGAAGTGATATTATTTGGTAGTTGTATAACCAATGTAACTTTTTACGTTATATTTTTTTTTACGATTTCTGTACCTGTCATGGAAACAATTAACATTTTCAGTATATTCTGTGACACATTTTGTATTTATCTTTTACTTCTTATAAATTGAATGTTCAGGTTATATATAGAAATAAAAATCACTACAATTCTAGTACAAAATCACTGATAAACTATTACGAAAATCACATAACACTTCAAAAAAAACCGCCTGTGTGTTCATAGTCCAACGAACTTTCATTTCACTTTCAACAACTAAAGAAGCAGTATTTTCTTGTAAACAAGTGTGTTGTTAGTTGCACACATATTATTTTCGGCTTAGAAACTGTTTACAAAATTCAAGAAGTCTGAACGATCTATACTTTATGGAAATTACTGTGTGATGAAGTATACAAAACGGGCTTTTAGTCTATGGACACACGGTAATACCACCCACACAAAATAATTTAGAAAAAGGCAAAGTAAACAGAGATAAAAGTTTCGTACATCTTTCATTTAGGCGCGTATGTGTGTGTATATGCTGTCAAGTGTCATCTGCGGAAGCACAGATCAGTGCTCCGATAGCGATGCTTCAATTGCGTAAGCGCTGATCAGTGCCATTATACACGAAGTTTTATTTTCTAGTACTACATACTAAATAATAATATAATAAATAATGCTGGACATATTTATTATTTCTTACTTATTATTTCTAGTACTACTGCTTCTAGTTCGACTTAATTTCTCGTAAAATATATGAATAAAAGAAAAGTGTACTGTTTTTAAAATGTTTATTTGTAATCAAAAACTAATAAAGAACCTTAAAATATTAACAAATGAGTAATATTAATTTACATGCAGAAAATGGTTGAAGTTTTATAATTAAAACTTAAAACAATGTAAAAGAAAATTACAATCAAGTAAAGTAGAAATAAATTAAAACTAGTACATATTTTCAATTGAAACAATTGAGCTAACTGCAGACTGTTGCAAACAATCTACAGGGATGGCAAGTTTGATAACTATAATTTTATAATAAAATTACAATGATTTTAATAATAATTTTATAATTATAATGTTTATTTTTATTTAAGAAATTACCCGAAGTCTTCCGGAACCAGTTCTCTCCAACACAACCTCGTTGTTTCCGAGAGACAGGGACCCCTGTCACCCAAAGTGGACCCCACTTCGAACCCTCTAATTAGGGTGTTGTATGGGGTGCTCGGAGCATCCATTGTAACTGTAAGAAAACAAGAAAATAAATATAATTTACTTTAAAAAAAAAATTAAGCCAAACATAAAAAACAACTACCTTACGAAAAATACTAAATTGACTATAAAAATAACTACCTTATATTTGAATCACACTTGCTTATGTACTACCTCCAACATTATAATTATTTTAGAAACATTGACCAAATCAAACAGACTACCAATGAAAACAAAAAAACAACAATACAGAACTGTCATCGCAATTTACGGGAATTGCGATGACAGTTCTGTACACCTACACCGAAAACCGCCATCTTGACTTACGTATGTGTGGGTGCGATAAAGCTCGTTGTGCAAAAAATAACGTTTCTATATAATAATTTACTACTTGTCGCTTATTTCTGCTGTATTTCTATATTCTCAAATAAATTATTATTATAATGAACACCTACTTATAATATGAAAAGGGTGTAAAACCACCAAAACAAAATTTTCAAAAAAACCTTTACGTACGACAAAACTTTTGGTGATAGAAAATTATAATTTGGTCACGAATTATTGTATTGGTATATATATAATAGTTTGGTATTGAGTAAAGAATAATAAAATGTAGTAATAACTTACCTTTTCCTAGATTATTCCGCGAATAAACGCTAAAATTGCTGAAGCACTTTGCGCCGACCGGTGTCCAAATGAAGTGGTCATAGGACTGTTTCTAAAGATTTCAGTCAACGAGTGAATGAGTCTCTGGGTTCGTTCAATTAGTTGGGAATAGGAAAATAAAGAACTTTAGACCCTAGTGTAAAGAATTTGATGTCAAAATCAAGTTAAAGTGTTGTAGGTACTCTGTGCACTGATCAGCGCTTATGCAAATAACATAGGGAGCACTGATCAGGGCTTGCGCATATCAAAGCTTAAGAGCATAGGTACAATCGAACTTCAAAAGCTAAGTAAGGGGCATCATTGCTTAGTTATGTCTGTCTGCTTACCCGATACCCTCTTCTTCTGAGCACAGGGGTGAACATGATTACATAAACCTGTTTATTTAGAAATGCTGCAGCAACATGATAACGAAATCTGATAATAAATAAAGTGCCGATATATAATGAAATATACCTATAATAAAAAAGTTAACCTTTTGAAGGATCGGATCACTGCCATCTTTTGGTCATCGTACAACTTTTTTACCGCCATCTCGTGTGGAGTAGCTGTATCATTTAGTTCAAAAAAGTACGGATAGATGTCACTGCGTACTAAAATGCACCGCTGTGGTTTGATAGTAGAGCCTAGTACATATAGTAGGTATTATAAAATCTGTGGTAGAGCAATTTTTATAAGTGACAAATACCTATATCCACCTATATCGGTAGGTAAGTAAAGTATACAACCGCTAATTGAAAAATCATTAGATTTTTCAATTAGCGGTTGTATGAATATAAGGTAGGATCTATCTATTTTATGGAACAAATTATTTTCAACCATTGGATAAAGACAAGTTCATAAGATAAGTTAAATTGCAAGCAAGTTCTCACATTCATCTACAGGCTGGGGCAGGTGCGTAGCAGTCAGCTGTGTGGTTGACCTCTACACGAAGGCCGCACACCCTCGCGAAAGCCGTGTGAACGGAAGTCACCTGCCGTTGCTTAGCACGCGAAGGGTGGTTTACATGGTAGGTGTTTAATCTTAGACTTGTGGGATTTTCGTGCCGGTTTTAAAAAGATCTGAGGTAGAGTCAGTAGGTTGAAGCCTATTCAAGAAGGATTGTCGTGATTGCTTATTGCGATCAGTGTCATTGGTACGTTTCTTATTAAATGTTGGTGTGTTGACAGCAATAGCGACGCAGTCACGACATGACACCAATCCTTCCAGAACAAGCCAACACTCAAAATTGTGGAGCATGCATTGTTAATTTACAAAAACGCGTTAAAGTACCTTACCTCTTTACACTTAAGTAGACCTACATGTAAAAAAGGTTTTGGAAGTCAGCTTTCCAAAAAAACTTTATATGCTCTTCAGCAATATTGATGTTGACTGTACCTACTGTTCTTTATTTTTTCGAAGTTCTAAGGATAGGCTTTTCCTTACGGATCCATATGCGTGAAGAGCATTTGCCCGTAAAAGTCATGGTTCATAGAGCATAGCCCCCTTCGAAGTAACTACCTACCTACAAAAGCAGTGAGGAGGGTGCACATTTTACTTGCCAACAAACAACAGACTATATAATATAAAAAAATATATACTTAGATCTTGTAAAATAGGACTAAAAGTTGGCTATAAAGAAAAATACTTGAGATATTGCATATACTGAATTGAATTGAAATGCGCACTAACACGCATTCTTATGGAAGAATTATGACACCGCATCACCAAATATTACCTATACCTGTACATGTGTTTTCTTACATTGTTTACAATAAATATCTAGGATTCTAGAACCGAGCATATAGGTCTATACTATATATATATATATATATGTAGGTGTAAAATATTTTATTTATTTATAGACTCTCAGCAAGAAATCACAACGCATGAAATATTAACATAACAAAGTGGTCTTAGGTCTAGTGGTTTCTAGGTTTCAGGGTGCCACAACGTGATACTAAATAGATACTTCGTTTCTAGACCGGGTGGTGTGGAAGCCTGTCTGCCAAGATCTGTAACTTTTCTATATTCTATAGAAATAAATGAATTATTATTTTGCCCTGCTATAGGACGGCACAGGCTGATAATTATAGCTTCTTCTCGCGGTTCCGCTTACTCTTTTCCCAAATAAAAAGTAGCTTAATGCTTATCTAAGTCAAATCTCATCTTGTTCAGGCTCTGCAGCTGTGGTGAAGATTTAGGTAACAAACATATCTTTACATCTTCACTTCACCCACAAACGTCTTTATCAAACCTATAAGTAGCATTAATACTTATGTATTCTTCGAAAAGATAAACAGACATTTAAATAAAAATATTATAATAATATTATTATAATCATTTAAATTGACGTTTTTAACAGAAGTTTTCATACGTCTAAGTTAATCGACAAAGCTGTTAATTGTCCGATAATATTTTAAAGAACACCACCCTTAGATCTTGTTACGTGTTCTTATTACGTAACAAATCATCGTTAATCATGATTTTATTGTCTTGATATTCTACGTAAGTAAATAATAAGGCACTATTCAATCAAGATTATCTAATAGAGAATGGATGTTGTAAAAGTTAATAATGTCGGAAAAAATTACATAACTAAAATGAATTATAGATTACCTTACATATCTGCAATCGAAGCATCAGTCTGTAGTGAAAGTGGCCCTGTTACACCTTACCATTGTTGTTCTGGCATCCTTGTCACGATCTTCGTGCATCAACTTACTTTTAATTGCAGATTTAGTTTGATAATCACCATGATTAAAAGTGACGGTAAATAACATCATGGTGTTGTGTAGGTAGTAGAGTGAACGTAATCTTCACAGCTTTTCTCTTCATTAGAGTTCGGTACCATAAAAGGAAATGAAACGTCAAGGGCCAGTCGTACTCGCGCATCGAGGGTTCCGTATAAGACATTGCTTCTTGCCAAATATCATGCTTCTAGGTCAACGGGAAACATCCGAAGCACCAAATCCTATAGATATGGTACGATGCTAAAATTAATATTTATTTTTTGTGAATATAGCTTTATTTCATGGCCGGTTTTATTTCAGAGGCATCTAGATTTTGGCCATTACCGTCAGCTACCTTATGGGGACAGAATAGGGCGACGATTAATAAATATAATCCAGATCGTCGACCTAGGCTTTTCACGAAGGTTTATTAAGTGTTTATAATTCTGAAGTGATTATATTATTTTAGTTAATTTAATCAAAAACAATTTACATCATGTATGAGTATGGTACATAATCAAATTAATTGTATACATATATATGACCTCCATGCACTGATATTAAAATTAAACACAGAAAGTGTAAACCACAACACACATGACGCGACGCACGCCTCGAATTGACTCATTCAGTCAGTTCCTACCTATTAGGAACCGAGAATAACCGGCTCAGACAGTCGGACAGACTGATGCTTTTTGTTTGTTTATGGCGAGACTGAATATCTATATTTGCATGGCGGAAGGGGTGAAAATCTGGTTGTATTTGCGTCATTTTGGCCACCTCTACATTTTGCAGAATTTGAATTCAGAGCCGGTTTACAATCTCTAATTGACAGAATGCATTGCTTTAGAAATATTTCGAAAGCAATGAATTCTATCAATTAGAATTTCATCTATAGAGACTGAGGCTTACGGACAAACCGATGGTCAATCTATGATGGCTAATCGATGGTCAGTATATATATATAGTAGATTAAGTATGTAAACAATGTTTTAATATAAATAAATGCAAAAAAAATAGAAATAACGCTTTATATTTGACTAGCTAGGTACTAGTTTTGTAAATAAAAAAAATCATTATTTACTTTATAGTTTATTACGAATCACAAACTTACCCAGGTTTTTTTACTTGTATGAGTGAGCCTAAAAAAATAAAAGTTATTAATGATATCTGATCTGTTCTGATGAAATCTGAAATCAGTCAATACAAAAATAAAGCCAAAGCACCCCGGCTTTATTTTTGTGTTGTCACATGTCCCGGTGAGTCGCGTTAGGGGGGTAGGTAGTCGCATAGTATACCTACAGTATATAGATATATATTTATGATGACTTGTCGGATTTTTTGTAAAAAAGCCATTTGTATAAAATGAAACATTTTGTATAGGTTTATGATTATGAAAAATATAGTACAAAATGCTATTTATTTTCTTTGGCACTTTATTGTGTTTACTTTATTTAGGAATTGTCTATATTGCGTATACATATTTATGACATTCTTTTTTGCATGCATTAGTAAGGGGTTGTCTTGACTAAAATTAATAGTTATTCGATGGTATACAATTATTTGACTAAAAAGTTTATACATTATTATGATAAACTGTATACCGCGTTTTGACAAGTAATAAATAAGACAACATAAATTGAAAAATTGTGTCGTATACTTCTATGTGAAAGGTTCACATATACATAAATGTGAAATTTTGGAAGTGTACACACGTACCTGTGCAGCTGACTGTACCTATTTTATTTTTGGGTAAGGCCGTGCTGGGCATAGAGACGGAAAAGGTTCGGAAAAAGTTGTTGCCTATTTTATTTTTGTTAATTTATTTAACCATCTCTACATTTGTCAGATTTTTCACGTCGAAAGCTAGTTTCAAAGTCTTTCAAAAGTCAAAGACCCTCATTTATCGAAAACAATACCTACCTTGACTAAAATTAGAATTAAAAAACTATCCGCCATCTTGGATTTAAAAACAACGCATATTCGTAATCTACGTCCTCGAGTTAGTCGAAAACGACACTCTAGTAATATTTGAAATAAAAATATCCGCCATCTTGGAATTAACCTATAATACGAAATTAGCGAGACCAGAACCCTCCTAGTTTTCTACCGACTTATTTATTAGGTGGGTAGAGTACTGACTTATTTTTCCCTACATGTTCATGAATATTAAAGTCACACCACACAATTATCCCCTTGATGTTTCTGTTTCAAATGTCAAGTTTTTTTATCCATTCAGAGACTAGTACATTTGAGCCTTATGCTGCAGCGAATAAAGTCCACGAGTTTTTATAATGACCATATTGTGTGCGATAATATGTCATCATCATTATCACGAACACGACAGTCAGGCACGATTTTCTTTAATCTCGTCGACTTCTCACGGTGAAGGTGGCGATGTTTTTATACACGTCTTTCACATATTTCTAGCTAACCTAGGAGTTGCAGTTCCTAAGCAATTCTCTTCTGGACGGATTATATGCACACAGTAACTTCTGCAAAAGAAATGAGAAGGCAGAAATAATCTCTCGGTGCGTGTCTGACCAAACCATGTGTAGCAAGTAGGTTCAAAATATCACTTTATTTCCGTGTCAGTATTGAATTTTTAAGAATTTTACCTTTTCTAAGTGTACATTTGTTGTATCTATGGAAATAATGAGTTTTTGATTTGATTTGGTAGGTTAATTTATTAGTTGAAATCATTCGGAACCTAATTTCTTAAAGGTACTCGTAATTTACACTTATTATGACCAAACGGTCAAACGGTTAAACGGTCTACTAGACTCTGGCAAGTTTTTAGATTTATTTACTTACTGTACACATAGTAATTTGTGAAAAGTAAGTGCAAACATGCCACAAAGCACGTTTTGTACCCAGTTCTGTGGCCCACCAATTTAAGTTTTCAATTTATTTTAGCATATATGTATATTTATTTTAGACCTAATTACATATTCGTTAATATAACTATACCTACCTGTGTTTTTATTATCCAAGTAATTAAAATGTCCAGAACGACAAGTCTTGAATCTAAATTGTATTATACCTACTTGTTCTTTGCTCTAATTTTAATTTTATTGTTACCCTCAGATAGCGATAATTTGTTCACAAATAGGCTAAAACAATTAAAAGCCAGCGTTTCACGATTTCATTCCGATACCGAGTCCACTCTAAATACCATTTGATACCATCTTCGACCACTTAACGGCTTTATAGCCCTTTTGTTCTCAAATGGTTGCAAACGGTTGTCGACGTCGAAGAACTGTTGGATCCATTCATTCATTATGTAAGTGTCTAGGAAGGATGAACATAACAATCTCTACTTCTGCTAACGAACAGGGGCCCAATTCTGCTAACCAATCGCTTTACTATGACGCAGAATCGTCCTTAGATGAAAGAAACTACCTACATAGTGTCTTATGTTTTTCTGTTATTATTATCAGTTTTTGTTAAGTTTTCATACATCGTCTTTGTTTACTTGTAATATCTTGGATTCTAGAGTATAGCAAAACCACGACTAATCAAATGCGGATACTAAAACTATTAACCTGAATATACCTCAATCGCTGCTATTGAGTTTGCAAAGGAATGCGCTTGCACACTACTAGGGTTGCCAGATGTCGGTGAGAGGGGTTTTGACAAATATTAATATCTCCAAATTCTGGGGAAGTTGGTGCTTCAGTTTTCAGGTGATGCTGCACCATCAAATCAAGGTTACTAAATCCTTACAATACAGGGTTATTCTCTGGCACTGCGTGAACTGCAGGTTCTGTCCATCATCACGAACACAGATTTAAATGGAAGTCGGAGATGGGTCTTAAGAAGTTCATTGGGTTTCGGGCATTATTTTGTATGGGAGGTGATTGACATAAAATTTTAAGAATTAAGACCTGGTGTCTTCACAAACGTGTTCGTGATGAATGGGCAGAACCTGCAGTACACGCAGTGTCAGTGAATTACCAATAACCCTGTATAATTCAAATAACATTGCAGCGCACCAGAACAGACCTGGAGAAGTTTCTCACATTTTCTGTCATTTGATATTCTTTTAACGGATAAACACGTTGTCGTGAATTAGAAGCGCAAAACTCTCGATCAAGACACTTTTGAAACAAAAATAACCGATAGGTGTGCCACAAACAGGCCAGGCGGCCATGTTCTTATCAAGACTCCCTTCCTACTTCGCAAACACTGGTTACATCATCGTAGAGGCTTAAGATGAGTGCATAGCCTCTAAGTAGGTCCTAGTTGGGTAAGTAGGCAACATGTAGCAGGCCCTGAAGTGGCGTAACGAGGAAAACTGGTGCTCACGCGTGTTGATAAAGATAAGATTATCATGGTTGTGATAGATATACTAAAAATTGGGGATGTCAAAAACGTGTTCTTTTTATTTACTAGTAGGTATACACATTTTGCTGTGTGGTGCCTTAGAATTTGGTGGCTTAGAATTTGCACCACCCCAACTCTTCCCGCAGGTGTCGCGTAAGAGTACGACTAACGACGTACGACTAAGGGATATCCACCGGGGGTGGGCAGCAGCGCCCCTGCAGAACAATAAAATTCTACCAACGAACTGCGATCCCCAACCCGCATGCCCAGCGTGGGGTTTATGGGCATACCTCCTGGTGAGATAAAATCCAACAACGTACTTTTCAAGGGGAGGCCTGGGTCCAGCAGTGGACCAATATAGGCTGTGGAGGTGTGGAGGATACACATTTTAGAATAAATTAACAGTCTAGCCATAGAATTGGCGGATGGGTGTTTTAGTTTTAACTTATTTTTATAAAAATTTATTACTAAAAAGGTGCTGTCCATTGGCACTTCTTTAGGGTTTCGAAGATCGGAAATCGGTTTTGAAACCCATATGGTGTCGCTTTTTCTGTCATTTTTCCTTCTTTAATATCTCAGCAATTACAGCAGCAAATAACGTGAAATTTAAAATAATAATACATTTCGTGCGCCTGTACAGATTAAAAGAAAAAAAATAAAAATAAATGAAAAATGAAAATCAGTACAAATTGTGATTTCGAAATTTTAAAAGATACCTACAATGTCAAGTGGGGTATCAAATGAAAGGTGTCAGTGTGTACATTTCAAAACAGTTTTACAGTTTTTGAAATTTCTGTAGGTTTCATACTTTTTGAAATATTTTGAAATAAGGGTAAGGACCAAATTTTTTGCATTTTGTGCGAGGGAACGATGTCACATTACTTTGAAATCATAACATAAAAAAAAATTGTTAACTTAGGTGAGTTTTAAGACTTGATTACTAAAGTTTAACTTATTGTGCACCCTGTGCCTAATTCAAATAAAGATTTCTTTCACTAGATTTCTGTAAAATTCATTTTAGGAAAATGAAGATACTGAATCCATTTTCGATTTTCATACAAAATGTGAATGTCACATCTCCGACTCCTCTAGGTTATTGCAATTTTATTCTAAAAATAATAACTTTCTCACGGACTTTCTGTTTTATTTATAGTCACCAATATATAATCTTTACGTTTTTATTATTAGGATCTCGTTAAACATTATAGTTTATTAATAATAATAATCATAATGAGTGTCACAAATTTCGTTCCGTTGTGCGATTCAGTTGTGCGACAGCATAACTCGAGAACTTGGCAATATTGGATAACAAATAATGCTTTATTGCAATGGCAACACCGTCATCTGACTTGTGACTAAATTCAGGCCAATTCCGCCATGTTGTTTTTCACTCAGTTGAAAAAACGTGTTTGAAGTGCACGCGTACCATTAAAAATCCGGATTTTCTGTAAGACTTTTAAAGTGTTTTGTGTTAACTTTTGCTACTTTGCATTATTGATTCTATGAGCTTATTTTGTCTACTATTGAACAACTCTGATGAGTATTCTTATAGGTGTTTATTCTTTGCAGTGAGAATCGTTTATTGCTGGGTCGACGAACGACACGAAATTGTGCGACGTGTCACAACGGAACATTGTAAAGATAGGTACACAATATTACTTCATGTAGGTCTTCATTATCATTTAGGTAGTACAATATGTATTATCTGTGATATTAAAATTAATAAATAGTGGTATATATATAATTTTTTTCAATATATAATATTATCAAAATGCATATATTACACTAATGTCCGTTGTTTTTTTTTACCCACAACATCCCAATCTATAAAGTAATAGGTAAGTAATAGAATAATTAAACTAAGGAAAATCATAACTTAGGGTTTTAAGTAAGTATGTACCTAATTTATTTTTCCAAGGTTGAGAAAAATATGAATGTAATTAATTATGCTAAACATTGTGATCATTTTTAGACCCATGTACACTAACCTTAACAAATTCCGTTGTGCAACATTTGCTCCGTTGTGACACTTTCAGCTATGATTTCCGTTGTGCAACGATGCAAAAAATTTGGTCCTTACCCATAAGTCGAAAAAATACCCACTTCATATCTCCGAAGTTTACAGAGCGATCCATCTGAAATGTATGTCGCGTTTGTAGATATGGATCTATATTTTACAGGAAAAGTATAGAGAAGTCTTGAAGTAGACAACTTTTGGAAAATTTTTCAAAAAGGGCATAATTTTCAAAAGGGGTGCTACCTCACCGAGTGGGGTAGATATGAAAGGTATTGGTTTGTACATCTCAAAACAGTTTTTAAAATTTCTGTAGGTTTAATACTTTTTGAAATATTTTGAAAAAACTCGAAAATTTTACTATTACCCTGTATTTTCCGAAGTTTGCAAACCGATACATTTGAAATGTGTACCCATAATTTTTTGGTATTCATCAAACAGTGGTATAGGTACTTGACAACCGTTCGGAACCCTCGGCGCGCGAGTCACTCGCACTTGACGGATCTTGTTTATTGTCTCTATACACTGGGGACACGGGGAAGACATTTGGACACTTGGTGTCCTTTGGAACGCAACGTAGGCTACTACAATCTTTGGAACGTAGGCTGCTACTATCTAAAGTAGTTCTTAAATCTGAAATGTTGGCGGTTAACAAGCGTCGCGTCGTAAAATTTGGTAAATTTAGACATTTGTGAAATTTCTATTTATGTTGTGTACCTATGAATAATATTCATTCATTCACGACCAAACATTTTCGGCTGCCTGCAATTATGTAGGCCGACCGTCGACCGCCGACCGTCTCGTGACTACATTACAAAGCCTTCTCTACTTCTACTTCCATCCCTGTGCAGTTACTCGTTGGCCCGGCCGAGTTATCACTAAAGTCGTATGTGATCACAGATTTGACAGCGACAAGCTAAGCGGCAAGAACCGCCAAGACAGTCCAACTCTGACTAACTCGGTTTATTTTTTACACATAGGGCTCTTGTACACACACGTTTGTTTCGTCGTAAAAATCCATGTTTAATTCGGCGTGAGTAAGCAGTGTTTTCTCGTCGTCAGTGTTGTATGAGTATTATTAGATATTCTAAGGTCACCATGTAAGCTTGTAGACTGCGCCGCCGCCGTGCCTACGGCAAATTAACCTTCTGTCGATTTTTACCGCGAAAAAACCAGTGTATCAACCAGCTTCTATAGTATATGGCAACCGTGCCTACTGACGGCGAATTAATCGTAGATTTTTACGGCGAAAAAAACGTGTGTGAGCAAAGGGCCTTACTGTTTCCCTGCGTATGCATATACCGAACACGAGCGGTGCATTGCTCCCGTCGATCCTCCGTATTGTGTCACATGATCCGTGGCTTGCGAGAACGATTTAAAACGGAATGTTAGGTACCTACTGCTTTCGGGAAATTTTATTTGGATCAGTATTGATCAAGTTAAGGTAGGTAATCATTTTTGTAGACAAGAATTCCTCTATTGATCATATCTTTTTCAGGAAAAAAATAACATAGGTTTCTACTTTTTCACTAGTACAATGATTTCCCTATTTCTTTCTGACATACGTTAAAGTACTACATCAGCCCAAGTCACGGTGCGAGCGATTTCTTCGCCTATCATAAAAATGCTGCTGAAAATGTACTAAGCAGACCTGTTTTATAGAAAATATCCGATTATCTCTAGGGGATAAAAAAGCTTGGGACGGGATTTGCTCCAACTCGAAAAATAGCAAGTAACAGGCTAAAGGTTTCCTCGTCGCTTCTTTTCTTTACATTTCTACATACAGAAGCGACAAATATAAAAAATATCAGTTTATTTCCGTGTCAGTGTTTCATTATTAAGAATTTGACCTTTTCTAAGTGGACATTTATTATTTATTGTATTTAAGGAAATCAAGAGTTTTTGATTTGATTTGATCAAAAATATTTAACTATGACGGGTTTTGAATTCGAAGAATGTTTTCGAGAATTAGCTTTAATCTCGCTTACATGTACAAAAAATTAATAAGACAAGGCTTAAATCGTGTTCGTATGAAACTTATATACCGCTGTCAAACTAGGAAAAATAGTTGCTCACTATCCGGTAGAGGCGCTGCAAGGCGCCAAATGTATGGATGTCGAATCGAGCTGGTACTATCTGGTATCCGCTGGTACTAGGGTTACAGATAACAGATGGGCAATCTTTTGAATTCGTTCTTTTGTTTAGAATTTTTTCTTGATTCGAGATGAGTCTAGCAAATATAACATATTCATCATTTACATGTTACCTACATATGTTGTAATCATGAATCATAACGACTAGGTATAAAATTTCCATAATCTGTTCATCAGAGAATCTCACACAAAAACGCACGCCACACCTCGGTTACCAGGCGCCCAGACAATGCAGGAGGTCTTCCGTCCGCGGGAGCATACAACAATGGCCATTGTGGCCGCTAGCATTTCACCTACAATTACATACATTATAGTACATGTCATACTCTCAATACTGTTTTCACATTAGCTCTTCATACATAACATAGGCGCTCTTAGATAGTTCGATATTATTTTAATTGCTGAGTCTAGAAGCGGATCATTTGTTTCATGATGATTGATGAGTCTGTCTATCATAAACAAATGAACCGCTCTACTAGATTAGTAGTAATAGACGGTAGGAGGGATAGCTCTTAGAACAATATTTCCAGCATTTCGCAAAATAAAATGAAATGTGAAGAGTTAGAAGCAGATACTCTACCTTAACACATTCACTGCCCCGCCTCAGCAGCAGTGCGACGCGACGACACGACACACAATATCATTGGGCGGCGCGGCGTTAAAGTGATAAACCTCTACGTTTTATTTTATACTAAAAATTCGACAGAAGAGCTTTTCTAAAAGTTGGAACCGTACCGTGTCGGCTGCTGTAAAAGAGTTGATGCAACCCATAACATAAACTTTTCATTACTTCTTCTGTTGAGCAAATGTGTGAAGCGTTTTGTGCCTCGGAAACAGTGAACTTCTTTATGGTGGAAAGTTGTGATATGCTTACAATAGTTATTATACCTAGGAATGAATCGTAGCCATTCGTAACCCATCACTTGAACATGACTTTCTTCCATGACTTTCTTCCAATACGGGGTTGGGTTGTCCCTAGCTTACTGCTACGCGTGGCAAGCCGTTAAGTGATTTGAAGTAATGCTGCTTATCTATTGATCATCGTTGTTGGGTTGGATTTCAGTAGATAATAGGAGCAAGGGCAAGCGGAAGCAATTTTTTTATAATATTTATAAATAAAAACCTTTTGCTCGCTGTCTCTTGCTGTCCATGGAAAACACAATATTATGTCATCCGACTTCGATAAGATCGTTTTCTTGTGTTACGTATTTATCTTTTTAATCCTAACACAAAAGTATTTTTAATTAGTTTCTGCGGAAAGTTTTAAATGTATATTATTTATATCCCATGGGAACTAATTTATGGGATAAAACGTTGCCTATGTTATAATCAGGTGTAGAACTACATCTATGCAAAATTTCAGCCCGATCCGTGCAGAAGTAACAAAAACATCAATCCATCCAAACATCCAACCTTTCATATATATAATTAGTGTGATATTAATATTTTTGACGACCTCTGTGACGTAGCGGGCGTTGGTCCACCTGAAACGAAGGATATTGCGGGTTCGATTCCCGCCTCGGGACAAATGTTTGTACGATCTGCAGATATTTGTTCTGGGTGTTTTTCTATGTATAAAAATTATCTATCTTTGTAGTATAATGTAAACAAACTCTGCTTAGCTTAGGACAATTCACACAACATTGTGAATTGTCCAGAAATATTAAATATTAATATTATTTATTTTATATTTATGCTAGTTTTAAGGTATGGACTATGGACTGTAGAATAAGTTAAATAAGATCTGTAACTTTTTTGTAGTCAGATAAATGCATTTGTTATTATTATTATTAAATATTCAAGAACAATTACATAACAATAGTTTGCAGACCGGAAATTAATGTCACTTTTTTGGACTAAATTAAAGCCAACATTGAAACAGGAAATAATTTCACAGTGGTTTATTTTTTTATAGTTGAGTAGGCCATGAATATTTCCCAACTTTTAATGATTTGTGTAAATGGCTAATAAAAATCTTAAACGCTATTTGCTATACGTTACGACCCCTATAAAGTGCTAATTGGCGTCATAATATATTGCTTTGTCTTGTCTTCTAACGAGTGCCAATTAGCTCAGCTCAGTAGATGGGAAATAACTTTCCTCAGCATGGGAGTGTAGAAATGCCTGAGATTGTATCTACAAACAGGCACCCTATTCATCTGTTTGGTAGCAAAATGTCACTTTTTGCTTTGAAACTTGATCAATTCTGTACCTACTACTGCAGTGTCATAGAAATATTACCATTTTCTTATCCTTTGTTTGAGGGTTTGTATATTATTATTATCTGACCTTCCTGTTACTTGAAATTTTATCAATAAATGCTATGAAAGTATGAATTATGAACTAACTTCACGGTTAGTGAGGGTAGAGATTTCTCTTAAGCGAAAAGTCCGCCAATTGTCACATATTTTATAATATTTTATTTTGTATATTAATTGTTTCGTTACGTGTGCAATACATCTAAATAAATCTAAATTATATGCATCTAGAGGTAAATAACCAAGAGAATTATAGGAGAGCGGTGACAGCGAAACTGACGGGTGAGTGATCCAGGCTAGAATTTTATGTTGTTGAAGAAATCTTATGGAACGGGTAAGGGACTGAACTCTCTGATGATGATGAAATGGTGATAAAGCAATGATTGGTGATGAAGCAATCGTAATAGCACGGGGTGCTACTCCAGCTGACCTAAGTTGAACTTCTCTAATTGACTTAGTTAACCAGTATTTAGCCTACAGCGTTTTGAATTTACTAATCCACCCAAGCTATTGATTGTGGTGGAATAGAATCAAGCAGTGGGATCAAATCCACTCAGGCGATAGATTAGATGATGCTGCCACTGCCTCGATTCTGCTGTGCGTCTGGAATGTTTGCGCAGCACCACACAGACGGTTTCCTTGTATGCAAATGGTTACGCGCAAAAAAACAGTGTCCCTGATGCGCAGAGTATGGGACAGTCGCAACAGCATCCTGAGCACTGTGGCAGAGTGCCTTTCAGCTCCACTCTGGAAGTGCTTTGTGTGGAGGGTGATCAATGAAGGAATCAATAGGTTCTTTCATTCAGGTTCCATCGAAAAGCCGACGTTAATCAATCAATGAAATATCCTTGAGTGATTAGCCTCGGCTTTTGATCTTCTCTGCACAGTGCCTATTAGTTGTTGTGTTATTTTTCTATTTCATTTTATTTTATGTGTAAATGTGTAACTCGTAGATCTATGGACCCGCATGGTTGTTTGAAATAAAGCATTTTATTTTATTTATTAGAGTGGAACAATATATCGAATCTTAGTAATCCATCAATGGGTTAGCTCAGTGGATCAGAGTGGAAGAGTGCTCTATTCCAATCGAATGCTACTCGACTGTCCCACTTTCCTGGCTGCAGCCCATCCATTGTAGATCTCCAGTGACCCGGGACGACTGCAAGCGATCTGTTGATGTAACGCACTATGGTCTCTACCTAATGTTTCCGCCTTCGAAACCACAACGCTACATCAGAGAGAGTTGAGATTAGTTGGAAATAAGTCTTTGCCAATTCAAGAATACAGCAGGTGAGGTAGTCGGAAATAACGATGGATTGAATAAATCTATTATTATATTATTGCAATAAATTCACAAAGAAGTATTTTATGGCAGATGAGCAATTATCTTGCTGATTATCAACCCAAAAAGTGGTGGTTATCTAGGCAGTAGGTAAAAGTATAAATACATTGTACATATCCACTTTAAAACGATGAGGAGATTTACGCAAGTCTTATCGGTTCAATCAAGTCGATACATAAAAACAATGGCGACTTAAAACCCCGTATTAAAATATGTCCCTTTTTAATCGACTTCTAAAAAAAAGGTGGAAGACTATGTTGTTGAAAACATACATACAGTGTGTTTTTTCTATGTATGTCGATTTCTACGTTATTTATGGACCGATTTGGATGTTCTTTTGCAGTTGTATAGAGGTGATATCGAGGTGGCCCCATAAAAATGTATTCCCGAGGGATTCGTATTTATCACGCATAATGTAAATAACAGTTTAAAACTAAGGGATAGGAAGTCGGTTTTAAGATTTTTCGAAACAATCAAGTTTTAAAAACTCGGAGCCGCGTGCTAGTTTGTACTTACAACCTTCGGTATATCCGATTCGGGGGTATTTATCCGTTAGCCGTATTTTGAGGTCAAAAGCTGCATTCAATTCGTCTTACACATTATTGCAACACGAATGAAAGCCATTGTCTTTGATACCGATTACTCGGCTAGGGTTGCTGCAGGCCAGTTAAACTTAGGTACAAAGAAAAACTAATTTCGCTTCGACAAGAAACAACAACTTACAAAGAAAAAGTGATTTCGCTTTGACAAGAAACATGTGTATCTTATCTACCTTGCAACGAGTGAGGAAAATACCCTATCCCAAAAAAACTTCGGCGATTGCACATACGACAGCAAATACATTTGGCATACGGTTTTGGCCCGCGACACAGAGGTAGGTATGATAACTAGTTATCTTTATTATTTAATCTTAAGTCAAGCAAGATTAGACCGATTGCATAAAGTAGACAGTAGACCTCAACTTTTTTTTAATAACAGACTTCAATTTAACGATCAGTAACCTTTTTTAATCCCTTTCACACAATCTGCATAGGGATCCAATTTATCCACCGCACGCTATCGATCGAACACATCGATATAAATAACTATGATGCAGAGAAATATCGATTGTTATCACGGTATCGAGAAATCGATAAGATAATTGCACATTTGGAAGTAGAACAATAACTAATCTTGTAAGTAGGTACTGTTATTCGAAGATGGATTGGTTTTATCTGAGATTTTATCTCTACCGGGTTTAAAATGTTTTTTTCTTTGGCGCCAGTGAGCGAAGTGTGAGCCAAAGAGACACAGAACACAATATTGCGGGTTACTTTAAACACATATGCATACGTACAAATGTAAACACTTTTCTCAGTAAGTGAACTCTTTTATTTGAGAAATAAAAATCTTTAACCACATACTCCGGGTTCCCTTCCCGTTGCGAGGGACAGGTTGAAATTAAATACTCTAAATTATCACATAAATGCTAATTTTACTACAGCACTTCTATACATGCGAGATTTAGTGCAGATCCGAATTCCACCACAAAATTATGGCAATTTCTAGTATTCTAATTGTAAAGGTGTTTTCTAAACGCGGTATAAAAGTGTCAAAAGACACATACATCATGCGTAAACATATATCACGCGTTGTGGTATTCACGTTATGTCGTAAGGTTTCCACATGCAGAAAGAACTCGTTGTACCGGAAAACTGGGAAACAGATCCACTTTCATAATCCGACCCCTAAATGGCAACCAGAAAAGTGCAAGATTCCATCATGAGTAATGGATACCTGGGGCTGTAGAATCGATAACGGTTTCCATATTTTGTATGTGGTATTATAATTTTGTGGGGTTACATTCCCCTGCCTTGAAAAGCACGTAAAGCCGCTGATCCACCGGTCATGTCAGTCTGCCGTCTCATCGGATTATGAGAGTGACGGAATAGAGAGTGGACCCGTGTTTGCGGACACACTTGTGCACTATAATATGTCCTGCGCACATGGCTAGCCTCCGTTAACACTGGCTGCCGTGGACAGACTCGACACATCATCATCAACATGTGATATTGTTAGTTCATGTGATATTATATATCAGTATATTCTTTATTGACAAAGAAAATTATTCACAATTGAAACAATTAAGTTAACTGCAGACTGTTGCAAGCAATCTACAGGTAGCTCAACTGATCCATATCAATACCAGTCGGAAGCGTCCCCAAGACGCTGGCTGCATTGCCTCGCTGCTGTATGGCAATGCTGATGCGCTGCGCCTACTGTATATTGTAGTTAGTCACTAATTCACAACCTTCAAGGTAGGATATGAGCAAGACATGAGTCTACTAAGAAACGGTATTTTCCAGGAGATCCCTTTCAAGCCACTTTCACCTTTAGCTGGTGACAGCTGCCTGATAAACATAAGACAATGCTGTGTCGTACAATTTACAACATCTCGATAAAAGATAAAAGTCGTGCAGATGAAAACGTGACAAGAAATTATGATAAATTTTTACTGCAGAGTAAAGTTTAAAGTAAGGGTCTATTTTGTTTTTAAATAGTCTCTTTCAGAGAGAGAAGAGTAGAGACTGTATCCAGGTAGAGATTTATATTGTTTAATAGTATAGAGGGTGTTAGTCAAACTAGTACATAATTAACACAATACTGATGAAGGTCATTTACCTACTACCACAAATAAATTTTCAGTGAACAAACCAAGCCGCAAACGATATTTATTTCCTTACTAGTAATGCCTTATTATTGTTGTAAGCCATCCCAAACATGGCGATCTCTTCGATGCGCGCCTCCCCTCCTCGTCCCACCTGACGGCGACACAAGGCAACCGCAGTCAATGACCGTGCCGCCATAATAAAGCAATATATTAGGTACGATCAAATAAAATTTAAAATTGTAAAAAAAATCGTTTGTTCTGCTTGCTTTGTTCACTAAATATTAATAAGAATAAATAAGAATTACCTGCTTCAGTATTGTGCACTAGTTTGACTAACACCCTGTATAGTATAAATAGGTACACTAGGTAGTGCATAGGTATGCTTTTGACCTTAAATTATAAGAGTCATATAAAATAAGCTCTAAGTGTGGAGATTGTAGTAAAACATCCTTTGTTTGGTAAGGTACGTTCAGCTATGGACGTTTGTGTGCTGATAGGAGTTATAAAAGGTCCGCTTATTTTTTTTTTACTTATGACATCCATACTTAATCAATCAATCAATCAATCAAATTCATATATTTTGCGAAACATGGGTTACAGGGATGTTAGTTTAAAATAGAATGAGCACAACCATGATTAGCTTTGCAGCATGCAGAGTCACTATAAATGTATATATAAATAAATACAATGTCTTACTCTCCACACAGCTGTAGTGTGCGCCGCATAGGCGTTTCGTTTGAAAAAAAACATGTTACGGCTATGATAAGTCACACAGATGTGTGTTTTCTTATCCGCTGCGCAAGTTTGTGCGGATTAGGTACGTCTATGCGACAAACGCAAAACACGCATGAGTGTTGTGCGCCCGCACGTGCGTCAAAAAACACATACGGTGCGTATTCAGTAGTCAACGTGTTGCTAAAAGAGCAGAAACAGGTTATTTAAACTTCCAGGAAAGATTCCTGTCACTCTGCTCCCGTTAGTTTATTCGACAAGGTACGTTTTTACAGGTGCCCTACAAAAATAAAAGATTATTTTCTGTTCGAACAACCATTAACTTCCGTTTTATAGGCACCTACTTACTCGATCAAACTCAATGAAACATCCACGTTGGAAGTAACGTGACGCTTCAGGAAACTATGCCAGCAAAATACTGACCTGCCGGAGATCCAATTATCTATATAACTGGCCTGAAGCCTGTTTGTAGGTCGGTGATTCGTCTGCCTGCACTGACGTAATCTGAGCCTTAACCTACAAATCAGTGCAACAGTGCAAGTCAGTCATTGTCCGGCTGTCCACGGGGGAAAGGATTGGGCAATCCGTTGGGAAATGATCTGGGTCTGTTATTGTCGCAGTTGCACGTACTGATTGATTGCTCTTTTCTTTGTACTGTAGGTAACTTTAAACTAGCGACTGAGCGTGGCTTCAAACGCCTTGTTCCTAGGAATAAGGCGTGTGCGTTCTAGTTGTCTTAATTAGCTTTTTATCCTAGGATTAAAACACTTACTTAGACAATTAGAGCCACATTTAGCGCTATCTATGGTGTACATCCATACTTCCATACTAATAATATAAATTCGTAAGTAACTCGGTCTGTCAACAGACAGACCGAGTTACTCCTTTCCTTCTTTCCTTTCCTTTCCTTAAAGGTAACACCTTTCATGCCTAAAGTCCTGAACAGATCTTAACGAAATTTGTCAGGGAGGGTAATGGTAAGCCGGGAACGGACATAGGCTACTTTTTATCCCGAAAAAGAGCGTGCGCAGCTGCAGCTAGTAAATAATAAATAAATAGCGCTGGACAATCCACACAGCATCATCTAGCCCAGCATGCTAAGCAGAGCTTGTGTTATGGGTACTAGATGACTGATATACATAATATAATTAAAAACATGTATATATATTTTTTATTATACCTACATAGAAAATACCCAGAACACCCGGAACAAATATTTGCAGATCTAAAAAACATTTGCCTTCTAGTTGAAATTTCGGCCACTGCGGCAAATATTAACGGAGACCAATGGTATTCCAAGTTATTGGATGATTGGTTGGGAATAATGGAGAGTTCTTATCAGCATAACAAATTGGTAGTATCACATTAATAAATTTACTTGCTGTCATTATCATCTTCGTCATCAACCTATCTTAGTCCACTGCTGGACATATGCCTCCCCTAATGAGCGCCATAGCGCCCTGTCTTCAGCTTGCCGCATCTAGAATCTGCCTGCAGTCTTTCGCAGATCGTCATCCTACCTGGCCGGAGGGCGTCCTACACTACGTTTCCACTCGAGAACACTTATTACTTGCTGTAATAAAATAATAATGCTAATGATTTTGTTTACTGAAAATAAAAATAATGAATAACATCCCACATTATAAGAGTTTACCTATCAGATTGAGTTGCTTTGCTTTCTTAATGGATTGATAATGATTTAAAAAAATATATAATCAAACTGCGGGAACCAAAATAAAGAAAAAAATAAATCAGCCAACAATTGGTGGTATGTATAACTATTGGATTTTTATTAACAAAGAAAATACAAATCTAATAATAGAAACAAATTAGAACTAGTAGATATTTACACTTGAATCAATTGAGATAACTGCAGACTGTTACAAACAATCTACAGATAGCTCATTTGATCCATATCAATACCAGTCGGAAGCGTCCCCAAGACGCTGCTGGCTGCAGTGCCCCGCTGTAAACAATAACCTACCTATATAACTAATCCGGATGTGGATGACAATATATAAAGTAAATAAAATAACAAACAAACTGTAGTTAGTTATTGGTCACGTAACAAACCAAGCCAATAAGCCATAATCGTCTAAATCTAGACATTTTATTGTTTCCTAGGCTGTGCTCAGCCACAAAGCGATTGTGGTTTCATTTTCTTGTAATCTCAAGAATGCAGCAATGAGAGAACGGTAAAAAGGACGATAACCTACTTAATACAGGTAGTTAGCCTGCATATTCAAGTACGTCGTGTAATCTAAGTAGGGTTCACGGCATGGAGATTTACCTTACTCTACATAATGTAGAATTGCTCTAAGTTTGTGGTTCATCATCATCAGCCCGTATACGTCCACTGCTGAACATAGGCCTCCCCCAAACGACGCCACAAATAGCGGTCCTGAGCCGCCTCCATCTATCGACTCCCTGCGACCGCTACAAAGTTTGTGGTTATCCAAGCATATTTATTTGAAGTGCCGAAGTGAAGTAGCCCCTAAAAAAAAAAAAAATAGGAACCGATTGTTTGTATTAGAGTCACTCAAATTCAAATTCATCGTCGTCGAAAATCATTCGTCAATTTTTTTCAAATTTACTAACTAGGCACTCTCATACTACCACCTCAGTCCAAAGAAATTCTTAAGGGCAGCATCCTCGTTAAAAAAATTTAAGACAAATATGAAAACCGACTCTTTCTTTTCTGAAACCTGCTAAAATACCAATTGTATGTGTGAGTGAATCCACGTGCAAAACTTAGTTTACGCAATTGGCCAGTATGTTATTGCTATTTTAATTAGGACCCTAATCAGGCAGGTATTCGGTACATTTTAATGGCACAGGAAAACTCCGACCAGGCTCGTCCAAATGTTTGGAAACATACCATCGTGCTACTACTTTGTTTGATTCTGGATCCCCGCCAATCACGTGGCCGTGTCGCTAGGGGAGATCAAACTGTTTAGTTATATTGATTTGCAGGTATTTCAGAAATTATTTCTACTTTTACATGTACGAAAAATTAGGTTTTGTTGTTGACATTAGAAACTATGGTTAGAAAGGCCTGGAATCAAACTGGAAAAGGTAAGCCCATTAATCATAAAGTTGTTCACATAAGAACCCTGAGGCCCAATTTATCACGTCCAATGAGTAGAGGAATAACCGAAAATGAATCTATTCGTATTTTTTTTATGAAACTTCTTTTACATCCTGTCACTACACAACAGAATTCCAAATGTGAAAAGAAGAGTTTCCAAAAATAAACGACTTTTTATAGATGCTCGGTACATAGGAGGGAAAAAAAACCTGACTCTTCATTATTATTATTATTTAATACTTAATTGCACACAGTTAACAAAAGTATACAAGAGACGGGCATAATGCTTATGGCACTATCTACCTGCCAACCACACATGGTAGAAATCGACAAAAAATCGGTGTTTTGCGACCTATCTAAGGCTTTTGATTGCTTAAGGCACGACATTTTGTTAGAAAAATTGAAGTACTACGGCTTTGACGAAAATGAATTGAATATAATGACAACATATCTGAGTAATAGGACACAAATTGTAAGTATAAACGGAATAAACTTTGACCAAGGATATATAAATGTAGGTGTACCGCAAGGGTCGATATTGGGCCCAGTACTCTTCCTTATTTACATCAATGACTTACCCAGATGTGTACCAGAATGGGCGTTCATAAACCTCTTTGCGGATGACACACATGTAGGGATTAAAGATAAAACTGAACATAAATTAGAAGAGAAAATTGAAAACTCAATCCAATTACTTACAAACTGGTTCGAGGCTAACGGCATTGTTCTAAATGCTAATAAAAGTATTATAATGCGATATAAAGCAAGAAGAACTAGGCACGCAGAGGGGAGCATGTCACATGTTTTCCTTGGGTACACTATTGATCACACATTAAATCATACATCACACATTGAAACAATGTGCAAAAGACTTGCAAGTGCCAACTACGCTCTTTTAAAATTAAAATCTGTGGTTACTAAAAGGACATTGGTCACAGTGTATTACGCTTATGTCCATTCCATAATAAGCTATGCCATAACAGTATGGGGAAACAGTGCTGTTGTAAATAAGGTCTTGATTTGTCAAAAACGGGCCATAAGAATAATTTGCGGATTACATAGAAGAACGTCAGCTAAGAAATATTTTGAGAAATATAAAATAATGACTGTGATATCACTCTATATTTATAAAAGTCTCTTAGAAATACATAGTAACAAAGAAAACTATCTACAAAAATAATATACTCATAACTATAATTTAAGAAATAAGGAAAAACTAGTCAAACCAATCGTACCTCTTGCAAAGGTACAAAAGCAGGGAGAATATATTAAAATACAAGTATATAATAAACTACCAATTAACATTACGAACATTGACAACTTTGAACATTTTAAAAACATAATCAAGCATTTCTTTGAAAGCCATGCATTCTACAGCATCAGTGAATTTATGAGTACTAATCTATTGCAATCCCTTTCTTTACATAATGTGAAAACATGACATTGAACTTTATGATCTGGAATGAAAAGACATGTGTATTTTATCTTTTCAAATTGTACAATTTGTGACTTGCCTTGTATAACGACCTATGTTATAAATGGTAAATAAATAAATGAAATGAAATGAAATGAAAAGGCGTGATATAAATAAACTAAGCTAAACCTAGTATTATAAAATATGTGGCTAAACTAAGCTAGAGAATGATAGCTAGCTAGCTCTAGCGTGTGCTGAGCTGCAACCGCTCAGCACATGCTGAGCCAACACCTATTTCGGCACAGGGTCATGGGAGCAAAACTAGATCTGACGCCCACCATTTGTGTAATTTAGTATAAACCTCCATGTTCTTTATTTAGTTTTGTATGTAAAATTACTTTTTTTGCCACGTAAACAAATTCGTTTGACGTGTATTTAATGTAATGTGCAATTAACCTCTTTTTATTCTAGCACATAAACTTGTGTATGTTAGGAGTGTGAAAGATCGCATAACAGATTATATACCTAGGTAATGTCACTTCGTAAGCAGTAGATGTGTAATGTAAATCATCACTGATACCTCTCGTCTCGGCTCCTGGTGTCACACAGAGTGGGCCAGCCTGAAAACCAGCGCTGTTTTGTAACTATCCTGGTGCAGAACAGCATAAAGCTGAGACTGACACTTTTGGGCTCACTACGGGGCGGCGCGCGGCGGCGGCGCAGCGCAGAAACGTGTGAGTAGCCCCCGCCCGAGGCTGGCCCGGGGCTGGAGGGTGGGCGGTGACTACCTTCCTTGTTACTAAGGCTAATGCACTGTTGGTAGGAGCCTATTTATATAGTAGACATATTACTTACAAGTTTCTGCCCGCGACTTTGCATATAAAGTTTAGTTTTGCTTTTAGTTTAATTTTATTTTTCTATTAAGTTAAATAAATAAATAAATAATGCTGGACAATCCACACAGCATCATCTAGCCCCAAAGTAAGCAGAGCTTGTGTTATGGGTACTAGATGACTGATAAACTTAATACAATACATAACATAGATAGATATTTTTTATTATTTATAGAAAATACCCAGAACACCCGTAACAAATATATTATTTGCAGATCGTACAAACATTTGTCCCAAGGCGGGAATCGAACCCGCAATCTTCTGCGTCGCAGGCGGACCTTCGCCCGCCGCGCCACATCGGTCGTCAATTGTCGTCAGCTGTTGTTGTGTGGTCGTCAGTTGTTATAATTATAATTGTGTACCTTTCTAATGTGTACCAATATACTGTTTTTGTTCATATGTTATTTTTGCTGTGCTGTTTGTGTGTGAACCAAATAAAAAAATATATATATTCTATTCTATTCTCACTATCATTATCTATTTTTCCAACAGTCACACTAATACAAATCGGTAGTGTGTCTATTCGTATGTGTGTAATGCGTGGGAATGTGAAACGCAAGATAATGGCGATGTAGGTACCTATAGAGAGTATAATGGTTTGTTTCTTTTTTAAATCGTTTCCGACTTGCTTGGAGAGGGAACCGTCTCGAATGTTACCTGATGAATAGACTTAAAAGATCTTTGATGGTTTAATTATAAATTGTGATCAGTCAGTGCAGTTTAATAGGTTTTGATGGATGTATGTACTTTTTGATGCTGAAACTACTGAACGGATCGGGCGAAAATATTGCATTGAAAATATTGTCTAGACTTGATAAAACGTAAAGGCTGCTTTCACCCATAACTCAGTTCTTCTATAGGATTTAAATAACCTATAAACGTTTCTATACAAAACGCACGTGCAAAGTCGCGGGCAGAAACTTGTAAGTAATATGTCTACTCAAAAAAATATCTATTCTGGTAGCTGATTCTGATAGGTCGAATTTAGGTACTTTGGTAGAGTTTTGATAGATAAAGATGAATGAAATTTGTTATAAGTCCCTTCTTCCAATTCTTTGGATGTGTGAGAAGAATCGTAAATTAATCAAATTTTCAAAGAATCAACAGATGGTTATGGAATAGGTTTTTTTAGACCTTCGTGATACTTCGACGGCCACATCTTCATTTACCAATAGGTGAGATTGTGGTCAAACAAATGTCTTTTCACGATATAAATGTGATTGTTTCAAAATAGTAGAAGTAAAAACTTAAAACCGAAATCAAATCCCTTATACACTGATTTAGGTTTTGCGTAAGTAATACTAATCCCACGGGAATAACATTTTTATGGGACCACCTCAGGGACATTATCTATACTATAGCGAAATAATTTTTAAAATCGGTTCACAATTGACGGACAAATCGAAACATATAGAGAAAGCCTTCCTTTTATTGAAGTCTTTTAAAAAATTTAAATCTCTGCCTGAATAAATACCTAACACACACAAGCTCTTACGTAATTCAGAAGTAAAGTTGTATGCAAAATGGAAATTATCAAATTATTCTCGGTCAGAGCTAAAGTTCATTCGTAACAAGTTAATTTCTTTATTTCATAACTCTGTGTAATAAAGCTAACAATAGGCATTAACTTTTATTTTCGCAGGAAGGTCAAAGTTCTTCTCCAATTACAAAATGCCGTTGAGTTGGTGCTAGCACTGACGCGGTCGTAGATAAAGTGAGCAATTTTTAACCGACTTCAAAAATAGGAGACCTGGCCGGAGGGCGTCCTACGCTACGTTTGCCGAGTCACGGTCTCCACTCGAGAACATGTTTACCCCAGCGGTTGTCGGTTCTTCAACTGCCACTTCAGCTTGCTAATTCTTTGAGCTATGTTGATAACTTTGGTTCTCTGTCGGATGTATTGTTACGAATCCTATCCTTCAGAGAAACTCCGAGCATAGCTCTTTCTATAGCTCGCTGAGCGACTTTGAGCTGGTGGACCAGCCCTACCGTGAGTGTCCACGTCTCAGCTCCGTAGGTCATCTTTATGACCCCCCCATGTGTACCCTTTGGTACACTACTGAATAACTGAAATACTTACTACATTCGTACATTACATACATAGATTGTTTGTTTTTAACACCTGGAACACCCGGAACAGATATCTGCAGATTGTACAAACATTCGTACCGAGGTGGGAATTAAACCCGCAACCATCGCAAGCGGGCCTCCTCTCGCTGCGCCACTAAGGTCGTCAAATAACATTATTAACTGTGTAGGTAAGTTGTAAAGTAAGCTATGTCTTCTTCAAAAATTTAATCGGGCAATTACATTTAATTGACGTTTTACCTACAAGTTTCATATATTAAATGTCAAAAATAACCGACGAAGCTGCTAATTGTCCGATTATATTTCGGTGAACACCAGTAACATAGGAAGACAGAAGTTAACGCACCCACCAGGTTTAGCTTGCTACCCGGAGCTGCGCAGCCGTCGCCGCCGCGACGTCGCTCTTGGGCCATGAAACTGTTAAGTTAGGAGCTCCGTGAAGGTAACCATTACGAAAAGAAAATGATCTAAGTTCAATAGCTATCACAAATGTAACTTTTTAAATATTTGATTTTAATTTTTTAGTGTTTGTGTGTACCACCACTAACAAGAATACCCTAACTCACTGCATTCTTACCGATACCTACCAATTTTATTGTCTATGTTTGATTTTGTTTTGTGATCAAAAAACCATTTATCTATCTAGGCTCTGAAATAATCTTAGACATAGTAGGTAATTCGTGTCTTATTATTTTAGTCATATACAAAACCTGCTATGTTTACCATTATATTACCTCTATATTGTACCAACCTTACCTATCATTCAATTATATTTATCTATCAGAAAAGTTGTGATACTCTGTTAATTTCTTACTACGCCAACTCTAACGGAGAATTGTGCACGCAACGCAAATCCATTATTATAAAATTATTATAACATTACCTTTTACAATGTAGGATGTTATCTATATCTATAAAAGAAAGTCGTGTTAGTTACACTATTTATAACTCAAGAACGGCTGAACGGATCTCGGTGAAATTTGGCAGCGAGGTAGATGATACCCCGGGGTCGGACATAGGCTACTTTTTATTCCGGAATAAAGCGTGCGAAGCCGCGGGCAGCAGCTAGTCATCTATAAAAGAAAGTCGTGTTAGTTACCTACACTATTTGCTTGTAAATTTTTAGTTCTTAAGGGCTGTGGATTTTGTTTCTTCTATAAATAAAATAAAATAAATAACTCAAGAACGGCTGAACGGATCTCGGTGAAATTTGGCAGCGAGATAGATGGTATCTCGGGGCCGGACATAGGCTACCTTTTATTCCGGAATAAAGCGTGCGAAGCCGCGGGCAGCAGCTAGTAATGTATAAATATACCAACTTTATTGACAAAGAAAATTACAATTCAATAATAAAAACAAATTAGAACTAGTATTTACAATTGTAACAATTAAGCTAACTGCAGACTGTTGCAAACAATCTACAGGTAGCTCAACTGATCCATATCAATACCAGTCGGAAGCGTCCCCAAGACGCTGGCTGCATTTTTATTTTTTTGTTATTAATATTCTTGTTCCTCTAACTTAATTAGAGACTTTAAACAACCTTATTTTATATATTATATGTACTATTTCTATTTATCTTATGTCTATTTTGCAATTGCCCCGCTGTATGGCAATGATATATTATGATAAATTACAATTAAAGTATAAAAACAAAGACTGTTGTAATTAAAATGAGGTGATAATTAAATAAATTAATGGTCTACAGGGACTCTACTTTTTTTTAAATAAATCTGTCCTTGAAGAGCCTTAAAATTGCATTTTGTTTATTTTTTTTAGTATCATCTTCATACATGAACAAGCACAACATAAAGTAATTTTCTTATTCAGAGATACCCCGAGTCGCGACAAATGTCAGTCATTGTTTAAACCAGCTGCTCGACTTTCTACACTTTGAAAGTGTGTAACAGCACGTAAGAAGGGTAATCGTGATCCGTATGACGATTATCGCCATAAAACCTCACGAATAATAAATGAAATTCTAATAGTTGTGTTTTGTCGGTTACAACGCCCCGGGGCGTTAGATTCTGCTAGACAAGGTAATTTAATTTTAGCGCCGTCTGCGTCTGGAGCAAAGCAAAACAAAAACAGCCAAGGAATAAGAAATAAGCAGGAATTCGGTATGCTGACATGTCTGGACTGCATCTGCCATTTTGCATGAGCGATCGTCTACAAAAGGCGATGATCTTTGGTGCTTCGATTTCCGTTGTTGGGGCAAAGGCCCGGAGGAGTGGAGCCGGTGTTTTGGCCCGCGCGGAGAGATCGCGGCGCGCAACGCACGCTCGCTCGCTGCCCGCGCGCCAGTAGTTCGCCGCTCCCCGTCGCGCGCGCGCGTCCATATTCAGTGAAAGGCGCCCGACCGGCCGCACACCCGACCGTTATCGCCCTAAATGACCACCTAATGGACGAACGAAGAGGTAGCCCGTGCATGCTCGTGCTTATAGTGTAGCTTGAGGAGTGCAGTGTTGTGTACATGTCGAAATGGAGGAGGTCCACATATCGGATTGGCCCGAGCCGCCAGGCTCTCATGCATGGCTGCCCGCTTACGGCTTCCAGCATGATCTGGTGGATAAGGATGCTGAGTATTTTGGCACTAACGGTGAGTGCTTGGTTTGTGCCTACTGATGATGCCTGTGTTCTATCGTGACGTGCAAACTGGGCAGTGTCTGATTATTGTTGTGCTTAGGAGAGCCGGAATGTGGTACATACCCGGCTTCGTAATTATCCGCCTTTTACCTCGTTAGTGTGTTTGATGTGTTGCGAAGAGCCGATGCCATCATGAGGGCAATTGCCACATCTCATGGATGTGTGCACACGGTTTTCGTAAACTGGTTTCTAGCTCGGGCTTATTGGAGAATTCCTGTTAGCGAATTATCACTTTTTAATAAATATTTTGCACTAGAAACCGAGTTGCTAAAAGTAATGTTGGCTTGCAAGTACAATCAAAGATGACTCAGACGAGATTGTCGTATCTTACAAAACCGAAATGACCTCCAGTACGGAACCAAACAGAACACGATTGTAATTAATCTTGAACCGGTAACACGACTAATTAAGACACTGGTTTTGAACAATCGCCAAATAATGTAAGTTAAGTAATCTCATTGTGCGAATTGAAGCCTAGGTAACTATTGTTAACGAAACTAATAATTACTCCGAGCCTCACAATAGAGGCGGGAACTTGCAAAAGCGATAAAGATACTAACTGAGAACAGATCACGGTCTAAAAATAAACCTGCAAATTTACAATCTTAAAAAAAAAAGATAACCTGAGACATTTGGAATGCAAATAAAGCGAAAGTTAACAAACGGAGTAAAAATGTAGACGGTCAAATCAACTTACCTTAATTGGACGACTCGTAAATGACGTAAAACGACTGTAATATCTGAAATTAAATCTCGCTTGAGAACAAGACAATGATACAAAATCCTCAATAGAATTATGCACTAATATAAAAACTTTAAAATCTTCACATCGTGATGCCAAAGAAATCAGATATTCGCTCATTATTCAGAGGAAATAGCTATCATCATTCATTTTAATAAAGCTGAAGCGAAACATGCTACATATTTGCTCGGATTTCTTCGGAGAAAACGTAGTGAAAGTATTATCAATATTTCATAAGACATCAGAATCATCTGTATCTATATCGCTACTTACTTAAATTCAAAGAGAAATCAAGAAACATATTGTGGTGGAGAGGTTATTGCTCTCTCAAACTTGTATACATATAAGCAACTAGAGACAAAAAAAACGTCTTTAAGTCTGTCTCAGAAATATTTCGACTCAGCGGTGAGGCTTTTGTTGAGGATAATAAAGCTTGTCTACCAGCTCAACGACCTTATTGCATATTCATGGTTATCATTAATGTATGTGAGGTGACGTCATCAAAATCTACTTTCAAAACACATACCAAACTGCAATCACATTGCACTTTGGATGCAGTGTTATGATCTATGAATTTCCATAAAATTAGAATTTTGGACCTTGTTTATTTAGATATATTTTTGCTATTCGTAGGCTTTTATCACATACTCACTAAAAGAACATAAAACCGGTCTCCGTTACGAAACTAACAATGAATTCAAAACTTAATGTATTATTGCCATAAACGCACTTTCATGGCAATTAAAAAAAATAATATAATTACAGCGAGAACACAACATGCCAATGAAAAAGTTCATGTTTATGGATGTGGCGAGTTTTCGAACAATGCCTTCGCATTCGGTAGAGTGACTCCTGCCGTCTGAAGCTAAAAACCATCAGAAGCATGTGGTTCAACCAGTCTCAGAAGGCAAAGGTCATCATCGCATACCGGTGGGGGAATCGCATACCTGCCTCAAACACATTTAAACTGTACCCGTGCATTCGAAAGGGCAGGGGTCTCGCAAGGCTCTCTTTTTGGAGCTCTGTTTTTTTTTGTAGTGTGCAATAAAAACGTTGTGTAGTTTGAAAGTGTGGGAATGCTGAGTTGTTTTGTTACTCACGTTTGTGCATGTGCGGTTGTGTTTGTTACTTCCGTGTTAAATTAGCATTTACTGTTTATGTTTAGGCTTATCTCTATTTTGTTCCAAGATTATCTAGCTGGATGTAAGTTTGCATAGTAACCATTAAACAAAACTTAGAAAACACTTACCTTTTAAACACTTTCTTTATAAATCTTGTCGTGACACGCGTCGCAATGAATTCAAGCATCACTTTCATCAAAATCATGGTCTTGGCCACGATCGTGTGAAGTTTTAAAGTAAATATTAAGATAACTGTGCAAACACACTTATTTACCTTGGAATATACAGCTCGGTCTATTGTCTGGCACATGAAAAACTGTTTTTATCTCTTGTAAAGTCATAGAAACACTAATTTGAATTGAGAACTACCTGGAGGCCAACCACAGAGATCGTTGTCTAGGGTAGAATAGAGAAAAATTACGTCACATCGTCTCCAATAATTTACGCAATGTATGCATACATTCTACTCGAGTCAACAAACCCCGTGCTTGGTCTACTGATGAACTGTAGCAACTCAAAACAAAAAACGATCATATTAAGTAAACGTTAGTTAGTAGAGAAATAGAAGAAATACATTGTTTCCCTTTTACTAAAAAGGGAAACAATATATTTCTGCTGCTCTGCGCCAGATATATCCAGTCTAAGTACCCTCCTCTCTTTCATGTCATGCCCAGATCACACAGGACCTTGAGCTGTCTCCTGACATTTGAGATAAACCGTGGATTCTGATACGACTCGCTAGGACTCACGTTTGACATTTTGTGCGCAGTTGGCCTTATTTAAGTTTATCAATATCAGTTTCGGTCGCTGCACAATGAATTGAACTTATAACAATTATAGTGATGATTGTGATATGTCACATATATAAATAGGGACTGCAGTAAAAATTAGCTAGGCCAGCTGTGCGATTACGCTAAAATCTCCCATTCCTATTGAATGGGTCGTCCGGGGAGACTGAGTATAAACTATTTTGGTTTCCACCTCCACCTCCACAGCCTATATTGGTCCACGGCTGGACCCAGGTCTCCCCCTATGATAAGCGGCTTATCTCACGGGGGTAATGCCCATAATCCCCACGCTGGGCGTGCGGGTTGGGGATTGCGGATTTGGTTTCCAGTATGGTACTAAAAAAAACACAACTGTCTGGCGGGATGGAGCCGATCGACGACGGAACATTTAAAGTCAACGTCAAGATATAATCTAAGTCTAAGTCAATTGTCAGATTACTCACACTTGACTTTTTTTGCTTGATTATAGCAATAATTCTGATTCAAAGATACAAACTGTAAATACATTGCAGTAATTAAACGTAGTCGAGCAAAACAAGGGCAAGTGTGAATAACTTATGTATCAGGTTTACGTTAACCCCTCACGCGCCATGATTAAATAAAAATAAAACTTAAAAAAAATTAAGTTTGACGTTTGTGATATTTTGACGTTGACAGCTTCGTCATCGGTCGGGTCCAACCAGCCAGATAATTATACGTATTTAAAAAAAATAATAAGGAGTTTATTCATCAAAACTATAACTAGGTTATAAATGAGACTTATAAGTACTTACTACTTACTTAATCTAAGTACTTTTTGTTAGACACTTTACTACTAAGGATAGATACTAAACAAAGAACATTGTTTATGTAAGATTATTTAAAGAAAGAAGATTTGTTTTTGTACCATGTGATTTAAACCAATATCGTTTATACCCAGTCTCCCCGGATGGCGATCCATAGAATGGGATATTTTACCAGAATCGCACAGCTGATTTTTAAAGTATAGGTGAGTACACGGGTATGGATGAGATATGACATATCAACCCCCAATACATACATTACATATGAGAGGCAGATAGGACAAGGTGATAGATCAAACGATTGCAGTTAATTGTCCATCTATGCAAAATGACTCGTTCAAAATAACCCAAGCCAAGATTAGAAAAAGACAATTCTGCAAATCAGTTAACAATTTAATTACCAATTTGCTAGATTTGAATCGGTCAGCTACGAACTGCTTTGCATGCCAAAACTTTCGTGACACACAAATAAGGACACTTGGTCAGTATAATCACGAATGGCTAGGCATTTTAAACGATATTTCGTGAAAATTTATCAAGTGTGACCAATTCCCGATGTCGGGGACAAAGATTTGGCATGCAATCTGCACTCCCGATTCGTCTCTAGATTATCAAGTAGTTTGGTCCTTTTTAATAAAAACTTTTTTAATATTCCTAACACTTTCATTGCCCATGTCGCATATGGATAGGTAGAGCTGCTGATCGCAGCGTTGAGGCTAGGCGGTGAACGGGTTAACGCGGTCCGTTTTACATAAGACGGGTCTGACCAACTCCACATAACGTGGGTACAATACAAACTCTTTGGTAAATTAGTTTTTCCCTTTTTTTATGTGACGTTGACGTGTATCAAATGTATCATAGTCTACTCAGCCCCGCTTGCACAATGGCAAAGGATATCGGACCTTATCGTGCATGAAAGCAGGGTCTTATATCAAATCGAAACGTTAAGTAATCTATGATGTGTTTAAAGTAAAAACCAGCCAATTGCGTGTCGCACACGTAGGGTTCCGTACCAAACTCGAAATACGGTACTTTCGCAAAAGAAACAAGAGAAACCCTAAAACAGTATTTTTTTATGGGTCGTAAAAAAAACAAAATGCCAACATAACGCGGTCACCCATCTAAGTACTGACCGCGCCCAACGTTGCTTAACTTCGGCACAGATTTTATACTGCTACTTCGGTGATCGTTGTTCAATTTGATATGGATGTTTCCCTTTAATTATCAAATTTATTGTATTATATTAATTGTTGTTATAGTGGCAATAGTAGTGCACGCACACTTTGTAAATAAAAACTGTGTACCTTTTACGGTTCTAGAGATACAGCCTTGACAAACGTATAGCAAAAAAGGCAAAAAAATCACTAATCAAATCATACATTTTTGTATCGGAGCCCTCTTTAATTTTTATTTTATTTTTATGGTTTGTTGTTATAGCGGCTAGAGAAATACCTACACTGTGAAAATTTCAACTGCCAACCTTTTACGGTTCATGAAATACAGTTCGCTGACAGACGGACGGACAGACAGGCAGACAGCGGAGGCCTAGAAATAGGTCCCGTTTTCACCCTTCGGGTACGGAACCCTAAAAAGCTGCGTTCTATGGTAGGAAAGTAAATTGCTAAACGGTATCCGCTCAGAAAATACGCATTTAATTCCTTCGTGATAAAAAAATCGTTTACATTGAAATGCAAAAATTCGTTTTGCATGCATTTCTTAACGCTATCGGAGACTTGGGTAATCTTACATCTTTGTACTATTTGTTTCATCATGATTGATCTATCTTATCACTGTTTTGAGTCTTTATTATTTTACATTGATCAGTTGTCTACTCCGCAAATCAATTGCGACATATTCTGAACCAAATGACAGAGCTGCTGCCAAGATAACATATTCAGTGAATGTTATCGGATCGTTCGTAGAATTTTTTTTCTCGGACGATCTAGGCATCGTCTTCAAATGTCAATTCGTATCGGTATTATTAGTCTCTACCTCTACAGTTTTTATGAGTAGCCGCTCGGTAGCAGCAGTCGTGGCCAAAAGAAGAAAAAGTGTCTCAGCCAAAATGATGCGTCGATATTATTTGTTCTTTCTAAAATCGCGGGTTGAAAGTTCGACACGTTTCCAAGAATCTTGTGCTCGTCAATGAAGTGAAATATGAAAGTGGTTTCGCATATCCGCGATACAAAAGGTAAAAACGTTTTAAAATAGTTAAAACGTCACTTTACGTTCTTCTGCCTGGTGTTTTTTTTTTAGTCTGTTTTTGTAGGCTGCGTTGGCAGGTTACGATTGCAGCTTGCATTTTCTGACTTTTGTAGTAGGTACTTCACCATAACCTCAGTTGGTTCAATAGAAGTTTTTGATCATTATACCGGGTGTCATATAAGAAAGGACATATGTAAAAAATCGAATAAAGAAAATAATAAGCCGTTTATAGTTTTTTTATTAATTATTAAAAAGCATTCTTTGGGAATTTATTTCTTAAAAATAACGCCGTCCAAATATTTACCCTCGAGTTCGCGCCACTCATTTAATCTAACACTAAAAACCTCAGAATCTTTGGGTTTCAATTCTTGCACCAATTGAATTTTATAGGGGTACAGCTTTAGATCTTTGTGCAAAATGCGGTGTAGCGATGATCTATGCATATTCAAAGCACTTGCACGCTTCCGAATGGAGAGGTCAGGAGCATCACGAACAGACTGATTAATCTGTTCAACGTTCTCTTCCGCTCTCTATAACCTTGGGCGCCCGGATTTTGGTTTATCTAGTATTAAACTGGTCTACTCTAACTTTTTTATCCATTTTCGAATGGCAGAAATGTTTGACGCATCATTTAAGTGCGCTATAGTCGCAGAATTACTATTTTTGTAAAATTTGCGTACGCACAACGTGCAATCCGCTCCCAATAAACGCTGCATAGCGTCTTAATTCCCAAGAGCCAGGCTACCAATTGACATGTCCCCCGAACCCTCCGGAGCGTTGCGTTCACGCAATAAGCTAAACAAATATGTATGTTCTTTCTTTTGAGACATCCAGTATAAAACAGGATCGAATGGCATCAAAAAAGTTTAAGTGTAAAATGTCCAATGCTAATTGTATATTTTTTATAAATATGTAAAATTTTCCGAAAATGTATAGATAGTCTCCTAAGACCATTTTCCTGTAGCTACACCGGTTAAGGTCCCTTAACTGCCCTGTCCAAAAAAAAACACCCTGTAGTGCACCAAGTAGTGCAAAAGCTAAGTGATTCTAGATCTCTTTATCAAATAAACTGGGAAAGTGATTGTTGTTTAATTAAATACATACATAACTTAACTAAGTTTTGTGGGTTAAATAAAAACTGTCTTCATTGAGCGAGGCGAGGCCACCCGACCTACTTCCCGTGGTTTGCATCATTGGTCATTGTTCAAAACAAAAAGCATGAGATGAAGACCGAAGTCACTAATTCGTTTTTGCAAAAAGTGGCCAGATGGTAATGTAGGGCTTTTTTTTCTGTACGACACATGAAATAAGGTAATTTACTTACCTACACACAGATTATAGCCTACAATCCATGCCAGTGGTCCGAAGGGAGATGATGGGCTAACGATAGTATTGAAACGTTATCGGAACGTCTCATTTTCTATGGAATTTGTCACAGCGCCTCTATCAGGTGGACATGGAACTACGTAAATCCCATAAAAAATAAGACGTCACGATGACGTCTCGTCTCGATCAATGCTGTCCTCAAACCGTAGCCAGGTCCTTAAAAAACCTGGATACTTACTTAATTATGTTCAAGTTAATCATCATAAAAGACCTTGGCAACGACTTTGCATATCCTTAAAAAGACAATAACTTTTAATATCATACATTCACCTCAGGGCCTCTGACTCAGAATAGGTACCTACCTACTTATACATACATGCTTACATTATTAAAGAAATACCTACACATGTTCCTAGATAGTATTTAATTTACCTAACGCATATTTACAGAAAACTCCTAAACAATTGTTCCCCAGTTCACAAGTGGACCCATTGAAAACTGCTACACTTGTGGTAGCAGTTTTCAATGGGGGCAAAAAATCACAATTGTCAAAGAGTTTTCCAAAGTTCCCGTCACAGAAATTTACGCGATTTGTGGATAACCTGGTGAAGTGGTCAGTTCGTGAAGGAGCCAAGGCAGTACCAGGTAGTATGTGAAATATACCATTTGAAAAGAGGACGTTTGGCACCTGACCGCTACGAAGTTCTCACATTTTCAATAAAGGGCATATTATTATTATACACTTTAATTTTATATTTATGATATTATATTATTATATTTATGACAAAGAACTGAAGTTCGAAGGAGCAAAGAGGCTCTCCAGCCCCTCTTTTCGGCACGCTAATAAATACCTAAACTTTTTGCTTCTATATACATACTATTTCTGTGGATAACTTTATGTATGTACTTGCCAGCTCACATTCACACAATAGTGCATACTGGTACAGAAATCAGTTCATTTGATAAGGCACTAGCAATACATACCTATTGTTACGCTTTTGTGCTGGTAATGTATTTAAATAAGAATAGGTACTAGGTTGTTAATTGGATTGAATTGAATTTGCCAAGGAGTATGGCTAATTTTCTAAATATGACTTAAAAATCTTTTCAAATTTTTCTATTTACAAGCGAAAGTAATTCTTTCTGCCTGTTGCCTTTTACGCCTAAACCTGAACGGATCCGCTTGAGGGTAGCTTCGCGGCCGGTGGTTCACCGTTTTGATTTATTTCTTACTGTAGAATAGTTTTATAATATATTATTTTATATACTAAACAATTTATTTTATTACAAGAATTTAATTAAATGATGTGAATAATAATAATAATAATCTATATATCCTTGATTTGATGCAAATAAAAAGCGGTAAAAGGTAAAAAAATAACATGTTGTTTATATTTAATACATTAATTTAATTCTAAAACACTACGAGGTGATGCTGATGATGATAATAATTAGAACGCGCCTGGTTTCAAAGGCTAACATGAACTGATGTTAGCGCTCGCGTTGATATTGCTGTGCTGCAATGTGTTGTAAATGCTGACGCGAGAGAATAGTGCGGTTTCACCGTACAAGCGGCGCGGCGGCGGCGCGGCGGGGCGGCAGCCGCTACAGCGCTAACCGCTCGGTTTCACCGCTCTGGTGCGTAGATACCTGCTCTAAAACTGTCAGAGAGTTTATGAAACAACATAAATGTGACTCTCTCCTCACCACATGGCTCATAAAATTTAACATAAAATTTCCGCATCACATGGCGAACGTATAAACAGTTTTATTTACGCAATGTTCCGGGAAACACGATTTTCTTGAGTTTGTTCCTTTAGAGTACGATAGTACGAGTTGTAGATGTGTTGTGTGTTAGGTACAGATATTTGTTTCAGGTGTTTTGGATGTTTTCTATATATAATAAAAAAATATCTGTCTATGTTATGTAGGTATAGTAAGTATATCAGTTGTCTAGTACCCATAACACAAGTTCTGCTTAGCTTGGGGCTAGATGATGCTGTGTGGATTGTCCAGTATTTATTTGATATTTATTAAGTTAGGTTGAGTATGTGCTTCACGTCTTTTGTTTTTGGCCGCAATTTTATACCTATAGTCCGGCCAAACTAGCTACAATGTTTGCAAACATTGCCTCCATACAAAACCTAAAAATCACTTTCTTGTTGTTGATTTGTGGCCAGAATTTGCACTAAGTACTTATACTTGGATTTAGAATTCAAGATGTTTTATGTCAACAAAGACTTTTATGAATAAAAACTTAACAAAAACTAATAACAATAGCAGATAACAACAAGGTAACAGGAACGTAATCACTAAAAACCAAAACACAAACTTCAACAACACATAAGCGAAAAATTTACAAATTCGAGCTAGAAAAGGATCGAGCTACTGATGAAACGATCAATGAAAGCTTTCATAACCAAAAACTGTTTCGAACTTCTGCTATTGCCTCCGATGATACTAGTGTTATAAAATATTTACCACCAATGTTTCTTTGGTTTTGTAACGCCTTTGTTTACAAAAAATATCTAGGATTCTACAACCGAGTATAGGTACTTATTCGTCGTCGTACTCGTTGTCAATTTGCCCTCTTTCCTACATGCAATTTACATTGCTCAATTTTTTTTTTCAAAGCCAAAATAATTTTCGATTTTTGTGATGTGAGTGGTTTACAAACATAAACCTTGAGAATGGCTTTAGTATAGGTAGGTATGTAATATAAAGTTCTTAAATAATCAGGAATAACTTAATACAATAACAGAATTTACAACCAGTATTTGCACTCATTCTGCCATGCTGGCCCCTAAAATGCTGTAACTATGTTTTTTAAATTAGGTAAATAATTATTAAAGTGCACGGTAAAAGAAATACAGTGATGCAATCGGCTTTCTAAATATTAAACTTTAAAAAACTTTAATATACGTTATAAACCCAACGAACCAACATCGCATGACTATTTTTAACGTACCTAATAAAACAAAAATAACAATAAATTATTATAATAGTACATCGTAATGCAGTAAGCAGTTAGGTAGATATGCTCCATTCCCTCTGATCCACTTTGCTAATCCATTAATGGATCAGTTTCCACGTTATTTTCCACTCTGATCCACCGATGGATTAGTTTCCACTCCAAATGTTGCGTCAAAGTAGGTAGGTAGGTAGGTAGGTACCCGAACCGAAGTAAGTCAATCAAAACACACGTGAAATATTAGGTTCGGATGGGAGCCTTATCATATCACACTGGCGATTTGCGAGCGATTTCAAAGCGAGGCGAGTGCGTAGCGAGCTCGCCGCGAGGTCGCAGCGAGCACGCCGCGATGACGCTGACGCCGCGGGTGCTCAGCGAGCTCGCGGCGTGCGATCCGCGTTTTGAACTCTGGCGTCAACGGCGCTAATCGCGGCCAACTCGCTGCGCACTCTCGCCTCGCTTTGAAAGCGCTCGCAAATCGACAGTGTGATATGGATAAGGCTCCCATCCCAACCTAATATTTCATGTGTGTTTTGATTGATTTACTTCGTCGGTTCGGGTACCTACCTACCTACTTTGACGAAACACTTGGAATGGAAACTAATCCATCGGTGGATCAGAGTGGAAAATATATAGGATAATGATAAGGCTCTAGGCCTATCTAACTGTAAACTTATATCTATGATATAATAAAATTGTTACAGGTAATTTCTAACAGACTTCAAAAAAATGAGAAAGATTCGGCTGAATGTAATATGTTTTTTTTATGTATTTTCGCCGATTTCTCCATCAATTGTGGAACAATTTGATTGATTATTTTACTAGTGTAACGATTTATTATTTTATATTAATTGTCGAGGTTTTTAGTTTTTTCAAAGCAATCAATTATTTTTTATAAGGTCTGTCCCACTTTAGGGCAAAATAATTACTAATCGCAGTTCGCTTTTTTGTAATCTATTAGTTCACAATGTTTTTCGTAATAGTTTAACGGTAAAAAGTATTAACTTTTTACCGACATCTATTGCCAACAGATGCATTAGCATCTGTTGGCAATAGATGTATTGTTACAATCAGCTTTTGTAGAGCAATAAAAGAAGAATTAGCACTTTTATGTTTCGCAACACAATGAAAGTGGAATAGGCGAGTTTTTTAGAGCTCACGATTACAATTGTGAGCTCTAAAAAACTCGCCTTTCTTTTTTCGCCCACACAATGAGTTTGTCGTCCTTTTTCTGTGAGATAGAGCTGGTAGAACACATGATGGGTACTTATTTGACTGTACTTAGTGTGGGCACGTCTATAGGCGAATTTTATTACCTTCGAAAAAAGGAAGAGGATGTTCGATTGTATGAGTTTTTTATGTATGTATGTAGGTAGAGATAAACCATTCTAAAAATAATTTCAACGTGTGAGAGGAAATACTTATTGCATCACTATACATACTTTTGTGCGTGCTGCAACTTTAACTTTTTGGAAACTTGGACTCTTCCGCGCGCTGAGAGGTCAACTAATTGTGCGATCAGTCCAGTGTAGGCATTGTATGGCGGGGAGCGCGCTCTTTGTTTGGGCGACACGTGAACTCTGTCGCGTGTTCGGTTCATTTATGGACTAGTTGGCCGCCTGATCCAGCCGATCTTTCTTAGTGGTATATACACCTTGCATAAAAAAAACAAATACGGAATATAAAATTAATGTTTCAGAATAAGATACACATAAATAAAAAATGGTAGGTAAGTAGCCTATCATATTAAAAGGGATATAGGAATTCTAGAAATAATAAGAGTATTACAAAGTAAATCAACAACATTTATTATTAATGACAGTCTTTCATTGAGACGCCATCTGCCATCAGTTGCATTTTCAATCCCATTTTCTGCTTCATATTCGGTGATATATCTAGCTTATAACTTAAAACAAAAAAAAATACTTGACTGCAAAGATGCTTTTTCGTTGACATAACCGTACTTTTGCGGCGTAATCGACGCGTGCTCCCACATTCGTGTCTAGCCGGTGACTGAACAACCAATGACAAAGTATAAATTAAAAATAAAAGGTGCATAGGTATTTAGTTTAATTTTTACAGATTTTGTGGTAGTTACTACTTACCAGGAAGGTATTTAAAACAAAGTCACTGACTACTGATCGTGAAGCTATTTACTCCGAATGAGATTCTCGACTGTTGAGAAAGCGTGTAAAATCGAATGCTATTAAATATCGTTTACCGATCGAAACCAGTTCTAAGTGCAATGTTGAAAATATCAAGTTTTAAAATGGGGTTGGATTTGTCGACACGGTTTTGCCTTTTGTGAAACGAAATTAACGGCCCATGAGATTTAAAACCTGATGTTGACGAGGTGTAGAGCATCGTAGATCGAAATCCTAGAATATCCCTTTGCTAGGATTTCTATCTACGATGCTTAGACAAAACAAAAACAAAAAAAAAGTAGGAAAAAAGGTGGTTCCCCTTTTAGTTCACGAGCGGTTTTGCCGCTCTTATTTACGTAGTATTTGTTCAGCGGCTTTTGTTGTCTTCCGGGTTTAGCGTCTTTAGAATTAGTGTGGTTTAGGTGTTTCTGCTGCTTTTTGTGTACACGGGATATTGGAGTCTTCATCTGAGTGGCTAGTCGGTCGGCCAATAAAGTTATCGTATACTACCTCTGACCTATCAAACTTGTACTAGTACTATAATTTGATTGTTTTGAAAAAAGTAAAAAACCCCTTCCCCTTCTTCTGAAATCCCTTAATTTTACACTGTTTTTAATTTTGGCGAGTTAAATCAAATTTGGGACCACCTCGGGATCATTCTCTATACAATAGCGAAATATTTTTCAAAATCCGTCTATTATTGACGGAGAAATCGACGAACATACATTAAAAACAACATACATACAGTCAAACATATAATAACCTCCTCATTTTTTCAAAGTCGGTTAAAATACAAAGAAGAAGAAGAGTTCGCATGTAACTATTGGATCGCAGTCATACTACGAAAAGTACGAAAGTAGTTCCTCTCGTAGGGGTGACATATAAATCGAATTGACATGTAAATCGGCTTTATAAATAAATTGTATTTCTGTATTTCGATGCTACAAGGCACTGAATATATAGGAGGGAAAACAAAACTTTGCACAACTCATACTAAGGACAAAGTCCTAAGTATGAGTTGTTCAGCGCTTTTTGGCGGCGATTGTACACAATATCGTACGCATGGTGTACTGTACCCCACCTTTACATGCCACCATTACCACCGTGAGAACCTTCTTCAAACACACCATAAAACCAGTATGCGCTGAACATTACATTTTCCACTCTAATACCACAGTCACTAATTACAGTTTAGCATAAACTGGTTTCCAGACTTAATTGGGTGGGAGGGTAGAGCTAAGCACCTATTAGTGCAAGAAATACTCGTAGGTCTAGCTGACTTCAGCTTTAAAATGTGTAGATCTGTGTAGATACATTACTAAAAGAAAATAATGGCTTTAGTATAAAAGTGTTGTCATTATTACCCTTTCTGTGCTACCACAAAATCAGGGAGATCATGTATCTGAGTAGTACCCGCGACTTCGTACGTGCCATAGGTAATGACTTTTACGATCTGCTCTTTTTATAACATCTAACTATAAATTATATTAATCTAAATTATAATCCAGTCCGCTTTCAAAATTTCATACACATTACAACTTATTACCTGTGTGCGTCGTAAAAGTCGAATATATGAAAGTCCTATTACAAGATTCATATGAAGTCGCGGGAACAGCTAGTTTATATCATTAATTTTTAGAAAGATAGTAGGGAATTTTAAAAGGGGAATTATAAATGATTTTTTTTTGGCCACGGAAACCAACCTCTGGTTTTTTATCTAAGCCACGGGAAAATAAGAAGGCTTCTAATAGATGAGACATCGGCGTACTCGGAGTATTCTTCTTCAATTTTTATTACGTGCTCACATTCTTTCCTCCATTCCTCTTCACAAAATGCTTCTTCAGTAATTTTTACTATCTTACTGGCTTCCTGACCTACGTTTTTTTCTGTAAATACAATAAATCTATTTGAGTTTAGTATAAATGATACTACGTACTTATACATATGACTAAGGGTCTAATCAAACTGATGCTGGTAGCCCTACATATTTTATTAACTTGCAATGGCGGCAATCCGAGCTTGTTGTCCTTCACCTTCAACACCATCACTATTTCACCACTTTATAATGTTTTAGGCATGATTTTCTCAAGAAATTCCAATAAAAACAAAACCTGGAGATAGGTACATCTTAGTGTGTTGACACTGTTGACAGACAGGGGTGCCAACAATACGGCATAGGAACTAAATGATGAAACTGAATGTCCGCCTGCGACGCAGGAGGTTGGGGGTTCGCTTCCCGGCCGGGGACAAATGGTTGTTAGATCTGCAAATATTTGTTCCAGGTGTTATGTGTCTATGTAAAAAATATCTATCTATGTATTGTTTTGTATTATGCACATATCAGTCATCTAGAAACCTTGTGTGTATTGTTACTTAAAAGTACAAGCACAGCTTGGGGCTAGATGATGCTGTGTGAACATGGCATGTGTGGAGTGTCCAGCATTATTTATTTTATTCATAGAATAAATAATGTAGTAGTAGAAGAAGGTAGACCTAGGTAGAATACTCCTTTACTATAAGAACGTGGTCCAAAGAGGCCCCAAACGTGTATGTTCTTAGATGTCGAAGCGTGGGAGTTCATTTTGGTCCTGTCCATAAGTATTAATAATGTTGGAGCATTCGTGGTCAATTCGACAATTTAAAACTTTCAAAGGTCAGCAAGGTACCTAATAACTCAACTTTATGAAATAGCGCAATATATAATTTTAAAAACCAAAACATCAGCAGCAAAATTCACTGAACACAATTAATTTTATAATACCTGAACGGTATTTCTCTCCATAAGTAACTGGCCACATTACCATAATTATAAGTACCGTCCCCGCGCGGGAGCTAAATGCATTAAACGGTTAACTACAAGATTTTGAGTAAATAATAAAAGTAGAACTATTGAAAATCTATTCGTGTAGGTAGATGAACACATAGATACTTTCGTTGCTAACTGTACTTTTTGCCTACTTATGGATGCAAAGTTTGCTTTTATGTGGTAATGACGTAAATAGAAAACATGAAATTATCACATTCTTTACTTTTTACATAATAGACCATTAGCCAGTCGTACACAATCAACGTCTCGCCTTGCTCTTGACACGCGGTCACCGCCACGCATATTAATAGACGCAAGTGATTCACATCACTACACTATAGTTCAACAAGTTACTTATGAGTCGAACGCGAGATATGACAACGGACGCATGTCTTCCGTCACACTATGATCGAAATTCAAAAATTAGAATACATAAATCGAAAATGCCGCGAAGTTTAGTGATGTGGGTGGTGAATTAGTGATGCGGCGATGCCGAGTCGGAGATATCGATGTAAGTCAAATCTATCGACTTCATGATCTTCTAATTAATTTTAATTGTTACATTCTTGGGTTGCTCTGTGCTTGCGATATCCACATATCCTAATGGGACTTTGTACCGACTTATAAACAAGAGTATTGTGTTATAAATTGCTGAATTGTTACTTAAAAGTACTTTAGCATGTGTTCGTACAATAAGTTTTATTAACAGGATGTTGGGCGTACGGTCGATGGTAATAAATAACCGGCCCAGTCTTAGGTGCGTTATATTAATAGCGAAGCTGTTTTCATTATAACAGTTTCGATAAAATACCTAGTAAGCTAGTTTGGAATATACCAACATAACATTATTTGTAATAGTTATGTTTTCATCCTGAGTAATTGCTTGCAAACCACCGTTGTAAAGCTCAGCTAAAATCACAGACCGTGTCAACTCAAAGCAAAATTATACTGACAGTGACTTTTTAGTGCTCACAAAAAGTTAAACAAAAAAAGTTGACCTATTTTTTTACATCCCATTCTGCTAGCGGTAGAGTAGAATATAAATGGCTGACCTACTTGAGAGATATAACCAAACTCGCAAGACCATACAAACTTTTCTCCTGGTCTTATGACTTGAAACGAACCCGCAGTAAAAATCACAATAGATATTTTTTTTATTGATATTTATTGCATCAAATTATGATACATACATTTGTCAGGACTTATTGACATTAAGGAATACACACAATATGTACCAATTTAGGGTGTTGCAATGGGAAACGGCCAGATACGTTACATAATACGAATTTAATAACATGGTATAAAAGGTAGGTACCTAAGTAGGTATGTCATAAAAAAAATAATGCAAGATTTCATTAGGTACATGTCACCAAAAGTATCACTTAAAAAATCATTTAGTTCGTGGTATCATTTTTCCAAGAGCATCTCTTTCAATCTAATTTCAAAAATAATATTATTTCCTTGGCTTTTAATCTTGTCTGAAATTTTATTATATATTTTGTATTTTTAATTTCGATGCAGGTATCAAGAGATTATGTTTATTACCGCGTCGCTTTGATAACGACGCGGTTGCTCATTTATTTTTTGAAAGAAATGTGGATTCTTTCTTACAAATTTACTTATTTCTATTCTAGGATGTAAATATCACACTAACATTATAAATGCGAAAGTTTGGATGGTTTGCTACTTCTTCAAGCCAAAACTACAAACAGATCGGGCTAAAATTTTGCAGTAGTTGTAGGTCTGCAATAAAACATAGGCTACGTTTTATCCTATAAATCAGTACCTATGGGATAGAAATAACCTTAAAACGCTTCCATAGAAACAACGCGTGCGAAGCCGCGGGCAAAAACCAGTAAAAAATAAGAACATATCGAGAATGCGTAGTGCTGTTATCTGCTCAAATCATAATGCAGCTAAGCTGTGCCCGCCGGCATTCCTCGGATGCCGTGAATGCGGTATCACGACTGACATTACATGCCCAACCGGTTCCACATCCTTCGAGGTCGGACTCTTTTGTTTGTTTTGTTTTGTTGGCTGTACACATTTACTTTTACGGTTTACGATTTTAATGTGTCTTCATTTGCATTCGATTGTTTGACAAACAAACTTTTTTTTATGTGTTTGTTAAATTATATATGATAATATATGATAGGTCTTCCTATGTTTATTTTGGGGCACTGCTCTACTACTCTTTTGTCCTTTTTTCCCTATCAAGCACATTTAAACAGAGGATATTGAATGTTTTGGATACTACTGGCTGCCAAAACTACCTTAAGGATTGCGCTGAAGACCTGTGAGTAGTTATAGACCTGAACTAACCTATACCCAGACAGAAACTAGTTATTGAAATAACACAACTCGATATTAGGATAAGTAAGACACAAAACCAAGTAGGGACATATGTAGTTAAGATAAAATAATACCTACGTTGCAAAGTTACACAGTAAACTAAAATATAATTTTATTATCCTCTCGATACACGTTTTCCAAGACCTTTACGGAATTGTTTATTCTCAACAATCATCGCTTGCTCAATGAACTCATAGCAAACGTTGGCTCCAAGTTAGGTGGAATTACCACAGAGTATTTCTAGCTAGGTACTACCGCTCGATTATACTTGGCTCGGCACAGATTATAAATATTCAATCCACGGCGATTTCTCGGCGAATTCCTGAACGCAGATGCAACTCATTGTCGAACGCGCATTCGATTTTCAAATCGATTTGATTTGTTTCTGGAACAGCCAGCCCACCCTAGCATTCTTTTATTTTAAAAAAAATAAAAGAATGCTAAATTCTAAATTTAAATTAATTTCCGTGTTAATAGCAGATTTTTCTTCGCCCGTTCATAATAAAACAAGAGCGGCTTTCTTCCGCATTCTAACATTGTAAGCACAAATTCAACCTATTTTTGACGTTATGCATTTTATGGCGCGGTGAAAACTATTTCTAGTAGTAAAAATAGACCTACCTACTAATATCGTAACCGTATTTCCTAAAAATAATATACCTGATTATCACATTCAATAACTAGTCTTTATGTATGTTTCTCTTAAATAAGTTTATTTTTAAGAAGGAATGTAGTGACGTCAGATCTTATTGCATTATGCCACCTGCACTATTTAATTACCCAGTAAATAATAGGCAACGTACATAGTTATTATTATCATGGTACCGACCGGTCTATACTTCCTATGTGAATGGACACAAGGATATTGATATTACTTAACGTAACTAATAACCACTCACATTCGACAAGCGAATTATGTTACGTACACCAATTCCATAATACGTGCATATTGTACCTTGATTTACTCCAGCAGTTGAGTAGTTACGATAGCAACAAAAAATAGATATGTAAATATAAATTAAAAAAAATACACTAAACGTTTAAAATAATTTGTTTATTTACTAAAACTTAAAGCCGACGTCGACATATTATAGCAAAACACAGAACCTTCTCCGTTTTTCGCAATCGGTTAATAATAGTGTTTGCTTTTTCTGACACAATTTTTTGTAATTTCTTTACTGTACGTAGGCTAGCAATGAAAAAATAAATATATTTGAATATTATATTATGCATGACGTTTCAATGAATCGCGATCAATTCAAGGCAAAATCTATTTCATGCAATAAGTATTGTAGCTCACGTGATCAGCCTATTTCAATAATTATCTTAAGAGGGCGCAATGCGCGCCATTTTGTGAAAATGATAAACATAGGATTTCGCGTTCATAGGAGCAGGACAAAGCATACGTTTTTGGAACGGCGCCAGCGTAAGCGCAAATATAAAGTTAATGTTTATTTACAAGAAAACTACGCAACTTTTGACGAAACTGGTTCAAGGAAGCAAATAATTAGTGATAAGTTTAATAAGTAAAACATAAGTCATTTCAATAGACCGCAGGGTTCCTGAGATCTCGACCTAACTGTTTCGTGTTCTTTTTTATCGTATTTTTTTTCTCAACCGTGACATTCAAGGAACCAAAGATTTTTTTAAATTAGATTTAATTCGAGTATTTGAAAATCTCTAGGACGGCAATGGCCTTTAATATCAAAGATAATTACAATCAAATAATAAAAAATTAGAACTAATATTTACAATTGAAACAATTAAGCTAACTGCAGACAGTTGCAAACAATCTACAGGTAGCTCAACTGATTCATATCAATACCAGTCGGAAGCGTCCCCAAGAAGCTGGCTGCAATGCCCCGCTGTATGGCAATGCTGATGCGCAGCGCCAGATACCCACCAGCTCTCGGGTCACGCGTCGCTTCGACCGGACGGAAGGTATTTTACCACGGGGATCCCGTGAGTACTGAGATTTATGCCTAGTTTGACAACCTAACCCGTTAGGTTCACCCTTTAACAGCACACATATGTACATCCACTGCTGAATCCGGCCATAATCACCATAGTAGGCAGGCGGATCGATCGCAGTGGAAGGAACTTAACTATTATTATCTGCTCGCGGCTTCCCACACCTTTTTTCTATGAAAAACAATCTGGCTGATACGTTCAGTAGTTTTAAAGAAATAACATATATCTATCTATCCAAAGTTTCGCATTTTATAGGTAATATTAGTGTACACTTTGTAAAGATATACATAGGTACCCAGAATATTCCTTCGTAGCTTGTCTTCGTACAAAAGACTTTAACGCGCGCATGTGCTATGAAAACGTGGCTACTTTTTTCGCCTGGCTAGTTTGATATTATCTGCCCCGTCAGTTATTTGACAATTCTTTGATTCTTTATCGTTTATTTGAGCATCAGAAGGCCAAGCACAGGGATTATTCTCTAGGGTAGAATAGACAATAATGACATCGCATCGTCATACATTGCGTATGTTATTGAAGTTGAAGGAATTAATTTCAAATAATTTACGCATTCGATGACAAAGTGACGTAATTTTTCTCTATTCTATCCTAGAAAAGAATGCCCGTACTAGGCCTACAGGAAGTAGTATAATAAATAATGTACTTTGCCAGGTATGGCATTCGGAGACATCACGGTCACGGGGGTAACACAAGCCCTACGTCATCGACGGTATCGGCGAATGAGAATACAAATCCGTTTTCAGGTGTAGCGTAAGATCGTAACTCCCCGAGCTCTATAAATTATCTGTACGAATCTGATAAAACTATGTGGTTTTTTACTAACCAATTATGTATAATCAATTATGTATATTTAACGAAAACTGTTTTGACTAATCTAACGAACGACGGCCTGACCTGGCGAGCTCATATTGACTACTTAAGAACCGAATCCGTAGGATGTGCTCTACGTAAAGTTCTGATGGATGACTATCTAAAATTCCCTAGCTAAATCTCATTTACAATACCTATTAGAGGTATGGGGAACTGCGGCAGTGACGAATCTAAAAACATTACAAATATCACAAAACAAATTAATCAAAGTTCTTTACAAATATGACTACCTAACTAGCACATGTATTATTTACAAACAAACCAACATTTTTAATATCAAACACCTATCTACTTACCTAACCTGCATCCTTGTTAAGAAAATATTAACTAACAAAATACATACACAAATAACGCTTACAAAAAAACCTACACTTACAATTTGAGAAATAAAAATATGTTAGCACTAAGAAGTCCGCGCACCAACTATGGAAAAAGAAATATTCTTTATGAAGGTGCGCAGTTGTACAACAGCTTACCCGATAACGCCATTAAGAACTGTTTATCAATGCACATATTTAGGAAAATACTAAAACAGTATATTTATGATAAGATCTTTTAAGTTAGCGTGACGGTACCAATCAATAGTGTAAAACTGGCTAATACATTTATTATCAAACTATTAAAATTTAGTATTAATTAGTTAAGATAAGTAGTACGTAAGATGTATGTACTCATTTAAGTGGACATTGTTCTTTTGAGTAAATAAATTCGTTAAACTGAACAAAGAAAATTGTAATTTTTAATACATTTTTTCATTAACTATTTGTTTCCCAACTTCCATGTTTTGTTGAAATAAGTGGCAATTGGACAGTGACGTAGCATGTGTCACTCCCGGAGTGCCAGACCTTGTTTTTTTGGATCATGGAATAAATAAATAAAAATAAATAATAATAATGAATAAATCATCATCATCATCACATCATCAACATCATCATCATTTTCTTATCATATGTAGTTAACAAAACTAGGTATTTCAAAAGTTTTATTATTATAGTGCGTAAGCCCTCACACTCAGGGTAATTTATAAGAAATAAAATAATATCCCAAAAATTTGATGCGGATTCAAGTCTCGTCGAAGTCGAAAACTTTTTTGGGATATTGTAAGATTTCTTACAGGTATTACCAAGTTGGCAAAACTAGGTACACCATAGCGGTTGCGCCATAGGAATAATAATAATCGACCCCTACTAGGAATAGAGAACAAAAAAAAAAATTCTGGACAAATTGTGATGTCGAAACTTTAAATGAGACCTTTTTGGTCAAGTGGGGTATCAAATAAAAGGTATTAGTTTGTAAATCTCAAAACAGATTTTGAAATTCTTGTAGGTTACATACTTTTCGAAATATACTGAAAAAGTCGAAAACTTTACCATTACCCTCTATACTCCGAAGTTTGCAAACCGATTCATCTGAAATGTAGGTATCTTAAATTTTTAGGTATTCCTTAAATAGCAGTCTCTAACCGGTACCGATAGTACATATTGGTATGCTTGACAAACGTTCGAAACCCTCGGCGCGTGAGTTTTATTTATTTTTTTTATTTTTATTTTTAACAATATTCAGGAAATTAACAGCTAACTTATAGACTAGGTAAAGTAAAGTTACATTAAGTATTATGTAAAGTTATATTATTATATTATTATTATATATTATTATTATATATTATTATTATTATGTAAAGTTATATTATTACATTTCGAGTTACACTCGCTCTTGAGGTTTTGTTTGCTTTTGCTGCTCCAAGTTCTGCCCTAAGCAAAATGGGTCCTTAAAACCCTGCTACTCTAAAATATGGACAGAATTATCTTTACGAACCAACATGGCTTGCTTCAAGGCATATTATTAGCCGTAGCTTTTCTATAATTAATTAGCCGACTGTTTTACTTAGGCAGAATGGTACAAATCATATATATTTTCCTGATTGGCTAAAAATAAACGTAAAAAAACATTAAATATAACATAACTAGCAGATCCAAGGTATTTTCTAGATCTCTAGCAATAACCGTCAACCACAGACCGTAAGGCCTCCCACCGAATGGCTCCGTGACCAAATACCGGTACAATTTCACTTCACTTTTTGTAATTTCGCACGTGGAGAATTACTTAATAGCAGACTGAGTTTACTATTGCTATTATACTTCTTTACGTTTAGTCCTTGGATTTGCACACCGTTATCTATCTTCTATATATCTTCTATCTATCTATATATATATAAAAGAAAGTCGTGTTAGTTACACTATTTATAACTCAAGAACGGCTGAACGGATCTCGGTGAATTTTGGCAGCGAGGCAGATGGTATCCCGGGGCCGGACATAGGCTACCTTTGATTCCGGAAAAAAAGCATGCGAAGCCGCGGGCTGCAGCTGGTATATATATAAATCAATCCCTATTTCCCTAGGTCACGGCATCACGCGTGAACGGCTGGACTGACTTCGCTAATTATATTTTGTTGTGTCTGTTATTGTCAGGGGAAGGTTCGTATGAAAGAAAAAGTTAATAAAATGCGCGGAAAATTAGAAAATTTAAGAAAACTTAATATTCATAGTCTGTGGGGTCAGCTAGTCTAAGATTCATCTACAAACCAAGAAGTTTCTGAATAAATATATACGATAATGACAAAGAAAATTACAATAAAATAATAAAAACCAAACAATTAAGCTAACTGCAGACTGTTGCAAACAATCTACAGGTAGCTCAACTGATCCATGTCAAGTTTCTTGTATTAAACTACACTAACTTCTGATTCCTACATAAATGGAGGTAATGTCCATTCCCAGCTTACAATCTATCTCTTTGCCAAATCTCATTAAAGTCATTCAGTCTTAAAATGTGACAACAAATTCATTGTGCTTAAAAAAAAACAAAAAAGAACAAAAAGTCGAAGACTTGTATTATGAAAGCTTGCTCGGTCATAGACACAGAAATCTAAATAATTTCTGTGGTCTATCTATGCATAAGTGACGTTTATTCCATAGAAAAGTGATACTCAAGCATATACCGATGACTGAACAAGCTTTCATAATACGGCTCTAAAATTCTTTATGTCCGTCTCCGTAGATACAATAAATGTAGAAAAAGTCAAATTCTTCAAATTAAAATAAACAGTAAAATTTCATCATTACGTGTTCAGCCGTAAAATTACACAAACAGAGCTCACTCATATTCGACTCATTACAATATAGTGTGATATAAATTCATAAGAGTAGATAATAGTTTCTACGTAATCATCCAGTTCCTGCCAATTACAGCTTAGTAACGATATAGAAACAACGTTTTTCTTCTGTTTATGCTCAATGAAGCGTATGACAGCGATTTCATCATTACTCAAAGAAACAGTGAATGTAGGAGAGATCTATGTGAATTAGATTAGCTTTTTTAAATTCTTTATTGAAAAAGAAAATTACAATTCAGTAATAAAAACAAATTAGAACTAGTATTTACAGTTAAAACAATTAAGATAACTTAAGACTGTTGCAAACAATCTACAGGTAGCTCAACTGATCCATATTAATAACAGTCGGAAGCGTCCCCAAGATGCTGGCTGCATTGCCCCGCTGTCTGACAATGCTGATGCGCTGCGCCAGATACCCACCAGCTCTCGGGTCACGCGTCGCGTCGACCAGACGCTCAGATAACTTTAAAAACCCTCGGAGTGCGAAGAGCCTCGGTACCCCACGGACCTAGGGTCTCGACCCCAAAGGGAGCAAATGTGTAGGCTCTGTCGAGACCTGCATATTTGTGCATCTTGAGATCCTCGGCCAAATCTTAGAGTTAGCTACAAATTTTGCCAACAAATCCGAACAATAAATCTAGAGGTATATAACAATAAAATTCACAAGCTCGGAGTATACATACTTCCATACTAATGTTTTAAACTCGAATGTAACTCTGTCTGTCTGTCGGTCTATGTGTCTGTCTGTTACCTTTCACGGCTGAACGGCTGAACGGATTTCAATGAAATTTGGCAGGAAGGTAAATGGTATCCTGGGGACGGACATAGGCTACTTAAAAAGCACGTGCAAAGCCGCGGGCAGCAGCTAGTATATTATAAAGATATAATTGCTAACAATATTTATTAAAGGAAGGTTCTTAAATGGACAAGTACTTTAAATTGTGTTTAAAAAGCATCAACAAGGATGATCATTTTAGGTTAAGTACTTACTGTGGAAAAAACTACACAATCAGCGTTTTTGCAGCTCATAAAAAAATCGAGTATAGGGATAAATTAAATTATTACAAGATTATGACGTTTTATAAAAAATATTAAGTTCTAGGATTTTAAAACAAGTTAAGCATGACTGTGTTCTTTGAAAACATAATCAGACCAATATTATTAGTAAATTATCTTTATGAACAAAGATAATTACAATCAAATAATAGAAACTAAATAAGAACTAGTATTTACAATTGAAACCATTGAGCTAACTGCAGACTGTTCCAAACAATCTACAGGTAGCTCAACTGAATAACCATTTGAATCTGTCAACATAATTCAAATAAAAAAGGCGTCTGTCCATTTTAGATAGAGAAAGACTTTATTTGGTCATACATAAACAAAATAAACACAAATTAACAGAAACAGTATTTCATAAGTGTAGTCATTTTTTGAGGATTTAACTAATCCACCCACAAAAAAAAGATGCCCTATGATTGAGTTTTGTCAGAAATTGTCATACAGTTATAGTTTGTGCTCGATGTTTACCGACGACGTTGCTAATTGTCCGATTAAATTTTGGTGATCACCTTTGCTAATACTTTATCTAACATTTTAGAAACTAATAAATAAATACTAAGTTCTAATTTATTTCATCTACGGAGTTTCACTTACGTTCTTTTGAAAACTATTAATTTCTTGTACCTTGCCATTTGAATTTGTCAACATTATTTCCAATAAAATACAAAATACATCTCGTTCATTTTATAACTTTAGTAAAATTATTGAGTGGAATTACCTAATTCGCCCACAAAGATGCCAGTCCGCCTTCGGTTTGGATAATGTAGGAAATTGCGTAACTCTATTGAACTTTCATTGGTTATTTCGTACGTAAGCGTTTAACCACGTTTAACCAAAAAGTGCAGTGCAGCAGAAACTTATAATACTAACGCTCCCGCTTCCCGCGTGTTTGACGCGCATGTTTGGCCAAAGCTTTAGAGTTCCGTACGTCTAAATAAAAAAATGAGATCCCTGTGTGCGCATGAGTAGCATCACTCGTGTGTGTGTCTGTCAGTCTGTCACAGCCAATTTACTTCGAATCAACTGGACCGTTTAATTTAGTACACATTTCAATTTCTGTAATCTGCACCTTATGTAAAATGCTAGCCATCCTAGTTATTGATGCAACTATTATACATATTTAGTTTAAGCGCGGCTCTACATTTATAACCAGGAAAAAGGTGGATTATGTGGCCGGATATCCGATTATCTATTGTGTAATGAATTATTCAGCAATCTTCTATTATGTCTGCTGGGTAACTCGACTAATGGTATGGTCATTCACCACTTACTTTGGCTATCTCGTCTCTTTCCGTCACCAGAGACTTGCTGTCAAGACAGCCTGTGCCAGAGACAGCCGGTCGTTTGTACGCTGATTAACTAATCAACGCGCAAATCTCTTTGACATTTATAAGATCATTGATTAGTTTGTTTTGCGAAGTAAACAAAAAGTTTAAACCCCACTCATACTTTTTCTTTTAGTTCGATCTTAATAAAAACTCTTTTCTTGTTTCGTTTACTAAAGTGTTTAAAAGTACATAGGTTACGTAAAATCTTGTAGGATGGTACGGAACCCTTTGTGTGTGAGTCTGACTCGCGTTGGGAAGTTTTTTATACCTAAAGTTACTGGGAGCTAAGATTAAGGTCGATAAGTTTGTAGTAATAATAGGTACTGTAGGTATATATAAAAATATAAATATATATATACATACTTGGCACTATTTACTACTTCCACAGTACTGTAGGTACCTACATAATGTATGTAGGTCATTGCAATGGACAAAGGTCATTCCTATTAAACTTTTAGCGGCGAAAACCGCCATGTTTGGAAATAATTACAATGTAGAGATTTATAATTGACTATGACCTAGAGTGTGGTAAGATAACGGAAATGTAGATAAAGTTTTATTTATAACTAGCTGCTGCCTGCAGCTTCACATGCTTTTTTTGCCCAAACTTTTCACGCTAAGCATTGCTTGTGTAAACAATCGGTCGGACGTTGAGAGAGCCAGTGGGCACGCTTTACCTTCATTTTATAGCGAACTAGCTGCTGCCCGCGGCTTCGCCCGTGCTTTTCAAGTTTGATGTCCGTCTCCGGGATACCATCTACCTCCCTGCCAAGTTTCATTGAGATCCTTTCAGCCGTTTAGGCGTAAAAAAACAACAAACAGAGTTACTTTCGAATTTATATATTATACATTATATTAGTTTGGATTTATTCTTCAAGCAAGTACATTTGTGATCCTATTCGGGGCACGTCATGAGAAATGAGGATTACCTATATAAATCATTACTTCCTTCTTAACTAAAACTTCCACCATTCAATAGTACAAATTGATAAACTTTGTCAATTTTTAAAAACTTGTAAACACCGCGTAGCGCGTATACCAACGTCTAAAATGTAAATATAATTCCAAAATGAACATTGATATCGTTCAACGATTTGGTCGTTGACTCTACAATTCGATGTACACAAACCAATACTATTGATAACAGATCAGAATGCATTGCACTGCACGGTTACCTTGATATTCGATATTTCTTAGCAGTTGACAATGTCGAAAGTTCCTATTCAGTAACGATTTCGAATGACGAGATATCGTGACGAACGAACCGTCTCAAATGTCACTCGCTTCACCTCGCGTGTCGGCGCTTTACGCTTTCGACTTTAGGTTACAACTGTCTACGAAAGCTCATCAATGCTACCGATTAAATATTTGTTTACAAAATATATAGGTATTAATATTTATTTTTAATGAAGGGTATTGTTGCAATAAATATATATTTACTAGCTGCTGCCCGCGTCTTCGCACGCGTTTTTTCGAGATAGAAAATAACCTAAGTATGTCCTTCCCCGGCATACCGTCTATCTCCTTGCGAAATTTCATTAAGATCCGTTCAGCCGTTTAGGTAGCAGACCGACATACAGAGTTACTATAATATTATTTATTAATGATAGGTACCTAAATATTTTTAAGCTAATTAAGTACTAATTTATAATACTATACTAAGTATGAATAAAACCTCGTAAAGCTTTGATGAACTCTCATAGACAGACATAAATATTTTTCTAAAACATCGCATTTACACGTCAGCGACTCAGCGCCGATTCGAACGAAATGTCAGATTTTTTCAAACTGATTCCTTCGTCTTCAGCGCGTTCTATTCCACCCGATAATGTGCGTTGAGCTGAATAGTTCATTTTATGGGAAAATAATTGTGTTCTCTTGTAAAATCGTATGGCAGTCCATTCGTCGAACCTTTCTAAGACAATCACCGTCTTTATGAGGTTTGCAAGGTCTTTCAAGTCGTTGAACTTCCATGCATAATGTTTATCATAGAATCTACAAGAATTCCCAAATCGAATCTAGCCTATAGCCTCCCCTCAGTTCTTCCATAGTCCATTAAAAATAATATTTTAGGTTGCATAAAAGACATGAAGTAAGAAAGATGTTATAACGTTGTTATAATTCTGGTCTAGGGGATTGAACTTCCCATCTCGAAATCAACTTATATTATCTTCAAAGTTTTTTATAAATTATGTGTTTTACAACCGTCTTTCAAAATATAAATCTCCTATTCTTTCCCGAAGGTACCTAAATATGTAAACGGTAGTCTATAAAAGCTGAGACGTCTCATTTGCCAAATAACCTCCTTACGTTTAATTCTCAAACTGAATACGTACGTTATACACTTTAAACGCTACACACACTCGCCCGGACCGTTAGAACATGTGTCGACAGGTGTACGCTCTAGTACACGTCCGTCCTCATCGCACCTGGTGGGAATGTGTTTAGATAGATTTACTTACCTTTGACATTTCTGAACATTCTTATGTCTACATATATTTCTCTAAAGCGAGAGCTTTAGAGAAATATATGTAGAGATAAAGCTCTCAAAATAATATATTATTCAAAGTAGGTAATAATATATACGTCAGCGAGCGATCATTTATTTTTCATAAGACTGCAAAAACAGCCAGTATTATTTAACTTAATTGTTCGCACAGGTGACTAGCTCTCGTGCGAGATCTAGGTATACCAACAGCTCCTTTACCCTATCTTCTCTTTTCCATAAAGGGGGGGGGGGGGGGTTAAGGGGTCGGCTCTCTGCCATGACAGTATACAGTTGCGTTAAGTTGTAATAATCAAGTCTGCAGTTAGCTTAATTGTTTCAATAGTAAATACTTGATCTATTTTTTTTAATTCGCCGTGGTTATTAACACAAGAGTCATTTACAGCGGGATATTTAGCATGATTTGAACTCAAAACTCAAATCATGTTAAATATCCCGCTGTAAATGACTTTAGTTTTGATTTGTTTTATTATTTGATTGTAATTTTAAAGGCTAGTGCCATTCTTTATTTACTAGATAAATAAGTTTATTGATAGCAGTTGATAGTAATAAAACACCTGTGTGACGTCACAGCCTTTGTGCGGCAGCGTAGTTCCGCTCCCGGCGGCGCCACCTGTCGCCCGCCGCGGACAATCACCTTTTTAATAAATCCCTCGTGGACGATGATGAATGAAAATGATACTTCAGAGTCAATTATTCTGCTTGTACAACATCTTTATTACCGATCAGACTAATCCCACAGCTGAACGAACATGCCGCCTCAAAAAAGGGGTATTTGACATAATCACTTCGCTTGGCAGTTTGACAGGCGGGTTGGTAATCGCAGTTGAGGTGTAAGTACAAAGAATGAAGCTCCAGCCCTTCCTCTGCTGATGATCGATGTGGCGCGGCGGGCGAAGGTTCGATTTCCGCCTTGGGACAAATGTTTTTACGATCCGCAAATATTTGCTCCGGTTGTTTTCTATGTATTAAATAATATATATCTAATATAAAGTATATGTAATATAAAAGTATATATGTAATATAAAGTATATCAGTCATCTAGTACCCACAACACAAGCTCTGCTTAACTTGGGGCTAGATGATGCTGTGTGGATTATCCAGCATTATTTATATTTATTTATTTAAGGCTTCCCTTAGTCGCCTCTTACAACATAATCAGGCTGAGTTGGGGGGGAAGGGGTCGATTCTTACTCTGCGACTGCTACGGCACAACAAGCTTATTACACACTCTATATGTTAGTATAGCCTAAAAGACAAACGAATTTCTGAAAGTGGTTTGGTAATGTCAGGGCGAGACTAAATAATTAGGGAACACTACCGTGTTCCCACACAGAAAACATCCTACCGGGTGTTTCTCAAAGAAAAAATGTTGAAAGAGACAACAAAAAACATCCGAAATATCTTGAAAGCTCCAGATGAAAGCACTTAGGTCTACGTTACAATAACGATCGACTTCCTTTCTACACATGTGTACTAAAAACGTAAGTGTTTTTTTAATCCGTGCACGATCTGAGAGGTAAGTCTTTTTGACGTTAGTAACGAGACGTGATCGTGACGTCTCCTTTTTCCATACAATTTGGTACACCGCGTCTATCGTGTGGACATAGAACTATGCAAATCCCATACTAAAAGGAGACGTCACGATCACGTCTCGTTACTTACGTCAAATAGACTCACCCCGCTGAACCCTGAGAGCAGCATTACAAGTCAGACCGACAGTTTTACCGGAACGACAAAGGTGTCGGATGCATATTGGTGTAGGCATTTCAATAGCGCTGTTTTTCATTTCAATGTCGACCCGGTAAAACAGGTCGGCCCTGCAAACGACACCTTTCTCGTTCCGGTAAAACTGTCGGTCGGACGTCTCCCTTTTTCTATGGGATTTGGTACATCGTCGCTACCACGTCACGCTAGATCACGTCGTACTTATTGATCTTTGTTGACTTGGAACAACGCTGCAACATATCCATGTGCTACTTTTTATCCCGGAAACAAATAGTAGGAAAGCAGGAAGAAATATAGCTATGCCTACGATTCGCGCGTTGTTAAAATTTAATTGAACCTTGTCGAACCAATGTGCGACCGCTTTTTTCCGATTTGAAATGGTTCCATCACATTGTGATCGCGCGGGGGAACAGCTTTTTGACTGCTTTAGACTTTACACACTTGAGAAAAAGTTCCATTGAGCACTGATAGATAAAATTCGGTTCTTTCTCTCACTGCCTTTTGAAACTGCACCCTGACAGGTTGATTATAAGTCTTAGTATAACGACAGTATCTATGAACAGCGTCAGTGTGCCAAACACATCTGGCACGTTCCCCCGCCGACTAGATAACAACCAACTCTTAGTTAGGTATAGCATATTATGACAGTGTGCTCTGCCCTAATTATTTGGATGTTTACAAACATGAATATCTGATTAGGTTATGTATAATTAATTATGTTGCTCGTTAACGGTTGGCGCTCACACGTCTAACACAGATCAAAGTCGCACAACACAAAAATGAGCATTAAATTTATGTACCCTCAACAATTTATGTAAAAATTGTTGTTCATGTTTCTAATAGGATTATTATTGTGAAATGTTTTGTATAACCTATTATTTTAACTTATAATATAATGTATGATAAGGAAGAGCGTTACCTCCTAATACAGGTATTTATATACTTAAAAGGAGGTCTCGAACATAGAACAATGTACAATGTAAGAGAATTATTAATAAACATTTTGTATTTTGTAACTTTAAGTTATGGGCTTAAACTCATAACAATTACACCCGTATTCAAGAACAATATATGCCTTATACCTTATGTACGGTGGCAAGCCAAGTACAGATTTTTGACAGTTTTCCCATACAAAAGTTGTCAATTTACCGAGCCTATGCGTTCGTGAGCACTGTGAGACCTCACAGTATTGTTCTTGAATAGGTACGGCGCGGCGTTTTGATACTTACAGCTTAATAATAGGTAGGAACATTAATATTTTATTTTATGGTTATATTTTGTGACGTATAACTTTAACCATAATATGTATAAATAAAAATTAATTGCTAAATATGTTGCTAAGCGCAAAACTCGAGAACGGCTGGACGAATATACTTAACTATTTATGTATTTTACTTGAAGAGTAAAGTTTTTTATGAAGAGAAAAGTTAAAAAATTGCCCAGAAATACGTAAAAACCACCCAATCAAATTGATGGCACGTAACGCCGTGGGGTGCATCGTAGTTTATGAACAAAATGTTTAATGACTACGTCTGGGAACCATCTTGCTAGTTCGGTACATTGGAGTAGGTACAGCGCCCGTAAATTATTGCTATTTACATCAAACCAGAACAACACGTAACCACGTGTAATGTTGATTGCATCACGCTGCGAGAGAAAGCTCTATTGTGGCAAACTTAGGCATTAACTGTGATAATTTTATGCATCATTGATTGTTGGTCAACTCTGGTAGAGCAAGTCTAATCTACGTTGTCTGTAGGAGTTGTCAACAATAACAAACCAAGGATGTTTCACTTCAATTAATTCAATCAATTATGTCAATTATGAAATTTCAAATTGTTTGCGACGAAGTAACAAAGTACCTACGTTTCGCGTTAAGCAAAAAAAAAAAAAATTACTAGCGCTGCGCCATCTATTGTCGAGTAGCGCAAGTAACATTCTAATACCCTTGGGTCTTCTTGGGAAAGCTTCTTTCGAATACAAATTATTATCAATATATTTTTATATCATAGAATGAGAGTTAACAATTAATTTAATTGTTCTAGGTGACAATGGCAGCACTCACGCTTTGTATCTCGAGACCATAGTCGAGGAGACGAGCGATGACTTGCGCTCCGAACGCTCTTCGGCCGCCACATGGCTCTCCGACTCTGACGCAGATTCAGTCATACATGTGCGGGGGACAGCAGGTAATTTTATATTTTTTAAACCACGATAAAACAAATCTTTAAATAAAACTTTATTTGGTCCATCATTTGCTCGAGAAAAATGGTACAGCGCCGTCTAGCGTCGAATAGATTTAATAAACAATGAGCTATTGCGCGATGTGCTTCTCAGTTTAAAAGTTTAAGTAGATGGCGCTACCACATGAAATGTGGTCTATCAAAGATTGTGATCATTACTTCAAATAGAAAAGCTACTGATTGATAGTCAATGACTCTGCCTTGTCTAGGTCAAGAATAATTGATGAGCTTTTAAAGGTAAACAAAGAACTGGTACTAAATCTGACAACATGAGATAAATGTGAGACAGTCTACGTAATTTTGGCAAATGGAATAATAGCTGAGATAAGTAGGGTAACTCATTCAGAAGTCTTGGATCTGGTCCAAATGTCTAGAAAATGAGTACATGCAACGAATTGGGCGATGTCATTGTCATTGTCGACGTCCGCTCGGTCCAACGTACCGCGAACCTAGAGTCGCGAGGTTCTGCCATCCGTAGTGCTAGTGCTAGTGAGATTATAGGATATAGAGGCATCAGTGGATTGCAATGTGCTGACAGGAGGTCCCCTCGGCAGGTTCGGAGTGCGACAGCGAGTCTGAGCGCGAGTGGGCGTGCCCGGCCAAGCGGCGACGGCGCGAGCGCACCTGCTCACCCGCCAGCAGCCCGTCGCTCTCGCGCTCCTCTAGCCTCGCGCAGTTCGAGTCACTGGAGCGCTCTTGCGCCGCGCCCGCCTCCCCCTCCCTCTCCCCCGACTCACTTGAGTCTCCGCCCGCCTCACCGCCGCCTGCGCGTCTCCCTCCGCGCTCACACCTTTCCGCGGAGAACCTGAGTGAGGACAGCGGCTACAGCGAGCGGTCTCGTCGGCCGCCGGCGCCGCGCCGCCCGCCCGCCGCCGCCGGCTCGGCACCCTGCCTGGCAGCGCCCCTGTCCCCGGCGCCCGAGCGCCGCGCCCCGCTTCCCTTGCGAGCCACCTCCCTCCCAGCAGAGCTCGACGTGTGCGCCGAGCCACGCCGCCAGCTCCCCCACCGCGCGCGCTTTCGCCAGTCCTTCGAGGTCTGTGACGCGCTCACCGTCAGCGTGGCAGACCTCACCGCGCTCGACTACCGCGGCGGCGCGCGGCGCCCGCGCCTTCCGCCGCCGCCGCCCCCACCCCCGCGCGCCCACCGAAACCCCAGCAATCCCCCGCCGCCGACCTCCGTTGAAGTACAGATCAGAAAGCCCACACCGATAAAGGAGTCGCCAGCGAGAGAACCTAGCGCCGGCAGCGACTCGACGACGGAGTCGGAGCGCGCGTTTGCCAGCGAGATGGAAGCGACGGCGCGACGACTCGACGAGAACGCGCGGCGCGCGCTGGCCGGCGCCGGCGACTACGAGCGCGAGCTGTCCGTGCTGACGGCGCGGCGCCTGCGCGACTCGTGGGGCGCCTGGGATGACGTGCTGGACGAGCTGCGGCGCCGCGTGGAGCCCTCCTCGCCTACGCCCTCTCCGCCGCGCACACCCTCCCCCGACCTCCTTCGCGAGCCACAGTACGCCTCCACCCCCCTGCGGTGCAGCGACGCGCGCGTGCGTTCCACCCCCGAGCTGCGCGCGCGTGCCACTCCGCAGCGCGAGACGCCGGAGGAGCTGCGTGCGTCCCTCCAGCATGTATCTCCGGCGGTGCCAAGTGGGCCGCCGGCACGCTCCGTGTCGGCGGGCTCACGCGGCGTGACGTTCTCGCCGGTGGTGGCGGAGGTGAGCTGGCGCGAGGCAAGCGCGAGCGCGACCTCCTCCGGGAGCGACGACGCGCAGGACGCGGAGGTGGAGGAGGTGGTGGGGGCGGAGGCGCGCGCGCCGCACCGCGCGCCGGCACGGGCAGACTGCGCGCGAGACATGGCAGAGGCGGCCGCGCGTGCGCCGCGCTCCCGCATAGCCGGCTTCCTCTCGCGGTTCGCGAACTTCCGATTTTCGGGACGCAAGGAGAAAAAGTCCCGGGGCGCAGGCGCGGTGCTACCCCGCGTCGCGGCGATCGGCGGAGCGGCAGAAGCGCCGTATGGGGCGCGCGGGGCGGCCGCGGCGCCGCAGTACGTGCGCATCCCGCTGAAGGAGGAGGGTGTGACGCGCGGCGTGCTGGCGGGCGCGGTGGCGGGCCGGCCGCCGCGGCCTCGCCCCGCCGCCGGTGCGCCGCCGCCGCCGGGCGTGCTGGAGACGGACGTGGACACACAGCGCACGGTGCTGCACGCGCGCTCGCTGCTGGCGCTGGCGCCGCCCGACCACCGCTCGCACCGCCCGCACAAGTCAATGGAGTTCCTGCTGGACAAGGACAGCGCGCAGACGATACAGGTCAGTCCTCATTACATTAAGTACCTACTGTAAGCCCGACGCCGCCCGAGACACCGGCACGATGTTTACAAACAGCGCGATCGATGCCGGCCGACGACCCCCCGTGCCGGCGTCGTCACTTTGCATAATACTCTACCGCGATATCAGGTTCCGTGAAGTTATCGAACGCGCGCTATCTCGTCCCCCGATCCCATAGCGCGGAGCTTACGTTACGAGCCCCCTTCATCTATTCATCGTCGTCGACAATAGACGTCTCACAATGAGCCTGACGCTCGAAACGTTAACTGATAAATTGGTCCGAATCCCGGGTTATTGCGACACAAGAGAGCCTATATTATTACCACAAGTACCATTCACACGCAACTAACAGTCAGACAGGAGGTGAAAGTGCGCACATCTGCATTCACTGGACATTGTTCACATTCCGAACGACCCAAATACGCCACACTTGCAGCTGTGGGCGTAACTGTTCTATCAAATGATGTCTAGTTAACAATTTAACACCCTACGGTACCAAGCGTACTGGCTATCTACCAGTTAACGTAGTGGTATTTACGCCAAAGCGTTTTAGCCATAGTGATCCGAGCTTAAACTCTACTGTCTACAAAATAATCCCTCTCACCGGTTTTCTCATCAGAAGCCTCGGACGAAAACAGATTATTAAAGATTTATACGCACCGTAGGTTCAAGCTAGATAAGATAACAAAGGGAACAAAGAACATTCCTAAAACGGGAATTTCTTGAAGTTATCGCAATGAAAGCCAAGAATGCTGCATAGCAGGTACTTAGGTAGCAGGTGTGATAGCTATATTTGCTTTAGTACCAACCTGAAGAACCTCTAAGATTGCTCTTAAATAGACTATGTTAAAAAATTTACTTAATTAAAGTTTGTATTTTGGCCACTTATTTTTAATGTCACTTAACGGCCAAGGTCAACACGCAGCGTGCGAAATCTCTAAATTTATTTTAATAAGTTTCAAACCAGTTAAATAGCAAACCTCAAATTCTTTGCAAATAAAGTTAAAAGTTCAAAAAGCTATACAATATGACAGTGTAGGTAGGTACTTAGGTACATACGTACAATGTCGTTCAGTATGGCTTTTTTTAACTACGTCTCCGTAGTAGGTACCTATACCTTTTTACGGTACCTAACACAAATACAAACTGGCTATCTAGTCATTATACAACCAACCTCTATTGTGATGTCTCACGCACCTAATTAAAAGACAATTATTATTATACTCATCAGAAACGATTTACGAAGGTAACCTTTTTTCACGAGTAAAAATCACAAGCAAATATGAGACCTTATCAAAAGTAAAATTTCGAGTTCAAAAAGTCTACTGAACTTCAGAATTCAGGATTATAATGTGATGTGTCATGTTAAAGTATATATTAGTGTCAATTTGGCTGTTAAAAAACCAACTTGAAATATCGCTGTCCTTTTTATTTCGATCGTTGAGAAAGGGGCGCCTTAACTTATAGTTCTGAGAATTTAGAAAGCTCGCTCCCAAATATAACAATAACCTGAACAACCTAATTACTATGGCAACTTGTCAAAAGCAACCTCTTAGCAGAAAAAGATATAAATAAATACAATATATATTATAAATTACTTATCCTAAGTTATAAAAGCAAAGTTATAGAATAGCTCCGAGAAACCCATTGAGAATGATTGATGCTATTTACGCTGTTACCGCCAAACTCCGAAAACAATATTATATGCCAAACTCCTTGGCTGTAGTTCTACATAAAAAAAAGAAACGGGTTGATACTGGCGTCCAGAGGTGGATTAAATGTCGACAGTGCCCTAGGCAGACACTTCATCGGCGCCCCCCTGTGAACGAGCCGCGGGAAAGCTCAAGATTGGTGGGTTAACAAAAACAAAGGGGAAGTTTCTCAGCTTTAGCCAAATAAGTATGCAATATATACCTACATATGTAAAAACCGCTGAAATTACAGTCAATATGCAAAATGTATGTGTAAATATATGTGGTCTATTATACATTAAACATAAAGCTAAACCATCTAAACATAATAAATTGTGGCGATGGGAATGGGTTAAATACGTACCTTAAAAATTTCTAAAAACACTCCTTCACAATTTGGTCTCTGGTCGCCATCTTGTAAATTTGGTGGACTAACCGTATAGCATATAGAATAGATGATGCCTTCAATATTTTACGGCCATTGAAACTAAATGGCACAGAAACTAGTAGGTTTCTGTAAAACCCTTCTATTCCAAATTACCTGCAGTATTCCACATTACCTTCCTTTCCTCTAAAGGCATGACAAAATAAATAATATCAGGTAATTTTTAAGATGGGTGAAGTGGGTATAAAAACAAAGACAAGGAAGCCAGGACACAGTGGCGAAAGTTATTGATTTTATTATCGGGGTTAAGTTAAGAGTATTTACGGGAATAACAGAGTGATCTAGCGAAAAGTTTGAGACGGCGGTTCAACGGAAAATTTTACGAGGTCAAAAACAACTAAATTAATGACGGCGAGCGGAGCGACCGCAAAATTTTTGAGACTTTGTAGCGATCGGTGATAGATGCACCGTCATCGCCTACTACGCCCTGTTGCGCAGCCCGCGTCTCCCTCAGAAGTCTCTTTAGGACCCATCAAATTATTACTTTTCTCTCTAAATAAATTGTTCGTATCAAAAATTCGCGTTATAACGAGTGCCGTTAGGTACCATCTGGCACCCAGCACCCGCACCGCTCGCTTTACCCTAGGTCCGGCAGTTATAGGCGGTAAAAAAAAAGATGCGGCATTCGTACACGTAGGTACATGTCTTTGAAATCTCGTGACGCTGGCATTGTAAATTTTAAAACATACGTCCTAATGAAAATGAGGCGTCATTTCAAATAAATCAATACAGATGTCATGCATTCGCCACCGGGGTGCGACGGCGCAGCAGCGGCGGTCTATGAGAGCGCCGTTCTAAGGGGCGCCAAGCTCCGGATCGTCACAGCGGATGTACCTATACACCGCACACCCGCCCGCTAAAGCCGCCCCTGATTCTAATACAGTCTACAGCCCATGATTGTTGGCGTCTTTAAAAACAAATCAAAATGGATAACTCGCTATCGCCACCGGTGGTGGCGGCGGCGGCGGCGTCTGGCATAACAAGGGCCCTATGACCGACGGGCGTAGCCCGTGAGCTCCGCAAACCCTGCACACCCGCTAAAGCCGGCCCGTTCTGACGCTCATCAACGTATAGCTGATTTTTGCCGAGTCCCTTGTTAATGTAATTGAAAAAACTTAATAAAGGCGGTCTTGTTTACCTTAGAGATAATCCGCCACTGTGTAGCGACTAGACAGTGGCGGATATATTATATATTTGTAAAGGCAGCCATAATTAACTATTTCCTAGTGTACAATTTATCACGCGGCGCCCCTCGTAACCTTGCAACCCTAGGCAGTTGCCTAGTTTTACTAAAAAAAGCGAGCTGTTTTTAAGTCTAGTTTCATATAAGGCTGTTCAAAGAACGGTTATGAATACCATACATACTTATATGAAGGATACCATACACATATCAACTTTAAGAATGAAGACCTGGCGTCTTCACAAACTTGTTCGTGGTTATGGCCAGAATCAGCAGTCCACGCAGTGTCAGTGAATTATCAATAACTCTGTTTAAGTTCATTATTCGTGACATACCCAGGCTTAGGTTAGGTAACTAAACAACCATGACACACTAACTACTTCTACATGATCTATGATGTCACTAGTCAACGCGTTGGATAGAGTATTAATAACGAAGTTCTCGTATTTACCATTGTGTCTTCCTCATATACTTTACCTGTTAATGAATCGCTTATTTTGTCTTCCATTCTATAGAATAAAAAAAAAACATTACTACGGATTGCAGCTTAATGAAATAACGAGTTTTTGTAAAGACCTATGGCGAAAGTAAATGCTGTTCAAGATTCATTCCATCTGCCTTGAATTTTTTTTCCCGCAAGAGTATTTATTTATTTTTAAAAATGTACATCTATCCTTACTGGCACACACAATGCATTAGAGTACCTTATATAATCTAGTCTCACACAGTTAATATTAACATAAGGAAATTTTAAAACAAAAACAAGTTATCTAAAAAGAAAAAAAATATCAAAGATACAATAATATGTCATAACCATAACATAAATGATGCAGATATGTCAAACAATAAACTTATAAACAACATACAAAATACAATATCAAAATAACAATAATAATAATAATCCTAAAGTTAGCATCAACTAAATTTACATAAAAAAATCGTATTCAAAATTACAACCATATAATACCTACACAATAAAATAACATTCATTAATAATAATAACAATAATTTATAAAAATAAAAATCATACTAAAATCTAACTGTGATAACATAAAATAAAAAACAAAGCCTTTTGGAATTCGCTTAGGGAACCGTAAAAAAGATAAATTCTCTCGGCAATCAGATTAAGCGTGCGAATGCTGCGCGTCAGTGGTGCTTTATGTAGCAGGTTGGACTGCCTTTTTGGTACTGCGGCGGTTTTGGTTTTTGGTTTTTGGTAGGGCGGGACGCCTTCGTTTGTGCACAAAGTCCGCAGGCACATTCAGCCGCATTTCCTCCAAAATACCTGGATGGGCAATCATCCCTCTTAACACCTTAAACAAAGGTAGAGCGAGCGCTGTAGGGATGTAGGTAGCTTCTAGCCTTACTTCTAGCTTGTTGTATCCAACCATGCCTTTGACAAACAAAGTCATATATTTTGATACCTACTAATTTTTTCTTTAGAATACTTGTAAGTAAGTTTGATTTTTATCATCATTTCCACAACAACATAAGACGATTCAGAAGGCCAAAAAAGAAATTAAACTAATTTGACATCACGAAAAGTTATAGCATCGTACGATTTAAAAAGAATGACATTATTTTTAGTGCCGTCGAATAAGTTAAGTTTAGTTTTAGTTTACAGCCTCTAGTCTAGCGTCCTGAGGACGCTTTCGATTGGTTTTGATGAGCTCTAGATTGATGGCAACAGTCTGCAGTTCAACTGAATCATTTGTAAACTAGTTCTTATTTGTTTCTATTCTTTGCTTTAACATTTATATGTTAAATAAGTTTAGTATTTGTGTCATCTTATTGACACAAATTACTCAAGTCAGTAAGGTCTTGCACAGGTCATTGAATATTTCGAGAGTGTCTGATTCTCGGCCTCGTACGCATCGGGCCTCTGACCTCGTGACATATACTTGACAATACCTTTCCGAATCTAATATTGCTTGATTGATAAGTTAACAGTAAGTCACGATATACGACATGTCATTTGGAAACGTGGATTTGCCGCGATCCTTTATTGTACGTTACAAGCTCGGTAAATACCATCAACGTTTCATTCGAAAACCCAGATATAAAAGAAAATTAAAGATCTTGTACGTTCAACATATGTACCTCCTTAGGTAAAACTTTTTATTAACAAAGAAAATCACAATCAAATAATAGAAACAAATTAGAACTAGTATTTAATATTGAAACAATTGAGCTAACTGCAGACTGATGCAAACTATCTACAGGTAGCTCAAATGATACCTACTTAGGTAGAACTCGGTAGGAGTCACAAATCATTAGACATGGTAGTAACTTACTTTTACAAAGTTATACCATTAATGTTATTCAAAACTTCATCATTGTATTTTGAATCAGACAGACATACGTATATAATACATTAGCTATTTGATTTCCGATAAAAGAATACAATAGTATTGATTTTAATCGAAGAACACAAAATTACGAGCAAAACTATTATGCAAAGTTAAATTATTATCGAAATAGTCATTTAAAGAACTAGTCTCTAGAAGTTGTCATAATGAGAAATAGACCAATTGACATAGAAATAAAAAGCTGTCATTTTGGGAAGAGGTATTTGTGAGGTGTGTGGGTTTAAAACCTAAGATAACCTAAAAATTTTCAAAGTTCACTAAATTAATATATCTTCAATATGAATCTTCATTACCCACGATTGAAACAGCTAGAAGTTGCGTAATGTGTACCTACATTCAAGTAAATTTGAGCTGAGGCCCACACAGAGCTCGGTTACAACCGGTCCTAGACTTTGCAACGGCCTTGCAGTTGCAGCAAACAACAGCAAACGGCAACCAGCTGGTTTTGTGCCGTGAGATCACTGCAATTATAATGCGGTGATGTGATGAAATGGTAATTAATTTGTTATAGTGGCAAATTCCGTTTTATGTCGCATTTATGCCTAGTTAGAAAATTATCGATAAGATTGTGTTGTGTTTCACTTACCTGCTCAGTAGTAAATAATAATTGTAAATAATAATTTCAAAAAAGAATGGTTTATTTTGTAAAAGTGATAGAAATAAATAATTTTAAATTTTAGTACACAGCGGTACGACAAAGCGATATTATTCTTAGCTAACAACTAATTTAAGATGACTGCAATAATTTGATTGGGTGGTGGATGCTCCTTAGATATACACCGATTAAATAAAAAAATATCTAAAGCAATTTTCAAAACTCAGACGTCAAAGGAGCCTGGCCTTTCTCGCCTGGTCTCTCGCTCTGGCCAAAGGTCTTAGGCGCGCTATGTTTTTCAAATTTTCTAGATTTTCTCATATTTGCCATAAACAATGGACGCATCAAACAAATTTGTATGCAATGTGTACTAGGCATTAGTCTTGAGTCTTGACATATCTACATAAAGGCATTGTACATTTTGTTGAATACGACACACTGCGTTTTAGTGCGAGTTTTTATGTTCGCATTCGAAGTGAGATCGTTGGTGGTCTTGATTTTGGAAGTTGTTTTTTTTTATATTTCATACTTACAGAGACAGTTGCTGCTGCATAGTTTCGAAAAAAAATCTAAGCATAGGTATCGTTCGTTTTCGAAACGAAGTAGAATTAGAAGCATTTTTAGAATTTCGTTTTAAATGTTTGGTCAGCTACGGCGTAGCAATTCGTAGCTATTACGTAGCCAAAGCGTAGCAAATTTGTAGACCACACTCTTTTTCCACAGACACGTTTTTTAGTTTTTTATTCGGAACTGTGTTAATCGTATCTTCTAAAAAAATAGTTCCGGTCTTAAAAAGTCTAAGCCTCCTTTGGAAGGATAAATTACTTAATAAGTCACTCGATCAATAAAGTTCAAACATGTAGGTACCTATGTTCTATGTTCTATATTTATAGAATTCAAACTTAGAAAACAGCGACCATCAAAATAAATTCATGAAAATTGACACGAAATTTTTAAGATCATATCATTGGATCAAGAATCAGGAGTGACTAACTGATCTGCAATATTGGCCATAACTGGCTTCTAACTTCCTAATCTGGTAGCGTCCAGCTGACTACCTCTAACCCCATGGGGTTGTTAATTAATCGGCCCCGGGCAACCGCGCCGGAGCCGCACCGGTGGACGTGGAGCAACACTGAATATGTCAGATGGGGCGTAGGTTGCCGGTTGGTTGCCGGGTTGCTAAAGTTGTAAGAAAATAATTAGATTAACGATGAAATTATTTGTTTACAGTGTTTTAGGCCTGGCATACTAAAGTGTGTGCATATGTATGTATAGGGACCAGACCACCGACTTATTATTATGCCTTCTGCCTTTCAGCACAGTAGCTAGCTCCGCCATTTTGCTTCGATAAGTCAAGAAAAAGTTTAACCCAAAGACTGAACTGTGTCGGTAGCTACCTGTTTATAATTTGTGCCGAAAGTAAGTACTTATAAACAGAAAAACATCTAGCAATCGTGTAGGTAACTTGGTTACCGCTGTTTGTGGTTACCTAAATAATTAGTAGGTTTTTGTTGCAAACGGCGCAGAAAAACTAAAGAACCTCAGAGAATAATGAAAGGGCAAAGAGGTCACTCGTGTTAACATACCTGCAAAGGGTAATTATACAGGATTATAATAATAATAAATTCATTTATTTCAGACTGTAGAAAAGTTACAGATGTTATTTAACTTATTCTACGGTTCATAGTAATATATACCTTAAAACTAGCATTAATATAAAATATAAAAACTTGACTAGGTATTATAGAACCTACACGTTATTTGCGATTACGGCGACGCAATGACGCAATCAGGGTATCAGCTGACGACGATGCACGGCGGTGTCCCCTTGCAGGCGGCCAGTGAACCTTCGAAACTTGACACCCTTCGGCCAAAACTCTGCCCTTATGTATGTGGAATACTCATAGTATTGTATTTGTCGGCGCCAGATATAATTCCATATCTGGCGCCGACAAATACACCTCTAATACTCATAACCACGTAATATGCGTGACTTTTTGTAATTATTACCGAGGGAGGTACTGCACTTTTATCGAAAACAATAAAATTAAATACCGCTAGTAGTTACCTACCTCGTACCTTCCTTATAGCAGCATGAATAAACTCATTCTGTGTTCCAACTTTAAATTAATGTCATTAGGCAAGGATCAATTCCACTTAAAAGCTGATAATCTGATAAATGACTACCAATTAGCAGTACATGTTGTTCAAATAATAAAAACATAGCGGAACGGAACGCTCTACTTCCAGTTATAGCCCGGATAATCCAGCCGGTGAGCTGCTATCTCTAGATAAAGCTAAAATCGGGTTCACGAGCTACGTTTTTAGGTCAGGTAAGCTGGCAGAATGCACGTCACCACCGTTGCTTCTATTGTGAAAAAGTTTTAAATCTTGAAATTGCTGGAAGAATAGTTTTGAAAATAGAATTCCAGGTTCTTGTGTTCTCGTGTAGCGAGACATTTCGAAATTTTAAAAATTATTAATTAGAACGCGCTTTGAGGAGCTATTGCTAGCGTTAGCATTTCACGCACGTTTCTTTTTTCGTAAAGAATTAATTTTCAACCTGTATGAAAGAAAATTACCTGCTTACTAAATTCTCAAGGGAAGTTTGCTCATTATGTGAGTCTGCAATACGTATGATTAATAGGTACCTGCAGGTGTAGGTGTCGATAGGAAATAGGTTTGATTAGCATGCCGAATCGCAAATCTAACTGATTTCCTGTGGGTAATTCGGTTTCCGACTAACGCTCTTATCAAAAAATTAGCTTTTGCTATTGCAAAAGCTAAGTTTTTTATCGAACATACATATTTGTCGAATTTGATTCTCAAACAAGTTTACTTAATTATTATGGATCTTTAAATCTAACAATAACCTTCCACTTAAACGAGCTTTTGCCAATGGCAAAACCAGTGGCAAAAGCTCTTTCAAAATCAAAAATTTAACTTTCGTAAGTAGGTTACCTTTTTTGTTTCTGTCTGTCTGTTTGTTATCTAGTACTAAGTAGTCGTTTATTTCTTTTATTTCTGTACCTGGTCTAAGTTTGTTTGTGTGTAGTGTGTAATAAATAATTTTCTAGTTTTCTTTCTTTCTTTCTATGTGTAGGTAACCTACTTATGAAAGTATAACTAAATTTGTGGACGGGTTCCACTATATTTATTTTCTGTTTATGTGCCCTAATTGTTCTCTAATTGTTGACAGGTGAGTGAATGAAGACAAAATGACAGAATGAAATACTTCATAGACACTGTTACTTTTGACATGCGAATCTGTCGGCTCGAACAATATGGGGATTTACGAAGGTTTACATTTTTATTGAGCCGACATAGTATGTAACAAAAATGATAGTTTACCACGGCCGCGTAATAATGCCGCGGGCAGAAGCAAGTAGCAAATATAACAACTAAAATATATTATTTTATTCTATTGCATATTCTTATTACAAAAATTTAGTTATTTAGACACCTGAGTAAAGTCTGTAAAATAATACAAAATATTGAGCAACAATAACAAAATCGATGATCATTAAATATCGAATCGGAAATGCATTATGATTAATTATGACACGACTAATTTTGATTGTCAGTCGAACTACTAAAAGAAAATAATTTCATTGTGTAGGTAATAATGTATCAGTTCAATTTAACGGGTGTATAGTACGTACCAAGTTACAATAACGCGTTATTATTAGTATTATTTAACGGGTATTTACCCGGTAAATACCTAATACTAAAAACTAACGCAACGGAAATGCGTAACTCTATTTTGGAGTACCACATCCCGATTACGATATTCGAATAATAAAACATCGATTCGATTCTATTCGAATTCAGAACGCGCCCGATAACGTTAACTGATTGTGACAGACAAAAGAAAGGCGATATTTTGCATTGTACGTACGGATACATACGAAGTTAAACGTATAAATGGTTCTATGGTTATAAGATGGAACACACCTTGGGGGGGTTGAGGCCCTAAGAGCCTTATAGTGGTTGTACACTGCAAGCGCGTTAGCTATCTTTCTGGGTCTGAAGACCGATCAGAAAAAGATCTGAAGATCAGAAAAACAATGTCAATAGGTCATTCATTACTGAGTACACTAGGTAGAAGGTACTTACTGTACCTACATACTGCGCCGGGTGAACGATGAATGATATACTACAACATTTTCACAACAAAAATCACCTTTACGATGAATTACTTTTCCATTTTTAATCAAAGGTGAGCAAATAATCTCCCAGGCGAATTAAAATAAAGTTAATCCAATGACTGTCTAAGTTTTGTCGGCCGGAAGTCATTTTCCAATTGTGATATAAACTATGCCCATTCGAGTTGCATTAAGCTCATCACTACGACTTTGTACTTCGCTTCGCTGAGTATCGTATTACGTTTATTATGAAGAATGACGTGTCATGCATGAGCATTGAGAATGTAAATACCTAATTTGTCTCAGACGCAATTCAAACTAATAACTTTAAATTAATAACTAATGCTAAATGTCGTTTTCTATAGTACCTTCTAAAGTACTCGTACTTCATCTGTGACTCTGTACCTATTAGTAAGCTAGGTTAGAGTTTGAATTGGTTTAAAATTCAAATTAAGATTTTAAATAAATTCTAATTCATTAATTTTAAATGGGGCAATCAACTGCGTAGTGAAACGAACCGCCAAAATAGATAATCGAAATCCAATTATAAAATGTAGGTGGGTAGGTAATAGCTATATTAGAAAACTTTAATTAGGTATTGCAGTGAAAGATTTTCTATAGAAAATTTAAAGAAAGTGTGTCAGGTTTAAAGATGTAACTATTTTCTAAGAAATTCCATTTTATAATTCTTATGCTTGTCTGCCTGAATTTTGCAATTTTTTTAAATTAAAACACATTACCTACGTTCCCTGCTATTTCATGTAACATTATGTAGGAAGGTAACCATTACTTACCAAATTTTTCAATAAAAAAAACTTGAATGTCGTAACATAATTTTTCTTGTCTCTAAAATAACAACTTTCTATCTTCGAAAATCACGAGTGGGTAACTAAAACTGTTCGTGGAGCACTGCCCTAAAATTCATAATATTTCCCGCCAATTTGCATTCTAAACACAAACGGATGCTCATAGTAGAAAATTGAACGCGCAGGCTCATTTCACTATGACAAGGAAATTTAAACTTTATTACATGCACATGAAAGTTTTAGTCACAATAGCAGTAAACTAACTACGAAAATAGGCTGGTCTGTACTAAACGTTCATCAGTGAAATTTGAACTTTATTTCTCTGTATTAAGGTTAACAATGCCCTAAAACTCACGTTTCACTTCATTTTGCTTTCGAAGCAGACGCGGATGCTCACCGAGTGCTTACAGCTGGAAAATTGGACGAGCAAGATCATTCAAATGTGGCAATCTGGACTTTATTACGGGGGATTAGTGGCGGTAAACTAGGAGATCTATTTAGTGTGTGAGACTAGGTATCTCTTCCTATTGGTCATTATTTGAATAAGTACGAACTGTGTCGTGTTGGACAAGCTTAATGCTTTTAGTTGTAGATACCTTAATCCTAATTACAAGGTATCAACTTAAGATTCCGCGCCATTTTGTGAAAAGGATAGGCATAGGATTTCGCGTTCATAAGAGCGGGACAGAGCACAGGTTTTTGGAACGATTTACAAGAAAACTACACAACTTATGAAGAAACTGTTTCAAGGAACCAAATAATTAGTAATAACCTAAAAATCAAAACATAAATCAATTCAATAGACCGCAGGGTTACTGTGATCTCGACCAAATTATGTGCGAAGCAGTGCACTTTCATGATTTTTTTTATCGTAATTTTTTTTCCGCAAACGTGTTTTCACAATCGAGAAACCATAGAAAAAATTTAATTTGTTGTAATTCGAGTTTCTTACCACGGGGATCCCATGAGTACCTACTAAGGTCTAGGCGTCGAATGGATACGTGCTCGATGGGTCTAGGCAGATTTCTGTAAAACTTTAGGAATGATCATTGTCATAGTAACACTCACTAAATCAACTGTGCCGGAATATTGGAAAGCTAAAAAGAACACAAATTATGGTAGGTAACTATATATACTTTAATCAGCTAGAACTGTTTTTGAGTTCTGTAATTTGGATGTTTAGTTTGAAATATTTCAAGGCACCAGCAACACAAATTTTGTCTATGGCACAGATTTTATTATACTATTTTATGGCAATACTTAGAGCCCTGCCAAAGTTGCCAACTCGATAGTATCACAAGTTTGTCAAATTACTGGCAATATGCAAATGTGAGCTTTTTGATAAAGCAGTATGAATGTGCGCTTCACTGCTTTGTTAAATAAGCTCACTCGTGCGAGTAATAGTGCGAGTAACTTTTCTCATAACGATTTCATAATGACTGACGCCATGGCGGCAAAAAATGCTGGGAAATGTTCCATTTTTTGTACGACAACGTGTAGGTAGGTAGTTGACATCCTATGAGGTAGGAGGATCCTATGAGGAAATGAGGTTCTTCTATGTTCGGCTGTATTTTTTTTTAATGTATCTATTATAGTCGATTTCTCTGTCATTTATGGACCGATTTAAGTGTTTTTTTTTCAAAGACTAATACCCTGATGGTCCTATAGCTTTTCCTAAGGGATTCGTATTTGTCCAGGAAACACAAAAACAGTGTAAAATTAAGGGGTTCGACGTCGGTTTTTAGGTTTTTCAAAATAATCAAATTAGGTATAACAAGTTATCGTTAAGTAGGTTTGATGAAGATCTTTATAACGCTTTATGCGCTTAACGCTTTATGCGTATAAATATCTTCATTTTTTTACTCCTTCCTATATTTTCTAATATTACCTAAGTAAGCACAAATAAGCATCTCTGCTTTGACTTGAACACCGTGGAAAGTAGATTACTTTTGGCAAATTTTATTAATTTGGAAGCGAAACGACGTCACCGAAAATACGCTTTAGCACAGCGTTTCGTAAAATACTCATTGATAACGAAGGTATTTACGTAATTTTAGCAGCATTGGTATTTGACACACGAACCCACGTGGGACTCAAATTACGTTATAGTTATCAACACAACATCATAATGGTTCACGTTAAGCAACAGCTTGGTACATACCTAATATGGGTTGCATTCATCAGTGTAGCTAGACTGCATAACATACATACATACATAACACTTTATTGCACACCAAAACATACAAAACAATACAGAAAAAGAGAGATCACAGAGTTGCACAATGGGCGGCCTTATCGCTAAGAGTGATCTCTTACAGACAACCTTGGGATGGACACGAAGTGTAGCGTATTACTTAAATATACACAATACATAGTATAAAATACATCCATACTAATATTATAAATTCGAAAGTAACTCTGTCTGTCTATCTGTCTGTTTGTTACCTTTCCACTCCTAAACGACTGAACGGATCTCAATGAAATTTGGCAGGGAGGTAAATGGTATCCCGGGGACATAGGCTACTTGAAAAGCGCGTGCGAAGCCGCGAGCAGCAGCTAGTATATTATAATAATAATACATGCCAAGATTTGTAAAATAGATGCAAAATAAAAACTAACAATTTATGACTAAAGAAAGATAGTGATGTGATCGTAAACCATATTCTTAATTACAGGGAGAGACTTTGCGTGTCTTATAGTAGTAGGTGGCCATTCTACAGCTTTGTGGCACAACCACATATGTACGTAATAGTACATAAGTACCAACATACATAGGGATAATCTAATCTTTAGATCATAATATTCTGGCTTTCTATTTTTTTTACTATTTGATTGTGTTCTGTTTTGTGTGCCAAAAATATAAATAAATATATGTAAAAAGTTATATAAAAAACATTTTGAATGACTAGTAAACATACAATTACATAAAATGAATCGTCTCCTGTAAAATTAATAGTCTCGTATTTCCTGATACAAGTAGAGCTTTTACTGTTTCGATAGTTTCGTAGAAAAACGAGTGTGACTCTACCAAAAATACTAGTGAATTGATTTCCACTAAGAAACCAAAGTAACCCAAAATGGACCGGTTAAAAGCCCGTGCTTTTTGAACTTTTATCATCTCATGATAAAGAGTAAAATAATTTGATCAAAAACAGAATTTTGATTAGATAACTGAAAGACAATGGCCCCACAAAAAAAAGTATTTTTTTTGCCAAGTGTAAGATAGTAAGTGTCGTTCGTCTTACCTCTTTTCCATTATTGGACTATGCATAGCAATCATCTCTGAATTCATAAGAAATGTGCACCTTAATCCATAGGAAGATCTGGCCACATGCCAGACAGCAGCGGAAATGAATAATATTGCAACAGACATACTACTGCTATGTGAGCGTAGTTGCGGTGAGCAACTATTTCATTAATAACGTAACGTCGTCGTTCCGTTTCTGTCGATTAAACTTTCTTGTTTTGAAAGTTTGTAGAAAAAAAACAATAGAATTAAACGATATATTATTTGCGACACACAAAACAGACAATCCAACACACAATACACAAAACACAAAAATAATTTTCACCTATTCAGTCATGATGTTGCCGTCATTCTTTTTTTGGTAGATTTTTTCATATTATTTGCCAGTTTCTTGCTTTTTATTTTGTTTTTGACAGCTTGGACGATAATAACCAGTTGAAGTTGAAGTCATTTTATTTGCTTTTGTTTGTAGATTTATAATGTTGCCGATATCTTCATGAATCTATCTTGTAAGCTTCAGTCAGGCTGCTAGACTACTAGACAATTTAATAGCAGGATCTTATGACACATCAAATTGACCCAGACATTGAACCCGTAGTTCATTCTTGAATGAACCAATTACCATTGGCATTTTTGAGTGTCTAATTACTTACAATTTACATTGAATTATGGGTTCCCCTTAGAAGTTCTGACTAAATGTAGATAATGCGCGTGTGTGTGTTTATATAAGGAAATTAAAACCAGTGGCTCTATTCCTCCTTCAAAAATAGTCCAAACCTTGCCGGTTAACGTTAGGATTTATAACTGAGGAGCGAGGTATCAAAACTAACATCATTTTTAGACTCTATTGGCATAAAGGAGGACAAACACTCTAGAAATGTGAGCAGAGAATTTATATGACCTTCCAGAATGCTTACATTATCTATAGACTGCGTATATTTGCAAGTCTGTCGACTGTTATATTATCTATGTATATTTTGCATGGCTAACATCAAAGGCAGTCTGCGAGCGAGAAATATGGCCGGCCAGCACATGTGTGCTTGTTCCATTAGTATGGCAATAATCATTAATTAGATGTCATCTTACACTTCCTTGTGCTAATTGGAAATGTTGTTATAAGTAGGTACTTACTTAATTATCCCTAATTATTGTTATCAAGGCAGCACTACACAATTATAAATGCTTTTTCTAAAATTAACTTATTTTGTTCGAGTCAAACCCGTCAATATAACTCTCATCGCAAATGATTTATCTTCTAATATCCTTGCTTCCACTCGGAATATATTTTTAGTATAGTTACTAAGTTAGAATTCCATATAATCATCTACGTACCGTATTTAAAAATTAACTACAAATTATTCCCAAAGCTCTTTACTAGAACTTCAAGTAAGTAAGTAAATAATATTGAACTAGTCAAAAACACGGATAACCCATTAGTCAGGGGAAAGGCACGCAGTTCCGTGTGTCCAGAAATAGCAGCCCTAGCGCATTCCATCGTTCGCGAGAATGAGGATGTGGTAGATATTCCAAATACAAACTATTTGCTGAGCACTGGAATGTGATGGATGTATTTGATGCATGATGAAGTTTATTTTAATGTTTATCTCATTTCTCCCCTTTATTGTTGCATGAGAATGTGGCAGATAATAATATGTATACCAAATGCAAACCGTTCTCTGAGCACTGGGACGTGTAGTGTAATTTTTATGACATTATTTCATTAAATTTCCATACATTGCCGTGGTTCTTTTTATAAGTCGGACTTTTAATTTTTGACTCATTTGAGGTATTGCTGTCATAATCAGGAGGCCGGCGTTGGTTGCCGCTAAAGCACGAAAATACATAGATTGTGACCTAGGTTCCTATTAATTATCACCAAATATATAGGTAGTAGAAATTGCATTCAGATCCTATGTACTCTACATAGGATCTAAATGCACCTACTTGGCTTCAGTCAACTAGAAGAAAGAAACTTCTTTTAGACGTTTAATTTCAAAATGAATTTGTAGCATGTTCCTTATGCAAGTACTTACCTCATTTCAAAGTGTGTCTTTGAATATCGAACCAGTGTTGCCACCGGAGCTTTCCACAAACTATAAAAGTAAAAGCGTCGAACTGCCCATTCGGGCGCACCACGCGTCCGGTGTAATTGTCTGCACATGCGTAAAACTGCTTTGAAGTCGCGCACATGGATGTTGGCAACTGGATACGGTAACCTCGGTCTTGGAACAAGGGAATAGCAGCCTTATTTGCATTTAGATAGAGTCTGTTGAATACAGCCTTCATATCGCTACTGTGTCACATAAGTTTACATTCAGAAGGTATGCATGAAAGAAAAAACATTTTTTTTTAAGTTTATTTTAGTTGAGTCTATGGCCTACTATTATTTTTAGAGCCTCTGCCTTTTTCCAAGATCCTTCTCGCATCCTTCGGTCTCATAAAATTTGGTTTAGACATGGCGCTCCACCGAACCAGCTTTTATTGACAAATCCTTTTCCATTCAGGCTGTAAAGTTGTGGAACGCACTGCCTGACTCCACTAGGAAAGCTAGATCTCTACCTGATTTCAAAGCTCGCGTCAAAGATTTATATTCGTTAGAAAAGTGAATATTGGTACTATTTATTTTGTTCATGATAATTATGTATTTATTTATTACATTATATTATTTTCTACCTTATGCATAATATAATATTTATTTTTCTACTTGCATAAAAATATTTACAATTATGTATGTATATTCTAATCTTGTATAGGTACACCCCTGCCTTTCTTAAATGCTCAATTTTCTATCCATCCAAAGGTTGCCTGAAAGAAATCGCTTCTAAGCGATACCCAGAACACCCGGAAAAAACTGCGCCACATCGGTCGTCGAGTCGAGTGATTATATTTAGTTGGAATTTGAATCCTATTTCAAATTTCAGTTTTTTATAGTTTTATAAAGTAGGACACGTGCACTTGTGCCAATGATGACTCAAAGATAAAGCTAACGATACACTTATTTGGCCATAAACAGGTACATACTTTTGATAAGAACTAATAAGTAGGTACATGTAGGTATATTTACATACATAACACAAATACAAGCAGAGAGTTGATAGCAAGTAGGAGGTAGGAGTCAATTTTGAAATAAGAAGTTTCCTCCAAATATCTTTTTTATGAATATTCAATTAACTTTAAAATATTTAGTTATTTGGTACCTATCCATACTAATATTATAAATTCAAAAGTAACTCCATATGTCTGTTACCTTTTCACGCATAAACGGCTTAACGAATCTCAATGAAACTTGGCAGGGAGGTAGATGGTATCCCAGAGACGGACATAAGCTACTTGAAAAGTATGTGCGAAGCCGCGGGCAGCAGCTAGTTCGCTATAAAATGAAGGTAAAGCGTGCCCACTGGCTCTATCAACGTCCGACCTACATATGTTTACATAAACAATGCTTAGCGTGAAATGTTTGGGCTACATCAGCCAAACGGTCGTCCTTCGGTTAATGTTAGCTCCTTTTTTAACGTTCTTGGGTTAAGTCTTTGATTTGTAAGCAGTTCGACCAGAACGCGATTCGTTCAATACGTTTTCCACCAACATACGTTGTAACTAGTAATATAATGTAGTAAGCTCTGTATTAGTACATTGTTCATCGAGGTAAGAAAGTGTGTGATTCCTATCGAGTGTGTCATTTGAGGCCCGAGGCGCAGCCGACGGTCTTAAAACACACGAGGTAGGAATCGCACTTTCGCCTGAGTTATACATAGTGCATAACTCAGTAATATACTACAACTAGGAAAATAAAACATTCTGCGAAAAAGAAGTTGCACTCTTCTCGTTTTTCCAATACACGAAATCATCCTATGTCTTGTTGTATTTATTTCTAGATTTCTAGGGTAAAAGGTTCTTAATAACTGCTTGAGCAGTTTCTTTTATTACCGGCGGTTTCATAAAATCTTCACTATCACTCGACGACATTCTGTAGAGTTAGTAAAATTACCTAACTCAAATGTAAATAACGAAGAAATCAGTCATTAAAGTTTTGTGCAAATTAGGTACCTAAAATATGACGATGATTGTTGATGATGTAGTATTCATGCCGAAGATGGGAGCTTTGCTGGCGTTCGCGGCCACCGCAAACTAATCAGGTATATAAGAAAACAATGTACTTATTGAATTCAGAGTTATTCTTCTTAAAAAAGTATACTAAACTCCTACACGTGCGAAACTGGGGCGGGTTGATAGTAAGATATTAAACCCTACTTGAATAAACCCTTTATTGAATACAATATCTCGGATCAATCGTAATTCGAAGTTTAGAGTAAATACGCATTTTGCTTCAGGTATCTTTGGAGGTATTTTTGTTAGTAACCATAATACTCTGGAAAATATACTAATTATCTAGGTCTAAGACAATATTTCATTGGTTTTACAAGCTTTTATTTAACTGGCCCTGTTAGTATGTGTAGGACAAATCTTGCAACTGAATTTTAGACCACAACCGAAAGAGCTGAAATTCGGCATACTTAAGTGATTTCGGTGAAAATGCAAGGTCATGTTACCAACGAGCTGGTCTGGATGATAGAATCAACAGGTGGCCATAGGAACTCCACATGACACCGTCGCGTCGGGTTTAAGTTCGTTGGATTTGTCTTTCCAAGCACTTTGGTCCTACAAGATACTCGTATAAAAGGTATAAAAGCTTGATTTTAAAAAAGGATTTAAAAAATAATAAAACTTATTTACCCCCAAACTTTAAAGTTACCTACTATCTGCCCCCAAACTACCTACTTATACCCGATTCAGCCGAGCACTTTCTTTCGTGAAAGTTTCTGTACTTACCTACTACGGAGGTCAGAAAAGTAAATTGAACCTTCATCGTGGCACTAATCTGTCTAAAAAGTTTAAATCTGTCAAATCTGGAATGACATGTATGCTTACATGTATGACAATAGATTGAATATTTTTTTATTTAAGCGTACTAAGTAGGGAAACGTCTGCATATTTAAAAAAAATTATACTGTGTTTACTAATTCTGTATTTCTGTATGTTGTAATTGTTGAACAATCATGGAGCGATCTCAGCAACGGACTTCTTTCGGCGGCCCCGAGCAGTCCTTCCAAGTGTCCGTCGACGAGCGTCGCCGCCGCCGCTTGCACATTCTGTACGGCCGCAAGATGAGGGAGCGCCGTAGTTACCTCAACGAACTCACCGCTAGACGACGGAAAAAAGAAAAAGAAATGTTTCAAAAGATCATAACAATTGTAGGACCAAACTGGTACCAAGCCCTCAGTCAAACCAGACGTGAATCACTAGACACTCTAGCGTATTGCATCTTTCACGATTTGCTTGAAGGCAACCCACACCGAAGTACACGCGTCTTGATAGTCCTAGGGCTCCGGAAAAGTGATCGCCCCAACAAAATAGATCTCATGAACTGCATATACCGAGGTCGGGAAGACCCTAAGGTTATGCTTGCCCAAGTATTTTCATTAATTTACGATCATGATTTTGATCTTCAAGAGAGATCGTACTGTCTCAGTGCAAAGCTCATCCTCTCAGCCATATACTATTTGGGCTTAAAGAACCTCATACAATTACTTAGTGTACGATTTAGGCCGGAGCCTGAGAAGAAAACATCGGTTATAAAAAAGGCGCTTAAGAAGAAACCAAAATTAATATCTCCGTATTTTGAACGTATGAAGGCTACTTGCTATGAACGACCAATTACGAAGCGTCCCAAGCAGGCACCTCTGCCAAATCTGAGTCAGCTTAATGAGCCTTGGGAAGAAAAACTGCCCCTGCCCAAACCACCCCCACCACCACCACCACCTCCCCCACCAAAGAAAAGGCTGCCACAATCGTATTGCGACAAGTTGGCAGATGTTAAGACCATACAACCCCATACTTCGGACGTGAACGTAACAGTGCAACCGCTACAACGCCAATATCTTCACAGCTCACATAAAAAACGAGGCTCGAAGTACAGTATTCCAGAAGCTAAAAAGACTTTTGGTTTAGACATGGGTTCAAAAACTCTTCACCGAAGTAAACCGAAATCTCCATCGACAGGATTGAATAATTTGCAGTTTGTGGTGAATGGCGTTTATTCGGTGAACGGGAAGAACAAGTACGTTCTGGGGAATGTCTCGGGAGTAGCTCCGACCGGACATCTCATACATGGTGGACACACGCTTGCAGATGGTAATTATATTAACTTACACTGTGGGTACAAGGCAGAAAAACCACCACCGCCGGCTATTTCTTGTGATTGCGTCAAAAAGTGGACTGGTACAGCTTTCAAATACGTTCGAAGGACGAAATGTTTCTGTGGTCATAATTACGACTACGAAAACGAAGGAGAATTTAATATAAAAGATGAATTGCCCTTCTTTGAAAAACCTACACGTCATACTAAACCAAAGATGAATTATGATACTATATTTAATTTAGAACCAAGAAGCATTCATATCGAAAAAGATTTTAATAAGCATTGGGAAACTGACAGTGTTCTAAACGACAGCGTTCAAGTAAAAAAACCTGTGAAGAAGAGTCGGAGGACGTCTGCTACTTGTTTAGGTAAAAATCCTAAGCCGGAAGACTACTTAAAATGCGCTCTACGCTATATGCAGGACGTGAATATCGCAGCGAAACTGCCCGACGTACACATGGCGCCTGAGCTGAAGGATTGGATGCACAGACGCATCCACGGCCCCTATACTCATGCCGAAAAGAAATCAATGCTTCACGATTCCAAAGAATTATGGACGTTCTTGGAGATGTTCACGAAGCGAGGGTTGGGAGTCGTACGAGTTCCGAAAGATCCTCTCTTCGAGAAGAAGACCGATTGGTGTCACAAGCAACAGATACTCAAAAGCTATAGAAAGTTTAACCTTCGGTACAAGAGGCAAGTCTTCGAAGCGCAATCGTACGTCATGAATTTACTATGGAGATTAATGTACCAGGCTGAGGTTCCAGACAAAAATTTTCGTAGGACTTTTTTTTCCTATCTGAATGAAACTGAGGCGGACATACAGCTTTTGCAGCCATTCTCCAATTTGGATGCGGAGGCGAGGCGCACTCAGTGCGAACTCAGGCGCTACAGGTGCCCCCCAAAAAACGCCGATGATTTGCAGAAAATGTAGTAGATCTAAATGTGACGTAGGTTCATCTGCCAGTGTCTGTCTTTCGCTATTCCGTGTAACGCATTCACTGCCCAGCCTCGGCGGTGCGACACTGAGGAGCGCCGGCTCCACTAGGCGCTCCAGATAGACATGTGCGTCTTGGATCATAAAAGTGTTAACCTCTCTAGATACTAAAGAGGAGACTAAGAAGTGTGCATTTAGAGGCCTTAGTGTTTTTCAGTGCTCCTGTAGCTCAGAAAATCACCGATTTCAATACTGTTTGAGAAGCCAATATACCTCTGCGAGTGTTTATAGACATTTTTATAAAAATTGGTGCATTTTTTTCTATATTAATGAAATTCATCAGTAATGTAAAACTATATTGTTGAAATAAATTGTTTATTAATAATAATATAATATAATAATTTCTTTATCGAGACACAAGATCCATAAACATTAATAATTTAAGCTAGGTACATACCGGTGCATAATATAAAATACAGAATGTACTAAAACTAATTAAAATGCGATAAGCACCCATCGTTTAAACATATTTGTTCAATAACTGTGTGTTGAGTGTGTGTCTATTATGGTTATTTAGGTACCTACTAGAAATAAATATAAATAAAAAGCTTGCTCCGCTGCGCGACTCTTCGCATAGTAGTTCATTCAAACTATAATTTTTTGTATGGTTAAAGTGGCATTTAATCCGATTTCGGGGATTCTGGTGAAATATGATAGAGACCTGTGTACCATGAATCATTGAGAATCCCTGATTTTGGATCGATAATGCCCAAGTAATTAGCCTATAAACTTTTCAAAACGTTATTAAACATGAACAGAACTTGAAATGTTTTGCATTTAGCCATATTTTTAATTGTTCTATCGATATTCTTATTAAAACCCGTTTCAAATTTAAAAACGGAGATATCAATGAATTTGTACTAAAAAAACTAACAATTTCTTTATATAGTCTGTTCACGGAGACAAGCTAATATAGCGCGCGCTCTCTTGCACATTTGTACGAAAGTGAAAAGGACGGGACTACTAGCGTGAGAGACTAAGATTGGTCAGTGGGAGTGACCATTATTAAAAATGTAAAGCTACGTTTAGATTGCTCACTTCAAACTATTACTTACATACACTGCCGGCCAAAAGTTTGAGACCACCTACATCAAAGTAGGAAAATGAAATAAAACTCAAAATACAAAGCAAGAGGTTTAATTATGACTTAAAATACTTATTTCCTAATACACATACATTATGAAGAAAACAAAAAAATCAAGAAAAATCAACCATTTACTTTAAAAATGTCGCTCATATTTTATACAGATTTTTCGTCGAAAAACCCTCCCTTGCATTTTATTACTACATTCACTATTCTTGGCATACGAGCAATCAATTTGTCGATTGTATCTTGTGATATATTGTTCCAGCTTTCTTGTAAAGCCTTCCACATGTCTTCTTGCGAAGTGGGACAACAACTGCGCACATTTCTATCAAGCTCTTCCCACAAAAGCTCAATCGGGTTGAGATCTGGACTCTGAGGGGGCCACACCATGTTTTTTAAAACCCCTTCTGTTTCTTTGTGTTCTAAATAACCCCTGCATAATTTTGAACTATGTTTTGGGTCATTATCTTGTTGGAAAAAAAAATCCATCTCCAATTATTCTTGAACCAGACGGAATGGCATTTTGCTGTAGTATTCGTTTATATTGCTCCTTTTTCATGATTCCTTCGACTCGTACCAAATCTCCGGTTCCATGGCCCGAGAAGCATCCCCAGACCATAATGGAACCACCACCATGCTTGACTGTTGGCACCACACAGTCTGGCATCATCTTTTCCTCGACGTTACGTCGAACAAAAATTCGTCGTTTTGAACCAAATATTTCAAATTTGGATTCATCTGACCAAAGAAGTTGTTTAATGTCTTCTTCAGTCCAGTCTCGATGGGTAAGGGCCCACTGCATCCGTTTCTTTTTGTTTTGTGGCCTTAGTAGTGGTTTTCGAACGGCGACGCGACCAAATAACTTAGCATCTCTCAAACGTCTTTTTACTGTAGTCAATGATACAGGTTCTGATCGGGATTTGTTCACTTCTACGCGGATTTCTGGTGCTGTTAGGCGTCTATTCCGCTTGCTGGTAGTGACGATGAAGTGATCCTCGCGAGAAGTGGTAGTTCTCGGCCTTCCCGAACGCGAACGATCTTGATTACTGCCAGTCTCCTTGTATCGGGTTATTGTGTTATGAACACAAGTCTTCGACAACTTAAGTTGAGAGGCAACCGCACGTTCAGATTTGCCTTCGCCGTATAAAACAACTATGGCAGAGCGAGTTTCACTGCTAATTTCGCGAACTTTTCCCATTTTAAGATGTCTTCACTGTAACAACGACGAGCTCAGACTAATAAGGTAGAAAATAATTTACTCCATAAAAACTCAGGTACTAAATATGTTTTAGGAAGCTAACATAATCCCTGATATCGGTTAACGCGAAACAAACCCAAAACAATAAGTAATGAGCAGATCATAAAAATATTACAATGACTCTACCACCTGGTCCTTGCGCGGCGCTCATTGATGTTTTGAAACAATAGACCTTTTTAGGATGATAACTTAAACAACAACATAAATAATGACTCTTAGAAATTCTTTAATAATAATAGAATACGCAGGTGTTCAAATTAGCTCATTATCATATGTGTACTTTGAAATATTTTGTTGGTGACAAAGATTTTTACAGTGGTCTCAAACTTTTGGCCGGCAGTGTACATTATTCACTAGCTTTTCGCCCGTTTTTGTGGATGAGTGGTTTATTGATAATTGACCTACTTATTATGATACTGAGAACCTAAAAATATATATTTTGTTTAATGTGGGTAGTGTACAAAAAATAAAACATCAGAAATTTTCTTACAAATTTATTCACTTTCTGATTCACTTGAATCTGAATCATACAAGTCTCCATGTCCCATGGCCGTTGAACATGCTGAAGAGTGAGTCTGTCAAGGCGATCACGACTTGACAGACTCACGCCTCAGTATGCGACGTTACGTGATGGAGATGTCAACGTCTCCATCAGTAGTCCGGTAGCAATCGTGAAAGTGTCGAGTATCTTTCGAGCAGGGATTTAAAAATGGTTATTAACTGAAACGCAGCTCATAAACGAACCATTGATATTCACAACCAGACGACTCAAAGGCAAGATTATTCTTATTATTTGCATATTATTTAGTAAAACAAAATTATTTGCTCATAAATTCTTCGTTATTTTATTATATTGGTATTCCTACATGTTTAAATAACAAAATAAATAAGCGATTTTAGTGCCATCTTTTGGTAATAAAAAGAACTTCACGGTCTATGGTAGTTGTAGTTGCATTACGTGGCGTTAGAGTCGCGATTCTGCAAAAATATAATTTACGCCTTATTTTACGTGCCTTCGTATCACCAGAGACTAGTAAGGTACCACTTAATAACACTCCGACAAAACTGAGGTAGGTACCTACCTACAAATAGATCTATCACTAATCATTGGTCACTGATTGGCAGTGTGGATATTTCTTTAGGTACCAATGTATTAGGGTAAGAAATCTTAAAAAATAAGTGTCTGCTACTATTTTCTCTACCAAAAAATACAATCTACGAAAAATTCAAGCAATAACACAGTCTATTGTAATTTAGGTAAGCTTAGATCATGTTTGGAGGATATCTACACCATGTAAGATTAAACCATCTACGAATTATTTTATTGATAATCAACAAACTCCAAAATAAGGCAATTCTTAGAAAACTAGGCGCGTCATAATATTGTAATAATAATAAAGATAGTAGATTATCTCAAATGTTCATTTCAAATCAAGCGTTACAATTTATTTTCTCATTTTTAATATGATAAATACAACATTTTGTAAGATATTATTTTGTTACTTACCTTAAAGAAAAATATTTTTACCTCAATTCTTGCTACTAAAAATATGAAAAGTATTTTTAGATATTATTTGTACCTCTATACAGTTTTATACTACTTTAATTATAAATATGAACATATTTACGTTAGTAACGTAAGCATCATTCGGACTCGCAAATCATGTCAAAATCTGTCATTTTCCCAGGGATTTTTACATCTCTTGACGTTTGTAACGTAAGCGATCGAGAGCGTAGTTCCATGTCCGCACGATAGAGGCGCTGTACCAAATTGTATGGAAAAAGGAGTCGTCACGCTCACTTCTAGTTACTAACGTCAGGTGGGGCTCGGGGCTCAGTATAGGTACAGTGGCGTTCATTGTTAACTAGCCCCCTTGTTCAGTTCAAAGATCTTTATTTCTCATTTACAACAAACATGTTACTTACACGAGAAACTTATGCTAGTAATATTATTATGTTATTTTCGTCTCTTATGGTTCAGTTTAGTAGTGTTACATCTTCGGTTATATAGAGGTATCATTGTTACGTTTGAAGTCAATTTCTATGAACTCAGTAGTACTATTTTAAAACTAAAATCTTTCGGTAAAATAAAGATAGGTAGCCGTTTTATATAAAAACAACATATTTAATAATATAAAACCAAAAGTGATGTAATAACGAGATTTGGAACCTGCCAGGGGGGTCGCTAACAATGAACGCCACTGTACCTACTTGCAAATTGTGTAAGCAGATGAGGATATTAAAATGTAATGTAGGTAACCAATTACATTCAAAGGCTTTTAAACGACGCTTGAAAGAATAACTTGGTTAAACGGAGGCCAGCAGCGGCCTGATGTGCAAAATAAATAGCTTAACCAAATTTTCGTAAAAACACGAAAACGTAATTTTATTGTTTTTTTTTGTTTCAGGTAAAAATAACATCAGTTTACAACACAGACGTACACACACACACCGACGTTACAGTAACCTACGTAAGTCTGTAGGTACTTATGTGAGATATGTATTTTTAATTTCATAAAAAAAATATGCATCATCAGCATCACCCTATATTAGTCCACTGCTGGACATAGGCCTCCCTTAATGAGTGTATAGCGCCCTGTCTTCAGCTTGCCGCATTCAGCATTTGCCAGCAGTCTCTCGTAATGCAAGTCGTCATTGCCGTAAAAAAAAAATAACCTAACAAATCAGTAACAAACCTAGCTAACTTGAAAAAGGTAGGTACATGAAAAAGAAGACAGAACAAACAATATTTAATTTTAACGGTTATTAAAATCAACTACATAAGTTCAAAATAATAATACATAAAACATATTTAAAAAAAATATATTGATAAAAGGAAAAATAATATGATAAACTACATAAAATTATATGTAAACTACAATTCTGTGATCTGTGCCTATAAAAGGGTTAACTAATTTTGATGAGATTTTGATACAACCTAAAAATGGGATGACAAAAACCCAACCAACCAACGGCTGACAAATTAATGTAGAGTCAGCAAACTCAATAACCCTTTTGTCGCTGAGTGGTAGTAATTAAATTAACCCTTACCCACTTTGCATTAAAAAGGTCGCTAAAAGGTTTGTCATACAAAACGATCTGCTGTACATTTTCGACGTTTAACGATGTCGTGAAAAAAAAACTATTATTCTTAAATTTTTTAGGCAAATATTAAATAAATTGGCAGTAAAAATCATCATCATTTTGTTTCCATTCCCATTTTGAATTTGCATTTGGTAGGTTGCATGGGTAAACGATATTTAGCAAAATATGTAATTTGTTTCGAGCTCCATATTTAAGTATACGTTCATAGGTCCACGGTAGTGCTGGTCCACCAGTTCAAAGTCGATTGGCGAGTTATGGAAGGAGCTATGCTCTGAGTCTCTCTGAAGGATAGGATTTGTAACGAATACATCCGACTTCTATGGCGATTGGGAATAGGTAAAAATGTATAGAACCAAAGTTGTAGAGAATTTTATCAGCTTTTATTATGCATTATAACAAAATTTCCTAAGACGCATCGAAAAAAAATCTACAAAACGGGACGGGAAAAGTGCATAAGTAGAACCACTTCCCCCATCCTTCCTTGCTTCGTAGAAACTCAACCAACTCTTCATACAAGGATAACTGAAACTAGCTTGGAGTTTCAAATGAAACGAGGGCACACGTCAGGCGATTCCGGGTCCTTTCACGAAGACATCAGCCATTCATATAGGCCTTTCAGCAGCGTCCTTCCACAGGGTCCTTGATTGTGTAGGAATTTCCGGTTCTACTAAGGAATAGCTTCTCTATACTTTTTGGTTCAACTCAACTCAGTTATTTGATACGTGGTCTTGCCAATGTGCATAATTCTCCCTCTGAGATTTTACTTATTATTTTTGTTTTGAGAAAGTTTAAAACCAATAGGACAATTAGCAGGCAATAGGATAATTAGTTTACCTACTACCTATTAGATTAGCTACGATATGTATTATTTGAGATTTATGTTCGATAAAAAGTTGTGGATACTGTCTCAGACTTTTTAGGGTTCCGAACCCGAAGAGAGAAAACGGAACCCTATTATTAAGCCTCCGCTGTCCGACCCTCCGTCCGTCTGTCACAGAACTCTTCATGCATAGAGGTAGACAGATGAAATAAAATTTTCAGAGAATGTGTATTTATCATGCCGCATGCCGCTGTAACAAAAAATCAAATAAATATCCAAATTAAAGACGTATCTCTTGAAACACAATAGACACATGAAATTTTCTATCAATAAGTAACACTTTAACTGTAATAACAACAAATACTACAAAAGTGGAAAATTTAAAGGGGTCTCCGAACAAATGAAAATTTGATGTTTTTTTAAAAAGCTGCCTGGGTTTTACGGTTCGTGTGCGAGTCGACTCGCACTTGGCGGTTTATTTGGGGTTGAGCCTTGTCCGAACTGACTTTCCTCCGCGCTCGGCTTCTTTCCCGTCCTAAATGAAAATGTAATTACATAAGTACCTCTATATATGAAAAAAAATATGAGTTTGCTTGTTCGCTCACATCATAGACATCATGATAATGAGCGAAGGTAGTAAAATCCTGTGGTGGAAAACGTTTTGTTTGTAGAAATCTGTCAAACAAGAATAACGGGTCTGCACAAAATTTCTAGCTGCGTAAATCATTGCCAAGATGCAAATCTTTTGAAGCAATGACGCGTGAAATGAAATAACTAGACTTCGATTTATCGCTTCAGAATACATGTTTGCTGAACGTTGTTTATTGCTTTCCTGCTAAACTTTCTAGATGCATTGCGCCAAGTTTTTCCAAAGTTTGGTCACTATAATTTGAAGTTAGGTATATCGGCCTGTAAAAAACAATTTATTTATTTATTTTATTAGGTACACAAAACACATAACAAGCAATAACATTAGAATACAAAAATCTAAGAAAATGTGAACTGGCTTGAGACGTAACATTATGTGCACTCAACAAATAATTAAGTATATTGAGTAGACATGTAAACAATAGCTTAGCTTAGACTGATTTAAAAACACAACAACAACTTGGTTCCTTACTACCTATTTAACCTAACAAGTTTTAGGACGAACCTTACTACTTGGGTTTGGCTGACAACTAGGATCTCAGTACTCACGGGATCTCCGTGGTAAAAAACTCGATTACATTTCAACATTTTTTATTTGGGTCCTTGGTTGTGAAAAAAGACAGAAAAATATTTACGAAAAATGAAATCATGAAAGTGCACTGTTTCGCACATAATTTGGTCGAGATCTCAGGAACCCTGCGGTCTATTGAAATGATTTACGTTTTGATTCGTATATAGGTTATTTGTACTAATTATTTGGTTCCTTGAAACAGTTTCTTTTTAAGTTGTGTATTTTCTTGTAAATAAGCAAAAACTTGATTTCTGGGCTTACGCCGTTCCAAAAACGCTTGCTTTGTCCCGCTCCTATGAACGCGAAATCCTATGCCTATCCTTTTTTACAAAACTCGCATTGCTATTTTGTTTTGTTTAAAACTTAGACTGCCACCAACGCACACGGCCATGTACCGCAGCTTCTTATACAGGACGAGCCCATAGAAGTCGCATCGCTAAAACTTGGCGGTCAAGGCGTTAAGCAAAGAACTTAGACTGCCAAGTATCCTAAAAAGCTAAACAATAATCAACCCTAAAAACCACTCTTTTAACCAGTCTCAAAAGATTCCGTCTCCTATTTAGAAATTATCGCTCGTTCCGAAATTCCGCAAATTTCATAAACTTGCATCAGCGGAATAGGGAAGCGTGCCAAAGAATGCATTTTGGTTAAAAATAGACTTGGTTTTATTGCACGTCTATGTTTTGTTAGACAAATACAGAAAGCTTTTATTTTATTTTAACTGTGTGAAAAAAACTTTAGGACGCTTCGTTTTGATATTTTATGATGGTGTGTTTTCGTTGGACATATTTTTTAAACTTGGCACGATTATTTTAATCATTGTTGTTTCATTCTCGTGGCTCGATCACTTTGATCAATAATGGACCAATTAGCAATTCAGAATTGATCAAGATATTTTGTTTCTTGTCTATTACACATCATCAATCAATGTTCTGGGTATTTTCTATACATAATAAAAAATATCCATCTACATATGTTATGTATTATTATTAAGTTTATCAGTCATCTAGTACCCATAACACAAGCTCTGCTTACTTTGGGGCTAGATGATGATGTGTAGATTGTCCAGCATTATTTATTTAAAAAAAATCACACATCATTTTGTTCTGACAGCAATCAATTCGAAATATCCAAAAATAAAATAACCAAGTATTTTCATGAGTATAAACATTACGAATCTATCACACACATGTTTCGATATTTTTTTTTTTTTATACTTTACGATTATGTTGGATTCTTTGTTATGTTATATCAACTCTAACTACGATGGTGTTTTTTACGAAAGAAGTCCCGCGGCATTTAGTGGAACTAAACTTATTTCAACGCTAATTTATTCGGTTGCACTACCAACAGCGCTGCGTCTAGGAAACTTCTTTCGCAAAAAGCACTCTAAATTAATATTAAACATTTGCACGACTAAAATGTCAAATATAGTGATACTCTATTCTAAACCATGATTGTTAACCTACAATTTAAGCAAATAAATACTATTTCAATTCATTTCACAATAGATACTCTCCCAATTGCCTGGTGGTTATCCTATCAAGCACGATAGCCATCGGGCCTCAATGGGCATCAGTCATCGTTAACACGCTGGCTCCATACTAACTGGTACATAGAATGCAGTGGTCAATTTGGACCAATTTAGCTGCCCTCCAGAGAAATTACTGGAAGTTTCACTCGCAATTAGGTAATATTTATGTTGGTTTAGTAGTGTAGAGTGCACCTACAAAGGGTTCTCGAACAAGTTTCTCAGTTTAATCGGGTGTATATGTTTGAAGTGACTTTGTCTATGTAGTTACAGAATACTGTAATTTATAGTTAGACTCCAAATTTCAAATCATGCAATGCGTGAAACGTAATTTAGATTGACGTTCGCAGTCTATTTATCAAAAAGTATCAAAATGTAGCGCAAGCAATATGAAGAATCAACATGTGCAATGTTATCACTTGACGATCTCTGTGGCATAGCGTGCGAGGATCCGCCTGCGGCGCAGGAGGTTGCGGGTTTGATTCCCGTCTCGGGACAATTGTGTATACTATCTGAAGGTATTTTATTAAGGGTGTTCTGAGTGTTTTCTATGTATAATAAAAAATATATCTATGTATTAAGTATATCAGTTATCTAGTACCTATAACACAAGCTCTGTTTAGCTTGGGGCAAGATGATGCTGTGTGAATTGTATCCAGCATTCATCTGTCGTTAACACGTGTCAAAAACCATAGAACTGTCAGAACCATCAGCTGATAAAAGCTTTACAATAACCGCTAAGCCATATTAAACATACCGCTTTAAACACAGAGTTCTCCCCCAAAGCATCTGAAGTGGCAAGGTCCACTTATAATAGATTGGCTCGAGCAGATGACAGGATGAACTAGGTGCTGAATTCTAGATCCGTGGGTAACTAGATTAATAAATTGTCTAGTTCCTATTCCTTTTACGAACTACTGAAGGGCAGGTGTAAATGCTTTCTTCCTCTCTTATGTATGACAGTAGTCTTTCAGTTGGGTTTTACTTACCTTAGGGGTAAAGCGTTCCTTTGTTCTTACTATCAGCTGCTATCAGTCACTATTTTACTCTGTGTCGGTGACAGGTGCTTGGGTTTTTTGTGTTTGGGCTACGATGCCTATTTCGTTTGCTGAGTTAGCGATGCGATATGGAGTGAAAATCACCAGGAAACATAAAGTAAGGAATCATAAAATGATGTCCAAATATCAATGAAAACAACAGTAGCCTTCATCAGTCCACTGCTGGAACTAGGATTCCCCAAATAAGCATCGTATTGACTTGTATTAGGGGGTAGTGCCATAATTCCCATGCTGGGCATGTGGGTTGGGGGAAATAGATATCATTATCATTGGGTCTTAATTAAAACTTCTTATAATTTAACTTTTACATATCTGAATTTGTGGATTTTTAAGTTCGTCGTATTGCAATTCATTACCTCTAATATAAATTAGTAATTGCTTCTACCTTCCTTCCTACCTTGATGTTTTATTACATACCGTTAATTTCCTCTTCTGCCAAAAACAACGATGAAACCCATTCAATACATTCATGAAAATTCATGAAACAAGGGTCGAATAAATTTCTGTTTTGACTTTTGTTTAATGGAAATTTGTTTGATCTTTTACAGACAGACAGTGAACTTTTCATGCAAGCAAATGTATGTATATTATTATTTTTTTTATAAAAAGACGGTTAAGTCTATCGAAGGGTAGATGCATTTTCGTAATGGTCTGCTATCTAAGGAATTAATTTAAATAGGTACCTACTTTATGCGGGACAACAACGTAATTTGAACTGAATTAGTTTGTTATAATTTGATTGTTTTGAAATAACTAAAAACCGACTGCAAAGTCCTTAATATTTACATAATTTGTATAAGTTTTGCGGGATAAATACTAATCCCTTAAGAATTAAATTATTATGGAAGCACCTCGGGATTATTCTGAATAAAATATCGTGCAAAATAATTTTCCATGTCGTTCCATAACTGACGAAGAAATCGACGAACAAAGATTAAAAGAAAAATTGTTGAGTTCATAGGTTTTTTTTCAACAAATAAACAAGCAATTAAAATACACAGGACATCCCGAATCAAAACATAACCTCAAAATAGAGCCAACCATTTGCCAAAATGGGGGCGCTCATCTTATCTGTCAAAACATAACTGAATGCCGACTCTCTTGGCGAGCTTCCAACACAGTGTCAATAAAATGAAATTGCTGAACTCGTAGGCCAAAAATAGAAAAGAAATAAACTACGGTACCTATGTATAGTTGGCCACTTACCTCAACGGTTGCTGCCGCTTTATAGCTTAATGTCAAAAACGTTTAGGGTCTCAAAAGTCGAAGAATTTTCATTTTGATAACAAACTTAGGTACTTGCGTTTCTTCTGCCAATCGCAATAACGGGTTGGTAAACATAAGTGATTGCACGATAAATATGCAGTAAAAAAATACATATATTTATCCAGCTTTCTAACTTCAGTCGAATTATGTGTGCAACTCTACCCAAAATCAGCAAATATCGTAAATTGTAAAGATGATTACCGAAATTAAAAATTCAAACCAACAACGGTTTATTAATTACGGGTATAACACAAAAAGGTAAGTGAATTAACCGACCAGCTTTCAGGTTTAGGTATTAATTTAAATGACATGTGTATTTAAATTAAAAACTTCAATTAGTTGATAGGTACATAAATTATCAGAAATGTTCAGGTATAAAAAAGTGCTCTTTGAGTGTAACACACAAAAGTGCAAAACAAGAAATCGAATGGGTGGACTTACTTCAATAGCTTAAATCAATAGAAGAGGTTTCATTCACCACAGCCAAAGATCCTATGACTACGTTCAGTATCTTTGCATAAAGCATCTCTTCCAGTTAGCCCTAGGAGAGAGAGATAAATAAAAAATAATTTTATTTATTTATCATAACATCACAACAGGTTTTTTTTTAACCCTAAGGCGATGCTAGATTTACGTAGGTACTTAACTTAGATAAATAAATACAATTATTAAACTAATCTAACATACATTTTGTTTCTATCACGAGCTGGACTTTCGGCAGGTTTTGATGAAATACATATATCCACGCTGTTTTCGGATAGGATATTGAGTAAAAAGAGTGCTTACCCGTTCGACACAAGATTTTTCTACCCAATAGGTATTTTGCTCCGATCAACCCAAAACATTAGATTCAAGTTACCCGTTCTACCCACACCTACTTATTCCTAATTTCTATTGTTTGAATTCAAATAAATGACATAGTGAAACACTAAAGAAGAAGGATCATTAGACAAAAAATGCAGAAATTCATTATAAATATTTTTATTATTTAAATCATTCTTGTTCAGATAATAGTCAGTTAAATATTTGTCTACTAGTCTAACAATAAAAATAATCAAACTATAAAGAAACAAACACAATCAAATAATTATATTATAAAAAATAGCACATCACTGTTCAGATTCAGGTTTGGTAGATAAATATAAAGTTACTTTTATAAGTTATCTAGGTACATAATATCAGTCATGCAAAATCACATATTTTTCGAGATCAAATATTTAAAACACACAGGTACAAATTTTTGATTCAGTAAAATATATATTAATTATACGTAACAATAGGTACAAAATAAACTATATGAAGCCTATCGATGGTAACTTTTAACAGAGGTAGAAATATATTTTTGATTAACATAAATAAAAATCATCTTAATTATTCTATCACTTTCTAACACCTGCCCGCCCGCATTGCCGGCCGGCGCGGCGGCAGGTACGACCCAAACGACAGCAGGTTGCTGGCCGAGCTGCGCTCCAGCCGGAAGCCGTGCTGGGCGTCACACACTCGCGAATAAATACATTTATGTAATATTGACTCAAATACCTTAGCGAAGAGTAGAGTGGTGGTGCATGCAAAATACAGACATGAAAAAACAGTGTTAAATGTAGTGATAGTTTTTATAGGCAATAATAATCATTTATTTACTTTTGCTTAGTCTAACTCCGTATTCCACCTCCTTCGCAGCCTATATTGGTCCAATGCTGGACCCACGCCTCCCCCTGATAAGCGCCTGGTTGGCTTTAATCTCACGGGGGGTAACTCCGTATTCAACAAACCTAAAATATGCTATAATTGTTGCGATGCATGTACGAACAGAAGTAGGTACAATATATATCGCAAATGAACCTACCTAACCAACACCTAACATAGCTAATAGGTATTTAAACTGCATGCCCATAAAATCCTACGACACCGGTTACCGGTTCTCTCTATCTTGAATCTATGTTGTAATGACCAACTTATTTGCTTATTTTATATTTCCTTAATTCGATAGATTCTGCAGGCAATGTTTCCTCTGCACTCGTTTTAAATAAATAAAAATAAAAAATAAAATTCGTTTATTTCAGATAACATGATCCATAATTTGTTAGTAGCAGAAATATCTTATATTAAATTATAGTTAGTATTCTTAGTGTATCCACCTACAACAAAGTTAATAAAATTAAATATACAAGTTAAATTAAATCAAGTCCATTAAATTAAATTACATAGAATTAAATTAAAACAAATTACTTAATATTAAAATTAATCAAATTACATATAGGTAATCATTCAAATTCTATGAGCATAATCGAATTTTACAGGTATACTCAACGACATAAATCAATGAGTGGTTGAAAAGGATTCGTAGATTTTTTTTAACATGACTATGTGCGCATTTTTATACTTAGATATCCCACCTCCACCTCATTACCATGTTTGAAGCAATAAATATCTTTGAATTTTTGACATAGTTTAAATATCTCGTTTATACAAAAAGGGCTCTTGATACAATTTCGTGTAGGTACTACCAGGTTGAGAGATTTTTTAAATAAACAATGTTTAGTAAGTCGTCATTCAACTGCATGTAGTTTTTACAAGTAGGTGTCACTGAAATAACTTATAGAACACACAAGATAGATAGACCTAAGTACTACGTTCCGACCCACCCACCCTTAAACAGACTTAAACAGAACGTATCATTGCGTTGCAATGATACGTTCTGTTTAGCGGAATTAGGTCCAATTCACAACTCATATTTACATATTATAAGACATTATTCAATCGATAGACACCATTGCATGTTATGAACTAATCTTACTTATACAACGTATGCTACGTTGTATAAGTAAGATTAGTCAAGATGCGCATCAATTGTTGCTCTATGAACTCTACTTATGTGTAATATTTTTTCTAGCATTATGTTGGGTGATAATTAATATTTAAGCTACATGAAGAGGTTTCATTCACCACAGCTACCTGTTGATCCTATTAACTATTCTGACGAATGTGCAAACAAAATAATAAAAATCCCGCATTTAGATACTGCTAACGCCACCTAGCGTCGAGTAGTGGAAGTTCAAGTCATGTCGGACCGCCATCGGCGTGGCGCGGCGCACCACAAAAAACTGTTGTGTGCCTCTTTTTAACAACAAACAATAAAAATGTAATCAACGAATCTATATTAATATCTAGTTGTTGTATATATAACCAACATATACTCACAACACAACGCTTATAACTCTTATGAAAATGGAAATATAAAATAATACATGTAGTTGGTACGCGTGAACCCGTATAGATGTCGCTACTATCCTAATCCGTTTAACAATACCAGCCTTGTACCAGCTTAAAACACAATAAGCCCATTTTCACATTACATAATCCAAACTAGACACACTTATTACTGTAGGGGTGATTTGGGGGTGAATGACCATATACATATGTATATGCCAAACAAAGACGCCAAATATTTGAAAACACTAGGTAGGACTTATCTTTACTATACATTTACACAAATTAACTTCCGCGAAATAACAAGGTTAATCAAAGCTATCTACACAAAACATTGACTACACAACTTACCTTACATAATATAAAAGCGCCACGCTTATGTAGAATTATTTCATGATAGGAACTCTACTTTCATTAGAATAAAATCATGATTAGGAGGTGTCTATTCAACAAAATGTACCACTGTGTGACAATATGTTTAAAATTGTATCGTACCTAATTTAAAGTGTGTGACTCAAGTATTTGCTAGCACACGTGTTCTTTTTCAAAAATCATTTTGCACGTAAATAGCGCGTAGCACACTGTCAAATGAATGCTACGAAGCTCGTAGCAAAAGGTTACGAATGTTTTCAAATTTACTTTGTGCTCGCAATTACTTACACATGACTTACACTTGTCGGTTTACACGTGCCTTCGACAAGATCGCAGTAACGCATTGGAGAACTCTATAATGTTATTGGTTAAATATGATTGAAGCCCTTAGTGGCGCAGCGGGCGAAGGTCCCGTCTGTGACGCAGGAAGTCGGGGGCTTGATTCCCGCCTTAGGTCAAATATTTGTAAGATTTGCAGACATATCTGATCTCATATCTGACATAAAATATGTGATAGGTATATGGATGATTTCTATTTATAGTAAAAAATATCTATCTATGTACGGTATTATAATAAGTATGTCAGTTATCTAGAACCATTAACTGGGATTGCTGTGTGAATTGTCCAGTATTATTTATTTATTATTATTATATAATATACAAACAAATATTAGTGGAGAAGTGTGGGACGGTACGGCTTTTGGAACTCTACTAGTATTTTGCTTCTTACGGGATCTTACGAGAACGTCTGAGTGGGAAACAGATTGATATGTAGATAGAAAGTTTTCACGTGTTAGTCGAGAAGGTATCTACATATTTTCGTAGTAGTAGGTATCATTTATTGCGTGAAAAACAAGTAGATACAGTAGTTTGTATGTTTATGTGAAACAAAAAGTCAGCTTTGATATCCAAACCAACCTCACTAGAGAGTCGAGATTGCCAGACTTCGCCGTGACCTACACCGTCCAGGGGTTAGCAGCAGGGGGTAACCGGGTAATCATAACCACTTAGTTAAATTACTTATAGTAAGGTTAGGCAAGGTCGTTCTTGAAAACAAGTTGAGTTTGTGTTATGATCGCGATGGCGGCGGCGGCGGGCGATTAAAGAAAATGGCTGAAATTATTTTATTATTTGAGATTTTCCGTGCTTAGCTTAACTCTGTTACACGCTAGTTTTGTTTTATTTGCTTTGCTTACGCCCAAATACTTAAACGCAACTCAGATAGCGCGTCTCAAGTGACGAATTTTTGACAGATTTTCTTTGAAAACTGTCAAAAAAACGCGACTAAAGCCGTGCCCAAATCGGAGTTGCGTTTGAGTATTCGGGGGTTAGGAAGTTTTCAAACCTTGGCTATGATTTGGAAGGCAGTTGGGTAAGGTGTATATGGGTACTACCTATGTTCCTTAACGAAAGGTACTGAACATAATAAGTAGATTAAAGGTGTAGGAACTTTTCTCTTCTTCGTCTGACGGTTGTTTGCCTTCAGACTCTCCAGAGAGCTTTTTCTCAAATCGAACATCAATAATTCCACCAATTCACAAATAACTTGCCTCTTGACGACAGGTACCCTAACCATAGTAGCTTCGAGTCTTTTGTAAATGGAAGAGAGTTCAAATTCAAACGCGCAACTCAATGTCAGGGGCCTTAATCCGCGCCGATACCAATATTCAGGTCACGACCTACATTATTACGTCACAGACTTCTGCTTGATATAATTATTTAGACGTCAAACCTTCAAGCATCAAACCTTTGCCGATCGTCTTTTTTTTTAAGCACGTGCCTCAAAACGCCAATCGTTTTGTCTTTTATTTAGTAGTTAGAGCACGTTCGAAATACGAAATATTGGCACAATAAATTCTGTTCTTTATGGCCTGTTTTGACACATCCCAGTGGAAATCGAAATATAAAATGCTGCAGAAGTTAATTAGGAAATGTTTTGGGAAAGGCACTATGCAAGGTCACTCGCGTAGTCGCGTGTTACGCCTTAACAGGCTAGGTTTTAGGTGATTGAACGTGGATTATAGATAAAGAATGTTTGCAAAGTGTCCAATGAAAGAACTTTTGGAACACTGATGATGATGGTGGGTGATTTTTATTGTAAGCTGTCTAGTCTGATTTTCGTCTAACTTTTTTGTGGTCGGTCTACTATTTTATTAGAATTTTCAGGATAGTCTGCTATCTGTGCCTTTTCTTAGTGGTCGATATTTTGTTCGCTGCCAATCAAAAATACCTTTTTCACATCTGGAGATAGGTAGGTATTCCAGCAACGTAAGGTAACGTCCCGCGTGAAATTGTAACTCCTCGACGAGACTCTTTGTGTCAATAAGTATACAATTATTTCGAATTGGAAAAGGATTTTATTTTATAATTGTTTTAAATTACCTGCCTAATATCAAGACATTGTCATAATATGTCATGCAGAAACAGGAGGCAGCGGGGATAAGATCAGTATTGTGTAGAAATGTGCTGATAGGAATGGGTGTGCTCGCTGGCGCTTGCGCGAGTGGCAAGGACACGACAAAGGGAGGGTAGAGGGGGGCGCCAGTCCGGCGGGCGGCGGGGTCGTGGCCGGGTGTCTCCATTCCACCCTGCCTGATGCCGACTGCCGCAGTGTACGCGGCCGGATGCTCAAGCCACAGCAAGCAGCAGCCACGCGCTCCCTACGATTCAACCTCGTAAACAACCTCTTTCAGTGCTTTGCTTGTAAGACGCTTTGTGTAGCAGCTTTATTTGTTTTTAAATTAATTGTGTTGCGTAACCAGTGCATCGTTTGTCGTGAGTGTGATGACTTGTTGGGAAAGCGTAGGGCTCCTCGGTCCGTGTGCGCTCCTGTCCTCCGCAGACCCTAGGGTGAGTGTAGGTACTTAGACCTTTCGCTGCCCTTGTGCCCTTTACCTGTCGTTACGCAAACTACCTGTTGTAAACTACAGTAGCCTTTCATGTAGAATTTATTAACGCAACTGCCCAAAAGTTGGATACTTTAGACATGCTTTATAAACTTTGTTGGATTTTATTAATCGAGCGATTATTTTACTATACCTCTATAAACATTTAATTTGACCAGCTATGGACCAGATATTAAGATTTTGTAGCGAGGTATCTTCGTTATAAGAACAAAGTATCTATCTAACTAACTGGTTAATAGATTTAGTTTCGATAACTAAGGTGATTTCCTAATTTGTTTTCAAAATCCTAACGATGGTGACGGTCTGATAAGGAGAAAGATTTTTGTCAAAACAACACCCTGATTCAGTTGTATAGGAGCCTCGATTCCGACACCACTTTTAAAAATGGTATCCATAGCGCTTTTGTCAACTGAGGAGATACTGCAAAGAAATGTATACTGGTTCTGCTTGGACACTATCTGGATTACAGAGGAAATGGAGCCATTTGAGGATGTGAAACCTGAACACATCTGCACAAAACCTCTAACGAGGGACTTTTATTACGCGAAATACCCTGATATACCGAGAAGCGAGTCCGAAGATGAGAACTCCTTGAGTATCAACGGATTTAGAACGAAACACGATGAATGGAAGACGAAGGTACGGATAAAGAAGTTCATTGAAAGCAGACGCAGTTCTTGCTACTCCCAATCAAGCGTAACCAGAAAGAGCAGCGAGTCTCTGAACAGCGAAACCAGAAGAATTACATCTGTGACTGAACACAAAAGTATTCTCAATGCTGATGCCTCATATAAAACCAAAGACAAAAGAGCGGAAGATTTTTTCAGGCGTTTGCTTGAGAGCATTCCTCCACCACCGATTGAAGATTTGTTAGATAGAGAACCTATCATTGAACTCAAGCGAGCTAGCGATTTTGATGAATTAAAAGTTCCAGACTATGCTGAATTCGAAAACAACAAGCTTTTTAAATCTAGCAGTGAACAGAGGTTGCTGCCGGGGACGTCAACACTAAAAAATTCTAAACATCAACACAGAGTCAGTTTCAACGTTATCAATGATTTTGATGATTGCGAGTTCTGGCATGACTCTATTTACGGAGTATCTGATTTACTTGGAGCGAAGGAATCTTTGCATGAGAAATTAAGTAGTTTTAGCTCTGGATCTTGCCTATCATGGTCAGAAATGATTAATGAATGCGGAATAAACAGCAGCATTATCAGAAGCAAAGAATCATTGCGCTCTGCAGAGGAAACTATCAGTCGATCGAATCGATGCAGCAAAATTGAAGATTTGGTTGAACATTCCGACGAGGAAATATCTTACGCCAAGTTTGCCATTTACAAAATCTATAAGACTATAACAGCCAAAGAAATGGCGGATTCATCGTCAATGAAAGACATGAGCGCTGAAACTAACGAAGATAACAAACAAAATAAAGTTATTGATGCTTCGCGTATCTTGAATATGTATAGCTTAGTGCCGGACAGTGCTGACGAAATAGATTATCTGGTAATAACTGGGCATTCGACTGAAACCACAGTCTTGTAAATCTTTTATTTAATTAGAATTAGTGCCTATTTACTATTTTTTTTTATCTAGTTCGTAGCACTTATGGCATTATTTGTTCATTTTTTATACAACAGGTTCGCAAATCTCTTTATTTCTTTGTTCCTTTACTATTGTTTGTGCATTTTCCTAATTTAACCTTATTGTCTGGTTTGTTGCAGCCTCCTGAGAACGAACTGCAGAAAAATTCGGATCGAGTACTTTCTGAGCACGAGTTAAGAGTGCAGAGGTCACTGCAGAAGCTCAATGTGCCGGAATGGTGAGTCTTCTGCTCAATATTTTTATAAACGTACCTCTATACCTGTAGTTAATATGATTTTCCAGGACCAAAAGAAGCTAAGATCTTTACTTTCCTCAAATAAGTACAATGTACCTCCATGCTTGTTTTATTATGATCCGTTTAGTCGTGAAAAAGTTACAGAGAGAGCACTTTCGCATTCCCATAATTCAGTGGTATTCTCTCGATATTTTATGAATATTTATCGGAATCTGATAATTCTTGGTTATATGAAATGTCGATACATGTCAACATGTGTATAGTTTAATAATTCAACTCTCATTTCCACCTCTCAAACTATGTAATAAATTCCTGACGGTTCTTGAATTTTCGATGATTTGTTAACGGAAATAGATATTTGTTCCACTCTAGAACGAAACAGCTATTTTTATATGAATAGGAGGGTGGATAAATTGTCATTAGAGACGGAAGTGACGAAAACGGAAGTACAAATTACTATTATAGCTAAACATAAAGTTCAGTGTGCGCTTCAGCGGATTTATGAACCATAATAAGCCTATAAATAAACAGACACCCTGTCTTTACACCAAGGCAATGATTTTGATTTCAAGGAAACGATTACGCCAGACGATTCTCCTCTGGGTAACCAATGGGTTACTTCGTTTTCGTTCAAATCTCTGAATTCAGTGCTTCAAAGTCAAGGCCCTGAATTATTGAGTCATGTTCTAACAAGTTAAAAAATGTAATGAGCGCGACTTCAAAGCAAATTATAATTGAAAACGCACGGCCTGCTCCACCACAGCACACAGCCGTGTCAAGGACTCGAGAAAAGGGTTCGATCGACTTAATCTCGGGCTATTTCTGTGCTACTCAAGATTGTATCTTATTTTTTAGCTATTAAATGTATTAATAGCACCTGAGTGCTAGTAAATGGTTATGTGTGATAGAAAAGGTTATAGATTAGTTGTAAGTTAGTAAAATTGTGTGACGTGAGACTGCGTGGCGTTTTGCAAGGACCTCATAAAGTTACTACCTATATATCTTACACAGGTTTCATCAGTTAGCATCAAAAGTTAGATACTATGTAGGTACGTCGAATGTATACAATCTAATGAGGGTACAGTTTATACAATTTGGTACCGGAAACGGAACCCTAGAACACTGGTTCTCCAAAACGAATGCTCAATAGAGGAATGTTGGTACTGCCGTTAGCTGGTGCATGCAATGTTTTACATAAATCGTTATTAGCGAGTACTATCATGATAATAAGAGCATAGGCTCTAACAGCTCTCGCACCCACGCTAATAAACGGTCAGTGAATTAACGAAGCCGAACTATCTATCTAATTGCATTGTGTTGTATGTGTGACTTGCTTAAGGACTTAAAATATTGCTAGATATTTCATCATTATAGCATCATCTAACTAGACTTACTGCGCTGCGGTAGGTGCATATTGTATTTATTAGCCTATATTTTATTTATATGATAAGTGTACGAGTTGTTGTTTTCATAAGATACTATACTTACCATAGAGACTGAGGCTGACGGACAAACCGATCAACGGTTTATGTTAGCTGTAGCTTAAGTATGTAATTAATGTTTAATATAAATAAATAAAAAATAAAAACTTAACAGTAAGGAGAGCCAGAGAAGGTACCTAATATTGTTCTGGGTTCCAGAAGATTATAAAAACTAGGTATTTTTGTAAAAAAAGTAATGGTGACGGTGGCTAGGCCCTCCCTGAATCAGGTAGGAGTACTTAATTTGCTTGTTCCGTCTGATAAGTAAAAAATGATGAGTTTTAAACCACATTTTTATTTGCATCCGCCATCCTGGCCAGCAGCGGAAATAAGATTTTTAATGCAATTTCACGAGGTTCATTGAGGAATGGAAAGAATAAAAAAAAAAAATCCTTCGCAGTCCATTACTAAAATGTTGGTACTTAGTCATTTGTTAAAACTAAATATATTTTCCAAGAGAATAGTTTCTAGAAAAGTCAACTTTACAGAAAGTAATAAGACAGTAAGCGGAATGCGCTACTCAAAATAATAATATTCTAATTTGTTTTATTATTTGATTGTAATTTCCTTTGTTATTAACCATTGCCATTTCAAAAAAAGAACAAAAAAAAATGTAAAGTCAAAACAGCCTTGTTAATTCAAGAATACGTTTCTAGTAAAAATAAAGCTGTTACCGTGCTGGTATACTGTATCTACTAAGAGGTACTTAGGTATTTTCCTATGAATTTACATAGCTCAGAAGACGGTCTCGCTATTATTATTTACGATTTTTTTGTTTTTTTTTAAACACATAAATACCTAATGCTGGACAACTCAAACAGCAACATCCAACGGTTGATTTTGAACCTAGCAGAAAATTTTCTATGTAGGCTTTTTAATGAAATTTTATAAACTTTGCTCAGTAGAATTTATAAAAAGTCACTCCGGGATTTTCTTTCAAACTGGGTCAATTTAATAACCTGACCTGACCAACGGGAAGTGGATAGGTAGATAAAACCTAGTGATTGGCAGAGGGTCAGTATGTAAAGGCCAACTGAGCACAACCTCTGATGCACAGAACACTATGACCTTTTTATTAGGTATATTTAGGTATATAGAACCCTCTTGGATTCCTGCTTCGAGGAAGCTTCCAAGCTTTGGAAGAATTCCTTGGGCATGAGTCTCTCTAAGTCATTAATAAAAGCCTTCGATAAACGGTACACAAACCGAATCCTAGCGCTAAGCAGAAGCAACCTTCGTATCATGACAAGAGCCCTAACTGGACCCTGTCGCCTTAACAAGCACATGTTCAAACTGGGTCTAAGCGACACACAATCCTGCAGATTCTGCGAAGAGGCGGAGGAAACGCCTCTCCACCTGCTAGGAGAGTGCGGAGCACTGATGCAAAAACGTAGCATCCATCTGGGCAAGCACCTGCACAGCCCAGACGAGCTACGAGCCATCACCCCGAAGAAAATCTTGCAGTTCCTAGCAGCTGCAAGGGTTAGTGGCGAACTAAGAACGTCGCAGCTTCAGGGCTGAACACTCGAGTGGCGATCACAATAGGCCATCATGGCCGCAGTGACACGAAAGCCACCAAAAGCAAATAAAAAAAATATATACATATATTTGCAGCTTACCTAGGTACAGGTATAAATTAGGCTCCTACCTAAGTATCTACCAACCTCAGACTTACGAGTAGGTACAGTAAATAACCTGACCTTTCAACCTAAGTATGTACCTAGTCTTGTTGAGTTGTGTCTTGCGTCCAGGATTACCTATTATATTTTTTAATCCGAGTAAGTTTACGTACTTATTAAGGGTATGATGTAGGGTGTAGAAGTCCACTTGGGATAATTTTAATGCTGAAAATAAAAAAAATGGTTTAGAAATTGTATTTATTTATTACATATATGACAACCTTAGTTTCTGATATCTGTGATTACAACAGTTTTTGGGATTTATAGATAGATGGATAGCTCACATTGAGGTAGGTAGGTATCTTTCCAACGGATCTTGTTCTTAAAAAGATAAACAATCTACAGTGTGTCTACCGTGAGTTTTAACAATATATACCTACTCGCTAGCGCCTGTAGTTAAAAAAATGTATGAAAACTTATACAGCGCCTCTAGCGGATAGTTGGGTACTAAAATGCGCGGTACTAATATTTACGTAACTACTGTAGTAACGTCAGGCGATCTAACTGTGACAACTCATGGTAGACACACAAGTAGCTCAACTGATCCATATCAATACCAGTCCAAAGCGTTCCCAAGACGCTGGCTGCATTGCCCCACTGTATGGCAATGCTGATGCGCTGCGCCAGATAAATTATATTATGTTGCTGTCATCACGCTAATGTTGATGATCTTGTCATACTAATACTGTACCTAGATGTGAAAGTTTGGAAGCTTTTATTAATGTTTGTTACTTCTCCAAGCCATAACTACTGAACGAATCGGGCTGATGTTGGTCTAGACCAGGAATAACACATAGGGTGCTTTTTATCCCGAAAAACGCGTGTGAAACCCCCCGACTAGAATCTGATACATAGTACTCATATATTTTTAATTTCCCAGGTACAAAAATGCCCCAGCCCCTCGCGAGGGTTTCCTCCTCCGAAAGCGTCTGTCTGACGCGTCTTCTTCTGCTGGCCGCTGGAGCGGTCTCAACTCGAAGACCACGTCGCTGGGCAGTCTCGGAGGCGCCAACGCTCAGCCGCCGCCCCCTCAGCTGTCGCCACACACGACTAGCTTCGGTAGATGGTCAACTAGCCGCCTTAATTCTAGCCAGGTGAGACTTATGAACCAGGCCTTGGAAGATGAAATTCTAGTTGCTCTACACACTGTAATATGTACCTAGTTTATTTCTGTGGCACTACACTTAAGAGGGCGTATTGCGCGCCATTTTGTGAAAGGATAGGCATAGGATTTCGCGTTCATATGAGCGGGACAGAGCATAGGTAAGTTTTTAGAACGGCGTAACCTCAAAAATCAAGTTTTTGCTTACTTACAAGAAAATTACACAACTTATGAAGAAACTGGTTCAAGGAACCAAATAGTTAGTAATAATACCTAAGAATCAAAACATAAATAATTTCAATAGACCGCAGGTTTCCTGAGATCTCGACTATATTAATGTGCGAAACAGTGCAATTTCATGTTTTTATTTATCGTAATTTTTTTTTCGCAATCGTGTATTCACATTTAAGAAACCAAAGAAAAAAAAATGTATGTAGGTAATTCGTTTTTTACCACGGGGATTCCGTGAGATCTAGGCCTAGTTTGACCACCAAACCAGTTAAGTTCGCCCCTTAAATGAAGCGTTTTCTATTACTATAACGTTCAATTAAAGTTTGAAAATGCCTCATTTTCCGAGAATGCAGGGCAAAACTTCAATAATCTTGTTTTCCTCACCCTTTCGCAAGGAGGTCACGACTACTTGACCTTGGAGGGATGATTTCGTTCATCCAAAAAGACCTTTCCATACTTGACTTCTTCCCCTCTTGAACGCAGTAAACAACTTGTACAAGCCCGCCAGTAGAAATGAATGGATGAACATTATTAATAAAAGCTTGGTCCGTGATTGGTCGCCTTGTTGGTCGCATTTAAGCTCAAATCTAGCTGTCTACTTACTTTATCATTTACTTTGCTTGCTGCGAATTTTTTTTTAAAGAAATAGAAAATTATAAATGGGAAGGTAGGTAGGTACTTAAACTTACGATCAGAATACAGAATATTTAAAAAGGCCCTTGATTTACGCATTGGAAAAATCTGCCGCACATTTCTTGCTTTCATTACGCGGCTATTGTCAGCATAGCCTTTTTTATGGCTTCTTTAGAGAACTTGGTTCATTCACCGAATGGCAACGAACGCCTACATAATGCCCTAACCTAGAGATCGGTACCTAATGTGCTAAATAGGTTGTATCTAGTATTGAATAAAGTATGTAAGTGCTTGGAATTTGCAATGGGTAGGTATCTACTGTTAATGTATGTACTTACAATGTAACCCTATCAAATCGCTAATTCGTTAAGTAAAAGTTGTTCCACTCAGGCTACATAATTTATCTACTGCTGTCATCTGTGGGAAATCTTTGTTGCAATAACTTTGTAAGCAGTAAATCATCTTGAGCAGGTTAAATAAGCTAGATGGGATGGATGTTAATAATTTAATGAGCGTACACAAGTTTATTATCAGTACTACGGACATTTACATTTTAAAAATACCATTAATCAACAGCTGGTGAATTTATTTAAATTCTCGAGTATTTTCACCGCTTATTCGTTCATTTTCTTTTGTTTTTATTCGGCATCAAAATTTGTCAATGAGTGGCGAAAATAGTAATAAGTGGTACACTCATTACTATTTTTTCAATTGCACAGCAGGATCAGTAAGAAACGAAGCCTTCGTGTGTAAATAACTTATACTTTGCCATTGTCTATCATTATTAAATAATGGTAGAAATAATATTACTAATAATATACATTTTATTATTATGTGTTTCTCATTTCCGTGATCTCGGACTATTTAGTAGCTAGCTGTGCAATTACGCAAAAATTACTTATCCGATAATTGACATTTGCTTTCAAAAGGGCTTTCCCTTTGAATAGCCTTGAAAGCCATTTCGATGGTCATATCCATACAATAGCAAATTACGATGGCCATTCAAAGGGCTTTTAAATGTCAATAAGGATGGGTGGTTTTGCGTAATCGCACAGCTCTAGCCGGTCCTTTGGGAGGCATGCGTGGGACCAAAGCCAACAGCACAGAGGCCCTATAAGAAAGTTAATTTTAAGGCGAGGGCTTTACATTGCGTTATAATTATTATATTTATTTATTCGTTCCAGACGTCACCTTGCTCGTCAACGCGCAGCAGTATCCGCGGCACGAGTCCGCTCTGCTCTCCATCGACCAGGTCCTCGTTCAGTGCCCGCCAGCCTTACCTCGGGTGGAGGAGTCAGGAACGGCTGAACAACACACCTAGGACGCCACATGAAAGGTACTTTAAACACCACATAACGATGTTGGCATCATATGTAGGTACATACACACATCGGGCACCAGGTTGCGACTATACTCTATAATACACGTCAAGCTAATGGATGCAGTTTGCAGAACCGTGATGAATAGCAAGGCAACAAAGGGAAGAATTTGTGAGACAAATATCCAGGAGTAGATAAAATCGAGTTGCCCTTTATGATGGCCGTCTTATAAAGTACCTATTGTGCGATAGTAGTTTTACCATAAATTATTTTCATATTTATTTTACGGTAATAGCGAGGTAAATTTTCTAATTTGTAAAATACCTTTCCAGGCTAGCATCGTCGCTTCTCCAGCAGTCCGCATCAGCCAAAGCAGCGGAAGAGATCCAAACTTCCATCAAGGAAGTGACGTCAGCAATCGTACACTACGTGTCAGGGTTGGAGCCTCCGAACGGAGACTTGGACCAGCCGTCTCCGAGGTCCAGTCAGAAGCTGTACTGGCTTGAGAGTTCTTTTGTTGGTAAGTCAGCTGTTAACAGCCCCCAGAAAAAAACAAATCGAATTCGATTAAATATAATCGAAAAACTTCGACTTATAAAATCGAATTGTCAGAATTAACGCCTTTTTTATTTTCTTATCCTGAAATACCATTCTCATGTCATACAATATCTTGCCTTGACCGGAATGCATCGATTTTAGAACTTATAAGTGTTTATAATGTTTATTTCAGGTACGAAACCTCTAGAATCGCCTAAGACGCCATTGGTGGTCTCAGAAGCGCTACCTCCCCCGCACCCGCGACCGCCGTCGTCCCTCCGCCTCGACCACCGAGCAGCGCCCGGTGAGCGAGCGTGACCGCACCACGACACACTGCAGGCTCGACACTCGATCACAAACACATTCCCATACACACACGGCAATGTTATTGCTGCATGCGAAATTACCATTGAGGCTTGAAAATGCATTTATATCGATACCCGAACCTGCAGTGTCATTGATGTTAAATACTCTCGCGTTTTTCTTGTGCTGTTCTATGTATTTTAGTTTTGTGGGGTCTTCTTGATTACTGAAGTCCGTTTTTTGGATTATTTGTAATAGAGCTTTTAGAATTTGTAAGACTCAGGACCATTATTTTGTGATTTTCATTATTATGCACTGTTTTTGACTCCCAACTTTTGTTCCGTAAAACTGTTTTATTATGCAATGTGCAGCACCAGCTTAGTAGTCGCTTACGAGTAATGTGACCACGCAACAGCTTTTTATTTTTTGTTGTTTTGGTTAGGGTGAGTAGTCTACTTTATTCTCAATCAATAAATAAATGTTACCATTGCTAAAATATCACGAACGTTATTATATCATGACAAATATTATCTTTCATGTGGAACCATCTTCTGACTTACTTCACCCACAAATACTTACATTTTAATAAAAACTTTGCCAGTGTAAAAGTACAAGAGTAGGTAGCTCAGTCTTCTGCCAAACTAAAATAGAATTGTATTGTTGACATCAATTAGTAGGTACCTACCTAAATCGTTGTGTTGAACTTGGGAAGTTATCATTATGTCATAAATATTGCATTTCTATCGTAGATGATATTACATACATTTTAATTAACTTGTAATTTTGACTAAAATTTCCTCTGGCTACTACATATCAAAAAAACATATAAAACATAGATTAAAATGAGTCTTTAGTTAAGTTTGTTATTTTATTTTAGTTTTTATTGCCATACAATTTTTTAATTTGACAATCTGACATTGAACCAGTTGACTATGATAGTGTGTAGGTCATTCAGTGTACAGATTTTGAAGTTTTATTTGTGTAGTATTTCTTTCTAAACTTTTAGTTTATAGCTAGCAATAATTTAATTTCTGTATATAAACTCGTTCGCAAAAAAAAATTTAGGTGCTAAAATACAAAATATTTTTTGTTTATTTTATTTTATTGGGTACTATCCAGCTTTAATGAGTCACAAAACGAAGGATTGTATCTATAATATCAAAACTCCGCCATGTTATTGTATTTTCTTCTATGGCAACAGTTATCAGAACCATTAAAGTGGTGGTGATAAGTGATAAAATGTCTGGAATCTACAAAGCTTCAAGTTCCTTCTACTTAAATCACCTCGTAATTTATGTTGGGTCGTTATAACATGTCCCTAAGTAAATTATACAGGTTCTGATTAGGTTAGAAAAGTTTATATTAAAATTTGTTCCGCCGAAATGTTCGATTTTACCCACGAATTTGTTTATGTCACGAGACTAAACAAATGAAATAAAAATTATAAGTAAATCAGAAAAATAAAATCAATTACCTACATAAGTTATGTTTGCCCTTTGCTATTCTGTTATTCATAAAATATTGTATAACTACTGATCGATATTTTAATGTAGCTCTCTAGCTGTTAATAATAATATAGGTACCTAACCCAATTTACCAATAGAACAGTACCTAAAGAATGTTATTTCTATTTAGTATAGTAGGTAGTTAATATATTTTATATTATGATTAATAAGCTGTAGAATCTCGGTACCTTGATGTGAAACAGACAAAAGTTATGTAGCTTAATGAATTCGTATCCTAGCGTACCTATTTATGTTTTCTATAATTAATGTACCTATCTAAATTTAGTTACGTTTTAAATGGTAATAAATATATTCATTTTTATTTTATATATTTTGTTTTATTTTAATTTTTTGTGATGTCAAATGCTTATTTTTATTCTTTGAATTCTAATTTTGATTAAACAAGTGCAACACATAAATCACTGTGTCCTCAAACTAATCAACAAGCTTTTCAACATTAATTTGTGGCACAACCTCTACCCTGATGCTTTTAAATCATTAACATACACTAATTTTATACCAAGCAAATAAGTGGGTGAGTTTTATAGCTTAGTTATTCACAAATTGCTGCGATTATAACCTCAAAGGTAAGTTTATCCATATATTGACAACTATCATCAAAGTTGTTTTAATCACTTCAGCTATTTTCTGATTTTCTTGTTTCATATTTTTCTGCATGATTAGAAAGTTAATACTTAGGTTCCTTAACTAGTCATCGACACCACAAACTATCCGAGTGCTCTTTTAGCAGTGTGGGCCCCAAGCCCCCAATGTTTGACGTACTTCTTCGCTCTGACTATCTTATCTTCCTTCTTCACGATTCCTATACTTGCAGACTGGCAAGACTCCCAACGCTCCTTGACCCTGGGCATCGTGAGGCCGTCTCCTGGCTCCACCACGTTGGAAGACGTGCTGGACTCGCTATTGGGTCTACCATCGCAGCCAGCGAGGATTCCCACTCCTCAGCCGAGCCCTAGGAAGTCTACCAGCCCTTATTATTTGATGGAAGGGAAGGTACTTCAGTTAGGCATTTAACATTTTAATAATGAAGGGTATAAATTTAATATACCCAAAGCTCAGGATCGAGATACGTAGAGGGACCAGGGGGAGGCCTTTGCGAGGGCAGTGGAAATGAAACACACGAGGCAAATAATGATTGTAAATATCAATGTAAGCCAGATAGCATACGATTTGATAGAGATAGTAGAGACTCAAAAATGTCCAAATCGTTCTCCAGAGTCCTCGATACGAGCAGCTGGCGAGTAGTGGCCATAGCAGCGTCTCCCCCGCCTCCCGCTTCCTCAGCACCCCTAGTGAGGGGCCCAGCTCGGTCACTGACGCCAGTCCCGACCGACCAGGTAGGAACGATATGTAAGTCGGCCGTTCCAATTTGTATATACTACCCTAACACTGTTGAATGAATTAATGTATATTAATCAGTACAATAAAAACAATAATAAAACTTGTGTTAGGTAATAATCACAAGATCGGAATCGACAATTTCAACAGTGTGCATCTACCCAACACATCACTGCATTGAACATTTTACACAGTTTTACTATTTTTGTTTCTCGAACCTGATATATATTCCCTTTCTTTTGCAAGCTAATTTATTAAATAATCTAAGAGCGCATCTTTGTTTATCTGAGCATGTCACTGTATGGTAGCATGTTGATGTTTTATGAACTCTTTTAATTGGCTGAATTGTACAAAAATGGTTCTGAGTCATTGATGATAATTATTTCTTATGTTTAAATTTGTTTGGTCAGCGCAATAAAGTCAGAATCGTCATGTTTGCAGGCAATTCAGCTGATAATTCTACGACAATGCAAGAGACGAGGCGGCCGCGCTCTGCTCAAGGTAGTCATTCCCGACGCAGGAGTGAACCCTTTGTTCAACAGAGCACTTCCCTGGATCGTCGTACTAGTCTTGACTCTGGAGCCCTACGTCCATCTGCCGATCATCACATAACTCGCCACGATTCCAAAACATCTCTCGTTTCTCTACACACAGAGAATAGTTCAGATGAGACATTTGTCAAGTGCAAATACCCAAAATGCACAGCAAAAGCCCCCTTAGCAGATGCAAAGAGGCATTACAAAACATGCCATAATTGTACTACGACGTATTGCTCCAGAGAATGTCGTCGGGCGCACTGGGAGAAGCACAGAAAGGTTTGCTTGCATTCTCGAGCTAGCACTCTATGTAGACAAATCATATCAACGGCCAAAGAGGATGCAGATGCCCTGCATCAAATTAGCACAATTGCTCATAAGGGCTACCTAGCGCAAGGGAGAGGTGTTGTAAAGATTTTCTTCACAAGTCCAGAGGCAGCGGAAAAATTCACTACTAATGGCTACCAATACCTCAGTGAGCCAGAATTTGTGAAATGGACTTCTTTACAGCCAAACGAAATGGGAGTCGAATTGTACACAGAAGTAGTCAAGCTATGTAGGGCTTACAACCCTGAGACGAGGGTAATTTTATACGTGGCTGTGTGTATTATCAGTGAAGTGCCCACGAAAGGTGCAGTAAAATGGGAGCGGCAGATGGTATCGCGCTGTGCGAAGCTGCGTCTAAGTAAAACGGTCACAGTTGTAATACAAGAACAGAATAGAAGAAGGCAGAGACGAGACAGCAAGAGCACGCCAGATGATAGAGAAACCTTAATACTCACCTCCAAGCTAATGGTCGCTGGCGAGAAGAACGCTGCCACGGCACATAAATTTAGAGAAATTTGCTTCCAAAATATATCTTTGGAACTGGAAAGGAGAGGAGTCAATCTGAAAAAGCATTTTCCAGAGGTGTATTCAAGATTGGGAGCGTATGTGGACGGAACGAGCGATAGGTTCATTCCGATGACCATTTATCCAAGAGATGCGTCCAGTGGACGGTCATTCATGTGCATCATAATACCGGACAGCGAAGTAGAGAGCACTACGCCCGTAGACGGAAAGGTTACAACGGTAGACGTAGGCGTAGACCGATCACGACACCAACTGTCTACTCCCATGTGAGTATGGTATAGTAGGTATATAACAGAAAAATGCTTTATATAAAAAAAATTACATTCGCCGTTTTAATTAACCGGATTATTAAAATAGAATCGCGAATAATAATTTATGTTATTATGTATGAAAGATTTCTTAGTTATTATAAGAATACTTACTGTTGATTGATTGGTTTAAATACCCCTCCTAGATTACCTATTAGGCACCTAAAGATTACTGACTCAAATGATTAATTTTATAAATTGAATTAATACGAACGTATTGTGCTCTAGGTTAAACTTAAATAAGTTGTTCATATTGTTACTTTATTAATAACTTGTTTCAGATAATTGACAATAGTTTATTATAAAAATATTGCTAGCCAATATCGGCACAAAATGTAAAACTTTATGTAGTAATCTTCTTTATAAAGATTTAAAATGATTTATCATGGAAGTAAGATTTTTATACCAAAATTATGCTTAATATAAAAACTTAATTGTAAAATTTGGCTGACGAGAAGTGGCTAAACCAATTGTAAGAGATACATACAACGTACCTGATACAGGGTGTCCCACGGCCATGGAGCATGGAGGGCAAGTGCCAGAATGAACTTAGGAAATTTTACACAAAGGAACCAAATTTTTTTTTTAAATGTACATCTACATTCACAGCGTTTTGAAAAACTTCCGATAATTGAATCCAACAAAATAACATCATGTAATTTTATGGCACTTAACTGTATAAATATATACCAACAAAAATAAAAGTTTGTTTCGAACAGTAAGACCAACGCCTGACCTCTAGCTGGTAAAAGAACCATAAATAGAGCTTCGTCTCCCCAGTTTTTGAAAGATTTCATGGTCTTACTCTTATTTCTTAAGCAATGTTTATTAGACAGATTTGATTCTTATTAATGACTCAACAGATCGGTGCCATATAAATACAGGGTGATAATATTTGGATTTTAGTGGGTTCAATTAGGTGCCGGATTAGGCAAGTAGTCAAAACTCTCTGAATGCAGTTTTACTTATTTTTTTTTAAATAAAGGTGTGTTTTTTCAGTTAAATTTCCTATGTTCAATATTTATGGCACTTGCTCTCCATGTGTCATGGCCTTGGGACACCCTATACCTATACCTAAATCGGTCACTAAATAGTAAAGCGTTGTCTCCTAACGTGTGAATTATGAATAAAATGATACAGTGCAGCATTAAAAGCGCCTACTTACCTATCATAACATTAAATAACTAAACCAGAGCCACAACTCGGGCGTCTAACTCTAAGAAGAAAAATTTTAATGGTTTTTTCTTAGATATAAAAACTTATAATGTCAAATTTAACTTACTTACTTACTTATTATGTAACATTGATTATTTATCTTCTCAAATCTCAGTAGGTAGGAAGATATTTTTTTTGAATCTATCAACTTCTGTAATAATGATACCTACATGTGCCTATTTATTAGCGTTTCCTAAAATATTCCAAAACTTTTACATTCCGAAAAAATGGGACGTATTATATCGATGGAGGATTGTTTATATCATTATCTCTTTAGTGCCAATTATAAAATGATGAAACAAGTAGGGAAAGGCACCAGCGTACCTACCCCTTTATATAGAGGTAGTATCTCTTTTCTTTGATCCCTGCTAAGCTTGGAAAACTTGTTAAAAAAACTGCAAGCAAGGAGCCTCGTTAACATTTTTCTAATATTATCATCTTATTCTATTTCAAATTATATTTTTTTGAGAAACTGAATCTCTTAATTCGGTAACTAACTCTTTTCCTATCTAAAGGTAATTTTCACACCTACCTGTTTTGAACATTACCTATTTAAATACTACCTACCTTCAAGTAAATTTTGACAACAATTTGCATTTGGAAGGAGATAGTAAGAAGGTACATCTCTTCCTAATTTCTAGGTACCTAAGTATTAATATTGTACCCACCTACCTAATTAATTTTTTAAATGCTTGTAAGTAGACGAGGTAATTTGTGTACCAAACCTACCTTAGAATAAATTCATACAATGTTGTCATATCAATTGTGTTTTTTTAGTCTGGCATCCAGATATTTATTACCCCGTTGTTGTCCCAAAAGTATTTCAAATAAACAACCCAGCTAAAAATCGTGTTGTTTTATTATTGCCAGCAAACATTAACCTCCATCCTCCATGGTAGCGTTTGGGAAACCATACGTAGTATTATCGTCATCCATACCGCAATGCTTGAAAACTAAAGTTTTATATCACTGTGTCCTGACCTACGGAGTTGAGACGTGGACACTCATGGTAGGGGCTGGTCCACCAGTTCAAAGTCTCTCAGCGAGCTATGGATTGAGCTACGCCCGGAGTTTCTCTGAAGGATAGGATTCGTAACGTAACAAATACTTACATCCGACAGAGAACCAAAGTTATCGACATAGATCAAAAAATTAGCAAGCTGAAGTGGCTGTGGGCCGGCCATATCTAGCAAAGAACCGACAACCGCTAGGGTAAACGTGTTCTTGGGTGGAGACTGCGACTCAGCAAACGTAGTGTAGGACACCTTCCGGTCAGGTGGGATGACGATCTGCGGAAGACTGCAGGCAGATGCTGGATGCGGCAAGCTGAAGACAGGACGCTTTAGCGCTCATTAGGGGAGGCCTAACAGTGGACTGGTATAGGCTGATGATGATGATTAACCTCCATCAGTCAGTAAGTGACGGACGGACGGAATAACAGTAGGTACCTATCTGAATTATTATTTTATTGTCTTCGTTACTATATTTGTATGAAAGACGCGTGAAATGTTGTTCACACAAAAATGTACATGTGGACAAAACTGTACTGTGTAAAAAATAACAGTAAAAGAACGAACTTGACCTATTTATTCGTAGATGGATTATTTGAATTTGGCCGTTTGACACTTGAATGGATGAAATGACAGATAGATGACTTCAACTTTTTTCTTAATGGTGCCGCTTGCTTTTCGCTACGACTCTGCCAGTGTCTGTAAGAAGTGTCATAAACTGATGATGATGAATGATCGGTTCAAAAATAATGTGATCGGTTTTATGAAAGCAGAGAAAAATTTAAATTTTGCATCAAATTGATTTATCTAATTTTAAGACAACACAACATGAAAAGCATAAAGCGCAATGATTATAGCAGCAAAGATACATACACTTGAGAGCAAAAAAATCGCACATTCATGATTTTTTGACATAACTAAAAAAAAAACAAAAAATATTATGTTTCTGTAATGCAGATTCATAGTCTATTTTAATACCTATCCAGTGGTATCTGATTTGTCTTTCAATCATTACATAAAAATGCTTTTGTGGATCAATAACAAAAATGCATGTTTAGTAAAAAATTCTTTATTCAAGTATTGGTGTCAAAGTTATGAAATTAAAAGATAAAATTAATTTAAAGTTTGTTATTAATACCGAGTGTTCCCTCCCCTAGCCTGAATCACTGACTCCATCCGTGTTTTCATTGATGTTACTAGACTTTTGATAAAGTCTTGAGGAATAGCCTCCCATTCCTCTGCGATCGTCTGTTGCAGCTCCTGTAGAGTCGATGGAGGAGCATCTCGGCCTCGAACTCTTCTTTTCAGCTCGTCCCATAGATGTTCGATGGGATTGAGGTCTGGGCTTCGAGCTGGCCACTCCATAACGGTCACATCCACCTCTTGAAGGTACTCGATCACTATGCCAGCAGTATGCGGTCTTGCATTATCTTGCATAAACAGAAAGTTTTCGCCGATAAACCCAGCAAAAGGTACGACGTGGCTCTCGAGTACTCCCTCAATGTATCGTATGTAAGTCAATCCTCTTGATTGGCGACCAGTATTCGGTCCGGTGATGAAGGCAAGCTCGGTTTTTGCTTCCATAGACATGCCTCCCCAAAACATGATTGATCCACCGCCATAGGTGACACGTTCTGTTATGCAGCATTGGGCAAATCGTTCTCCCGATCTTCTATACACCTTCTCCCGTCCGTCGTTGCCATGCAAGCACATCCTGCACTCATCAGAGAACAGGACTGCACTCCACTGCTCTTCGGTCCAATTCAAATGGTCTCGAGCGAACTGAAGGCGGGCTTCTCGGTGGGCTGGGGTCAATTTCGGCCCGTTTGCTGGCCTGTGTGCAGTCAGGCCACCTTCGCTCAATCGTCTTCTGACTGTCCACCGGCTAACTTCTACTTCACGAACTTCTTGAAGTCGTTGGCCCAGTTGAACTGCGTTCAAACGACGATTTCTTAAAGATGTCGTTATAAGAAAGCGGTTATCACGCTCTGTTGTAGCACGGGGACGGCCCGATCCTTGTCGCCGTTGGTAGCCACCAGTCTCTTGATACCTCTGGTATACACGCCGAACGGTAAATCGGCTCAAACTCAATTGTCGAGCCACTTGACTTTGCTTAAGCCCCGATTCAACAAGGGCAACCACTTGAGCGGCTACTTCTGGTGTAGTATCCATTTTCGTGTTCCGTTTGAAGCCAATATCAATAGAGAACCTTTCACACTGTACGTTGGTATGCAAATGATGACCATTCCCTCAATATGCACTCTTTTATACCTGCGATAAATCCCGCCGCCGGCCTTACCTGGATCGAGCGACATACGGGGGTCTATTGTTTTGTTGCTAATGAGTTGTTTTTAAAGGTAAATGTCAACCCTTTATCAGTTCTGCGAATGCCTAGATTATGCACTTTAATTTAATTTGATTTTAATTTGCTGTAAGCTCCAAATAAAAAAAAAATTGAACTTTTAAGTAAAAATATGCGGATGTGCGATTTTATTGCTCTCAAGTGTATTATGCAAAATTATACACAAAACTTTACAACCTATTATTATTGAAAAGAGTATAAAATTTATAATGGGGGAAAACGATAAGAATAATAATATTTTGAATGAAGTAGGACGAGCAGAGGCGGTTTAATGTCGACAGCGACCTAGGCAGACACCTCATCGGCCGGCGGCGCCCCTCTGTGAACGAGGCACGGCAAAGCTCAAGATTGATGGGTTTGGTTAGTATTATGTAACAAAGACAAAGAGGAAGTTTCCCAGCTTTAGCGAAATAAGTATGCAAGGCAGGTAAAACAATAGAAGTAACGGCGAGCGGAGCGAGCGATTTCAGGGGGCAGGACATCATAGAGAGAGCACTGCAATTTTGAGCAATTGAAGAAAATGTGTTCCACATCTCCTTCTTCAAGCCCGTATTCACACATTGTGTGATCCTGAATCCTTAATTCTGCTAGAAATACTGGTGTACATGCAAAACCTAATCTGAGACGGCAGATGGTTGATGTAACAACTTTACTTGCGAAACTTGAAACACCAAGGTGAGGGAGGGACTGTAGTGAGTCCTGTGCTGTCATTGCCAACTAACGTCTGATGTCATGTCAATGTCATGTCCCCTTTAGTAATTTATTTTAGAGCGACGGAAACTGGGTGGCAGCCACCCAGAGATTTTATCACAATAATACAGCGCAATGGTTTCATCACATGTGATTTATGCTGCTGTGCCATTTTCGGTGATTGTCGCCCTAGGATTATTTCGCAAGTGGCGTTCGCGAAGTCGGGCAAAATGTGTGACCAACACTTGCCTGCGGGGCAAAACCTTTTTGATTACGGGAGCTAACAGTGGTATAGGCCTGGAGACAGCCAAGGCTCTGGTGAAACGTAAGGCCCGCGTAATATTTGCATGCAGAGACGTGGAAAAAGCAAAGGCAGTTATTGCGCAGATTAGAGATTCGCAACCCAACGGAGGCGAACTGGTAAGTGCAAGTAGGAAGTTCTATTCATAGGTCAAGGCACGCTTGAGTTCAAGAGTTTGGCCATTGCCCTGGCATTATTATGCACAGTGCCTCTGGCTTTTAAGTTAACCTTTCACTCAAGGCGCCTCATGGAGACAGTTTGTGTACAAAAAAATATCTAGATATTGCCAAGAAAGCTTTACCATGGCCAAAGTGATAACTGATAAACAATCTCACATAGGTCTGTGATAGACAAGCATACCATAATCTTAAAAGTAGGTAATCAAAACTTAAATAGTGTATGTATATTATATACAGGGTGTCCCGAAACTCAATGTCAAGCCGATAATGCAGGACAGGTGGGTTCATGGCGACCCAGAAAAACCATAAAATTATGGGTCTATCTCCAATGGTTTTTGAGTTATAGGCTTTTTCCTGAAAATCAAAAATTCTCTGCCCGGTGTCAAACTTTTCTATGCTGTAACTACAGATGTCAATATTTGGTGATTTTTATTTTTGTATTACAAACTCAAATAACATATTCATTTATTGATGTGTAAAATTAAAAAATAATGACCCCATGAATCGAAAAAAAAAAAGTTTAGTTAATTTTTTTGTCTAAATGGTTTTCAATCGGTTAACTTTGACCCTTTATACATGTACCTGTCATGGTATATTTTATGAACCATTCATATTTTGGTTATAATTTTTTCAAAACCAATTTCAATTTTACAGATCTCAATGCAACTGGACCTGGCGTCTTTTGAATCAATTGAGAAATTTGTAGAAGTTGTAAAAGCTGGCTTTAACAAAATAGATGTACTTATCAACAATGCGGGTGTTGCAGTGCCTTTGAAGGAAGATCTGACAACCAAAGAAGGATTTGAGATTCATTTTGGTGTCAACCACTTGGGGCACTTCTATCTTACACAATTGTTGATGGATTTGTTGAAGCGGGCAACCCCAAGCAGGTAATATTCATGCATATTATGATCAACTAAGGCTAATTGCTAAGCAATATAATAACAAGCAAGATTTATGACTTTTCAACTAAATAATGTTTTAGAAAAGACAGTTTCACTTTTATATTAACTGGGGTTATCAATTAATATTGCTACTTGAATTATCTAACATTAATGTCTTAAACATCTTTCAATTATTTAGGCAGGTATTCTGACATATTTGGCTGACTCATAGGTGAAATACAACAACGCATTAAACTGAGTTCTATAGCCTTTTTCTGGTTCTGGTTGACTTATTTATTATCTAGCTTAGTTTTATTATAGTACACCTTTTTGCTTTGTTTCTACCATGTGTGGTTGGCAGGCAGAAAATGCCATCGGCATTAAGCCCACCGCAATAAAGTATTTTAATAAATAAGTAGATGAAGATGTTCTCTTGAATATAATTTACCTTTGTATGCTTCATGTTCTTTCTAGCCAAGAATTTATGATTCAGTAATTGCTAAATTATAAACAAATATCTCAGAATTGTATATTAAACCTATCTCTTGAACTGTTATGACCTCAAGATAACTTTGTGTATGTGTTATTATTTTTATCTAAATCACACGTCACATCATGCATACCCTATGTAATTACTGTGCCACTGAATACAAATGTAACTTACACAGTAGCTTATAAATTAATATGATTAACATAATTTTAATATGCATAAAATGAAATGACAATCAATACACATTTAGAATATACCTTACCTACCTATAATAACTTTGGCCCTGTTCATTTTTTTATATTGTTATGAGGGTAACGGTGTTGATCACACATACAGAACAACACTTAAGATCAGTATCTATTTAATTAAGCTAACAGTGTAATTGTTTGTTACCCTGAATAAAACCTAAAAACTGAAACTATTAACTACCTTGAAACAATTTAGTTAGGTGATTATTTTAAGTTTCATAGCTCTTGTTGCTTGAAACTTGAAACACATGATTATCTACTACAGGCTTAATTTATTATCTCTAGCTATAATAAATTAGCGATGTATTAAACGGAGATGAAAAATGAAGATTCTATCAATGAGTGGCTTAAACAGATCGTGCAAATATTTGTCCCGAGGCGGGAATCGAACCTACAACCTTCTGCGTCGCAGGTGTACCATCGCCTGCTGCGCCACTGAGGTTCTCTAATATAGTATAATAAAATAAATATCAAAGTAAAATTAAAAGAAATAAATAAATAAATCTTTATTTCAGACAAGTTTTGTTGTGCTTACCTAATTTTGTTAATACTTTCAGAATAGTAATAGTGTCTTCTACTCTCCACGAGAAAGGGGAAATCAACTTTGAGGACTTGAATATAAGGTCTCAGATTGAGGTAGCTAAGAAGAAGCCCGGCGCGAGGCACAACCCTGGGTATTGTAACTCAAAGCTGATGAATGTCTACTTCATGAGGGCTCTCGCTGACCAGCTGAGAGGCAGCGGGATTGATGTGAATGCTTGCTGTCCGGGCTTCTGTTACACCAACTTATTCAGGTAAAGTATTATTATAATAATAATAATAATCTTGGACAATTCACACAGCATCATCTAGCCCCAAGCCACAGAGTTAGTAATACCAAGTTAAGCAGAGCTTGTGGTATGGTTACTAGATAGATGAGAAATAACTACTCAACTATTGTGCATTTTATAGTATTAAAATTTGCTCTCATCCTTCATCAGCACATTCTGAACAAAGGTGATTTTTCCGTAATCACCACGCTTGGCAGGCAGATTCGGGATAAATACCCAGAAGGAAGCCTCTGCGTAGTCGACTTACAACATCCACAGGCAGAGTTGAAGGGGCTGATTCTTAAGGGTGTCACTTGTTTTTATGTTTATGTTAAGTCGCAGATCTGGACCGAACAACCAAAATGTGCATTCAAATATGGGCTTTAACTATCAAACGAGGTATCCGCCGGCCCCCATAGATTCACAATGGGCACCCTGAAACCATCTGTTCCAAAAGAGTACCCTTTTGACAGTTTAGGTTTTAATTAATTTCATCTAGTCTCATTTTAGTGCTCGGACAGGAAGCATGCCTAGCAAAATAGCAAAAATCACACGCCCAAGACACAAAAAGGGACGGGATTTTCTATTTTCAGTAAAATTTTAATGCATTTTTTACCACTATAATGCCCTATCCTCAAGAAATAGCGTTAAAAATTATTTATGGTTTGCCTATGTTACGATTTTACATTTTCTAAATGTTTTTATATATATGTTAATTTTACGTGTCCATGTATTTATTTTTTTTATTATAAAAAAATACTGGTATAAAATAATAGCAATATAGTTATTTTAATGGTTTTTTTTCTTGTTGCTTTATTTTTTTTTTTATTATTGACTATTTATTACACAAAACTGTTCTGTGACTGTACTAACTACCTACATACCTAACTGTTTGTTGTCCGAAATAAATCTTTTTTATTTTATTTTATTGTTCAACAAAATCAAAAGCCCTTATTTTTTTATTATTAATTACAACGAATTATTACAATTTATTACAAAGGAAGCAAATTAAATTAAATATGTTCAGATTGTTCATATAAAAAAAAACAGCTTTTATTATTTTCAGGTACGTACTTATATTTAAAATAAAATAAATTCGACTTCAGTAATGTCTTGCTCCGTATTCACCAAAGAGTATATGGGAAAACAAGTCGTAGACAATTTCGAGTGTCATTTTTGTAAGGTTTTAGGTAGGTATGGAGGAGGCGCTAGGCGGCGGATATATTTTGATCGAAGACTCGTAATATTTATATGCATTTTATATTGAAGGCATCTTGTTGTGCCAAACTTTGCTATCATGAACAAAATAGTATTTATCATGAACAAACATGGATAATCTGCAGGATAGCATGAATTTTGTTTTCAGGTACTCAATAAAATGGTACCACTACATCTTGATGGCACCTATTTTCTTCCTGTACATGCGGTCAGCTCAACAGGTCAGTATCAATAATGTCACTATGACATCACATGATCACATTCAGTTCGAATAAGGCTTTTAGATATGGATGGATATTTTGATAGCATTTGGATTGAACCTTTAAAACTTCGCGATATGTCAACATTAGTAGAGATTATTTAACAATCGGGTATTTATCGCTTATTTTGCGTATACAAGGTTTGTAATCAAATGTAACGCGATAAATATCCGGTAAATAAAGTTAATTTTAATAAATAATGCTGGGCCATCCACACAGTATCATCTAGCCCTAAACTAAGCAGAGCTTCTGTTATGGGTACTAGAGATATACATATTACAATACATTACGTAAATATTTTTTTTTTACTGTCTGCAATGTCAAAAATTGCAGAAAATATATTATAATACCTACTATTGCAGTGTCACCTACGTAGCGGAAATTTTCTTCCTTACGGGGCACACTAGAAACAGAGCAGGGTACGGTGTGGAGGTTGGGAATAAACATTCCTAAACTTAACGCTTTCACTGCCCAGCCTCCACAAACGCGGCTGTTGCTACAAGCAGTGCTAGATCCACGTGTGCGCCATGGGCAATGAAAGTGTTAACACTGTTAGGGTTGGAAAAGTTTATTCCTAACCTTCACACCAAAGTGACAGACAGTGTGAAGGATTGTCGGTCGTCATATTTTTTACATACATACTGAACACCCGGAACAAATATCTGCAGATCGAACAAACATTTGTACCGAGGCGGGAATCGAACCCGCAACCTCCTTCATCGCAGGCGAATCTTCGCCCGCTGCGCCACTGAGGTCGACTTCGCTGATAGAGTGTTTTAAACTCTAAATGGAGCGTTCCAAGTTCCATCCAAGCACCATGTAATGTAAGCGAAGCCACATGCAGCAAAGCCAGTAGGAAATATTTCTTAAATTCTTTATTGCACACACAAGTTAAATCATACATAAAAGTTAACAGTTAATGGACATGTACAAAGGCGAGCTTAACCCTAAGAGAGTTTTCTTACAGCAAACCTATGAATATATTGTATTGTATTCATTTATTTCAGATAATTAAATCCATATTACACACAAAATCAAATAACATTAAAAATTTACAAATTACAGTCAAAAAATAAAAATAAGTTTAGTTAAATTAGGTTACAAATTCAAATTATATAAAGAGAATTTATGAAACGAGTGTGGATAGACATGTTAACATACAAGACAGAAAAAAAAATATATACACAGAGAATAATATTTTAAAACCCTACATACGAAACTCACATAAACTAAAAAAAAACATACGATAAATAACTAAAATAAACCAAAAATATGTAATATAATATACCAAAATATATATATATGTATATATATATATCTTTATATATCTGCTAACTTAGACTTAAATACGCTAAGTGAAGGACTGGCTTGTATTGGGTAGGGAAGGACATTCAACAATCTGGGTAATATATTTGTGATCTTTCCTTAATATTCACCAAACCTTGTTTCTTCTAGGGTTCGGAAACCGTTGTATTCTGCGCAACAGACTACAGCATCGAGGGTAAAAACGGCAAGATGTACCGCGACTGCGCAGAATACAACTCCAAGTACCCCTTCGACAAGGATGTGGAGACAAAACTGTTTGAAGTCAGCCAGGAGCTGGTGAAGAGTCGCAGACCACTCTGAGTGGTTAGATGACAGTTCAGTGGTAGCTGTTCCCTGCCCCTAGGTTATGTAGCATGGAGGGCGTAACCCTTAGGTCGTGTTTTTGTACTGTCGCGTTTTTTACATGGGCATGATATGTGAAAAATAGTAGTACAATTATTAAGGTTGGCGCTCACACGTCAAACAACGCTACCGCACGACACAGATGATTCAGATTTAACTCGTATTATTAAGATGCATTTTATGTTGACGGTATCTGATAACAGGCAGCGCGCGGGCCACTTGCGCAAGATTACGAGTTTAATTAAGCCCATAATCGAATGCTTATATTTGTGCTGTGCGGTAGCGGTGGTGGAAGTAAATATGTGCAAACATAGAAGTACAATAAGTCCTGTCACTGCACTTGGGATTTACCTTTGTGGGATTATCACACGTTGGGTGGAATGTACCAACACGAGAGAAAGTCTTCTAACTTGGATAGATTTTAATTCATTATCGAAGACATTTAACCCGCAGATACGCCTGACTGATCTGGGAGTGTCTATGCAAAAAAGGCAATTCCGTGGGTTAATCATAAATCTACAGTAACTTACATTGTAGTTCATAAAAATCATAAAACACAGGCATCCCTTTATCACATCGGGTAAACTATTGGCAGCTTGACTACGACAGCGACAGACTTGAGATAAAATCAGACGCATATTCAAGAAATTAGTTTCTTCGTCGATATTCTTTGAAAAGGGCTTCTTTGAAGGGGGGAAGACCTACGGGTGGCGGGTACTAAGCATCATGTGCTAGATGTAACATACGAACTAAAGGCATTGTGGATTATGTTAATGTTTGTACGATCTGCAAATATTTGTTCCGGGTGTTCTGGGTATTTTCTATACCTATATAATAAAAATATCTATGTTATGGATTGTATTAAGTATATCAATCATCTAGGTCCCATGACACAAGCTCTGCTTACTTTGGGGCTAGATGATGCTGTGTGGATTGTCAAGCATTATTTATTTATTTATTATGGAAATAATGGAGTTGTGGGTAGATCTCAACTGCAAGTGTCTGTTTAAAGAATTAGTGAACACTTTTTTAGTTCTCAAAGCTTGGTTTTTCGATAATATCGAGACGTCTCATTTTTGTATGGGATTTGGTACAGCGCCTCTAGCGTGCGCACTAAAAACATGTCTGCCGTGGATTTGAGTATTCCACACTTAAATCCCATACCATACATAAATGGACCGTCTCTATAATATCGAGACACTAAAGGCAAAGATTTAAACTTTATCCAATGATAAAAAATGGCTATTTTGTTTTAACAAAATTAGGCACCAAAATTAAATGTGTAACTTTATTTATAAGAATATAAGACTCTTATAATAAGATCAGATAAGAATATAAGATCTGTTGCTTGTTGTTCATTTTGGAATGACAGTTAACATAAGTTTAAAGTGGTCTTGTTTACCCAAGATTGTTGTGCCATGAAAGCGAGCATTGTGTCAACACCCAATTCAATAGCGCTTCCATCAATACTCATACAGTCTAGTCGGCTAAAACCGGCTCGCTTAGCTCGTTCATAAACAATTACATAAATACTGCGAAGTTACAAGTGTATGCCATAAGTGACAGTAAGTTAGTACTTATTAAAGTACATTTTTGCTCGGCAAATAATAAATATTTTATGAGAATTTTAAGGGTTTTGGGACTGAACGGTATTTTGGTTTCATAATGAAATTAATAAAAATCGGTGTTGTTGTACTGAGATTAGATGTGTGAATTGTGTGATGTACCTATGTAATATGTAATACGTATGTACTTATCATAATTTGTATGATAACTAATAAAATTGCATATAAGTTGGGTAAATTAAGAACAGGACTGAAAATGAGGGACAGCATGCTGTCTCGCTGTCATCAAAACGTACAATACTTGCGAATAGTGTAATTATCTCCTCTTTTATCTCGTAGCTCGGTAAGGTACTTGGGTTTACCTAGTTTGCATGTAAATGTTAGTTTAGATTTCCAAAGATGTGATCTTTTTATTTAATACATTGTTTTCGATGGGTATAAAACGTTTTATTTTATTTTATTCTACTAGATTAGCTCCTCAATAATTTTATGTTATCAACTTTGAAGTAGGTAGGTTGGTACTTATTTATAAACAAAAAAAAACATTGAAAGAAATAAGGTAGTGAAAAAATCCTAAGTCTATGGGTATAAGTAAGTTAGTAGTTATAATACTTCATTGCATTAAAAGGTGTTGTTCAAATTAGTGCACAATACTGAAGAAGGTAATTCACCTGCTACCACAGATTAATATTCAGTGAACAAACCAAGCTGCAAATTTTTTTTTTTTGCTGAATTCTTTATTTTATTGCGGTCATTGACTGCGGTCTCCTTGTGTCGCCATCAGGTGGGACGAGAAGGGAAGGCGCGCATCAAAAACTTCGCTAAGTTTCGGATGGCATAAAACACTAATAAATAACGCGTAGTCTTAATTAAATTAAAAAAATCAGCAAAAAGAATAAGAATTCGTTCGCAGCTCGGTTTGTTCACTGAATATTAATCTGTGGTAGCAGGTGATTGACCTCCTTCAGTATTGTGCACTAATTTGAACATCCTGTATTACTTTACTCTTTGATTGCAGGGAAGTAACATGACTAATATTATCTCATCTAGACTAGATGGCGTTAGGAGTACCTATGTACCTAATGTTGCTTGGCTGTGTCTGGCTTGTACCAGACCTATTATGTAGGAACCTAAAGAGTGATTAGCCGAGTGGCTTGTCTTGGAAGAAAAAAACGCTGCAGTACTATTTTTATTTGGTGCCTGCGTTAAGTTGCATTTACACTTTGGGTGCCCACGTCGTACAGACAGCATCATCAACAGGTAACCCTCTAGCGGTAGAAAGAAGTGTAAACTTAAAGGAGTTACCAAATGATGCTGCTCTCCGTACATACCAAAGTACAGCTGTGACAGGCGCGGCGCGCCCCTCCATACAGCACTGCCTATAGGTTGGGCAGTGAATAAGTACCTACCATCGTAAACCTGCATAATGGTAAGATAGGTACTCATATAACTTGTCTAAAGCCGGGTACCGGCGTTACGCGGCGTAATGTAACAAGTTACACAGCGAGCGTTCGTGCAGTCAGTACGGGGAAAGAAGGCGCTCGCAACGAGCAACGAGACGGATTTTTGACGTTTCATGCTCGCTGCGAATGGAACATTACGCCCCGTAACACCGACGCCGACCCGTAACGCCGGTTATGTTATACTTATAAATTATAATCAATGTACTGAAAAGGTATTCCAACGCAATAGGTAAAACGTATAATGTTAGAAATTAAAATACCATAATATCAGAGCAATAAAAATTTATTCAATTACAAGAAAATGATTCAAGGTCCAGCCTGATTCTAGACTACAGTATTTTACAAAATTAACCATAGTTACGTGCACATTTCGAATCTGATTAAGTATTATAGCGTCCTTTCAAAACAAAAACCAGCCTTTGTTATCTATACATTAGGTCTGAGCTAGAATAGAAAAACTGATAACTCTGAGTTATGAGACTTACTATTCTGAGACACCTATTTTTTTTACCAAATTACTGATAATAAGGAGTAGGTAATCGTTTTCTTATTACAATAGGTACTAATGATTATTTTACTATAAAAACTATCGTAGTTTGACGAATTCATTACGGATGTAAGCGGGTTAACTACGAACCCTATTTGTGTTGGAAGAACACTAACGTTTCATCCCTTAACGAGACACGTGCACGCGCACGGCAGCGGTATAGGTGTGTCGCGGGCCGAACTCACCCTGAAGAAGTCCCTCGTTAAGGGATGAAACGTTGGTGTTCTTCCAACACAAATTAGGTTCGTAGTTAACCCGCTTACATCCGTAATGTATTATTGAATAGATTGAAGCTAGGCACTTAGTGATAAACTTATTTCTACACCAGAATTAAAATACAGCTTGTCTTCAGCTAATTCTGTAGCTTATGATCAACAATTCATATTTTCGGCATCAGCAAAAATATTGGTCCAAGCTTTGAGTTGCGTTATTATTTAATGTTGACTTTAAGTTCATAGACAAAGATTCACAACTCCGATAGGAGATCAATAAAGGCGCCGTAAAATATACATTAAACTAAATCTAACTTCATATCATTATTTAATTTCACAAATTTAAAACAATCAAGAACAGCCTTTCCATTTTGGATACCTGATGGCGCTTAACTATGCTATTGTATGCAAAGTTTTAAATAAGTATATGAGGTACGCAGCGGAGGTATTAAAAAAGTACAATATAATACTTTACCGGAATGTAAATTATAAATGCCTTCAATCAAAGAATAATCACTGACCATTAAAATTACAAGACAGACTCTAAACCAAAATGCATAGAGTTACAAATCGTTTAAAATGTTTACTAATACATTAGAAATCTTTGGTAGCATTATAGATTCATAGCGAGAGGAAAACCACAACAAGAATAAAATTAAAATAATGCACTTGAACAAAATCAGCAGTTTTCTTATTATTAAAATTATAGAGTTCCTATTACTACTACTATTGTATCCAGGGGTTTAAAGTCTTAAACATTTATAATGAATATGGATCGCCTTAGATATTGGTCCTTGTGTCTTACGCGCAAATTTAAACCGTCAATATACAGACATAAAGATCAATATCGGTCTCGATTATCTACATTAAATACATTCTCACTCACGGTAACCGTCAACGGACCTTAAAAATCAAATATCCTCGGTGGTCAAAACATCAACACCTCTTTAGTGCTAAGGAGGGTATTTTAATGTGGTAGTAAGTAGCACCAGTAGGTGGACAACGCAGATTGAAATTCAATTGTATTTATAAGCGAATAAAGTTCAATCTTAGTTAACTATTAAGTCGAAACTACATTCTTAATACCTAAATTTATTTATGTTATTCATTAGTGTCATTTAAGTTGTTCCACTAAACCAAAATGGACAGCTAGCAGTCGTAAGTTTTAGTTTAAAATAACAATATAATTGACTACCATAAACAATAAAATAACTAGCAAAAATACTAGCCGACCAAACGCTGGTGATTGCAAACCTCAAATCACCGCTATTTGGTCGGTGGTGTTTGGTTCGGTTGGTGATTTCACAATTCCTGCATAGTATCTGCTTTAAATACATAAGGAGGGTTTTCCAGATTAATAAAATCAAGTAACATCACAATTACCTACTTACTAATTAGTGCAAATCTCTTAAAATAAACACTATTAAATAGTCTATACCACTAAGTATCAAGGTACATAATTATAATAAATAAATGTAGATACGTTGCATAAAAAAACGAAATATCTTTTAGTTTAGCCGCTTGCCGCTTCTAATCGCTATAAGAAGCTCTACTTTGGTGCTTTTTTACCAAAAATAATCGACCAAAATTATAAATTCTGACAGTTCAAAATTTCGCTTTCATACATTAGTAAGATTTGATATTTCTTCATATAATATGTGATAAAACTACAACAACCAGGAAACTTCAGAGGTTTTCACGGTGCAAAGTCTTAGCTAATCAGAAACGCTAGTTAGAAACTAGCTTGTTTCCATATTTCCGTTTTTTAGCGAGATTATGTTCTCTTTTTCTCATGACAGTAATAGCAATTTAGATTTTGAATCTCATTCGAAATACAAAGTAGATATTATCTGTCGACGTTCTCTTCATTTGAAATTGAACTACTAACTTGAGTAACAGACAAAATGGGACAGCAATACTATTAAGTCATAGACTTGGGATTTTTTCACTATGCTCAATAAGCCTGTGATCTATGTATTGCTGTCCCTTTTTATCTCATACCATACTTTACCTCTATCTCAACTTCTAAAGTCAAACTCTGCTAAACCAAGACTTCGCTACAACTCGTGCCAAAGTGAAATAGTTCATACATCGCTATACCTAGAGCAGCAAGTCGATCGTATGCTCGACGTGGTATTTCCGTGCAGAGTTATCGAATCGGGGTGTTGGAACATGCCTAGTTCCTTCTCTGCTTTTTGTTCTAATTCTGCCCACCTGAAAAAGAAAAACTTTTTGTAAATAAAATACTTCTCTATACAGTTTCAGAAAGGGCAAAGGAGAAAGAATTCTTCGAAACAAGCGAATTTAGAAGAATGTCATCATTATCTTGGTCTGCCCGGATCTACCCACCCAGTTGTGGATGGCTATAACGTTTGGTCTAACATCCAGCAATGGAATGTAAGGCCCAACGGTTTAGCCATCTAGCGCTACAAAAAAAGCATAATCACAACACAAAATATTTATGTGACGCACGAAAATAGAAAGAATTCTAGATTTCTGAACTAGTTAAAAACCTCATAATAAGGATTCGAATCAAATCTTATGTTAAATCTAAACAAGTATTACGAAACTACGTTGCGTAAAAAATTTGATTGCATGACTATCAAAAATAATTTGACATAAATAGATTCCCCTAATTAGTTGAAACAAAACGGGTCAAAAAGTGGAGCAAGGGAGTAGAGCCCCCTAACCCTTGAGATTAACGATCAAATATAGCGTGCCGTAGCAATATAAACCATGCTACTGTAATTTTAAGGTTCATTATCTACGCAAACATAAGAATCGGATTGGAAGATGTTACTAAGGGCTAAAACGTGGTACTTATTTGGTATAAGTACCACGTTCGCAGGCACCATGGCGTGCAAAATTAAACCATTTTCCTTTCGTCATAAGGTTTATTCTCTTCAGACAGCCAGCGAGTACTTATCCTGAAACCTTTTTTGAAGCAATTAAACGTAGACTCTGTAATTATTTGATTTTAGATGAAACGCTTTGGTGTTAATTACGAGAATCTAAATAATATTTTAATATTCATTGCGTAATCCGAAATCGGCACTGTTGGTGGTCTCTGACTTGCCTTCGCAAGGGAATTTGAACTGTCTTGTCTAATATTAGTATCAGGCATTCACACGTATAATACTCGTCAAACTTCTCGTCTTCTGGCGAACCACGTGACAAAGATGAGCAGAACGCAATTCCTAGGCCAAATTGGTGGGCGGGTAACCGCCGAGAAGGTAACTTCTGGATAGTCGTATCGATTATTCACTGCGAATTTTTGTTTCAAACAATGAAAGAGCGAGACAGAGCTATACGAAGCTGTACCTATCTCTTTCGCCTGCTGCGTTGTTGGCGGCATATAAAATGCGTAAGTGTATGTATATGCTCAAACTTCCCATTCTCTCTTCCCGTCACCGGACAAGATGTTTGGCGGCAACTATACCTAATTTGGTGTTTTTACAAAAACTAAATACCGAATTCTAATTCTACGCTGTTTTTTATCCATCCGGAATTGGGATCACCTTGCGATAATTCTGACCAAAACTAAAAGAAAATCCTCCGTCAGTTGTCGCATCAAAATCGGGCTACAACTGACGGAGAAATCATGAATCGGCGAACATACCTACACAAAAAAAATATACATGCAAAAAAATATACATGCAGTTTAACATCGAACCTACTTTTTTCAATGTTTGTTATGAACTACAGAACAGATCCAGATGGATTTTGTACTCGTAGGACCATAGATCTAAATAAAATCTGTAGATACCTATGGTACGTTCTCCCAGCGCTTACTCAACAACTGGCCTGTGTTACAACTACACGCAAACACTCACTCACAGTTACATTTCCAATCTTGTGCAATAATTATAATGAACAAGCACGAGGGTATTGCTGTAGTCTTTTAGTCAATAAATCGAGTACGGCGTAGCAAGCTCGCGTAACTCGAATGCCGGTTCGACTATGACTGAGGTGGGTGGACCTAATAGCACAAAATTTGAGCCTTCCACTTTCGAGAAGCTAGTCCCCATCTCCTCTTTTTTACTTCGATCGATGCGTAGGACATAATCCGACTAAAAAAAACAGGCTACTTTTAAACCATGAGTAACGTGTGCAAAGCCGCGGGAAGCAGCTAATATGTACTGTATAAACAAAGATTTTTTGTCATCATAACAATGTAGGTATCCCTTTCATTGCACACAAGTCTCGAACGTGAAAGTTGTCGATAAAAAAAATAAAGTAAATTCCGCTTAGCAAGAATCCATATGGGGCGAACCTAGCGGGTAGATCTCAGTACTCACGGGATCTGCGTGGTAAAAAACTCGAATTACATAAACCTTTTATATTTTTTTTTGGGTCCTTGAATGTGAAAATAGGATATCTATTAAGAAAAACAAGATCCGTCAAGTGCGAGTGTGACTCGCGCGCCGAGGGTTTCGAACGATTGTCAAGTATATCAATATGTACAGGGTGTCCGCCGGCAGATTTTATACTTCAAAAAATAAAATAAAAATATGAATACAATCAAATTTATTTATTTGTTATCTTACATAATAATAATGCGGATTTCAGTTTTTAAAAATCACTCCACTCAAATGGGGACGCCTCTAGCCGCAAACATTCTTTCATGTTGGCGAAAACTTGCTTGCAAAGTTCTAGACTGATAGCTGCAATCTCTCGTCGGATATTTTCTTGTAGGGCCTCTATTATTGATGGCGAATTAGTGTATACTCGAGATTTGAGATATCCCAATAAGAAAAAACACAAGGGGTCAGATCGGGTGATCTACGAGTAGATATAGCGGCCAGGCTATGTCGCCGAAGAGACTTCGAGCTTTTCCTGGATCAATTTTCCAGGAAAAGCTCTCTCACTTTAGCCATTCAGTCCCTAGCAGTGTGTGCCGTGGCCCCATCCTGCTGAAAATGTGTTCGGTTATTGTAACCAACATGACGATGCAGCTCCGGAATAAAAAAATTGACCAGCATCGCGCGGTAACTTTGTGCGTTGACTGTTTCACCTCTCCAAAAAAATAAGGTCCAATTATGCCATTTCCAGAAACGGCGCACCAAACTGTAGTCTTCGGGCTGTGGAGAGGCTTTTCATGGACTTCTTTTGGATTGCTCGCTCTCCAATAACGCATATTCTGTTTATTAACGTACCCGCCAACGCGCCAACGTGAAAATGAGCCTCGTCGCTAAAAAACATGTTGCATAAACGCGTAGGGGTAGAAAATCGTTCCAGAACGACTCTAGCACAATTCAGCCTTTTTATGTAGTCATCTTCTTTCAATTGCTGGATGATTTGGAGCTTGTATGGATGGAACTTCAATTTTATTCGGATAATTTTGTGAAATGACGTCTTTTTAACACCCGTTGATGCTGCAATCTTTCGGACAGACTTACGCGGATTTTGTAAGATTTCCCTTCTCACAAGTTCTACGTTTTCAAGAGTAGTTACAGTCGTTGAAGGTCCAGGCCGAGGTTGATTTCCGACTGATCCGGTTTCTCTAAACTTCTGTACCCACGCCCATATCAATTGGTTTGACGGGCCATCCTTCAATCGTCGGATATCAAAGTTAGAACAAAACCGACGCCTCGCTGCATTGATCGAATTATTGTTCGCAAAATACGCCACAACTGCAAAAGCGAGCACTCCCGCGTCGAGAGATACCCCGGTCTCCCCGCTGCCGCCTTCCTACGCGCCGTGAGCTCAGTTCAAAATCTGCCAGCAGACACTCTTAAGTTCGGATTCGTAAGTTATTACTAATTATTTGGTTCCTCTAAGCTTGTTTCTTTATTAATTGTGTAGTTTTCTTGTAATAAACAATAAAAAAAGCCCCCTTACGCCTTTTCAAAAACGTTTGCTCTGTCCCGCTCCTGTAAATGCGAAGCCTATACCTATCCTATTTGCACAAATGGCTGTAACGCGCCCTTTCAAGTTTATGCACCTTATTCTTTTCTTCTGCAATCTGGCAGACGACTGTAAGTAGTGTACGTACACTTAATAAGTACCTAGGTACATAAGTACGTAAGGAAATTACACCCAATATAGAGATGACACAACCTCGAGCTGATTACAGACGCGACCACAAGTAGGCGTGAGCGCAAGGTTTCTAATCCACGGATATTTATTTCAGCTAATATAAGATAACACCTGTGTACTTGTATGATGCGTTTTGTTTGTTGGAGGCAAGTGCGGTTATAACAGCTCTTTAAAAGGCGAACCTAGCAGGTTGGTTGAAAAACTAGGCCGAGATCCCACGGGGATCCCCGTGGTAAAAACCTCGAATTACATATAATACAACATTATTTATTTGGTGCCTTACATGTGAAATCACAATTGCGAAAAAAATTACAAAAATTCATGAAAGTGCACTGATTCGCACATAATTTGGTCGAGATCTCGGGAACCCTGCGGTCTATTGAAATAATTTATGTTTTGATTCGTAGGTTATAATATAACTAGTTATTTGGTTCCTTGAACCAGTTTCTTCATAAAATGTGTAGTTTTCTTGTAAATAAGCAAAAACTTGATTTTTGCGCTTACATCCCCGTTCCAAAACTTATGCTTTATCCCGCTCCTATGAACGCGAAATTCTATGCCTATCCTTTTCACAAAATGGCACGGATTGCGCCCTCTTAACGAGGAACAATAAAATAATGCTGGACAATCCACAAATCATCATCTAGCACCAAGGAAGCAGAGTTTGTGTAATTGGCACCTTACATATATTGGCCTAAGTATTTATCTAGATAAATACATTATATAACAATGGATAGATCTTTTGTTATACACAGAAAACACCTAAACATTTGTCCCAAGGCAGGAACCGAACCTAATAAACCGCGTTGCAGGATGACCTTCGTCCGCTGCGCCATAGAGCTCGTCAAAGATGATTTGATGATACCAACTTATTCATATGGTTATAATAATGAGACAATGGTTTTTGTGATGTCATCATAACAGTAGGTAGGTTCTGTTTTGAAAATTGTAGATTTTATATCGTGATTTATTTTTAAACAAGATCCGTCAAGTGCGAGTGTGACTCGCGCGCCGAGGGTTTCGAACGTTTGTAAAGTATATCAATATGTACTACAGGTACCGGTTAGAGACTTTACTTTTTGACAATTTTTCAAAAAGTTCTACTTACAGACTTCTCTATATTTTTCCTGTTAAATATAGATCCATATCTACAAATGCCACATACTCTTCAGATGGATCGCTCTGTAAAAAGTATGAAACATGTTTTGAAAACTGTAAAAACTGTTTTGAAATGTACAAACATCACGATACCTTTGACACCCCACTAGATCTTGTAGGTCTCTTTTAAAATTTCGACATCACAATTTATACTGAAAATTTTAATTGTTTTTTTTTTATTTGTTTTACTTTTAATCTGTACAGGCGCACGAAATGTATTATTATTTTAAATATCAAGTTATTTGCTGCTGTAGTTGCTGATATATTAAAGACGGAAAAAAAGAAAGAAAAAGCGAGACCGACCGGGTTTCGAATCCGATCTCCGATCTTCGAAACCCTAAAACTCCTTGCGTCTTATAATCTCTGAGTACTCTACATTCAATCCATCGAATCGACGTTCTACAGCAAAATAAAACTGTTGAAAAATCATATATCCTATATGAATTTAAAGCCACAAGAAATAATAAGTAACTATATATAGCGGTGCGTAGTAGTGATTTCAGCACTCATGAATGCTTTGCTAGCGAACGAGGTGAAATCAAGGTTTAAAGTGAAATTATACAGGGGTACTGGTTAACTCGACTTAGATTTGAGGGGTTATAGTTTCCATCATTAGTTCATTACTGACTGATTTGACTATGAAACACCTTATTTTTACTAGTACCTACTTGTCCGCTTTTTTTTTATTAATACTGACAATACTCTTGTTATACCTGGTTAGGTAAAGAACCGTAGATATTTTTATATACTACTGCAACATAACTGCTATAGATTTTTTTAATATTCCTCATAGAAAAAATACTTTGAACAAATTTATTTATTATTTCAACTTCAATCGTCTACTACAACCCAGTTTATTTACCTGCAATTTTGGTAATGCAAAAAATAAAGCTAGTTATCTAACACACAAAAATCGTTCAAATAATAAAACTAGATGCACGAATTACAAAAAATATAGTAAACAAATAATAATAGGCAATTCTTTTTAATTTTAAATTCTAATACTTCGATCTAAGTCAACTGAACCAGTAAGCCTGCACTAATGCCTTAAAACTAGCATAATATAAAAACTTAAATACTAAGAACACGTTAATTTTGTGGTAGAGGTAGAGACTTTGATTATTTATATTGTAATCTATCTTTCTATAATTATGGAGCTCCATGGAGTATTAAAAAAATCATTAATTTTAAGAAAAAAACTACTTTGACGGGATTTGAACCAGCAACCTTCTCTCAGTACGGGAATACGCTACCTATAACTGCGCTACGAGGTCAAGTGATCGATGAGTGGAAAATGTTTCGACTTCCTACAGACTCTAGCGTCGTTAGCTCCACCGACAGGGGAGACATTTTTAAAGTCGAATATTTTTTGGGATATTATTTAATTTCTTAGAAATTACCCTAAGAGGGGCTTACGCACAAAAACCCATGAAGTATTGTCAAAACTCAGTCATGATATAAAGTTAAACTACCAGAACAGCTGCAATTAGTCGCAACAGCAAATTTAAAGTGTGATTCAGTAAGGGGAGTTCCTCAGAGACCAGCTGCCTCGTCCAGCCAACCGGGTGTTGTAAGGACATTCTCGGTCATATTAAAAAGTCCCGATTTCAATAACCCAAGCTAAGTTTTGCGAAAGATAAATATGTATGGTTCTACTCAAGTAAATGCTGCATTGTAAGACTGCCTAAGCTCGTAAAAATCCCCTAGATTATACAGGGTTACCGAGTTGCCAATTGTACTTTATTATGGCAAAAAAATATTTATGACCGCACCGCACTTTATAGCCACATAATTCACTATTTTAGTCACTATTTTTCTTACTCGTGAAAACCTTTATTTCAGTCTGCAATTAGCTCAATTGTTTCAATTGTATATACGAATAGCTTTATTGTTTCTATTATTTGATTGTGTATGTATCTTTGTTAATAAAGGCTATTTTCTATACTTTAATTGTTTGAGTGTGCTACTGGTTTTTCATAAACAAATTCAATTATAAAAATATTTATATTGTTTTTTACCACAAGCGCGTGGCGAACAAGCCACTAAATTCTCAAGCAAGTTACAGCTAGGCAAAGTAACAAAGTATAAGAACACGAAACGATCAGAACTATTTCACCAATTATTGACCAATGACTCCGTCTAGACTATACACGTTTTGACAGAATAGTGCTTAGTCGACAACCTACATGATTATCTCAATGTTTTCCGCCATTTTGTCACGGCCAGTTTTGTCATTTAAAGGCAAAAAGTAACACTACAATAGATTGACACAAATACAGTTGAATGCTTCCGCAAATTTTTCTATTATAGTAGACTGAATATTGTAATTTGTACACCAGGATATAATAAAGCTATACTCGATTCTAGAAACCTAGATATTTTTTGTAAACAAAGGGCTTACAAAACCAAAGAAATATTGGTGTAAATATTGTTTTTTTCATTATTCCCTGTTAACAAAATACATTGTGTGCTTAAATTAAATTAAACTAATTTTAAATAAACTTATTGCATAATTATCACACAAAATAAAATTTTGATTTGATTAAAATTTAAAATTATAAAAAAATGTCTTGTTTAAATAACAGTTGATAAGAAATATAATATTTATTGACCAGACCAGAACTGATTTCGAACTTCTGCTATTTAGCTTTTTTTTTGTAGAAGTTCGAAATCAGTTCTGGTTTCGAAAGCTTTCATCCATCTCGCGTCTGTTTCCTTACTTGAATTCGCCGCGCGAGAGTAACTAAGCATCGTTGACGTTTTTGTTCAGATATTCCCGTTTGCTGTTTCCTGTTAGTGTTATCATCATTTTTGTTTCATTCATTTCATACCTATGCCTTTGCTGATATAAAATATCTTGGATTCTAAAACCGAGTATAGATAGACATGTTTCTACCGAATAGTGCTTAGCCGGCAACCTACATGATTTAATAGTCTCGATATTTTCCGCTGTGTTCTGTCACGGCTCAAGGCCATTTTTGTCTATTGGAGGCAAAAAGTACACTACAATAGATTGACACACATACAACTGAATATTGTGCAAAAGGAAATAATAAAACAAATGTTTGATTTGAGGAAGTTATAATTGCATGCCTTTGATTTAAATTTAGAGTATTTTTCTTATAATAAAACTGCTAGAGATATAAAAGAATTTTAATTTCATAAAGAGTGTAGTATATTCTTATGGCCTAAAAGTAGGTTGTTTTCAAGTAATCGAAATTATAAAACTAAGGTAACCTAATCCTCATACTACACTCAGTACCTATGGCAGCAGACAGTCTGCCACACAGTAGGCTGTACTGTGCATTCTCTTCTGCATTCTCTAAAAACCTTTTTACTTTCAGTTACTGCCCACGAGTGAAGCGTGTGATTGCTGGCTAAGAGCGCAACGAATGGCACACAACCGTCAAAGTGCGGTACATAGTGCCTCGCCTGAAACAACCGCAGCTGGATCTGTTAATGTGCCTATCCCTGTATCTGCGGATGTACATGTGGCTGTACCTATGGATCTACCTGAAACTGAACCAGCGGTTGCACCTGTTGCCATTCCAATGCCCTCCAATGCGCCTATCCCTGTACTTGTAGATGTATCTGCGGCTGTACATGTAGCTGTACCTATGGATGTACCTGAAGCTGAACCTGCGGTTGCATTTAGAGAGGACTATTTTCATAAAAACTGTCCCCATATAATGAAAGACTTCTCGAATGCTGCGGCATTATTAAATCATTTTGCGGTACAATTTACTGAAAGAAGAAATGTCGCTGAAGTTATTGATATAATTCAAGAAAAAATAATGCAAGAAAATGAGGTGGGTCAGTTTGTACGGGAAGGAAATCTAAACATGAGGCACACTCTGTTTCACACAATTACAATGACAAATATTGTTTTCCCAGAGCTGACTATTGACGATCTTCAACTTATTGCTCTGGGTACTTAACAAATTCGACGGGCAAAATCATATGTCGGAGAACACTTGAGAACTCACGGCATGTTCACAATAGAGGCACCTAGAGATGAGTCACAGTTACGAGGGACAAACCTTCAAGGCATTGATCCCTTCATCTTACGAGCCAAAATAAAATCTAGACATACTGGCAGTAGGTCTTACTTCGCTTACATTGTTGTTGACAGAGGATTAGTGGGAAGAGGAGCTATTCTAGGCTATTATTGTTTTTGTGCAGCAGGTAAAAGAACTGTTGGGTGTTGCTCACATGTAATGAGCATAATCTGGTACCTGGGTTATGCAAGACATCAACCAAACCTTCAACCACCAGCTGCATTTTTGGACAGTCTTCTTATATAATTAATAGTTATTGACCTGGATTTGCAATGCTGATTATCTACTTTATATATACGTACTGTGTGATCAATAAAAATAGCAAAGTACAAACATGTTTTTAAATACCTACCTATCTTTAATAGTCGTTGGCACAATATGTTTTTTAAATAATGATGCACAATTTACGTAAAAATGCGTCTGTCTACCTACAGGTACATACATTGTGTTCTATAGATACATTTATACTCGTACAAATAACCTACTATACCATCGATATAACTTTATGTCTCTACAGGCATAACCTACAATAACTTTTTTCTCCCAACTTGTAAAAGGTTTATTAGAGGTATATATTTCGTAATCCATAATTTATGTTTTATTCATTTTAACAGACCTGGGTAATGCACGGCGCCAAAAAAGTTGGGTCAGCAGATGTATGGAACCTTGCCATCCTTCTTTAAGACAAAACTCCGTATGTGGCTCATAGAAAAATATTTTTATGACATAAAATAATATTTTAATTTCCAATTAATTTCCTAGTTATTTAACAGTTAAATATTGTACGTCCGTAAATAATAAGCAAACTGTTGTTTCCACCTTGTTTTTAAGATAATTTTGTACAGTTTCGACAGTAAATAAACATATCTTAAAAACTTTTAAGCCCCGATGTTTTTACCCACAAAATGTAGAGATGATGAATACTTTCGAACGGATGCGCAGAATTCCACCAAACATTGCTAATAATGACGTACATACATTGGCCTGTAAACAATTAGTAAAGACGATGTATGTGGCATCATTTTAATTGAGAACCATCCGCACACTTTCGTGTAGGGCTGAAAAGTCCTATTCGGGAAAAATTATACCAATAACATCAGCTTTCTAAAAATAACTTGTAATCTGAGCAGCAATTCTGTGGCTTCTAGTTCTAGGCCGTTAGACTTATAAAACCCCTATTTTAAATTAGAGATTAAAAAATCTATAGGTGATTTTTCACTGAAAAACTTACGTAGTAACTTCAAGTAAATTCTAAATAAAATGATTGTTTTGAAAAAACTAAAACCAGTTAAAAACTGTTTTTAAGTTTTGCGAGATTAATAATAATCCACCGGAAATAAAACTTTTATCGGACCATCACGGGCTCATCCTCTATACAACTGCAAAAGAATCATCCAAATCGGTCCATAAATGACGAATAAAACGAAGGACACACATGAAAAAGAAACATACCTACATCCGAATGTAGAACCTTCTCCTTCGAAGTCGGTTAAAAATATCACCTACCTAAAGTCTTAATTACGTACAGAAAAGTGGTAACACACCTTTGCACGGCCATAGAGAAGGCTTCCACCACGTTGTTGTCACTTTTCGCAGACGTCTCAATGTACGTCGAAATTTTGTTGTCGTCGCACCACTGCTTCAACTGGTCGTGTGATACTTCTCTGTCTTTTGAAGACACGTCTGACTGCAACAAAAGTTTAGACTTTATTTGAAGGATCTGTGTACCTAGGATTAAGATTGTACCCCTACTCTCACTCTATAGTTACGGCAGAGATGCAAAGTTGCTATTGGAAGACACCAAATTCTGTCATAAGCTTTTTTTTTTTATACTACACATAAAAAAAATCTTATGATGGGTCGGGAATGTGCCTTATGGGATCGTCACGGGTGGGCGCGTGATTTAATTTTTTGTGGTTATTTTTTTCTGCTTTCTATTAAGAATTAAGGAATACAATTTAACGGAAAAGAAATTTGCCGCAAATCGTAAACCATTTTCTATTAACCTATGAAAAAAGTAACTTCGGTTCACTGATTTTTTTCCGAATGCTCCCAAAATACAATTGAATCGAAGTTGGCTTTATCATGGGTTCATAGAAAATGTTTTTTTTTTTTTACGGAAAATTACTTTTCCGTGGGTTTATTTTATTGTAGAACGCAAACATAAATTTTAAACCACGAAAAAAATTATGAATCTCGCGCCAACCCGTGACGATGAACCTTAAGATGGACTCTTCCAACTCAGCTCATCACTGTGATCCAATAATATTATTGGCACAGTCGAGCAGAACACCGACCAAGGATAGATTTTTGAAGACTTCACCCATTTTGACGGATGAGGCGAAGAGTGGCGGGCCAAGCGAAGGTCCGCCTGCGACGCCTCCTGCGTTGCAGGTTGCGGGTTCGATTCCCGCCCCGGGTCAAATGTTTGTCCGGTCTGCAGCTGAACTAACTTGATCTAGAGGCTGGGCACTGGGCAGTGAAATATTTCGTGATGATGTGAAGAGTAATATATTGGCGAGAATTGCCTTTCTGTAATCTAACTAAACATAGTGGCTTTATAGTACAAGCACTTTAGCACTTCCGCTTAAATTTAAGAAATTGTAATCCTTAAAACACTAACCTTATTCCCAACCACCATGAAGGGGTATCGATCGATCCCGTTCTTCACTCCCGCGTAATGCAGGAACTCGTTCAACCACATCTTTATGTTGCTGAACGAAGATCGGTCGTCGATTGCGTAAGACAGTATGCAGATGTCAGACCCTCTGTAGAACGGCGTCCGGAGGGATTTGAAGCGCTCCTGACCGGCTGTGTCCCATACCTGAGGAGGTTTTGTGTTGTGTTGAGGGACGACGCCAAAACTAAACTAAACTAATTTGACAGCACTAAAAATGATGTCAACCTTTTTATATTGATTGTTATGGAAGGGACGGCAACATTTTTCCACATTAGTCCACAGCTGTACATAGGCCTCCCCCAATGAGCGCCATAGCGCCCTGTCTTCAGCTTGCCGCATCCAGCACCTGCCTGCAGTCTTTCGCAGATCGTCATCCCACCTGGCCGGAGGGCGTTCTACACTACGTTTGCCGAGTCGCGGTCTCCACTCGAGAACACGTTTACCCCAGCGGTTGTCGTTTCTTCGCGAGATATGGCCAGCCCACTGCCACTTCAGCTTGCTAATTCTCAACATTTTTAGTTCTGTCAAATTAGTTAAGTTTTATTTTGACAACATCTGAATTGACACCAATGTCAGTTGAGGGAGTTTAGTATTCTTTACAGTGAATAATATTATGGAATTTCATACAGTTAAGGGCATTTAGCAATTACTTGAAAGAATTGCGGGGAAAATTATGCAACTCCACTACGCTAGTACAGAGAGAATTGCGCAATACTAGCTTGATTTTTTTCACAATAAGAGTAAGTTAGGTTCCATGAATAGCCTCCTTAAACAAAAACAGAGCATGCCATTACCGCTACCATAATCCACTTTATTTTAGATTGGGTTTTACTCCGTTCAATGCCAAGGTGTGGTCTCCACCAAGCAGACAAAAGAGTTAGTATGGTATGTACATAATGTAGATAGCCAAATAGTTTCTATAGTGGTAGATAGCTTAGTCACACTGGTCAGCTTGCCACACCTAGGTGAAGCAACCTTTAAAATTTTATCATGGTATAATGTATGAATACAGGTATAAAGTTGGAGTTGGTGTAAAAATTTTCTTACATTAATATAATAGTTTAATTGTTTTGAAAAAACTATAAAAAAACTTCCTATCCCATAATATTTACATTGTTTTTAAAACAAATACTAAATCCCTCAGGAATAAAGTTTTTATGATACCATCTCCGGATCATTGTTTATACAATAGCAAAAGACCCTTCCAACTCGATCCACAATTGACTGAGTAATTGATAAACCTAGATAAAGAATATTTTAAAAACATTAAGCCGAATATAGAACCTCCTATTATTTTTAAGTCAGTTAAAAAGAAGTAGTCTTAGTAGAAAGATGGCTTTGTGTAATTGAGAATACAATTAACATGGAGGGTCATTGCTTCAATTGGAGGAAATTAATTAATCACTGTCACACATAATGTGTTCATAACGATTTGGATCTCAGCAAAATACAATGATTATTCTGAATGTTCTTGGCTTACAATTTGGAAAAGATGACTTAAAAATCATGCAATAATGATAGAGTTAGTGGATAACTTTGTAGAGCCATGGAAAGTTATATAAAAGGAAAAACATTGTGCATGCAGATTTGAAAAATTTAAATTATATATGAGGTTGAAGTTGTGCTTATCAAGCTAAATTAGTATCTACAGGCTAAGCACAATACAATCAAACTTATGCCTACATACATGTAGATAAGACAACCTTGAGTTTGAAGGTGATCATGTAATATTGAGGTTGTATAAATTATTCTGCAAACATCATATAATACACATACTGTCATTTTATTTGCAATTGTTTTGGGTAAGTATAAATTGCTGTCTTCTTTCTTTCCAAAAAAGGCACATAGGGACAGTTATTAAATTAAGGCATAGCTAAGATATAAAAATATCAAGCATACATTGAAAGAATTTGCAAGCAGTTAAGCTAGTTTTACAAACCTGTAATGTGTACTCCTTCCCGCTAACCTCTATGGTCTTGTTCATGAACTCCACACCGATCGTGTGAAAGCTATGGTCATCAAAGTGATTGGAGATAAATCTGCTCATCAAGCAAGACTTTCCAACTCCTCCATCTCCTAAGATCACTATTTTCAGTAGAGTACTCTTCGTAGGGCTCCGGCCGAAGCGGTCATTTTCATCCAACATTATAACAGTTTACGCATACTCCGCAAAATCACTGTGAAATTACTTATGTTAACTTAGACAGCCTCGGAGTGCTGATAAATTAGTGTCTCATCAAATCACTGCGAATGAGCCAGTTGCTTCTTGTGATCTGATAGCATTAATTATTTTTACAAGATCATGCATCAAACGGACTTCTCAGAGCAACTATTATGTATTAATTCCGCGAAGAATGAATTTAAAACAGCTGTTAACACGCACTCACTCGGGTAACACGAAATCCGAAAACTCTACTGACGGCGACGGACTTTGTAAACCGAACTAATCAAAAACCAACAAACAAAACTAACAAGGTACGTTGGTCGCGCACCAATTAAATTATAATAGCCAAGCTTGCGTGTTGTAAATCTCTGTAGTTTGTGCAAGGAAACTGGAAAATCAAATATAAATTTTACTTTGTTTTGTGTCAGACTGACAGTGAGTGATTTTGACATTGACACAATACTGCGCTAGTGGTGAGCAAACCCTTTGACCCTTAATCGACTAATCTAAACCAATTACGGTTTTAGTTTTGTGTTCGAATAACAATAAAAAATAACGGTATGTATTATTTTAACATTTATTTTTGGTCTGCAGTTAACTCAATTGTGTCAATTGTAAATTGTAAAACTAGTTATAATTTGTTTCTATAAATCGATTCTAATTTACTTTAATAAAAAAGTAAAAAATAATTGGCAAGTAGTGCAATTAGAGGCTTCGTTGTGGAAATAAAGAAAACATTTTTGTTTTGTTTATTTACACAACGAAGCCTAGATACAGTTATTTTTAACTGTATCTATAGATGGCACTAAACTAGCATGAAGAACAGTGAATGAAGAGAGGTTTTCGATTTGCCTAAAACGATTAGTTACAATAATATCTCGATAGACAGCTTCTTACTACCAGTGTTAAATTGAAGGAAAACAAGTTTAAGCAACAGGATTGTCTATTTTCATTGGAGAGATCATTGATTCACTCAGAATAAGTAGGTAAGCTAAAAAAATCAACTTCTTCAAACTCGAAATTAGAAACCCCAGTTTGCTAATCTTCTTTTTAAAATTTTACATTGAAGTTCTTATAGACATAAGTAATAATAGGTACGTCTTACTCGATTTCGTAAAACACAAAATACCATAAATTTTGTGCCTGCCTTTAATACTCGTAGGTGTTTTAAAAAATCGAGTAGGTAGGTTTATCCAAAAGCATGCCTGTCATCTTGATCACCATCTATCAAGTTATTTGGAATAAAGACATTCAAATTACATTACGCGCAAGATTTGTTTGCGTTCTTTAACTAATAAAATTAAATTAATTTTTAGAAAATTACACAATTGAATTTAAGTAATTTACTACAAATAATAAACTACTAGCTGCTGCCCGTGGCTTCGCACGCGCTTTTTAGGCCTATTTCCGTCCCCCGGGATACGTACCTCCCTGCCATAATTCATTATGATCCGTTTAGCCGTTTAGGCGTGAAAAGGTAACAGACAGACAGATACAGAGTTACTTTCGAATGTATAATTATTAGGATGGAAGTATGGATTTTTCTATGAACCCATGACATAAATCGAGGCACCACCACCGTATGATGTTTCTAAAGATTGTGAGAACTCATTACTTTCGATCGGCTTCAGAGAGTGAAGAGTATAGGGTATATTATATATTATTATACATTAGTATAGTTATACTACCTTATACTCTAAAGATTGTTACCCTAATTGGGCTATTAGGGTAACAATCTCGCCCAGGCCTGGTAGGATTCTGAGCGCAGAGTATATTTTATATCTATCCACCAACACGCTCTGTCTTGCTTGCACAATCCAGTTTGTGCACAAACACGACCACACGTGCAAGTAAGCTCGTGCAAACTAACCAAAGCGCAAACCTCACGTCATGCGTCATATACGTAAGTACTGAACTGTCAGTACGGAGAGGTTTTAATCTGTTTATCATCTCTTTTTTTGGTGTTCGTCACGTCACGCACGATATCGCCTACAGAAGAGGATTTTTATTAGGACCTCGACGATTTGTACAATTCTATGAATTATATCGTCATCACAAATTTTTATGATTTTTACGTGTGTCGTCGAAAACACTTTGCGGGACTGAAGAGTGGCTTGAATGACCGGCCACACGCTCAAGTAAACACAAGTGCTTCTGGGCTTGCGTGAGCTACCGTCTTGCCGTCTATACGTTCCATCTTACCTGCGCAAACAGGTTTGTGTGGCCGGGCTATAAAATTATTCTGACCGTCAGCGTCAGAATATATTTAACACAACATTGAAATCGACTAATAGTACAACCGATCTTTCAGGAACATCACTACAACTAAAGACATTTGACAATTCGTAAAGCACCATCTATACCTCATAAATGGCGCTTCGTTGCTACGGTAGGTAGTACCTACATATGTACCTAATATCAAAGGATGTTCCTAAATTTCTTAAAAAGACTTTTCAACACATCCTTTAGCCAAATTAATGTAGATGTCGCAGTTACGAAAAATATTTTGTAGGCTGCCTTTCTCGGACTTCTACGCGCGCGCGCGACTACGACTTCACTTCGTTGTCATGCATGACGTAAGCTAGCTCACTCGCTCTCACACGCGTTGATTTGAATCGCTCGCTCGTTTCTTTTATTATTCCATTCCGCTTTGTTTTGCGGAGGTGAGAGGACATAGTGTGACGACTGTCCGAATGTGTTCATTGCTGCTGTGGTTCAATGTTTTTCTTGTAATAAACTTTATGAATCGACTGAAAAGCTTTTTTGAAATGGTGTTTATCTCAACATTATCCGGAGAACTGTGTTTGTGATTAGATTGCAAGTTTAGTGCAATCTTGTGAGACTTGGTGTCAATAAACTTGAATTTTATGGGAAAGGTGTGCCGCGTTACCTGTTCGCGGGTGCTTGAGGCCGGGATCGCAATGGCCTATGCGATGGAGCTGCGTAGTTCGTAGCGTATTCAGGTAAGCAAGTTATGTTACGTACTTAGTTGTAGAGTATGGTAAGCTTGGGGCCGCGGCAAGGCAGCGGGGTGGAGACCGGGGTGCGCGGGGGGCTCGTCCATTCAACTCTGACCCGCGCGCGCGACGCCAAGGTCGGTGCGCCGCCTGAAGGTCGTCACGTGAGGGTGCCAACCCCCGACGCCCCTCGTCGCTCGCGACTGCACGCTCGCGCACACAAGTCATATCGGAATTGAGTTTTTTTTTTTGATGTTGGGTTTTACCAAATTGGAATATTAACCATCATCGTCTAGTTACAGACGAATTTTTGTAGGTAACAAAAAATTACAATTTTGTACAAGTTGTACTTGTATCTAAATCGAACTAGCTTCATTCAAAACCAGAGATTTATTTTATTTATTCACAACGGGAACGGCTATTAGCTATCAAAGTGTGTAGGTACTTAGCTACTACATGAGAAAATTATTAATAGGAAATCATGTTTCTTAAAATTTGATTTGGTTTAATATAGATAGTAGTACTTAAACCTAGTAGGTACCTATGTACTATATACCTTAACTAGTTCCTACTAAATCAGTAACTCGTTCTACTAATAGTTAGGTAGAGGTAGGTTAGGTATGTTGTTTTGTTATGACCTCGCGAGTTTGTGGGAGACCTTTGCCCAGCTGTGGGATAATGAAGGTAAAAAAAAACAGGTAATTTTCCTGTATGTAGGTCCTGTAGTCTTCAAAAACAAACAAACAAGCGTAAGTTCCTATAAATAGCTGGTGGGACTATACCTACCTTTAATTCACAACAATACCTACCTACTAGGTACATATGTTTAATTTACCTACCTCACGCACGTCCACAGTCCACACCGCATTCCTAAATGCCACAACATGCATTTTTTCATCTGAATACAAATTCGTTTTATCGTTGTTTCGTCTACGTCTTGCTTTAAATCCGATTGGCCTTGCAAGTCTGCATATATTTTCCTCAAATATCTGCGGTGCTATACAAAATAAAATAACTCAGAGAAACTCAGAAAAAAAAAATCGATTCAGACTATCGAAGTTTCTTAATTAGTCTACGCTTTGACTTTAAAAAGTTAAAAGGCTTCCGATTCGTCTTCGACATACCTATCGTGCTTTAAACTTGAGACAGACCAAAGTTTGAGAAAAAGTTCCATTTTAAATTTATAATGGTCATTGATCGGCAGCCGCTTTGTTAAATGTTTGAATTTTTGTAAAGATAATATACCTAAAGCTAGAATACTAAAGATTTGATTTTACGACAATCATAATCATGGTAATACTGGACAGCTCATTTGTTAAAAGCTTTTGCTTGAAAACATATTATTTAGTGAAATTCATAAGTGTCTAAAATTAACAGTTGCAATCATGTCACAACCTGTCTTTTGTATCTTACCTACCTACTCAAACCATTAAATTTAAATATGTTTTTTAAATAAATTGTAAAAGACGTTTTGAATTTTTTATAATATTAATATAATAATTATAATATAAAACAAATCCGCGTTATCAAGTAGGTACAAGTACCTACTACCTTGGTAACTACACTCCTTCATTCGCTAATGATTTCGTCACGTGCAGCCGTGGGTGGCTGTAACTGTACCTACAGCTGATCGGTATCGAACTTTCAATATCAACGCATAATTTTAATTAATTAACTGATTAATTGATATAATAGTGATTAATACTAGCAGTAAAAACAATAATTTCTTGTTGTTCATTGCTGCGAATATTCGATAGCTTTTTGACGAAAAATGAAAAGGACTGGTTAAAGCAAAAGGTTCCTTCACGTCAAAAGATTAGCACTTAAAATATAATGATAGTAAATTAAGCTAGCGGTATCTACAGCTACGCATACATTTTCATTGATATACGATAAAATAAATCAACGCCTATAAAATATGTAAAGTACTGTTATTTGTTACTAAAGCTATTATGGTAATGTTCCTAAATTACAGTTCTTGTTAGGCAACTGTTTTAAAATTGCCTTACTAAGGGCCGTTCCCTAAGAAGTTGGTTGTTGCAAAATAATATTATGTCGAAATGGTATCTGGTTTCTCATTGTTTACAATGGTGGAATTGATTAAATGCTGAAATGTAGTAGAACGCTTCTAGGTTCTTGTTGCTTCAAAAATCTTAGTAGGTATAATAATTATGTTTGTTTTGATTTAACAATGTTTGAATAATTTGTGTTTATATTCGTAATTAAGGCTTACTTACAGCATTGTATTTTGAAGAAGCAGACCTACAATTTCTTTAATGACACGCAATAAATTGATTTTATGATTTTTTCTGTAGAGATTTTTATTTTGTGCATAACATAAAACAAACGTTTGCAACGTTACTCCACTCCTTAACATCTAAAAGCAGCCCAGCCCATTCCACCCAATATTATTATAGCCATTTTGTTACGTGTCCGTGGAAATTTTTTGAATTAGCGAATGACATTTGATGTTATTGTGCTAGACGTAGATGACCTCCAATTTTAAATCCTAGCAGAAATGTTTTTATGATTTTAAGAAAATTAAAAGATTAAAATTATTAATATTTTGTAATTTAAAGTTGAAACGATAGAAACTTCCACATAATCTCATTAAAGATGATCACAGTTCAGCTATCTTCGTCGCTTCTTTACTTTTGTCTATACCGAAGCGACAGAAATCAAAAATATCACTTTATTTCCGTGTCAATGTTTAATTATTAAGAATTTGACCTTTTCTAAGTGTACATTTATTGTATTTATGGAAACAAAGAGTTTTTGACTTTGGCTATCAAATTAACAGGTCAAATATTTTGGATTCATTATTATTATAACCCACAAATTCATGTTAATAATGACATTCATTACGGGTTAACTACGAACCTTATTTGTGTTAGAAGGACACTAACGTTAATTTAATAATGATATAATTACGGAGGATCAGCAACTCCAATTTTATATCCTAGCTAAGCTATGTTAAGTATTATGATTTTATGGAAATTAAAAGATAAAATCTTTTTATATTTTGTCATATAAAGCTGGAACAATAAAAAAAATCACACAATGTATAACAACCTTATCAGTTATCAAATTAACAGGTTCGCAAATAGGTATGTTAGATTCATTTTAAAAACCACTAAATTCATGTTAATAATGACATACCTACCTATTTACCGAGGACAATACACAACATCAAAAAAAACAAATCAAAACACTTTATTTCCTTAAATACCATAAATGAACACTTAGAAAAAGTAAAATTCTTAAAAATCGAAGACTGACTCGGATATAAAGTGATATTATGATTTCTGTCGCTTCATCAATCAATAAAAACACTGTTACCATTTTGATAGCGAATGTACCTTTAAGTTATTCACCATGGATAATATAATGTGTTAAACATGCTTTGTTAGTGTGCTTGAAATAAGTTCAGAATATTATTTACCTTAGTAGTTTTTCATCCTACTTAAGCTAAGCATAACATAAAATTATGAGGATTAGGCGATTCATAAAATGTAAGTTGATTCCTATCTGCCAGAACCAAAAACAACTAATATAGCCTATTTATTTAAAACGCACACTCTTCTCAACACATCAAATGGAATTAATTTTTTTTTACAAAATACTTAGTAAAGAATTTTAATTTATATATGTAGGTACCTAGTTGTTGTATACATAGGTCAGTTCAGTCAACATGTTGGCTTCGGCTACAATTTTCAAAACTGTCCAACCTTAAATTTAAACTTAGGTATTATACAAGTAGCGTCATCTTTTGACCGCCAAAACAAACCCCCATCGAAACAAAGACGCTTGAGTCCGCGACTGTACTCTCACTGCTTTCTAGCGCGCAAGTGTGCGTGTCGGCCGGTGACCTTGCTATCAGGCGGAAGAGTGACTCACCGAGAGGTTACATACTGCCGTCTATGCTGTGGAGAGCAGGGACCTTCGTAAATATTCTGCCAGTCGTCGTTTTGAGCCATGGACAAATTATTTGTCCATGTTTTGAGCTTACAAATTTCAAATTCGAATTTTAGGACGTTTCGTTGCCGTTGGTAGTACGTAGGTATTTCTTCTGTAATCGAAGACGAAAGAGTTTGGATCTGTCTACTGTGCTAGGTATGTAGGTACCTAGGTATTCGAATTTTGAACTAGGTACAAAAACCAGAGTTCAGACTGCAGCTCAGACGTAACGAGTGAAATCGCGCGTTTTCATTGGGCATTATTTGGGCATAGGTACGTAGTAATAATAATGAACTTTGCAATAAAAACTCTCAGGCTCGGACCAAAATTAAAAAGTTTTTCGGGCTTTCTTCAGAACATCGTATTACAAAGTAAATCTGTGCAAGACAAATAAATCAGATTCAGATTTATTGATTGCATACATATACATTAATACATTGTTTTAGATTAGGTGGTAATTAGCTTAGGGGTAAGTACATGCACCCTGTAAGGGCGCAGTAATTTGTTTAAACATTATTAAAATAGGTAGGCACGTAATCTATTTATAGCTAGAAACATAGTAGTAAAATGTAGGCAAAATCTGGTACAAGAATCAAAACAATTGTAATAATAACTCTGTAAGTACGTACATTTTTTACTCAGGCAGCCAAATACCTAGTTATACTAGTTATCATTTAAAAATTCGTCAACGGAGTAGTAACATTTAGAAATAAGGTAGGTATTCTATGAGTTTACTACGGAACCCCGAATCTACTTTAAGATCTTTTATGGAGCTAGGTATTTTATTATGAATATTTACTAATAGTGACCTTTGCTAAATTGTGTAAGGGTAGAATTAGTTTGTCTTTATTCCATCTAGGTATTGTAGTTAGTAAAATTATCAGATTAAGATTTAAAAATGTCGATATTTTTTAACGAATAAGGTCATTTGCATTATGTATATACAGAGCAAGGTTAATATTTTGTATTTTAATAATTTTGATTGATTTGAAAAAAACTAAAAACAGGCTATAAATTCCGTTTTGTGGGATCAGTACTTATCCCTCGGAAATAAAAATTTTATGGGACCATCTCGGGATATACATATATATACAATAGCGAAGGAACCACCCAAATATGTAATCAACGACCATACTTACATAAAAAAGCGATAAATAACATACATACCTGCCGCACACAGAGCCTCGTCCTTTTTTTGAAGCTGGTTAAAAATAAGAGAGAAATGAAATCAAGACCCTATCTCCCATGCGAGTAGTAGAGCATCACTATGACCCTAGCGGTAGTGTTGTGACACGGTTGTCACACAGATGCACACACAGATGCGATGATCATTCGATGGCAATGCGACAGTTATTCGATATCGATATTCGATAGTGTTGGGACTTTTGTTTCAAATGTTATGGGAAATGAGCTTGTAGGCCTCTAACAGTTTTATACGTAGTAACAGCAAAAGTTGGTAAATAAAATGGTTTTGAAATCCGTTTATAAAATACATAAATACTAACCAAAGTTGTAAATTGTAATCAGGACGAGGCGATTCTTTTCATTTAAAGAAATTGCCCTCTAGGTAGGCCCAAGCCGTTGTTCGCTGATATCTCTTTCTAGAACAGCGTTCAATACTTTTAATTATTTTTGCTTGCAAATATTATTTGCAAGCAAAAATAGGTATGAAAATATATGAAAAAACGCCAATAAAGCCAGAAATAACCCGCCAAGTGTGAGTTGATTCGCACACAAAGGGTTCCGTACTGTAAAAATCAAGCAGTTTTTTCAAAGAACATAAAATTTTGCACTGGTTCGGATACCCCTTTAAAGTTTCAACTTTATAATATTTTTAGGATTTGTTGTTATTACAGTTGAAGTGTTACATATTTATAGAAAGTTTCATGTACTACATTGTGGACAGTCTTGCCTTGACAAACAAAGAGTAAAAATTGTCAAAAAATATCACGTTTTTTGTATAGAAGGCCCCTAGTTTGGATATTTATTTTATTTTTATTATTTGTTGTTATAGCGGCAAGAGAAATATACATTCTCTGAAAATTTCAATTGCTTACCACTTACGGTTCATGAGATAGAACCCCGTGACAGACGGACAGCGGAGGCTTAGTAATAGGGTTTCGTACCCGAACGGTGAAAACGGAACCCTAAAAACAATTCATAAAGTTATTTTTAGCTGTTACTGCCCCACCGGGCAAAGGCCGCGATCTTTTCTCTATCCACTCAATTCCATAGAACCGATTACCGTATTAATATCAGAATTATGCAGGAATTTTAAACTAGAAATAAATTTCAAAACTGGAGAACGTTTGTTTCACCTGACCCCGATACTGCTGTTTATTCTGTGTTGGTGTTGCGACAGAAAAAGTAAAAGGAAGGTGCATGGCCGCTGACAAAGAGGAGGTACCTATATGTATACCTTCCAGTGAAATCAATAAATTAATAATGCTGGACAATCCGCACAGCGTCATCTAGCCCCAAGCTAAGCAGACTTTGTGTTAAGGTACTAGATGAATAATATACTTAAGGCGCTACCCCGACTAAGAACAACGACGCCACCTAGTTTATCTTATTATTACGTTATACAAAGGAATTTTCTAATATCCATTGGGCAGTTTGTGATAACTATTAAGCTTTTTTTTAATGCCTCTGTAATAGTTTTATTTTGTATAGTTTAGACAGAGATGCGAAAACCGAGTTTAGTTTATGCAAAGATGCGAAGTTGCACTTAGTGGCCACCAATATATTATATACAATACATTACATAGATATTTACATAAAGACAGAACGGTTGCTAAGACTTTACAATAATATAATATCACTAATAAATAATAATATACTACAGAATAACTATACATACTCCATACTTACACTAATTTTATAAATTCGAAAGTCTGTCAGTCTGTCTGCTGTCTGTCTGTCTGTTACCTTTTCACGCCTAAACGGCTGAACGGATCTTAATGAAATTTAGCCGGGAGGTAAATGGTATTCGGTGACGGACGTAGGCTACTTGAAAAGTGCGTGCGAAGCCGCGGGCATCAACTACTATAGTATAAATTATACCTACTTAAATAAGCTTTTAAAGTAAAGTAAAGTAAAGTAAAGTAAAGTAAAGTATCGTTTATTGCTTGAAATACATGTAGGTACAGGTGTTTTTATGTCTATGTGAGTCAATGTATTCCTACCTTTACGGTGTGCAATGTCTGTGTACAAATAATAACAATCTAATTAATTAAGCTTACAATAAAATAAAATAAAACTGAACTTGAAACTAATGTTGGATAAAAACAACTTAACTTTTATTATAATAAGTAGATTTTTTGTCTTACATTTAAGTATCCACGCTTCAGACGTCAAGAATCCAGGCCACGTAGGACTTATACAAAAAAGAAAAGGGCATCGCGCCAGCTTTTAAAAATTTACCTGCATATATAGGAAAGTTTTGATGTTTGATACCTCTTCAACGCTTAAAATACTGGACATATCAAGCTGAAATTTTGCTCAGATGTAGTGTTGGAACTGGAGGAGGTTGCGGGTTCGATTCCCGCCTCGGTACAAATGTTTGTTCGATCCGCAGATATTTGTTCCGGGTGTTCTATATGTATCCTTCACACTGTCTGTCACATTGGTGTGAAGGTTAGGAATTTAGACATAGTAGACATAATAGATTACTTATATAACTCCGTCCACGCCTTTATTTTATTTTTGACACATGCACGCCTTTGATGTTCCCTAATTGTTGACAGGTGAGTAATTGAAGACTGAATGAAAGAATGCAATATTTCATAAAACAGTAATTTATAAAAAAAAAAGATTCTAATCTGTCGACTCTAAAAATATCGGAATTTACAAAAGTTTCGATTTTTAAATTATGTAACAAAGATTATTCTATTGGATTTTTCCATGAATCAAAATAGTATAAAATTTCATAGTTTACTCAGGTAACTAAGGCTGTCTTGCTTTTTATCGCGGAAAAGGCGTGTAATGTCGCGGGCAGAAGCAAGAAGCAAATACAACAAAATTAATACTATTTTATTCAATTGAATATTCTGATTCTAAAAATAAAGTTATTTAGACGTTTGAGCATGTCGGTAAAATGTAAAATTACTTAATACAAGATCGATTACAACTGCTTCATAAACAAAACCGATTGTCATAAAAAACCGGTAAAGCATTTGGACATGAATAATTGATTGTCACTCGAGCTGTCAAAAGGAAAATTAATGCATGGACGGAGTATAGAATAGGCTCAATATTATGTCAAAATGCTTCCAGAAATATGAAGCTAGACTTATTTAAATGGTCTAAGTTCGAAAAATTATTTATATTCGTTGAACGAAAGATTTTTTATTGTTGAAGTTGTTAGAAATCAAACTAGTTTATAAGCTCGGACGGAAAATAATAAAAACTATAATCTATAAACTATTGTATATGTATAAAATATATAAATAGTGTTGTGTGCGTCACAATTTGCGTCACACAGACTTCGAAAAAGGTTAAATGAAACAGATTTTACGCCATTCATTTTCCTTTACCACTCGAATGATGAAATCAAATGAAATTATTAGGTATGCTTTTGTTTCTAATTCATACACAGATCATTTTCTGCTTGGATGATTCAACTGCTCTAGACTCTACCAACTGCCATGCCTTCATTTAAGCTAAGATTTACTTCACCATCTTCACCAGCCTACATTAGTCCACTGCTGGACACAGGCCTCCCCGAATGATCGCCATAGCGCCCTGTCTCCAGCTTGCCGCATCCAGAGTAATTTACAACTAGATATTGTAAACGACTGAAGCGTATTTTCAAGCCTCCACCACTTTATATATCAAACAGCTGGCTGTTCTCAAATATCTTGTCTAATAGCTCTTCTTTTTGCCGAATCGACGGAGACAAGAGATTTTAATCATCGACTAGTTTAGTAAATTATAGATATGATTTAAGTTATTAATCTAAGTCCTTATTAATCTATTAACGAAAAGGTGTAACGTAGCCAACCTCGAAGTGAAATGTTTGTGAACAAAAAACGACACAAAAAAATAAAACACTTGCTTGGCTTCGAGTTTCAGATGTACCTAATTGTAAGCAATATTTATTGAATGAAGGGTATATCGACAAGTAATGTACATTGCTATAAAAAGACGAGGCAACAAAGTGAATTTAAGTTAAACAATTAGCGACTAATCCTCCAATTCAATGACTTATAAATTAATCGCATTGTTTGAGTAAAGCACTAAACATGCCTCGGTTCGCAATGACTGCCCTGCTGACCACGATAAGCTGGCCTGAAGCTAAGCTTGCTATGGTCTCGGCCTTCAAGCTTGGTCAGCATTGCAGCCCTTGCTGTCCGCGCTATAAAGGCCTTCGGTCTCGGCCTTCATTTCAACTTGGCCATCAAGGGCTGCAATGCTGACCGCGCTGTGATGGCCTGGACCTGCGCTACACTTCGCTTTCAGCCATCTTCAGCCGCGGCCAGCAACCCAGCCATTACAGACCTTGGACGTAATATACTATAAAATTACTACAAATTCTAAATGATCTCCTCCAAACTCAAGACAATCCAAAAGCCAACCATAATAATTATTACTCAAAACATTAAAGATCCTTTCCTTAACCCGCTTTCACCCCTTGTTCTCACTATGTCCAAGACCCATCCTTGAAGTTTCGAAACTTCTGAGAAGTTGATTTGACTCACGAGGGTTACGGCCAGGAACAGGTCTGCCACAGAATAACGAGGAGTTTGTCTCGTAGGTACCGCGGTTGGTGGTTTTGACTCACCGACCACGTTTTTTGCGATGTCTGGCTGGATTGAATCGTTAATTTGAACAGCTTTGTCTGATTTACACATTAAGTTTTACCTCTAGACATACTAGTCTGTCTAAACGCTATTATCTAAAAACTTCCGATCGGATTTTCTTATGGTTTCCACAAATGGACGCAGTGATTCAGGCATGAGGTAGCTTTAAATGTATTCATGAAGGTTTTGTGTGATAATATTATTTATTTATTTTCGACCTGTATTAGCCCACTTCAGGGCAAAGACCTCACTCTCTTTCATCCCTTGGTTTTGTGTAAATTTATTATATATACACTGCCGGCCAAAAGTTTGAGACCACCTACATCAAAGTAGGAAAATGAAATAAAACTCAAAATACAAAGCAAGAGGTTTAATTATGAATTAAAATACTTATTTCCTAATACACATACATTATGAAGAAAACAAAAAAATCAAGAAAAATCAACCATTTACTTTAAAAATGTCGCTCATATTTTATACAGATTTTTCGTCGAAAAACCCTCCCTTGCATTTTATTACTACTTTCACTATTCTTGGCATACGAGCAATCAATTTGTCGATTGTATCTTGTGATATATTGTTCCAGCTTTCTTGTAAAGCCTTCCACATGTCTTCTTGCGAAGTGGGACAACAACTGCGCACATTTCTATCAAGCTCTTCCCACAAAAGCTCAATCGGGTTGAGATCCGGACTCTGAGGGGGCCACACCATGTTTTTTAAAACCCCTTCTGTTTCTTTGTGTTCTAAATAACCCCTGCATAATTTTGAACTATGTTTTGGGTCATTATCTTGTTGGAAAAAAAATCCATCTCCAATTATTCTTGAACCAGACGGAATGGCATTTTGCTGTAGTATTCGTTTATATTGCTCCTTTTTCATGATTCCTTCGACTCGTACCAAATCTCCGGTTCCATGGCCCGAGAAGCATCCCCAGACCATAATGGAACCACCACCATGCTTGACTGTTGGCACCACACAGTCTGGCATCATCTTTTCCGCGACGTTACGTCGAACAAAAATTCGTCGTTTTGAACCAAATATTTCAAATTTGGATTCATCTGACCAAAGAACTTGTTTAAAGTCTTCTTCAGTCCAGTCTCGATGGGTAAGGGCCCACTGCATCCGTTTCTTTTTGTTTTGTGGCCTTAGTAGTGGTTTTCGAACGGCGACGCGACCAAATAACTTAGCATCTCTCAAACGTCTTTTTACTGTAGTCAATGATACAGGTTCTGATCGGGATTTGTTCACTTCTACGCGGATTTCTGGTGCTGTTAGGCGTCTATTCCGCTTGCTGGTAGAGACGATGAAGTGATCCTCGCGAGAAGTGGTAGTTCTCGGCCTTCCCGAACGCGAACGATCTTGATTACTGCCAGTCTCCTTGTATCGGGTTATTGTGTTATGAACACAAGTCTTCGACAACTTAAGTTGAGAGGCAATCGCACGTTCAGATTTGCCTTCGCCGTATAAAACAACTATGGCAGAGCGAGTTTCACTGCTAATTTCGCGAACTTTTCCCATTTTAAGATGTCTTCACTGTAACAACGACGAGCTCAGACTAATAAGGTAGAAAATAATTTACTCCATAAAAACTCAGGTACTAAATATGTTTTAGGAAGCTAACATAATCCCTGATATCGGTTAACGCGAAACAAACCCAAAACAATAAGTAATGAGCAGATCATAAAAATATTACAATGACTCTACCACCTGGTCCTTGCGCGGCGCTCATTGATGTTTTGAAACAATAGACCTTTTTAGGATGATAACTTAAACAAGAACATAAATAATGACTCTTAGAAATTCTTTAATAATAATAGAATACGCAGGTGTTCAAATTAGCTCATTATCATATGTGTACTTTGAAATATTTTGTTGGTGACAAAGATTTTTACAGTGGTCTCAAACTTTTGGCCGGCAGTGTATATATATATAGAAAACCGAATATAACGACATCGTTTATAACGTATATATATTTATTTAAATAAATTAATAATAAGACGATGACTGTTGAAGATGTCGGAAAAAAAATCAGGGCAAATTTGAAGTTTTACTGGAGTGCGCCGCGTAAGCTGATGGTGTTTTTGATGCCCGTGCAAAGCCAAGGCGGGTTACTAGTATTCTATATGTGTCAGCTTAGAGAGTTTCTAAAAATTGTTGGCTTAGTTATTATGTTAGTCATACAGGCTTACCTACTAGTTATAACTGACAAGAAACGAACGTTATTTAGGGCTTTGTAAGATACTACCTGAGTCTCTACTTTACATGGGTAGTATTTTACTGTGTCTCTACTCTACTCTTGTGGGCCAGTCTGAAAACCAGCGCTGTTCTGTACCTATCCTGGTGCAGAACAGCATAAAGCTGAGACTGACCCTTTTGGGTTCACTACGGCGCAGCGCAGGAACGTGTAAATAGCCCCCGCCCAGGGTGGGCGGTGACTGAATACTGTTATGTATATGTTTTGTATTAGGGCTTGTGCACTGGTGGTAGGTAAGTGTCTATTTTAGGTGTTGTGTTTATTTTTGGTTGTTTTGCTTTTGCTTTAATTATTATTATTTTTTTCCTTATGTATACACTAAATACTGTTTTTGTTGATTTGTTATGTTTTCCTGTGCTGTTTGTGTGTGAACTTAATAAAAAATCTTATCTATCTATCTATCTACTCTACTAGTGACTAAGTATCTTCACGTTTCTGGATAAAATAAAGAGATATTCTCGCAATCAGTAGGTAAACGAAACGCAACCTCACATTGATTAAATACTAATTGCGAATTCCACGAATACTTACGCGACACTTACGAAAAGTGATTGCAAAGTGCAACCGATTTCCTTATAAAGCTTGCCGCACACCAGAGAAGCACCGCTGCAGCACAGCACAAAAATGTGCATTAAAATATGGGCTTGAACTCGTAACATTGAGATTAATTTTTATATTGACGGCATCAGATGACAGGCAGCTCGCGGATGTTTGAAGCTTTGGGGAAGCCATTTTGCCCCTGTAAAATAAATAAATAAAATAAATAATGCTGGACAATCCACACAGCAGCCCCAAAGTAAGCAGAGCTTGTGTTATGGGTACTAGATGACTGATAAACTTAATACAATACATAACATAGATAGATATTTTTTATTATATATAGAAAATACCCAGAACACCCGGAACAAATATTTGCAGATCGTACAAACATTTGTTCCAAGGCGGGAATCGAACCCGCAACCTTATGCGTCGCAGGCGGACCTTCGCCCGCCGCGCCACATCGGTCGAAAATGCAAGTAAAGATAAAGATAAGAGATAAAATACATTTATTTGCCCAAAAAACACAAGGACATAACAAAAAAAAAGTGTTCCTCTATAGGTACTAGTAATAGGAAGGGTAAAGTGGGTCCGATGGATGCTGAGTTAGCATTTTGCAGTATTGGGCATTTCACCAATACTGCACTGGTTTTCAGTTAGGGCCCCTTACGTCACAGTATACCTATTACATTAAAATTATTATCATTACATTATTACATAAACTTATGCGATAAATAAATAAATACAACGAGGATGATGCATAACATGATTTAAACATTGAACAGAATTTATTACAACAAAAAGATTAAATTATCAAATATCTATAAAGATAACGAGTTTTAGCCCACATCCGAATGCACGTTTGTATGATGTGTGGTAGCGGTATTGCATTAATGAGCGCAGAGCTTAAATTGTAAACCGCCGAAAATCCTGAACGTGGCATTTGAACTTTTTATATCCACATCCAAATCGATTATATTTTAAATCGTCTACCGGAAAACTAAAGCGAGACGGTAGACTAGAAGCGAAGGATATTTTTTACGTTCACAAGTCATTTCGGCCTCCAGCTACATGTTTATTAAAAGTCGTTGCTAGTTGGTCACAGGTGTTTGGTAGTCGGTTTCAATCGCGCGGTTTTGGCAATTTGTTCTTTCTAGATTTTATATAACTGACTCAGGCCCGTGTTCCTGCCTGACTCTATCCAGTGGGGGCGGGTGGCTGAATTGAATAGATGCTTGTAATCTTTAAGGTTTTTAATACTTTTGGTAATATTTTACAATGATTCATTAAGTTCTTAATTCATTTTTATAGAACATAACTGTGCCGTTCCGGCATGGAGAAAAAGTCAGGAGAGTGTTAATTTTTGAGGTTATATGCAGTGACAGTTCGTTAACTGTCAACCGTGACGTTGACAGTTAACGGCATGGCTTCTAGTCTGTGCCAGAACAGTCCGTATTATGAAAGCTTGCTCAGTCATAGACCTTAGCTTGAGTGACGTGTATTCCATAGAAAAGCGTTACTCAAGCATAGATCGATGATTGAGCAAGTTTTTCTAATACGGCCCTTAAAGTCGGTTGTTCGTATTCGTACGTTGTTACTCTACTTTCTGTGGAGCAGCATTATGCTGAGACAGGCCCTTTTGGTTCGCTGCGTAGAGACACTTGTTGTTATTAATTAGAGATAACTAGGTAATTTTTATTTGTAATCTTCTCATTTATATTGTAATATCTGTTCTTCATAGTGAACTAATAAATACATTTTCTTTCATTTCTTTCTTTCTTTTTTGATAATTAACTAAGCCGTTGGTCCTGAGTCTGACCTCTCCCCGGTCGTGTCCGTCTGCCGTCCCATCTGATTTTGAGAGTGCACCTGTGTTTGCGCACACACTTGTGCACTATATTATGTCCTGCGCACATGTCTAGCCTCCGTTGAGACTGGCCGGCGTGAATTTTTTTTTTCTTGGCAACTTCATATCTAGAAAAATAAAAATTTTCAAAGAAATAACTATTTGACAGTGTTGTCCTATTAAAATGAGATAAATGAAATTGATGCAAAATTTTAATTTTTTTCTGTTCATAAAACCGATCTCTTATTAGATCTAGAACTACCTACCTGTGTGTAAAATTTCAGCCCAATTCGATTAATAGTTTTGGCGTGAAGACGTATCAAACACCCATTCCAAACTTTCGCATTTATAATATGTGCCTAGTGTGATACTTTTGATTTGACTTTGTTACCATTGGCGAGGACCCCAAATGTATTTTATTTTCTACTAGCTGCTGTCCGCGGCTTCGCACGCGCTTTTGAAGTAGCCTATGTCCGTCCCGGCATACCATTTACCTCGCTGCCTAATTTCATTGAGATCCGTTCAGCCGTTTAGGCGTGAAAAGGTAGCAGACAGACTGTCAGATAGATGGAGTTACTTTCAAATTTATAATATTAGTATGGATGGATTTCTTAATATTAGTATGGATGGATTTCTTAATATTAGTATGGATGGATTTCTTAAGCGGTCTCTATAACGGTCAACAGTTTCTGATAATAAGGACCCCTAATCAGATCAGGAAGCAGGAATATTAGCTCTAATCAACGAGTAGAAGGCTGTTGCTGGCTCTTTCTATAAGATATTTTAAACCGTATAGCTCGAGCGAAAAGCCGCAAATTTCCAATACCAACCCCACCGTCATAAAACCCCAAATCAAATTTGCATAACTAACTCGTCAATCCTGTGAGACCCGCGGAATGCGGCTGCGGCGACACATTTATTCCCCCCCCCCCGTTAGCACGGCACCCGAAGGTGGGTGGTGAGTACCGGTACCTCGTGTCCTCGATGCAGTTGTGAAACCGCCGCCGGCTCGATGTAGACTGGCTTAGGGCGCTGCCCGTCTGTTTCGACCCATAGTACCTGTGTGCATATTTAGTAGGTTGGTAAACGAGTACTCACATTATCCAAACTTATAAGTGCACTAGCTGTTGCCCGCGGCGACGCATGTGCTTTCTAAGTAGCCTATGTCCGTCCCCGGGATACCGTTTACCTCCCTGCCGAATTTCATTGAGATCCGTTCAGCCGTTTAGGCGTGAAAAGGTAACAGACAGTTACTTTCGCCTCCATACTAATATTATTTTAAAGTAACTCTGTCCGTATGATACCTTTTCACTCCTAAACGCCTGAACGGATCTCAATGAAATTCGGCAGGGAGGTAAATGTTATCCCGGAGATGGACATAGGCTACTTAAAAAGCGCGTGCGAAGCCGCTAGTATGGACAACATAACATTTTGTACTGTTTTAATGACTCTACTTCCATAATAGAGCTTACTCGTCACAAATTCTTCCCGTCTCGCTCTTTTACATAAAAAATCTGTATAGCTACTAATCTACTCTATCTTCAGTAATATTATAAACGAGGGCCGTTTGGATCAAACCATGCCATGCGTAAAGTAAAGGCGAATTCTCGTCGAATATTAGGTCAAATAACGCAACTAATTAGCCTGCGCGCGCGCAAGTCGCATGAATCACGTTGTCAGCAGCCTTGTGCACTGCACGATCGAGAAAGGGAATTCTCGTTCAGTTCCGTTAGAAACATTCCTAGTTTCGGCGGAATATTCGGTCCGAATGAGTCTTGCATAGGATTATGAAACTTTACTTTAGGCCAGTTATAACCAGTTGGCCGCAAGCTTCGTTTCTGCATTCACATTTTTCTGGGTTGAGCCTGATACTTTTCTATATCAGGGTAGTTAGTGTTGCATGCTGTGTGGTGCCGTCTTAGAATTTGCACCACCCCAACTCTTGCCGCGGGTGTCCTAAGAGGCGACTAAGGGATATCCACCAAGGCGGGCAGCAGCGCTCCCTGCAGAACAATTCTACCACCGAACTGCGATCCCCAACCCGCATGCCCAGCGTGGGGATTATGGGCATTTCCCCCCGTGAGATAAAAGCCAATAAGGCGCTTATCAGGGGGAGGTCCAGCAGTAGACCATTATTGACTGTGGAGGTGGAGGAGATAGTGTTATTCGAGTTCTAGAGCATGCTCATCGATCACATCATCGATTAAAGTAAAAAAGGTGAGATGAGGTACCAGCCTCTCGAAAGCGGAAGGCTCAAATTAGGTGCAATTAGGTCCCCCACCTCAGTCAGTAGCGCCGCCGTGTTTCGCGTGCGTATTGTTGTCTCGGTCGCACTTCTGTCTAAGTATGTCTTACCATCTTTGTTGTTCATTATAATTATTGCACAAGATTGGAATTATACTGTGAGCCAGTGTTTGGGTGTAGTTGTAACAAAGGCCAGTTGTTGAGTAAGCGCTGGTAGAACGTACCATATCTACAGATTTTAGTTATATCGATGAATAGCATGCATAATTTCAAACCAATCTGTTGTTTTACTGCAAAAACTATCGTACCTCGTATACATTAACGTTAATGTTGGCTTGGCACAGAATTTATAATACTACTAGCTTCTACCCCCGGCTTCGTGCTTTACCGGGATAAAAACTAGCATATGTCCGTCCCCGGGGATAACGTCTACCTCCCTGCCAAATTTCATTAAGGTCCGTTCAGCCGTTTAGGCGTGAAAAGGTAACAGACAGAAAGACAGAGTTACTTTCGAATGTATATTATTAGAATGGATACACGTTGGTGACGTACCTATGTAGTTACAACAGCTCATATTCATTCCTAATGAATTCTGTTCAGTGTTATTTATGTGAATGAAAAACAACACAACCATATCTAAACATCAGTTACAGTACAGGGTGGTACATACATTTATAGAGTGTTTCATTCGTACACGATCAAACGAAGTTCTACTTAAGGCGCTACCCCGACCCAGAATAGCGCCGCCACCTAGTTTATCTTATTATTTATTACGTTGGGCAGTTTGTGATACGTATCATAAGCTTTTTTTAATGCCTCTGTAATAGTTTTATTTTGTATAGTTTGAGCTTTTTTTTAATGCCTCTGTAATAGTTTTATTTTACAGATGCGAAAACAGAGTTTGGTGGCCAAAAAGAGCAACTTCGCATCTTTGCGTAAACTATACAAAATAAAATTAATACAGAGACATTAAAAAAAAGCATATATTAAGAATCACAAACTGCCCAATGGATATTAGATAATTCCTTTGTTTAACGTAATAATAAGATAAACTAGGTGGCGGCGCTATTCTGTGTCCGGGTAGCGCCTTAAGCTAACAGAACGACGACGTTATGAATCTACCGGCCGCAAAGTCTTGTTGATGACAAATTTCTTGTTGGAAAAAAATGCTTATGATTTGTTTGAAGAACATAAATCTAGCACTTTTATGCTAGATTTATGTTCTTCAAACAAATCATAAGCATTTTTTTCCATTTCAATTCACAGAATGACACGATTTCAGAACACGTGCTCCATAGTCATGGGTCTGGAATGTGTTTAAAATAAAAACGAAAAACTCAATTATTATGGCTAGCAATGGCTGACTCATGCATGGTGGAGGTTTGAAAAATTTACTGCGAATTAAATGCATGCACTCCTCACAAATGAGCTGTTAAGGTTCACAGAGCTTTCTAGAAAAATTAGAAAACAATGAAAAATTTAAAACGTAGGAAAGTTGCATTACTTGTCTTATATTATAAGTTATAACAATTCTAAAGAGGTAATAGACGAGGAATATAAATGAGGCGTTTTTATTTTAAATACTTTGGCGTGTTTTAAAAAACGATAAACTGACTTCAAATTCGGGTAGATAATATTCATCTATGTCTCGGAAGAACGAAATCACCCCTCCCTTACTTTCCCTGACCGAAGGTCTATGTTCACGTGCAAAAAATTGAGGTTACACTGGCGACATCTATTTATAATTCAAGTCGAATTTAGTTTGATGACACATGGATGAAACTGTTGACGCCCGTTGCTATGGAAACCATTAGATGATAGTAAAATGATTATATTTTGATGAATTTTTACAAACCTACGTTTTATAGCGCACATAGTAATTCCTCTAGAATCGTACATAAAGGGGACCACCTTAAAATCAATTTTGATACAACTACGAAATAATCATCAAAATCTATTACATAGCAATTGGCGCAGATATCACCAAAACTGTTGTAGCTAGTCGTGATTCTCCAAAAATATTATGTTGCTTATTAAGTTTAACGGGATAAATACTTATCCCTCGGGAATAAAACTTGTATGTGACTACCTCGGGATCATTCTCTATACAATAGTAAAAGATTCAGTAAAATCAGTTAACAAGTAACATAATTCAAGATTCGTATCAAGTAACATAGTTTACATACCTACATAAAAAACAACATACAGACGAACTGAGAACCTCCTCCTTTTTGAAGTCGATTAAAAATGGCTTAAACCTTGCATAAAGCGTTCTTATTTTGACATGATTGATACCTATTTTATTGACATTATTTACTCTTTGCGAAAATTACCTACGTTCAGTGTTCTAACGTTCCTTCTTTTTTGAAAAACTCCTGTTGGAACACACTTAAGTTTCAAAGTGCACTCGGCATGCAGCATGCCTACCTACATAATTAAATCATTATTGTATTGAACGTCGTCGTCATGATACAAATAAATAAAACCCAGAAGCCTTGCTTATGTTGACTGTACTAAAATTATGTGGATACAATACGAGAGAACAGAGTTGCACTCTGTCTGAAAGAGAGAAAACATAGTTGCACAATGGGCGGCCTTATCGCTAAGAGCGATCTCTTTCAGACAACCTTGGAATGGACACGAAGCAGTTGTACACGTATAGACGGTGGCGTATCTCTTAAATATACATACAACATAGTATAAAATACATATACTATAATAATAATAATAATACATACCAAGCTTTCTAGAATGTCGAGGCGGATGTGATGGGAATAAGCCTTATTGTACAGGGTGCCACCGTTATGTCACTTGTTGTTTTTTTGTTATTGAGACTTTTTTCTTGATCTTCGTGTTATTTTTGGTGTATTATTACATTATTATTATTGTTTTGAAATTTCAAAGGATTTCAGTTTTTTTTTGTATTAATTTCAAAAAAACATTTAGAAATATTTTATGATGTAAAATAATGCAAGAGTGCGTGTACAGAACATAAACAGGAAGGAAATGAAAAACGAAATCTATAAACGTACAATTTGATGCCGTGGCACCCTGTATTCATTAAACTTGAGGTGAACAATACAACATTACAAAACTTATCTCACCACGCCATCTAGTGCAATATAAGTCATTTTAATCTGTCGCTAAACACATTAGAATGCATCGATTCTATCTCGGCTACTGAAACTGTGATTAATGTCTTGGCAGCTAAAAGCTAAAATAGAATGTCGAGGTCGCCCGGTGTCGGAGACGGGAGTCGAGGAGACGAACCTTGGCCTATTGGACGGTGTATCAGGTGTAAATACCTAAATACACAATTAATATGAAAGAAAATTGCGGAAGTGTCCCAAATTGAAGGTGTTTTAGTTGCGATTGTGACCTTGAGTGGACTTCAGGGGGACAGAATTACGGTACCTATTCTGTGATACACACTTATCGGCTCCACACCAACATCAGCAGAGTTCTTCAAACGGCGAAAATACGCTAATCTTGACCAAGGTTTCCTATTTGAGCTGTTTGGGGTGGAAACCCTTGGTCCTTGGGGTCCTGGGGCACAGACCATTTATAAAGATCTTACTAAACTTCTCATAGAGTCTACAGGTGATCGGAATGCTGGCTTCTATTTCGGTCAACGAATTAGCATTGCCATTCAACGTCGCAATGCTGCCAGCTTTCTGGGCACTCTGCCTTCTGGTGACGGCTTAGGTTTTTAAGAAATAGATTTATGTGTAAATACTGTAAATTCTAGTTGTAATCATTACATACCATATTCTGGATGGTCTTCCATAGCAAGATGCACACGTCGTCACGTCACGTCATATGTTGTAGTATGCAAATTTTGCAAGTCAGAAGAAAAGAATAAGTCCAGATTTTGTACCCCTCTTCAAACTACTACTAAATTCGCCCGCTTGTATCTCCGCAGCGAAAACGGCTTTTGTTCCCTTCATAAATCTTATAGATGTGTTGACCTTTAGAGATGACTTTGATGACGTACAAACAAAAAATAAATCACACTTGTTGTGTTGTTGTGTGTTTGCTCTTTTTAAAGCTGCCAGAATTATCTACGATATTTTCTAGTTGACTGTACCGATTTAAAATAATTTGAAAGTCATAGAGAACGGGTATCGTTTACAGTATTAACGAATAAATTTGGTAGCTGTTTACAGCGGGTACAGATCTTCGGGCATGGGTTACAGTCTCCCATTTTTACAATCGATTAGACAATAAAATAACAATCAAAGAATAGAAACATTATATTATTAGGTCCTTACATATGAAATTGGCGTTTTGTATGGGAGGAACAAAAAGTCGAATATTTTTTAATATAATATATTTAATTAATCAAAGTATGAACCATTATTTTCTATGCACTTTTGCCATCTTATAGGTAGTTCATTGATCCCTTTACTAAAAAAACCAGTCGGACGGGAATCAATAAAATCTTTGAAGGCGATTTGGACTGCCCCATCGGAGTTGAATTTTTTCCCTTGCAAGAAGTTATCCAAATTTCGAAAAAAATGGTAATCTGTTGGAGCAAGGTCCGGGGAGTACGGAGGATGTCTTAGACTTTCCAATTGAAGCTCTTCTAATTTAGTAGCCGTCTGTTGCGCAGTGTGTGGTCTAGCGTTGTCGTGAAGCAGCAGTGGCGTGGAGCGATTGACCAGCCTAGGTTGTTTAGCCGCTAGCTTTTCCATCATGGTTTGCAATTGCTGACAATAGACATCAGCCGTAATAGTCTGGCCAGATTTGAGAAAACTGTAATGAACAATACCGGCACTAGTCCACCAAACGCTTACAAGTAACTTTTTTGGGGTTAATTTTCGCTTGGGGCAGGATTTGGCTGGCTGGCCAGGATCCAACCATTGCGCTGAGCGCTTCCGATTATCGTAAAGAACCCATTTTTCATCACAGGTAATGATTCGGTTTAAAATACCTTCATTATTGTGCCGGTTTAGTAATGTAACGCAGCAGTCGACGCGCGTTTGCCGGTTTGCTTCAGTCAATTCGTGAGGTACCCACCTTTCAAGCTTTTTAATCTTCCCAATTTGCTTCAAGTGAATTAAAACAGTTTTATCACTAACATCGCAGCCTGCAGCTAACTCGGACGTGGTTTGCGATGGATCCGCTTCCACAATAGCCTTCAACTCTTCATTATCAACTTGAGTCTCAGGCCGTCCACGGGGCTTGTTCTGCAGGTCAAAATTTCCAGAACGAAAACGTTGGAACCAAAAACGAACTGTGTTTTCTTTTGCAACACGACCGCCATACACATCATTCACCCTTCGAGTTGTTTCCGCAGCACTAGTGCCACGGCGGAACTCGTACTCGTAAATAATGCGATATTTTAAGTTTTCCATTTTGTAAAATGAGTGACGCAAACAGAAAAAACAGAAGAAAAAAAACAAATGAATGACGATCATCGAAGCACAAATACATGAGTCTATAGCTGTACAAATTTGAATTTGGAATTCCTTACCAAAGAGGAGAAATTTGTGATTAAAGTGGCCAGTACGAAAAACGCCAATTTCATATGTAAGGACCTAATATTATAGAGCTAGTATTAATATTAACAATTAAAACAGTTGCAATTAGGAGTTAATTATAAAGATAGCCCCAAAGTAAGCAGAGCTGATGATGATGATGATCCACGTACGGACAACTGGTAGTTATTCTGTTATGTTAAAGTGAATGGGCAATGCCAAATACTGGATCTCGATTACCAATCGGTCCAATTACAAAGAAAAACTTATGAATAAGACAAATCGTGATAACTTGAAGTAAATACTACAGTCTACCTTCGGACGATGCAGATGTACAATATACACAAACCGTAACATTCCCAGATCTGGCCTATTATCATAAAATATACCTAAGTGCGTACAAAAAGATTAAAAGACAATATCCATAAATTCAAGTTGTTATCATTGAATAGGTAACAGGTACAAAATACCAAAATATCATATTAATGACGGCCATAAATTTGCAAGAGTTCTGAATAATTAGGTAGAGTAGAGACACTGTTATCCAGTCATAAAATCATAACATCGCATCGTCATAACATCGCATCGTCATAGATTGCGGAAAGGTATACGTAGATACGTTTTAAAAACCTGGTGCGATCCCCTTTTGTTTTTCCTGTACTGGCCTGGATTTGTGACGTCAGCGTGGATAATTGCATGAAAAAACAAAAAATGGGCGCGCCAGCTGCAGAAACTAATGAAATAGTGTTGGGATTAGTCGATAATTGCATTCTGGAACAGCTTTTAAACCGACGAATTAAGAAACGCCAGTTTATCCCGCAAGTCAGTAAATCAAAGTAATTTACCATTGACAAGTTGCTATTGCGCTACAATTGCCTCTAACTAACTAGTGACAATACAGTTATGTTGTTTATGGCACAGCCAGTTCATTACTGTATACCTGCCTGCAATTTACTACTTATTGCGGCATTATTTTGATTCTGTCATAAATAAATAGTGAGACTTCTGTCTTGTAATGACTCATGTGCTCCGTGAGTAAGAGCATATAAATGTTACAGTAACGATTTGGTAGACAAGACATCGTTTTTACTTTAAGTACAGAAAAGAGGTAAGAACTTTATGGAGTTAGAAAATTTACAAAATGAGAGTAAATAATTCTGGCCCGCTAGTGTTGGCTGATAAGTCGCAACTACCCACGTATCGATATCGATGAAAGTTTCATAATAGGTCATCATTTACAAAATATTCAAAACAGATAATTCACATTATAACCAGGAAATTGTTAATAGAAACGAGTACCAAGTTGCAACACGTTTTCTTGTTTGCACAGATGGCAGGACAGCTGGTGTCTGGCCTTAAAATAGCAAATAATTATAGACTAAAACTTTTAATAAACCAGGTATTGCAAAAGTTATACAAAGAAAATAACAATGTAAGAATATTCAAATTGTTATTTAATAGATGGATAAAATTATTGTAAATATTTTTGTAATAATATTATATCTACTTTGTTTACGAAAGAAAGAAATGTACAGTTTAACTTTATGTTGTTGATCAACGATAATGAAATGCAAAATCGGAAATAGAATTGCCATTTTCTTTTGTAATTTTCCTTGTCGCCATGACACTTAGTCTGTTGTAATCATGTTCACGAAAGAGCACGGACCAAGCTAACTCCTAGAACTATGTAGTCTCACCTAGGGTTACCAAAAGTTACATTATACGGTTACAGGAATAATGTCACAATTTTTAAGATTCCGAGGGTTTTTTAAAAGTTTCAGGACATTTGAGAAAAATACGAAATAAATTAGTATAAAAGTAAATGTTTTGACTGGCTAGGACCCAAAACTGGACCCTTATACTAAATTAACAAAAATATTTGCTCGCGGCTACAATGCCAGGATATTTCTATGGAAATCTGGCTTTCAGTCAGGATTTTCCCGTAAGTCATCTGGTAACCCTAGTCTCACCTGTGTCAGGGTTGCACGAACCTGCGAACGATGGCCAGACAGCCGTGATGCCATTCACCTCGTTAATTTCTTCTGTGACTAAGACAGACAAGGCCGTTGCTAGACTTTGGACCGCCTAGTCTAGAAATATCCAGCAGCGTAGGTTTAGAACTCACAAGTCTGCATACAAGTCTAGCTAGCACACAAGAATAATTTTGCTATCTATTAATTAGTGAAATATTTTCTAGAATTAGACCTGTAATTCCGGAGATTACATATTACGAACAAAGCAATCTATACGCATTATACGCAGGCCACCATTAAGACGGGAGAACCACCAATTTTGAAAGCAAAATTTTACCACCATAGCCGAAATCTTCATTTAACAGATTTCCGAGACATTCCAGGCAATATTATTACTGGGATTCTAGTACATTTCGCAATACCATTATGAGTATCACACTCTTATCAGTTTATCACCTACGTTACAAAATAACGTGTTGAATGAAACCCAGCAAACGTAGTCCTTTGTTTAAGTTCATGGGACGTAGTACGGAGATTGTTCACCTCGTCTATTTTAGCGTCGGCGTGGGTAGGGTGCGTCGCACTAAGGGGATAGACGACCTCGCACTTGAGGTCAAGGATGTAGGAAATGAACGCTTCTTTCCTCATTAGATCGGTTTGTCTACCTGAGGTTTTCCTTGCGAAATTCAAATGAGGAAGTCTAGGTTTCAGTAGACTTGTTTCTGCCCGTGGCTTAACACATGTGTTTTCGGGATAAAAGTTGAAGGTTAAATCTAGACTGTTGCTATCTATCTAGTGTAGACTGTCTATTATTATATACTGTATATGAATGTTTCGCATGGACACCGTTTCAGATTTGAGTCTGATCCATTCAATAGTTTTCGCGTGAAGAAGACATCCAACAAGGATTTCAATTGAAAGTAGGTTCGTCTTATGCTTTGTCCCTTCTCTTTAGTTATTTTCGTCTTCTAATAATTCAGTATGATGGAACTCTACATTTTTATTAAGAAAACATTTTGCAGTGTTTGGGAGCGATCGCATTTTCTTCTCGGTCGGTTCCAATAACCTATATGGATTGTTGGTGAAACGGGACGGCGAATTAGAATGCGCTTATCTTTGTAGCGGCATGTAATTCCACACCTCTGTTATTTTACACCTGTAACTACGGTACCATTATCACCACATGACATGACGTATAGATAGTATCCTACTTGCGTCGCATAGATAGTGCTGCGACCTTAAGATAATTATCGGTCGACGCCTCGTCTCACCACTTATCGATAACTTAGTAGAACTAACAAGGACATGTGAGTCTACTATATGTAGAATTGAATAAAGTTTCAAGTTCTTGTTGGTAATTGTTTCTTCTGTGATTAATTTTTTATGAAGGTATTCACGCATTTTTAATGGCTTTCATCTATTTGCGTAAATGGCACTGTTGGTAAAATCTTTAATACAAGGAGATATAATATCTTTTGTAATTACTCTATTAATCTAGGTACCTAAATTCTGAATTCCCGATATCAGAAAACAAATATTTAAAAAGGATGAAAAGTGTTAGACATTTTCGTCGAGCCTGCAACATTTTACATGTCAGGTGAACTTTCAATAGGTACTTACTAAATAATAATTTACGTTTTCATGATTTCGTAGATTAAGCTGAGCTTTTGACGCAGGCACTCGAATAATTTACTTTACATATTAGTTGTAAGCAGTTCAATTACCTACTAGAGTTTGCTTGCTATAATAATTGCACGGTTTTATGAACTGGTCTTGAAAATTTTCCACATGGGTAATATAAAGCAGACGAAGCACTCGTCTGGCGTATCGTACAAACGACCGCTCGGCCTTGTCTAGGCCGCGATGACGCCATCTTGTACGGATGAACTCCTTTTATTGGGTTACAAAATTCAACTACACTTGTCTCGCTCTTCGTATTTATTTTAACTCCTCTAGAAAGAGACAGAAAGCTGCTCCTGGCAACGTCTGAGTTTTTTTGTTGTAGCAATTTTTTAATAAAGCTTTATAAAATAGAGTTGAATTACACCAGGTCATATTTCTCCTGCATTCTTGTTTTAATGCAACTCCGAATGACGCATAAAAGATCCATTGCTCAACCGCGGTTCGTTGTGTAATTGACAGTTAATTACGTTGCCAAGGCGACTGCACTGAGTATTCAGATAACGGAGAAACTGGGGGCAAAGGACTTAGGACGGTAATTGATCAGCCAGACTGAATCAATTTACGATTGAATAAGCTTGTTATTCCGCAATACGGGTGCTAGTATACTGGAAGCTGATTTTAAAGAATCTAGATCTATAGAAATCTCTCGTGGAGTCAATTAATGTCATTCTATTCAATTCATTAATTTGCAATTATGTTCAGTTTGTGCGCAGGGTCTTAAAAATGACCCACTTAATTTATATGCCCTGTATGTACGGCAATATGTATGTGCTAGAAGTTGTGCTAGAAGAAAATTATAGTAAAATTCAATAAATAACCGCAAAAGTCATTGATTGTGAATCCGTTTAAAGTTTGTAATATAAACTCATCAAGCGCATGGAATGGACTAGTATTGGGGACGGTGGACCAGTCCTGCGCGAAAGGCGAAATGCTCGCGGCCGGTCACTCACAACACAACCGGATCCGTGAAGGCCGCCCCCCACTCCTCTAGATCGTGCCGGTACGTCTTATCGATAGAAATGACTGAGTAATCTTAACGCCATTCCCAAAATAAATTGATGCGCCTCTATCGGAAACTTTTGTTGTTTGTTATTTATACTACGCAGTTTCAAGTTGCTTACAAAATTATTAAAGTGCAGTACCTACAGTCATAGTTATAGCAGACATGCGTTAGTCGTTATCGCGACCGAGCTTCGCCCTCGTAAACACAGAGCCAATGACACGAGGGTCGCTCGGCGGCGGCGTATCGATAAATAATATCGTGGTGCTATCGCAACACTGGCCGGTGCAAGGCCGCCCGTCGACGACGTACACAAACACTACACGCGGATCCAAATCGGACGGCGCGACGCGACCGCGAGACATGACATTGTTTTCTTTTTTCGAATTTGATGGTTCTTTTATTTCTCATTTGTAATACTTACCAAATATATCAAAAAGTTCGTGATCCTTTTATTATGTCTGAAAAGTTAGTTATGATGAATCAACAAGGTCATTCATTAATAATTGATTACCTAGGTACATGTTTATTATGAGCTATGGCAGATAAAAAATCGTAACTAATGTTAGTTTTTTGTTACAGATTGCCCAAGATGATGGTCATATCAGACAGCAATATCCCTGATTCATTAATACGAACTGTGATCGCTAGCCAACGAAGGCTGCAAACTAACAGAAGACTGAAGAGCAAGGCCTTTAAAATGAGCTACCCCAGATGATTATATTAAAGAGCTTTTTAAACGTTTATCATGCGAAGAAAACAACTTATTTGCATTGTTTGACACTATTTTGATTTATAAGTGTGAGTGAATGGTGCTAGTGAGTGACACAGTCGATAGTCGATATCGAGGTGATGTGACAGCTGTCAGTGATGAATACCGCGATGTCAAGCGACGCTGACGCGGTGAAGGTTGAGGGGGGTCACGTATCAGTCACCACGATCAGCATGTCCGGCCCGGAAACGAGCAATGGTAAGCAATTTGCAGATTTCTACGATATTTAGTAACGCTCAAGAGAAAGTTTAACCTTTACCTTGAGTGGCGATAAGGTTGCTTGACTACCCCTTTCTCAGATTAACCAGATAGATAACATACCGATTTTTATCTTAATATAATTGTATTATTTTTCCATGAGAATTTAATATAGAGATAATAGTGAGTCACATCACGTAATAAAAAAATTATTATCATTCTTATGCTGTTGACCTCCGATGCACCCTTTTGAGATTGTTGGTAAAATGTTTTGTTTTGTTAGTATGTTTAATACAAATAGAACGCCTAGCAAGTTATCTTCACAAATAAAGAAATAACTTAAGGTGTTGTAAATACATGAAATAAAGAGTAATAACTAGAAATTAATCGAAGCTGGTATCCCTCGCATCTTCATACAAGATTCTCTTAGTTAGAGCGAGGATTCAAACTTATGTTTATAACAGGGTTCATTGGTTTGTTAACTATTTACATATAATATGACGTTAGAATGTAAGTTTACTGTGTCTTTTTACAAAAAATAAATACTTTTATTATTACTATTATTAAGTATCTAAAGGTTCTAACGACGTAATACCCTCTGCACTCAAAGAAAACTATTAGAAAAGCACGCAAATTTTTCCAATTTCTTCTGTTAGCAATGTTAGCATTATCCCTAAAGCAAGCATCTACCTTTATCATTCGTACCGCTAAGGATTAAAACTCGCTGCCTGATTCTATTTTTCCGGCCAACTACAACCTGGCACTCTTCAAGAGAGTGAATATATGTCTTCTAGACCTTCGTGATACTTCGACGGCCACATCTACACTTACCATCAGGTGAGATAGTGGTCCAACTAATGTCTATTCACGATAAAAAAAGCATTATACATTTTTGGCTAAACAGCCTGCAGTGAACATTATGATGATTCAGTAACGAACTAACTACCTACATTATGATTTACTAAATGACACCTATTTGACACACCAGTTTTAGCGAGTTATTTATTATATTTATTACCTACATTGTGAAACAAAAGGCTTTATAATTATCCTACTTTTCAATGTGAATGCAACCGCAAACTGAGTACTTAGTAGCATCGAACGACACTGAGCCGTTCACTGACCTTTTAGGAAAAAAGTTCAGTGGCCTTCAGAGTACTTATATACATGATTATGAGGAATTAAGCACAATGTTTTTTCCTTGTATCCATTTATATATTGGATGGTTCATCATCATAAGCTACTTATTGGCTCTTATCATTATTGGTCAATGCCATAATTCCTACGCTGGGCGTGTGGTTAGGGATCACCGTGCGGTGGTGGATCTGTTCTGCAAGGGGGCCGCTGCCCGGCCCCCGGTGAATATCCCTTAGTCGCTTCTTACGGCACCCGCGTAGAAGAGTGCTGCAGCGTTGGTATTGCGAGCATACGATTCGTGTTACTATCTCCCACTGTGCCCCCGACTGTGATTTTAAAATCTCTACTATACTATGAACTCGAGTTCTACTTAGGAAATTGTTGATGACTCCTGGTAATAAAGGATTATTTAATTTCACATATAGCCCGCAAAATCAGGCGACGAAATGACGGTTAAGTTCTGTCTCTTGAAGTCTCTGTCTATAAATCCGGAGATTTCGGACCCAAGGGGTATTTCGTCTCTGAAGTGTATACAGCTCTTCTCGACTACTAAATGAAAAAATAAGTCAAAATGTGGAATCACACTAATATTATAAATGCTAAAGTTCAATGGAATGAAATGGAAAGTTAGTAAGTAAATCTGGAATAACATATAAGCTACTTTTAATTCCAAAGTTCCCATGGGATAGAAATTACCTTTTAACGTTTCCATAGAAATCACATAGCAAATTATCTGTAAGCCGGTGCGAATGTCCTACGACGACGTCCTTGTCCTTCACCTTTGTGTTTTCCCTATACATTAATCTTATCAGTTGCTGGCTGATATGTGAATATCAGTGAATTTTCGTAAATATAGAGGTAGCTGTACTGCATGTATCCATTGGAAAACTACATATATAAAAGATGTCTATCTACATAGTTATGTTATGTCGATGATGAATAATGATTTTACAACACTTTTTAAGGGTTAAAAGGGCAATGATGTTTGTAAAAATCCCCAATATTTTTTTTAAATGATTGATCATCTATTTGTTATTTTCAGGCCAATTCTCGTACAGCTCGAGTGGGGTCCGCATCAGTGTGTCTTCGGTTCCTCACGACGAAGACTCTACTGATGCTGAGATCTCCAAGATTGACTTCTCTCAACATCAGTACGAGGTAATTTTATTCCTGTCCTATGCATTTCTAATTAAGACGTATAAAAACCGTAATAAATTATTAACGATTATTTAAATAAATGAAAATCATCGATATCGATAAACATTTAAAAAAGATTTTTGTCCATCACTAGCCAATTGTGCTTTTATCGAATATAAAGAAGTAGCACATGCAATTTATTGTGAGTTAAGAGCGTTTACGCCTTCCATGCGCAGTTTGGCTCAAAAACAGTACTTTTCAAACCCGTTAATAACATGAACCACTTATCTAACACTTTATGTTATCAAATAATAATTTTAGGAAACTTCGTTGTCCAAATAGTTAGTTAAGAAAATATTTCGATTAATATAGTATTTACGCTTTCTATAAAGATAACTTGTTAGACGTTTTCTTAATTTCCCTTTCAGCATCAGTTTCTAAGCTCAAAATATTATTAAAATACTGATATATCTAATTAACAAAAAATAATAACCAATCAATAAGATCCTTTGGAAAATAGTTAGTTAAAAAGATGTTTGGTTTTGCTATCTAACTATGAAAAATTTAAATTCAAAAAATGGTATTTATTACGAATTTTAAATGATTTTTTCACCGATACACCTTATTTTATTTAATATAACAATAGCTTACCAATAAAGTAGAGCATCTTCTTTAAAATCATACATCTAAAGTTTTAATTTTTTTATTGTTTTCATTTTTCTGTAAATATTTTAAAACTACTTTAAAACGCCGCGCGCAAATAATTTCAAGTCAGTCTCACACACATCGCGCGCTAGGCGTAAACGCTCTTAAGGTTGTTTTGTGGACTTTCGTGGTATCAAGGCCCACTGATCTAATGGAAGGAGCAAAAGATAATCAGCTGTGTGTGAAAAAATCAAATAAAGCTGTTTTTGATGATAATTTACATTCCAGGTCAACATGCGAAACAAGAAGGCTCTGTCTTCGAGCGGGCAGTACGAGGCGACCGATCGCGAACGACCCATGTCCTGGGAAGGGGAGCTCTCCGACTCAGAGATGGTTATCGACACCTCTGCTAATAACGGTGAGCTTATACAACCTGAATGTTACCATTTGCAGCCAATATCTAGCGGGTAATACTACTGTCGCCGTAGCGGTCGTCGCGTAAGAATCGACCCCACCCCTGACTCACACCTTCCCAGCCCACTCAACTCTTGGATATCGTAAGAGCCGACTGAAAAAGCAGCAGCTTTCTTCTGTGTTAAGCAACGCGTTCATTGCGATCACCAATAGTAGTTATCATGGAAAACCCCCTCGTTTGGTGGAGGCATGTTTAGTAGTGGACATATGTGTGCTGGTGAAGAATTCCACTGCTGGGCTTAGAGGATATACAAGAAACAAGAAGGTACAGCAGGCAGTACGAGGTGAGGTGGTGGACATGGATCCTACGCCGATTGCGTAGGATCCATGTAGGTACAAAACACAGGAGGACACAGGTAGGTACAAAAAAAAAGTATAAAATAAACAAACGGAAAAAAAAACAATATAACATGGAGCTCACCTCCATGACACAAAAAGGGTGGTAGTATAAAGGATAAGATGGTTCGGCCTCCATGTCCCTGCGTCGGAATAGGGGTTGGCTCAGCGTCTGCTAAACATTTCATCGTTTTATAGTTATCGACACCTCTGCCAATAACGGTGAGTTTGTCTAGTTCATTATTTGCAGCTGGACTTTACCCGCTGCTGGCTGACCTGGATATTTACTTACTGCTGGCTAAAAGTTCTTAAAACAAAGGCATTCTATAGGTACAGACGATTTATTTACGAACTTTCTGCTGCTCGGTAACCAACCCGTACCAGAGAATATATAATAATACTAACGTATAGAATGGACACTCCTCGCCTCCCATCTGATGGAGCTTCCTCACCCCGCCGCCGGCCCCTAGGCGAGTTATATCGCGATCCAAATGCAAGGGACGTACGGCGTACGCACGGGCGCAGATGGCATTTTGACAGAGGACGCCGATGGTATTCGATATTTTGTTTGTTTTGAGGTTTGTTTTCACCTTTTAGAGAGGAAATAAAAAAATATTATGTGCTATTTTGCAACTATCTCACTCGCACAACGTGACCCTGGACGTCAAATACACAGTCCAAGAGAATATAATACCTACGGAGATACACAGTTATGTGCCGAGACGCGACTGTTGTATGAAGAAATGGTCGAGTGTCCGGGATGAGCCTGTTCCCAAAAGTTTCTGAAGAAAGCTTTCTGATAAAAGATAAATACTCATTCACAATTTGCCCACGAAGTGAAATGGTCTTTCAGGGGTACACTTCGCCATTTCCGTGTTAGAATTAGAACCTACGCTAAAGAAATTGATCTCTTCAATTTGAAGAGGCCTATACAACCTACAAGAATATTTCACCAATCCTAACTTTTCCCCTCTCTTCCAGACGAAACCTGCAACTCAACCGACCTCCAATCCTCCCGCGATTCCATCGACACCCTCCGCAATGTGGTTATCAAACAGGAGCCGCTGAAGAGCGAGGGTTTCCAGAGTCTTGACGACCAGCGCGTGCTGGACTTGAAGTACCCGCCGCTGCAGCAGCATCAGAGAAGCCTCAGTATGAACAGGGTGAGTAGTTATTCTCACCTGTGTACGAATTAGAAATATGACTTTTGTAGGTATATTAAGAATCCGTTGGAGGTGTGAGTTTGTCTTAAGACCAGCCCAGCGGATGCCTGATCTTTGCAGCAGCATTAGAGAAGCCTCAGTATGAGTAGGGTGAGTATTCACACCCTTTTGTAAAAATCAGAAAGTTATCTTAGGTATATCAATAGTCCGTTGGAGGCGTGACTGGGAAGTCTCGTGATTCCATCGACACCCTCCTCAACGTGGTCATCAAACAGGAGCCAATGAAGAGCAAGGGCTTCCAGAGTCTCGGGTGTTAGAGTTGAAGGTTCCGCTGCATCGCAGTATGATTAGGGTAACTATTATCTATTATAAGTATCTATTTACCATCTTTGACGTAAGCGTATGTCATGTGTGAAAAATGATTATTAGTTTGAGTATAGAAATAATATAATAAATAATGCTGGACAATCCACACAGCATCATCTAGCTAGCCCTAAGCTAAGCAGAGCTTGAGAAAAGTAAAGTATTTTATTTAATTTCTTGATATCACAAAAACATTTGTCCCGTGTCGGGGAACGAACCCGTAACCTTCTGAGAGGAACAAGTTGAAGGAAGGAAACATTTGAGACACGTAAAACTAGGAAATAATGACTTTATTTCCTAGTTTTACGTGTCTAAAATGTCACAAAAAAATCACAATAAATTATAAATCCGAAAGTATGATGTTTAGATGTGTGTATGTTTGTAACCTTTTTACGCCAAAACTACTGAACGGATTGAGCTGAAATTATGCATACAGGTAGTTAGACTGGACTTGAATAAAACATACACTTACTTTTTATCCCATAAATCAGTTCCCACAGGAAAGAAATAACCTTTAGATATTTTCATAGAAACGCGTGCGAAGCCGCAGGCAGACTAGTTTTAAATATTAACACCAAATTATTCGATACAGATACCACTGTTAACCGACACCCCGCTATCTCTTCCGCGAAGACCGTCGTCTCCCACGAACAGCGCTAAATCCCTGGCGTTATCCGACCAGGGTACGATGCCGATGGCTCATACCACCATCGGGGAGATACATAACCTTACCATCAAGAAGGAGATGCTATCAGGTTAGTCGCCTAATTAAATTAAATTAATTCATTATTACAGACAACAATAATGGTCCATAGGAATATAAAATACACAGTTAAAATCACAATAATTTTAAAACAAATATAGCAATGAACGTCACACGTCCAATTATTGGCACTTTAGAGTTTGGTTCGAAAAAACAAGGAACCATAGATCGTTCAAGTTCGGTGTGCATCGAGTCGCACACGAAGGGTTCCGTACCGTAAACATCAGGCAGCTTTTGCAAAGAACATCAAATTTTCACTTGCTCCGAGACCCCTTTAAATTTTCAACTATATTTTTTTTTAGTATTTGTTGTTATTACAGTTGAAGCGGTACTTAATTATAGAATGTGTCTACCTATTGTATAGTTCAAGAGATACAGCTTGACAAATTAAGAGCAAAATTATCCAAAAAAATACACGTTTGTTGCATGGGAGCCCTCTTTAATTTAGATATTTATTTTATTTTATTATTTATTTGTTGGCAAGAGAAATACACATTAACTGAAAATTTCAACTGCCAACCTCTTACGGTTCATGAGATACAGCCACGTGACAGACGGACGGACAGCGGAGGCTTAGTAATAGGATTCCTTTTGACCCTTCGGGTACGGAACCCTAAAAATATTGAGAATGTAATAGGTTTTTCCTATAGTCTTTTTGATTAAAGTAAAAAATGTTTATTTAATACTATTTAATCACATAAAAACGGTTATAAAATTAAAGTAAAAGTATTTTCTCCAATGTCACATGTTTTATCTACTAGCTCTTGAAAACGAGATTTACGGTAAATTAATTTCAGACAGACCAAGCTCACTCCTTAAGTGCCAACAATTGGGTAGTTTACCTACTTTGCACAAGTAACTTATTTCGTTAATCTTTAAACTTATCCCATTGTTTCAGAGTTGAAATGCGAACCGTCCTTAGGCATGGAGAAGCTTCTAGGCACAGCATTAGGCTCACCACTCACAGGCAGAATGCAGCGCGTCCAATCCAGCGCCAGTACTGATTCCGCCGTGCATTCCATGTACACTCACAGGTGAGATAAAATAAACTGTGGTGTGTAGAAGATAAGACTCAAATTGTAGGAGCACCCTGAACTATATTGCTAAACATGGAGAAGCTTCTAGGCACAGCATTAGGCTCGCCACTCACAGGCAGAATGCAGCGCGTCCAATCCAGCGCCAGTACTGATTCCGCCGTGCAATCCATGTAGAATTGTACCTGGCCTATGTGTGTACATACACACACAGGTAAGCTAAAATAAACCATGGTGTATAGAAGATAGACTCAAATTGTTGAAGCATCCAGAACTATATTGCTAGTAAACTAATGTGTAACGTGTTGTTTGAAAGTCTTATCACTTAAAATGTTGGAGCATCCAGAACTGTATTGTTAAGGTTCGCACTTGAGCTAGCGTTTTCACTCTCTTCAGTTGAGATGAAACAAGACTTCTTCCCAGTTCTAAATGTTATACCTATTTATCTTAGGATCTCAGTTATCTTTTCTAATTTTATAATTATCTCATAAGGAAAATTCCATGTTAACCTAAATTTGCCGTGTCACATGTAAAAAATAAAGTTGAAGTTTCCAATAACTGGCGGGTATCTGGCGCAGCGCATCAGCATTGCCATACAGCGGGGCAATGCAGCCAGCGTCTCGGGGACGCTTCCGACTGGTATTGATACGGATCAGTTGAGCTACCTTTAGATTGTTTGCAACAGTCTGCAGTTAGCTTAATTGTTTCATTTGTAAATACTAGTTCTAATTTGTTTTTATTATTGAATGGTAATTTTCTTTGTCAATTGTCAAAGACCTCTAAAAAAGAGAAAAAATCAAGTTTCCAATAACATCTTAAAATATAAATTTTGAGAACTATTTCCATCTCCCTCACACAGGGAAAATACGAACAATATGCCCTGAAATAAAGAGAAATAAAGTTGAGTTTTCAACACCAAATTATTCAAGCTTTCAAATCTATCTTCTCTTCCAGTGTATACAGCAGTCCGTCCGCCAGTCCCCGCGCCAATCGGCACTACACGCCGTCTCTTTCTCGCAACAACAGCGACGCATCGCACTCTTCCTGTTACTCCTACAGCTCGGAGTTCTCACCTACACATTCCCCAGTTCAGGTAAGGTAGTTTCTTTCACTGTCATATTTTTACCTCTAACATTTTGTATACTAATACTGAACTTTCATATCGAAGAGGGTGAAACGAAAACAATATGTCGTGCCTGACTGAACAACATAATCTGTTAATCGAAATAAATTTCACTATTTTCGACTGTATCAAGTTTAAACTCAGTTTTCGCATAAAATGCCCTATAAAGTACCAAAATTTTTGTGTTATTTTATGAGCTAATGAACACGTTAAGTTTTTAAAATTACCGAGTAGTTATTTAGTCAGGGTTATGTAATATTTTTTTCAAGTTGAAATCAAGTAAAAATTTATCACAAAAAGAAATTTTAATTTCGTGATTATAATCTGAGCTACTAGTAGTAAGAATTATGGTTTTTAGTGTTTTACAGATGGACACTGATGCTAGCCATGGTACTAACAAAAAAAAACTCAAAGAAATACTTCATAGAAAAAATTATAGCTAAAACCATCTATAATTAAAAAAAAAAACGGAAAAAAAAAACAAAAAACTTCATATCTCGAATATCGAGAAACTACAAAAATCGCGGAACTTACACGGGGGTCCAATAGGTAGGTATTGGTGACCCCAGGCCGCAGACCTTCGCTGGTACAGGTTGCATGGGACACCCTGTATATACTATACCTACCTGTAAGAGCCAATTTAGATTTTCAGCTCCCTTGGCTCATAGCGATCAGATAGATAGTGCGTTCATCTCTAACTTACCAAACCAGCATCTTTGTAAAACTACTCAGCTCAGGTTGAGTTAGGTGTGTTATTGTTGTTAGCGACGACGACTTTATGCGGATTAGATAAGGCTCAAATTATGCAGGATATAACTACAGAATAGATAATAGTGTTTATACGCCATGGATTATGAAATAGTTGTTTGCGACCGACTCGCATGTACCTACTTATGTACCTATAGATTAATTTCTTGAACGAATCGGAAGGAAAGACAAGGACAGTAAAATGTTCTAGAATAAAGAAAGAGGTAGGTATAGCTTCCAGAAAAAAGTGGAAATGTAAGAAAAGGACGGCTGACAATATGTAATAGACAATATTATGTAATGTTAATAGTTTATGTGCAGATGAGGATGTTGATATATTTTCTATGTCCTTGCCAAAATTTTTGTTTTAAAGTTTTTGGATAGTACGTATAGTAATTAATAAGTAAAGTTTTTTAGTTTAAGCTGTAGTATTAAGTTATAGTTGGTGTAATTTTATTAATGTTGTGTAAGTGTATTTTGTATCTAATTTTAAATTTCCTTGTCGCTTTGGTGCTGCACTGTAATGACAATGTAAATATGTAACTGAAATAAATAAATTAAAAAAAAATGTAGGGTAAATGAGCGGGACAGAGCTAGCTCTCTAGAAGTTAGGAGAATTTCCTAGTAAGTTTTCAAAGACAGACATAAAAGCCGAGCTTATCGGCCGTTTATTCAGTCAGTTCTAAACGATCAAACAGTGAATTAAGGAAAATTACGAAAGTGAATTGTTAAGTGCAGTGCAGTGACTTTGTAGTTGTGTGTATACGGACGGTTTAACAAACCGACTGCATTGTGTTCTGAAGTGTTTCTACTGACGTCCTTCCCGGCCAGCCCTAGTTGAAGTCGTTTGACGAGCCCCTTCAATTGTTCTAACAAGTACTTATGCTTCCAGGGTCGTCACCCACACGTGGTATACAGAGAAGCCACGGCAGCATTTCCCACATCACCAGCCCACGACGAAGATGTCGAGACAGATGACCGACTTCACCACCATCAGGGCATCAGTCGACAACAGCTTATCAACAGGTGAATTTTAAATCTTTCTGTGTTGTAAACTCGAGGCTATACCAAATTGAGTGATATTCAATTTGGTATAGCAAAATCATCATCAAGTATCGAGATAAAACAAAGCATTATAAACCTATACTGAATTTTAGAATCCAAGATATTTTTTAAACAAAGACATTTATGAATGTATGCTTAACAAAAACTGATAACAAAAATAACACACATATAACCCAGTTATATAAGTTAAATAAACGTCCATAATTAATGGATAAACTGTTGTTCTACCCGGCTATTAAGATCTTTTTGTAGACAAATTCTACAATTCATTTCAACAGATAACAACAAGGAAGCCACTAAAATGAAAAACTTCAACGACGCGTTATTGCACACGCACATCAAAAAAGGTGTGAATTCCGGTTCGAAAACGTTGGAGAGACGAATGAAATGATAAAAAAGCTGTCAAAACCAAAAATATTATTAACTCTTCTGCGATTTGGTACGACGATACCAGTGTCCGTAATATATTAAATTATCATCAATATTTCGTTGGTATTCCATAAAAATAATGGAACCGTGTACCTAGAGGAATCTTACCAGTAGTGAATTAAATTGTGATCTTGATGATCAAGATAGATATACTAGTTTGGAAACATTACAAAATGTATAACAACAACCTTATTTTTCTTTCCAGCCCATGCCCGATATGCGGCGACAAAATCAGCGGTTTCCACTACGGGATCTTCTCCTGTGAATCCTGCAAGGGTTTCTTCAAGCGAACGGTGCAAAATCGGAAGAACTACATGTGTTTACGCGGGAGCAACTGTCCGGTGACTGTGGCTACTCGGAAGAAGTGTCCCGCGTGTCGGTTTGACAAGTGTCTGCAGTGTGGGATGAGGTTGGAAGGTAAATTAAACCGCAATGTTTAGGATGTAAGACTCAAAATGCAGAAGCGTCGTTCTGAATATGGCTGGCAATAATCAAAGACTGTGGTGGGTACGGTGCAGTGCATCGTAAAGGTGATGCGATCGTGCCCTGCTAGATATTGCTTTGATGGTTTTACCAATTTCAGGCGGACCATATGATTGTTGCGTCCAGTTAGCCTTAAAATTAATGTCCTATTGGATAATCCCAATAGGACATTAATTTTAAGGCTTTTGGAGTTTTAGCCACATTCCAAAAGCCCTATCTGTTGTAAATTACTATCAAAGAAATATCAAAGTAGTTCGCCTAAAGTACCAGGCGCTCATATGTTGTAAAGAGTTGAGCGGTCCACTTGTCCGCCACGCGGCCACTTCTCTGGCTCGATTGTTAACGCAAATAATTATACATTAAACATTCAACCACGAATATGCATCACGCCTTAAACACTTAAACCATTTCGGCTGTTTATAAGTTTCAAAATCGATAGCTTTGCTTTTTGCAGAGATCATAAAATTGTTTTTTGTTCCAGCAATACGAGAAGACAGAACACGAGGCGGCAGATCTACGTACCAATGTTCGTACACACTATCAGGCGCGGCGTCTACTGGATCCCTGCTGTCAGCACATGTCCCAACCACACTACGGCACGCTTCGAGTCTCAACTGTGTAAGATGATACCTTGTGTGTTTGTAATAGAGTCGATATTACAAAAGAATAAATGTTTGTACACACTATCAAGCGTGGCGTCAACCCGCTCACTGCTGTCAGCGGACGTCTCCCAACCACTCTACGGTTCTAAGAAATTGAACATTAAATGATGGAATAAGTTTGACTTTACAATAATTAGGATGTATTATTGCAGGTCAACGGTCCAGGGTCATACAATAGCAGAGGGGAATCAAGTAATAGCCGACTCACGCCTGACATTCCACCATTATTGCAAGTAAGTACAAATAAAACTTTTAAGGCCAATTAAAGTTCGACTTTTTCTGTGATGTCATGTCCTGTGAAATCACCTTTAAATTGAATATTAAGGGTTTTTCTTAGACTACATCAAAATGTGACCCATTTCCACAGGAAATTATGGATGTGGAACACCTATGGCAATACAACGAGTCAGAACTAAACCGGCTCGGCAAGTCCACCGGTGGGAGTCCCTCCGCCAATCCCCTCCTAGCAGCCAGTGGGATCACGGCACAGAACTCAAGCCCTGACTTCCTAGCGGACCTGTGCAATATAGCTGATCACAGGCTGTACAAGATTGTCAAGTGGTGCAAGAGTCTTCCCTTATTCAAGAATATCTCGGTAAGAATCCTGTCAAAAGCTTTTGGATAGCTTTATCCTCGGTAATTTCCTTCCCACAGACAAGGAGCGGGATCGACCAATCAAAAAATAATCGGTTGTTTGCGACCCAACGTGGGTCACAAACACTAGATTCCTGATTATTCTTATGTTTCTCAGAGAAACATGATAATGTAACCAACTAGTGTGATCTGTCTAACCAATCCTTGCATTTTGTCCACAGATAGACGATCAAATAAACCTGCTAATAAATAGCTGGTGCGAGCTCCTCGTGCTGTCGTGCTGCTACCGCGGCGTCAGCACGCCGGGCGAGGTGCGCGTGGGCGGCGGACGCGGCATCACGCTGCAGCACGCGGCCAAGTAAGTACATGCTCTGCAGTGATACGCGACCAAGTATACTGCTGACAAATAGCTGGTGCGAGCTCCTCGTGCTGTCGTGCTGCTACCGCGGCGTCAGCACGCCGGGCGAGGTGCGCGTGGGCGGCGGACGCGGCATCACGCTGCAGCACGCGGCCAAGTAAGTACATGCTCTGCAGTGATACGCGACCAAGTATACTGCTGACAAATAGCTGGTGCGAGCTCCTCGTGCTGTCGTGCTGCTACCGCGGCGTCAGCACGCCGGGCGAGGTGCGCGTGGGCGGCGGACGCGGCATCACGCTGCAGCACGCGGCCAAGTAAGTACATGCTCTGCAGTGATACGCGACCAAGTATACTGCTGACAAATAGCTGGTGCGATCTCCTCGTGCTGTCGTGCTCGTGTGAAGTAGCGTCGTGGGGCAAGAAGTCAGTACGCGGCTCTTGCCGACTATTGTCCATGTCAAATTAAATTATTAAATTATTATATATCTATTGCCTTCAGCGCATCAGCATTGCCATACAGCAGGGCAATGCAGCCAGCGTCTTGGGGACGCTTCCGACTGGTATTGATATGGATCAGTTGAGCTACCTGTAGATTGTTTGCAACAGTCAGCAGTTAGCTTAATTGTTTCAATTGTAAATACTAGTTCTAATTTGTTTTTATTAATGAATTGTAATTTTCTTTGTCAATAATGATTTAAAAAAAAAAAAATGGCATGTGTGATAAATAATGCTGGACGCCCCCTGCAGAACAATTCTACCACCGAACTGCGATCCCCAACTCGCATGCTCAGCGTGGGGTTTATGGGAACTACCCCCCGTGAGATAAAAGCTAATAAGGCGCTTATCAGAGGGAGGCCTGGGTCCAGCAGTGGACCAATAATGGATGGAATAATGGATGGTGGAGGTGGATAATCCACACAACATCATCTAACCCCAAGCTAAGCAGAGCTTGTGTTATGGGTACAAGATGACTGATATACATACATAATACAATACATTACATAGATTTTTTTTAATATACATAGAAAATACCCAGAACGGCCGGAACAAATATTTGTAGATCGTACAAACATTTGTCCCAGGGCGGGAATCAAACCCGCAACCTCTTGCATCGCAGGCGGACCTTCGCCCACCGCATCACATCGGTCGTCATGTCAATGAGCTTCAAACATAGCTTGAAGGCTCAGAAAGCAAAGCGGCCCAAGTGTCCTAACCAAATTCAACCAAAATCATGCGAGACCTTTTGACAGGGACTGTTGACAACCAAATATGTACCTTACGTAGTTGTAGTAAAGTGTTTTATAATCTTCGGTCAACAACTTGTTTATATTTCCCAGGCTGGGCTTGACTCCGTGCATAGAGCGTATGCTGAGTTTCACGGACCACCTGCGGCGGTTGAGAGTTGACAGATACGAGTACGTGGCATTGAAGGTCATTGTACTTCTGACCTCAGGTTAGTATCTACAGAACTAATGGAATATCTCCGTTACAAAATACGGGCCGTTTTTGTTTGAGCGCTTTACTTACTCTTGAAAACAGAAGCTCCCCCCCAATAATAATTTCACGAAATGTTTTTATTCAGTACTTGTAGCATCTGGCCGCGGCTTCGCACGCGCTTTTCCGGGATAAAAGCAGCTTATGTCCTTCTCTCCCTGCCAAATTTCTCTTAGATCCGTTCAGCCGTTTAGGCGTGAAAAGGTAACAGACACACAGACCTGGTTACTTTAGAATTTATAATATTAGTGTGGATTCTTTAACTAAATTGATTCTAAAATCGAGTGAGTCAATGTCAAAATCAAGTCTGGTAGAGGGTGTTGAGCATTCATTGAAGTCGCGCGACACTCAAAAACATAACAATACCTGCCGGTCAATACAGATGTATCAGTGTATCACTCATATCATATTATTTTCGACGCTCATTGGCTGTATTTTGATAGTGAATTATAACATAAGAAAATGAATTAATGAGTGGCGGAAATTGTCACGAATACTCTGAATCAACCAGCTGTACATTGTGTGGTACTGATAGTTCTCACGATAGTGATTTTTGCGAATTTTTGAAGCGCTTTGTGAAGGTCCCAAGACTTTCACTTAAGCGCTTTGATCGCATAGTTCCATCAGTGCTCGTAATAAAATAATCCAAAAATTTTCTTCCTTAGAGTATTTGCTATGATATTAATAACATAATTTTCTCTAGACGCACCAGATCTCCGTGAATCGGAAAAGGTTAGAGCCTCACAGGAGAAAGCGCTGGCCGCATTACAAGCATACATCGCAACGCACTCGCCGCAAACTCCGGCCAAGTTCGGAGAGTTGCTGCTGAGGATTCCTGAACTGCAGCGGACTTGCCAAGTGAGTTTCAACCTCATATTACTAGATTAAGGCTGCTAGTGAATACCAGAAGTTTAAAGCCTCACAACAGAAAGCGCTAGGTTCTCAACCAGGACTTGTCAAAATAGTTTCAACTTTATTCTAATTGGCGTAACGTTTCTAATGCTGCCTCAGAGATTACCTACAAAATTATGCACGTATTTTGAAACTTTGACTTATTCTCTTTCATAATTTCATAATTCTTTATTGCACTAATAAAACAAATACATGTAAAACTTAAAACTAGAGAGGTTATGGCAAAGGCGAGTTTAACCCTAATAAGAGTTCTCTTCCAGCAAACTTTATTGAGAGAGAGAGAGACAAGTTTGTCATTGTGGTGCCCTTTGTTACAGTTCTTCATGCAAGTCGGCAAAGAAATGCTGAATCCAGCAAATAAAAACAAAGATGGCGAGGGGCCGAGCTTCAATCTACTCATGGAGCTGTTGAGAGGTGACCATTGACCTGTCAACTAGACTGACAGGTGAAACGTCAAAGTTGATAAGTCGGAAGGATATGACAGGTTAGAGAATCATCGCTATTGCGGAAGAGTTTATACGATACACGACATCCGTGTCGTAGTCGTATCGTTTAAGATTGCAATTGACTTGCGCAATAGGCCTCGAGGATTTTGTAAGAAAAACATGACAACGCGTCAAATGACATTGCTCAAAAAGCATTTTGTATGGATTTCTTTGAATTTATAATTATAAGAAAATGCCTTGTGATCGAACTTCACAAAAAAATATGAACCTGTATCATATTGTAGTGTTTTCTATGAAGTTGGTATTTGCCACTAAAAATATAATAATTTACTTAGGTCTAGTACATATGAATAAATATTTTTGTATGTTTATTATAATCTGTATATCTCTGTCAAACTACTTATAGCTCTTATATTTATATGAAATAATTTGCTGTAAAAAATATCATTATTTGTATAATATTGGCCTTTAGCAATTTATAAGACTGCTTGCCTCTTTGATATACATGTCAGTGCCAAGATAATACAAAATGCATTTACTCAAGTAAAAACTTTATTTTACAACTTATAAGTAAAGTAGATCGCTAGATAACTTGGTTCAGAGCTTTGTTCCTTCCAATTTTAGTCACATAATTATAACTACAGTATAACCAATTTTATACACTATAACTGACATTATCAGTCTTGAATTATACATACTTTAAGACTGCATAATAAACTAGTACATATTCTGCTCGAAAACTTTTCGAAATAGTTAACAGGGTAATTTTATAAACAGTATATGTTAAAAATAAGTTTTTTTTTTATTCTTAAACAAACTGACGACACTGCCACAAGCTTTTATATGTGTATTCTAAGTGCAAATAATATCTATAACTAAATATAAGGCCAAGGGAACAATTAATGAATAGATTAACTTTATCGGAAAGTCTAAATCTAATTTAGATTATCTGCAAATAATTGTGCATACCTATATTTTTATCATTATCATTTTAGAAAAACTGTTTACTTAGTTTTGTCTTTGAATCCTGCAAGTGGTTCGGATTTTTTATTTATCTTATCAGATTAATTTATTCTATGTATGTATTTTAGATGCATATTAAAATATTTCGAGATAAAGCAATAAGCTGTCGCACACATTAAAAAGACAGATTGGCATAAAAAAACAAAATAAATGATAATATGTACCTACACACAGAGTACTTTGTTATAAAACTATACTGAATCATTGCCATTTTAATTAAGTTACTTAATTAATAATGATTAAATTTGTATAATTATGCAGGTTTTACATGTTGTATACTTGTGTATAGTGTGTCCGGGGGTTAAACTTTTCGGATTTAGCTGAAACATTTTTGATTAAATTCGGCGAAATCACCTGTTATGATTACAATGATTTGTAAATAAGTTAAAAGCCAATACAATAATATAAGTCGAAAATATCATAAACTTATATTATTTATAAAAAAAATATCGTTTAAATATATTTTTTGTACCTAGTAAGTTATGTAATGATATAAAATCGTGGTTTTACGAAATGATTTATTTCAAAAATATTATCAAAGCAACAACGATAAAACGTTTTTTTTTTACAATTGTGTAAATTTTATATTGATTTGATAAATTTTCGGTGCAATACTTAGCATGGAATTAAAATACGTATGCAATATTTTGGTTCTAAATCATTATTATTTATGAATTTATGCTTCGTATTTGACGATTAAATGCTATCTTTAGCGTAGCTGCGAAACCAGTCAAAACACTGCCTATACATAGCCAAGAGCTCAGCTTAGCGAGCTAATGCTAAATTTAATAAATATTCTCATAGTTATTAGTTATAAGTATATTTGTAAGGTAGATTAAGTTTTGTATTTGCGTATTTTTAACAAAGCCTGCATGTGTACACAGTAAAGTAGGTATATAATGCCATGGTACCAGAATATTTTTCAAAAATAACAAATTTTATACAGATATCAAAAAACATATTTCAGAAAGAAACCTAGACTGTTGACACAGATAATATCCATACTAGTATTATAAATTCGAAAGTAACTATGTCTGTTACCTTTTCACGCCTAAACGGCTGAACGGATTTTAATAAAATTTGGTACAGAGATAGATGGTATCCCGGGACGGACATAGGCTTTCTAACTCGTAGCAGAGCGTCCGAAGCTGCGGGCAGCAGCTAGTAAAACAATTTTGCACACTTTTCTATAAACAAATCCCTTTTTAGCTCCTAAACTTATTTTTATAAATTCAAACTGTTATTATTCTATAAACAATAAAAGATAAAGGGCACAAGTACTTCAGTGTTTAGAATTAAGGTGGATATTGTAATAATTAGAAGTTTATAATAGTTTAAGATAATGTTTGTAAAACAACGTGCCACTTTTTAGTTTAAACTTGAGATTTTTAACTTTCGATAAATTGCCAATTCTTGTACATTTTAAGACCTTAAACGTACTTGCTACAATTTAATTTAAATCATGTATATTTTCCTTTCAAAATATATCAACAACTACTTACTACTTGAAGAAAACTTACCTACAGATTCAACAAATGACAGTCAAAGCGATTGTGAGATTAGTAAACGCTTCTGTATTTTGATTTTGAATAATAAAACGCACCATTTATACGAATGATTTCACAAAAGTAATACAGTTTTCAATAGAGATTGTGCTAGAATCAAGGTTTTAAGTTTTTATAGTTATTTCTTATGCATAAAGTAGCATGTACAGTGAGCTTTACTCGTGGCATCTACATTAGATTAGTTGAAAAGTTGCTGAACTGATAAATTAAGGGTAGGAAATAGTTTTAAGTAAGTGCATAGTGTTGAAGTCAAAGTTGTATGCTTCTGTCACCCAAGAAGAAAAGGCAATTTAGAAAATAATTTAAAAACAAATAACGTAATTTAGCTTTCTGTGCAATGAATGCTATGTAAAGGTGGTAAGTGCGGTTGAAAAAAAAATCAAGTGTTAAAATTATCTAGGTTTTACATATAATTTAAATAGCATATAAGAAGTTTGGCGCACATTGTAAGCCATTTGCTATGAAACTTTGCTTAAAGAAACTTTGAGTCAATTGTAGTTTTGGAGTCTATCGACATAATGCTGATTTAAGTCAAAAATATCTCAAATGTCAATGGACTCCAAAACGACAATTGATTCGTAGAATATTTTAGCGTGGTAAATTTCTTATCTGCTATCTAAATTACATGTAGAACCTAGACAATAGTAAAACTCTGTTTTTTTTTTGATCGTCACTAACCACCTTTAACTCAAAATATCATAAACTTGTGGTTAAATTATCTAGATTATATAGTATTGGTAAGCCATTTAGTATTGCAATAATTTGTTCTTTGCCCAGGCAAACCTAGGGTGTCTATAGCATAATTACTTTGACTAACAACACTTATATTTCAGTAAAGTTGGAGGATGTATGAGAGAAGTTGCGCTTGGTCCGAAGAATTTTTATATTAAAAATTACTAGGATTATGGGTATGACGTCCATGTATTTTTTTTACGTATTGTTATCATATGTTCTGTAAGTATTATATTGTATTCTTTTATTTTATAGCGTACAAGATTTTTTATATAGAGAAAAATAAACTCAATTTTGATTTATAACTTTTTTATTTTATTTATCCTTGCGTTTTTAGTATTTCTTAGCTTCTTATCACACTGGCGATTTGCGAGCGTGTTCAGTGATTTGCGAGCGAGTTCAAGGCGAGGCGAGTGCGCAGCGAGCTTATCACGAGTTCACAGCGGGCACACGGCAAACACGCCGCGAAGATGCCGCGGGCGTGCAGCGACCTCGCTGCGCTTAGCGCGCCGTCGACACCATTTTGTACATTCGCGTTCACTACCTGCTCCGCCCTACTTCAGTCGCAGGTAGGAACGAATTTTTGTAGGATTATTTTTAACTCGTTTGCAGGAAAGCACATAGTAGTCGCTTTCTCCTAGTCGATTATGTAATAATGGATCCTCCCATATTCGTCGTTGTATTTGTTTTCGTTTTCCTTTCCTGCGTCTTCGAAGTAATAAAGCTAACAGCGGTGTTTTCTCGTCAAAATACTGTTTGTTACTTTTGTTGTTGCTAGTGTTCAAAACGTGAATCGCACGCCACTCTACGCGCTCGTGGCGCCTTCTCGGCAAGTTCAACGCGCGCTCATTGCGAACTCGCGGCTAGCTCCTTGCGCACTTGCATCGAGCTTGCGGCGTGCCACTCGCCTCGCTTTGAACTCGCGCGCATATCGCCAGTGCTCTTAGTCACAGTCACTTGTCTGAGAAATGATTTTACAAAATCGTATTTTGTTTCTTTTCGTAGATGTAAGACAGAAACAAACAAAACACCTGCATAAGTGTCACAGAGTAAGTACAACAACACAAGTATATATTACCTATTGTTTTTCTATAAATGACGTAACGCAGACTAGTGATCTATTCTATTTGACTTATTTAGTGTATCCGTCATCTAGTACCAATAACACAAGCTCTGTTTATCTTGAGGGTAGATGATGCTGTGTGGATTGTCCAGCATTATTTATTATTATTCATTCATGATTTATTTTAAATCTCGTTATAAATAAAATATTATAAAACTATTCTACAGTAAAAAATATATCAAAACGGTGAATCTCCGGCCGCGAAGCTAGCCTCAAGCGCCCTGTGACTAGGGCTTCAGAGAAAGGAACTGACGATGCGCGCCGAGGCCAGGATTACCGCCTTTTGGATCTGACCCTTGATCCAACTTCCTAGCTTGAAACTCTTGAGATGTTGATCGAGGCTCTTCGCTACTACGCCTTGACCGAAACGACTATCGGGACGACGATCGCTAAATCAACATCCCATATGCTGACAACCTCGCTAGCCAAGATATCAAGATATCTGCTAAGTTATATATATTATATATAGCTATATATATTATATAAATATAGTTATATATATTATATATAGCTATCTTTCTCAGCTTTAACGAGGTTAACATCATGTGGTATGGTGACATCAGCGACCACCGCCCTCCGTTCTAACCGATCTATCAGTGCAATATCAGGCTTATTCGCAAGAATAGTCCTGTCTGTAATGATAGATCGGTCCCAATAGAGCGTGGCACGGCCATTTTACTATTATTATTTTTAGGAACATAGCCTTAGTTGTTGTTTTTGTATGTTTCCATTCTGTTTGATAATAAAAGAAGAACTTCTTGAACTCTAACTTAAAGAAGGCGATGATTTTAAATTATCTAAATCGTTTTAGAATAGGGAGGACGCCCTTATTATATTACACACCACACACACACACACACTTTATGAGCACACTTCTGAACGTGCCTTTCCCAGACGATGTTTTATTACTTTAATCTTTGATTTTAATTACTGTTACTGACTTTTTGAAGTTGTTTTTATTATTTTATTACGAAATAAGTTTAAATTCGTTATTTCTCAAACAATTTATAATTTTATTTCTACCATTTATGACTGCATGCTATTTAGAATTAAATTATAAAATCCCTGCCCGCTCGAAAGAGTAGATTGTGTAGACCAAAAACTATACATATTTAAGACCAAGTTACTTACTACATTCACAATGAATAAATGGTTTCAATGGTTTAAAAAAAGAAGAGTTTTTTCCATACTCACCACGCTTGTCAAGCGGATTGATGATCGCATTAGAGGTGTTAAAAATACACAGAATGATACACAGCTGCTTCCCTTCTGCTGGTAGGTTCCCTTTCTCGGCTCCTACGGCATCCACGGGCTGGGGTCGAGTCTTACGCCGCAACCACCACTGCTACGGCCACTTATGATGATGATGATGTGACAATATCAACTTAAGCGCATACTTACCTGAACTCAATTAAATACTCATTTATCATACTGATAATGAAATAATTCTGCACCCGCCACCTCGCTGTAATCTAGCCTGATTACTACTTTATCAAAGATCTTACTTTTTAAAATAAAAGGACAAGTGTTCGACATTTGAAATGATTGTCAAAATGCTGAGGACAGTAGTAACTCTTTGTCTCTTGGGGCTGGTGGCCTGTGGACCTCCTGTGTCCCGGTCTAGGGAGGAGATTGAGAAGTTCCGGGACTTTTTGGAGGGCACTACGTCTGGTGAGTGCCTTATTTATATACTCTCTACTTACTAGCATCTGGCTGAGAATGTGTTAACATTGGCCTTTATGTTACCTCACAAAAGACCAAAAACGGAATTGAGGAGTCTCATTGAAGCACCAACCCCGTCCACACCTACAGAAAAGCTGAAGCGAAGCTGTCTGTCACTAAAAGTCCTGCTTCGGTACTTCATGGGGTTGGGCTGGTTAGAGTCTGGTTAAGTAGGGCGACAATGTACAATACACTCCCTTGCAAGATTTCAGTGTAGATCCCCGGGAGCTGGGGAACGGGCCTGTTCCCCAAGTTAAAATTATCAGCGGCAACCACAACTGGGCTTCTAACCACTGGCTTTTATTAATGGGTTTAACAAACCTGGAAGCCAATTCTCGCCAATTTATCACTCGATAATTATCAAAAGAACTGTCAAATTTGACAGTTTTTATATGAAAGATCTGTCAAATTTGACAGTTCTTTTGATATTTATCGAGTGATAAATTGGCGAGAATTTGCCCCCTGTGCTTAATCTTATCACTGGTTTACCTCGTAAATTGTTTGCACCTAATCCATCGATTTTGATTTTGTATGACGTCTGCATAATGTAATAAATGTTAAAGTTGTAGATCATTTTTATAGGTCTACTACCCACCTATCTACCTTAGCATTTCCTTTTTTTTTTTCTTTTTATTTAGATTTTACAACCGTTTAACAATGTTAATGTCGGTTGACTATATGAAGTTACTTTCGCATTTCTTACATGTTACTTTTCTTCTACCAAATTTTGTTAGCTTCTGCCTTCCGATGGCTTTGCTAACGTCGTACAGATAATGAGAAGTCAAAGTTCCGAACAAACTATAAGTTTAGATACATATCACCCTGAAGAAAGCCCTCGTAAAGGGATGGAACGTTATTGTTCCTTCCAACACAACACAAGTTCACAAGGTCACAAGTTCGTGGTAAACCCGCTCTCATTCATAATGAATCTGACTATCCTCAGAAAATGGCCGCCGCATCTCCCTCCCAACAGACAACCCGAAGGCTAACATCTGGGAGAACTCCGGCAAGTACCAGGGAGACATCCTGCTGGACGAGGACCAGATCCAGACCATGGTGGAACAGTTCTCTTCAGGACGGAACGCGTACATCTTTCCTAACACCAGGTGGCCGCAGAACACGGTGGTGTATGAGTTTGCTGCTGGACATTTTGGTAAGAAGAACAAGCTGTGAAGCTTTTATTAAAAAATAAAGCTCTCTAAACTTTAGCATCTGGGAGTTCCAGCCCGTGGCCGTGGTAGAGCCCCCTCAGAGTACTATTTAGAATGAGCGTGTATCTACCCATCCAAATATTTTCCGAGATCCGAACCGAACGCTCCAAGGTAGGCGTAAGCGCGTTCGACTCAGAAAGTTACTCAAACGCAAATTTAAGCTGGTCTAAAATCGCCATTTTTTGACAGATTTCATTTAAAATTTGTTGCTGGACCTTGAGACCAGAGGGCGTCAGGGGGTGTCCATTTGACGTTAGTAACGAGACGTGATCGTGACATCTCCATTTTCCATACAATTTGTTACAGCGCCTCAACCGTGCGGACAGGGAACTACGCAAATCCTATACAAAAAGGAGACGTCACGATCACGTCTCGTTACTCACGTCAAATAGACTCACCCCTCAGAATAGTTAGGTAATTAAATGTGAAAAATAACGTGACTTGCGTTTGACTTTGGTATTCGGGGGTAAGAGAAGATGGCGAAACTTTAATAATTATGGGATTTTAAAACATGATCTATCTTTTAAATTATGTTAGTGGCTTAGGTACCTTTAAACCACGGTCATCATGATTTCAGACGCCGCCCAAAGGAACCACATTCTGTACTCGATGAGCGTCATCGAGCGATTCACCTGCATCCGTTTCCGAGAGAGGCGCGCAGGAGAGTTCAACTACGCTCTTATCACTGTAAGTTCATTGTTCTCGTTAGATCCATTGACTAGATCCATGATGGATCTTTTGAGATTTTTATATCTCATTAGACTCATTTCTATAATTATATTAATTCATAGAATGGATCAGAGGTATATTACTTCACGACGAAATAGTTTAAAATCCTTTCTGGCTACAGAAAGATACTTTTAACGCTTACACAAAAACAGGAAATTATAGAAATCATAGAAATAAAAATAAAAAAAGTGCGATCTCGAAATTATAAAGGCTACTTGCAACCTTTCCATCTGAATGAGTACAGTCAGCTCTTAAGAATAAAATCATCCATAATACATCTTCAGCCTAAAGTTGCTAGTCTGGCAGAGATCGAAACAGATACAGAGTGAGACAGAGGATTTCTATGTACCTAAGTACATAAACCTCTTCTGCCGTTGATAGCACTTGTAATCGTAATTCAATGAGTAAAACGGCCTTGTCCTCTGAAGTATAAGAAGCAGAACAGTAGCATATATCTCATCTCAAAGCACAAAGCACTTTTCTTCATCTTTCTCACTCTCTTTCTCTCTGTTCTACTGACACTCTTACGCTCCTAACACCCGCCCACTCTACTTCATTCTACTACAACTCGTTTACCACCCGGGCTGTCCAGCTATGGAACGCATTGCCGGTCTCGGTAAGGCGTGCTAAGTCACTGACTATATTCAAAAATAAACGTAAAGGAAGACCATTTGTCCTGTTGTCATTGAATTGCCTTGTTTTCCTCTACATATAATAGATAAATAATAGTTATGTATGTATTTGCATAATAAAATAGTATGTAAGATTTATATTAAGGTAGTTTGATATGTATAGTATATATTTGTTAATATTCTAAGTAGTAAATACTTATATTATTATTATGCACACAGATAATACCACATGTACAATCCAACGATCCTATCCATTCAAGTTGTTTGGGAGAGATCGCTCTTGAGCGATAAGACCGCCAATTGTCGCTTATTCCATAATTATTCTTTTGTAAATTATTTCTAAGTTAAGTGTGCAATAAAGTATTATCTATCTTTCTATCTTTAAATCTACGGCTAAGTGATCTTTTACAAACCAGATTTTTCTGTTTATCCATTAATAATAATATGAACTAACAAATATTTTTTTGCTATGCAATGTAGATTATAATTTTTTTTTTGGTGTTTATATTTTAGCTGGTATTGTAATTTGTTTTGTTTGTTAAATACACAACAGTAGGTAATCAATTAATCATCAAATGACAGTGGTTATGAATGATGCTTTATGTACATATGTATGTTGTATGTATGTATGTTGTATGCATGAACATACATTATGTGATGTGTGTAGGTACATATGTGAAATTGTAATGTTATAATGATTAAGTTTGAACGCGCTAGCTCTAACAAAGAAACATCGAAATAAAAAGTTTATTTTTTAAACCACAAAAAAGGACATAGTTCTGGCAGCTTTGTCTTCTGTTTTAGTTATAAAAACTGTATTTATTACACAAGGCAATAATAATAGCCATTATATGTGAACTTTAATTTTACTTTACTTTTTCTATAAAAGAAACTTAAACGTATTTTATAACTTTATGTGAGAAATTATTTATTTATAAAGTTATAAAACTTATTTTATAACAAAGAAAATTACAATCAAATAATAGAAACAAATTAGAACTAGTATTTACAATTGAAACAATTGAGCTAACTGCAAACAATCTACAGGTAGCTCAACTGATTCATAACCCAGTCGGAAGTGTCCCCAAGACGTTGCATTGCCCAGCTGTATGGCGATGCTGATGCGCTGCGCCAGATACTCACCTGCTCTCGCGTCACACATCGCTTCGCCAACGAGGCGCTCAGATATTTTTTTTAAAAACCCGGAGAGTCTCGGTACCCCTCGGACCTCGACTCCAAGGGGAGCAAATGTGTAAGCTCTATCGAGACCTACATATTTGCGCCTCTTGAGATCCTCGGCCAAATCTGCCGCCGCACCAGCCCTCACAGATGTCTTCGGAAGATGAGTTATAAGTTCTTCAAACCGAAGTATATTTATCTTTATTTCTTACCAGGGTTACTCCGACGGCTGCTACGCCAGCGTCGGTTACTGGGCATCCCGTGGAGTCCACACCATGAATGTAGCCCGCGACCGCCCCGGATTCGGCTGCCTCGACACCATTGTGGTCATCCATGAGTGGTTCCACGTGATTGGATTCTTCCACATGCAGTCTACTTACAACAGGGACACGTATGTGAGGATCAACTGGGCTAATATCTGGCCAGGTAAGTGTTTGACCTTTGGAGCAGGTTCACATTAGGTTGGACCGACAGTTTACCGGAACGAAGCTATATATAAAACTAGCTGCAGCCCGCGGCTTCGCACGCTTTTTTCCGGAATAAAAGTAGCCTATGTCCGTCCCCGAGATACCATCTACCTCGTTGCCAAATTTCACCGAGATCCGTTCAGCCGTTCTTGAGTTATAAATAGTGTAACTAACACGACTTTCTTTTATATATATAGACTAGCTGCAGCCCGCGGCTTCGCACGCTTTTTTCCGGAATAAAAGGTAGCCTATGTCCGCGAAGCGTCCCCAAGACGCTGGCTGCATTGCCCCGCTGAATGGCAATGCTGATGCGCTGCGTCAGATACCCACCAGCTCTCGGGTCACAGGTCGCTTCGACCAGACGCTCAGATAACTTTTTAAAAACCCGGAGACCCTCGGTACCCCACGGACCTAGGGTCTCGACCCCAAAAGGGAGCAAATGTGTCAAGACCTGCATATTTGCGCTCCTTGAGATCCTTGGCCAAATCTACCGCCGCACCAGCCCTCACGGATGCCCTCGAAAGATGGGAAGGCGCAAGTGTGTCGGCGCATGTAGCGTCCCACACAATGGGCCTCGCCAACATAAAACATAATATTTATCATTAGGCATGGAACACAACTTCGACCGTCTCGACAACAGCCTCGTGAGCAACATGGGTCTGCCTTACGAGGTCAACAGCTGCATGCATTACGGACCTTATGGCTTCTCTATCAACGGCAGAAGCACAATGGACTACCTCTGGGTAAGTTCTAGGTGAAGTTAAGCGGTAACGGGGTGATGGTAGAGACACGGGTCTAGAATGAGATGATGATGTCCTCTTAGCCGAATTTCGGCTTCGGCAGCCAGTCTCAACTGAGACTAGCCGCTATGTCCGTGTTTCCCATTTCTATGGAAATGATTAATAGTAGATTATGCACCGAGGCATCAAAGCAGTGTCTTAATTGATTTAATAACGCACAACACGAAGTCAGCTTTGAGCACGAAAATCTTCTACGTTTCACACTTTCTGCAAGTAAATACTTAAAGTTTGGTGTTTGGTTTTACGTGTTTTGCGGCATTCGTTTTTTATTCCGCCTTCTGAACAGCGCGGTTAGTTCGAATTTCGAAAAAGATCTCATTGTACGAATCTCCTTGGTAAAAAATATATATTTTGATGTTCCAAATTCAATCTCATTAGGTAGAGTGATAGAGTAGGTAGGTGGTAGGAATAGGAAATGAGATTGAATTAAGAACCTCAAAATATGTATGGAAATGTTGACCAAGGAGACTCGCACTAAGAGATTTAATTCGATTTGTTAGAATTTGGTAAAACCTTAACATTTTTCAGCTAGCGTGGCTATAATCACTTGCTTTCGGTTGGGGTTCCATGACGTAAAAGGCAGGTACGTTTTATGAGCATAGAGTGTGAATAGGTTATTTCTATCCCATGGGCACTGATATATGGGATAAAAAGGAACCTGATCTGTTCCATGTTAAGACTATGTTTTTATCTCGATCTGTTCACCTGTCCTATCCATCCACCCAAATTATTATTATTTATTACTATTTATTTTATTTTTATTTATTTCATCTGTTTCTCAGTTATTCAGTTTCTAGTGTGATGTGATAGTGTATTTTGCCTTTTATTAAAACCTCTTTTTTCCTCCAGGGATCTAACTCTTTAATGGGCACGATGGACATGGTGACCGCCAATGACTTCTTACGCGTAAACCGTCACGCGGGCTGCGCTTGGAGGGCGGAGGATCAGTCCAAGGACTTCTTCTACGACGCCGTTACTATGAAGGAAACTGTTGTTGATAGCAAGTCTGTTGATACTGTTGCTGATGATGAGGCACCGCTTGTTTAAAGTGTTTCCAAGATTTTTTATAAATACATGCAAGACATCATAAGTCTGAATTGTGATTGAAAATAAATGAATTTTGGTCTATATTCTGGTTTTATTAATTTATTTCACATTTTGAGGGAACAGAAAGACCTAAACTGAAAATAATTCCCTTGACGGACGGTTGTAGACGGTTGTACGTCTTCCGAAAATCATTACCGCAGTCCGATCAGCGCACGCATATAACCCGCTGAAGAACTGGCTTATCGAGCGGGGTTGACGATTTCTTTAGTAAATATGATTGTACAATGTAATATATACATTTCAAAATAGTTTTAAATTTTTTATAGGTTTCATAATTTTTAATATATTAGGTCCTTACATATGAAATTGGCGTTTTTCGTACTGGCCACTTTAATCACAAATTTCTCCTCTTTGGTAAGGAATTCCAAATTCAAATTTGTACAGCTATAGACTCATGTATTTGTGCTTCGATGATCGTCATTCATTTGTTTTTTTTCTGTTTGCGTCACTCATTTTACAAAATGGAAAACTTAAAATATCGCATTATTTACGAGTACGAGTTCCGCCGTGGCACTAGTGCTGCGGAAACAACTCGAAGGGTGAATGATGTGTATGGCGGTCGTGTTGCAAAAGAAAACACAGTTCGTTTTTGGTTCCAACGTTTTCGTTCTGAAAATTTTGACCTGCAGAACAAGCCCCGTGGACGGCCTGAGACTCAAGTTGATAATGAAGAGTTGAAGGCTATTGTGGAAGCGGATCCATCGCAAACCACGTCCGAGTTAGCTGCAGGCTGCGATGTTAGTGATAAAACTGTTTTAATTCACTTGAAGCAAATTGGGAAGATTAAAAAGCTTGAAAGGTGGGTACCTCACGAATTGACTGAAGCAAACCGGCAAACGCGCGTCGACTGCTGCGTTACATTACTAAACCGGCACAATAATGAAGGTAGTTTAAACCGAATCATTACCTGTGATGAAAAATGGGTTCTTTACGATAATCGGAAGCGCTCAGCGCAATGGTTGGATCCTGGCCAGCCAGCCAAATCCTGCCCCAAGCGAAAATTAACCCCAAAAAAGTTACTTGTAAGCGTTTGGTGGACTAGTGCCGGTATTGTTCATTACAGTTTTCTCAAATCTGGCCAGACTATTACGGCTGATGTCTATTGTCAGCAATTGCAAACCATGATGGAAAAGCTAGCGGCTAAACAACCTAGGCTGGTCAATCGCTCCACGCCACTGCTGCTTCACGACAACGCTAGACCACACACTGCGCAACAGACGGCTACTAAATTAGAAGAGCTTCAATTGGAAAGTCTAAGACATCCTCCGTACTCCCCGGACCTTGCTCCAACAGATTACCATTTTTTTCGAAATTTGGATAACTTCTTGCAAGGGAAAAAATTCAACTCCGATGGGGCAGTCCAAATCGCCTTCAAAGATTTTATTGATTCCCGTCCGACTGGTTTTTTTAGTAAAGGGATCAATGAACTACCTATAAGATGGCAAAAGTGCATAGAAAATAATGGTTCATACTTTGATTAATTAAATATATTATATTAAAAAATATTCGACTTTTTGTTCCTCCCATACAAAACGCCAATTTCATATGTAAGGACCTAATATTTTGAAAGTCGACTAATTTGCGATCCATCTGAAATGTATACAGCGTTTGTAGGGATCTATATTTTACAGAAAAATATAGAGAAGTCTATAAGTAGAAAATTTTTTGAATAATTTTCTAAATGGGGCTAATAATTTTCAACTACCTCACCGCTACCTCACCGAGTGGGGTATCAAATGAAAAGTATCGGTTTGTAGGTACATTTAAAAACAGTTTTTGAAATTTCTGTAAGTTTGAAAAAGTCAAAACAATTTACCATTACCCCCTAATCTCCGAGGTTAGCAGAGCTATCCATCTTGAATGCAGGTAGGTACCCACTATTTTTATGTTTTCACTAAATAGCGCAGTCTCTAACCGGTACACATTTGTATAAATTTGTATAATTGACAAACCAAATGTACGAAACCCTCGGAGTGCGAATTACACTCGCACTTGACGGATCTTGTTTTAAGATTTATACGAAGTGGTTGTTATTACATGAAAGCCGTCAAGGACGCATGACAATTTAAAAAATGCAATGAAATTTTCGACAAACTATTCTTGTAATTCTTGTAATTCTTTATTGTACACAATAATACATAAGCATGATTTAATTTAATAGGATATGTACATAGGCGAGCTTAACCCTTAAAAGAGTTTTCTTCCAGCAAACCTTAGAGTTATAGGAGAGGCGATGGAACAGGTAGAGGAAGTGTACAAAAACAATTAATTGAACAAGATAAACTGACAATTAAAGAAATAGTAGGTAGCTAAGTAGGTAACTATGATTGATATTGATATTTTTTTTTAAAACTCGTTGACCCTTGCCGCAGATTAGTAAATTGGTATGGTAGGTAGGTAGAGTAAATACAAACCCAATAACAAAGCACAGTCCAATATTTTAATTGGAATATGGTAATAATTATTAAAGATAAGTACTTATCAAGAGCAGATAATACTCGACTTACCTCTAATCATAATCCTATTGAAGTAATCGTTTTATACCTACGAAGAATTTTTAAATTAACAATAATGTTCAGTAATTTTATTACTATTCATATCATTTATTTAAAATCTCGTTATGAAATAGATTTATTACTATAGAAAATCTTATAAAACTATTTTATAGTAAAAAATATATCAAAACGGTGCGGTGAATTACCGGCCGCGAAGCTAGCCTCAAGCGGCCGGTAACTTGGGTTGCAGAGAGAGGAACTTCCTGACGATGCGCGTCGGGTTCAAGAGTACCGCCTTTTAGATCTGATCTTTATTATTTTATTTTGTTTTGTTATGTTATGTTATGTAAAACAAATTGTGATGTCTAATTTAACAAAATTATAATTAAACGTTTATCTGTTTATCCAAGTATGAATTAGGTTTTTCCCACGGTTTTGATTGCATACCAAATGTTATATTATAGTCTAATTTGGTTTCATTAGATAGGTAACCTAAAGAAGAAGAATAAAGAATAAAGAATGTATTTATAGCCACACACATGTTAAATAAAAATAAGGGAAATACAAAAAAAATACACTTACAAAATAAACAATAACATAAGCCTTTGGATTTAAATTTAGAACATAGGTAATACAACAGCAAACATGATGTTCCTTTTTTAACCCTTAGGTCTCTACTACATAGAGCCCTAAGAGTTCAAAAAGAAAAAATTGGTCTTTCCTTATGGGCATGTGTGTAACCTACCATTTACATTCTAATAGATTTGAAGGTATTGTCCAGTCAAACTATAAAGTGATTTTTTTATTTTATGCGTTCATCTTACTTAATACATAAAGTATGAGACTGCCATGACTTGCCTCTGGCAAATCCGTAGTTAAAAGCGAGCCCGTTGAACTGTTATTTGTTTTTTGACGGTCAAGGCGGCGCCATTTGTTAGGTGTGGACGCCATTGTGGATTTTATGGACCGGTATGGTGAGCAAATTCCTTTATTAGTATAAATGACTTTCAAAACCTAGTTACGTAGTTTAAGTTCTTAACTGATAATATTAATAAGATAATAGAAAAAAAAACCCGATATGCTGTACATAAGCTACGGCTCCTTAGGTCCAGTGATAGTATTCGTCATGTTGCGCGCGGCTTTGTTTCTTTGTTTGGGCGTTGGGCTGGTGGTAGCCACCCCTGCTATTGTGAGGAGCTTGGAGGAGATCCAGGCTTTTAGGAGCTTTTTGGAGAACACCAAGAATAGTAAGTGCACATAGCATAGCAATCGTTATCGTATATGTTTCGAAGATTCTATGTGTCATGCTAAGACTGTGTCCTAACAACTAACCTAACTGTTATAGCACTAGCTATTGCCCGCAGCTTCACACGCTGTTTTCCGGGATAAAAATTAGCTTTTGTCGATCCCCAGGATACTGTCTACCTTACTGCCAAATTTAATTAAGATCTGTTCAGCCGTTTAGGCGTGAAAAGGTAATTACTTTCGTTTTTATTAGAGTTCTGTACCTGAAGAGTGAAAACGGAACCCTATTACTAAACCTACGCTGTCCGTCCGTCCGTCTGTCACAAGGCTCTATATCATGAACCGTAAGAGGTAGACAGTTGAAATTATGAGAGAATGCGTATTTCACTTGCCGCTGTAACAGAAACACAACTTGAACCACAATAACAGTGCTGTAATATCAACAAATACTAACAATATAATAAAGTTGAAAATTAGATAAGAACAAGTGAAAATTTGATGTTCTTTGAAACACATCATAACAACTGAACTCCCATCAAAATTATACAAAACTAATTCTCTGTAGACATGCTACGTTATGCTACGCCGTAGACTCTACGTACGTAGAGGCCTAATGTAGTATTATTTATTACACCTGTTTCGTAGACCGCTACGAGAGGCTACGCCGTAGCCACGTAGAAGCCAACAATTTTACCACCTTTTGTACAGAATGGACTCATCTTCTTCCAAAGCCATATATTCTTTCGCCAATAACGCCGCCAGCTCCAAATACTCAAACGCAAGTAGGATTTAGGGAGGACAAGTGAGCACAATTTTTTGGATTATAAGTCGCATAAAATGCTTTTCAACAGAAATTCACACATCATCGTATTCTAAAGCGACTTATTTTACACGGCTCACAACTTAAAAAGCTAGAGTAGTTTGGCCTGTACAATTCTCAAGAAAAAGTGGCCGAGACTTGTTCAAGGTCTGGAGTCACGTTTTGTGGGAGTTTTCCATCAATAAAGCAGTTTCCAAATAAAGTTGTCAATTGAAACCTGCTCAAATCTGCTGCGCTTGAGTTTAATTTAAAGTACAATAGGTACATGCAAACAATTTTTCAAGGGCATTATATGTGTATCATCACTTCTCTCTTGCAGCCAATGATGCCACCTTCCAAGCCCGCACACAATCCCTACCCCAGGTCAACGCCGAAGAACTGAGCGGGAAGTACCAGGGAGATTTAGTCCTTGACGACTTTATCATCGAAAGCATGCTGATGGATTTTGCGCAGGGAAGGAACGCGTACACCTGGCCTAACACTAAGTGGCCCAATAATACTGTGGTCTGGGAGTTCGGAGAGGGAGAGTTTGGTAAGAAAAATATTTAGTTTAGGCATAGTTCTCCCACCTGAACTAGACTTCTTCTACGAAAGAACAACTGGCGACTTCAAAAACAAAAAGCAAAAAACACACTCGAAGACGTACACGCCTACCGTGTACGTCTTCGAATGTGTTTATTTTATGTCAGCAGCTTGCATTTGTTTTTCCCTATCGGTGCTCGCCTTTAACACTTAACCTGAGGATCGGAAAAAAGAAATCATACGTGACATAATTAGCTGCCCCAGCCTAGGAGGTGACTAGACTAATCCGTTTCGTGATTTTCAGAAGTTATTTGAGAAGGCTAGCGTAGATTAGGCAGTTGTCCCACCGCCGGCGTGGAAGCGACTATCGGTTGTTTTCTCGCTCAAGAAACGTACTCGTACAATAGAAGTTCTAATTACAGCTATATATACATACACCCTGTTGGGTACAGCAATTTATTATTTTGTCACAGATTACGATTATTAGTAATTTTTCCTTTTGTCATTCACTTTTCATTTTTAATTTAGTTAGTTTGAACTGTAAATACTAGTTCTAATTTGTTTCTATTACTTAACTGTAATATTCTTTATGTAGGTAATAAAAGTACCTAATTTATTTTTACTTTGTTGTCATAACAGTATGATAATATATTTAAACAATCCAGAGATAATCAGAACAACAATGTCAGTTTATAAATTCATGTATATTATAAAATTTTTTGCTGTGTAGCCACAGAGTCGTGCTCTTTGCTAAATTTTGTCAACGGAAGACTTCTTATAGTTTTAGGTAGTGCAATATAAATTTTTCCACACAAGGCAAAACAGTTTTTATGGTATAAACAGGCCCTGGGATACCTACTCAACACTCTTATCAGGATCCCGTGTATTTCGAGGATACAGTTCACTCGCCTTCACAAACAATTCATTATGTTTCCTTACAAACAAGGCTGCCTCAAGGATGTAGAGACAAGGTAGCGTGAGCAATTTGAGTTCACTGAATAATGTCTTACAGGATTCCCACGGTGGTGTACCAACAATAGCTCTTACACATTTTTTCTATGCTATGAAGGCTTTATTTACATAGGAGCCATTTCCCCATATTATTAGTCCTTAGCACAATACAGATACAACATAGCCATGGTATGCCTGTAAAACTATCCTTTGATCAGACATTTTTCTTAATCTATGTAGAGCAAAGCCAAATTTATTCAGCTTGGCACAAACTTTATCAATATGGGCTTTCCAGTTGCAGTGTTCATCTAGAATGGAGTCTAAGAATGTGGTCTGGTTTACTTCGGATATGTTATTGCCTCCATTTGATATACACAATTTTTGTTTTTTATTTGCCCCCGTGCCAAATTGTATTAAGTTTGTTGTAGTCAAATCTACGTTAAGATTATTACAGCTAAGCCATTTCATAACACGTGCTATTTCACTTTCTATGTCAAGAGTATAATCGTTTATGTCGGTATTTCGTGAAGTCGTAACAAGCAAAGAGATGTCATCAGCAAACAAGAAACAGGGACTTTTAGCTATGTGAGGGAGGTAATTCATATATACCTAATAAAAACAGTAGGGATCCGAGGACACTACCCTGTGGAACTCCTGAACGGTAGCTCATTTAGGTTAGTTATTTCAACACATTGAAGCCGATTTTTTAGATAGCTTACGATCCAATTTAAAGCAGGACCCCTGACTCCGTATTTTCTAGCTTGTCCACCAAGATTTCATGAGAAACAAACATATCAAACTTTGACATATCAAAGAAAATCGCAGTAGTTAACTTGTTGTCATCCACATTGTCTATTATATTTCTCACAAGGTTGAAGCATGCCAACGTGGTTGACTTTCCTTTCTGAAAACCGTATTGTTCTTGTTTCAACAGATTATTTTTTTCCATATATGTACACAGTTTAATAAACGCCTTATTTTGACCAATAATTGGTATGAGTGTAATGGGTCTATAATTATCTAGCAGTGATTTGTTCCCTTTTTTGTAAAGAGGCATTACAATTGATTTCTTTAAAATGGCTGGGAAGGACCCTTCTTCGAAAGATATATAAACTTATAGGTTAAATGCCATAAAAGGTAGAAAAATGTTAATCAGGGCACTACTTCGTTTAGTAAATTCATAAATCAATCGAAAACTAATCATTCAACCAACTTATTAAATAATAATACATAGTGTCAATAAAGTCTGATAGTGAATTAAAAGATAAAAATTATCCACCTAATCACCTCCCTCCACATAAACATACCTAATTTGATTGTAATAAAAATCAAATCTTTGGCTAATCAAATCAATAAGAAAGTAGTAGGTGCCTCCTTATACGTAAAAGCGATACATAAATCAAGCAAATTTAAATAAACAGCCAACGAAAAATAAAAAAAAAGAACAAGGGCGATCTTCCGAAAGCGTTATTGGTGTATAGATAATGTACTATAAAGATAGTTGAGTTTTCTTGTTAACGATCCTGATTTGACTTAAACTCCGCGCTCATTAATCCAATACCTCTACCACACAGCACAAGAACGCGCATATGAATATGGACTTAAACTCGTTACCTTTAGATACATTTTACAGTAACAAAATGGCTTCCCACAAGCTTCAAACGAATGGTCCGCGAGCTGTGTGTCATCTGATGCCGTCAATATAAAACGCATCTAAGTGTTACGACTTAACGCCCATATTTGAATGCACACGATCATCATCATTATCAACGCCCTTGTCGATCCACTGTTGGGCATAGGCAGGCCTAGGCCTCTCAATGTTTTACCTGTGTACCTACACCAAAGTATATAGTCATCGCACAAGTGCTAGTTACCTCCTGCTGGGTTAGCACGGAGTTTCTTGACTAGGGTTGAATAGGTTAAAAATTAATCTAGGTACCCTTTAAGATAAACACACATTCCGTGCCACCACCACCACCACTCATTCCGTGTGGCCACCTCTTTGCGGTTAGGTTCTCCTTAGCTAGTTGCACACCGTTGACAGTGTGGTGAAACCGTTGATAAGTTTGGTCACCATGCACTGGCATGTGTCTCTAGTGCAGGACGTCTGTCCCGTCGTAGTTCAATTAATTACATCATTCGTCGGACTTTTACCAGCGTCAGTGTGGCAGCTACCATCGAACCCCGTGGCCTTACGCGTGATAATGGTAATAGACCTGATGGTATGACACTGATTCCCTGGAAGGTGGGTCGGCCTTTAGTTTGAGATGCCACGTATGTAGATACCCTAGCGCCTTCACGTCTTGCAGGGACCTCGGTTGTTGGTAAGTTGCACATCAGCGGACTCCCTCAAACGGCGAAAATACGCTAATCTTGACCGAGGTTACATATTTGAGCCGTTTGGGGCTGATACCCTTGGTCCTTGGGGTCCTGGAGCACACGCAATTTATAAATCATACCAAAACTTCTCATAGAGTCCACAGGTGATTGAAATGCTGGCTTCTATTTTGATCAATGAATTAGCATTCATCAAGGCAATGCCAGTGTTCTGGGTACTCTGCCTTCTGGTGACGGCTTAGATTTTTAGGAAATTGATATAAGTAAGTGCAAATACTAGTTCTAATTTGTTAATTTTTGTGTCTTTATCAATACCATGTAAAAAAATACATTACCCTAATGTTTATTCCCTTTTATAAATAAAGAAGATAGATTATAAGAAAAAGACATAATAATTACATTTAGGTGCAGAGAGTAGAAAGTTTTTCCGCTCGGGAACATTGCGTTCGGAAGAAAAGAGAGATAGAAATGTTTTCTATTCTACCTGAAAGATCAGTCCACCGATGCGAGCATGCCGATCAATTTACTCTATTTTTGAGATTTGAAAATAGAAAATACTTCTTCCGAAAACGTCTACACCTCCCGAGGCCTAGTGTCGGTGCGAGCGGCGAGAGGGATAAGTGTCAATAAATACTGGCAGGTTTTGCAAGGACCGCAAAAAAAAAAATATTAATGACGATACCAGTAATTAATGTTAAAATAAAATCTGTTCTACCACGATCCTGGGCCACAAAAATCCATGGTCTGGTTTAAAAGTGAATTCGCTAAGCTTTTTAATACTGTCCAGGACCTCTGCAGTCTGCCGCCATTGAGGAAGGCATCGCTGACATCGAGAAGCACACCTGCATCAAGTTCCGCTACCGTAAGCCGCAAGACCACGCCTTCGTCAGATTGACTGTAAGTCAATTTTATCATATATAATAGATTCAGGCGTTACTTTGCGGAAATCCATTGTAAATATAAGGATGAAAGATATTTAGTAACAATTCCGCGAAACAAACCTTCTCCAATAAGATCTAACAAAAAATAGTCCGTGTAGAAAACCACACCAACCACAAAATAAAAGAACATCTATCAAAGCAAGTCGACAACTAGTTTCGTCCCTCCAATAGACATCATCAGGACACCACAATACTCGACCTTGACATAGAGAGCACCAACCAACACCGGAAAAGACTCACCAGAGATGTTGCCACACCGAGCTAATCAATTTTTTTTATTATTTGAATCTTAGTTTATTATGTAAATCCATACTACTATTATAAATTCGAAAGTAACTCTGTCTGTCTGGTACCTTTTCACGCCTAAACGGCTGAACGAATCTTAATGAATTTTGGCAGGGAGGTAGGTGGTATCCGGAGGAAGGACATAGGTTACTTTTTATCCCGGAAAAGAGTGTGCGAAGCTGCGGGCAGCAGCTATAAATCAATAGCAATAAATATATATAATACCTAGCTGCTGCCCGCGGCTTCGCACGCACTTTTCAAGTAGCTTATGTCCGTCCTCGGGATACCATTTATCCCTGCCGAATTTCATTTACATCCGCTCAGCTGTGTGTGTAGGCGTGAAAGGGTTACAGACAGACAGATAGACAGACAGAGTTACTTTCGAATTTATAATATTAGTAGGTATTATATGTAGATAATAATGATTTTGTATCTGGGAGCATAATTATGGGCTAAAAACCTAATAGTCTTTCCGGGTGTAGACCTACATCTATGCAAAATATCAGGATGATCCGTTCAGTAGTGTATGTGTGTGTGTGTGTTGAAGAAGTAACAAACATACATCCATAAATCCAAACTTTCGCATTTATAATATTAGAATGATGTTATTGGATTATAAAACCCTGTTATAACCTTATAAAACACTCTTCCCTTCTTCTGTTTCCCTCCAGGGTCACGCCGATGGCTGCTACGCCAACGTCGGCTACTGGGCCACGCGTGGAGTCCACATCCTAAACCTAGCTCGTAACACGCCCGGCGTCGGCTGTTTCCGCCACGCCACGATCGTGCACGAGTGGATGCACATCCTCGGCTTCCTTCACATGCAGTCCACGTACAACAGGGATGAATATGTCAGGATCGCTGAGGAGAACCTTGAGCCCGGTTTGTTCCTTAAAATCTGTATATATATAAAAATGAATCTCTATTCCGCTTGGTTACGACATCACGCGTGAACGGCTGGACCGATTGCGCTAATTCTCTTTTTGTTATGTTTGTTATTGTCAGGTTGTTCGAACATGTATGTAAACAATAGAAAAAATTGCATAAAAGATCATAACATAACCATAACCTAAGTATGTCAAGGACACGACCAAACGCGAATTGCACTGATCGCATAAATATTCTATTAAACAGCTGACTTAAGCAAAATTTTAGCCTAAAAAATGTCTCCGATCCATATCCGAGGGAAAAAGACGGAACAAACAAAAAAAAATTAAGTAAGTTGTGCGAAAAATTAGAAAACATAAGAAAACCTAACGACCATAATACCAATTCGAATTCAATAATCATTAAGACAGGACAACGTCTGTCGGGTCAGCTAGTATCAAATAACTAGCTTCAGCACGCGGCTTCGCACCTTTTTTCCGTGGATAAAAAGTAGCCTATATGTTATTCCAGGTCTAGAAATACATCCATGGAAAAATTCAGTCCAAGCCATTCAGTAGTTTTGGCGTGAAGACGTTACAAACATTCAAACTTAGAATTTATATATATATTTATATCAGTATGATATCTCAGTTCTAAAGCCGGGTACTGACCTGTGTTACGGGGCGTAATGTCCCATTCCGAGCGAACATGATACGTCACGCCGCACAGTGGATCGAAAAAGCCCTTCCTATAGACATAGAACTTTTTTTTCTAAACATGATTTTTCTTATTGGAAACCAAGACAGAATCTTATAAGAAGCCCAAACTATATCATATTTTATGAACCTAGGTGATAATGACGCAGAAAAGATTTTTTGAACTTTAATTTGTATGGAGAAAAACATGAAAATCGATATTTTTCGGCTCTCGTGCGAGTGCCCGTTATTTCCTCCGGCATAAATAATGTTCCTATTTTTTACTATCTTTTGACATATAGCACATATGGGGCACTCGATGGACTTCAGGTGAAAAAAAATTAAATATATTTTTAAATTTTCATTTTGCATTTTATTCATTATACAAGGTACATTACGACCTAAAAATAATATTTCAACTCACCTAATTATTGTTACAGTTTTAATGCAATATTTCACCAGCCGTACTTTATAATTTTACCTGATAATTCCATATTATATGGTGGTTTTATGATATTTAGCCGTTAAAGACGATACCTATTGTATATTTTTTTGTTAAATTTACAAGGGGCCATTAAATTAGGTACTCGACCTTATCATTGTTACAAAATTTACTGCAGAGGTTTACCTACTTATCTTGAACTACCTGCTAACCCGTCACTTATGATTGTATTATTATTCTAAGAATTCCTTAAGCCCCTTTGCTTTGTTATTAAAAATGGATGTTATTTAAGTAGGTACTTACCTAATTAACAATTTGTCACTGTCTAGTTTTTTCTAGTAGTCGTTAGCCGGTATGAAGTAAGTATAAATATGGAGGGTTCTGAATATTTTTTTAGTTATTATTAAAACTTACTACGTAAAACATCTGTGAAATTTCGAGTTAAAAATGGAAAAGCATAGTGTGGTGACCAATCTGGATCTATTTGTGATTCTAAAACAATCTGGCAAGCTTGGAAACTATTTAAAACTGTTAGAAAGTGTTAAATTTCAGTTGAATTTGAGTTTATCTGAAGAAGATACAGACACTCTCCAAGAATTCTGTCGAAGGTTTAGTCAGTCTGTGATAAAAAGATGGAAATCTGCAAAATGTAACACAGAAACTTTCAAAAAACACTATACAGATTGGTTGGAGCAGAATATCGAGTGGCCAACTTGTGTACGTGAAAATATACGACCACAACAGCTAAATACTGCAATTCAAGAAACAAGTGAAGCTGGCGAATTGCTTTTACCCTCTCCGAGTACATCAACTGTTGGAAAATCAACGAAAACGGCTCCCAGTCCGCGCAAACCTTTCACAGAACTTGGAACAAAACAAAAGGTATGAAGGATTGAAAATTATAATTATAAAGGCCGAGAAAGTTCAGAATTGGCCTTTGCTTTAATTGCTAATATGAAAAATGAGGGTAAAGATATTTTGGCAGCAGCCATAGATCATATTCTAAAGAATCCAAAAGAGGCGGAAAAAATCGTGGAACAAGCAAATGAAAAAAATAAATGTGTTTTCACCCCTACCAAAGCGCTCGGCTTATTACAGTCACTTAAACTATCAAAGTGGCAGTATATAACGTTCAGAGAATCTGCCATTCAAAAAGGCATTACAAATTTGTATCCATCATATTACAAAGTGCAGCAAGCCAAGATGGATTGCTTTCCTCCGAAAGACGCAATCACTGTTACAGATACAATGGCCAAAGTAGCTCTTCAAGCACTCCTTGACATAACTGTTAAAAGAATAATAAAAAGTTTACCTGACGAGATTACAAACCAATCAATGATATTAATATCAAAATGGGGATTTGATGGTGCCTCAAGTCAGAGCACATTAATTCATTGATCCAGAAGACACAGATTCTGACACAGATGCTGATATGGATGTGTCTTTTAATATGTTCTAATTGTTTTACAGAAACTTTGTAACTTATATGTAGGTACATAATACGTGTTTTTTAAATAATTATTGTGTATGATAACTTGTAATATAGAAAAATTTGCCTTGTGTCTAAAAAAATAGTAATATTTATTTCGTGTGAATTGTTTAATCGCCTTTGTAGTTTGTAATTATTATTCTTTTCTTTTTAAAAATAATGACTGTATTTGATAATTATGCTTTTACTTTAACTAAATATAAAATTTTTATATATTTTCATTATTATGATAGGTGAAATATTACATTAAAATTGTAACAATAATTAGGTGAGTTGAAATATTATTTATAGGTCGTAATGTACCTTGTATAATGAATAAAATGCAAAAAGAAAATTTAAAAATATATTTTATTTTTTTTCACCTGAAGTCCATCGAGTGCCCCATATGTGCTATATGTCAAAAGATAGTAAAAAATAGGAACATTATTTATGCCTGAGGAAATAACGGGCACTCGCACGAGAGCCGAAAAATATCGATTTTCATGTTTTACTCCATACAAATTAAAGTTCAAAAAATCTTTTCTGCGTCATTATCACCTAGGTTCATAAAATATGATATAGTTTGGGCTTCTAATAAGATTCTGTCTTGGTTTCCAATAAGAAAAAGCATGTTTAGAAAAAAAAAGTTCTATGTCTATAGGAAGGGCTTTTTCGATCCACTGTGCGCCGCCGTGTGTTTTGTCTCGTCGCTCGTTGCGAGCGCCTTCTTTCCCCGTACTGACTGCACGAACGCTCGCTGTGTAACACGACATTACGCCCCTTACAGGATGTCGGAGATCAAAAGCTCACTGCTAGCGCACAGTACAAAAATGTGCATTCAAATATGGGCTTTAACTCGTACATTTAGATGCAATTCATATTGAGTACGGCATCAGATGACAGACAGCTCGCGGGCCACTCGGTTTAGGCTGCGCTTCCACCAGAGATGTTGACCGGTGCGAGGATGTGTAGCGGGATATTTCCAGATAAGCGCGCATGGCTAGGGTAGGCCACTATAGACATATGATGACAAAATACATATTATATCAGTCTCAGTGACTACTAATCTATCGCCCGCGTCCGTCCCTAGGACACATCCCTCGCAACACATTCCTCGCAACACATCCCTCGCACACATCTTTCCCTTGTTTTGTATGTACAAAAACCTCACTCCGCGGAGCAGTTTCCATCAGAGCTGCGCTGAGCGAGGCTAGGTAAATGAAGTGGTTTTATTGGTTGTTAAAAACACTTTCCTTACGCATTTCTGGTGGAAAAGCAGCCTAAAGCACGTTTGAAGCTTGTGGTAAGCCATTTTGTCACTGTAAAATGTATCTAAAGCTAACGAGTTTAATGCAAATAATAATTGCATTAAATAATGCCCATATTTTAATGCAATTTTTTGTGCTGCGCGGTAGAGGCGTTGGATAATGTGCGCAGAGCTTGACGCCGGTCAGTACCCACCCACCTTTATAAGTAACTCATCTAATCGGTGGAAGAATACCTACTTAACGTCTTTTGTGATGCCTTCTGTCAATAAACCAGAATAGTAAATTCAACGGGTTACTCCCTGAGGGCCCCGATCCCCCGTCCCGCAGAGCCCCTATTTCGATGAATTAGATGAGATGTTCTTTTGTTATTTTTCGATATTTGTTAAAACATAGGTTCATGTTTTACTATTAATGGAAAACTACTTTTTCGCTATTTATATTCCTTGCAGAACGCAGAAAATATTAAAACCACTAAAAAAATAATTTCCGTACCACTGATTCCATAGTGATTATAACAGCCATACTTAAAACAGTTCCAATACAAACAAAAATAAACCATAGATAGCGCATCAGGACTCGTTCTAATCTCAGTCTCTTGTTTACAGGAACCGAGCACAACTTCGACATCTACACCAGCAACCTGGTTGACAACCTCGGTGTAGAGTACGACTACGTCAGCTGTCTACACTACGGACCCTACTCCTTCAGCATCAACGGACAACCGACTATTGTCGCTCTTCAGGTAGGTAACAGATATGGGCCTATTCGTCATTGGTTTATAGTCATCGCACGAGTGCTAGTGCCTCCTCAGAACAAGACTGGAGGAGTTGATAACTTCCTCCCTAAATGAAATGATGTCTTACGAAAAATAAATGCACGCTCGTAGACGATCTTTTGTTTTTTTTGATCAGTATTTTTTGCAACGGGGTGCGTACTGGTCTCTCAACTTTGGCATAACGCAAGCTATGTTTTTACCCGACGACTATGCAAGAAGGGGGGTTATTGTCTATGCTGTGTTGTTTGTCTTTATCTCCGTTAAGGAAGCAGACGCTAATTCTCGATTTATTTATTTTCTACCCTTTGCGTCTATGCCTTCGCACATTTTCTGGTTAACTGCCTATTGCTATTACGACTTTAGGTAGAGTAAGCTAAGTTTAGTAACTTTAAGGCTTCAAGTTTTAGCTCAGTAGTAGGTAAACTATAATTACTATTATATTTTTTCTGGAAAACGAAATCTACGCCTATATTCAGAGTGCAGAGAGTATAACATCACGAATGCCCAGCGTATGGATAATGGGTTTAACGGGTTTGAGAAGAGCCAATAAAGCGCATATTGGGTGAGGCCTATGTCCAGCAGTGGACTAGCAAGTATAGGCTGATAAGGATGATTTAGAGTATGTAATTTCCTAAAACTTTAACGAATATACTATGTATTTCAGGATCACGAAGGCGTCATGGGCCAGCGAGAGTACATAACTGACAAGGACTGGCTGCGTATTAACAGGCATTATAACTGCCCTGGAGCTTGGGATTAAAACTAACTTAACCCAAAAAAAGAATTGTAAAAAAAAACAACAGTAGTATTAACATTCATCAAAATTATCCCGGGTTTATGAAGCCTAAAACTCGACTATGCGTTCTTAAAATTTTATCGACGACCATGCACAAAATTTATAAATAAAGGATTTCGTAACAAAATGCATTTTGGTTTATTTTACAAAATATATTTATGCTTAACTCTTTTTTCCACAAAATAAAACATGATACATAAAACTTAACACTAGAGAAGGAATGGCAAAGGTGAATTTAACCCTAAAAAGAGTTCTTTTCCAGCAAAGCTTTTTGGAAGAGAGTGAGACAAGGTACCAGAATACAAGGTAGACCAGGTTCAAGTATACCTGCCCTTAGTGACATAGGTTAAAAGCTAAGGAGGAAAAATAATGAAAAGCAACTACTTACAGCATATAAAAAATCGTCATAAACAAAACGCTGTTAACCTTTACCCTGCCACACGGTATCATTATGTCCATATTTGGCCATAGATAAAAAAATATTTATTGCTTAACCAACACAAAGCAACATTTCACAAAAAAAAACAGTATTGGTAGGTAGTCATCGCTCAAGAGCGATCTCTACGTTAACATCAACGCAGCTTTACACACAACACTTTTTCCACACCCAAAAGCAAAACAAATTAAATCACCGCTATTTTTACCACATTAGCAAAAACGGCACAAACACCGTACCATAAACTTTTATATTCAAAACACGGTTAGTTTTTTTATATGTCCCTTGAGGGCGACCTCTCGCGTTGTCAAGCTTTGATCTTGCAAGTCGACGCCGCACTAAATATTGTCAGGACAAATTCACGAGGTTTGAGATCATTCAGATTTAACTTCACCAGTTGGGCGATCGCGATTTATCGTGACGAATACAGCAGTGAATACGGGCTTTACAAGCGTTTGATGAGCATAATGATTGGTTGGGCTATTTTTGGTTTTTATGATGTTCATAAATATGAGCTACTCCGTTCAAATAAATCAGTTAGGTATTTAATTCTTATGAAGAGTTATATGAAACAAAATGTGTAGACAAGGTACTTAAATTTGTGTTGTGCGAGAAAAATAACTCGACACAAATCGAAGTCTCGACTATATGGATAATTTGAGCTACCTCTAGATTGTTTGCAACAGTCTGCAGTTAGCTAAACTGTTTCAATAGTGAATAATAATGATTTAGTAGGCTCTAATTCGTTATTCAAAGGATTTGATAATCTTTATTAACAAAGAAAATAACAATCAAAGAATTGAAACAAATTAGAAATAAAAATATTTTTCTGAGATAGGTTTATAGTTGTCATGTTGTATAGAGAAGTAAAAGAGACCGCATGGGAAAGAGAAAAGTGAGGAAATTGCATTATTGCATTAGTGCAATTATAGGCTCTTTAATTTATAATAATAAATTATACCTACATTACATATTATACAGAGTTGGAACTATAATAATTTGAATTGGGTTCAACTCTGTATAATATATTATATAATGTCTTCCAACTTAAAAAGAACTTTACAAAATAACTTTTCAGTCTCGAAACTTCAGTATCTCCGTAACTCTATACGTACCTACACCGTACACAGAATAATCAGCAGTGAGCTAGTTCTTCGAAGGAGTATCGACCACCCTGCGCATACGAAGTATCAGTTACACGGTGCCGCCGCTGTCAACAACCAAGCCAGTAGTCCGTGACCGTGGTACAGGGAGATCATATTTTTAACCGACTTCAAAAAAAGGAAGAGGTTCTATGTTCGGCTATACAATTTTTTATGCTCGTTGATTACTCCGTCAATTGTTAAGTGATTTCGATGATTCTTCTGCTATTTTAAAGATACCTAGATGGCCCCATTTTTGTCCCCTGGCCAAGAGTTTTTGTTTGTGTATTACAAAACAGTGAAAAATTTTAAGGAATTTAAAGTCGCTTTTTTTTAAATAAAAAAACCTCTATTCACTTATTATTATAACCTAAACTAGGTATTAAAGATATATTTAACTTATTTTGACCCACTGCATGATTATGATCTATCTTTCTCTTCTAGTTCCAGTTAATTTAAAAACTTATTTCGTATGTTTAGGTAAGTAAGTATTTATTGTTCTCATGAAAATATAGCATTCTAGGTTTTAACAAGGATAAAGGTATAACTTGAAGAAACTGCAAGGTCTGAAGTGTCATTTTGCTTGCACCTATAAGTGCGGTTTTGTACGTTAAATTTTTTTTTTTAATTATAGGGTCTCTATAATTTTATTGTAGAGTTACCAATCATCTTCAGTGGTTTAATCTAGCTGGTTAGAGATGGCCAAGCTTCTCATTACTACTCATACACAACAATTGAAAAGTTTTCTTTTTTATTAAATTGTTAATTTTGTGCACATGCCACTAAGGCCATACCTACTGCCTTTTTTACGTAATTAAAATTTTTCTTTAATTTAGTGCAGAAATACACTTATTAACGATTCAACGAATTTTTTCAGCGAAAAGAAAACATAAAAACTTATCCCTAGAGATGCAGCGTAGCACATGCAATGTTAAAAAGACACGAAATGTCCCAACACTGACAAGCACTTAGCGTTATACCGCTAAAAAGATAAGGACATCTCAAAACTGTCGAAACGTAACAAAAAAGTGTCAAAAACCACTTCGTTTCCAGAAAAAAGTTAAAAAGCTACCGAAACTATTTTTGGGCGGAGTGTTTTTAATTATTCTTGCTTCCTCAGGATATCTGATTATGATTAGTTTTATCTCGGCCTATTTGTAAATTTACGATTTTACCGATCGGTTGTATAAAAAACAGGGTAAAAAGAAACTTGGGACTTTGGGACTGGAATAACAAATTAATACTAACTAATACTAACTAATTTTCTGAGATACGTAACTTAAAAATCACTTGGGTGTATGCAACCACGATTTGTCTTGTTTCGAGTTTTCATATTTTTATATTTTGTCACGGCTTTATGCACCGAAATAACTGAAGGCACTTTATGAGTAGGTTACTCTATCTTTTTCAAGTACCTATGATTATTCATTTTGCGGGCGCCGTTTATAAAAAAAAAGCATAAACCTTCTTCTTGCGCAGTCGGGTAGTAAGAAAACTGTAAATACAATCACATTTCACGTACAATCCGCGTGTTGTCAAAATGGGATGTTGGAACCCTAAATATCCGATCGCTTTTGTTTCAGTGCGAAATGGTTCCATCGCACTGAAACTTGAATGAGAGCGGTTTACACCAATTATAATTAAAAATAATACAGACATGTCGTAAAGATGATTTTTTCTGGTCGGCGCCTGCGCACCTCGGTGGCACGACATTCCGGAAATGCCAACAGCACGGTTAGTTTGCCACGGATCCCATTAATTTGGCAAACGTCAACACGAGTGTTTGGCAATGTGGCGGAACAAGCCAATGATTTGGATATTAGTCAAGTAAGATGGATTGTAGAGTCCTCTTGTGTGGTAAGATAAGGCCGGGCATATAAATAAATAAATATAATGCTGGACTCACAACTTGTGTTATGGGTACTAGATTACTGATGACAATACATTAAAATATTTAGGTATAATTACTAGCTGCTGCCTGCGGCTTCGCACGCTTTTTTCCGGGATAAAAAGTAACCTATGTCCGTCCCTAGGATACCATCTACCTCCCTGCCAAATTTCACAGATATCCGTTCAGGCGTTTAGGCGTGAAAAGGTAGCAGACAGACATGGTTACTTTCGAATTTATAATATTAGTATGGAAGTACGGATGAATATATACGAGTAAGTATGCACCCATAACACAAGCTTTGATTTGTTTGTGGCTAGATGATGCTGTGTGGATTGTCCAGAACTATTTATTGTGTGCTCGACACACCAGCGTCGAGCACACTGCTGACTGCAATGCGAGCCATGTTTATTGTAAGCCCTGCTGCACACGAAAAATAAGCACCTCAATTTAGGTACAAAAGAGATCCCATCAATGGTAAGTACATAGGATTATAAGCACCTCAATTTAGGTACAAAAGAGATCCCATCAATGGTAGGTACATAGGATTATAAGCACCTCAATTTAGGTACAAAAGAGATCCCATCAATGGTAAGTACATAGGATTATAAGCACCTCAATTTAGGTACAAAAGAGATCCCATCAATGGTAAGTACATAGGATTATAAGCACCTCAATTTAGGTACAAAAGAGATCCCATCAATGGTAGGTACATAGGATTATAAGCACCTCAATTTAGGTACAAAAGAGATCCCATCAATGGTAAGTACATAGGATTATAAGCACCTCAATTTAGGTACAAAAGAGATCCCATCAATGGTAAGTACATAGGATTATAAGCACCTCAATTTAGGTACAAAAGAGATCCCATCAATGGTAAGTACATAGGATTATAAGCACCTCAATTTAGGTACAAAAGAGATCCCATCAATGGTAAGTACATAGGATTATAAGCACCTCAATTTAGGTACAAAAGAGATCCCATCAATGGTAAGTACATAGGATTATAAGCACCTCAATTTAGGTACAAAAGAGATCCCATCAATGGTAAGTACATAGGATTATAAGCACCTCAATTTAGGTACAAAAGAGATCCCATCAATGGTAAGTACATAGGATTATAAGCACCTCAATTTAGGTACAAAAGAGATCCCATCAATGGTAAGTACATAGGATTATAAGCACCTCAATTTAGGTACAAAAGAGATCCCATCAATGGTAAGTACATAGGATTATAAGCACCTCAATTTAGGTACAAAAGAGATCCCATCAATGGTAAGTACATAGGATTATAAGCACCTCAATTTAGGTACAAAAGAGATCCCATCAATGGTAGGTACATAGGATTATAAGCACCTAAATTTAGGTACAAAGGAGATCCCATCAATGGTAGGTACATAGGATTAATTAGTGTCTTAAGTTAGTGTGTTGTGTAGGTGATTGAAGGTTTAGGGTAAATAAAATATTTTAATTTTATTTCATTTCAGTTCGTAATGTATTGAATATGTTTTACCCGCGAGGACATGTTTTTTTTCGCCCGTATTTAGGACCATGTGGTTGGCTAGGTTACCTAGCAAAGGAACAGATCAGTTCAGTCAAAGAATTTTTTTTACATTTCAAACACATACATACTTATTTTACTTATCACAACGGGATTTGTAATTGATTTTAGTGACAACACTAGCGAAAAAAAGGTAACATGGCCGAGACCGAGTTGGGTTTTCTAGTACTTAAGATTTCAATTACGTTTTCGAGCCCCAAAATATAGGGTTCGTTTTTAATCTGAATTAACTGTTTAATTTTTTCATCCCGTGACCATAACCGACGTTTCAATATGTTGACACAAGTCAACATAATTGAACGTCGGGAAAAATTTGGTGTATTCCCGTTGTTTGATTGTTGCATTTGCCGTGGTTCTAAAAGGCATATTATGTAAATATAAGTACATTAAGTACATATCCCCACTCTTACGCCCACTGTTGAAAGTGCTTCCCCCGTCACTAGGGGGGTTTTGCTAAAGTCACCATGCTTCGTAGGCGCATTAGTGATCTCAGTAAAGGTGTTAAAGATAAGGTAGCTGTTGCCCTACCTCGTAGGTTCCCTTAGTCGCCTCTGATAACATCCACTACGGGCTGAGTTGGAGCTGTTGGTGGGGTCGATTCTTTCGACGCTACCGCCACGACCGTTAAATATAAGTACTTAGAAAAACATAAAAACTAAAACTAAAAACTCGCTGCTTGGACCTAATTTTATAAAGCAGAACAAAGACCAACTTTCATTAGATCAAAATTAAAAATCAACAATAAGTCCGTTCTATCTCAGTTCCCCTGTAAAGCCGCACAACTTATTTTTTGGATATTTTTCGTTAGTGCTAAAATTAAACTAATTAATTGTACGCGGTGACGTGAGGGATGGTGAAATTTAGTTGAGGTAATTGTCATGCGTGCGATCGTGCTGTGACCATGGGGTTTGAATATATTTGTACTTTAAGAATTTATTAACATAGCAGGTATTTTGTTCATGAAATTTTAGTTACCTACTATAGACCTAGGTACATGTTACTCACGTTTATTTTGCAAACTGATACCTAGTTATCGTCTTTTGTTGTTTTTAACAGACTTCAAAAAAAGGACGACGTTCTCAATTCAGCTGTATGTTTTTTTGTATGTACTATGTTTACATGTATACTTTATATCTCCGCCTATGGGTAACCGATTTTGCTGGTTTTTTCACTATTGTACTTATAGAGAAAGATCCCGAGGTGGTCCCATAAAAAAACCACGAAAAGTTAAGAATAATTAATAACCGTTTTTTCATATTCTTATTGGTTACAAATCTCAAAACATGGAATGTATACCGGAAGATGCGGAGACAAATGTGAGTTCACGCATTATTGAGAGGACATCCCGGGATGGACCCGTCAGGGGCGCACACCGTGACTCGGCTGCTGGCGAAATATGATTTATTGATGGTAGCTCGCCAGCGAAGATCTTTATTTAAGTTAATCTACTTGCACATGTTCAGGTAAGTTGAGGTGGTTAGGGAGAATTAACGTATTAATAAAGGTAGACTTACTATGATAGAATGCAAGGAAAAAGGCTCGGCATTCTATACATTGTAAACACACACATTTTTAGTAACATCCTCCTTTCTATGTGACTCGGCAGGTAGCGGCACGCGAAATGTGAGTATTTTGTGGTAGCCAGCGAAGATCTTTGTTTTCAGTGTATCACCTGTTGCACAGTTATTGCAAAGCTGAGGTGGTGAATAGGAAGGTATTTAGTGGTATTTTGATTGTGTAGATATCTGACACTTCGTATCAAATTGTCAATAGTAGGTATTCTACATAATGTTTTCACGCATTATTGAGAGCACATCCCGGGATTGACCCATCAGGGGCGCACACATTGACTCGGTTGGTGGCGGAATGGGATTTATTGCTGGTAGGTCGCCAGCGGAGATCTTTGTCTTAATTTAATTTAAAGTCATTTATACTACACCTGCTCGGAAAGTGACTTATTCCTTTTCCAAATTTGAGCTAGAACGTCCGTCATTGCAGGCGTACTAGAATGCGGGTCGAAAAACTATGGAATTCCATTTCTCACGCGTTTGCCGGGAGAGGATGACACGTTCAAAATGGATGGAAATCCATTTCTAACGTGTTATTTTTTTATAATTTTCTGAAATTTCAGCCTTTAGCTTTGGTTATTTTCATTATAGGTTAAACTACAAAAAGTTTTTACTCCGAGTCCGCCATATGATATCGGCCTCTTCCGTTCTCAGAACAGTAAGTAATATAAAAAAAGAACCAAGTGCCTGAGGCATTTGCGAATTACTTCGAAATTTACATTTGAGTTAGGTAATTTTATTAATTCTACAGAATGTCGTCGAGTGATAGTAAAGGTTTTATGACACCGTCAGTAATAAAATAAACTGCTTAAGCAGTGATTGAGAACCTATTACCCTAGAAATCCAGAAATAAACACAACAAGATCTCGTGTATTGGAAAAACGAGAAGAGTGCAACTTCTGAAAATGTTTTATTTTCCTCGTAGTTGTAGTATAAGGTACTATGTATCACTCAGAAGAAGTGCGATTCCTACCTCGTGTGTTTTAAGTTTAAGGCCCGGGCTGCGGGCCTCAAATGACACACTCAGTCACGATCCCACCTCGGTGAACAATGTATGTACTATATTTAGTGGTAGGTACTTTAATTGTGTAGATATCTGACACTTCATATCAATAGTAGGTAAGTACCTATCTATGTTTTCACGCATTATTGACAGGATATTCCGGGATGGACCCGTCAGGGGCGCACACCGTGACTCGGTTGGTGGCGGAATGTGATTTATTGCTAGTAGGTCGTCAGCGGAGATCTTTGGTTTAGTGTATCTTGTAAAAATTTCAATTAACAAGTTTCTGCCCGCGGTTTCCAGATCTAGATCTACATCTATGCAAAATTTCATACCGTTCCTTTCAGGGTTTAGCGTGAACAAGTAAACATACATCCAACCGAACTTTTGTATTTATAATGAGTACTAGTTTCTGCTCGCGGCTTCGCACACGTTGTTTCTATGGAAAAGTTTAAAGGTTATTATATCCGATGGGAAATGTTTTATCGACGACATCCCGCGATGGCCCCGTCAGGAAAGCACTCTATGACACGGCCGAAGGCTTTTATAAATTTACCTACTTTCTAAGGTAAGGTATTACCTACTAGTCAAACCCTGTGATTATGTTATTCCAACGGTGCCTATGAATAGGTAGCTAAATGTGATGTTTTGAATTACGACCTAAATTCTAAATAAGTAAGTACATTTTTAAAAGCTGGCGGTATTTTTTTTTTTTTTATATTGAAGGCCTGGGTTTGTGACGTCAGCGTGGGTAATTGTATGAAAAACAAAAGACAAACGCGCCAGCTTTTAAAATGTATCTTACTAATAAATGATTTCCAACTATAGATCTACTTACACCTATGCTGAACAGCCAGATTCGTTCAGCAATTTCGCATGAAACATTCGCATGAAATATACATACCTAAGTAAAACAAATTTTCGGATGTGATTGATGCTTTATTAATATTACTAATAAAAGTTAATTAGTTTTACAAAATAATTGAGTGGGTTTTAGGCCGAGACGTTCAGAGCAAACAACAAAAAGTTTCTTAATCAGACTTCATCGTCAAACACCACTAACGAAATATAATTAAACTAATATTAAAATTAATGTTCGTCTTTATTGTTGTTGCGTTTATTTTATTTTCAAAGCCAGAGTAGGTACACTCTCGTTACGCGCAGCCGCAAACGAGATGTCTTTGCCACGCATCTCGAACTGTCACCCCCAATTATGGCCGCCATGACAGTTTCGCGCGCTTGCGCTTTTGAATAACATTCGGTTTGAAGTATTTGTTTTTTATTTTCTTTTAGAATGACGATGATTTTGAAAGTTGTGTATTTTTATTTTAAGATACGATGTCGTCCTTATTTGGTCAAAGATTGGAGTCATTAAGACTACTTTATGATTATACATTCGACGAGTTTATACATCGACATATTGAGATGATGAGATAAAATTTATAATTCTAGTGAATCTGACTTAAAGCTAATATTATTACCTAGGTACAACTTTAGCTTATTTCAAAAGGTTTTAAAATGCGAATAAAGCTTTAAAAAAATCAGTTCGTCGTAGTTTTAATCACGAGGGTCTACGAAAGTTCTACGACAAAGCAACGAGCTACGAAATCCTACATCTTTTTAAAAATCATTAGTGTGATTCTGATTAGCTTTAAAAAGATAAAAACCTACTAAAGTTTTCGTGTAAGAAAATTATAGAGAAACGCCGAGTTCTGAAGGCAAAGTTCATAAAATTAAAAATTAATAAATCCAGATAAATTTTTTGCCAATACTTAAAAATATTTTTATATAAGGATAAAAAAAAACAAAAATGGTTCCGGTGTTCAAACTATATTTTTGGCTACAAAGTCCATGTCACCCATAGCATAAGATAATTCTCTGGCAATGTCGGGCGCCACGCTCCACGACTACTGGCGTTTTTCAACATTTTACACTAATTCGAAGCGACGGGTCGCCGGTTCTATTCCCGGACCAGACGCTGGCACGGATGCCGTTCAATTATACAATTATAGGTGCTATTTCAATGAATATTGTATACAGTGATATGATTTGATTCAATCGTAGCAATGACATGCCTGTTAGCTAAAATAATAATTTATTTTGTGATTATAATATGATGATGTGTGGATTGTTTAGCATTATTTATTTATTTTGATGGTAGGGTAAGAAGATCTCTAGTTTTTGTAATCCTATGAATGAACACAAATTTCGTTTTCTAATTGGACCCCTTGATTAATGTAAAAGTTTTCAAACTAAGGTAGTGTACTTATTGGTAGATGGGTCTGGTACCATAGTTGGTAAAAATGCATGGTTTTAGAGTTCAATTATGTACCTACCTAACCTACATCAATGTGCATGTAGCTACTTATACCTAAGTAGGTACCTAAATCAATTATTGCTTATCTAACCTAACCTGTATTAAAAACGATAGCAAATCAATTTGAATTAAAATCTAGCGATACACGTATAATCTAGTGATGCACGTATAAATGACAGTAGGGCAGTAATTTGGCAAATGATAAATTACAATTAAATTAGAAAGATTGATTTGTTACATTGAGTTACCTACATAATATCGCCTACTTTACTTGGTAGAGCAGTTTCACTTCATCTTGATCTTAGAGGACCTCCTTTTGGGTGCAAGCACATTGAGTCGATCGTAAAAACTTATCTCATCCACGTCCGCTACCGCATAAACTTATCAAAACCAATTACCTAAAAAGTTTGTTCTAATTTTCTCTACTCAGCGACCATAAATAAACCATGTTGACGTGTCAATTATTGCCTCAATCGTTTCCCGCCTAAACATTTTTTCAACAAAGGCGGGACCAATCAGACCACGCCTCTTCGTACACAAATTTCAAATTAGATGGACATCCTACCTTAAACACCCGTTTCAATAACCATTCTATTCGAACGATATAGAGCTCTATATTCTTTGGGATGTGAAACAGTTCGATATTTGAAATTTTGAAGTCTAAAGTCGAAGCCATAGAGGTTGTATTATCTTTTTTCGTGATTGGGGTGTCTAAAGAGGACGTGGCTTATTTTTTTTTCAGCCAGTCCGCACATATGGCTAACGTCAGATCATCGCCAGATCACTGCAAAGGTTCCATTAGTTCACACATTAGCATGAGTTAGTCGAATTATAGTATAATTAAATAATTAAATAAGCGAGTGGATTAATAACGATTACTTGGACCGGACAAGTTCGATTGGACTCAGTGTTATAGTAAACGTGACAGTGAAGAATCGAGCATTCGTTTTGTGATTAACGCTATGGATAAGGGTGAGAGGAGTTATTATATTAGACAGTAATAGTCGTTATATTAGATAGTATAATCGAAACTTTACATAATTTATTTTATATGAGTGAGTAGGTACAATAGTGCTGTGTGGTGCCGGCTTAGAATTTGCACCACCCCAACTCTTCCCGCGGGTGTCGTAAAAGGCGACCTAAGGGATATCCACCGGGGGCGGCCAGCAGCGCCCCCTGTAGAACAATTCTACCACCGAACTGCAATCCCCAACCCGCATGCCTAGCGTGGAGATTATGGGCATTACCCCCTATGAGATAAAACCCAATAAGGCGCTTATCAGGGGGAGGCCTGCGTCCAGCAATGGACCAATATAGGTTGTTGAGGAGGTGAGGAACAAAAGTATAGATTCCTATCTATACTTTAGACAGTAATAGTAATAGTTAGTTTAGACATTGTTATGATGGTACGGTAGGTACCTACCTACCGTAACATCATAACAATGTCTAAACTAACAATCAAACAGGTAGTTTCTACAGGGTAGTCTAGTAGGTACACACACCTCATTACGTAGGTATATTTCTGCCTCTTCCTAAGTATAAGGAAATTCTTTCTATCCATTTGTAATGGGTAATTTTAATTTGATTCGCAACATTTTTGAATTTCCAATCCGATACGATACGAAGTAGATAATAAAGGGAACCCTATTACTAAGCCTCCGCTGTCCGTCCGTCCGTCCGTCCGTCTGTCTGTCTGTCACAGGGCTCTATCTCATGAACCGAAAGGGGTAGACAGTTGTAATTTTCAGAGAATGTGTATTTCTCTAGCCGCTATAACAAAAAAAAAATAAAAACAAAATAAATATGAAAATTCATGGAACTTTCATACAAAAAAACGTGTTTATTACTCTTTTTGCTCTTCATTTGTCAAGGCTGTATCTCTTTACACCCCCACAATAGGTAGACACATGAAACTTTCAGTATATAAGTAACACTTCAACTGTAATAAAAATATAATAAAGTTGAAAATGTAAAGGGGTCTCCCAACAAGTGAATGTTTCATGTTCTTTGAAAAAGTTGCCTGTTTTTAAGGTACCTACGGAACTCTTCGTGTGCGAGTCGACTCGTCGCACTTGCCGATTTATTTCAATACTACAAGCGCCAATAATGCACTTATAACGGGAGGCTTACCCATGTCCAGCAGTGGACTAGTATAAGCTGATGATGTGATGTATAGGTAGCTAAATAGGTATGGAGATGTTTGTATGGCTGGATATTATTTTATTATTTCTTAACGCCAAAATACTTAGGCTGAATAAATCAAACTGAATTTTAACATATATATGAAATGGTCGGTTACATCATGAAGTGATCAATTCTAGGATACGGTTACGACATTTATAACAATAGTTCTAGACAAGATATATTATATATATAAATATATGTCTTATGCAATAAAAAAGCACGTGATAAGCCACGCAGCACTTCTGAATAGTAGAGTTTTTGACCGACTGTAAAAAAGGAGGACTTTCTCAATGCGGCTGGAAGTTTTTTTACCTACTTACTTATACATATAGCTACCTATTCTGTTATTCGATATCTCCCCAATTGTGAAACGAATTCGAAGATTTTTCGTTTTTGTGTAGAAAATCATCTCAACGTCAATTAAAAATGGCCAGTAAAACTAAAAAAAATAGCTCTTAGGTATTTAGTATTACCTATGTACAGAAATTTAAATCAAACTATTTCAAGAGAAATTGATCCACAGGATTTCCACGTTATTATTCCCCATTTTCCCACTATCCCGATTTTTTGGGAGGAATAAAATATAGGTACCTACTTACTAATATTATAAAAGTGAAATTAATTCTGTCTGTCCGTTAGTCTATTACCTTTTCACACTTGAACAGCTGAAAATTTGGCGGAGAAGTAGACGGTATCCCGGGGAAGGACAGGTTTCTTTTTCCCCGGCAACATATAGGTACCTACTCGATAAAAATCCATACTTATAAATTCGTAAGTAACTCTGTCTGTCTGTCTGTTACCTATTCACGCTTAAATAGCAGATCGGATCTAAGTGAAATTTGACAGGGAGGTAGATGGTACGTCCGGGGGACGGACATAGGCTACTTTTTATCCCGGAAAAAAACGTGCGAAGCCGCGGGCAGCAGCTACGTCTTACCTACCACAACGTTACCTACTCTGACGAAGGGTGTAACTACAAGTCTAAAGATCCTGTTGTTCAGAGCAGGCGGCGCGAGCGCAGGCCTATCAGTTTCAGTTCGCACGTGGAAACTGTTTTTATGCTCCGCGGAACAAGTGTCTGGCCTCTTGTTAGCGGTAGGTAGATCTCTGAATGATGGCTTTGTTTACCGATAGCTACTCATGCCTTGCTATTTGTATGAGAAGAGCTTTGAGTTGAGAATATGTATTTAATCAAAAACGTAAATTTGAAAACTAGACAAGTTCGTTCAGATAGCGGCTTCACCGATAAAAGAGCTGAGATCATTTATAGGTGCCAAGTTTCGTAGCAGTTCATAATCTTAATTTGTTACGTTCTTTTATTATTTAATTTGTGTTTTGGCAAGTTTATACCCACCGCATATGTATGACTTTGTAAATTACATTGGTAGGTCCAACAGGTTTTTTATTCAGGCTTTTCAGAATAAAACATCAGTAATTATCAACTATGCAATCATTTGAGTTGCCAAACTTGTGCGTTCTCGTCAGCGCGATCTAGAGCTCGTACTTTTACTAGCTACATCTAGTAATGAATTTATGGAACTAATGCAACGATTGGTCCCTTTTATTGAAACCCGGGGTTCGTTTACACGATCACTCACACATTTCTAACGATAATTTCGAAAGTAATTGTCATAAATTTATATGGTTTAACAGTTTTTATGCTGAAGTTATGTCCTTTTATTTGATACTTAATTTAACTTTGTGGGCTGATTTTATTTTTGCTACCCCCTTTTGTTGTACGAGGTGGTAGGTATCTTATTTTTCATGTCATATTTATTTTATATAAATTTCAGTTTTGGGTCATTAATTATTATGCGTCTATGTGTGATGTTTTAATATAATAGGCATAATAATCCAATGAGATATTGATTTTCGTGAGGTTTTTTGTTATTCACAAAAACCTCACGAAAATCAGCACCGACAATGATACCTCAAAATGAAAAATTTGTAGTTATTGGTTTTTTCCTCCGATAATGTTTGATCTTCTACCTTCATACCAAATTTCAACTTCCTAGGTTATCTAGAAGTAACTTAGGTGTTTGATGAGTCAGTTGTTAAAAATGGCACATTTTGGACCTTAATTAGTCAAGAACCATATATGGTTGTATAATTTATTTATAAATTTTGTTATTCCTACTGTATTCATGGATCTTACTAAACATGCAAAATTGCAAGCCTGTAGGTTTAATAATGTCTGAGATATAGACGGGACCAAAAGCGTGCCTAATGGTTCGTGTAAAGCATCTAATTCGATTCGATTCGTAGGTATTCTAACTCGATGGTGTAAAGATACTGCTATTGCGTCGCAACTTTCTTTCCGAACTTGGCTGGACGCTCTGCCGCGCGACTCAATCTACAGTAGATACTAGAGAGAAAAATACAATCAATTATTAAAAACAATTTAGAACAAGTATTTATAATTGAAACAATTAAGCTAACTGCAGACCGTTGCAAACAATCTACCATCCATAATTACCAATACCAGTCTGAAGCGTCCCAAAGACGATGGCTGCATTTGCCCCGCTATATGGATTGCCATACAGCGGGGCAATGCAGCCAGCGTGCTGATGCGCTGCGCCAGATACCCACCAGGTCTCGGGTCACGCGTCGCTTCGACCAGATAACTTCTTGATACTAGATTCCATGACTCCAAGTATTTTTATTATTTTACTATTTATATCTTCTATACAAAACAATATTAGGTCCTTACATATGAAATTGGCGTTTTGTATGGGAGGAACAAAAAGTCGAATATTTTTTAATATAATATATTTAATTAATCAAAGTATGAACCATTATTTTCTATGCACTTTTGCCATCTTATAGGTAGTTCATTGATCCCTTTACTAAAAAAACCAGTCGGACGGGAATCAATAAAATCTTTGAAGGCGATTTGGACTGCCCCATCGGAGTTGAATTTTTTCCCTTGCAAGAAGTTATCCAAATTTCGAAAAAAATGGTAATCTGTTGGAGCAAGGTCCGGGGAGTACGGAGGATGTCTTAGACTTTCCAATTGAAGCTCTTCTAATTTAGTAGCCGTCTGTTGCGCAGTGTGTGGTCTAGCGTTGTCGTGAAGCAGCAGTGGCGTGGAGCGATTGACCAGCCTAGGTTGTTTAGCCGCTAGCTTTTCCATCATGGTTTGCAATTGCTGACAATAGACATCAGCCGTAATAGTCTGGCCAGATTTGAGAAAACTGTAATGAACAATACCGGCACTAGTCCACCAAACGCTTACAAGTAACTTTTTTGGGGTTAATTTTCGCTTGGGGCAGGATTTGGCTGGCTGGCCAGGATCCAACCATTGCGCTGAGCGCTTCCGATTATCGTAAAGAACCCATTTTTCATCACAGGTAATGATTCGGTTTAAAATACCTTCATTATTGTGCCTTTTTAGTAATGTAACGCAGCAGTCGACGCGCGTTTGCCGGTTTGCTTCAGTCAATTCGTGAGGTACCCACCTTTCAAGCTTTTTAATCTTCCCAATTTGCTTCAAGTGAATTAAAACAGTTTTATCACTAACATCGCAGCCTGCAGCTAACTCGGACGTGGTTTGCGATGGATCCGCTTCCACAATAGCCTTCAACTCTTCATTATCAACTTGAGTCTCAGGCCGTCCACGGGGCTTGTTCTGCAGGTCAAAATTTCCAGAACGAAAACGTTGGAACCAAAAACGAACTGTGTTTTCTTTTGCAACACGACCGCCATACACATCATTCACCCTTCGAGTTGTTTCCGCAGCACTAGTGCCACGGCGGAACTCGTACTCGTAAATAATGCGATATTTTAAGTTTTCCATTTTGTAAAATGAGTGACGCAAACAGAAAAAAACAGAAGAAAAAAAACAAATGAATGACGATCATCGAAGCACAAATACATGAGTCTATAGCTGTACAAATTTGAATTTGGAATTCCTTACCAAAGAGGAGAAATTTGTGATTAAAGTGGCCAGTACGAAAAACGCCAATTTCATATGTAAGGACCTAATATATACAATTAAACTATTAAATTCTTGTATAAATGTTTGATTAGAAGCGCTCCATAGAAAATGTGCATGTTTTTAGGGTTTCGAAGATTGGTTTCGATCAACTACAGCAGCAAATAACGTGAAACTTAAAATAATAACACATTTTGTGCCCCTGTTCAGTTTAAAATTATGTTGTTTCTAAATAAACATATAAATCAAAATAAATAAAGACTATTCCTTAGTTTATAAAAAAAATAAGTTATCGTTTTAAATTGTGGGCATGATGCTCAAAACAACAATTAAAAAGGGGTCAAATGAAAGGTATCAATTTTTACATTTAAAAAATATTTTGGAGAAAATCGAAAAATGACTTATCCCCCCTCCCCCCCCCCCCCCTCTAACTCCGAAGTTTGCAAAGCGATCCATCTGAAATGTATGTAGCGTTTGTAGATATGGGATAAAAAATAGTATGCTTTATTCCAGATTTAGACCTACATCTATGCAAAATTCAGGCCGTTAGCTTTGGCGTGAAGAAGTAACAAACATCCATCCATCCATCCTTTTGCATTAATATTAAGTAGGTTAAGTATTAGTGTGATAGGTAAGTGCTTTCAAGAGTATGTAATTTATCTACCCTCCACTTTTTCCACAGACGACACCGGAACCCGACAAAATCCAAAACCCTACGACAAGCCGAACTACCCTTCAAATACGCACTATCCTGACAGCAACCTCTTCCAGATGATCAAATGCCACGAGGACAGTCTCCTTCGCCTTCACCACCTCACCACCACCCGACAAAACTCCTACGAATACCAAAACGACATGGCTTGGTACCAGAAAGATCTACGCCAATACCATAATAAACCAGCGGAACACACCTACGAAGATATGCGGAAGAAGTATGATGAGAAGAAAGACCGCGAAGTAAATGAGGAAGAAAAGGAGAGGAAGAAACCTAGAAGGAACAGGACCACGTTTACGAGTCAGCAGCTGTCAGCGTTGGAGAAGGTTTTTGAGAAGACGCACTACCCTGACGCGTTTGTGAGGGAGGATCTGGCGGCGAGGGTTAATCTGACTGAAGCTAGAGTTCAGGTGAGATTCTGTTTTCGAAAGGCAACTACCTACCTACTTTGTTCAGAGAAAATAGGATTGTTGCATTCACACTAACATGCTGCAAAGCCTAGGCACCAAGGAGGTTTACATTAATAGGTAGATAACTAAAGGTTATACTTCATTGCTAGGCACTTTAGGATAACGAAGATTACCTTGGTAGGCGATATTAGGTACAAGTACGTACCTACCACACCAACACGCGATCCTAATACTACCTATCGCATATCCATACCTACTAATATTTTATTCGAAAGTAACTCTGTCTGTCTGTCTGTTACGTTTTCATGCCTCCAATTAATTTGGCAGGGAGGTAAACGGTATCCCGGGGATGGATGTAGGCTACTTTTTATCCCGGAAAAGAGCGTGTGAAGCCGTGGGCAGCAGCTAGTTTTACATAAATGCAACAATTTCGCAGCGGAACATAAGCCCAACCTACAGTGTTGTTTGTTGCTTGATTTAAGTATGGTACCCGGCTATTCGTCAACTGCGCGGTCTCTCATCTCAGATTTAATGTTACCTAAAGGTACCTACGTATTTACTAAAAAAGGTTTAAAAAGTGATATTCTTGCAGGTTTGGTTCCAAAACCGCCGCGCAAAGTTCCGAAGAAACGAAAGATCAGCCATGTCGAGCCACCGGAGCAGTGCCAGCCAAAGCTCCCCAGAACCCGTGGCCGTCCCCATCGGAATACCCCAGGACCCTCGCCAAGACTTCTCACGCAAAGAACCCTGGCTTCACCACTTCCAAGCGAACAACCTGAACCTAAATCTTAGCATTCCCATAGCGAATAGTGGACTTTACCAGAACGATTATCTGATGATGCAGGGGAACAGACAATACGCACATGTGCCTAATTCAAACTCCTTGATGGGACAGGGGGTAGTCGGGTACAATGGGTCAGATAACGGCTACGGATCCTGTGCGCTGATAGGTGGCTACAGTGCTCCATTGCCGTCAGCTCATCCAAGTTCGTATAATTTGAACTTGCGATTGAGACCTCATGATTTTAGTATCAATAATCTGGCATTATGATAAAAATTGTTGTGTGTTTTGTTTGTTTTTGTGCATGTAAGTTATATTCATTTAAATAAAAGATAGAATTATTTAATGTTTTATTTTTAATAATGGTGGAATGGAATGTCTTCGAAAACAGCCATAAAACAGCAGAGAGAAAAATATCTCGGATAAGGACCATCCTAACAAGATATAAGCTTCTTGACCATCACCCTTGACTTGACTTTTTTGTATTTAGCAATATGCTAGTGCCAGTGTCCAGTTCATGGAAATGTCATAGTCACGAAACCATACTTATATACAGTACATAACCACCCTTCGTCGCAGAAGCCATCTGACAAGAGGAAGAAGAAGAACCACCCTTGAAAAAGTCAGTCGCATGACACTGACAGTGATTGATTTACACTTACAGACAGACCAACAACAAAATTTTGTTTACTTGCGTGCGTGCATTAAGTTTTTGCGATGGTTTTTGGATAAAAATTTCTAAAATATCCTTGCAAGGTACTAACTACCTGTAAAGAGGCTTTAAACTTATAAACAGCAGTGACTTTAAATTACCACAACTTTACACATATATTAACTAAAGTAAATAAAAAAAGTAAGCGGTAACAAAACAATGTCTACCGGCAAAAATTTAATGTTTCTCTTTGCGTGCGGTTGTGGTGCTCTCATCGGCTACTATTACGGCACACGGCAATATAAAGCACTAAACAAGAAACCTAGAAAAAAAGAAGTCCATGAAGTTATCATGTTTTACGACGAAGGGCTAGGAAGTACTAGGGATTATCGGAACTCGGTGACGCCAGCCATGGAAAGAATGATATACTACCTTAACCTTCCGAGATACACCCTGGATGTTTGTATGTACATGATGACAAGTCCAGATTTCTGCAACATCCTTCTGAAACTGCACTCAAGACGTGTAAAACTGAGAGTTATAGTTGATGCTGAAATGGCTTATGCAACTAGGTCTTATTTTAATAAGCTGCAGCGGTATAGCATAGAGGTTAGATGGATGAAATCGGTGAATATAATGCACCATAAGTTCTGCCTGATTGATGCATCAACTGATAATGAAAGTGCAACACCATTGCTTATGAATGGGTCCTTGAATTGGACGAAGCAGGCCACTCATGGGAATTATGAAAATGTTTATGTGACCTCTCAAAAAGAGTTGGTAGAGGGATACAAAAAGGAGTTTGAAAGGCTGTGGCTTCTCTTCAAGCCCATTGCTTAGGAGTTTTATTGGTCCAATACAGTTAAGTACCTATTTATGTACAGGTTTTACAAGATAAGACTGTATTTCCAGAGATCTAAAGATTTCCCATTTATTACTTAGTATGGCATCTATAACTTTCTTTCTTACTAGTGTAAGGTAATGTGACACTCTTGTTAATTATCTACTTACAGACACAATATTTTATATTATTTTAAATTTTAATCTAAAATGCCTTTGCTGACTCTGCTCTAAGTTAATTAAATTAAAATGTCTGCGTGATGTATTGTATTATGTATGTATTGTTATTACTTATTAAATATTTTACTAGTACCCTTATCACAAGCTCCGCTTAGCTTGGGACTAGATGATGCTGTGTGGACTGTGCACTATTATTTATTTATTCTAAGTTAATTATTGTGTTTAAATATGATATTTATGTATATAATATAGTGCAGTTGTGCTAAAACTAACACAACTGCGCTTTCCTTTTGGAAGTAATTATGTAAGTACTTTTTAAATCTGGTCTCTCTTTTTATTCCAACTCTTTTAAATTCCCCTGCTTTCTAGATTTAAGTATAAGTGTGGTGAAACATGGATGTAAAATGTTTTTGATAATGATGTATGAAGAATTTCTCATAACTATGTGATAGGTAGCTATATTTTTTTTTTATAAAACTGTCCATTCTTATGCCTTAACAAATGTGATAACTACTTGTATAAGTGAGGAAAGATATCTTTAATATTAAGGGTACAGTTGGTTGTACTAAAAGATCTTTTTTTATTACATTTGTCAAGTCACTATAAACTCAGTTATTTGAGAATTAGGAATTACATTTAGTTTGGCATTTCTTGAATCTATTTAACTTTGATTTTTAAGACTTCGTGATTATTTAAATTGTATTAAAATAACTAAACCAAGTTTAGTTGTTTAATTTTTTTACTGTATAATAAAAAAACACATTCTAACTCCAATGTCTTTTTTGTCAGCACTTGTATCTACCAGTTTTTCTATTGTTGTGTTCTTTGTTTCAATGACCTTTGTGGCGCAGCGGGCGAAGGTCCGCCTTGTCACGCTGGAGGGTGCAGGTTCGATTCCCGCTCGACAAATGTTTGTAGGATCTGCAGATATTTGTTTCGAGTGTATAGTGTATATGTATGTTACAATATCTGTAATAATAAAAAATATCTATCTATGTAGTGTATTGTATTAAATATATCAGTTACCTAGTACCCATAACACTAGCTCTGCTTAGCTTGGGGCTAGATGATGCTGTGTGAATTCTCCAGCATTAAAATTATTTATTTTTTTAATGTCTTGAAGGTACTTTATTTCGCGCCATTTTACTTGTCATAGGCTTGTAGAAATTTGTCATTTGAAATCGTAGGTAGATATCGAAGCTTTGTTATTAAATCGCTGAAATGGCGAACCTACTTACCTGGGGTAGACAGTTTGAATCGGAATAAATATCGAATCGAAATCGTCTGGTCCCAGCCCTAATGTTGACGTGCTTGCTGTCAAAATGATAAGACTGACATTTTGTGATAAGAATTATACTTTGCTTTTACTTCCTACTTCTTGGTGATATATGAATGGAGCGAGCGTGTAGTCTTGACGACAAAAGTTCAAAGTCAAACTTCTTCTGTCCTTTTGAATTTGTATATACACTGAAAAATAACTCAAAAGTGTAATGGTGTCCGGAATCGTTGCAGGCAGACTTGCCTTGGTGACTGGTGAGTACCTACCGAGCTTTAAACTATTTACCTAGGTAAGAAAATAAACTTTTAGCTATGTAAACGTAATGTCTGAGTTTGAATTCCTACTTTTTTGCCCTTGAAACTTTGTTTGTGTCTATCAGCAAGGGGTACCTACCTATACCTACCTACTTTGATTCTAGACAAACTGCTCAGAACTTTTAAGATTGGAAGGACGTAGGTCCTTTCTACTATCCTATTAATTAACAACCTGCCAATAAAATGTTGATATTGACATCATGTCCATTAGGTCTCCTCTAAGATCATGATGACTTTATGACTCCTTGCAGATAATTTGTATAGGTTTCTTTCATATTTAATATAAAATACCTATGTACTTTAATAATTGCAAGAATTCTAGTAGGTACCATCCTACAGTTACTTTTATAAATGTCCTACCAATCTGCTGCATATTTAATCATATTTGCTTGTCAGGTGCGGGGTCAGGCATTGGTCGAGCAGCCTGCCAAGTGTTGTCTCGGGAAGGAGCCACTGTCATAGCAGCAGACAAGAACTATGATGCTGCAGTGGAGACCCTTAAAACTCACACAGCTCTGGCCTCCGGGACAAATAGTGAGTTGTTGTATCTTACTAATGAATTTGTTTAGTATTCTTTACAATTTTAGGGCTACAGTCTGATGCACTAAAATGTATGTACACTTTAGGGCCTTGTCATATTGTTGTCAAGTAGATACCTACCTCTACTACAACCGAGTTTGTTTATTTACCTGCAATCTTGTCGTTGAAGATAATGAAGCAAATTATCTACAACACAAAACTCATAAAAAAAACTACATACACAATTACAAAAAAGTAGTATTGTATTGTATTTATTTATTTCAGATAATTAAATCCATTGCTTAACATTAGAATAAAAAAAAAATAAACATTAAACTATTAAATTAAAACCTAAATTAAAATACAAATGCGATTGAAATTAATATTAAACCTAAACTACACTTAGCTAAAATTAAAATTTTACAATTGATTATATTAGAATAAATTAGATTACAGTAAAATAAAATAATAATTACAATATAATCATTTGTAGTATATCCTTGAGCAACACATTGGACAAAATGTGTCCATATCGGAGACATACGCCCTGCCACAGTTAGTAAAATAGACAAAAAAATTGGCAATTTTTATAAAACATCTTAAAATTACCCATCTTGAAAACAGTTAAGTTACCTAGTACATACTTAATAAAATATGGTGTTTAGTTGTCCAATTAGTCAGTAAAGATGGAAACTGCAACCCCCTAACTAAAGGATCTAGGTTGACTAAGTAACCCTGTACCTATACATCACATTGCAACACTATTGCTGCAGCTGCAGTTAGTAGTTAGCAAATTGCGTGAGAAGTCTAATTTTTTTCAGACGATGACCACAGTGCAGTCGAACTAGACGTGTCGGATTCCACCGCAGTGAACAACCTGCTGCAAACAGTGTTAAAGCAGTACAAACAGCCTCCGACGATCGTGGTCAATTCTGCCGGCATCACAAGAGACAACTGGCTCCTGAAGCTGTCAGAGAGTGACTATGAAAGTGTGCTTAATGTCAATCTTAAGGTAAGCCCCAAGGTTTTGTTCAAAAGTTTTTGTTTGGCAAAACATACAGGTAGCCCTGTGGCTAGGTGGGTCGACTGGTGGCTCTTCACCTGTTACACCAGCCATCTGAATGGGACGCCAATTTAGACCTCTCGCAGGTCGTCATCCCACATAGCGGCCTACACGGAAGACAAAAATCAATATTTCTGATCCGTTTTCGCGCAAAACCAACTCTTATGTCACTTACTTAAGATAGCGGTTTACGAGTACGGGTCCTGTCATCATTGTTGGACGCGGCCATCTGACAAGAAGAAGAAGAAGAAGACAGGGCGCTATGACGTTCATTAGGAGAGGCCAGCTTTGGAAAGAAGATTAAATTAATGATGTTATCTTATAAGTTTTAGGAACTTGCTTGGCGTGTGGCATTAACTTAAAATTGGAACCTACCATTTAAATTACACAAGGGCACAAAATTAGACTTTTTTTTTTGTTGCATGGTATTTTATGTTGTTGTTTACTGATGCGAGGTCGCTGATTTCAAATCCACGCTCAATTTTTCTGTAATAGCTCTGCTTTCTGAGATACAGCTATTGGCCACATTTTAGTACTAGTTACACTTGAAGAGCTTAGCTTAGTCAGAAACCTTGGCCTGTCTAAAAATCAAACCTTATAAGTTATATGACTAATATAGAACAAAGGCCTGGAATGAATTCGTTGGATTGCACAAAATTTTCTGGGAAACAAAAAGGATGACAGCTATTCAGAGCACATTCAAGAGATGTTGTCGCACTTCCAACAGCTTAGTTGTAATATGAGCATCTAGATACTAACACTTCCTCCACAGCCATTTAGACCGTTTACCTGAAAATCTTGGTGATCTGAGAGAAGAACAAGGGGAACGGTTCCATCAAGATATTCGGACTATGCATAGTCCGAATATCTTGATGGAGGAGCGGTACCAGGGTCACCGGAATTCCCACAATATGCTGTTCCCTTGTGTTATAGATCTGTAACTCTTCAATTGTTATTTTACTTTAAAAACTATCGTAGTTTGACGAATTCATTACGGATGTAAGCGGGTTAACTACGAACCTTATTTGTGTTGGTGTTCTTCCAGCACAAATAAGGTTCGTAGTTAACACGCTTAGATCCGTAATGTCTTCTATTGTTGCCATCAGAATACTATACTAAGTAATTTCTAAAGCTGAAAGTTTGTGAAACGTGAATTTTATTATGTTGCCTACCTACCTAAGATCTCCAAAACTACTGAACAGATCAAGACGAAATTTGGCGTACATTTAGAATATAGCCTAGCTTAGATACCAAATAGGCTACTTATTAGGAATACCGAAAATACGCATGAGAAGCCGCGGGCAGAAGTTAGTTACTAAATAAAATAATAATTACGTAGGTGCCTAAACTAATATAAACTTAATTCCAGGGTACATTCCTAGTGATGCAGGCGTTCTCTAGAGCGATGACGAATGCCCAGCTCTCTGGGTCCATCATCAATATCTCCAGCATAGTTGGAAAATATGGAAACATAGGTCAGTACAGTACCTACCACAGTAGGTATTTGAATTGGTGATTTCTAAAACCCCACATTTTTTTTTTGGTCTGAGCATGTTACACTTTTCTTGAAATCGAGTTATCACTCATTTTGTACTTTCTTTACGTAGACGGATCGATTCGTGTAAAAAACTCTCAGGTGTCACTATTCTTTCAAGTAGAAAATACCCTGTCAAAATTTTGTTAGATGCAGAAACGCCACAAGTGACTTTTCACTCTAAATATCTGCCAGTATAATTATTCTAAATAAAATATACTCTAATTAAATAATATGCCTAATCATAAACATAACAACGAAAAGCTAGACTTTAACTGTTATTTATGCATATGTATAATCAGTTTTTACTGTCTACTGAAAAAAATGGTCTGTGTTACGTATGGGGTTGTAGAAATCACAGATTCATTTATTATTAAAGTGCGTAAGCCTCACACGGGGTTAATTTATAACAAATCATTATAATATCCCGAAAATTTTTCGACTTCGACAGGACTTAAACCCGCGTCTTTCCCTCAGTACAGGAATGTGCTAACCAACTACACAACGGAGTCAAGTGACGTAGGAGTCGAAACATTTTTGGGGTATTATTTGATTTCTTACAGTAGGTATTCTTAAACAGAATCAAATTCCCGTCATAATGACTTCGGTACCTTGTGAAAAAGTGTGACTCGTCGGCTCAGGCATTTATTCATCAATTTGTAACCAAAACCTTGTGTTGGTAACGTACCTATTACGAATTGTGTTACTATCCTTAATAAATTGTGTTGGCCTTATGTTGCCGGCTTAGAATATGCGCCACACCTACTCTTCCCGCGGGTGTCGTAAGAGGCGACTAAGGGATATCCACCGGGGGCGGGCTGCAGCGCCTCCTGCAGAACAATTCTACTACCAAACTGCTATCCTTAACACGCATGCCCAGATCATGGGCACACGATAAAAGCCGATAAAGCGCTTTTATGTGGGGAAGCCTGCGTCCAGTGGTGGACCAGTAGGTATAGGCTGTAGATAGTACGTATCATAAATTACTTGACACTCCACACATCATAAAGACCATAAAATAGCAGAGCAGAGTAATTATAAACACTGTCTATACTCAAAATTAATATTTTTCAGGTCAAACGAACTACTCCGCCAGCAAAGCCGGTGTGATTGCATTGACGCAGTCAGCTGCGAAGGAGCTCGGCAAATTTAACATCAGGTAACTGAAACTTCAACACGAGCTGACTGAGCTTGACTTGCTATCAACAACTATAATCTTCTTTCTAACACTACTATTCGTTTATTTTCTTTTGTTTATCCATACTTTTTTTTTCTCGGCCGAGGAAATTTGTTTACGAATAGACTGGTCTGGGGGGGACTAATAATAATAACACATTTATTTCAGACATTAGAACAAGTATAGATCTTATTAACTTATTCTACGATCCATATCAATAACTATATTAAAAAAAAATAACATAAGTACAAAAGTAGATATACATATACATAATTATTATTGTGTATATGTATATCTACTTATGTAAGTACCAACTGCTGTTAGAATCTAATATATTTATTATGGTGTATTTACATATAAGTGTATTTATTTATATAATTTGGTAAACACACGAATTGTTAATTGTACTTATTATTATTTTTTCTCGTTTTTCTGTAAATTTTGTTATCTAGCTACCTACTAAATTGTTGTCCACACTACCCAAAGGTTAGCAGGTAGAGAATGCTTTTTAGCATTATGCTCGCCCATGTACAACTTTTGAACAATATAGTATTTTCTATCTATCTATAGAAATATACTAAAATCTTATTTTACTAAATAAAATTGTACACGTTATTAATTGCGTTATTATAATAATGCTGCACAAATTCACACAGCGTTCTCGAAACCGCAACTGTTCGTCACAGGCGGGTTTACGCCTTTTACGCTATCGAGGTCGCTAAATATTAGGACGTCAGAATAATAAGGGTTTATTTCTCTATTTTTAGAGTAAACGCCATCCTGCCAGGGTTCGTAAACACGCCCATCATAAAGACAGTTCCAGATAAAGTGAAGGAGAGTCTGCTGAAAATGGTGCCTTTAGGAAGACTCGGTGAACCTTCCGGTAAGAGAAACAAATGAGGCCACACAAATTCTAAGTGAACGAACTGGGATCTGCACTGACATCTCACAGGGAGGGTATTGTGCTTTACCCCCCTGCCCTAACTAGCCCCTGAAGTACCGGAGCAGGGCTTTTGGTGATTGACAGCTTCTTTTCAGCTTTTCTGTGTCTGGGTGTGGATGGGGTTGATGCCTTAAGGCGGTTGTATGGCGCACACTAGCACCGCCACCTACCTTTAAATAACGACTATAGCAATATTACAAGACCATGCTTGCAGTTTGTCCTTTAGATTTCAACTTTTAGACATAGATATTTATTGTCACTTTAACTATAATTATTTTTATGACATTTATTATCTCTAATCCTAAGTAATACCTAAGTATTTGACTAGAAATAGATCGCATTTTACCGACTTTAATAAAGGTAATAATTTTCATAATAATGCGTTCTTTTTTAATAAAACAATTTATCTTTATTTTAAACACGGGAATTTTCAAATATCCATTGTACAGTTTGTGACCTAGTTGCTTTTTTTAATCCCTCTGAATTAGTTTAGTTTCGTATAATTTAGACAGAGATGCGAAAACAGAGTTTGGTGGTCACCAAGAGCAACTTCACATTTCTGCCTAAAGTAAACAAAAGAAAACTATTTTATGTGCATTAAAAAAAGCTTTAGTACAAATGTACAATGTACTTTTAAAAATTCCTTTGCTTAATTATGGCTGGTCTATGCCCCAACGGACTAGAGAACACAAAATAATTAAATGTACATAGCTGTATAAATAATTTGTTTTATTCATGAAATGTTCAATTTGTGTAAAATACTTTGAGCAATATTTGAGTGAAAGAAAAATAATCAAAATCAACAGCGTTAGAAGAATCTTTCACTCAAATATTTGACAAAGTATTTTACACAAATTGAACATTTGACGAATTTATAAAACAAATTATTTATATGGCTACAGATAATAATTTTGTGTTCTCAAGGCCGTTGGGGCATATATACATTGGGGCCAGCCTTAACGAGTTAATAAGTAAGAAGGTGGCGCTAGTTTGAGGCATACAACCCTTAGAGACTCTACAATCCCGTATTTTGTCTGGCCTTCTCTGTGGCCATGCAGTATATCATAAGTCCCTACACAAATAGAGTTCTACATTTTTACAAGCGTTTGTTTAGTTTCACCCGTCTTCTGTAACCAAATCTTGCAAGTTAAATTTGATCCTCTTTCTGGTATCCGAGTGAGCTAAATTTTGCATGCTTATGTAAATCGAATGACGATGCAATATTATGATGACAGTGAGCTGAGCTGATGATGGGAGCCGGAAGGCGGTCATGGAAACTCTGTAATAAAACGACGTACACATTCGAGTTGTACGTCGTTTTATTACAGAGTTTGTTCGTCTTGACAAGTCTCTGGTCCTAGATAATAATGAACACTTTAAAAAAATAAAATTAAGTCATGTGACGCACTAGAATCATTAGTAATTTAATGACTTTCAACTCTTTTATGTTCTCTGGAACACTTAATTCATCGAAACGGCTAAAGCGTTTTTGATAAATTAGTGCTGGTTGTGTTTGCCGGTTGCGTTATAGGTACAATCATTTCGGAGGCCTTTGATAGGGCCTCATTTTGCAAGAAAAAAATATTGTATTGTTATTTTAATATTATTTTGAAAATGCATTCCTTTCTTTTGCAGAAATAGCGGAAGTGATCACGTTCCTCAGTTCAAACAAGAGTTCGTTCGTCACTGGAGCAGCTATAGACGTCACCGGTGGATTTTAAACTTTGTTTCTGTGTAGACAAGACATTTTTTGTCTAGGGAGGAAAAGAGAATGAGTAGAATCAGTAGAATACAAAAAATAAAACTAATAACTAAGCTCAAATACTAGCAGAGAATCCATCTAATATAAATGCCAAAGTAATTCCGTCTCACTGCCTGTTACTTTTTCACGACGAAACGGCTGAACGGAACGTAATGAAAATTGGCAGGGAGATATAAGAACATAGACTACTTTTAAAACCGAAAAAGCGCGAGCAAAAGCGCGGGTAGTAGCTAGTACCTATCCAATAATACTTGCATTACTAGTCTAGATATTGTAATTTTTTTTATAATTCTTATATAGTTTTATGCGATGTATTAGATATGTAAGTGAAAAGTACTTATTTGAATGATTCCTTTATTTGGCATAAACACTAAGTGGTTCTACAAGACGTACTTATACACTTACATTAATAAAATCTAAGAAATTATGTAGTAATATTTGGTTACAGGTAAATATACGAAACTACTCTGGTCAAAATCAAGATACAATGTTTACAAACATACACCACTTTCTTCTTGATCTTTTGACAGAATATGTACCTAAACTAGTCGATTTGAGCTCTTTCCTACAATGTTTGGTAATAATAATTCTATTTTAAACTCTACGCCAAAACGAGAATTTTATATTTCTGTAACGCGAGTTGTTTACAAACATTATTTCATGAAAATGGCTTGAGTATAGCCACTGCTTAACATAGAGTAGGTAACTACGGAATAAAATAAGACTACGTATCTATGTGCCTTACACACTAGCTTAGAGCTGCTTTGATTAACTTAACAAATACCTTTGACTTACCTAAGTGGTCAAAGAGCTTAAACTGTGATATTTTGTAAAGAAAAAATAACTATAAATGTACCACCTTCATGAGGCTATCGTTATCAGAGCAAATTAATCCTTTCCTACTTTTTAATATAATACTTAATAATAAGTTTTTATATGGTTGTTATATCAATAAACTTATTTTTATTAGCTTAAACATGTTTTCCTTTCACATAGGTCTTCGATGGCATAAATGATAATTAGCTGGCCAGATTAACCCCGTTTTGTCGAAAGTCTAGTCTACCATAAATACCAGCAAAAATCAAATTCAGCTCAGGAATGGTAAAAAAATAGTGAAATCCAAAAACAGCGCAGGTGTGAAGGGTGTATCCCGTTCTTGCCCTGTTCGCGATAAAAGGAATGAGGCGTAAATAATTATAGGTGTAGATAAAACCACACAAAACTTAATATTTCGCGGCTCACTCCGCTCGCCGATAGCGCAATTATTCCCCTGCGTCAGCTCACACACTGAACCGCCCATTTCGTGGCCGTGAAGTCATCAGCTCGTTCAAAGGGCACCGTCCGCACTGGCAATAAGAATGCTCCACGTCGTCATTGTTAATTAACTCCCACAACAGCGACTTTGGTTTTTCAGGTGTTATCTTCCGTTGCTCACCAGATAGGACCTTGAGTTGCGACCTTGTTACGCGCTGGATGTCGCCCGGTATAGCAGTTCTCAAGGCTTCAGCCATCTGAAAGTTCTTTGTTTAAAGCTACTGAAACTGGCGGCTTATCTTCAAAGAAAATTACAATTAAAGAATAGAAACAAATTAAAACTAGTGTTTACAATTGAAACAGTGCTGCAGACTGTTACAAACAAATTAGAGTTAGTTTAACTGATTCATATCAGTACCAGTCGGAAGCGTCCTGAAGACGCTGGCTGCATTGCTCCGCTGTATGGCAATGCGTATGTTCTAGTAATGTGCCTTCATATAAGATGAAAGTAGCCAATAAGGCGCTTATCAGGGGAGGCCTATGTGCAGTATTGGACTGGTAAAGGCTGTTGATGATAATGGCCTATGCAGAGTGTAACAAAAAGTAAGGACAAAACTTACAGGGGTGGTTCACATTCAACCAAAACCACGGGAAAAATATTAAAAAGCCCGGAATATAAATTGAAGTACTTTCTCAAAACTCACATAACCAATATGCCAATTTCGCCAGAACCGAAGTTCAGCGTAAAACTATACAATTTGGAGCTCGGCAAGGTTTAACCTAACCAATGGTCTAAAGGTCGGCAAGCCAGCAACAAAAAATAAAAAAACGAAAAATAAAAATCTACAATTTATTATCTTATTTCCGTCCTTTCACCTTGTTTCTCTTAATCTCGGCTTTATTTCTTTGTCTCTTGGTTTTCATAAAGGTCCTGTAGACGGACTTTCTCTTGTCGTCTATGATTTCCTTGTACTTCTTTTTGTTGTACTTCTGGAAGTCTGCATCGGCCAGCAGTTCGTCCACCATGGTCCGCTTGCGCTGGGTCTTCGTGAGGCGCTGGTTCATGTGGTCAAGCGGAGAGTCCATCACCTTTCCAACCTGGAAATAGAAAGACACATTGCATCATCATCATAAATCCGTATACGTCCTGGAAGGCAATTCTCGCCAATTTGTCACTCGATAAATATAAAAAAAAACTGTCAAATTTGAAAGTTCTTTTGATAAATATTGATTGATTAATAGGCGACAATTGCCTTCCTGGAAGGCAATTCTCGCCAATATATCACTCGTTAAATATGATTTAATAGCGAGAGTTGCCTTCCAGGACACATTGCATTATCACGGTATACCTATGTAAATCCGAAAGTTTGTATGAATGTATGTATGTTATATTGTCACGCCAAAACTACTGAACGCTTAAACTTTGCTTAGATATAGTAAGTCGGGATTAACAATGTCGGGCTACTTGTTATCCCATAAATGTGAGGGGTGAATCTATTTGATGTTAGTAACGAGACGTGAGCGTGACGTCTGCCTTCTTAACACTTTCATCGCCCAGGCACCCTGCCCAGGCAGTGACACCCTAAACAACCACATGGCTCATACATATTGAATTAGGTAGTATTCAAATGCAAGCAAATATTGCTGACCTTTGATTATTTAATTGTCATATTAATAAACAAAGTTGCTGACATAGAAAACTTGGACAAGTGAACCTAGACCTAACATAATCTTTTACCTATTCTCTTTGCAATGTAATCCACTTGCATGTTCTAGTATAAAACTCCAAAAACAACACCAAATATCATCAAAGCCAGCAGCAGTCCAAACACAAGCCAAAATATCCAACACATGAATTTAGCTACTGCAACTATAGAGATGAAAAAGCTGCATATGAATACAAAGCTCTCCGCAGGTACGCGTACGGTCGGCATAAATTTCCCATTAGTAGTCATAAATAAATACACCAAGATTCACATAAATTTAAATAAATTAGTTCTGATTTGTAGCACTTTGTTTAGACTTGACTTCTTTGTTAGTGGTAATATGTGACTGGTTTGTCACATATCTGCCAGTGTCTAGTCCATGGAAATTTCAGTCATGGAATGGAGGCGTGGTTAACTTAAAAAGAGCAATAAATTTTTATACCTCGTGTGTTCATAAGTCTTGAGACACAGTAAAACTAAAATATTTTTGGAGCTAAGTTGAGTATTCATTTATTGGATATTAAAATTAAAACTACTGACATCTAGATCTGTATTTAAAAATAAATCATTCAAAATGGCCGCCTTTGCATTCAATGCAGGCCTTCAAACGCGTGCGCCATTCATCTATGGCGGCACGAATCTTTTCAATGGGAATCCGTTTCGATTCTTTAATAAGGGCTCGCTTGAGAGAATCCAGGTTTGGGTGAGACTTTCTGCATGCCCTCAGCTCCAATTCCGTCCATAAAGAATAATCCAAAGGATTCAAGTCAGGGCTTGACGAGGGCCAATCTTCGCTCCGAATGAAGCCTGGCAAATTGGCCTCCAGCCAACGTTGGGTAGTCTTAGCTTTATGGGAGGGAGCAGAGTCCTGTTGGAAAACCCAGTATTTTCCAGCGAATAGCGTATCATTTAATGGTTTAACTACCGCTTCCAATATGTCGGTTTGGTAATTTTGTGCCTTCACCTTGACGCCTTGCTGGCAAAAATGAAGCGAAGTGACCCCCTCGTAGGAAACACCCCACCAAACCATCACACTTGCTGGATGATGAGTGCGCTGGACATTGCGTGCAGATGGCTGGACGTCCTTTGAACTTCTGGCGTAAACCTTATTGTTCGGCCGGTTAAACTTTTCTTCCACCGTGAAGATCTTTTCATCGGTAAACAGGATATTTTTTGGATCGTGTCTCTTCAATAGGTTCCGACATCGTTCCAGTCGCAATTTACGAAGACGCTCGTTTAAACAATGCACTTTCCTTCGACTGTAGGCCTTTAGTTTAAGATCATATTTAAGTATCCTGTTCACCGATATTCGCGAAATGTTGGTCTGCAGAGCTAATTTCTTCTGAGTCCGGCAAGGGTTGCGACGAATTCGCTCTCTGATTACTTTGATGTCGGCGGGCGTCCTTACAGACCGCGGGCGGCCACATCTTCCACGGTCTTCTAAAGAGCCGGTCTCTTTGTACCTCTTTATGGTATAATACACAAAGTTCCGACTACATCCCAAACTTTGGATTTCACTTAAAACTTGCATTGGTTTTTTTCCTGCTTGAAACAGTGAAATTACAGTCGCACGCAAATCTTTTGTTGGCGCCATTTTCACGGAGAATGAAACAAATATTCAAATGTATATTTTTTCTGATTCAAAACATTCGAAATTTAAAATTTTAAAAGTTTAAAAAAGGTTGCATGAATTACTTTCTTTTTAAATTAATTAAATAAGTTCGTCTCAAAACTTATGAACACACGAGGTAAACACACCAATGAGATTTTTACCTCGAACAAAAAAGTGATAAAAGTCCACAATCTATAAGAATATGGAGTTTCAGAGAAATTTAAAAACGATTCTTTCAAATAAATGTTAATATGCTATAAATTAATTTTTAACTGAAAAAGATTTTTCTTCATGATGACATTCCTTATTTTCAAGTTGCTTTTATCCAACATTAGTTTCAAGGTCAGTATTATTATATTTTATTTAAATAGACATTGCACACCGTAAAGGTAGGAATACATTGACTCACATAGACATAATACATGTATTTCAAGCAATAAACGATACTTTACTTTATCAGGTGTTTTTATAAGACAACAGAACAAGCCAAACTCGATGTAGAATGTTTGAAAACAAACCGCCCACACGTAAGTGTGGGCGGTTTGTTTTTTTCCTAAAATATATTCTGTTTCCGCGTCTTTTTATACGAAATTTACATTACTTGTCGATTTGTGATCTTTCCGTCAATAAATATTGGGTCAAGCTCGGTGGCACGCCCATGGGAAAGAGGAGAGATCATCGGCGGCGGGCGGAACGTAAATTATTCGCGGTGGTGCGCAAAGTGATCTTACAAGGGTGTCGATCGCTTGAACATACACAGAAAGACAGGACTCTATCGGAGAACGGCGCGAGCCGCGAATTTTTTTGGTAACATTGTTTAGATATATGTTATGCAGGAAAGAGTTATTAAAATTTGTTCAATAAAATTATTTTCTAGTGATACTAAGATTTTAGGGGGATCACGACCCTCGTCCCCCCTGGGAAGCTTGCTGAATACAGGGCGCAATGGCGCTCATTAGGGGAGGCCTATGTTCAGCAGTGGACTAATATAGGCTGATGATGATGATGGATGACCCGCATACAGCAGTATCCTGCAACCTTCACCAGGTCATTAGTCCAATATGTGTCAGGCCACACTGCGCGATTAGTCCATGTTGCAATAGAAGAATTAAAAAGCTAAGCCGAGCTTGTGTTCTGGGTACGAGATAGGTGATATACTTAATACATTACACTACCTACATAGGTATATATTTTTTTATACATGGAAAACACCCAGAACACACTGAACAAATATCTGCAGATCATACAAACATTAGTCCCGAAGCGGGATTCGAACTCGCATCGCAACCTCTTGCGTCGCAGGCGGACCTTCACCCGCTACGCCACGGATGTCGTCGTCATTCATTCTTTGTATTTGACAGAAATAGTACAATACCTGGAAGTATTTAGGCAGTGCTTCCATATCATTCTTCTTGTAGAAGCGTTTGGGGTCAAGAGCTGATCTCATCTTGAGGACTTGAAGGTCGTTCTGCATTTCCTCCGTCACTTCCGGTGCTGGCAGGTTGAACCATTCAGGTCCCTTGGTTCTTTCTTTTTCTTTCTGTAAATGTAAGAAAAGTACACTTTTATCTATATATATTTTTTTTTCTTTGCTAATGGAGTATTTTAGCAGCCTGGTATTTTGGTGCCTGGCAGTGAGCTAGAAATATACCGAACCCACACGACTCGTTATGAGATCTGGAAGCTTGAATTTGTATGAAATAAGATAGCTTAGAGACACACTTATCGTCCGCCACACCATCCAGATTCCTACGTTTTGTTGCATAAGTTGCGTGGCGTAGGCAGAGTCAATTTCTAGCTTTATTCTTATTATTTGGGTGCTCGAGTCATCTCTGGCATGGTAGAGTATTGTGCAATGCAATACCCACCTGCCTACTCAGTCTTACTTCTTAAACTAGCAAAGTAGGACCTTTGGTTCTCGACAGCATCTTTCAACATGAGAAACAAACTGAAATATAGACAGAAAGTATTTGCTGGTAACTTAAGGCACCAGTACTTAACGCATACCTTTTTCTCTGCCTTCAGTTTCCGAGCACTGGTGTGATAGCTTGGCAATACATGTTGCTGCTCGAAGCCGGGTTGAATTACACTTTTTTCCATTTCTTTTGCCACATCCACTGCACCTAAATCAGACTTGAGCTTGCCCGTGTCCATATCCATCTGATCAAATTGGAATATCCTGCCTTTATTTTTGCATTTCATCAGGATGTTAGCAGTCCATCTCATATCAGCAAAGAATTTTTTAAAATCAGCATCGACCTTTGAGGTTTTGATCTTTTCTTGACGGGCTTCTTCGATAATCGCCTCCTCGTCAAGTTCTTCTTTTTTCTTATCAAATAAAGCGAGTACGGCTTTTGTTTTTTCTTCACGATCTGATGAGGAAGAATATCATGTAAGATTGTGGGAAACAAAGATTTATTTCTTTGGTGTTATATAAGTGGTCTAGTGAAATATTTTTTTCTCGAGGTCAGAAAAAACATCAGAATATTAAAATATATCAGAAAATGTTAAGGAATGAACGTAGCTTAACGGTGTGTTTTTTTATTTCCATAAACTTATTAGTTTTAATCTCTATGTGGCCACAGTCTTGAGGAGTTTATCATTTTAATATAACATATAATGAACGTGTTGCGCGCCTCATCATTGCCAGTGCGGTACTGCTGTCGAACAGCTTGGTTATCACGGATTATCGTGTACTAGGGCCGCCGGTCGGATATCTCGTCATCCCAGCCATAATGACATCATCCGGCGGGCCTTTGTCACCGCTAACGTACCAGCTATTCTCGAACCGAATGGTCTGTTGCGTGACGATGGCAAGAGGCCCGACGGCATGACACTAGTCCCATGGAAGTTGGAAGGACCATTGTGTGGGACGCTACATGCGTCGACACACTTGCGCCATCCCATCTTTCGATGGCATCCGTGAGGGCTGGTGCGGCGGCAGATTTGGCCGAGGATTTCAAGAGGCGCAAATATGCAAATAGTCTCGACAAAGCCTACACATTTGCACCCTTTGGAGTCGAGACCTAGGTCTGTAGGGTATCGAAGCTCTCCGGGTTTTTAAAAAGTTATCTGAGCGTCTGGTCGAAGCAACGCGTGACCCGATAGCTGGTGGGTGTCTGGCGCAGCGCATCAGCATTCCATACAGCGGAGCAATGCAGCCAGCGTCTTGGGGACGCTTCCGACTGGTATTGATATGGATCAGTTGAGCTACCGGTAGATTGTTTGTTTGTTTGGTAGCTTAATTGTTTCAATTGTAAATACTAGTTCTAATTTGTTTTTATTATTTGATTGCAATTTTCTTTGTTAATAAAGACCATTGCCGTTATAAAAAAATACTTATAAACTTAATCACTAAATTTCCATAATCAAAAACATTCCAGAAGATTTTCTATTGTTTTGGATTTTTGCCTATTGCCATTATGGAATTAGGTACCTGCCTACATACCTGCACGAGAAATATGCCTTTGATTTTTTCACTTATAATAGTTAGGGACGATTTTAATAAACAGGCACATTTTTCAATGAAAAACAATTGTTAAAAACCCTAAAACCTTACTAGGTTACAAGTAAACTCAGTCGACTACTAAAAATTTATATGGGACCATCCCTAATGTACATCTAAGTGTTAATGTGCCAAAAATTAACTATTAACGAAAAACTAATTAAAAACCAACTCTATCTGTATATGGGCATAAGGATTTTTTGAGTGTGTCGAGGCATACTTGTTTAAGCAATCGTGTGGCATCTGTGGTCTATATTTTGCATCATACAAGGCCACTAACCAACACAAGCAATCACACAAGAGGTAACAAGAAGTTTTGTCCATTGCAAAGATTCGTCCTCAAAGCATTGCTGCTAGTCCTGCCTTTGCCTGTGAATAGGAACTTTTTTTTGTGTATAATTATAGTTTAGGTTAAGAAGTTATAGGTAATAAAAAATCACCTCATTTATTTTAAATCTTGTTATAAAATACATTTTTTACATAAAATATTTAAAAAATAAAAAAATATTATAAAATTATTCTACAGTAAAAAATATATCAAAACGGTGAATCACCGGCCGCGAAGCTAGCCTAAAGCGGCCGGTGACTGGGGCTGCAGAGAGGAACTTCCTGACGATGCGCGCCGAGTCCAGGAGCACCGCCTTTTGGATCTGACCCTTGATCCAAATTGCTAGCGAGAGTATCTTGAGATGTTGATCGAGGCTCTTCGCTATTACGCCGTTAACAGATGTAGGAGGGGATGATCTCAATTGCTTCTTGGAATTGTGCGGCTAGAACTGAGTTTGAGCATCGAAACCATTTCAGCCAAAAGTTATGCAATCCGTCCGGGCCAGGACTTTTCCAGTTTTGGGCCGAGCGGATTGCATTACTTACATCTAATGGAGAGATAGTGATAGCGTCCAGAGATTCGATGTTTTCATAATCACCACTTACAATGCAGTAAGTCCAGTCCGCTTCCGTGTATTCGACCGGCATGGACCAGATGCCTCACCAAAAATTATTTTCGGTTTCGGCATCCGGTACCTGACACTCGGACACACGTAGATCGGGTTTCTCCCAGTCGCGGTAAACTTTCCTTTGGTCACTTTGAAATATGCGTTTCCGCCAAAATCTGTCAACTCGCTTTTTATACCTTCTTATTCGACTTGCCCACGCATAGACTTTTTGCTGTAGGTAGTCTATGCGCTCTGTGACACAGGCTAAATATTCCCGAGGTTGAATTTCAGTTCCATCAAAAGCCTGTGTCACAAAGCTCATAACCCGAGGTCTATAGTTGCCTTTGATCAATTATAACCCGAGGTCTATAGTTGCCTTTGAACAGTTATAAATGATTGAAGATAGTTGCCCTCCCTAAAGCAAATTAGCTTAGCTATGAGGGTCCTGAACCTACTGATACGCCTCCCTGCCTGTTCTCTGCTGCCAAGTAGGGCTACCGCTAGCCTGACACGGAGCACAGTCATAGTCAGGAAACTTTACCCGCGCAACGAGGCAAGCCGCAATAGCCCCACAGTAGAGAATAGTGTGTACCAGTAAAATCACTACTAGTCAGTAGATATGGGACTAGTAGCGGGTTCAAGGCCCCCACTATAGCCAAAGCACATCTATGGGTGGGGAAGCGAGGCAGACATGGCTTTACATTTGAATTTCTATAATTTAGAGTTGTATCTTATTATTATTATAAGACGTGGGAGGGGGGGATCTCACAAATGTGACCAACTGTGACAAGGACTGGGGAGGGGTCAAATATCACGAAATTTGACCCCTTTGTTGTACATAAGTATTTATTATAAAAGAGCTCTATGCAGTTAAATGTAATATCTTCTTTGCCATCAATGTAAACTTGTATTATATTTTTATTAAAATAATATTCTTAATATTACCATATTTCTTAAACTCATAACTGTTCTATTATTTTTTATTTTTTAGTCAAGCAAAACATCAATTTTACAATAGCTTTTGATTTTTAAACAATTAGGTTTTATCTGATCTTTACTAGTGAGGGGGAAGTCCGGATATTGGCCTACAGCGTCCCTACACCTACTTGGATCAGTTCTATCTAGCTACCAAACCAGACAAAATAATACTCAAAGGTACTCCAACGCACCTTACGGTAGGTTAGGTTAGGGTACAAGATTTGATGTTGTCTTGTACCTACCTAACCTGTACCTAACCAAAAAAATATTTTCAAAAGAAGCTAGCACACAAAAGTAGATATGTAGGATATAGGTAGAGTTTAGTTTTTCTCGGATAATGTGCTATTACTGTTGTGTACTAACCTACAAAGTAAGGTTTTTCATGTTCTTCGAGTAATTGGGTCTTTGATTGGAGCTCTGAGTCGCCGGCTGTATCTAGGATGAAAGCCATTGTGAATGCAAAATTGAGGAAAAATAGAATCTACATTCCACTTTGCACACAAGAAAATCACTGGAACATTGAATAATGTTGAAACTTGTGAAAGAAAACTCCAAAGAGAAAAAACCACGAAAAATCAATACAAAATATTTGATGTTTTGTTTTGACTTTTGATTTTTATTGACATTTGACATATGACATTGTTGTTTTTGTTGACACGCCACAGCTTTGTCATCCATTATCTTGGACAAACGAAATCATCCTCCATAATCGAATTTGTTGTGTTGTCCGTTTGTTGTAGCAACATTATTTTGATGCAAAAATTTAAAATATATGTTCCTAAAAGTGATACTATTCTGTCTTCGAAGTTTATGACACTCCGACTCAGACACTGGCAGAGTCGTAGCGAAAAGCAAGCGGCATAGCGCCGCCATTAAAAAAAAGAAGTTGAAGTTGAACCGATTATTCTAATATCCCTTGAAGTTCAATATGCCAAACAGTATTAAGTATACAGTTATTATATTATATAAAGTTATATTATAGCACAGTATTAGCTAGGTATGTATATTAAATAGTCTCGTAGTATTCTTTGATGCCAAAGCCGTTCGAGCTACTATGCGTAGGTTTATACGTCTTTGCCTGAGGTTTATACATGAAATTTTAAATGAAATTCCAGGTGGGACCAAACGAGATAGCTTTAAAAAGAAAACAACTTATGAACTAGTGCTGCTGTAGACGGAAGACAGGAACGCTGGTAGGGCTACACTTGAAATTTTGCGAATAAATAAGGCTTCCAATTTGACAGGCAGGGAAGCCTGCGACCATGCCATGTCATCCAAATCGATATTCAAAACCGATGATATTAATTAAAATAAAGTATTATTTATTAGTTGTCTAAGCCTTCCAAGAGCTCACTGTGTCCACAGTTGGCAACATCTTAAAAAATAGGTAGGTACGTAAATTGAGTACCTAGGTAAACAAATACAAAACTGATTAATTGTAAAAGCCATTCTGGCTATTAATTTTGAGCAATCTGGCCGCAGTTTTGTAGAAATTTAGAATTTTCTCATCTACAACTGACTGAAAAAACTCATCACAATAATTAATGAACCAAGGAGTCGAAGTGAACATTTATCTAAGTACAACAGATAAGTTGGGGGCCAAACTATTGAATTTTCCAATGATATTGGTTTTGTCTACACAAGAGTCCGAAATAAAAGCTCGCACTTTGAAAAATGATAATTATTTTCCAATCCTTATTTGTCGAAATTCAGCTGTGTTGATTTTAGATCATCAAAAACTGTGTCCACCTCTCCAAGTTCCATCATCCAAATAAGTACCTACCTATCAAAGATTGAGCTTGTCTTCTTCTTCTTCTTGTCAGATGGCTTCTGCGACTGGGTTGTCGCAATTTCGCCAATGTCCGTCTCATGACAGCATCACAAGCTTTATGGATTGCACATTATAATAAAGGTACATTAAAAACTTATTAGTATTTATAAAAGAAAAACATTCATACCAAACAAAAAGAAAATTGGAGACTGCTCTAAGATTGGAGACGTTGAATTATTGATTGGATGGCAAGGCCTAATACGGCCGGACTAAGGTGGGTCGCACTGCTGACAGCGAACGAAATTACTTTGTGCCTGTTAATTAATTTTGTAGGTGTACCGTAGCATTGCCACAGAAAAGGGTAAATTTCTGTTTCTTTTAGAAGCCGCCCCTGCCTACGGTATTGAACTTCAATACCGTAGGCAGGGGCGCCTTCTTCTTCTTCTTCTTGTCAGATGGCTTCTGCGACTAGGGGCGCCTTCAATATTGCGGCGTTTTTGACGTCTACCTTCAGAATTACGTCGTCATAATTTTGCTCCAAAAATTTACCAAAGGAATGTAATGTCCTGCGCGGCCTCGAGGAACCAAAGCCTAGCTGAATTGGTCGGAAATAGTCGCATATGTCGGTTTCTTTACGACATCAGACTTTAGCCGCGAGGCGGCGGTGTGTGATGCCACGGCTATGGGTCTTTACCGCGATCCTTTTTATGTGCGTAAAGATTCGCACCGTACAGGAGTTATGTGATCTCGCTTTTGACTCGGCCTGACAACATCAGGTTGATTAGAGATGTTAAGTCCTCCAAAAGACCTTCACCTACATGGCTTGAACCGCCAGACAGAAGATCTCTTAGATGCTGTAGAGTCACAGCTTCGAAGCCGCCGGCAGAGCTACTCTGGAAAGACATGAAAGCTTTAAGCTCTTCCTGGCTGGTCGTGCCCACAGCGACATCACTCTCTTCCAGTGGATCGGGGAGTTGGATATTGGCTTCTGTTGCTGCTGATGCTTAATTTCAAGATATATGAGAATAGCATCGTCATTTGGCGCCATCGCGCATCGTGTCGTTTTCGAACAGTAGATGCGAGAGGCACCTTTGATGTCACTATCACAGACTTGACTCAAAGTCTGTAGTTAGTAGACTCAGCCAATGATTATTTTATTGAATTTAGAAAATTATTGTGATTTATGATCAACAATTTAAATATATAATATGCAGTGTACCTAACACAATTTTGTTCAATCCTAACCGTGATTGATGCTTTGTTAGCCAAATTTTTTTTATATAATAATAATAATAAATCATTCCAGAGATCCATAGGTACACATTCAAATCAAGTACACAATTAATAATATAAATAAAATAAAATTAAGTAGGTACCTAGGTACAATCAAATTAATTAATTAAATAAAGACTTAATCTAGCAATGTGGCCGGCTTAGACAGATCATTGAGCCACCAGCGATGATACCGGTTTCAGTATCATCATCCAGTGGCCCATAATACTGGAGCGGAGGTCCTGCGCCACGACGCTAGAAGGCTGTTGGAGCTGCGGCGCATGCGGCCCACCAGGGACGCGACACGCTTGCGCATGTTTGCCTGGAAGCCATCCACGTGAGCGTCCGCGAACATCCCTGATCTACATTACCGCGGCAGCCCCAATAACATCCTGAAGCCGTTATTATAATAAACGCGTAAAGCGTTGTAGGCTTTTTGTGGCTTTTTGTTTATTGGCCCACACCCAAAACCAAACCAAGAAAAAAACTAAAACGGACAAAACTAGAAAATGCTCCCAAGCTCAGTTTATGTTTTTTGATACAGCATTCCTAATGGCCTCTGAGAGAGCAGAAGCGACGGAGATGCGGGCAAATATAGTTAGTGTTTTATCGGAGTTCTACTTTTACATCAAGGCTAAAAGTAACCTAGTCCATTCAGTGAGGCTTTCAGATACGGACTCGGACTACTCGGACTAAAGAATTTCTTCGGTTTGTACTTTTCTTGTGGGCCACTCTCCGACTGCCGACTATCAAGACTTCTACACAGCGAGATAGTTTTCACAACTTTTTGAAAGTAGTTACGGTTTAAGCATCGCATTAAGTAGGTATACGACACATAAGTACAAACCTTTATTAAGTATCTAACGTTCGGTGGATAATGTTTCGTTTCAGAAAGTCAAAAATAGGAGGACCGACAAAGAAAATGGTGCAGAGAGGGCAAAGAGCTCTCGAAACGGTTCCATTGTAAGTAATGGAACCCATTCAATGACCCTCATTCAACCCTCGTCGGGCCTTGAATTATTAATTAAGTTGAAAGAGGACTTAACATTCAATTAGAAAGGTGCTATAAAATGTAAGGTCAAGAAATGCACTATGAAGGCCTTTTTAGACCAAATAACAGAAAGTAAAGTCTCTAGATTAAAATGTACCTAGGTAGATACCTACAGGTAGCATAGTGTAGTACCTACCTACCTAGGTAAGTGTTGGTGTAGGTACCTCCTTACTACCTAACTGCCTGAGTAACTACCTACGTACCTACATTACCGTTTCCTATGAAGTCAAAATCGGTCGAGAAGTAATTAGGTACCTACCTACCTAGGTAGGTAGGTTAAGTATCACCTACTACGTAATTAATGTTAATTTGGAACTAATGACCTAGATACCTACTAGTTATGTAAACCTTTGCCTCTCAAAATAACTAAGGTAGGTACCACCTAACAAAAGCACAACAACAAAAGGCGTTTACATAATGGTTGTTACACTTGCTACCCCCCACGGGTCCCGTACCCTTGTTATGTGGGTCAATGACAAACTCGATCGCTGGGCTCTGTCAAGGGCGAGGGCAGCACCACGGGGCTAAGGCTGAAGGTCGTTTTCAGGCCTATCTATCAGGGCCTGGAAAAATAAAATTTAAGATTTATTACCTAACTACCTTACTTTAATATAACGCAATAAAGTTGTTTTCAGCTTGTACTTCCCCGACAGAGCGCTAAATGTCTAACAGCGGTCTTTCTGCGTTGAAATAGAGGGCATCTTTTTCTACTCTATGCAAACTAAGCGAGACTATGCTGTGGGTCTGATATTTTAGTAGTTTTAGCATTAAGTTGTTATTTAAGGTATTCTAGTTAAATCCTGTTAGTAGTTCCTTAAATCATTAATAAATAAAAACCTCGGAACTATTCTCATTACAAAAGCAAAATAATTATCAAAATCACAAAATAAATAATTACATAAAAATACATACAGCCGATTTGACAACTCCTTTTGTTTTTCGACGGTTGAATATAAACAGAAAAGTTTTTTACGGCACCTATGCGACATACTTTTAATTTTTTTTTTGAAAATTTTCATAATACTAGCTTATTTTTTTTATCGGTGAATGCTGGATTCGCGTTTAGCGATTCAGCTGGATTTACTTCGATCCAGCATAAATCCAGCTGGATTGTAATTGTAACCCCTATTATGAACCTATCATTAAGAATTTTCCGAATTTATGTCCTACCTACTTACCACTGAGTAACACCTAGCACTTGGACAGCTAGAGTCCTCTGGAAATGTAATTACCATTATTTATCATAGGTAACTGAAACACAACACAACATTTCCTCTTTAAAAATGTGGAGCAATCTTCCACTGCAAAAGTCAACTCTCAACTTTGCAATGTTATTTCCATTTCTTAATTTAAACGTCAACTCCTAGCCTTGCATGACCGTTGAAAACCTGTAGATTTCCCAAGGGAAGGAATATAAATTATGTTTTGTTTATTCAAAGCAAATGCTAGAGTTTAGCATGACTTTAGCTATGAATAAAGCTATGAATGTAGGCAGGTGTAGGATAAAGGGTGGCATTTTGAGATGGGAATGCATGGCCAAATCCGAAACCATGAGAGTTAGAGAGAGTTAGAGGATGTCGTGAAAGGAGTCATTGGGCTCAATTTTAGAGAAAAAGACCGCATATTTAGTTCTTTTTTTACTCTTAACTTTTGCAGGAAATCGAAACGATTGATTTTTCAATATGTATAGTCGTTCACATTCGTAAGTATTTAGAGTACCTACACTACTAATAAGCTACTATTATACTACTGTTTCTGTAGATATTTTTTATTTATTAAAACCAATTAAGTAGTAACTTTAGTACTTCATTTATTTAAACACAGAGTAATTATGTAAAGTAGGCCTTTTCCACCTATATCTTATAACTTGTGCTTTGACTGATGATGATGACTCATTTAGTCATGGGCTCAATTTACGAGAAAATAAAAATTGCTTATGTACCTACCTCTTTTTTGGAATCTTTCATTAATTTGTACAAAATTCATAACGAATAGATGTTTTATCGAATATAAAGTTATAATCCTATTATAATACGAGTATCATCATTTGAACGTCGTGGCAATCCAGCTCCTTGACAACACTGACATAGTGACCTTCTCACTCAAAAGAACAAAACCTTGCAGCAGATACCAGCCAGATGTAAGCGGCACAGCATGAGAGAGGCTCTCATTTAGTACCATAAAATAATTTGGCATGTTTCAAAAAACGATAAAGCGACTTCAAATTCCGGTATCTAGATAATAAACATCTATGTCTCGGACGAACGAAATCACCCCTCCCTCACTTTCCCTGACCGAAGGTCTATGTTCATGTGCAAAAAATTGAGTTTACACTTGCTTAGTTTGATGACACATGGATGAGACTGTTGATGCCCGTTGCCATGGAAACCATTAATTAAAGATTATTTATCGGGTATCTAACGCGTACCTTTTGTTTTATTTTCCCCTGTTTCTATCGCGTTTCAGCGATCGTGGTCACGGTCACGGGGCGGCGACTCTCACCTACGTATAGAAAAGTTTGTACGCAGGTACGTTTACGGCGCACATAGCAATTCTTCGAGAAACAAACTTAAAGGAGACTACCTCTAAATAAATTACCTCTAAATAAATTTTTATACAACAACGAAAGAATCATCAAAATCTATTAACAATTGGCGCAGATATCACCAAAGTTGTAGGTAGTCGTGATTCTCCAAAAATATGTTGGATTTTTAGTTTAACGGGATAAATACTAATCCCTCGGAAATAACTTTTTTATAGGACCACCTCGGGATCATTCTCTATACAACAGTGAAAGAATCAGTAAAATCGGTTAACTATAGGCGGAGATATCAAGTAACATAGGCACATACATAAAAAAAAACATACAGACGAACCGAGAAGCTCCTCCTTTTTGAAGTCGGTTAAAAATAGCAGCAGGTTCACCTTTATTTGTTCGATTGTGCTTTACCATTTTAGTTTGAAACATCTCTAAATATTCAGAATAATTGACTAAATTGTCTTTAGGTATGTATGTAGGTTGCTAACAGGAAAATCACCAACTTACTTCCCCAATCCATACTAATTTAATAAATTCGAAAGTAGCTCTGTCAGTTTGTCTGTTACTTTTTCGCGTCTAAACGGCTGGACGAATCTTAATGAAATTTAGCAGGGAGGTAGACGGTACCCCAGGGACAAACATAGGTTACTTAAAAAGCACGTGCGAAGGCACGCGCAGCAGCTGGTAATATTATAAATTCGAAAGTAACTCTGACTGTCGGTCTGTTACCCTTTCACGCCAAACCGGCTGAACGTATTTCAATGAAATTTCACTTGGAGGTAAACGGTAATCCAGGGACGGACATAGGTTACTTAAAAAGGACGAGCGAAGCAACGCGCAGCACATGGTAATATCATAAATTCGAAAGTAACTTTGTCTATCTGTCTGTTACCTTTTCACGCCTAAACAGCAGAACGGAAGTTAATGAAATTTGGCAGGGAGGTAAACGGTATCCCAGGGAACGACATAGGCTACTTGAAAAGCACGTGCGAAGCCGCGCAAAGAAGCTAGTTAGGTATAAATAACTAAGATGTTAGGAGTAGAATGAAAGATAATATTCGTATAGATAACTTTGCAGTTGCTTAAACGACTAAAATTAATAAAGCCAGGTGTTTTTCATTCGTTATTTTTATTACAAAACTGCATGTAACACAGCAGCAAGTTTCTAATAGATAAGAACAAAGTAATTTTTGGATTTATTAAAACCAAATGTTTATCATTGGTTTTCTTCATATAGGTACTTAGCTTAATTTGCTAATTAGATTAAGCTATTGCCATTTCTATTCCAAACATTCCTGGATGAACGCAGGTACTAGTATGGCTTAATTGAGTAAACTGCTTTTATCATCTCCATCATCAACCTATATTAGTCCACTGCTGGACATAGGCCTCACCTAATGGGTGCCATAGCGTGTCTTCAGCTTGCCGCATCCAGCATCTGCCTGCAGTCTTTCGCAGGTCGTCGTCCCACCGGGCTGGAGGGCGTCCTACACTACGTTTGCTAAGTCGCGGTCTCCACTCGAGAACACGTTTACCCCAGCTGTTGTCGGTTCTTCGCGAGATATGGCCGGCCCACTGCCACTTCAGCTTGCTAATTCTTTGAGCTATGTCGATAACTTTGGTTCTCTGTCGGATGTATTCATTATGAATCCTATCCTTCAGAGAAACTCCGAGCATAGCTCTTTCCATAGCTTACTAAGCGACCTTGAACCGATAGACCAACCCTACCGAGAGTGTCCAAGTGTCAGCTCCGTAGGTCATGGCGGGCGGTATGGGTGACTAGAAGACTCGACGTAGTTTTCCAAAAGCTGCCCAGCCTAGTTGGATCCTCCTTTTGGCTTCCTTCTCGAAGTTGTTTTTACCCAACTGCAGAATCTGTCCAAGTTTCGGAAACAGCTAGCATGTACGAACACTGGTCTTGGATCAATAAGGCCATTGATAATGACTTTGGTTTTATCCAATTTCATGCCAAGACCGAATATCGGGAGGCTGAAGCTAGGTCGTCCAGCATCTGGTTCAGTTACTCTAATGACTCCGTCATTATGTGTCATCAGCGAATCGGAGGTGTGAGATATAGTTGCCGTTTATCTTAATGCCCCTGCCTTTCCAGTCCAGCATCTTAAACATATCGTCCAATGCGCTTGTGAACAGTTCCAGGGATATGACATCCCCCTGCCTCACGCCTATGCGCAATTGGATGGGTTTAGACTGCTGGCCCTGTATGTACTTAGACACTCGTAGTGGCGGCCTTGTAGAGATATCTCAACACCTCGATATAACGATAGTCTACTTGGCACCACTGTAAGGATTCCAGAACAGCCCAGGTTTCAACGGAGTCAAAGGCCTTCTCATAGTCCACAAGGATTAATGATATTCTTCGGACTTCTGTATAATCTGTCTCACTGTGTGAATGTGGTCTATAGTCTCATAACCTCCGCGGAACCCGACCTGTTCCGGTGGCTGAAACTCGACGAGTCTCCTTGCGAGACGTTTCGTGACCACTCGTGAGAACAGCTTAAAGACGTGGCTCAGGAGTGAGATGGGTCTTTAGTTTTTAAGGAGGGTTTTATCGCCCTTTTTTTAAAAACAGCACCACCAAACTATCGCTCTACGCCTTTGGAGTTCTGTGTCTGTGAAGGACGGTGTTAAAGAGGTTCTGTAGATCCTGTATTACAGGGGGAGTCCCTGTAATACAGGATCTACAGAACCTCTCCGGCTTTCAGAAGCTCTGATGTAATTCCGTCCTCACTGGGGTTTTTCCATTTTTAAGCTGCCTTAGCACACGATCTCGTCTTGACTGATTTCTGGCAGTCCGACTGCATAGTGGCATGTCAGGGTGGCTCCGGAATCATGGTCATCTCGTCGGTAACGAGAAGCATGTGCAGCGTATAATTGGCCATAGGAATCCTCTCTTCGGAGATCTCTGGCTTCGGCAATACGGTCCTCCCATCGTGCGTTATGAGCTTCGTCAGGTGGCTCCTGCCAAGCTGCTGAGTGAATACATTGGCCTCTTGGTTTTGTCTATCGCCTGCTTCAATGAGGCGCGTGTTGGAGCTCCGAAGGTCGCACCGTACCATCTTTGCGATTAGCTTGTTCAGGTCTGACCTCTCTGACGAAGTCTCATAGGTGGTTTCCCTTCTTTTTGTCATCAGCCCGAGAGTCTCATCCGAGAGTTTGGAGTTCTTGCCAGTACGCTGCTTTTGGCAGAACTTAATGCCCTCGTCCCTCAACGTTTCGACCAGATTGTGTAGGGTCTCGTCAGTATTATCAGCGGGTTCCAAGGCAACAAATCTAAGTCCATAATCCCCACGCTGGGCATGCGAATTGGAGACCGCAGTTTGGTGATGGAATTGTTCTGCAGGGGGCGCTGCTGCCGGCCCCCAGGTGAATGTCCCTTAGTCGCCTCTTACGACACCCATGGGAAGAGTTGGGGTGGTGCAAATTATAAGCCGGCACCACACGGCAAATTGCCTGTATGTAACTTGAATGCCCTAATACGGAAAATCTACAACTAAAATCTAGCCCCGCCAATCAGCCTCTTAATCAGGAAAGCCTTCGAAGACAACCCCCCCGAATCAGCCCCCTAAGCGTTAGTATGCTCCAGTATTCCTTCTTAGTAGTCCTTGAAGGAGTAGACGCGGGTGTAGACGTCAGGGTAGCCCCGCGCACACGGCATGCCCCACGACACGATGCCGACTACGCTGGAGCCATGCACGAGAGGACCACCGGAGTCTCCCTGCGGAACACCATAATACTTATACAAGGTTCCAAAATCTAAGATAAGATGTAGTCCAGTCAATAAAGGATTGTGGATGGAAAGGTCGAAACCAGAAAAGCAAAAAAACAAAAAAACGGGACCTTTATTGTGCCTCCACTCAGGGCTCACCTTACAGGAGTGGGGACTTATAGTATGTTTGTCTCTTAACTAGTCCAATCAAAGTTCCGAAATAAAACTTTCTGCAGTCGACTTTTCCACCCAACCCCCCTCTTTTGAGGACTCATTGACTGGCTGGACTAATATCAACATAGATATTTTATGAATTAAAACTGATAACACTAAACAACAAGGCAAGAAACAAAACACAAACTTTAACAACGCATATCTGTTCAAATTGAAGTTCATAAACAGACTAGAGAAGAATTAAATGATGAATGAAAGCTTTCAAAACCAAAATTTCATTCGAACGTCTGCGATTTGCTTCGATGATAACAATAATATTTGACTCGTTTAAGAGCTTCTTTTGTAAGCCTAAAGAAATAAAAGTTATTGTTTCTGATTTCTAATATTCCTACGTAGCTGGTAACGATGAAAGGATCTAGGTACAGAAATTAACTGTAACCAATTAACCTTTTTACACCACGAAACTGAGGGCTAACTTACGACGGATTACACGATATCAATCATTCGGGAATTTCACCAGTTTAAATCATGGCAATTTCACTGGTAGCCCATACCTTTCAAAATTGCAAGCACATGATGACCTCATTCCTGAGCCTAAGCGCACCCGCACCGGAGCCTTCCCTAGTTAAGAATAGTGTGAGACTTACATGACAAGCACCCTCCCCAGTCTTGGTGAGGGAGCAGATCTGGGTCTCATACACGGGGTTGATGCTGCTGTAGATATCTTGGCACTGCTCCACGCTCAGAGACGTCAAGTTTATCATCTGCAGGTGGATGGGCAGGACTCCAGGGTACTGTGGGGATAATTATTTTAATGGGTATTAAAACAAATAGCTGATCTTATAAAACTAAGCTTGTTAAACTCGCCCTTAACCTATATAGTATAAAGTTACATGCCGTGTGTGGATGTGGCTTATTTAAGTAATATAATTAAAATCCCAGAAACCTTGGTAACCTACATCTCGAAGCGACATTGTCCGTGAACATAACCTTAAGACTTCATTCCCCACCTCTGTAATAGCCTCATTAGGGCAGCGGAAGTACCACTTAGCCGAGAGAGCCTTGTCAACAACACACATAGGTATACATACATACATACCATACATACATACATACATAATAGGGGCCCAAGGGACCGTATGCACTTGAGTAACGCATCTCACATTGGTACTCTACCTGCCTTTCCAAATTCGACAGATTATTTTTAGATACTATCTTTTCGTCACATCGGTTGTCTCATGGTTAACCTAAAAATTCCATTGCTTCGCCTTGTAGTGGTACCTATGCTACATCGTAGAATGCTACGCCGTAGCAAGATATGTACTACGCCGTAGCAAGCGTTGGCCTACGCCGTAGCATTATACGGTGTAGCACGTGAATCATGAAGAAGGGAAAAAAGAAAATAAGATTGGATTGCGATTTTAATGTCATCATGTTTAGCTTAAACTAGTATTCGGCAATAACCGAAATCGAACAGTTCCTACCATTCAATTTTAAATATATTTTCCTCCCGTAATCTCATTTCTCCTCCAAACTTGTGTACCTATAAGTATCAAACCTTAATTGTTTTCACTTTTCCCTTCTTTGTTGACAAGGCACCGTAATATTCTCGGAAAGTTGATGCGAAGTTGATTTTATCAGCCCAAAGCTTATTTAAAAAAAAGTACAGACGATATGACGAAATTTATTACACTAAGGACTTGGCAGACGAAAATAGCAGGAAAATTGTTTGTTTTAAGCGTTAAAGCGTTTTCAGGGTTCCATACTCGATGGGTGAAAACGGGAACCCTATTACTAAGTCTCCGCTGTATGTCCGTCTGTCCGGATTCTCAGGAACCATAAACGGTAGACATTGAAATTATGACAGAGTGTGGATTATTATTGCTGCTATAACAAGAAAATCTCAAGTCTTTTTGCTTTTCATTCGCTCCATCAATTAAATCCGGTTTTAGGATTTATTTTGCGAAATAGTTTTGTACGATGGTGCTGAACCCATGTGCGAGTAAACTCACACTTGGCCGGTTTTATTGAGCTTTATTATGGGCTATGGAATGGGGGATGACGACCTGAGAAAGACTTTGGCAGACGCGGCAAGCTGAAGACAGGGTGCTCATTAGGAGAGAAGTATGTATATCCAGCAATGGACTATATTATGGGCTGATGATGATGGTGGTACAATGTTGGTCGATCCATGGTATACCTAATTCACCTCTTCGTGCGCAGCAGTAGGGCTGTGCATTCTTGTACAATTGTACATGCTGCTGTAAAAGGGCGCATTGCGCGCCTTTAGTGGCGTGTGGAAAAGGATAGACATAGGATTTCGCGTTCATAGAAGCGGAACAGAGCACACCTTTTTGAACGGTGTAAGCGCAAAAATAAATTTTTTTGCTTATTTACTAGAAAACTACACAACTTATAAAGAAACTGGTTCAAGGAACCATAAAATTAGTAATAAACTACGAATCAAAACGTTTTAGTAGACCGCAGGGTTCCTGAGAACTCGACCAAATTATGTGCGTAACAGTGCACTTTCATGATTTTTTTATCGTATTTTTTTAAAAACGTTTTTTCGTATTCAAGCAACCAAAGAAAAATTTTAGAATTTAATATAATTCCAGTTTTTTACCACGTGGATCCCGTGAGTACTGATATATCTAGGCCTAGTTTGACAACCAAACTCGTTAGGTCCGGCCATTCAATCAAATAAAACACATGACGATATTGTGATGACTCGGTCTTTTGGGGCAGGATCATTGATGCCTCTCCTGTTGAATGTTGGTGGAACATGCTTCTACTAGACCAACGCTAATAATAAACTCCCAGGTTCAAATCCTGGGTCGGCCAAAAAGTCTTGATGTTGGATTTTATCTAGCAAAAAAAAAATCCCAGTAGCAGCCCGGTGTCAGTTGGCTGTGTTACACGAAAGGACGTTAAGCCGTTGGTCCTGCGCTTGACCTCTCGCCGGTCGTGTTGGTTCGTTTGTCTTAAAAAATCTGTATTATACCATTAATACCTTCACTTTGTGGCGACAGCGGACATTTTCCAGGTGGGACTGCAAATCAGCGATGTTTCATCATTATCACGTTACCTAAGTGATTTCTTGAAATTATCTTACTTCAAAAAAGTATTTATTTAGCATCTATCCTTAGTAGTAAAATGTCTAACAATAAGTAAAGTACTTCTATGATTAAGTAAGTAGTAAGTACTTATAAGTCTCTTCTGCAAATATTTGTGCCGGGTGTTCGGGGTATTTTATGTCTATAATAAAAAATATCTATCTATGTAATGTATTGTATTAAGTATATCAGTCATCTAGTACCCATAACACAAGCTCTGCTAAGCTTGGGGCTAGATGATGTTGTGTGGATTGTCCAGCATTATTTATTTATTTATTTATTTATAACATAGTTATAGTTTTGATGAATAAACTCCTTTTTATTTAAATTTATTTATCGGATTATGAGAGTAAGGGAATAGAGAGTGCACCTGTGTTTGCGCACACACCTGTGCACTATAATAATGTTCTGCGCACATGGCTTGTCACAGGCCAGTTGGTGGTAGGCTGGCTGTGAGATTACGCAAAACCACCCAAAGCCCTTTGGATGGCCTTCGTAATTTGCTATTAATAATAACAATAATTCTGGACAACAAGCCACACAGCATCATCTAGCGCCAAGCTAAGCAGAGCTTGTGTTATGGGTACTAGATGACTGATATACATAATGCAATACATTACGTAGATAAATATTTTTTATTATCCATAGAAAATACCCAGAACACCCGGCACAAACGTTTGCAGACCTTACAAAAAATTGTCCCAAGGAGGGAATCACACTCGCCCGCCGCTTTCAAAGCCATCCTAAGGTAATTTAAGTTTTGCGTAATTGCACGGCTGGCGACCACCGTTGAAAAGTTAACTCACTCTTTGTTATTTCCAACAGTGATTAATTAATCTTTTGTGCTGAGGAAAGCTTAACTTTCTTCCTTTGCCCTGGGATTAAAATTGTCGGAAGCAATTTAAGTAAACTTTCAACTAACGAGGCGAAACATCGAGTTTCATATTTTGATAGAAAGTTTTATAACTTTCAACTGCTTGGAAATCCACTTGGACGCTGCCTCAGGCACAAGTCTTGTGTTTTATTTTATAGTAGAACATTTCAGAAGTTTTCAACCGACTTCAAAAAGGAGGAAGTTATCAGTTAAGCTGTATGTTTTTTTTATGTACTTGGTACACCGATTTTACTGATTCTTTCTTTATTGTATAGAAAATGATCCCGAGGTGGTCCCTTTTATCCCGAGGGATCAGTATTTATCCCGTTAAACTTAAACAGTAACATAATAGTTTTTGGAGAATCACGGATGGGTGGTTTTGGAGAAGCAACAATTAGATGTGTCATTAAACTAAATTAAACTGGAATGATAACTAGATGTCGCCAGTGTAAACAAAATTTTTTGCTCGTGAACATGGACCTTCGGTCATGGAAAGTAAGAGAGGGGTGATTTCGTTCGTCCGAGACAGATGAATATTACCTACCGGAATTTGAAGTCGGTTTATCGTTTTTTAAAACACGCCAAATTATCGTTTTACAAAAATCAACCCATGACCGACGTCTAAGACGCAAAATTAATGGATAAATAACAATTGATAACACAGCATCATTAGCTCTAAACTAAGCAGAGCTTGTGTTATGGGTACTAGATGACTGATATACCTACTTAATACATATTACATGGAAATATATTTTTATTATACTACACCCAGAACAAATATCTGCAGATCGTACAAACATTTGTCCCGAGGCGAGAATCGAACTCGCAACCGCCTGCATCACATTCCTCTGAGATAGCAAACCTGAATATGAGGGTAGCTAAGAGAGTACTATCGTTGCCTCTTACCTGCGTTGAATTACGAGGACTAGAAGAACCAAATGGAGGCCACAACAGCAGTATATTGTAACGGCTCAACATTATAAAAGATTATTTACACAGTTACCGCGCGGCACAACTATAACCATTCAAAATATGAGCTTCAACTCATCATCTTTGGATTCAACATTTAGCAATGGCATAATTTCTTACCGCAAGCTTCAATCGTAAAGCCCTGTCTGCTATTTTATACCGTCACTGCAAAATGTATCCAAATGATGTAATTATTACCATATTTGAATGCACATTTTTATGCTGTGCAACAGTGGTGCAGTCCAGATCTGTGAGCTTTACTCACCGAGGTCCGTCCCCACCCGCTCAGCACCAGCTCAGCGTCAGCACCCGTATCGACATCGGGCAAGCCGATCGGCTGGACATGGCTCCCGAACTCGATCTCCGTGGCAGTGCGCACCACACTGACGTCATTGGCGATAAGGCCGCCGTCGTAGCTCTCGTGGACGATGATCTTGTCTGAGTAGTAGCGGTCTCCACCTGATAGCAGGCTGTTGGTTCCAACTACTACTAGGAGACTACGGCGGCTGGAATGAGGATTTGGTTTGTTGACGTCAAAGTCAATGTTTGTGAAGATTTGATTGTAGTTGTCAGTGAACTGAGGCTAAGTTTAATCTTTAATTTGCTTATCATGTTGGTTCCCACGGTACAGGCTCAGCCTAGTGTGGGCATCGTTAAAGAAACACAACGGAGTAAAACAAAAAAACCCCGAAAAATTAAATAAAATAAATAAATATCCCGTTGTAAATGACTTTAGTGTTAATATCCATGATGGATTTAAATGATTATTCGTTGTATAACGGTCCGTAAATCCTCTCTACTTACTCAGTAACAACTTGTAGTACTAAGAATATTACGTAATTATCAATTTTGTTTGTATTCTACGTATATAAGTAGAAATAAACATTTAAAAATTTTAATTTCATTTTCATTGAGTTGGTTAGATAATGTCATGCAATGTCGTGTGGATTGTCTAGCATTATTAATTTTATTGATATAGATCAGTTGAGCTACCTGTAGATTGTTTGCAACAGTCTACAGTTAGCTTAATTGTTTCAATTGTAAATACTAGTTCTAATTTGTTTTTATTATTGAATTTTAATTTCCTTTGTCAATAAAGAGTCTATCAATAGAAAAAATCTACGTAATTATACGTAGATCTGAAGAAGATCTGAAGGAACCTATAGAAAAACATAAGGCAACTTTTTACACTTTTGCAACGTTTACTTACTCGACGGTGCAATGGGCAGCCGTAAGCACCCATCGGCTGTTTAGCACGGTTCCCCCGCAGAAGTGGGAGTTCAGCAGACTCCGTAGAGAAGCCTGATAGGGCACTCGGCCTTCTGGTGCGTTCTCACCACCCACTATCCGCCAGTCTGGGTGTGGGTTGTCCAGGGCCGGTAGACCTGCGAAGATACGGAACGGGTAAGATTGTGGTGATATCTTGCTTTTTGTGATAAAAATTAATGAAATATTTAAAGTTTATTGTAATTAGTTATTTGGTTTAACATAAAGTAAAAGTCAAAAAGTCTGTTCATAAACTCTTGCTAGTTTGACTACAGGGCAGTTGCACGATGAGCTGCGCTTACAATTTAACGCAATAAAATCAAAGAAATTATAGTTATTGTTACTATAGTAACGGTTAGTTTATAATTTACCGGTAGGTACTTATCCGTAAAATATTAAACGACCGAACCTGTGAATAAATCACGGCGTCCGTTTCACAATTTTACTAATCCTCTGTCCCGTTCAGAAATCGTTATTTCTTAAGGCTTACAAGATACGCTCAAAGTTAGTAAAATTTATTTATATTTTATTTGATTAAAAAGATGCCCTTTTTAATCAAATAAAATATAAATATACGAACGTGAAAATCAAATTCGAGAAAGTCAAAGTAAAATTTTAAACTTTAATTATGATCAAATAAATAGTGAAAGAATGTTAAATTGTGAACTCTGTTTGGCTGATGATAGTTATTGGTTGCTACGGCGTAGCACCGTAGATGCTACAAAATGATAGTTCACAATCTAAATAAGATTTTAAACAAAAGTCATCTCGCAGCATCTCAGCAAATATGAAAGACGTATGAACAAATGTTGGATCCAAGTAATCCAATTTATTAGAGCTCCTAAAACATGTAACATTATGTATAAGTAAATGAGAAATGCAGGTTTATTTCTGCGAGAAAAGCAGATTAAAGCAAAGTTAAGAATTCTCATAACTCCAAGCCATGTTTCATATCATAAGTAACATTTATATGTATTCCAGGAAACGTTGTTTTGGCCTTGCTGACCTGGCGGACTCGAGTTTCACGGTCACATATGATTGTAAGCGAGTACGTATTTTCTCCTGGACTCTTTTGATGCCTTGTAGCTGACGGATGTATGTTTTATGTTGATGTTCACAGCCTTGAGAATCCATGCTTGACCCCGGTGGATACGAGTCCCTCATCAGATTAGTTGCTATATAATCTGTGACTAGATTGATGCTGATCATGTCGCTGCTGACTGGCAGAGGTACTGGTATCAAGTGCTGGAAGCTGTCATAGTAAGATAGGTACGATTTTCCACTGGTCACGGGTTAATTTATTTTTTCTTGGTCGCTGCTAAGATGTGGTATGATGTGTGGTAGCTGACACGCTGGACCAAATGATACTGTTATAAAAGATCCATACTAATGCACCTTTAATAAATTTAGAATGCTGCTAATTTCTACGTATTTGCTTGCTAGATTTTGCTTACGTATTTCCTCTTCCGCTTTTGCTGCTTTCTTTTGTGCTTTAGGTGAAATACTATTATGGTAGGCACAATAAACCATTGAAGTACTTTAATTACTGAGTTAATAAACTCGTTGGTATAAACCTCCATAATAGTCAAGTTCACTTTGACCATGACTGTTTGATTTATTTATATGTAATAGTCATCATGGTCAAAGTGAACTTGACCACAGCAAAGTGGAGGCACATAGACAACACACTCACATTCCAAACAATTAATGATCAGCGAAGGGAATCGAACCCATATTATTCTGCATATCAAGCGAATCGCGCCATAGATCTAAATTTAAACACTGATGTATTTTCGAAACATCTACGTTGTACGGAACCTCGTCAACGTAAATATTTTACGTCACGCGTTCTCAAAATGGAATAGCACCTAATTGGGTGGCTTATTCCAGTATCCCTCCTTAAAACTGGAAAAACTGGTCTGGAAAAAGTACAGACATCCCCCTTACCAGTTTTTATAATTCCACTTCACACACCCTGAATGTGAATATCCGACTGCTTTTGTTTCAATTCGAATTGGTACCAATGGTACCGGCCTATACATAATATGCATATTTTTAAGTGCACATCTAATATCTACTCAAAGTGAGAATTGGCTTGAGTTTGAATAAAATTACATACTTGTTATAAAGCTGTATTTCCGACGACCTATCCATACCAGGTTGTCCGGCAGAGATCGCTCTTGAGCGATAAGACCGCCAATTGTTCCTTAGTTTTAAGTTTGCAATAAAAGTATTTTCTATTTATCTTTTTATCTATGTATCTATATAATTAACTCCTATAAAAACAAGAGCACAGGGCACAAATAAAGCATGTTCCTGAAATAATTTTAAATGGCTTTTATCCAAACCAGTTTAATGAATAAAATGGGTAATCTAATTTTCTCCGATGCAAAATGAAAGAGTGGGGCAAACAAGGGATTCTAAATTAAGTTCAGAATTAAAATGTCCTTGAGGCAAAAATAGTATAATAAAATTTGGTTAAAAAACACGAATAAGAAAATTAAGATCCTCTCTACTGGCAGGGCCCGCGCGAGCTACCCCGCAACTTCTGGCGTATGCGGCACGCGCATTCTGCATGCGCCTGAGGATGCAGCATTCTTCGCCAAATTCTTTATTTTTTTGCAAAAATACCTAGTAACATTTATATCAAATATATAAAAAAAAAATATAGAACTCGGCATATAAATACTCTGCAATTGTATAAAAATATTTAAATCAGGTCCATGTAAGAGGATTTTTAAAATTGTTGTGAAGGTTTGTAAAAGTAGGTATATTTTAAAAATTTAACAATTTTGCAACGCTTTGCACGGCGACCAGGATTCTGTATAAAATGGTTAATGATATTTTTTAAGATTACTAATTGAATGTGTTGTTATAAGAGGTACAACACTCCATTTATTACGTCATATTTAGAAAATAGAAACAAAGCTACTGTTTTTCAAAGATATATGTAACAAAGAAACTAAGACAATAGAAACAATACAATCAAATTTCGAAAATGTTTTAATGAGTGTACCGCAAGGGAGCATACCCCTACTGTTCTTGCTTTATGTCAATGAGTTACCTAAAATAACTATAAATATCTATGCGATATGTTTGCCGACGCTACAATATACATACATAAATACCTCAAAATAAAAAATCTGACACCGAATTTGAACAGAAAAATTAAAATAACATTAAAATCACTTGTAGATTGGCTTGAGCAAATAAATTTAAAAGTAAATGTCAGTAAAACTAATATAATAAGATTTCATAATTATAAAACTCTACCATTAAATATAAAAATTTCATACAAAAATAACGAAGTAAAAGAAATAAATAAAACAATATTTTTAGGACTAATAATTGATTCACATCTAAACTTCAAAGCTCACCCATCAGAATTAAACGAAAAAATATGTATGTACTGTTACGCTCTTTCTACACTTAGCTCAATTACATCAAAAAGTATAGAAAACAAACCTATTATGGATTAGTTTATTCTGAGTTAAGCTATGGAATAAGTTTCTGGGGAAAATCTGTGGATATCCAAACGACCTTGCCATTCAACGTGGCAATGCTGCCAGCATTCTGGGCACGCAGTCTCCTTGTTACGGCTTATATATTTAGGAAATAGATATAAGTGTAAATACTAGTTGTAATTGTTTTATTCTGTCATTCTAATTTTCTAAGCACCAACTTATATTCCATAAATAAATTGACCAACTTACAATTCGGTAATCAAATATGGCAAAAGGATCTTTCAAATGAGTTCCGAAATGAGGGAAGTGCAAACATGGGGGTGTGCCGAATTAAGTCGTAGATTAAAACGATTCAGTTACGAAGCTTACACAGCAAATAATGGTCGACAGTCAGTGATTTAGTTTTGTGAAAATGAAGGAAAATGTTCTGGGGAATGGTGGATATTGCATTTAAGGAGCCCAGCTGTGGGTATCGTGGGTGACCTGAGAATCAAAAAGATGAAAATAATTAAGACAGCCGACCTTTTTTAAAACCACAGTTTGAGGCTAGGTCAGTGAGCATCATGAAGGAATCGAATTTTAGAATGCGTGAAGGGTAGAAGTGAATGAATGCGAAACAAATTATTATTGGGTCTAGTATATTTCCCAGGTCTGAGATTATAATAAATAATAAATAAATGTTTTTATTTCAGAAATAAACTTTTACTATGCTAGTAGGCACAGCAAATTATAGGTAGTTCAATTATATAAATAGGTATAGGTCCAGAGAAATTTAACCAGTGCCTTATTGGACATACATTGGACTGTCCCATTTATCGGACAATGAGCTCAGGATGCTGTAGAGCTCGCGCGCCACCTGCGCAGCAGTGCGGCGGTTTTCTTTCGCATGCAGCTGTGGAAGCCATCGGTGCGCGCCTCGGCGGACATGCCGGAGGCGCTGCAGAACCGCGATTATGATTGTCGGAGTAATTTTGTTTATTTTTCATTGAGTGTTCCGTGTGGGCAGGCACATTTTACTGGGAAAGATTATGTGTGCTCTCGCTCTCGCTCTCCTATAGATACGCTCATTTTATTCTTAGCAGCAGTAACTTTTTTCTATCATTAGTTATTATCAGAATAATGTCTAACCTAGACATTATTCTCCGGAGCTTTGACGCCAACTGTACTATATACTAACCTAACAAGGGCCCTTAGGACTGGACCGTAAAATGCGGCTTTGCCTTAATTTTAGTTTAAATTGAATGGAGTTTGTAGAATGAATTCTCGTTTAATAATGTTTTATGTTTGCTTTTATAATTTGATTAACTTCTAACTGTCGGCAACCTTCTTATTCATTATGTGTTGAAAGCAAATAATTGCGAACTATTAAAATTTTTTAATGTCCATTCATGTGTGAAAGCTTCTACCCGCGGCTTCGCACGCACTTTTCCGATTTAAAAAGTAGCCTATGTCCCTAAGACACCATACCATCTTTCTCCATAGGTACCAAATTTCAATAATATTCACTCAAACGTTTAGGCGTAAAAAGGTAACAGACAGACAATTACTTTCGTAAATAATTAAGTAAATATAAATAAATAAGTAATAATGTATGGATATTAATATTAATTTATACTAGGCATGGTTTATAATTTAACTTTCGTTGCTTTCTATGAGCATTTACTTGTCTTGGTGGAATATGAAGAGAGTTGGAGCCCCCCTTTCCAATCCTCTCCATTTTCCTCCACAAGGTCTTTGGTCTGTGGGAACTGGGAACGTACCTATAGGATCTATCTCTTAACCTAAACTTCTTGTTGGAACAAATTGTTGGCTCGTCCTGTCTCTGCAGTTTTACTAATATATATTTATTTGGTTTCACAGGAACAGCACAGACATAAGTATAACATAGGTAAGTACAAGTAATTGAGTTGAGTAGGTGAAAGGTAGACACATGAGGATTCATTAAATAGATGAAAGATGCAGCAAGTGTTAAATGATGTAGGTAAAGCAAGAGAAGAAGACAGTAACATCAAAAACTGATAAATTAATGTGTATACAGAACAGAAATTTGAAATTACTATGCATACTTAATTAACATAAGACTAAAACAAAAACAAAACTAAAACAAATATAAATCTAAAATTCCCTTACCCTGAGCACAGATGAAAAAACAAGCGAGCACTACCACAAACATGTTTCACACCAAATGAAGGCAATAGACGAAAATAATTGCAATGTCTAACACTTTTATACTGTTTCCGAGATAAGAACTTAAATAGAAGACAAACGGGCACTTTAGATAATTTTGAAAGGGTTAAATACTACACAAGTGTAGGAGCTTGAAATATCACGTCTAGCTACTTAAAAGATAGACGAGATTGAGTACTCTTGTACTAATACCTACTACCTACTTAGTAGGTACTCAATTACTCACATACCTAACCTTGCACCAATTCCAACCTGAGGAGCTGCTGCGGGGTGAGTCTAATTGACGTTAGTAACGAGACGTGATCGTGGCGTCTTCATTTTTCATACAATTTGGGACAGCGCCTCTATCGTGCGGACAGGGAACTACGCAAATTCCAAGGAGTCGTCACGATCACGTCTCGTTACTAACGTCAAATAGACTCAACTCTCAGAATAGTCATCTAATTTCCGAAGGCTATTATGCGTCTTTAGGAGTAATAACATGGTGAAGAAAAGCTTAAACTATACCTCAATAAAAGTCCATATCATAAAATTTTACGACTTTTGGGAATATATGTTTTTTCATATTATGTATGTACGTAAAACGCTAAGTTATTTTTATTATTATTTTATTTCATATAACTATGGTTCATAAACTAGATTGAGTTCCAAAACATGCTTAACAACATGATTTTACAGTAAAGCCGTGAAAGCATAGGTACAATATCGAAATGGGCGAAGGTCCGCCTGCGACGCAGGACGTTGCGAGTTCGATTCCCGCCTGGGGACAATTATTTGTACGATCTGCAAGTATTTGTTCCGGGTGTTTTGAGTACTTTCCATGTATAATAAAAAATATATATCTGTTTTGTATTGTATTGTATTATGTATGTATATCAGTCATCTAGTACCCATAACACAAGATCTGCTTAGATTGGGGATGTGTGGATTGTCCAGCATTATTTATTTATACAATAACTAATAAATAAATATAACAAATGCAGTAATTCAAATTTACAAATTATAAAAAAAACAAACGGAATTTAAAAACAAACATTTTATTCCTATGTATTTCCTATTTCCACTGTGTGAATGTAATAATACTAGTGAGGGTTTCCGACTTGCTTAAAGAGCTCTTTATAATTATTGTAGCTACAGAGTTACAGCTGTTTATATTTTACTCCAACTCCACAGACTTTAATTGGTCCACTGCTGGACCCAGGCCTCCCCCTGAAAAGCGCCTTGTTGTCTTTTATCTCATGAGGGGTAACGCCCATAATCCCCACGCTGGGCATGCGGGTTGCAGTTCGTGGTAGAATTGTTCTGCAGGGGGCACTGCCGCCCACCCCCGGTGGATATCCCTTACTTACGACATCCGCGGGAAGAGTTGGGGTGGTGCAAATTCTAAGCCGGCACCACACAGCAGCATTTATATTTTAATCAAGACTAAACTTTTTTCTGAGTCACCATTTTCGCATTCCAGTTAAACTTAGCTGCCAAATAACGTCCTAACATCCTGTACATCCTAAGAACTTTATGACCCATAACTGGACTTTACTGACTGATTGAACCGTCCAGTTCAATCAGTCAGTAAAATCATTAGTGTGTTCACACACAGTAGTTTGCATCCTGTTTTTTGCGGTAGAGCAACGAGTGGTTATTAGATTCTAATATATTAGTCTACTGTACTCTCCCCGCTCCCCGCACCCGATCCATCATAATAACTATATAGGAAGTGGGAACACTTCCATTAAACCATACGTATAATTAAACTGGATCCTGTTTTTAACAGGACAACTGCATCCAGTTTGTAGAGACAAAACATAATGTGAAATTCGAACGGATATGTTTTTTGCAGGATAATGTAAACAGGATACTCGTATGACCGCTAGTAGGTACACTAATAGTGGATTGTATCATAAGGGAGAAAAATAATATTTTTACGGCGAGGGCGCTTTTTTGAATCCAGAGCTAAGCGAGGGATTCTTTAGTAGAATCCTGAACGTAGCGAGAGATTTAAAGTACGTCGCCCGAGCCAAAAATATATTTTGCGCCCGAGTGATAATTTTCATCACCACTATGAGAAAATAAAAGGCGCCTCATATTTTATTGTAATATTATTATTAAATAAAACATAGAGTAACAACTAAACTGAAATTACTTAGTATCTAATAATAAAACAACTAAAAACTAATATTTACATTTGAGACATTTTCGCAATTATGAAAATTTATTGTTACAGTTTTATTACGAATAGAGATTATTGTATTGTGTCTGCGTGTTTGAAATAATGTCCGAATCTGGCTCATTCTTAGGAAAATGTGACGGTAAATCTCTTTGTTTGGATAGTATCAGCCAATTCATTTTATTCAAACAATAATTATTTGCGTTCGATTTCTTTGGCGCTGAACACTAAAATGCTCCAAATTCAAAAAGTGCGCTGCAAAGATAATTGCGGCGCTCTCACAAAGAGGATTAAAAATCATTACTGCCCGCTAAAAGTTTCTTATAGAAAACACCACCTTTGGATGCACTTAAAGGCGAACCAAGTCGTCCTTTTCGAATAGGTGGGATGAAAAATTACTAAACTACTGACTAACAGGATCTTGCAAAAAACCGTACCAACCTGAAAAAAACGAGATGTTGCTGTAAGGCTGTAACAATGATATAGTTTATTTATTTTAACACTTTTTTGCACTAATGTGCAACGGGTGGGCTTAATGCCGAGGCATTATCTACATGACCAAAACATATATTTTACAGGGGGTTCAAATTAATTTAAAATATATGGAAGTCTATTATATACACACAATATATATATACCTAAATAAATACCTACTAAAGCATAAATGTGAAACAAGAAACAAAACATTTGATGAAATAAACTAACTATTGGTCTTTACCAATAGTTAGTTTATTTCCCTCTGGTTATATTCATCACTATTGGACAAACATTGAAACTGGGCCCGGAGTTCCAACAAAAGTGCCCATGGTTCTTACGATATTTTCTTCCGTGCCTGATAAACATCCGGCGCTCCGCTTTATTTTTATTGAAACCTGAGGCTTATGCTTTTATATTGTTTTCCTGCTCGCTCTTATCGTTCAATACAAGACAAATAAAGCAAATTTCAAGAGAAGAACTAATAAGAGATAACGGAGGTGCTTGACAGAACAACGACTCTGTCAACACTGATTTTATAATAGCTCGGGTAAGAACATTAACTATAAATAACTATAAATTACTAGGGGAGAGTTGAATAATACCGCGCGGTTGATTTGTCCACGCCCCTGCATATCCAGTCACCCTGCCTGGTGTGCTTATAAAATTAGCACACCAGGCAGTTGCATAGCGCAAGTCTCCAAACCCCACTGCACGCCGCGTCAGCCCGCTCCAATAGCTCAGAATATAAGCACATGTGTTGAAAGATTTTTGGTGTATTGACTATGTATTTAAGACTGTTTTTGCTTAGATGTGAGCTCATTCATAATTGTAGATATTTAGAAATTATTTAAATGCACTTCTGTAGAAAATATACTGTACATTTGGTGTCTGCTGTAGGTTTCTTCATATTCTCTCTCTGCAGCCCCAGTCACCGGCCGCTTGAGGCTAGTTTCGCGGCTGGTGGTTCACTGTTTTGATATATTTTTTACTGTAGAATACTTTTATGTATTTTATTTTTTATATTAATAATAATAAATATTACTGGAGACAATCCACACAGCATCATCTAGTCCCAAGCTAAGCAGAGCTTGTGTTATGGATACTAGATGACTGATATACTTAATACAATATATAACATATACAGATATTTTTTATTATACATATAAAATACCCAGAACACCCGGAATAAATATTTGCAGATCGTACAAACATTTGTCCCAAGGCGGGAGATGTGTTATACTGTAATGGCTGATTATAAAAGTAAAAAAAATAGTTTTAATTGGTGTTATTGAGTTTAATCGAATAATCGAATATTGCAATTTCATTATTCAAATATTCGAACTAATATAATATTCGAATTATTCTAATAATCGAATGCAAGTCCTATTTTGTATGCAATTAAATACCTACCGTAGAGTCATTCAATGACGGTTTCAATAAAAGGAGGCATTCCAAAATAAAATAACAACATTCCAGCATAAGTCAGTCAGTCAGTCAGCTAGTCAGTCGGTAGAAATAAAAAAATTAAAAATTACATTCCTAAATCCTAATCTAAGCTAATTCTAAAACAACAGAATCGACACCAATATCGTGCATAATCCAATAAGCGCAGGTCTATGAGAGGCCCTCTTACTTAGAAACCTTTGAAATAGCAAATAGTCTTTTGTTTTCTGCTATTTGCATACGTAAGAAAGAGAAAAAACACTGCTTTACCATTGCTATTTAATAGGGCCGTCCCTTTCATAGATGGAAAGGATAAACTTCTTAAAAGTATGGCATAATTTAAAGCCCTGTCAGGTTACAGAGCATTCACAGTTATTTTACCTCTAGCTGTTAGGTTGGCAATCTGAGCGTTATATTGCCATATATAACTTCTATGACTCCCTTGAACGAAATGTAAAAAACAGAATTGCTAATATTACCTAACTATGCCGATTTAGTATTACACTTTGTGTGATAATGGTACAAATAATACGATATTTCTTAAATATTTAATCAGGTATTTTGGAAGTAATGTTTTTAATAAAATATTTATCTCCATACAAAATCAGTACAGTTGTACCAATATTCGATTAACTTAATATGTAAGTACCAATAATATTATATCAATCAATAATAAACAACGGATCAACATTCTAGTTTCCAGTTTTATTGGGTAAAATGTTTAAGACGGGTAACCCTTTTTTACTTACCTACCTGTAAGCTCTTCAAGACGACTCGACAGTTATACCAACACAGAAAACATCTGTCAGAGGTAAAATAACTGTGAATGCACTGTAGTTTCGTTTCGTTTTGGCGACACCTGAATTGACACCTGTCTACTGAAATACTTCGATTGTACTAGTTCGGGAGTCTATAGATTCATAAATATTTATCTATGTTATGTATTCTATTATGTATACCAGTCATCTAGTACCCATAATACAAGCTCTGCTTAGCTTGGGGCTAGATGATGCTGTGTGGATTGTTCAGCATTATTATAATTATTATTATAATATATTATAATTGTATGTTTACTTGTCAAATAAATGATTATTACTTTTCTTAGTACCTACTTTACTTTTATAAATAATGGGCTGTGCGGGAAGAGGTATGGCGATCACACAAAGTCGCGAGTGCAGCTAGTTAATATCAATAAAAAAAACTCAGGACTTTAATCTTCCCATATTTTACCGTATCCTTCTTACTCAACTTTACAATAGGTAGCGCAAGCGTCTAGACACCATGGCTGACTATAAAATAAACTGACGGCGATCAACTTAATTAGAAATCGGCTCATAACTGCTACTTTAGAACTATTTTATGAGATAAGTTTCGGTGTGCTCCAGGCATCTGTCGAGAGACTTATTTGTTTAATAGATATTTGTATGTAGTGTAGAATAATGAACTTTTGAAGAACTCGTCGGTTGGGAATGTCACAAATACAGTTCTATCCTTGAAACGTTGTGCACGACACATTCGTAATCCAGTTACGAGAACAGTGGTAAGCACAGATACACTGCCTGGGACTGGCGTATCTTGGAATATCATGCGAAATATTCATGCGATATTTTCATCAGAATTCGTAACCTAATTAAAACCGAGTACTTATGCTGGAGATAAGGAAAAATATATTTTCCTTGGACTCGCGATTCGATAATAGAGCCCGTGCTAGTGCAATTTTTTCTCGTTGACAGTTCTAAGCTGTCAAAAATCCACAAAAGGCGCTTAGGCGTTCCATTCCGATGATAGGTTATGGACGCCACAAACTTGTGTAACTTGTTAGTTCTGCACTGCGACAGTATAATCCTGCAAACAATATTATAAAGGCGGAAGTTAATATAGATATGTCTTTGACCCAAGACAACGCAAAATGGGTATTCTGATAGGTACCCAAAATTACTACGTACCTACCTAAAGAAACGGCCTGAAATTTTGCGAACGCGAAGTTGTGAACTTCGTATAACATATCTAAGTATAAATAATAAGGTATACAAATACATAATGCTACTTAATATCCCTAAACTAAAAGAGTAATCGCACGCGAGATAGAGTATAATTTTATTGCACCATCAAAAGTTATAAAACAATTAATCAAGAACTAAAAACTAATTATATTATTTGCTTATTTATTGTGGCACAATCGATCGACCGCCTTATTTTATATTATTGTATATTTTAAATGTAATTCATATAGATCTATGTACTCGAAATAAACATTTTTTTTAATTTTTTATTTATTGCTAAAAGCGATCGCTTTCTTTGAATGGATAGGATTAGTAAGGTAAGAAAATGGTATAATTATGAAAGTTTTTGAATACCGTCTGACAAAATGTCAATTATAAAAACCCAAAGTCAACGTACCAATTTATATAATTTTATTAATTACTGTATCTGAATAAACGTGTTTTCTCTATGTAGCAAAATGGAGTCTACTATAACCGAATCTGGAACTCGAGTTTGGTCAACTTTTTACCGTTTTTAGGGTTCCGTACCCAAAGGGTCAAAACGGAACCCTATTACTAAGCCTCCGCTGTCCGTCCGTCCGTCCGTCTGTCACGTGGCTATATCTCATGAACCGTAAGAGGTAGACAGTTGACATTTTCACATAATGTGTATTTTTCTTGCCGCTATAACAACAAATAATAAAATAAATATCAAAATTAAAGGGGCTCCCATACAACAAACGTGATTTTGTTGGCTATTTTTGCTCTTAATTTGTCAAGGCTGACACAAGTAATTTTCTTTAATTAAGTAACACGTCAACACTTTATTTTATTTTTAGTATTTGTTATTATTACAAATAACAAATAAGAAAAATAAAATAAAGTTGAAAATTTAAAGGGTTCTCCGAACAAGTGAAAAGTTGATGTTCTTTGAAAAAGTTGCCTGATTTATACGGTATGGAACCCTTCGTGTGCGAGTCGAGTCTTTAATATCTTAGCAACCACAGCAGGAAATTACTTGAAATTTAAAATAATAATACATTTCGTGCCCCTGTACAGATTAAAGGAAAAAAATTAAAAAAAAAAGATTAATGAAAATATTTTTTTTTAATAAAAATTGTGATGACGAAATTATAAAAAATACTTTCTAGGTCAAGTGGGGTATCAAATAAAAGGTATCGTTTGTACATCTCAAAACAAGTTTAACACTTTTTGAAATATTTTCAAAAAAAGTCGAAAAATTACCAATTGCAGAGCGATTGATCTGAAACTCAATGGCAAAGTCTCAAAGCCCGGCTTGCATTGTGTTGTGGGGAATTTGCGATGTGCCTGTTTGTTAAGATTTTGGAAAATTGTCTTTCAGACTATGAAATTAGTATGTTTGTTCAGTCTTTTTCTGTTTACTTTCTTAGTTATGTTCCTTAGTAACTATAAAAGCAAAGGGAGTATAAATTAGAGCATTTATAGTAACAGAACATCGAGCATTCACTGTTTTTAAATTTACTTGAAACCACACTTCGAACATGACGCTCGGTGTTTTGATACAACCTGTATTTAAACAAGATCGATCAAGTGTGAGTGTGACTTACGTGCCAAGGGTTCGAACGTTTTTCAAGTATAGGGGAGCGCACGAAAAGTATTATTATTTTAAATTTCAAGTTATTTGCTGTAGTTGCTGAGATATTAAATACCGAAAAAAGGACACCAAAAGCGTAATGTAAGCTTGAAAATGTTGGTACTCGTAGACACAATCAGAGCTTTTGGAGTGGATGGGCAGGCATTTTCGATATTCATCGGTTCTTTTGTAATTTATGCGAAAGTCGACCTCGTGTTTTGTTGTTTTGGGGTTTGAAGTTTATTTTGTACTTATTTCTGCCTACGGCTTTGCACGCATTGTTTCTATGGAAACGTTTATATAACCCTGTATAGGTTATTTCTATCTCATATAGATAACATTTGCATAAGTGGTATGTGTTATTCCAGATGTAGACCCTACATCTAAGCAAAATTTCAGCTCGACCCGTTCAGCAGTTATGACGTGAAGAAGTAACAAACATATCCATACATATTTCCAACCATCCAGCCAAACTTGCCTCTATAATTATTATGGTGTTTTATAAAAAACTTATGGATACATTGCAATGTATGTCATATGATGACACAGAAAATTTATTGAGAGTTTTAAAGTAGGCCAAAAATTTTATGCAAGCACCTTTATTAATAAAACTAGTTTAGTGTAGGTAGCATAAGTAATTATTATATAGTATGCACCTTCGCCTTGTATAGTTACTAAGTTCTATTTGATTATTTTTTTTCTTGTTAGAACACTTTTTGCCTGAAAAACAGGTTTTTACCTAGTTCAGTCACACGCATTATTTAATTCCAATAGAATTTTAGATGAACTTTGTTATCCTTTTAGTCCTAAGTTATTTTGAATAAATTATTATTATTATTTACATCATTTATTTCAAATCTAACTTCGTTATAACATTTTTTTTTTACTATAGAAAATAAAATATAAACTATTCTACAGTAAAAAATATATCAAAACGGTGAATCACCGGCCGCGAAGCTAACCTTAAGCTAGCCTTATCATTATTATTATTAAAAAATAATTCGCCCATGTTGTTTCGTCGGTCAGAGGTGGCGAAAATTTGAGTCACGTTGTTGTGGGTGGCAACAATTTTTTGCAATTGCGATTTAATGAGGTACGAAACAGCCAGATAATTGATTATTATTAATCCATATTTGTTAGCGCCAGTATTTATAGTTTATTTGTAAGTATTCATTAGCGCCGTATTGTAGTAAACAAGCGAGTTATATTATAACCTAAAAAGTATTTTCCTAATTCTAAACTTTTGTATGTGCTGCTGGTTTTCCTTTAAATAATAAATAAATAAATAAGTATTTTAAAATTTTACTTTAATGTTGCATTTGTGTAACATTTGTGATACTTCTTTTGTCACGATAACACAGGTTTTTGGGTTACGTATCACAAAAGTTCTATAAAGCCTTATTCATAATGATCATAAAACTAAATTGATGATGGTACCTTATCATAAAGTTAATTTTTATCCAAGATGGTGGTCAATAAATCCTTAAAATTTCAAGATCAGTAAAAGAAAACCAGTTAAAGAACTTTAACTGGTTTTCTTGGGTTATATTAGGTCCTTACATATGAAATTGGCGTTTTTCGTACTGGCCACTTTAATCACAAATTTCTCCTCTTTGGTAAGGAATTCCAAATTCAAATTTGTACAGCTATAGACTCATGTATTTGTGCTTCGATGATCGTCATTCATTTGTTTTTTTTCTGTTTGCGTCACTCATTTTACAAAATGGAAAACTTAAAATATCGCATTATTTACGAGTACGAGTTCCGCCGTGGCACTAGTGCTGCGGAAACAACTCGAAGGGTGAATGATGTGTATGGCGGTCGTGTTGCAAAAGAAAACACAGTTCGTTTTTGGTTCCAACGTTTTCGTTCTGAAAATTTTGACCTGCAGAACAAGCCCCGTGGACGGCCTGAGACTCAAGTTGATAATGAAGAGTTGAAGGCTATTGTGGAAGCGGATCCATCGCAAACCACGTCCGAGTTAGCTGCAGGCTGCGATGTTAGTGATAAAACTGTTTTAATTCACTTGAAGCAAATTGGGAAGATTAAAAAGCTTGAAAGGTGGGTACCTCACGAATTGACTGAAGCAAACCGGCAAACGCGCGTCGACTGCTGCGTTACATTACTAAACCGGCACAATAATGAAGGTAGTTTAAACCGAATCATTACCTGTGATGAAAAATGGGTTCTTTACGATAATCGGAAGCGCTCAGCGCAATGGTTGGATCCTGGCCAGCCAGCCAAATCCTGCCCCAAGCGAAAATTAACCCCAAAAAAGTTACTTGTAAGCGTTTGGTGGACTAGTGCCGGTATTGTTCATTACAGTTTTCTCAAATCTGGCCAGACTATTACGGCTGATGTCTATTGTCAGCAATTGCAAACCATGATGGAAAAGCTAGCGGCTAAACAACCTAGGCTGGTCAATCGCTCCACGCCACTGCTGCTTCACGACAACGCTAGACCACACACTGCGCAACAGACGGCTACTAAATTAGAAGAGCTTCAATTGGAAAGTCTAAGACATCCTCCGTACTCCCCGGACCTTGCTCCAACAGATTACCATTTTTTTCGAAATTTGGATAACTTCTTGCAAGGGAAAAAATTCAACTCCGATGGGGCAGTCCAAATCGCCTTCAAAGATTTTATTGATTCCCGTCCGACTGGTTTTTTTAGTAAAGGGATCAATGAACTACCTATAAGATGGCAAAAGTGCATAGAAAATAATGGTTCATACTTTGATTAATTAAATATATTATATTAAAAAATATTCGACTTTTTGTTCCTCCCATACAAAACGCCAATTTCATATGTAAGGACCTAATATTTGTGTAACGATAACAAAAAATGTTGTCGTGTTGATTTTGTGATACAATTGACAACTCCGGCGGCCTTACCTGCCTACTCGTATAAACGATACCGAAGTTTCTGATTCGTTTTTGTGCAAACGCTCTTTCTATCTATAAGTAAGTGATATAAGAGTCAGTTTTGCATGAAGACGAAACAAAAACTTCGGTTTTCCGAGTAGGCCCCCTGGCTACTGCACAGAATAACCACGCCTCTGTAGGTCTATTTGGCTAGACCTAGCACTCATGAAGATTCGTAACTTCAAGAATAGAAAGACCAAAAAATTGAAAAAAGTTACTGCCAAAATTGTAAAACACCCCCCAGGTCCATCCATCCACTAAATAAAAGTCTCTGAAAATAGTCTGTCTCTATCCTTGTTTGTCGGATTTCAATACCTACAGCTAGGAAGTAGGTATGTTTTTTGTCCCGGGAGCTACACTTCCGACACATGTATAGCTATTTCCCGTAAAACTTCTCACCCGGGCGACCCCTGGCGAGCGTAAAAGGACTCCGTAACGAGTCAACATTGTCACTAAAAGTTGAGCCTTTTGAATCCAACTATGAGACCAACTTATACCTACCTACTAACGGTGTACGGTGTGGAGAAGAGCTGTCTCGCTACTAAATACGTAAAAATTCTAGATAGAAAATGAAAAATGATATATATATTTAAAATAATAAATAGATTCAATAAACAATGGGACATTGACGACTTCCTGTGGCACAATGGGCAAAGGTCCGCCAGAGGCACAGAAATACATGGGTTCAATTCCCGCCCACGCGGCTTGCGGTTGTTATTATGATCTGCAGATTATTATTCCGGGACCTATAGTACAAGCTCTGCATGAGCTGCTGATGATGCAGGTTAAAAATCTTCAAATATATTTGTGACTGTCAATTTTCTAGTGTTCTGAATCCATTATCTCAAACGCACTCAGACATGGAGCTCAAGATACGAGCACCAAGTTCTGCTGGCACCGTTATCTTATCATCACATTACTGGATCTGGAATACTGTCATGTGTGTGAACTCGCTCATACAACTACAGCCACCATCGCCGAATAAAAACGTATACGATAAAACGGGCCGGTAAAATGGACTGCGCTGCTCGTGTTCATGCGACATGAACTGTTATATTTGACAGTTCTTGTATACATATGTAAATAAACAAGAACTGCCTCCCAGATAATGAAATGTCAATTTTCATGGCGCCCGCGCGGCCATGTCTTTGTATGCATAATTATGGGTAGGTACTTTCACACGTCCGTTTTACCGGTCCGTTTTATCGTATACGTTTTTATTCATGCCATATTTATCGAGTGATATATTGGCGAGAATTGCCTTCCTGCATCGAACCTAGAAAAATTTACGAAATATTACGAGCCAACATTCGTTAGAGAAAAGTTTTAAAAACGGCCTTGAATCTAAATGAGGTTATAATTAATTTTCTTCTGCGTTTTTTGCTTAATCTTCGTGAACAAAAAACGGGTTTTCTTAAGAGAGTGGGGATTCTCAGAAAAAAATGAGGGGATCCCAACCGAATTACAAAGAACTGTCGACGTCGACAAAAATGTACTGTTACTAAAATTCCACTTTTGGTTAAAATAAATACCTAAGGTTTTTTATAATGTATACCAATATTTTACAATTTGAATAATATCTTAGAGGCCCGACGTTATGACATGGGATCCCATGGGAGTTGGGCGAGGCCCATTGTGTGGGACGTTACATGCGTCGACACTAATTGCGATTTCCCATCTTCACACATCCGTGAGGACTGGTGTGGCAGGTCATTTGCTCCCCTTGGTGTCGAGACCCAAGGTCAGTAGGGTTACGAGGCCCAACGGGCCTAAAAAAAACAAAGCGTCTGGTTGAAGCGACGCGTTATTCGAGAGCTAATGAGTATCTGGCGCGGCGCATCAGCCATACAATGCCATACGGGCCAATGCAGCCAGCGTCAAGACAAGACGCAGGCCTCAAGGGGACGCTTCCGACTGGTAATAATATAGATCAGTTGAGCTACCTGTAGATTGTTTGCAACAGTCTGCAGTTAGCTCAATTGTTTTAATTGTAACTTATACTAGTTCTAATTTGTTTCTATTAATTGATTGCAATTTTCTGTATTATACATGATTTATTATATTATGACTCACACAATATTTCCACACCCGTGCAGGCTGAATACAATGACTAAAATAGTTCATGTATTTTTAACCGACTTCGAAAAAAGGAGGAGGTTCTATGTTCGGCTGTATGTATGTTTTATGTATGTCCATCCATTTCTTTGTCATTTATGGACCAATTTGAATGATTATTTTGCAGTTGTATAGAGGAGGATTCCGAGGTGGGCCCATAAAATTTTATTCCCGAGGCATTGGTATTTATCACGCGAAACTTAAAAAAACAGTTTATAACTAAGGGATTTGTAGTCGGTTTTTTGTTTTTGAAAATAATCAAATTATTTTTATGTATTCTTGCAAATACAATAAAAATTAATATAAAGTTTCTAATATTATAGTGCGTAAGCCCTCACACTCGAGGTAATTTATAAGAAATCAAGTCCCGTTGAATTAGAAACTTTTTTGAGATGTTATTTGATTTCTTACATAATTATAATGATTGACTCGGGCAGATTTTGCAGTTAGGTGAAAACAATTTCGAGAAGGAGGCCAGGAGGAGGATTCAGCTAGGCTGGAAAGCGTTCGGGAAACTACGTCGAGTCTTCTCGTCATCCATACCGCAATGCTTGAAAACGAAAGTTTTTAACCAGTGCGTCCTACCTGTTATGACTTACGGAGCTGAGACGTGGACACTCACGGTAGGGCTGGTCCACCAGTTCAAAGTCACTCAGCGAGCTATGGAAAGAGCTATGCTCGGAGTTTCTCTGAAGGATAGGGTTCGTAACGAATACATCCGACAGAGAACCAAAGCTATCGACATAGCTCAGAGAATTAGCAAGCTGAAGTGGCAGTGGGCCGGCCATATCACGCGAAGAACAGACAACCGCTGGGGTAAATGTGTTTTCGAGTGGAGACTGCGACTCGGCAAACGTAGTGTAGGACGCCCTCCGGCCAGGTGGTGTGACGACCTGCGAAAGACTGCAGGCAGATGTTGGATGAGGCAAGCTGGAGACAGGGCGCTATGGCGCTCATTAGGGGAGGCCTATGCCCAGCAGTGGAGCAGTGGAAGATAGGTTGATGATGATGATGATGAATGATTAACTATCTGCTGCCCGCGGCTTCGCACGCTTTTTTTCCGGGATAAAAGTAGCTTATGTCCGTCCCCGGGATACCATATACCTCCCAGCCAAATTTCTATAAGTTGCGTTTAGGCGCGAAAAGGTAACAGACAGAAAGACAGACCACAGACAGACAGAGTCATTTACGAATTTATACGAGTAATATTAGTGTGTAAAGGCAATCGGGAGGTATTTGCCTTGTTCTTGGAATCCCTGGGTCATCATCACCCAGGTTAATAATAATAATTATAGTAGGTACCTACTTACTAAATTTATTTTTATTTGGGATTTAATTTTGGTTTGTTTAAATTTCTATAGGGTGGCAATTGCTATTGTTAAATTGACATTTTTAATCATGACTCACCTATCTTGACATCTTATTTAGTTAACGACTAGTTAATTTTATTTTAATACAATATATTTTTAATTGGTACGATGTTAATCGATGACGTAAAATTATTTTAGCCGCACCACTGAGCGATGCGGCAATAAAATTATTTAGGTTAGTTTAAGATATAATTTAGTTTTAAGTAGTAGTTAGTTTGTTAAAATACGGGACTGACATAGTCATATAGTCCTTTATAAAAATAAATAAAATTAAAAAAAAAAAAAGTGTAATGTTACCTGTGTGTAATTAGAATATATTTCTGCACTAGTTCAACAAATAAATAAATTATTTGGAATAGTAATTCTGTTTTTGAAATGAGCTAGCTGCCTTTGCAGGTACAGTAGGGGCCATTCGTAAGTGTAAACTATGAAGTATGAACACATATGGAACACATGAATACAGTTCGAAGAGGGCCTCCACGTTATCAATAAATAAGTTTGCCTCTATTCAATTATTGGCACTAATTTTATATATCCATATAGACTAGGGCTATATGGATATATATAAAGGCTACAGGCAATGAATTACCAGGTAAAATCTACATATAGTATATATATATGACACTTTAGTATACCACACAAAGACAGGAAAGCTTTACAAAGTGAGATGTTTAGACTATGACTTTGGCCGACTAAGAATGAAAATAAATATTTATAAATGTTTATTGAAGATAAGAAACTAATTCTACCACTTTTTTAGGTTAATAAATATATAGTAGGTATGTTGTCTGTTAGGTGTGTTGGAGTGAGACAGGGGGACGTCATATCACTGAAACTGTTCACGAGCGCGTCGGAAGATATTTTTAAGACGCTGGACTGAAAAAAGAAAGGGCTTTAACATAAACGGCGATTACATTTCGCACCTACGATTCGCTGATGACATAGTCTTAATGGCGTAGTCGCTAGAGGAGCTGAACCGGATGCTGGATGGCCTAGCCACAGCCTCGCGATGAGTCTTCTCGTCATTCATACCGCAAAAACCAACAACCGTGTGTGTGAACGTGTTCACTTTCGTGTTCATTTTATTAAGAAATACATACAAAGAAAGAAGCCGGATAGTCGGCGCGTTTCGAATAGTAGCCGACTACGAAAGTGCCCGACAAAGTGATAGTCGGCTTTACCGATTAGTCGGAACATCTCTAGTACAAAGTCAAATTAAGTTTTGATTGTTACTTGTTTTAAACATGAAGCGAGTGCAGAATAATACAACTAAGTTTTAGGTCCAAATACAATTAAGTTTTAAATATGGTCTAACTTATTTTATTTAAGTATATCAAGGAGGGAGTGCGAGTTGGATAAAGCCATTGTTGTACTCTATTCAAAGCTGGGAATCGACTTTACATTGTGCTATTTATAGTAACGTTTTACTGCGACCTAGGGATTAAAATGGGTCAGATGAACACGCAATGATAATCATGTTATTTTATATAGCTTTTGTTATAACAAAAACGCCTTACCTGGAGTGTATAGGACACACACATCCCACACCGCACAACATAATCATCAACATAATCAGCCTATGTTAGTCCACTGTTGTACATAGGCCTTTCATTATTGAACGCCATAGCGCACTGTCGTCTAGTTGCCGCATCCGATACATTTTACAGTGACAGCATAAGATAGCAACAAGCGTGCATTGCTGTAACGCGGGCGTGGGCGGTCAGGAAGGCAATTCCTGCAATATATCACTCGATAAATATGGCAAACATTGTCCAATTTGAGAGTTCTGCCATCTGTCTACGGCATTGAAGGCGTTTTTGACGTCTACCTTCAGAATTACCTGTAAATTACCTTACTCCATAGTTTTGGTCTAAAAATGTACGAAGGGAATTGCGGCGAATTGCGGCCTCACATCCGCCTCGCGAACCAAAGCCTAGCTGAATGGTCGGAAATAGTCGCCTAGATAGTCGGCTTCTTTCCGACAGCAGACTTTAGCCGCAAGGCGGCGGTATGTGGTGCCCACGGCTATGGGTCTTATACCGCCCTCCTTCTTTTTTAGGGCGCAAAGGTTCGCACCGTATAGAAGTTCTGTGATCTCGCTGTTAACCTGACAACATCAGGTTGATTCGAACTGTCAAGTCCAGAAGGACTTCACCTGCATGGCCAGACCCGCCAGACGGAAGATCTTTTAGATGCTGTGGAGTCACAGCATCCAGGCCGCCGGCAGAGCCACTCTGGAAAGACATGACAGCTTTAAGCATGTTCTGGCTGGTCGTGTTCACAGCGACATCACTCTCTTCCGGTGGATCGGGTAGTTGCGTATTGGCCCCTGCTGGTGGATGCTACTCTCAAGAGATATGAGAGTAGCATCGTCATTTGGCGCCATCGTGTCTTTTGAGAACATTATGCGAGAGGCACCTTTGATGTCCCCATCATTGAGTTTACTCGCTACAAGTCTGTAGATAGTAGACTCAGCGAACGGCTTATTAGAATTTGAATTTTGTGGTGTGTCCTAATCAACAATGGAAATAGGCTGCCCTTTGCGTGCAGTGTACCTAACACAATTTTGTTTAATCTTAACAGTTACCGATGCTTTGTTGGCCAAATCTTTCTTTATATGCAGTACGCTGTAAGGAAAAACTAGTAAGTGCTCCCATGCTCTCTGCTGCTCATTTCTAATGGCTCCTGAGAGAGCGGAAGCGCCAGAGATGCGGGTACCTCGAGGAATACGTTTAAAAATAGGGGTTGTAGCTTCGTACTCACTCAGAACTTTTCAAAAAATGGGATATAATCTGAATTTTGTGTCGAAACATCTACCGCTCATGCAACCGGAGCAGACAGCAGGATAATAGATTCTGGTTAGATGAATTTTGAGGCCTCTCTGTCATTTCAAAAAGCGAGCCAGGGGACACTGTGTGCACTCTAAGAGAGGCGGCACAGACACGATGTGATAGTTTTCCGTCACATTCCTAATTGCATTCATCGGTTGCGTGCAACCGATGAATCATTTATCGTGATTTATCATCACGATAAATGTAACTTACAAATGTAAATAAAATTCTTACAAATCTAAATAAACTAACGGGATGACAGCGGCAGGCGCACGCGTGGTAGCCCGGGCTCCACGGCAAACGCCCTCCTTACTGTAAAGAGAAAAATAACAAATAATAAGCTTCTGACAAAACCAACGTGAACTAACTAAAAAGAGAAAATCCACCTTTAAATTTATGTTGCGCTGAGGTTGTCCCCGGCGGCCTGGAAAACAATACTTGATGCGCCCTAGGTGGTGGACCGCCGGCCCTAGAGATCTAAGGCTACCGAAAAGTCGTAGAAAAACTCTTTCTGAAAAAATACAAGTAAAGTTATGTAAGTAAGCTGACAGTTTTATTAATTTACTAGTTAATAGTTTTTATTTGCGCAATCCACTCGTTTGTTTTGTACCTACGTTTATTTTCGTTTATTTTGTTTGTGAAAATCACATTGCTGAAGCAATGTGATCACAGTACGAGTAGGTACTCGAGTTTTCCACGTAATTGCCGTGCAAACTGTGAATTCTATGTTAATACTCTATTATTAATAAAAACATTATTTTTAAATGTGTTTAGTTAATTTATATATACATAAATAAGAAATCTGCTATCTAGTCCGTTACACAAAAGAATTTGACCTTCAAGAACTGCCAATGGCAAGTACAAGTACCTACCTGCTCGTCTTCTAATGGAAAATGAAAATAAATAAACCGCCAAGTGCGAGTCGACTCGAAGGGTTCCGTACCGTAAAAATTAACCATCTTCGGCATATTCGGCATCGGCAACTTTTTCAAAGAAAATCAAATTTTCACTTGTTCGGAGACCCCTTTAAATTTTTAACTTTATATTTATTTTCAGTATTTTTTGTTATTACAGTTGAAGTGTTACATAATTATACAAAGTTTCATGTATTCTATTGTAGATACAGCTATGACTAATTAAGAGCAAAACAGGCAAAAAAATCACGTTTTTTGTATGGGAGCCCCCTTTAGTTTTGTTATTTATTTTATTTTTATTATTTTTTGTTCTAGCGGCAAGAGAAATACACATTCTCTGAAAATTTCAACTGTCTATCTCATACGGTTCATGAGATAGAGCCCTGTGACAGACGGACGGACGGACAGCGGAGGCCTTGTAATAAGGTTCCGTTTACACCCTTCGGGTACGGAACCCTAAAAACAACATAGTAGGTACCTTCACTGAGAGAGCTTTCAGAAGGATCATTTTGCAGTCGAGTACAGTCAACTTCAAGTTTTCATGAATACACACAATAAGTTTCAGTGGTCGGAAATAGTACAAAGTAGTAATTTTACTAATTGGATTTTAAGGAATCGGATATGTATGTTGACTTTGAAATTGCAGGATCTATCTGCCGATAATTGAACGGGCTACTTTTGTAACCGACTTCGAAAAAAGGAGGAGGTTCTATGTTTGGCTGTATGTATGCTTTCAGGGACTTGAGATCAGTTTCGAAATCCTTATGGTCGCTTTGTCAGTCCTAAAAAAAGGTTGTGTTAATGTAATAGTAAGTTTGTAACTTGATAGTTGCGGTAGTTCCCGCAACTGTTAACTTGAAATTTAAAATAAAATACATTTCGTGCACCTGAACAGATTTATAGAAAAATAAATATAAATGAAAATGAAAATTTTCAGTACAAATTGTGATGTCGAAATTTTAAAAGAAACCTATAGGGTCAAGAACTATAAGGTTAACTTATAGTTCTTGACCCTATAAATTAAGTTAAGTTAAATTTATTACTAAATTGCAAGGTAATACAGGACTAAAGCATTTTTTTAACGTATTAGCATGTTTCATATCGATTCTAACGATATCATCTTTACATATAGATCCCTACAAAAACTAAGAGATATATATATTTAATCACGCCCGCGCGGGCCTACCCCAGACGTGTGTGGCCCCAGATTCGCGAACTCCGCAAAATGGCCGCCACAAACTAAGGGTTATAGGTATTCATTAAATAGCGAAGTCTCTAACCGATACCTTCAGTACATCTTATCTTATATCTTCTTATCTATCTTATATCTTTTATATATATATAAAAGAAAGTCGTGTTAGTTACACTATTTATAACTCAAGAACGGCTGAACGGATCTCGGTGAAATTTGGCAGCGAGGTAGATGGTATCCCGGGGCCGGACATAGGCTACCTTTTATTCCGGAAAAAAGCGTGTTAAGCCGCGGGCTGCAGCTAGTATTTGTATAATTGACAAAAGTTCGAAACCCTCGGCGCGCGCGATACCTGATGCTGAATACAAAGTAACCTCTCAGATGTCAGTACTTACGTATACAGGGTTGTTGACTCCCACCCTTTCAAAGATGCTTCGATCGTACCTTGTATCAATTTATGCAAAGATCCATCAACCCCATCGATTTAAGTAAAAAAGGGGAGATCAGGTACTAGCTTCTTGAAAGTGGAAGGCTCAAATTATTTTTATTTTTGCATTATTATTTTTGAATATCTACTTTATTTGAATTGATTTTTCAAAATTTGCCTTTGTAAACAGGTGAAACTAAATTAAAAATGATCGACGAATATGTTTCAAAAAGTAGCCAGAACCTCTTCCTCACTAAATGCAGCCATTTGAAATTTTGCTGGAGATTTGCAGTTATTCGAATGCAGAATGGGAAAAAACTCAGTCACGAAACCACAGATTAGGAAATGTTACTTCGTATCCATAGATAAAAGTTCGTAACAGATACCTTACTTACCTATTGTTTTCACCAAGAAGCTTATATCTTGTTAGAACACGTTTTCACCAATCAACTTTGAGCCTTAAACAGGTGTAAATAATAAATGAGAATGAATGAATGAGAATGAATGAATGAATGAGAATATATTTATTTACCTTAAAAATACTATACACAATTAGCCTTATGACAATGTTAATTTATACTACCTAAGTAACAAAATTATGACATAGTCTGATGAGTGATGACATAGTCTTAATGGCGGCGTCGCTGGAGGAGCTGAACCGGATGCTAAATGGCCTAGCCACAGCCTCACGATGTATCGCTCTTGGCATGAATTTGGATAAAACCAAAGCCATGATCAATGGCCACTTTGATCCAGGACCGGTCGTCGTACATGGCCACCTTCTCGAAATTGTTTCCGAGTACACTTACCTCGGGAAGATTCAGCAGTTAGGTAAAAAAAAATATCGAGAAGGAGGCCAAGAGGAGGATTTAGCTAGGTAGGGCAGCTTTTGGTAAACTTCGTCGCGTCTTCTTGTCATCCATACCGCAATGCTTGCAAACGAAAGTTTTCAACCAGTGCGTCCTACCTGTTATGACCTACGGAGCTGAGACGTGGACACTCACGATAGGGCTGGTCCACTAGTTCAAAGACACTCAGCGAGTTATGGAAAGAGCTATGCACGGTGTTTCTCTGAAGGATAGGATTCGTAACAAATACATCCGACAGAGAACCAAAGTTTTCGACATAGCTCAAAGAATGAGGAACCCGAAGTGGCAGTGGGCCGGCCTTATCTCGCGAAGAACCGACAACCGCTGGGGTAAACGTGTTCTCGAGTGGAGACTGCGACTCGGCAAACGTAGTGTAGGACGCCCTCCGGCCAGGTGGTATGATGCGAAAGACTGCAGGCAGATGCTGGATGCGGCAAGCTGGAGACAGGGCGCTATGGCGCTCATTATGGGAGGCCTATGTCCAGCCGTGGACTAAGATAGGTTGATGATGAAGTAACAAAATTAATTTATTTTGTGCGTAAGCAGTGCTTATGGGAAATGGCCTTCATTCAGCATTGTGCTGGGTGCACAATGCTGAATGAAGATAATGTTCCTAACGCTTTGCTCGCTGTTAGCGAGGCGGCTCGCCACCCGTGCCCACCTCTGCAGTCCCCTCGCCGGCCCCTTGGCTTACGCTACGGAATCGTTAGGGTTGACCCTACAGAGTTTTTGGCAATGTTCGGATGATACGTAATACCATACATGTTACATACCTACCTATCTCTCTCATGCAAAATAGCCTAAAGGTCCTACTTAATACGTAATATACGTATTAACTATACTTAATACGTATTACGTAATACGTTTTAGGCGACACACGTCGTCGTATAAATCATAAAAATGAGTTATGTGAGATGATATTCAAAATATTTTTTAACGGAACTGTACAAGTCGTCGAGCTCCTAATAAAAAAATTCTTCTGTAAGCGACATCGTGATAGTTCAGGCCAGACGTACGAGGCATGACATGAAGTTTGCGCAGTCTAGTTTGCATTTGCTTACTTGCACGTGTGGCCACTTTGCCGGTGTTCCGTCTTTTTGCACAGTCATAACTGCACAAGCGGGATTGTGCAAGCAAGACGGAGCTGTGGCTGGGCTATTAGAAAGGGCCGCCCCGGGAGGGGTAAGAAAACTGGTATATAACTCAAAAACTTAGTGAAAATATCCAAAGTCTATGCTCAAAACTAAGCGCGTGTGACGGAGCAATGACGAAACATAGAAAACTGACAGTTGTTTTCTCTTTCTAACGATAGGTATCGTCGCTTACAGACACTGATATGGTGAAGTAGTTCATAAAGATGTCATAGTGCGCACGCAACACGTTGAGTGCCAACCCGTGTACCGCGATAATGTATAAATAATACACCGTCTTCTCGATGGGATGCCTGCAGGGATGGATTTGGATAAATCGATTAAGTCACAATTATATTATAAACTAGCTTCAGCCCGCGGCTTCGCACGCGTTTTTTGGAATAAAATTAGCCTATATGTTATTCCAGTACCACATTTTCTTGTGCAAAATTTTACTGGTAACCCTCTATCGGTAGAAGTGTAAAGCTGCGCCCACACCTGCGCGACCAAAGCGTCTGCGAAGCGGGAGCGTCTGCAACGCGAAACTTTACCATGAAAAAGCTCCCGCGTCGCGGTCGCGTAGGAGTGCACGGCGCCATAGATATAGGAAGCGTCCGCCGCGCGGCATCCCGCTTCGCAGTCGCTTTTGTCGCCCAGGTGTGGGCGAAGCTTTAACGTTATAGGGGTCTCCAAATGATGCTGCTCTCCGTACATAGTAGTTTTGGCGTTGTTTTCGGCCAAAAAACGGCACAAACTGTCGCCTTTTTATTGGACGCGAAAGTTTGGATGTATAGGTGTTTGGATGTTTGATACCTCGTCACTCCAAAACTACTGAACGTATTTCGCTAAAAATTTGTTTAGTTGTATTTCTTAGCCTAGAATAACATGTTAGCTACTTTTTACCCCGAAAAAAAGCGTGCAAAGCCAATAAAAACAAGATAAATCGATAAAAATTCATATAATTTTTGCAATTGATTTGCAATTTTTTTTGTGATCTTCGATCTACCTCTGTATTGTGTACAATATTCGCAGTTAGCTCAACTGTTTCAATTCTAAATACTAGTTGTAATTTGTATCTATTACAACTAATTTATTAAAACTCTTTGATAATGAATACAATTCAACCCGCAACGTAGCCATTTTTTTTTGTATGTCACACATGGCCCCATATCTTGTGTGACACACATGCGCCGATCGGCGCATACGCGATTCAGTGGGATCGATTTAAAATAATAAGATAAAAACCAAGACGTCAATAAAGAGACGAGTTAAATGCTTCTAAATGATTGTACTAGTTTGATAATAAATCATGTTGTTGCTATTCTATCCAAATCAGTCTACAAACTGTGGCTATAATTTTCTAAAAACAAAAATAGTACTATTAATTACTCAACGCATTACTACCCAATGTCGGCGCCACGGCGGCGCCGGCGCGGCGGCGGGACCACAGACATAGCTGAAGATGCGCTTGTTTATCGTGGGCCATGAAAGTGTTAGTAAAATATACCGATATAGTTATCGATATGTAATATCTTCATAATTTCATACAAGTTTAGGCTATCGCGGCCTGGCACCAGTACGCATACAAAAACATTTGATTATTTACCTGACATAATGGAACTAGCCGATCATCCTACTCACATAAATTAGATAGTACAAGTAATAATAGGCTTCGATGTAAGTGCGGTAAAATTAATTTTCGTAAGTAACGTCGAACTACTTTGTATACTAAGTGAGTATAGCGGTAAATTGTAATACCGAGCCATAAACCAAGTTGTAGCGGTATAAAGGAACCTCCATTAGCTGATTACAGTTGGACTAGGTAGTTAGATATGCATGTATTGTACTAATGTAAGGGCAAGATTGGGTATCAAGATCCTTTGAAAGGAACTAGTTCAGAACGGATCCCTATATGATTAGGTTTCAGAGAAAATGGTGTCCATTTAGATGTCGCCAAAACGAAACTAAACAAAGACCGCACAAGAAAATGTTGTCATCGTTGATTGCGAACGATATGAAAGGAACGGCAACATTTTTAGTGCTGGATGATGAGGCTTAATGAGAACACACTTGCCTAGAAAGATGCTGATTGACTCTTCTCTTGAAGAAACTTCTTAAGATCTTAAAAATAACGATAGGTAGTTGTTTATGTAGTTCCAACTTTGCACCACGGACACAGCAGTATTTAGGTAGATTAAATCCGTCTTGTTTTTCGAGTCCATCCCTGTTCATGTTATGGAAAAAAGTATCTAGATCGACTTATAAATATCCTTCTGATATGCGTCAATTGTGGCAGAATAAGGTTCCCTACAAGGTTATTAATGTATTTTCTTGCAGGGTATGTGTAAGTATCTTTAGCTTTAATAAATGATGTAAAGAGGGTTGTTTTTCGGTGAAATCCGGTAAGTACCTACTTACCTTTTGATTTGCCGATGTGGCGCGGCGGGGGAAGGTCCGCCTGCGACGCAGGAGTTTGCGGGTTTGTACGATCTGCAAATATTTGTTCCGGGTGTTCGGGTATTTTCATGTATATTAATAAAATATATATGTATGTAATTTATTATATTATGTATATCAGTCATATAGTGCCCATAACACAAGCAATGCTTAGCTTGGGGCTAGATGATGCTGTGCGGGTTGTCCTGCATTATTTATTATATTTATTTAAAGAGAGTGGGAGCGGTTTGCTGCTACACACCAAAGTTGGCGACACAGCCTGGGGTGGCTTAGTTTAACATTTCAGATTTTCAGCGTATGTATATTGTAGGCAGGCGTCAGTGTTTTGTCAAATATCGGCGGCCCTTTGGTATATAGACTTCAAGGTACTATTAAAACTTGTCGCGCACCTGGAAAGCACCGCTGCAGCACAGCACAGTAATGCTTTAACTCGTAACATCGGATGACAGATAGCTTGCGGAACGTGAAGCTTGTGGGAAGTCATTTTGTCACGGTAAAATACATTGGCCTGCAAAAAGTATCACACTTTTAAAATTGCAATAACTTTTTAAGCACACAAGAAATCGAAATAAAAAGGACTCGAGAAAGAGTTTAATTTTGTATATAAAATTATTTATTATTATTTTGTATAAGTATAAAAAAAGGGAGAATATTCCCCAAATTGCCTTCGTGTATGCTACACCAGCTCGAAGCTGTAATCAAAGCCCGAGGAGGCAATACCAGTTGTTCAAAATTGAATTACATGTAAAAATTACTTATAAAATGTTAATTGAGTTTTTGGACACTAAGCTAAAGATGGCTATTTAATTGTTTTATCTTTTTTTTAATTTAAAATGTTAGTAATGTTAGTTTACTTTAGTTTCAAAGAAAGCTGATAAAAGTTGCTATGCTTAAAACTTTTTTTATATTAAATCTCTAACTTCATAAGTTTAGAAAAAAAAAATTAAAAGTGTGATTATTAGTTTTGCAGGCCAGTGTATATAATAAAGGTTACGAGTTTAACATGAATGCAAATTTTTGTGTTGGCTGGTAACGGTATTGAATTAATCCAATAACTCTCTCATTCTTAACTCTCTCATTCGCAAAAGACTCGGCCAGGTACGTTTTTGAATGCAATTAAATACCTACTTATGAGTCATCCAACGACGGTTTAAAAAAAAGGAGTCATTCCAAAATAAAATAACCTACCGTCCTACCACGGAATCAGTAAGTAATGTAATGCTGGAGAAGTAATAGGTAAGATTAATAGATTACGAGTTTAACATAAATTAATTAAATAAAACGTTGACATTCCAGCATAAACAACATTGAAGGGGTTTGAAGATTTTCGTACGGAGGGTGGTGCATATGAACAAAATATATAGGTACCTACCTAGTTATTTTCATCTGTATATATCTCAGAAACCTGACGCTTTAAAACATTATTTTCGTCGACAATTTTTTATTTGTTTTAGTGCTTTCTATCCAAATACAGGGTGAATTTTTGAGAAGGGACAGTAAGGGCAGGTACATTAACCGTTATAGTTACAGGAAAACGTTCCTAGAAGACCATCCATAACTTTTTGAGATAATCTGAACTGCAAATCACAGATTTTGGAATAATGTACAGTTAGCAAGAAAATGGTAATTTTACACAAAATCTCTTTTTGATGCCAATCAATCCTGTTTCTTTTAAGGATCTACTGGACCGACTTAGGTTTGAGTACTTACTAGAAATGTCAGAAATCGCGAAAAACTATTTCCATAGTGGTGTCTTCCAAAAATCCACCCTGTATATAATTTTTATTGTGAAAAAATAGCAAAATGGTGACCGATGTTAGGGCCAAAATCTTCAAACCCTTTTAAACAGAGATTGAATAACCATTTACTCGACACACTTCTTTTCCATTGGATTCCCATTGTACAAATTTATTCCATTATTGTTCATTGAATAGCGTAAAGTTGACAATCGACGACAGCTTTGCACACAGAGAATAGGTAGGTAAATCCAGGAAAACCATGGTAACTGATATTATTCTATGTTTAAGTATATAAGTAGTTATATAATTATGTGTAAGTATAATATTGCTTCCTACTACCTAAACATTATTTCTGTTTACACGCCACCGTCTATACTTTTTCAGTCACTTCTTGTCCATCCTAAGGTTGCCTGGAAGAGATCGCTCTTAGCGATAAGGCCGCCCATTGTACATTATCTTTTTTGTTTTTGTGTTCTGTGTTTTTTTTATTATTTGGTGTGCAATAAAGAATATTTGTATTGTATTGTATTATTCATATTTCAATACAATACAACACTACATAGGTAACTCTTTATTGTACACCACAAAATTTAATAAAAAACATAGACATTAACATAAAATAGAAAGGTACAATGGGCGGCCTTATCGCTTAGAAGCGATTTCTTCCAGGCAACCTTTTTAGCATATTATTTTCATTGGAACTGGAAGAGATCGCTTCTAAGCTATAAGGCCGTTCATTGTACATATGTCTTATATAATGTCTCTTTTCAATGTATTTTTGTTGGTGTACAATAATGTATCTACTTTTGTATTGTATTAATAGGTGTATATTTGAAACTGCTTATCTACGAGTACTTGCCTTAACACAAGCTCTGCTTAGCTTGAAGCTAGATGATGCTGTGTGAATTGTCCAGCATTATTTATTTATCTTTACTATATTGCGTATCTAGAAACTATCGTAGTTTGTCGAATTCTTTGTGAATCCGTTTTTTTCATTTCAAATTCATTCTGGTCGACGCGACACGTGACCCGAGAGCTGGCGGATATCTGTCGCAGCGCATCAGCATTGCCATACAGCGGGGCAATGCAGCCAGCGTCTTGGGGACGCTTCCGACTGGTATTGATATGGATCAGTTGAGCTACCTGTAGATTGTTTGCAACAGTCTGCAGTTAGCTTAATTGTTTCAATAGTAAATACTAGTTTTAATTTGTTTTTATTATTGAATTGTAATTTTCTTTGTCAATAAAGAGTTGTTAATTATGAAACTTGTTTTTGTTGATAAATACTAATATCTGCAGATCGGATAAACCTGTCTCATGCCGTGAATAGATCCCGCAACCTACTGCGTCGCCTTGTCCAGCTGCGCCACAGAGGTCGTCAATGTGTGTCGTTTTGTTAAAATAAAAAATTAAACCGCTAAGGCAGAAGTGTTTCTGAAAGTATAGAATCATCAAAACTTAAGAAACTCATCAAGAAGCTTTCAAAATAATATCAGAAAAAGCGCACCAAGAAAATAGCAGAAGAAACTGAAAAGAGGAAATCAAGACACAGAAAGATGCTGCTAATCTCATTAAGAGAAAATACTGTTCAACTTGTCTCGAGGCATTCCCACAGGGATCATTAATTCATATTAATACCTAAGACATTTGCGGTGTGACGCCGAAATTAATACGCTAAGTTAGGTTAGGGTAGGGAATCTAATATTTTAAATGCGAAAGTTTGGGAACATGCTTCAGGACATGAAAATATATTTAGTTAGTAACTATACTTATTACTACTTTATGAAAATCCCTATAAAAAGTATGCAGGTAAAAAAAACTGTCACCTGCATTTTCAGGAAACGGAGATGACAGCTTCGAAACAAACATCGCGTGCGGCTGACAAAATAATATTCTTATAATCTAATCGTTTATATTATTATAGTAACCATCCTCCATTTCATGAGTATGACATTTTCATGAACCAGACACTTGCAGAAAAGTGTTTAATTTAAATAAAGTTATATATAAACTTTTTTTAACGTTAGGTACGAGAATACTTCGCTTAATGTTTTTCGGGAATTTCAGAGTCAAGCAGAAGTTAATTAATCGTTTTAAGTATATCTTTGCAGCATTTTAAACTATTTTATATAAGGAAAGTCATAATAATCCTACTCAATAAACTTATTGAATCTCTCTGGCTTCAACAATGGTAGCTTCAAGCTATTGTTTTGCCAAAGCAATCATGGAGTCAACGTGGCTTTCGACCACAATACAATTAATACGCTTGGCCGCTTATTGACCGCAAGTCATAGTCAGGCATTGTGTTGGGCATCTAACATTGGATATAATAGAACATTGGACGTAATGGAGCATTTAAGACGTCCGATTAAGCCAGCGCCAGTCTCAAGTGTATCAATAATAATTCAACTAGTAGGTAATTTAATTTACAATAAAAACTAGGTCCGAGGTAGGTTTTTTCTTCATTTCCGTAAAATAAAGGCCTTTATAGATATGGCACAGTCGCACGTGTACAGGTCCGACATGACAGCGCGCGGTTCTGCGGCCCGGTGCGCCATTTCTTTCGGTGAAGTTACTTCTGCTATCTAAATTACTTGTAGAAACTAGAAAATAGAGGTAGTATAAACCCGTTCTGTTGCTTTGACGTAAGTGGGTATTAAAAAGTCCCAACTAAGTGTTTGTACGATCTGAAAATATTTGTGCCGGGTGTTCTGGGTATTTTCTATGTATAATAAAAAATATCTATCCACGTTATTTTTTTTTAACATCTTTATTGACAAAGAACATTACAATTCATAATAAAAACAAATTAGAACTAGTATTTACAATTGAAACAATTAAGCTAACTGTAGACTGTTGCAAACAATCTACAGGTAGCTCTACTGATCCATATCAATTCCAGTCGGAAGCGTCCCCAAGACGCTGGCTGCATTGCGCCGCTGATGATGCGATGTAATTTATTGTTATAAGTAGGTATATCAGTCATCTAGTACCCATAACACAAGCTCTGCTTAGCTTGGGACTAGATGATGATGTGTAGATTGTCCAGCATTATTTATTTATTAACTACAGACGCCGTTTTTTTGTCGTTAAGATGATCTTCCAAGTAGAGCTATTTAGAAACAGTGAATTATTTTCTTGTAGATTATTAAAACACCAACCTTGCTGAGTGGTGGCCGTTTTGCTAATTTCCTAATTTTGTTCTGTTCTGATCTTTTACTTTACCAACTTTCCTTATTTTACTTACCTATACCACACCCCGGACACTCGCTCATTTCTCCCTACAAAAGTCGCCTCTCGGCCCATAAATGAGCAACTGGGTTGCGCTACACGTGAAAATGTGTCATGAATATATCGTGCGTGTGAGACACTTGAGATATAACTCAAAGACATAATATTTTCCTCTCACAAAATTAAACCTCAAAACAGAAGAAATTTCGTATGTCCATGATGAAACAAACAAAACATCGAACACCATAGGTGTCGTCTGTCAAAATCATTACGCATGCATCGTGCGTGCGCAAATTGAACTCGTTAGGACGCGGTGGAAGCGCTGTCAGGTGGGAGGCGAAGACAGTCATATGTTCTCTACCTATACTGTCCCACAGCTGGGAATTTTTTTTACATACGTATTTTGAAGTAATTTGGTTTAGTTTTTTAATACTTAGGTTTTTTTGCCTAGGTATCAAAAACTACCTTAGGGAAATTATAGAGCTGTAAAATCTCACTCATTCTAGGAAAACAGTTTTGAAAAGAATTTCCAAGGAAAATTCACAGCAAATGAAGATGAAGTGACTAAATTGAATGCCCTCGGGTTGTTTGTGCTCGAAGAAAAGTTTACAAGGCGAGGAACTGAGAATTCTTGGGTATGTCGAGGCAGGGCCATTTATTGCGTTGGCTTGCCTTTTATTTTCTGGCTCTAAACGTAGGCTCTAACCTATCAAATTCAAGTTACTCCTGTGTGACAGCAAAGTGGAGAGATGCTCAGGGTGGCTAGGTGGTCGATGCGCGCAAAAGTAAATGTTTTTTTAAGAAGATGGAGATATAATCATTGTAATTAAGAGAACGCAATGCGCGCCATTTTGTGAATAAGATAGGCATAGGATTTAACGTTCATAGGAGCAGAGCATACGTTTTTGGAACGGATGGCGACGGCATAAGCGAAAACTGCATGTTTGCGCTGTTTTTTTATTAATATTAAAACTACACCACTTATGAGCTATAATTAGAACATAAGCTACACCTATGTACAAATTTGCAATTAATTAATTAAATCGAATCTGAATCTGTGCTTAGCTTGGGGCTAGATGATGCTGTGTGAATTGTCCAGCATTATTTATTTATTATCATTTATGTATTTATAACCTGCGTAGATACTTAAAGATTGGAATTGATAATAACGCCATCTCAAGCACTAAGATCGCATTCTAAATTCGAACTGAGCAGGACAGCATGAAATATGACATATTCTCAATCCCATTCTACATAAAATATAAGTACGAACGAATTATTTCATAAAACACGAAACTTGATATCTTTAAAGTTCAAAGTCTTACATAATGTCTACTCTAGTAGGGTAAGTTAACTGACTTGTACCTTTGCCACCAAAAGGCTCTTGACTGTTCTTGACTATATTAGCATAAACTTCTGTGTTGGAACCCCCAGGGCTTTGAAGTGAGCCTCACTTAACCTCCGTATCACGTAAAATGTTTAAGTTAAGTATTACTTTAAAACTATTCTTAGAGCGTCGCAATCGCTTTAGTGTGCGGTCAACATTTTTATTTTAAGTTTCTAGCCACGAACTGACTGCAAATGGAATGAAAAACGTAAAATGCGTGTCCGGCCACACGCCGTGTAACATTCCATAGTCGCAAGGTTACAACCTAAATAGACGTAAATGGATAGAAAAAACTGGAAAGTGGTCGTCCCAGGCTCCCTGTGCCAACGCAGCTTTGATCATTGTATTTGTGATTATAGTCAACCTGCCCTTCCATTCCTATCAACTAAACTGACCAACTGATTGAACTGAATGTAATTTGATGGAGTCTTTTGTTCCATTCGAATTAACTGGTAGATCCGATACTTATTTTGGAAAAACAAAATCCACACGAACTAATTTCAACGCAGGTGAAGAGAGTACCTGAAAACAACAAAGACGGAACGATTTTATCCACTTTGGGGTGCTTTTACCCTAGACAACGTGAGTGGATTATTTACAGTTTTCCATGGAATGTTTGTAACTGTTGGTAACTAAAACAAGGGGCAGTGCTGAGTAAACAAAAAAAAATGGAAAATGTTTTACGATTTGCGGCAAAATACTTTTCCATGGTTTTTTCCTTGTAGAACGTAAGTAGTAGTGTGTGTTGTTAAATACATAGGTATTGCTGTTTTGTTTTATTTTATATTTCTTGTCTTATTTTTTTTTGTTTTTATATCAATCTAAGTTTTTGTTAACATGTCTATTTGTTGAGTGCACATAAGGGTACGTCTCAAGCCAGTTCATATTTTCTTAGATTTTTGTGTTCTATTATTGTTATTGCTTGTTATGTGTTTCGTGTACCTAATAAAATAATATGTGTATAACCTAGTTATAGTTTTGATGAATAAACTCCTTTTTTTATTATACAGGCTTTTTGAGATGGGGTGGATGGCCAAATCCGAAACCATGAGAGAGAAAAGTCGTGAAAGGAGTCATGAACTCAATTTATGAGAAAATAAATAACTTCAGGCCCTGATGTTTGCCTTTTGGACCTTACTTGTGAGGTCGTTTATCTGTTTACTTTACTATCCCTTCCAAATATCTCTAGCACAGTTTACCGAACAACGGGACGTCCAAAATTGCAATTAAAACGTGCCAAGGGGGGTTTTATTAAAACAAATTGATTGCGATTCGTCTATCCCGGCTCGATTAAGAAAGATTTTTAGATTTAATTAATTTGCAATAGAAATGTCGCACCGGATCGTAGAATGAGCCCGTTTATAGAAAGGCCGATTGCAAAACGGTGCAATTCAATTAATTGCCTAGTTTTGAACGTTCAACGTTCAACAATATGGCTTTACATAACAGGGTGATTTACATTACATAAAGGACATAGCACATTTGTATAGCACCGCAACCGTACATCCTCACGCCTCCGTCCGCCTCAAATCATGATGACCGTATGCAGTCCGTGCGGCGACAGAATATTACATCACATAACAATATTATAAACGCGAAAGTTTGGATGTACGGATGGATGTTTGTTACCTCTTCACGCCATAACGACTGAACCGATAGGGTTGAAATTTTGCATAGATGTAGCTCTAAGCCTGGAATCAAACATAAGCTACTTTATATCCCATAAAACAGTTCCCGTGGGATCGAAATAAACTTTAAACGTTTCCATAGAAACTACGCGTGCGAAGGCGCGGGCGGAAACTAGTAAGATATAATAATAAGATGTTGAGATGTTGTAGTGAAACGTTGGTGTCCTTCCAACACAGATTAGGTAGGTTCGTAGTTAGCCCGCTTACGTTCAGAATCGATGTTGTAGGCATCGATCTCAAAAAAGGGGGGAGATGAGGTCCTGGTTTCGCGAAAGAACAATGCTCAAATTAGGTGCAATTAGGTCCATCCACCTCAGTCATAGTCGGACCGGCGTTCGTGTTACGCGTGCTTGCTACAACGTACTGCAGTGTGATTTATGGACTAAAAGAATTGCTGTAGGCAATGCCCTCGTGTTTGTTCATTATAATTATTGCACAAGATTGGAAATATAACTGTGAGCGAGTGTTTGCGTGCAGTTGTAACACAAGCCAGTTGTTGAGTAAGCGCTGGGAGAACGTACCATATCTACAGATTTTACTTAGCTACGGTAGTAGAGGTTTGTTGTACTTGTACGGCTAAATTGATTTTAATTATATTTGCCTCGAATCATGCTTCGCTCGCGTTGAATTCCCTTAAACGTTACAATTGTCGGGGGTCATAGTTTTAATTACTAAAGTTTTGACGAAATGCTGAAGATATAAGATATTCCGTTTACTTAAACACGACAATATTGTCCGTGCTGTCGAAGCAGCTGGAGGTTCAACCTCCCGCTGCTTGTGAGGTTAATTTGCTTTGTACAACTAGCTTTTAATTCAAATTCAAGTTTCAAATTCCAATTCAAAGTGCTTTATTTCCTTTAGACCTTACAGGACTCTTGGACACGTCACAAAATTTAAACTACATAAGTAAAACTAGGAAATAAAGTGATCACTTTGATTTTTTGTTCACATCAATCTTTTTAAGTTAAAGTAAAGAAGCGAACAAGAAACCTTTACCTTGTTAGGTAGTTAGTTTTCGAGTTGGAGCAAAACTTGTTCAAAGCTTTTTTATCCTCTCTAGATAATCTGATATTTTGCAGTAAGCCTTTTTACGAAGGATATGTATGACAATTTGTTTGAATTTACCTTAAACCTTTTCTAGGCTTTGTCGTTAAGTTTAAGGTTTTCTAAAAAGGAAGTTCTCAGGAGTAAGAAGGCCTGCAGCTTTAGAACCAATGACTGATTCCCTTTGACCTTTGTTTGACCTTACAACACCGAGTGTAGGTGCTGTAATCGAATATCTAGGTGCTAAGCCAAAATATCTGAAATTAATGAATTATTTGTTGGACATTATAAGTTTAATATTTTTGTGCTTGATTTAAAGTAAAAAAATATTAATAATAATTATAAGTATTATTAGATTATTAGTCTCTGCTGAGGGAGCCAGCACAGAATCCTAGTAGAAGCACACGTTGAGCAGCGTAAGCGAATTTATTTTTTGATAGTTTTCTAATAAAATATTCTGAAGGATCCTGAATTGAGCCCATGCTCAATATCGATATATCGTATGTTAAGTATTTAATAGTGAAATTCTATTTATTATGATTAAAAACGTAAATAAAAAGTAAGGTCCTATTTACTACTAGTTAACAACTAACTAGTTAACCAAGCTCCTTTTTTTTTAATTTTATTCAGTCCGAAAGTTAGGTTCTAGTTAGGTAGGTATCTATTATTTTATATTTTACTTTTATTTTTTTGGTCTGTTCTGTGTTGTGTCAATAAACGTCTCTCTATGTCTATCTATCTATCTATCTATTTGTATGGCGTGATCGGATGAAACTATTTGGCGCCGTTTGCCGTGATCAGAAGCAACGTGATCGGTTCAAGCGTGATCAGGTGGGAACTACCCGCAACCATGGGGTTTATGATGGCTCAAGCTCTAGCAGCCCATAGTTTCCGCAGATCAGAGCCGCACCGCTCTGCATATTTAAAAGCACTGTTGTACCTATGCTGTGCGGTAGCGGTGTTGAATTTATGTGCGCGGAGCTTAAGTCTAGGCCTTCTAGACCACGCGAAGTTTGGGCCATTTTACCCTGTGGTACAATACGGCTAGGGACGACAAAGATGGTGGACATCTATACTTGTCTAGTCTTACTAGTTGGACAAAGTTGGTCTATTATGCGACTGTAGGTACTACATCCCTCCAACTTTAGTAAATACGCTAAGTACATGTCAAACTTTGTTTGTTGTAGGATTTATACAGGATGCTACGGAAAAGTTGTATTAAGCCGAAAGGGGGTGATTCTGGACATCGAGGGGATGCCCAGAATCACCCCCTTTCGGCTCAACGTTTGTCCTAAGATTTTCTGAAATTTGAAAATTTTATAAAAATTTGATTGTTTATCAATTTTTTTATTATTGGATAAGTATTATTTTTCCTTCATATTCGTGTTATTTTACTTGTATTCGTATATTATTATTGTTTTATCATATAAACATATTATTTTTGTAATAATTTCATGACATAACACAAGTTTCGCTGAAAAAACAAGCATTAAACATTTGACAAATATTTTGTAAAGTTACATATTGCAAGAGTGCGTGTGAACTAGAATAGGAAGAAAAAACAATATCAATATTTTGCAAAAAAAATAACAATTTAATTAAATAAAAATTCAATACAATAATAAAAACAATACAATAAAATAACAAAATTCAAATAAAAATTCAAAAATCGTTATTTACAAGCTGATCTCCCCGGGGTCTCACCCCCTTTCGGCTTAGTACACCCTTTCCGTGTCGCCCTGTATACGTCACTCACCAAATTCGTTATGTATCATTCATTTAATAAACAAACGAGATTATTCTGTTTACGTCAAACTTCCATTACCGACGATTTAGTTATTTGCATAAAGATAAGCTGAAATAAACAAACATACTTAGTGGGAGAGAGGGGAACAAAGGCGAATATAAATTACATTTATTTTATCAGGGACGTAAACTTCATCGTAAAAACAAAACGCTTGATTGTACCTATCTACTCCCAAACGGAGTACAAAGGGCGGCCTTATAAAATATATCTCTAAAAAAAATTAATTCTTAAACTGCCTCTTTCATTCTTAGGCAGATAATGCTATCTCGCTATCTATTTTACGTCTATAGATATACATATATCTATGTTTATGTTCGCCTAGTATCTACAATCCTGTCCTTCTGAATTGTTCTTTATTGGTTCTTTGGCTATCTTATGCAACTGCATAAGCTGTTACCAGCTTTTTCCCGCGGATTTGCATGAGTTTGTCCGGGATAAAAAGGCAGTATATTACTCTAGACCTAGAACTAAATCTATGCAAAACTTCAACCCGTTCTGTTCAAAAGTTTTAGCGCGAAGAGGTAGCAAACTGCTTGCTACAGGTGGTGCGACCAGGGCACTTAGATGACCTCATACATAGAGCATACATAGAGCGGTGTACGTAGAGGTTTGTCGTCGGTGATGTAATTTACCTCATAAGGGTCAACATAATACCAACGCTGAGTAGGTAATTATTTGATTTATCTACTCAGCAACATGCTGAGTTGATTCCTTTTTGACTCGACACTCGGTGGTTTGCCAAGAAGGATGCGGAACTTATTATGTAGGTACCTACTGATAATCTATGTAATGTCATACTGATAAATTTGTAGGTACCTATAAGTTTAGTTTTTTCCATAAGTGTTTAGTAATTGTAATGTGTCGTGTCGTGTCAAATAAATCATTTTCATTTCATTTCATTGTTCATTTCATTTCACCTCTACCTGGCTCTACTTACTTGGTTATTTGCCTCCGTAAGTGTATCACATATTTTATATTGTAACGTAACTTGTTACATACTTACGTATATATTTTATCGATTCCAAATTTTATTTTATTTCATTCGAATAATTAGTTATTCGACTAATTGTCACTCTAGGATGACGGACCATAGATAAGTTCGCCAATACGCTGCTAACTTCACGACGCTTCCGGGCATTGTCTATGGCCTTGGATTTGGACGTGTCACTTTTTCAATGCGCAGGAGACGGACAGGGAAGCCATTTTGAGACTCTGGCTATCAATCTCTTTGTTCTCTCATTTTTATTGCAATCATAAGATTTAATAAACACCTGTGTAATGTTTTAAACCCCTGTTGGGTAAGTTTTGCACTGTTTTATAATGTAGGTTGTAAACACTCATTCTAATGCTCAAAGAATGACATGGGCTTTATTTCATCTCGCCATGTCATCTCTCATTATTGTTCACGGCTAAGGTTTTTTCATCACCTACATTTGCAAATAGGCTAGCTTCATTTCTCTTCATTTCATTCTGTATTCTTAGTAAATTCATCTTATCACATTTTCTTAAATTCATCTCCCGTTCTGATTGTGACTTCCACGGCATCATAAACATCTAGTGCTTTTGCTTTTGTGCTGCCGTGGGAGTGGATCACCCTACAAAGACCTGGCTGTAATGCTTGGCTTTTATGCGCATTCCAGGGTTCAAAGTCCACCCTAGGGCAGTCTTCGTCTCCGGCCGGACTTCTCACGAGCTGCCCTCGTTTGCACCTGCACTTCCAGCACTTGGACCTTTCGCCGTCGGGTCGCTACCTACTACACCTACGGCGCACTAAAAGGAGAGTACTGTGGAAGAGGAAAACAAGGAGAGGACTTTTACATACACCCGGTAGAATCAGCTTTCTGTAGGACTTAACAAACCCACTTTCTAGCCCCTCTGGCCGAGTTAGTATTTTGATAATTTTAATCATAGCCCTTCAGGCTCCCTAATTGATTTTAATCATTAAAATTGTAATTTATGTAAACGTGTCTTTTTTTTTTCAATCACCAACAAGGTTCAGTTACCCCCCCGTGTTTCTAAAACCGGGAAGTCACTGAACCGAACATTTTCACCGGGACAATATTCGGGGCTTTTAGCTGCATTCTGAAAAAGAAATAAGGTAAGCGGTGAAAATAGAATGCGTGATACACGAATGCAAGTTAATAAAGCATAATTATGTATGTCTACAACATTATATACATGTGTGTTATCGGCACTTTCTGTAAAAGGTACAATACATTTTTATCTGCCTATCTACAATGAGGTTAAACCAATGTGACTGAATATTTTCCACAATGTCTAGCCCAAACAATACATAACATTACAATAACATTTATTAACATGGCGTAGGTATTTAGGTATTAGTAGATAATTTCATTTTAAGAGGATAGACAGTCATCTGTAACATTCAACAAATAAACATGGCGAAGGAAGTTTACATCAAACGTAGGATTGAAGAGAGTGGCTAGAACAAGTTTGCACAAAAACAAAACAGAAAAAAAAAAGATTTTTTGCCGTTTTGTTGTTTGTTTTCTGACTTGTCAAAGTTAATAAGCCAATATGCAATAACTCAAACAAAATCATGCGAAAACTTAAATAGAGTTTTTAAACTTAGGCGACCAAAAAATGCTTTCATCGCTTATTAACTGTAACTCCAGTACTCCAGTGATCCCGTGATCACAGTATACCCAAATTATACTATGATAAGAACCTCTTTCAGTATCTTTTAGGGGCGCTACAAGGCGTTAATTCTGTAATTCTTTATTGTACACAATAATACATAGCATAAACTTATCTAATAGGATATGTACATAGGCGAGCTTAACCCTGAAATAGAGTTTTCTTTCAGCAAACCTTAGAGATAAAGGAGAGGCGATGGAATAGGTAGAGGAAGTGCACAAACAATGAATCGAACAGCAGCCGAAACGGATAATTAAACTAATAGTAGGAAGCTATATAACAATCCATATGCTTATAATAAACATACTTAAATTATAATTATAATCACTAAATAAACCTAATAAATACCTTTAATAGACTATATAAATACACATTTATAATAATATATCTTGGGGACGCTTCCGACTGGTATTGATATGGATCAGTTGAGCTACCTGTAGATTGTTTGCAACAGTTTGCAGTTAGCTTAATTGTTTCAATATTAAATACTAGTTCTAATTTGTTTTTGTTATTGAATTGTAATTTTCTTTGTCAATAAAGAATGTTATACCTTAGATAGATAATATTTATGTATAGTAGGAGGTGCTCTTTTAACTTAGCTTTAAATATGTGTGCAAAACTCATCCTAGGGCTTCCATTGATGCTAAGAATGGATATATTATTGGATATTCAACGTTAAAACACGGTTAAAAACACAGGACCTGTATCTGTATGGTTAAATCGCTGTTTAACGAACGTTTACGTTACGTTAACGTTACGTACGGATTTTTCATGAAGCGGTTTGTTTTATTTCACAGAAATTGTATTCTCTACTGTTTTCTTTTATTAAATAAAAGAGTCGCAGTAATGCAGAAATGTATTTTCGCGTTTTATTCAGATTTGAGGCAAGAGTTCCTCAAATCCGAATAAAGACCTGTGTACTAACTTATTTATCAAAACAAATCTTATTTACTGCAGATTTTCTAAATAGCAGGTTGTAACGAGTATTTTTGCGAGGGAAATTCCTAACACCTCTCAGAATTTGTGAAATAACTTCGGGTCAAAGCGTTCCTTGATTAGGGTCCGGGCATACTTCAAAGAAACTAGCTGTGATGTTGCTTTTATTTTTCAACGCCTCCATGATTCGTCCTTTTAGCCCGCCTACATTGTATAATGGGTTTTTGAATTATGTTTATTTATTTATTTATTCAATATATTATATTATAAGTACACTATCCTTACAGGTACGCCTAATGCGATAGTGTCCTATCTATAGTCACAATCACCATAATCTCCATAACCATCATCGTCAACTTTGGTCATAAATATTTTAACATAATTATTAATTAAATTCCTAATTTTACACAAAAAACAAAAATTTAAATTTAACAATAACATAAAAAAATAAATTTAATAATAAACAGTTCATCAAATATTAAATTAACATTACAATACATAATAAAGCCTTTGCCAATTCGTTCAGGAAGCAGTTAAACACGTCTATTCTCTCTGCAAGTGCACTGAGTGTGCGGATGCATCGCGTCAAGGGAGCCTTGTGCAGAAGGTTGGTTCTCGCTTGAGGTAGAGCAAATAGGGCGGGCCGCCTCCTCCGGTGCAAGAATTCCACCGGCACATTCAGTTTCACCTCCTCCAAAATGATCGGATTATAAATGACCCCCCGAAGAACCTTTATTTACCAAATAAGTAGCCAGTGCTGCATCCCGCCTTGCTTCCAGCTTGTTGTATCCAACCATGCCTAAAACAAACAGGGTTGGATACATCAGAGGGTAGAACAGGTAGACGCCGTAGAGCTTTAGGTACAGGTAACGGGTGAACTTGTTCTGATTGCGCTCTATCATCCCGTTATATTTGGCCTCGTGTGGAGCCCATATCACAGCGTTGAACTCTAGATGGCTTCGAACCAAAGCATCATATAGAGCTCTTATTGCTCTCAATTAGATAGTATATTATGATTATCACATAATCAGCCTAAAGATACTAGTCCACTGCTGGACATGGGCCTCCCCTGATAAGAGTCTGGTAATATTGGCTCTTTTCATTAGGGGGTAGTGCCAAATTTACCCTACCACTTCCTCGCCGGGTTAAAATTAAATTTGCAGTAAAAATTGTATAAAAAAATGCAGCCAGCGTCTTGGGGGCGCTTCCGGCTGGTATAGATATGGATCAGTTGCAGGCTACTTGTAGATTGTTTGCAACAGTCTGCAGTTAGCTTAATTGTTACAATTGTAAATACTAGTTCTAATATGTTTTTATTATTTGATTGTAATATTCTTTGTTAATGCAATGTCCTTTACAAAGCAGTATTTAAAAAAAATTGTTACAAATGTAGGTTAGTTATTTTTATATACCTACTAGACGATCCTGCTTAATTCCTTCAGAGCATAATGTTAAAGACAGTCTGGGTATGCTTTACTTAAATTATTTAATATATATTATATATGTAAACAACATATGTATATCTCCAAACAATACAGAACCGCAAAGCCAACAAATTGGAATCAGCGTACATTGCTACATGGGTTCATAGAAAATGGTTTACGATTTGTTATAAACTACTTTTCTGGTAGTTTAATACTTGCAAAACATAGAAAATTTTATAACCGCTAGAATATTTGAATTTCGCGCGAATCTTTGTCAGATTCCGTGTCGATGACTCGATAGTCGATGACTCGCGGACGATCTTAAGTTATACTCCCCTGTTGAGTCTCTGGAGGACTGCTTGGCTCTGCAGGGGGACATTGATAAAATTTGTCAATGGGGCCTTACCAATAAAATGGAATTCAACATAAAAAAGTGCTCAGTAATGACCTTTGGACGGATGTGGCACCCAATACTCTTTGACTACACTTTACATAGTGATGTAATTCCTCGATCAACCACCGTCAAGGACTGGGGGGTCACATTCCACCAAAGGCTTACTTTCCATGACCATATTACTACAGTTGCCAAGATATCCTTCCAGAGACTTGGATTCATTTTAAGAAATGCTTGCGACATTCGGGGCGAGCATGTTTTACGGCTTCTTTTTTCTACTTTGGTTCGAACCAGGCTTGAGTCAAGCTCTTGCATATGGAATCCTTATGAATCCACCTACGCGTTCCTTTTGGAAAAAGTACAGAAAGCGTTCCTAAGATTCCTATACAAACATAACCAGGGATACTATCCTTTTATGTACCCGACGAGATTCCTTCTTGGGTTTCTTGGATTTAACTCTCTCCAAACGCGGAGAGCGCATGATCAGCTGAAGACAATCTGTAAAGTGTTTCGTGGTACTATAGACGGGCCTGATTTGGTGAATGAGTCACATCGACTCTATGTACCCAATAACTACCTACGGGGCAGGAAACATAGACTCTTTGCTCCACTTCCGAGCAGCACAGTTGCGCGCGCCCGCTCTCCTATACCAAGAACCCTCGCAGCCCTAAATAAACTCCTGGAGGCCCTCCCGGACACCGATATATTCGCGGACGAATGGAGAACTCTTATGCTTACGTGTCTAACTTTTTGTGAATGTGATTTTTGACAAATGTTTTACTTTATTTTTAATTTTGACCTATTTAGACATATTTAATTCCTAAATTTCATTGTTCATTGTTTATTATTTGACATAGGTAGGTACATATGTACTATTTCTAGCACTATGTACCTACTTAATTTAACTATATATAATATTAAAACCTAAGTAGTACATATAGCCATGTAATTAGTATAATTGGTCTAAGGCCGTTCTAATTACATAAAAAATAAATAAATAGTGGAGAGTCAGAATAGCCCTGCTGATTTAATAATTAGTTGTGGTTCGGAACAGCAACATAATATTAGGTCCTTACATATGAAATTGGCGTTTTTCGTACTGGCCACTTTAATCACAAATTTCTCCTCTTTGGTAAGGAATTCCAAATTCAAATTCTTAGCATCTATTTCTGTATTGTTTTCTGTCTTTGTGTGGTACAATAAAGTATTATCTATCTATACAGGGTGGTTTTTTGAGAAGAGCGGTGATGGCCAACTCTGAAACCACGAGAGTTAGGGAAAAGTCGTGAAAGGAGTCATGCCCTCGATTTATAAGAAAACAATAACTGCATATTTATTTTTTTCAAAAATCTTTTACTTTTGACGGATATGGACCCGAGTGATTTATGAAAAAAATACACCCTGTATTATTAAACTAATCGATTCTGTTGCTGATAAGGATTAATCTTTGCAAATAAATGTATTACTAAAAATTAATGGAAATAGCAAATTTTTATATTTTACTTTTAGTATCTCAATTTTACCTAACTAATAAGTTGCTCAAAATGGTTTCCATTGACTCCAATGCATAAGTTTATACGTCTCTCTAGAGACTTAACTGCATTTGATATCATGACAGGATTTATCCTCGATCAAATATCAAGCAATGAGCTTTGTAAGCTCTCAACTGTATCGTAAAGAGCTTTGTAAAGTTCGTTCTTGACGTAACCTCATAGGAAATAATCAAGCGGTGTGTGATCGGGTGATCTTGCCGGCCATCTCACCGGACCATGAGTGCCAATCCATCTATCCCCTAAATGTTCATTCAGCATATCTCTAACCACACGGCTGTTGTGAGCTGGGGCCCCGTCTTGCTGGAAATACAGATCTAATTTAAAAAAATAGGCCTCCATCAATTCTTCACACATAACGACCAAAAAGTTTAAATAGGAGGTGAGTTTTCTTCCGTGTAAAAATAAAAAAGTGAAAATTTGCTATTTCCATTCATTTTTAGTACAACATTTATTTGCAAAGATTGATCCTTATCAGCAACAAAATCGATTAGTTTAATAATACAGGGTGTATTTTTTTTCATAAATCACTCGGGTCCATATCCGTCAAAAGTAAAAGATTATTGAAAAAAATAAATATGCAGTTATTGTTTTCTTATAAATCGAGGGCATGACTCCTTTCACCACTTTTCCCTAACTCTCGTGGTTTCAGAGTTGGCCATCACCGCCCTTCTCAAAAAACCACCCTGTATATCTAGAGTGTGCAAAGAGAGAAGCGTCCTAGGAATTGAGGTCGCGCGTGCCAATTTACTACTTTTGTTGCGTTGACAACGCTGCTCTGTCATTGCCAGTACGACTAAAAGCGTTTGATACTTAGTAGACACCATAGACACCAACAGTTTTCATCAGTACTCGGGTGTAGGTAGGTAAATCGGTAAATCTTAATGTTAGTTCACCGTAACGCCACGACGACGCTTCTCTTTTTACACAGACTATCTATTGCGAACCTCTTCCTTGTGATTTTCGTCGTCGGTTAAAACACGTTCCCTCTTCCGCTCCTGCCTACGGGCAACGCGCCCTTTGATATTATGTGTAGTACCTATCTACATACTTGTAGTGCTCAAATATTGATTTGTAGTTGCGCACAAACATATAAGTACCTACATAATAAAAGCTACTAAAGAGAAGAAAACACCCCTCAACAAACGCGTGTGAAGAAGACACCTACAAATAATCTGTTACCTTATTTATTAGCAAACCTGAAAAGGTATATCGTAAATCAAGCGAGTGCAAACCGCTGGAGCTAAAAAGCAGAATGTTAAATGATTCAGCTATGCGAAAATAACGGTGGATTGTTATTAAAAAAAAACCTGAAGTATATTAAAAAAGAAAGTACTAGTTGTTTTCACTGGACTAAGGTTAAATTTATTTGCCTTTGAGTTCGTCGTTCTAAGTATAGATACAAAATTAAAGGACAAAGCATTTTCGAAGTTTTTCGGAGAGGGAGAGATTGGATAACAGGTGCGGGAACGAATCTTTTACAGCTTTCAATGGAAATAGAGGGTGGAATAAACGTACGTTACTTATCTGGAGGGCAAGTACCTACCCGAAATAGGTTCCTACTGACAATAGCATTTACTCGAAGGAAGCATTTTTTTTTACATATGTAAAAAAAAAAAACTGTGCCTCCTGTGATGGGTGATTTAATTCGGTTGTACCCTTTTTGTGATTTTTACATAGAAATTATCAGAAAAAAATTACGATTTTTTGTGTCTATCTCACGTTCTTCTATCTGCTATAGTTTCGAAGATAATTCGGTGCAAAGTGATATGACTGCAACTACATAATTTTCTTTTTTTGTGGTTCCATGAGAGTGAAAACACTACTGAGAAAAAAAAACACATAATTTGGTCGAGATCTCAGGACCCTTCAATCTATTGAAATGACGTACATATGTTTTGATTCTTAGGTGTTACTATTTATTTGGTTACTGCAAAAATGAAGTTTTTGTTTATTTATTAGAGTAAATAAGCAAAACTTAATTTTTGTGCTTACGCCGCGGCGGCGGCGCCGTTCTAAAAACGTATGCTATGTCCCGCTCCTATGAACGCGAAATCCTATGCCTATCCTTATCACAAAATGGCTCGCATTGTGCCCTCTTAACACGTCTGGAGTAAGTTGTCCCGTCGACAGTTTTGAACTGAACTTTTCAACGACAACGCCCTAAACATCACAGGCCACTAACTTCAGCACACTAAGCGACACTTCGTATTCCAAGAGCGAAAGTTTTACGGTGTAAGTGCGAGGTTTACGGGTAAAATGTCGACTTTATCTCACAATATACTTTCGTGGCAAAGAGTGGTGAGTGGTGAGGGGAGTGTCTGTAGGGACATTAACCGACATAAAAAAAAAGCGCTTATCTTTCCCCGCCATCATAGCATGATGTAGAAACAAAAGCAGGCGACGTGATGACATGCCAATCAAATATATCATTCACGAGTCTCGGCGTTACGGCATTATCTTCACTGGCTTCTGTCGGTGGCATCACACGCCTTTATTGGATTAAAACTTAAAATAAATAGTGATGATGACTATTCACAAATTTTAACTATTTAATATAATTATAGGTTACTAATTAGATGAAAACAACCCCATCACTAGACCCTACATTGTTCATTGTTATTGGTGCGCAACGAGGAATAAAAACTTAACATTTATACCTACTGAATGAAGCGCACCGAAACGGGTGCGCTATTTGGAAGTACTTTGGTGCGCTTCATCTGGGTGCGCTTCATCTAGGTGCACATCGAGGTACTCAACTTTTTCAATGTTTTTCCGTTTGTTGAATTATCTGGTAGTGTAATTTTATTAGTACAAAGTTACGATACACAAAAGTTGCAAACAAATCAATAAAATCAAACTAATTCCACGACAATCTAGAGCGAATAAGTTCCCTCAGGGAAAGCGTTCTCCATCTTAGGCCACATCTTCGTGAGATGATGGTCAAACGCTTTACGCTTTACAATAAGAAAAAAAAACACTGATACTGGTGTCCATTTTAATGGCACTAAAGCCTGAACTTACTGCAACTGCAACATTTTTTATTACTAGGCCTCCGCTGTCCGTCCGTCCGTCTGTCACAAGGCTTTATCTATATTTTATTTTATTATTTTTATTTTTTTTTATTTTATCTCATGAACCTTAAGACAAAGTAGACAGATGAAATTTTTAGAGAATGTGTATTTCTCTTGCCGCTGTAACAGCATATAATATAAATAAATAAATATCTAAATTAACGGGGGCTTTCATACATAAACGTGTTTTTTTTCTATTTTGGCTCTTGTTTTTTCAAGGCTTGTACCTCTTGAACCTCAATAGGTAGACACATGAAACTTTCTATAAATAAGTAACACTTCAACTGTGATACCAACAAATACAAAAATTTTAATAAAGTTTATAAAGTGAAGAGGTCTCCAAACAAGTGAAAATTTAATGTTCTTTGAAAAATTTGCCTGATTTTTACGGTACGCAAACCTTTGTGTGCAAGTTTTTTTTAAGAATATTTTTTTTTAGAACTTCACTAAATAGTTCTTATTTCTGAAAAATATCGAGAGAATCCCGAGAGGTTTTTCAGGGTTAAAAAAGCCGCCAAGCTCTCGTACTTGGTTCCACCTACCCCCGGATATCTTATGGCACATGGTCTGCCGAACACCCATATAGGTACTTCAAAGTAATTAATTTCGAAACATTGCTATGGTAACTATTGGAGTTTGATAATGCCCGCAGTAGTAACAGTTTTTTAACTGTTTCTGTGGCTAATAGGTATTCACTTTGATTAAAGGTTCTCATACACAAGATAAAATGGGTTATTCCCAAAGTCCTCCATTCTTTTGTTTTAAAAGGTAAGAAACCCATACATTAAGTCTCAAACTACTCCAGTGATTGTTCGATTTATTTCATCAACATTTCCCAAAGTACCTGCTCCATTGAAAACATCGAAATATTATTAATCTTAAAATTTTAGTTTCATTCTACTCCATGAAGTGTTGAAGAGGTACAGTCAGTCAAAATATTTATAATAAAATAAGCATTGTAAACTTCGATCAATTATAACTATTATTATGTTATAATTGATCGAAGATTGTAAATAATGTTTACTGCGCTGCCGGTTAAAAGTATTTGTTATACCTATTGGTAGTCGTCAAAGTGAATGCTGACTTATGGCGTTTGTTTTCACAATGTCACGAAAATTCCATCAGAACCGTTAAAATTATGCCAAATAGAAGAAAGAAAACACGAATCTTTTACCAAGAGCATTCTTCTAATCTTTATTTAACTTTCAGAGTGTGTGTCGGTTGGAACCATAAAATCAGGAATACATCTCAGAAAGTTAACCAAAATATTATCTGGTTGATTTGAGATGAGAATTCAGATGTTTTTTTTGTTGTTTATTAGTTTATTTTTCTATTTTCAGTAAGTTTTTCATAAATTTTAATTAAATGAAACCCATTTAAATAATTTAGATAATTTTTAAGCTGTCTTAATATTCCCATTTCGTTTACTAAAATCTTACGGGCTCATTGAATTACCTGCTTCTTTTCTGTGATCCGTTATGTAATGCAATGATGATTCTGTAGGCTAAAATACCATTTTTTTAGCAGAGGTAGGTAACTTCCGTGGTGATAGCAAGGAATTACCTTTTGCTTGAGTTTGAGCTCTCACGCTCAAACTCGAATAGGGGAAAATACCTTTAGTACCGAATACCCGCAATGGCGGAATGCAAGGAGAACAAGGTACTTTCTCGACCGCGTTTCGGCGGGCGGTGGTCGTATTGTAATTAAAAGTCTAAATACATTTTTATTCGGTTCCCTAAAAGTAGCGACTTACATCATTTAAATAGGCTGTGCCCACAACTAGGCTACACAAGATTAATGTGTCTTTTATAGGGCAATGTATACGCTTCTACAACAAAATACCAAATGAGTTGGAACAATTATCAATAAATAAATTCAAAAAAATTGTCAAACAAATCCTTTGTAAAAAGGCTTACTACAAAATATCAGATTAACTAGAGGATACAAATCTTGGGATAAGTTTTGCTCTAACTCGAAAACTAACAACCTAACAAGCTAAAGGTTTCTTATTCGCTTCTTTACTTTAACTTAAAAACATTGAAGTGAACGAAAATCAAAGTGATCAATTTATTTCCTAGTTTTACTTATGTAATATGAATTTTGGGACGTGTCCAAAAGTCCTGTAAGGTCTACCTACAGGAAATAAAGCACTTTGAATTTGAATTTATTTAAAAAAATAACTTAGGTAATTTCCATTTCTTAACCATGTAAGTATCCATTGTTTTTGTTCCATAATAAAAAAATAATTAAATTAAATTTATAATTACTGTGGGGAATGAATTTCAGATGAAACGTCTTTAATTGCCTAATTGAAGACCGAAATAAACTCTATTTTATTGAACTCTGTTTTAAACACTTCATAAAAAAACTGTTTTAATTTAAACACTATGTTTTTATGATTATAGTGCGTAAGCACCCTGGGTTAATTTATATTTATAAGAAATCAAATATTATCCCAAAAATGTTTCGACTACGACGTGACTTAAACCCGCATCGTTCCCTCAGCATCATTTTTGTTCTAAACACTGTTTAAAACAAGTGTTTTAAACACTTTGTTATAAACATGCCAACCCTGTGTGTAAGTAATACGCATTACTTACTACTGATACCACATAATATTAAATAATATACATAATAATATGTATATGTAACATCACCCATCACCGAAGACGTTGAAGTATCACCCATTACATTAGTCACACATTATGTAAGACAAGTGCGAGTACAAGTGCAAGTGAGTAAAACATTCGCGCGGACTCGGCTTCGTTAGGTAGTTCGTATGGTATTTTATTGCGTGCGAATGAGACCGCAATAAATAGGTACCTAGTTATAATCGAGGAAAGTAACACATTTAGCGCAACAGTAGGTACAGCTACAGCCAAGATGTACATTAGGTAGGTACACTAAAAATACCTACATAGGTATTTTTAGTGTACCTAGGTACCTAATGTATAATACCTACATAGGTATTAATGTAAAATACCTAAGTACATAGGTATTTTTAGTGTACCTACCTAATGTTATACCTACTAATATGAAGTTCATTCATTTTTTATTTTCTAGTACCTACCTACAGAAATTGTGTTGGTGTTTTTCCAACACAGATATGGTTCGTAGTAAGCCCGCTTAGGTACTTACATCCGTAATAAATTCATCAAACTACGATAGTTTTCATATTAAAATACAGAAATTAAGTTTAAGCGTGATTTTATTTGTACCTACCTACCTAGGTACTATTCATGGCATTTTTGGACTCAAGGATGAGCAAATTTCTCTTTGTAGGTATTCTTCTTTCTATTTCCTTTTATTTACAAAATGTATATGTACCTACGTAGGTACCTATATTATTATCCAGCAAAGTAAACATAATTTTTTGTACCTACCTTGTTACTTTTACTTTTGATAAATTATTGTGATACACATAACAGTTATATTATATCAATCAAAAAATCAACAGTAGGTAGTTGCCTACCTACAGTAGTGTTACCAACCGAACCCATGAACTCCAGCACTCCGTGCCCGAATGTATAATAAAATTATCATTTATGTATATGGGAACGAGCTAGAAAGTAATAATAAAGATGCTGACAGGAATTTTATATAGGTACATAATAAAAACTAACATTGTCGTATTTATTTCGGATCTGACGACGACTGTACAATTCACGTCACGTGGTTTGCTGTCCCAATCGACGATGGATTCAAAACAGTTATCCGTCGATTGGGACCGCGGTACAGTACCTAGTGGTCCCAATCGACGGAAGCATTGCTATTGATTTTATAATTCCTACATAATGCAACCGTTCATAGCCGTGTCCGACATCAACGTGAACAGTTACATAATAGGTATTTCGAGTAGGTACATAATGGTAATAATCACAAAGCTTGGCTTGGCATTGCGACGTTGTCGTAATGCCTAGTAATAATTATTATGGCATTATGTTCTACCGTACCTATTGTTTTGCGCATGTGCAAAGTACCTAGCTACTGCCATAAATTTAAAGGCACTAACAATAGATTTTATAGCGTTATCTGTTATTATAAACCTGATTTGGGCCCACGCTCTTGGAACTTAAAGTGATAGGTACCTAGGTAGGTATATGGGTTTAAGAGTGGTGATATTAGGGTGATAATAAAGTTAGACTAGTGCTATTAGAGCAGTGGCTACCCACTATAAGTGTTTTGTGAGCTATTGACAGGTTACAACCGCGAGCAAAAGCAGTACATAGGTACGTTGTAAAAACCACTCTGGTAACTTTTCTTAGTAACTATTCTCTTATCTTGGTACCTCTACTAGCTCGACATCGGGCCCCACCGCCCGCTCTCTACAGCCCGCGCCCCGCGCCCCGCGCCCCGATTCGCTTGTTCGACCTCAGTCTGTCGGCTGCGTTCCTTCGCGTCGCAGTTGATAAAAGTTGTTTCAAGATTATTTCGGTTTAAGTATCTGTCAGCACCGCCGCCGTAGCCAAGTGGATTCAAAGTAAGTAAAATTGATTTAATTGTTTAAGAAAAATGACATTCTGTCAAGGGCCTACCAGCTCTCTCAGCTCATTATGTTCGTAAACAGATTCCTAGGGCCAAGTTTTAGACATATTTGAACTAAAAAAGGGGTCGGTATTCATATTATTATACCACAATAAAATAGAATTATAGTCCTAATCATTAGGTGGGTAGGCTTATCCATTAGTACACAATCTTAAAATTACCTTTTATTGAAATGTGTTTTATAGCCACTACTTTTTTTTATAACCTTTTTATAGCCACACGCTCCGTCTTATGGCCTGTTGACATTTTAATTTTTCAGGCCTATCTTTCTGGGCCTTGAAAAACAAGATTTTCAAACAATTTTTCTTGTCACATTGTGGTCGCAGATCGGAATCTGTAGGTCTCAGGTTATTGCAATTTTGTTAATAAGTACATGCAGAAATTATCTAGGTACATGCAGAATTTATCTAGGACCACATCTGTAATGTCAGCTATTGCTATTTCTCCATTTTATTGAAATATCCGCAAAGGAACGAAAATAGTGTGTGTCAGATGGCAACTTACCCAAAACCCCAATCACGCCAGGGTTGTCAAAATTTTCAATACTAAAACTTCATCATCATGTTATAGCCAAAAGAAGTCCACTGCAACATATAGGCCTCCCAAAAATCACAACATCCGTTGTTATGATTTTTGGGAGGGACCTATTATTTTTACTGTTTGTCAATGACAAATTGTCACGCATTGAATTCATAACGTAACGATCATTGTAATCAATGATCGTTACGTTATGAATCTTGCCTACCTATAGCACTACAATATATTGAAACATGAAGAAATAAATACTAACTGGCGTCACTGGGAACCAGGTGTTCGGTTGTAGGTACGCTTTATGATGGCGCGAAATTAATATTATTGTAGGCGTTTTCAATATTATTTTTACAAGGATCAACATTATACCTACATATTTTCTATGAATCTGTCTATACTCATGTTATAAATTCGAAAGAAACTGTCTGTTTGTTACCTTTTCACGCTTAAACGGCTGAACGTATCCTAATGAATTTTGGCAAGGAGATAATGATATCCCGGGGACGACATCCACTAAGCTACTTGAAAAGCGCGTGCGTAGCTGTGGGCAGCAGCTAGTAGTAAATTAACTTTTTTCCTCCCTCCCTTTCTTCCATCTTTCTATCTGTTCATTATTGCAACTTACCTACAGTAATAATTTAAAATATTAAAATGATGTATGTTTTGGTTCGTAGGTTATTTTATTACTAATTATTTGGTTCCTTGAACCAGTTTATTCATAAGTTGTGTAGTTTTCTTGTAAATAAGATAATTACTTTGCTTTTTGCGCTTACGCCGTTCAAAAAACGTATGCTCTGTCCCGCTCCTATGAACGCGAAATCCTATGCCTATCCTTTTCACAAAATGGCGCGCATTGCACCCTCATAAACAAGTATCTAATAAAATAATATAATAATAAAATAAAGGACATTTTTAATGATAACTCTATACCTAGGTAGGGACCTATCCTATAATTTTGTAAGTAGGTTACTGTCTACCTCTAGTAACTACCAAACCAATCGGAAGCCTAATATTTTTAAATAAGTAAATATAACAATAGCTTATCACAGACGTTATCATCAAAATAAAGTTACTACATTTAACCTGATATGATCCGATCCCATTCAAAGTAGGTAGATAGTTAGGTTATGGTAGGTTGGGTGGTGTGGTAGCCATTAAACCATTAAAAGTTTATAAACTTTTTATGGTTGTTATGGCTTTTATGTATTTTTAGGTCAGGACCTGGAAAATTTCAATGACATTCAAATTTCTTTTGTGTTTTCATCTTTTACTTAATAAATACTTGGCAATAAGACTTTTTTAAAACAATGGGTAACGGCTCAATGTGTACCCTAGCTAGGGGTACACAACGAAGTGGAGGATGGGTATTCAGTAAACCGTTAGGTACACAATGAAACTTTGTTCTATCATATCATGTTATAAGCCTAGAAGGATGTCATAAAATGACAATTGTGTTTTTTATTAATTATTTATTATACCATTATGTTGTTTAGCCTTTACTTCTGGCCTTTGCTGAGCAATGAGATCACGTAGCTAACGGTTTTTATATTTTAACCTATCTAACATTTCTGTTTCTTTAAATCTGTATAAAGAATTAACATAAGTGAGGTCTATATCAGTCTTATTACATAAAAGTGAGATATAAAAAGGCCTATATAGCCATCGATATGCTTCCTTAAATTCTAGTACCTACCTACTAGAATTTAAGGAAGCATATCGATGTTGCACTATTACTACAATAGAAACACAATCATAATAATTTAGTAGATAAGTAATTATAACCTGTATAAGGAACTATTCAACAATATTTAGTTACATAGATAACCTATAATATTATAAAATTCCCACACGAATGGTTATTTTAAATAACTTCAGTCTTAATAATTGGCTTAGAACCAAAATCAGATTAGGTAGGATGTATGTAGATTAAACACATCCGTAGGAACATTGCAATTTCCGAATCAACTTAAACCTATCCATATATTTGTGACATATCAACGAAAAATGTATGGATAGTTTGTTGACTAACTTTAGGACGTCGTAGAATGTATTTTATATCATCACCTTGGCTTTGCTTTTCAATTTGCGGTAGGTACGATACAAAATAGTTGCAGTCTTGGCTCTCCAGTTCTTCCACTTCTCTTCTTTCTTTCTCGTTCTTTCTCTAACATAAAATGTAGGTATTAATATTATAACCATGATTCATTGAGTAATTAAAAAAAAATATTCACTGTGCACCATAATAAAATATTATAAATTTTTCCACACCTAACAGGAACACGATTTGATTACAAGTATGAATCTAAATCAAACTTATTTAATTCTAAATCAAACTTATAAATTAACTATTCTTTAGATCGAAACTACACAGAAGTTCATAGGACTTTAAAAAATTGAGTAAACAGACAAATAAGCTCACTTATTTAATGATTTTTTCCTTAGATTTTGCACTCGAAAACAGAAATCTGCTCTTAGCTTGTGCGGGGCGGCTGTTCGCCAGCGATTTAGGGTGACGCGGGACAGCGGTTCCAACGTGTAATATGCACGAGCTAGCAACAACGTCGCGTTTAGGCTGTTGGCTCTGTGGTGCACAGAGTACACTTGGTTCATTGGCTACCACACCATCCTACCTATTTCACACATTTTTGAGGGATAACCTGGATTTCATATTTTTCAGAATGCCTTTCAAAATCGTGCAAACCCGTGAAAACAATAGAAACAGACTGTTTGCTATACCTTCCGAGTGGGAAAATCAAAACAAATTAAAATGGCCACGGAAACGCTGGAACAAATACATAAGAAACGAGTTTTCAACACCGGAAACTGATTGGAAGCAAATGAGATGTGCAGTAAAAAGACTAAATATTCCAAGTTATCAGATTGCTGAGTACGTTTTGGCGGAAATGCTGAACTATACAGATACGGAAGACGATACAAATACTCATATATCAAACATCTCCGACAAACCACTACAAGAATTGAACGTGAACATTAACGCAGATGAAATTGTAAGTTATTTCATTGTACAGTACTAAATCAGTTGTCAGGTAAAGCGTAACGCTCGTACATTGTCCATGAACTGTTGACTCCGACAACGTCATACTAACTCATAGTAAACTCTAGTAAGTCCTAAATTAACAAAAAAAATTACAATCAAATTAGAACTAGTAGGTATTGTAAATACTAAATTGAATCATTGTTGTTATTCATAAGTTCTCTGTCGATTATACATAATAATATAAAACTGGCATGGTATAAAGACCTAGTTAATTCTTATTCGATATTTTTTCAGATATGTCCCGCAAAAGGAATTGCTGTATCAGGATCTGTATCAGATAATCAGAATAACAGTAATCAGCGTCAGTGCTGTGCTAATATGGAGCAAAATTTGGCAATTCAAAATATACTATTATCAAACCAAACACAAATTTTGGAGCAACTGAATACTATCAAGAAGGTGCAAAACACCATATTGCAGAAAATAGCATTATTTTCTGTAAAATTGGAAGATGCAGCGTTGCAAATTAATGCAGATAGAGATTCCCAGGTCACTGAATTAAGTGAAGGCAGAAATACATCAAGTATTTCAGCTTTTTATTTTAAACCAGTTACTAATACCCAGCAACTAAACGATTTAGAAAAGCAGTTATCAGAGGGTAACGCAAGACAAAAACTTAAAGATACGTTTTCAGTGATATGCTCTGAAGGTAAAGGTACTGATTGCGCCTATACATTAACAGATGTCTTATTTTCGCGAGAGTTTCTATGCCAATGCTCTTGGAGTGGGGGAAGTCGAGGAAATGATGCGAAAGTTGCCTGGAAAAGTTACAAAAACATCTTGTCTTTTTTTTTGGAAATGATTCGCTCATGGGACGCAACGTACACAATGAAAGAAAATGAGAAGTTTTTTAAGAAAATTCTAAAGAACTCAAAAAAGAGATATATGGCAAAGAATCAAAGAGCTTCCACGTCAAGAATACGTGCAAAACGTTCAAAGCCGCAAACTGCAAATGACGACGAAACTACTGACGAAGATGAAAATACATCTTTTTACGAAACTGAACAAGAAAATGAAGAAGAAAATGATCAAAATATAGATGAGGAAAAAACATAGAGATAACACAATGGGCAACATGGAAGAAGAAGAGAAAACAGAGATATAGAAACGGAAGTGGAAAATAAATGTGTTGGTTATTTTTTATAAATATAAACAATTTTTAATAAGTCTTTAACAACAATAACATAAACGTAGAACGTATCTAAAACTGGCTGTTTCCCGCTACTTCGTTAGCGTGGTAGGTAGTAGGTACCTAGGCTAGGTAGGAACTAATATTATAAAGCTTAAGTTTGTAAACTTTGTTTTGTTACCTAAGATCTCCAAAACTACTGAACAGATCAAGATTAAATGCATAATGATTATATGTACTATTAGAATATGGTCTAACTTAGAAACTAGTCGGTACAAATGTACTTTATTGACAAAGAAAATTACAATCAAATAATAAAAACAAATTAGAACTATGTAGTATTCACAATTGAAACAATTAAGCTAACTGCAGACTGTTGCAAACAATTTACAAGTAGCTCAACTGATCCATATCAATACCAGTCGGAAGCGTCCCCAAGACGCTGGCTGCATTGCCCCGCTGTATGGCAATGCTGATGCGCTGCGCCAGATACCCACCAGCTCTCGGGTCACGATCAGACGCTCAGATAACTTTTTAAAAACCCGGAGTCAAACTTCCTTTTGCGGTAACCCTCCCTGGCTGAGTGGCTAGTAGAGTCCTTCAGGACCATCGATGATTGATAACCAAAACTGACCTTTCGCGGTGATCCCATGTAGTAACTGTTTAATGGACTGACCTGGATTTCTAAATAATGTTTCTTTATAACCTGGCGTTTTGTATTTACATAACTTGCAGGGCTCTGGGCCACATTGTATATGGGTCTCAGTTCCTGGTTTAATAAAAAGCATTCATATAAGTATCCGCCATTTTGTTAGCACATGTAGGTACCTATGCAAAACTGCAAACAAAGAAAACAGGTAGGCTGTGTGCGTTACCAGCGGCATGTCGACTCGGATCAAAATTAAAATTATAGAGAGATCTATGTACTGTAAATGTGCACCAAAAATAAAATTAGTGCCTTTTATGGTTTCGGAGTCATTCGCGAAACTAAAATGCCGCTGCAGTAACGTCTGAAATCATTACTACAGGGGCATGATTTTTACCTATTAGCCCTAGCCAAATTTAAAGTAGCTTAAAAGGAGAAGTGCACAAATATAATCTAGGTAAGATTATATTTGTGCACTTCCAAAGCCGAGCAGCCACATTCGTGCCCCCTGTGGTTTTTGAGTAATTGCAATTGCCGCTGCAGTAACGTTTGGCAAACTTCCATATCTTTAGAACGGCTGGACGAACAAGTATGATTTTTTATGAGCAGGTGCGCTGTGATAATAGTAAATTAGAGCACTAGTATTTTTTTTTCAAAAAAATGCATGGTGTATGGATTAGACGAGTTTTTCAGAAAATCTAAAATAGCCTCTAGCTCTTGAACTACCTCTACATAAGGAAGGCGCTCTGTGATTGCATTGGCTGATGCCTATTAGGAATATGTATCTTCTGACAAAATTGTGAAACCCTACAACTAATTTTCGACGAAATAAATAAATTTTAGAGCTGAAAATTGTTTACTTATTTCGAATATTAATAAAATCAATAAGGCAGTTCTAACAAGATAACAAGTTTACATGATTTGCCAATAAAATATATTTATGTAAACATTTTTAAACGCTTAAATTATTGGATGTAATTATTACGAAGATATAGTGTATCTACATAGAAGTTTTGACGCTTCTAAATTCTACTGAACAGAAGTCTTTGTTTAAAGCCAGTAACTCTCCCACCTTCCATGAATCAACTCTAGGCAAATTAGCGGAATGTGCCTTAGTAAATCCTTCTTCCATGGCTGATGTCTGAAGTGGGCTTGGATAACAACGACATTAATGTGTATTTTAGGGCTTAGAGCATTAAACTGCTCTAAGATTTTAGGGACAAGTAAATCGGAAGCACTTTTTTTTTGTAAGAAATGTAGAGTTCGCGTTTATGAAACAAAATGACGAATGATGAGACGTGACGTAATTTGTTCTGAGGTGTTCAAGCTATCATGGCGGATTGTTGTATTTATTTACACAATTAAATTATTAATATCGCCATAAATACATTTTTCCTTTAATCTTATTTCATTAAATCAGTTAAATATTTTGTCGATACTTGATTACTGTCATCATGCCTAATAAGGTAAAAATAGAAAACAAAAGGTAGATAATAATAAAACTTTAATACTTTATGTACAAGATTTACAACTTACCTAGATACGAAGTTATCTTTACATAACTACATATATTTGGTAGATAGTATTTAACTATGCATAATGTGAAACTGCAATTATACCTAAATATTAAATTACTAAATAATGCAATGTTTACTATAACATTCGTTTGACTAGGTCGGTATCTCAAAAGCATATTTTATTACGAAAATACAAAAAACTTTCTACAAACTACATAACCTATGTTAAGGCGCTACCCCGACCCAGAATAGCGCCGCCACCTATTTTAGCTTATTATTAAGTTAAACAAAAGAAATTTCTAAAATCCATTGGGCAGTTTGTGATACCTATCATAAGCTTTTTTTTAATGCCTCTGTAATAGTTTTATTTTGTATAGTTTAGACACCGATGCGAAAACAGAGTTTGGTGGCCAAAAAGAGCAACTTCGCATCTTTGCATAAACTATACAAAACAAAACTATTACAGAGGCATTAAAAAAAATCTTATAATAGATATCACAAAATGCCCAATGGATATTAGAAAATTCCTTTGTTTAACGTATTAATAAGATAAACTAGGTGGCGGCGCTATTCTGGGTCGGGGTAGCGCCTTAAATATAACTGTTGAACTTTTTATACTACAGAAAATATTGTTTAAACCTTGTTTTTCGTGCTATCTACACCTATTTTTATACTGAATGCTTTGGGTGAATTTCTCTATTATAATTTATTTATTATTTTGTTCAAGTGACCTATCAAAAAACTATTTACAAATACTTACTAACTAATTCTTATTATATTCTTATCTACTTTACAAAGTAAGTAGTCACATACATAAGATTTACCTAAGGTGTTAAGGGCTAAGGCCCGTATTATGAAAGCTTGCTCAATCCTTCCTATGCTTGAGTAAATATTTTCTATGCCATAAAATTACTCTATGAGATATATGGCACAGATTATGATTAATGACTGAACAAGCTTTAGTAATTCGAGTTTTCACGTTATAAATTTAGGGTATTATTATTATTACAGTAACAAATAAGTAAGAAATACAATATATTCTTAGGTTTAATAAGTGACTAGATTAATAATTCGTTTTCAGAAAACATTCCATTGACGCCGTTAAAAGAAAACTAAATTGACAAAACGTGATCATAATGTAGAGGACTTATAATTAATCTTAAACTCACGAATGATATATAATATACAAAACACAATTTCCTATTTTTATTTGGTAATTTTTAGATATAATCCTTTTGGCGGATTAGGATCACAATGAGAAATGACCATATTAATAATGACCATAATGAAAAATTTCCAGTTCTAGAAATGACCACTTTTTACCTCTTCGCATAATCACCACATAAAGGAAGAGGTAAGTAATCAAATAACTTATAAAGGTAACTTTTAATGTCATAAAAATGTTCCGCGATCGTGCTAGGATAGGACGTATCACGATCACACCACTGGATCCGGTCACAAGGCAGGACCTCCCTTTTTAAAATAAACTAACGTATTATCTAACTAAGCGCGAATTCACGCACTCAATCTTAGGAATGTGCTTCGCCATTTATTCTAAACATCGAAAAGTTAAGACTGTCGTCTTCTATCTAAACAACACACAGCTCTTTTCAAATTCGCAGCGAAACCACATTTAGTATGGACCTGTTTTTCCGGTGCTTTCGTTTCAGTCTTTTCGATGTGGTCCGGGTTTTCCTCATCGGATCACGTATCCGATTGATACTTTACTATCAAATCTAGCTCTTCCTCACTTGGCTTTACGGGCCGAACTTCTGTGCCCTCAAATTTCTTCGGCCGTTCGATTTTGTTCTCGATGTTTACCAGCACATCGGCGACGCAATGATGATCTTCGGGCGACTTCGGTTCTTCGTCTTGGTCTTCGTTGTTGTTCTGCTTGTCTCTTTCCATTTCCTTGCTGTCTTCCTCGTCGCTGTTTTCTTTGCCTTCTAGTATCATTTTGTGGGTTGCTTCTTCGATGACGCTATCGGTTGGTGCTTCGTTGATGCATGAGTGTGTGAGTGTGAAGGGTAGTTTAATTGAGAGGTCTCCGCCCATCGCGCTGAAGACAAGCTTAACCTTGACGTAGTAAGAAACGTAGATGGCGAAGACGTTGCGGTCTTCGGGGGTGTTTTTGCTGAGGACGGTGGAGGCGAGGCTAGCTCCTGTCTTCGAGTAGGAGTCCTCGAGCGCTATCCAGTTTTTGGTAACTCCTGTGAAAAAACAGACATGTCTGTAGCCTAACATGATAGGTACTTACATGGTATATCTAAAGGAAATGGCCAGAACTTTTAAAACGAGATAACAGAAACCATTGACTCTCTTTGCTCGTAACCAAAAATTAAAAAAAATCCATATCCTTTAAAACTCACTTTGAGATACTCATAAAAAAAAACATTCAAAATGAAAGTTGTAGCCATGTCGTAGCCCAAAATGAGTCTTTATCTTTTCCAAAAAGAGAATGACTTTTTTGTGTCTTTTTCAAAATCACAACTGACCTCTATGAGGAGTGAGAATGTAAGAGTCCGTGTGAGTCTGCCCCGGGTTGACAGTCCCGTCGCCCTTCACCAGCGCCACCACGTTCTTGAACTTGCCGTTAGAGAACATGCAGACATCCACGTGTTGGACTACCAGAGCCTGGAGACAAAGAAGGCTGATAAAAGGCAAAGAAAAGAAATAATAATTATGATGTCTCTTATAATTTTCAAAAGCAACCACTTGTGAGTATACAAGCTGTTTCTGAATCAGAATCGATATCGTTTATTTCTTTAGGCTTACAAAATAAGCACTAAGTTTTTTATCGCGGTACCTAAGTGTAACACACAAAATGGCTCCTGAACATTGTTTAGTGTGCAAAGCTGTTGGGTGGCGGTAAAGTAAAATAACCTTCAGTTTATAGAAGAGATTTTAATGTAGATAACATTTTAGTTAGAAAGAATAAGCAGATTCTAGAACCAAACTTTGATTGAGAAAAAAAACATCCTTAAACTGAAACCTTTAAATAAATTAATATCGCTTCCGATGCCTATCGAAAACAGCTTTGTTATGTAACGACCAAATAAACAGTGATCTCAAAAGTTAGCGAAATTGTACACTTTCGGAATAAACACGTTTTCGTATATTTACTCTTAAGTAAGACCCTTAGGCTGCGTTTCCACCAGAGATGCGTAGCGAGGAATGTGTTTTTAACAACCAATACCATCACTTCATTCACTGCAGCTCTGGTGGAGCGAGGTTCTTGTACATACAAGGGAAAGATGTGTGCGAGAGATGTGTTGCAAGGGATGTGTCCTAGGGACAGACGCGGATGTATTTTTTAATCATAAAATATGTCAATCGTGGCCCTACTCTCGTTTTTCTGGAAAGAGCCCGCTACACATCCTCGCATCGGTCAGCTTGCTCGCACATCTCTTTTGGGAACACTCACGTCGTTACACAGCCTCGTAACGCACATTTTGTTGATGTAGTATGATTATTCCTTTATATTTCAATTTACTGATGAAGTAATGAATTATTTATATAATATATTTAGTATATTTGACACCGCTCCGCTCAGCTACCTCGCACATCTCTGGTAGAAACGCAGCCTTATTACGTTTGACCCGACGCTCTTACCCAATATAATAACGAGCTTAGGGCTAAACCTCAGGAATTTGTCTTCCTTTATTGATGTTTTTGTTCGATGTGTAACTTAGTTCATATTACATGCTAGCAGTATTAAATTACATCGGATTATGAGAGTGAGGGAATAGAGAGTGCGCCTGTGTTTGCTCACACACTTGGGCACTATAATATGTCCTACGCACCTGGCTAGTCTCCGTTGAGACTGGCCGCCGCCCGTGGCTGAAGATTCGGCCAAGATGACATCATCATTAATTACTGATTTTAGGGTAACATTTGAACTTGTATACTCTGACATCAGAAAATTTAGCACAAATTTTAAATATTCACGTCAAAGATTTTACGACTTAATCTAATCCGCAAGAAAATGTTATAAACCCCTTTTATATTATTTTTCATTTTAAAAGTCTGTGCACACCTATATAATGAGACTCCAATGAAAATTCAAAAAAATCCCTAAGCTGCTCCCTACTTTCCAAATTTGATTTATTATTATTTACTTTATTATTATTTAATAGCTAGACGATATTAGAGTTTTGCCTTTTTCATGTCTCACATTAGGTAAATAGTAGTTATTTATGTAAGCACACATTAAATACTAAATATACTAACGGTTTATTAAAAGGGTATCAAAGAATATAAACAAATTAGAATTAGTATTTACAACTGAAACAGTTGAGCGATCTGCAAACAATCTAGAGGTAGCTCAACCGGTCCGTATGAATACCAGTCGGGAGCGCCCCCAAGACGCTGGCTGCATTGCCCCGCTGTATGGCAATGCTGAGGCGCTGCGCCGGATACCTACTTACTAGCTCACGCGTCACGCTTCACGCGTCGCTTCGACCAGACGCTCAGATTTTTTTTTATAAACCCGGAGAGCCTCGGTACCCCACTTACCTAGGGTCTCGATTCCAAGGGGAGCAAATGTGTAGGCTCTGTGTTACGGTTGGATCCGTCTAACAAAAGACAGTGTTAGACGGAAGGCTCTTTATTTCGATTTTTTTATTATACTGGCAACAAGTTAATGCCCGTGTCATGAACTAAATTTAACATTTCAGCCCGATCCGTTCAGTTGATTGGCTTTGTTCGCGCACGAACACAAATCAACGTTAACTTTCGCCTATGTATACCTTTTGTGGAATCAAATCAAACTACAAGTTTATACACCGTCCTCCAGGCAAAATAACTGCCGATTATTAGGACCTCATTTTCTTACTGATTATCTATGTTTCCAGTTTAGGAGAGTACCTACCTTATTCATTTGTTTTCCACGTTTATTGTACGTTCGTAATCCAACCTACCAATCAGGCTGTAATATTGTCGCGGTTTTGAAGAACCGTTCGCACAGAGCAAGTGTTTCGTCGCAGTGAAAGCTCGCTTTGGAAACAAGCGACGATGTCAAAAAGTTTACAAAACAAACCGAACTCTTTGGTGTTGTATAAGCCTTTATAATCAAAAACAAGCAAAACTCAAGCTTTCTGCATTTAACGTTTGCTTTGAATGTATATTGCAGAGGTTGCCGTGATATGAAGAGCATGAAAGCATCCTGGTTTTGTAGGGATCTTGTTTACTTTACTCTGACCGACTTATTTTTAATGATGTGCCTTGTATTTACTATACATGGCACAGGGACTGCGCGTAATAGTGTATGAAAAGGTGGTTTGGTTTGAATATCTAAGATATTATTTTAGAATGTTATTAGAGTATTTTATGAGAAACTGTGTAAATAACAAACGTATACCACGCAGTAGAGCCACCATTTATTTATGTGAGAGTTGTGAGATTGGCATTTTTCTAACCCAACGCAAGACATCATGTTAATAATTATTTTTGAATATCGTACAGGTCGCGTCACGTGAAAAGAACGCTGGCCTACACCTGCGCACTGGGCGATTTGTCGCGATTTACCCGTGCGCCGATACTTCCCCTCTTCCCCCCTCAGCGTTTTTTTACGTGACGCGACCGCTCGCAAAGAAAAGCACCGATTTTGGCTTGATCATTAACAGTGTTCTCAGGTACAGGCAAATTCATGCTTAGGTTTCGATTCTAACCTCAGGCAAATGTTTGTACGATCTGCAGATATTGGTTCCGGGTGTTCTATGTATAATAAAAATATATATCTATGTAATGTATTATATTATAAAGTATATCATATATCTCTCGCATAATTTATTTATGATGATGCAGCCGCTCTATGATGATCTCTGTTATCAGAGTTTTATAGTAGGGGACTTTCCAATTAATATAGAATAAACTTTTTAACCCGTGGATGTTGTTAAAGGCGACTTAGGGAACCCAAGAAGCTGCCCAGTAGAAGGGCAGCTTCTTTCTGTGTATATTTTACACTTACATACACTGCGATCCTTTAACTTCTAATTATTTCTTCAATTCTTTTAATACTTCCACTGCAATCCTATGATATCATGATGTGTAGCATGATTCATGAATTCGCTAGTAAACTGCTCTCGTGTAGCCGAACCTGATACATTGTGTGATATAATGTTTTATTGAAAATTTGTTACGTTAATTAAATTATATATTCGCTCTGTTGAATGCTCTGAATTGACTCATTTTTCGAGCTATTTGCTTTCATAAATAAAATTACCGACCGAGTTTTATGCAAGTTTATTGTTATGTTAGTTTATGGGTAATTTAAAAATGAGGATAATTTCACCTACTTGGCTGGATATTACAGGGCGTTTGGTATTGGGACCGACATACTGGTTTGGGGAGTTGGAAGGTCATGGACTACATTTATGGACACACATAGATAAGCTATCGAAGAGACTTAGTTCTGCAGCATATGCTGTCAAAAAAATCCGTCATCTTACAGACGTGGATACATCTAGACTTGTTTATTTAAGCTACTTCCATAGTATTATGTCTTATGGTATACTACTGTGGGGGAACGCTGCAGATAGGTCCTAGAGAATCCCTGCGTGATAAATTCAAAGAAATAAACATAATAACAGTACCATGTCAATATATTTATGAAAACCTATTGTACACTCATAGAAATATCAATCGGTTCCCTAAAAATATCGATGTACATAATTTGAATACAAGAAATAAACATAAACTCGCTGTGCCCATAACTAGACTACACAAAATTAATGTATCTTTTAAAGGGCAATGTATACGCTTCCACAACAAAACTCCTAGTGAGTTGCAAAAATTATCAGTAAATAAATTCTAACAAATTGTCAAAACCTTCTTGTGTAAAAAGGCCTACTATAAAATATCAGATAATCTAGCTAGAGGATAAAAAAGCGTGGGACGGGATTTGCTCCAACTCGATAAATAACAACTAACTAACAGGCTAAAGGTTTCTTCGTCGCTTCTTTACTTTAGTCTACATACCGAAGCGACTGATATCAAAAATATCACTTTATTTCCGTGTCAGTGTTTAATTATTAAGAATTTGACCTTTTCTAAGTATACATTTATTGTATTTATGGAAATAAAGACTTTTTGACTTTGACTTTTCTCCGGTAGATTCAATGTCCTAAATACCACGGTTGCTGAGATATGATTTTTTTAAGTTTTTTTTTAAATCACCCAAAATCTCGCCTCTAAATCGCCATAACTTGTCTACAAAGATTTAATACTGTATGGATTCGCCCTTACTATGCGTTTATACAAATAAAAAAACCCACAAAGAGATGTACCGCTTAATTAAACCATAGAGCTTTACCAAAAAGCATGGCCTGACTGACATAGGTATTAACTCTACGATAGGGCTCTTCCGTGTGCCAAAAGGGTTATTTTTTCATTGGAAACCTAGGAGGGTGCTATGTCTTAGCATAAAAAGATCTAAAATTATTGAAAATTCACATACACATTTTAACAAAAATGCACCTTTACTATTGCCTGAAAATATGAACATCACTCATTTTTTTCCATCTTTTATCGAACTCCTAAAGCTACTTAAAGCTCACCTTGATTCTCCTGACAGTCTTGGAGGAGTGGTTTCCGACAACCACGCTGACCTTGATGGACTCTCCGTGGGAATAGGTGGGCTTGTCCAGCCATGCCTCCAGCTCGACCCTGGTGGAAGCAGAATTGATAAAACACGAGGTCACAGATCTTGGCCTACAAAAGTGTAGTGTATGAACTGAATGAATGGTGTGTAATCTCTCTGGGTAATACCCACATACTCGATGTAATTTCTTATCTCAATAGTTACAATATGAAAAAAATATGGTTCCGAGATAAAAAAACGCCCACGTACATTAAATAATTGGCTACCTGACTTATTTTCAAAATTTTTAGATGGGGTTAGGAAGATTTTTAAGAAGTTGTATGTAAGGTACCAAAATATATATTTTTCGGTACAAAATAGGTAAACACAAATGCAAAACACATAAATTTCGTTTTAATTTTCAGAAAAGCATTTATAATTTATTAACTTGCAAACGCTAGTCAGGGCGTCTCGTCGGCTTGTCTGATGTCACGTCTTTTAATAAAAAAGGAAATTGCTGGAAACCATAGCTACTGTTTTGGAAGGCGTGATGTAATTTCGCTTTGATGGGTGTTGTTTTACCTGTCATGGCGGATTGATAACCCGTTTTTAACAAAAACAAAAGTTCTAGGTCGGACAATTTGCCCAACAAAAAATTTACCAAGATAATTTTGAAAAAAATTTAAAGGTACGACCGCCTTTCGCAGCATAACATGATATGTTTGTTCTGTACGTACAATTGTGTAATGTATACCCTATTAATGTAAAACTATGCCAATAAATAATATTGTTTTGGAATTTGATACCCATATAGTAATATTAGTTTGTTTTTTAGTTTCATTAATTGACATTAAAAAAGATTTTTTGCAAAAAAAATGCTGATTTAACTCGGGATGATGTAAAGATTTTAACGATATGCCATAAAGCTAAATTTGTTACGGCATTTAATAGTTATATATACAGAAACTCACAGATATCCATGAACCCTGAAAATATTACAAGCTTTTTCTAATAGCTCACCCTCCAAGTCAAGTATGTATGTGAAAAATGTGAAAATGGAACCTCTTCGACGAATCAAGTTTATAAGTGACTTCCCTCTACTGAATCCAACAATGTTTTCAAACCCATAGAAACGCATTATTTTGCTACAAACAAAGCCAAAGAAAATGCTTGAAAATTGCGCAATGCAATCACCTGAAGTGGCAAGTAGTTCACTCAATAGCTGCTATTTGATCAGTGATATTGGAAATGGATGATCACACATTATGATCCTAGTTGTAGAGTAGTTACTGGTACTGAGAGTTTTCAGTATTTTACCAACCTTATATATACATATTAATAAATGAAGCTGAGAAATCAGACACTTGAAGTAGAGGTACGGCTATAAATTTTATAGGTTACCTACTTTATAGATTGTGTTTTCTGAAATATATTTTCTTATTTTTATCTAGCTAAGTGTTCTGGTATCTATTGCAGAGTGGTGCCGGTTCAGAATTTGTACCACTCGAACTCTTCCCGCGGGTTTCATAAGAGGCGACTAAGGAACCACCGGGGGCGGGCAGCCGCCATTTGCGATTTATTTATGCATATTTATTGTAAATACTAGTTCTAATTTGTTTTTATTATTTGATTGTAATTTTCTTTGTTAATAAAGGCGTTCAAACATTTATGTATTTATATACGTGCCCTGTAGTATTTATTGTAGTGAAATTTAGTATTTATTTTATTTGTTTGGGGGAACTCTATGTCAGAAGTAGACGTTTTCCGGACGAAATAATGATGATGATGAATAAGATGAAGTTCTTAATCATTATTTTATTAATATTTACTAAAAACAGTTTCAAATAATGATTATATGATATCCTAGTACTAGTTTGATAATCATCAAATCATCTTCGTTTCAGTGCTCAAAATTTCGGTACACCTCTAAACATAAACCTAAATTTATGCAAATTAAGACCAAGTGAATTGGAAACCCTTCAGGGTAAACTTCAACACCTGGGTCTGTTTCTGAAAAGGTTTTACAACTTACGACACGACATTGGCGAGTCAAAAAAAAATGCACATCTCAGGCGTAATGTTTGTTTCGCGAAAGGTATGTTTTGCTATTAATACGCAATGTAGTGTATCCAAGGGATTCGATACCCGCATATTTTTAGACGTTTCTCAAATGACCCGTGAGTTGCTTTTGACTTTTTGCATCAAAAGAATACTTCTTACTTACAAATTTCATTGAATAAGGTTAAGTCAAGGTTGAGGAAGTCTAATAATTATCTAAGAGGGTTCGTCTCTGTATGCCTTATCATTCCATCATTATCTGCAGCTAGATTTTATCTACTGCATGCATCTACTGGTGAAAGGGCTCTGTACGAGTATGTCAAATACACACGATTTTGAATCCTATTGACCTCAATAGGATTCAAAATCGTGTGTATAGGTCCTAAAGTGTACCTTTTCCATTATTTATATCTTCTCTTTTCTCCAAGAATAGATGTTGGGGTTACAAAATATTTTATTAAAGGTTACTGCTTTTGTTTACCGAAAACTTTTAGCATTGTTTCCACTTGATAAGATGTTGTTGAACAAAATCAACATTTAATAACAACTGAGTTTTGTGTTGTCTGAAAAGTTCTTTACGAACCTCAAGAGTTTTGAATAGATAAACAATAACAGTAAAACAAAACCAGCAGGTATTTTTCTAAACTTTGCGTAGATTTGCCTTTTATCTAATTCTATTCTATTATTTGTACCATCTCTCATTATTTTCTCAAATCAGACTTACCTAGCAGTCTGTCTGACCACTCACAAAACAAGATCCGTCAGGTGCGAGTGTGACTGACACGCCGAGGATTTCGAACGTTTGTAAAGTACATACCAATATGTCGGTTGGAGACTTTGCTATATAATGAAAACCTAAAAAATTAACATACCTACATTTCAGATGGTCCGGTTTGTAAACTTCGGAGTACTTAAAGAAGGTAAAGGTAAAGTTTTCGACTTTTTTAAAAGTAATAATTCGAAAAGTTTGTAACCTATAGGAATTTAAAACACTGTTTTGAGACGAGCAAACGGATACCTTTTATTTGATAACCCACTCGGTGTAGTAGGCTTCTATAAATTATTCCCCGCTTTTTGACCATTTTTCAAAAAATGTTCTACGTACAGACTTCTCTATATTTTTCCTGTAAAATATAGATCCATATCTACAAACGCTACATACATATCAGATGGATCGCTCTGCAAACTTCGGAGGTAGGGAAGGGGGAATGGGTAATTTTTCACCTTTTTTCAAAATATTTCAAAAAGTATGAAACCTACAGAAATTTCAAAAACTGTTTTGTAATGTACAAACTGATACCTTTTATTTGATATCCCACTTGACCAATCAGACTTTGATTGACAAATGTCAGTTGAATAGCACATTGATTCGCATTGCTATTTAGAAAAAGGTAAATAAATCGGGATGCGTAAACACTAGATAGGTTATTACATTTCCATTTATGACGAGCTATGCTAAGATTGTTAGGTAATGTATGCTATAATGAAAGGGCGTCTCACCTGCCATCTGATAGCAAAAACGGCTTCTCAGCGGTCGCTCTTGGAGGTAGCAGCTCGGCACTTTCTGAGGAAAAACACAAAACTTAAGGATATTTTAGGAGGATATTATGTTTTGCTAGCAAAAGACTGGCGGGAAACTGCACAGAGGAGACAAAAATGGTGAATTCTCTTATCGGAAACAAGACACTCTTCAGGTCGCTGAGCCGTACGTAAGTAAATAGGTAAGTCATGTTTTGGTATCATAAAATACTGTTTAATGGGTACTTTTGAAACAAAAATTAATGTTCCTGTAAACGTTAACTATAATTCCTATTTTCGATGTTGATGACGGCTTTAGAGGTAGGGTGCTTAGTCAGCAAAATATTTTTGGTTAAATAAAGCGTAGCCTAGTTTACGTTTACGAACTACAGCGGCGCAACTTGATGACAAAAAGTTCACAGTATCTACCAGGATCTCTGTGATCTCTCGTCACTGAGACCATGATCTATTGATTTATTTTTATAATTAGGATATTTACGTTCCACGCAGGCACAAATAAGGTGGTTATCCGCTGCGCTGTGCCAATATCGTTGCAAAATAAAGCAAGCACGTTTGCTCTACCTTCCGGTTCCGACTCACACTGCTAAAAAGTTACGTTAACGCGTTTTAATTTTCGAGTATCGACTTGGTAGCCAAACTTAACTCACCTACACAGTATTTAATGTTGTGACAAGGCGGAAACATACTTACGTGTCGTGGCGTGTCGTGATGCGCCAGAAGCATATCGATTTCATACCTCTACATTTACAATGGTTAGAGACATAATTATTGTAGGCCGTATCGTGTCGCCACGACTACTTCTGGTGCGTCACGACACGCCGCGACACGCAAGTATGTATCCACCTATACTCGGTTCTAGAATCCAAGATATTTTTTTGTAAAAAGGACATTGTTAGAAAATTAACAAAAGCTGATTACAATAACAGATAAACAAGGTAACAGCAAGGTAACCTGAAAACCAACAATTTTAACGAACTTCTGCGATTTATACCGATTAAAAACTTACCTAACTCTCGCTTCGAGTGGAAGTTTTCATCTGGTTCTGATTTCGCTTTGTTTTTCAGCCTGTGAACAAAATAATACAAAGTGAACTTATGAAAATCGAATAAGTTATCTTGCCCAACCACTGCTGTGGCAAAGGATCACACAACATAATCACATAATCATTTTGAGGAGCGTGATCAATCTAATGAAGTTAAGCCGATTGAACTAAGAGTAAGAGTATAAGTCGTGTTGTAATTACTTTTATGTAGATCCTTTATATCTAACAACTAATAACTAACAACCTAAAAAGGTAAAGGTTTCTTGTTCGCTTCTTTACTTTAAACCTAAAAAGATTGAAGTGAACAAAAATCAAAGTGGTCACTTTATTTCCTAGTTTTACTTATGTAATTTGAATTTTGTGACGTGTCCAAGAGTCCTGTAAGGTCTAAAGGAAATAAAGCACTTTAAATTTGAATTTAAATTTAATAGAATCTCGATCATTATGTCGTGATAGTTAGTCAACCAAAACAAAAATTTTGACACCAGGATTTGTCAACAAATCACTGTTCCCCTTCACTTTCGTGGACAAGCCCATTTTCAGGAGTACTAGTAAATAGTTGGTAAGAACTTACAAAGTTTGATTGTGTAATTGTGTTGCAGTTTACGACATACCTAAGACTTACACTTGATGTCTATTTACTTACAACTTTACTACTGTTGGTGAGTAGTTCATGTTTATCTCGGTAGCACAAAGTTGCCTGTGGTACCCAGTTTTTAAAAATGGTCAATAAGAATAATTTTCAAAAGGGGGGCACAACACCGAGTGGGGGATTCAAATAAAAGGTTTGTACACCTCAAAACAGTTTTTGAAATTCCTGTAGATTATATACTTTTCGAAATATTTTGAAATAAGTCGAAATATTTACTATTATCCCACTCCGAAGTTTGCAAACCGATCCATCTGAAATTACTTAAAACTTTTACGTATTAATTAAATAGCAAAGTGTCTAACCGGTACATATTTAATAAATATAGTAAATATAGAAAATGGGAGTAGTAGTAGTAATATATTTGTATAATTGACAAACGTTCGAAACACTCGGTGCGCAAGTCACACTCGCACTTGACGGATCTTGTTTATTCTAGGCCAAGGTACGTACTTACTTACCTTGAGACTTGGTCCTGGTTTTGTTACAAACTACGAAGTTAACATGACAACATAAAGCACAATGAACGTCTCTAAAATTTTACACAAATTTATGAAAAAAAGCTTTTAAATTTTCCTTCGAGTAGGTAAGTAAGTATTTCCTGAACTTTTTTCATTATAATTGTAAAAATTGTTTGTGCCTTACGAGCGAGCGGAATTGGAAAACTTGACCTCTGGTAAATAAAAAACTTGACGGCGAGATCTCCCTTTGTCTAAAAATGCCGGAAAGAAAAGTCAATAAAGAGAATAGCAATCAAAATTTGAATCTTGTTTTTGGGGTTCCGTACCAGAAGGATCAAAAAGGAACCCTATTACTTAGCCTCCGCTGTTTGTCCGTCCGTCTATCAGGGCTCTATCTCATCATGATCCGTAAGACGTAGATAGTTGAAATTTTCAGAGAATGTGTATTTCTTTTGCCGCTATAACAACAAATAATAAACACAAAATAAATATCCAAGTTTAAGTTGGCTTCCATATAACAAACGTAATTTTTTGGCTATTTTTACTCTTAATTTGTCAAGGATATATCTCTTGAACTATGAATGAATGTACGAAAGAATGTGTATGAATGTGTATGTGTATGAAAGAATGTACATAGATATACAACAAACACACAAGAAATGTTTATAGTTCTATACAAGAAATGTTTATAATATGTGCATTACTATTTACAATAAATTACCAGAAGACTTAAAGAAACTTAATGGAAATATATTTAGGAAAAAGTTAATTGGATGGTTGCTTGAAACATGTTTCTATAATGTAAACGAATATTTAGATTAAGAATATGATTTGTAACATAAATGACTAGAACTTTTAATAATAATATGACTCACACAATATTTGGACACCTGCATGCAGGCTGAATACAGTTACTAATATAGTTATAAGACCTGACATTGTAAAATAATTATGTATTCTTGCAAATAAATTATTTATTGATTGATTGATTGATTTCAACTGTAATAATAACAAATACTAAAAATAAAATAAAGTTGAAAATTTAAAAGGGTCTCCGAACAAGTGAAAATTAGATGTTCTTTGAAAAAGTTGCCTGATTTTTACGGTACGGAGTACTTCGTGTGCGGGTCGACTCACACTTGGCAGTTTATTTAAAATTAATGCAATGTAGGTCTTGGGGACTTCAAATATGCGTAGTAGGTATATTTTATTAGGCTGCCTAATTTATTTTCAGTGTTATTTATCACCTACGCTTTCTCATAAAACTATATCCACGTTAGCTCAACTATTTCAATTAAATAAACCACCAACTGCGAGTCGCCTCGCACACGAAAGGTTCCGTACCGTAAAAATCAGGCAACTTTTTCAAAGAACATCTAATTTTCGCTTGTTCGGAGACCCCTTTTAATTTTCAACTTTATAATATTTTTATTGTATTTGTTGTTATTAACAATTGAAGTGTTACTTTTTTATAGAAAGTTTTATGTGTCTACTTATTGTAGTTCAAGAGACACAGCCTTGACTGAAGAAGCCTGAATGAAGAGCAAAAATAGCCAATAAAATCACGTTTTTTGTATATCCCCGTTAATTTGGATACCTATTTATTTTATTTTTATTAATTACACAAAATCCACAGCTCTCTCAAATAAAAGTAACTAAATCTAAAAATATAACTTACAGCCAATAACAGGATTTACATTTTATTAACTATGAAAAATTAAAGACGATTCTTATGAGTGTACAACATGTTTTCATAAATATATTGTCATGTTAGATAGATAGATCATCACTTTATTGCACCATCAATACACTTATAAAACAAGAACTTAATACTAATGCTACTAACATGGTACTGTCATTATGTTTATTTCTTTGAATTTTTCACGTAGGCTTTCTCTGGGACCCATATTATAGATTGCACGAACAGCCCTCTTCTGCAGCAAAACAAACATATGGTGTTAATATCTGCAGCGTTCCCCCAATGTATTATTATTTTATATTTCACAAGTTCTTTGCTGCTTTAGTTGCTGAGATAATAAAGACGGAACAAAAGGACGAAAAAAGCGAGACCCTATGGGTTTCGAAACCGATCTCGAAACCCTAAAAAAACTAAAGGTAGCCTACCTAGCTACCTACCCATACCCCACAGACAAAATAGCGAAATTGTAAAGTGAAATGTGCAGTGAATTCTTCCTGAAATCTTCATGTGTTGTTAACCCTATTGTTTGAATGAGAAAGGAATAACTTGTTCTGAATACAGGGTGTCCCGCGGCCATGGGACATGGAGGTACCAGAAATATTAAACATTTCCTATCTCTAATACTTCTAATTTACTGAGATAAATTATGCTTTATTTTTAAAAATAAGTAAAAGTGCATTCACAGAATTTCGGAAAATTACTTGTCTATAAATAATACAAAAAATAACTCCCTATATTTTTTATGGCACTGATCGGTAGAGTCAATCATTAAAAACAAATCTGTCTAATAAACATAGCCTACTAGATATGAGGAAGACCATGAAATCTGCCCAAAACTCGGGAAGCAAATAAATGGAAAGTAACTGAATTCCTCTTGTTGTTTCAAAAATAATAAAAACTAGAACGTAACATCTCTGAAAATAGTAGCTATTTTGTAAAATGTTCCGTAACCTTTCCTTTGTAGTTTCAATTTAAAAATGTTCGCTTGGGCAGGTCTGCCATAGAATATAAGACACTATCACTCATGAACTCTAGCGTCTTTACAATAGAGGCCATATTCGGCGTTCAAACTAACAAGATCTGATCAATAGCAGTTATCTTGTCGTTGGTTGTTGCTTTATTTTAAAAAAACGATGCTTGAATGAAAATTGGAAAATGAATTTGCATTGAAATAAGATTAAAAACTCTCGATTCCATTTCAAAAGCAATTGGTAACATGAAGCGGACAACGCGAATAGGTCCCTAGGTAATATCACAGGTGGATAATGTTTCTCCAGCAAAAACTGTGGCAATGTCTTTGAATGTGTGCGTTAACTAACATAATGCCCACGCACGCACACTAATGAGAAGTTAAAAAAAAGTGTTTTTGACAATAAACCTAACTGTTACTATTACCATTTACTGTGCAATCATATTGCACGAACTTTTGTGAAAAAAATAAATGTTCTATACGCTCTGAAATCCAAAAAGCCAAATCCAAAAATTGGCAAAGTTTTATCACGCCCGGCTAACTCTGTGTTTACTTAGATGTACTCTGATTCCAAATGAGCGAGCTATCTCATTTCGCGATTTAAATCTTTGTCTCGATCGCAATGCGATCGAGACTATAAGAAGAACGAAGTGTGTAAACCTGTTGAAACTTCGGGAAAAATAGGTAAATTATCGCGTTAAATACCCGCTAACATAATGACAGTACCATGTTAGTAGCATTAGTATTAAGTTCTTGTTTTATAAGTGTATTGATGGTGCAATAAAGTGATGATCTATCTATCTAACATGACAATATATTTATGAAAACATGTTGTACACTCATAAGAATCGTCTTTAATTTTTCATAGTTAATAAAATGTAAATCCTGTTATTGGCTGTAAGTTATATTTTTAGATTTAGTTACTTTTATTTGAGAGAGCTGTGGATTTTGTGTAATTAATAAAATAAAATAAATAAGAATATAAATCGGTTCCCTAAAAATAGCGACATACATAATTTAAATACTAGAAATAAAAATAAACTCGCTGTGCCCACAACTAGGCTACACAAGATTAATATGTATACGCTTCTACAACAAAATATTAAATGAGTTGGAATAATTATCAATAAATAAATTCAAACAAATTGTCAAACATATCCTTTGTAAAAAGGCTTACTACAAAATATCAGATTATCTAACGGATAAATAAGCTTGGGACGAGTTTTGCTCCAACTCGAAAACTAACAACCTAACAAGGTAAAGGTTTCTTGTTCGCTTCCTTGCTTTACCTTAAAAATATTGAAGTGAGTATATACAAATCAAAGTGAGCACTTTATTTTCTAGTTTTACTTATGTAATTTGAATTTTGTGAAATGTCCAAGAGTCCTGTAAGGTCTAAAGGAAACAAAGCACTTAGAATTTTGAATTTTTGAATTTCGTGCGCTTGTAAAGATTCAAAGAAAATAAATGAAACATTAAAAATTTCAGTACAAATTGTGATGCTGAAATTTTAAAAGAGACCTACAATGTCAAATGGGTAGCAAATGAAAGTTATCAGTTTGTACATTGCAAAACAGTTTTTGAAATTTATTTAGGTTTCATACTTGTAGAAATATTATTAAAAAAGTCGAATAATTACCCATTCCCCCTCCCCTATCTCCGTAGTTTACAGAGTGATCCATCTCAAATGTATGTAGCATTTGTAGATATGGATCTATATATTACAGGATAAAATAGAGATGTATGTAATTAGACCAGTTTTTAAAAATGGTCAATAAGAATAATTTTCAAAAGGGGGGCACAACACCGAGTGGGGGATTCAAATAAAAGGTTTGTACACCTCAAAACAGTTTTTGAAATTCCTGTAGATTATATACTTTTCGAAATATTTTGAAATAAGTCGAAATATTTACTATTATCCCACTCCGAAGTTTGCAAACCGATCCATCTGAAATTACTTAAAACTTTTACGTATTAATTAAATAGCAAAGTGTCTAACCGGTACATATTTAATAAATATAGTAAATATAGAAAATGGGAGTAGTAGTAGTAATATATTTGTATAATTGACAAACGTTCGAAACACTCGGTGCGCAAGTCACACTCGCACTTGACGGATCTTGTTTATTCTAGGCCAAGGTACGTACTTACTTACCTTGAGACTTGGTCCTGGTTTTGTTACAAACTACGAAGTTAACATGACAACATAAAGCACAATGAACGTCTCTAAAATTTTACACAAATTTATGAAAAAAAGCTTTTAAATTTTCCTTCGAGTAGGTAAGTAAGTATTTCCTGAACTTTTTTCATTATAATTGTAAAAATTGTTTGTGCCTTACGAGCGAGCGGAATTGGAAAACTTGACCTCTGGTAAATAAAAAACTTGACGGCGAGATCTCCCTTTGTCTAAAAATGCCGGAAAGAAAAGTCAATAAAGAGAATAGCAATCAAAATTTGAATCTTGTTTTTGGGGTTCCGTACCAGAAGGATCAAAAAGGAACCCTATTACTTAGCCTCCGCTGTTTGTCCGTCCGTCTATCAGGGCTCTATCTCATCATGATCCGTAAGACGTAGATAGTTGAAATTTTCAGAGAATGTGTATTTCTTTTGCCGCTATAACAACAAATAATAAACACAAAATAAATATCCAAGTTTAAGTTGGCTTCCATATAACAAACGTAATTTTTTGGCTATTTTTACTCTTAATTTGTCAAGGATATATCTCTTGAACTATGAATGAATGTACGAAAGAATGTGTATGAATGTGTATGTGTATGAAAGAATGTACATAGATATACAACAAACACACAAGAAATGTTTATAGTTCTATACAAGAAATGTTTATAATATGTGCATTACTATTTACAATAAATTACCAGAAGACTTAAAGAAACTTAATGGAAATATATTTAGGAAAAAGTTAATTGGATGGTTGCTTGAAACATGTTTCTATAATGTAAACGAATATTTAGATTAAGAATATGATTTGTAACATAAATGACTAGAACTTTTAATAATAATATGACTCACACAATATTTGGACACCTGCATGCAGGCTGAATACAGTTACTAATATAGTTATAAGACCTGACATTGTAAAATAATTATGTATTCTTGCAAATAAATTATTTATTGATTGATTGATTGATTTCAACTGTAATAATAACAAATACTAAAAATAAAATAAAGTTGAAAATTTAAAAGGGTCTCCGAACAAGTGAAAATTAGATGTTCTTTGAAAAAGTTGCCTGATTTTTACGGTACGGAGTACTTCGTGTGCGGGTCGACTCACACTTGGCAGTTTATTTAAAATTAATGCAATGTAGGTCTTGGGGACTTCAAATATGCGTAGTAGGTATATTTTATTAGGCTGCCTAATTTATTTTCAGTGTTATTTATCACCTACGCTTTCTCATAAAACTATATCCACGTGACTGTTTGCAACAGTCTACAGTTAGCTCAACTATTTCAATTAAATAAACCACCAACTGCGAGTCGCCTCGCACACGAAAGGTTCCGTACCGTAAAAATCAGGCAACTTTTTCAAAGAACATCTAATTTTCGCTTGTTCGGAGACCCCTTTTAATTTTCAACTTTATAATATTTTTATTGTATTTGTTGTTATTAACAATTGAAGTGTTACTTTTTTATAGAAAGTTTTATGTGTCTACTTATTGTAGTTCAAGAGACACAGCCTTGACTGAAGAAGCCTGAATGAAGAGCAAAAATAGCCAATAAAATCACGTTTTTTGTATATCCCCGTTAATTTGGATACCTATTTATTTTATTTTTATTAATTGTTTATAGCAACATGAGAAATACTATTCTATGAAAATTGTAACTGTCTACCTCCTACGGTTCATGAGATAGATCCCTGTGACAGACGGACGGACGGACAGCGGAGGCTTAGTAATAGGGTTCCGTTGTCACCCTTCGGGTACGGGACCCTAAAAAACGAGTTGTAATCTATATTAATAAAATTAAGCATGCTGTGTCGGCCTGTAAGAAGTTAGTGCACTAAGCATTACTTATTACTCTTATTAGAAATGATGTAAATACCTTGTAAGTTTTTAGTAATCGCTGTAGGCTAACCTAATTGTTAAAATAAATATATATGTAGATATCTAGTAACTAGAAAGTGACTAACAGAACGGAAACGAACGGCCTCGACTGAAACGTTCGCTTTCCCAGTGATTTATTGTCGCCGTGCCCGCGAGGTTCAAGGAAACGCGGTAAACAGGTGAAAATGGACAATCAGGGCGCAACAACGTGGGTCATTATCAGCAGCTCAACTGATCCATATACCAGTCGGAAGCGTCCCCAAGACGCTGGCTGCATTGCCCCGCTGTATGGCAATGCTGATGCGCTGCGCCAGATACCCGTCCGCTCTCGGGTCACGCGTCGCGTCGACCAGACGCTCAGATAACTTTTTGAAAACCCGGAGAGCCTCGGTACCCCACGGACCCAGGGTCTCGACCCCAAAGGGAGCAAATGTGTAGGCTCTGTCGAGACCTGCATATTTGCGTCTCTTGAGATCCTCGGCCAAATCTGCCGCCGCACCAAATCTGACGTAGGTAATTCAGATTTACTGCAGCAGCTAATTTCTTCATTTCCTGAGTTAGGTACCAAAGTATTTTAATTATGGCAGTTTTACTTTATAACTCTAAAGTCATTTAAAACGGGATGTTTACTATGATTTGAGTATTGAGCATTCCAATATTTCGGCACAGTTTCATGCGCCATGATCACGGAATTAATAACTTTACCTACATAGTGTTAATGACGTTAGTGTTAATATCTAACCATGATGGATTTAAAAGATTTACTTTATAACTTTGTAGACACAAAAAAGTAATAAGGATAACACCACATAGCACCTTAAAGCATAAAAATCGCACTGTCTAAACATATGAACACATAATAGACAAGCACCTTTCCATATATACCATTCTTTAAAACTATATTTATACAGGGTGGCTTTTTGAGATGGGAGTGCATGGCCAAAGCAGAAACCATGAGAGCTAGAGAAACGTCATGAAAGGTGTCATGCATGACCACGATTTATGAGATTCGCGATCTATATATTTCTCCTTTGGATACCCAAGAGACCAGGTTAGGTATCTGTTTTTACTTGAAATCCTAGGGAAAATAATTTAAAAGCAAGTAAGAGATTCAAATCCTTTGTTGGCAATCATCTTTTCAGTTCTTTTGCTAAATCCATCATTATATAGAATTTATTTCGATCCTTCTGAAGCGACACGATTGCGTGTTGAGGCGTTAGACACGTCTTCTAAACACCCGAACCTTGGGTTTTATTACGAATCTTAAAGGACATAAGTACTCATTTTAAAAAGCAAGTTTAATATTCAATTCCTTCATCTTTTCAGATCTTTTGTTAAAGCTATCGTTGTCAAGAACTCATTTCCATCCTTCGGAAGCGACATAAATGTGTGCCGAGGCGTAAGACACGTCTTTTTCTCCTAAACACCCGAACCTTTGATTACCCAAGAGACTCGGGTTCGTGTTTCAGGGTTGTGCACAATAATCTGGGCATCGGAACACGCCTGTTCGGTGTTCAGTAACCCACGATTAATACCTTGGATCTTTAAGCCGGGTTTCCACTGTAAGAGTGATGAGAAAGGTAGGCTAAGCGGAGCTAAAGGATTTTAGTGGAAGTCACTGCATCTTTTCTATGTTCTGTAAGTACATGTTTTTGTCGGATATACAGGTAGCCTTCCTAATGTAAATTATTATTTTTTTTACATTTTAGAAGGTTTTATTTATGAACTAATAAAAGTAATACCAATCCACACTGGATTTGGAGTACTTTAAGTTTTTCAAGAACTTTCGTTGAGTATATTACATTTTATATTTATAGTAAAACAGCCAACTTAATTATTTGACATGCAAATAAAGTTACCAGTAAAAAGCTTTTTGACCAAAACCAGTTATTTCAGCCAGATTGGGATATCGCACAAGATCCCACTCAGTGGAAATATTCAGCGGAGGCATTTGCTCAACAATGGGACAAAATAGGCGGACAAAAAAAGGACATAAATATTGAAGTATGTTTTGTCCAGAAAAGACCATGGTGTGGCCACAATCTAAAATTACCTACGATGGATCAAAAAGGACTAAAATGTCAAGAAGCCTAGAGGCTTGACATAAACGATCCAGGTTTTTATTATCAGGAAAAGCAAAATCCGACGGCAAGTTCCAAACTAGGGGACCACATCTAGATAATGAAATCCCCTGCATCTCTGTGTCCGTGTAAAATAGATTTGTACCTAGATAGTCGTTTCAGAGGTTATTAAAATCTGACTGTTGCGATAGAAATAGGTATTGATTATAGAACACCAGCGTCTGATTGCGTCTTCGCATGCTATTTTTGGAATAAAAATATATGTTATTTCTGGTCCTATATGCTATGCCAGATCTTAATGTGTGCAAAATTTCAACCCAATCTATTCAGTAGTTTTGGCGTCTCAACGCCACAAACTTATAACAAAAGCAGGATATTCAGTTCTAGTTGTGTAAAGACTTACTATTCCCACCACACAAATATATCTAGATATATATATATATATCAATATATATCTAGTGATTCCCGTGATTCCCACTAAGCTCCCTTATTATCTTTGACCTTAGAGCTGGTGAGTATCTGACGCAGCGCATCAGCATTGCCATACAGAGCGGGGCAATGCAGCCAGCGTCTTGGGGACGCTTCCGACTGTTATTGATATGGCTCAGTTGTTTGCAACAGTCTGCAGTTAGCACAATTGTTTCAATCGTAAATACTAGTTCTAATAATTTTTGTTTAATTATTTGATTGTAATTTTCTTTGTTCATAATTATCTCTTGCAGTGAGAAACTAGCTTAATACCTTGAAACTACAGCGATAGATACGATTATTTCTGTAAAGGGCGAAGGAAAACGATGGTCTATAGTTAGTATAATTAATGATTATTTATCAGGTATTTATCGCATACCTTTCGTTATTATTTCCCCTACGTTTCTATCGCGTTACAGCGATCATGGTCACGGGCCGACTGGATGTTTTCGGAGTTACAGCCGAGAATTGACGGTAGTATCCGTTCGTCTACAGAATCTGGGATGTCCAAGTTCACAACATACTACACGGACTGTGTCCGACTGCAGTACAGTCGGATCACTTCGCATACACTTGTTAATCACAAGATTCCACGAGGAAGCGTAGGGGAAATTATAATAATAGTTACGCGATAAATACCCGATAAATAAAAACTAATTTATCTATAATAAGAACTAAAAAAATATCCATTTCGGTGGATAGTAGTAAATAACTGTTTTCGGTTTATACATATAATGAGTAGTTATAATAATTACTTAATAATTTAGGTACCTACGTATGTGTTGAGATATTAAATTGCCTAGCTATTATTTTGTCCTGAAAAAGAAGATCCTGATTCTTGTATAAAAATAGTAAACTTCAACTAAAAATAGACACAAATTAGAACTAGTATGTACAATTATATAATAATAAAATAATATTTGCACAAAAAGTATACTTACATAATTTACAAAACTTACTACCAGAGAGGTACTAAGGTACTTACCTAACTAGTAATTGAAACATCTGAGCTAATTGCAGACTATTGCAAATAATCTAGAGGTAGCTCAACTGCTTTATTGTTAATGGCCATTCTTGAAAAACATAATCAATAGACAAACAAGATCCGTCAAGTGCGAGTGTGACTCGCGCGCCGATGGTTTTGAATGGTTGTCCAGAATACCAATATGTTCTATAGGTACTGGTTAGAGACTGCTATTTGATTAATAGCAAAAATTAAAGGTAACTACATTTCAGATGTATCGGTTTGCAAACTTCGGAGTAGGTACGAGTATAGTGGGTAATATTCAAAAAGTATGAAACCTACAGAAATTTTAAAAAATGTTTTAAGATGTACAAATCGATACCTTTCATTTGATACCCCACTCGGTGAGGTAGCCCCCCCCCCTTTTGAAAACGATCCCCCCCTCCTCTTGACCATTTTTCAAACATACAGTATTCTCCATATTTTTCCTGTAAAATATAGATCAATCCATCCATCCATCGGCTCTGTAAACTTCGGAGAGGGGGGAATGGGTATTTTTATGACTTGTTTCAAAATATTTCAAAAAGTATGAAACCTACAGAAATTTAAAAAAACTGTTTTGGAATGTACAAAAAGATACCTTTCATTTGATAAACCACTTGACATTGTAGGTCTCGTAAAATTTCGACATCACAATTTGTACTGAAAATTAACATTTTTATTTTTCATTTAATATTATTTATTTTTATTTTAATCTGTACAGGCGCACGATATGTATTATTATTTTAAATTTCACGTTAATTGCTGCTGTAGTTGCTGAGATATTAACGACGGAAAAAAGAAAAGAAAAAGCGAGTCCATAAGGGTTTCGAAACCGATCTCCGATATTCGAAACCCAAAAAATTAAGGTAGATCGGTATGTCTGCCAATATAAACTCACTAGCAGTGCCTTATTTCGTGATCATGGCGCATGAAAATATGCCGAAATATCGGAAAGCTCAATACTCAAATCATGGTAAATATCCCGTTGTAAGACTTTAGTGTTAATAACCATGATGGATTTAAAAGATTTATTATGATCAATATTATGATGTATAAGAAGCTCACTGACTTTTCGTGAGACGCTGAGAATAGGCAACGTCTCACGTGAGAAGTTGGGAATAGGAACAGCTCACGTGTGACGTTGGGAATAACCCCTTGTTTTAAACCTATTTTAAGATTATTATTTGGGTCAATTTACCCGTCTACAAGGACTAAATGGTGGAAAATTCCTTCCTTACCAGATAATAAATCACAAAAGAGTGGAAGAATTGCATGCACCAGTAATTACACGGCTTCACCACAAAGTTGTTTTGTTTGAAGTCTTTGTTCGTATTTACAATGGATGAGTTTTTTAGATCATAATGGGAATATTAGGATTAAAAATATTTAGTAACAATTCCGCGCAAAACCTTCTCTGATGTGATTCAACGAAATTCAATTAAAAATGTGAAAGTATACAAAATACAATTAAATTGTGTGCAGACAGCACACAATTTGATTGTCAAATCAAGTCAGTTTTTTACCATCTCTGATTGCATGGTATGCCAATTTGTGGGATCCCGGAGGGCGGTGCACGCGAATGCATTTTGTTGAATCACATCATCAGGAAAGGTTTTCGCGGGATTGTTACTGTATATTTTTAATCCTAATATTTAACGATGGATTTCCGCAAAGTAACGCCTGTATCCTGTGCCTGTGTCGCCTGTGATGCTGGATGCGGCAAGCTGAAGACAGGGCGCTTCATTAGGGGAGGCCTATGTCCAGCTGTGGACTAAGATAGGTTGATGATGATGGTGATGATGAACGCCGTTCATTAGGGTTTCGAAACGATCAGTTTCGGAACCGTTATGGAAAAAAAAAAAACAGAAAAAGCGGGTTTTCTGTTTTTTTTTTCTGTCTTAAAATATCAGCAACTACAGCAACAATTAACTTCAAATTTAAAATAATAATACATTTCGTGCGCCTGTACATACAGTGGTGGACACATAATTAGAGACACCCCCTAATTGATCACAATAAACATGATTTTGGCACAACCATTAGCCAAAGTAGGTATTAAATTTAATGTAATTGTTACTAAATCATACATGACGTTGTATTCTTAAAAATGGGGGACAAAAAAGTTGTGTTGCTTGGTATTTTAGACACTGCTCACTATCTGAATCTAATACAAACTTTTTTAACGTACCTGTAGCTGGCCAGCTAATTAAAGACAGTGAACGCTGTGTTCTGAATATAAAAAAAGAAAGAGAACTACATTCGGTTTTTCATTGTTTTGCCGCGTATTTGCATGAAACGTCGACATTAATTATAACATTTTATTTTTTGTATTCAAATTAATACGTTTTATACCAATCGATATGGGAAAAAACAAGAGTTGCGATTCGTCCACTAGAAAGATAATCTTGAACTTTCATAGCAAAGGTTGGTCATACAGAAATATCGCAAACTATTTGAGCTGTTCTAAGGACATGGTTATGAATGCTATAACGCATTTCAAGAAGTTCAATACGACCGAAAACTTACCCAGAAAACCGAGACCTAGAAAAACTACTCCGCGGGAAGACTCTAGGATGGTGTTGTTGGCAAAAAAGGAACCGTTCAAAGGATCAGAACTGATACGCTCGGAAATATATGGGGCAGGAGGATCGACGGGTGTGTCTGCAAGGACAATTAGACGGAGACTATGTGAGGCAAACTTGTACGGAAGAGTGTCTCGGAAGGTGCCACTTTTGAAAAAGCAAAATGTTAAGGCAAGGTCAGCGTTTGCTAAAAAATATGAACACTGGGCTGAACGATAGTGGAAAAATGTGCTTTTTTCGGATGAAACAAATATTATTATGATTAATTCTGACGGAAAACACTATGTTAGACGCCCCCCGAACAAAGAAATGGATCCGAAGTGCACCAAGAAAGTAGTGAAACATGGAGGGGGAAATATCATAGTGTAGGGCTGTTTTTCAGGACTTGGTGTCGGACCTGTCAGGAATATAGAAGGCAATATGGATAAATACCAGTACAAAAATATTTTACATGAAACCATGCTGCCCTATGCTGAGCAAAATTTACCGGTAATTTGGACTTTTCAACAGGATAATGATCCGACACACCGCAAAAGTAGTTAAAGATTTCTTAAGGAACCAGTTTGTGACAGTTTTGGATTGGCCCCCGTACAGTCCGGATTTAAATCCAATCGAAAACTTGTTGTACCAGGTGAAAAAGACAGTGGCGGCAAGAGTAGGTACATCAAACGTCGATCAACTTTACACAGCTTTTACAGAAGCGGGGGAACAAATTCCGATACATGTTTGTACAAAATTGATCGCTTCCATGGCTAAGAGATGTCGTGCTGTTATTGCTGCAAAAGGACATGCGACCAAGTATTGATACGCATCGAAATGCTCTATAAAAATGTGTTAGAAATCTTACGTACTAAGATAATTTCAATGATAACAAATTTTTTGTTTAATTTCTTGTTACGAAATGAAGTGTCTTTAATTATATGGCCAGATCTTACTAACCTTATCTTTTATTTACACTGCTTAAATTTAAGTTTTACCGAATAAAAGGCAAGTTTTGTTGTAAATGTTTCGTTTTAACAATACACAATAACAACACAAATAAAAATTATTTGTGTAGCAAGTTACAATGGCAGTCTGATAAAGTATATACAGGAGGAATAGCTTAGTTATTTCAATATGCTTCCAGTGTCTTTAATTATGTGACCACCACTGTATGTATTTAAAGACAAAAAAAAATAACATGAAAATTTTCAGTACAGATTGTGATGTAAACATTTTAAAAGAGACTTACAAGGACAAGTGGGGTGTCAAGTGAAAGGTATGAGTTTGTACATTTGAAAACGGTTTTTGAAATTTATGTAGATTTCATAATTTCTGAAATATTATGAAAAAGTCGAAAAGTTACCCATCCCCCCTCCTATCTCCGAAGTTTGTAGAGCAATCTATCTAAAATGAACTCATATGTAGCGTTTGTAGATATGGATCTATATTTTACGGGAAAAATATGGAGAAATCTGTAAGTAGAACACTATTCAAAAATGGTAAAAAGGGGGGGCTGCCTCACCAAGTGGGGAATCAAATAAAAGGTATCGGTTTGTACATCTCAAATCAGGTTTTTGAAACTTCTGTAGGGTTCGTAATTTTTGAAATATTTTGAATAAAATCGAAAAATTACTTATTCCCCCTATCTCCGAAGTTTGCAGAGCGATCCATCTGAAATGTATGTAGCGTTTGTGGATAGCAGTCTGTAAAAAGAACACTTTTTGTTTCAAAAATTGTAATATGGAGAATTTGTTGTTGTCATTTGATATATACACGGTCTACCTCACCGTGTATATATCAAATGAAAGGCTCCTATTAGTTTGTACATCTCAAAACAGTTTCTGAAATTTCGTAGGTTTCATACTTTTTGAAATATTTGAAATCGAAAAATTATCCATCGACCATCCCATTACATTTATAGTATTATGATAATTGCAAAAGCTATGAAAAATGGACTACTACTATATATTATAAAGTTACCATTAATCAGAACAAACTTTAATGAAATTTGCCATTAAAAAAATATTGTATCCTACCTAGTTGTCTTATTATCCAGGAAAGACGCGTGCAAAGTCACACGAACAACCTTGTTGAGAGAAAAGAAGACCGAGATCAAATGACCTCGGGTTTCTGTACCCACTTACAACGAATCGGTTTTCAGTCTGTCTGGTGCGACTTCAAATACCGTGTTTTCGATACTTCAGTGCAGCTACCTATTCTACGCCCTTGGCATACAATGCGTTGGTTATCAGAAATCCCGTAAATTCTCAGTTATCGCTGGAGTTACGAATATGCATTTACGTTGAAATGTTTATGTTTATATCTGCTTAATTTATTATTTGTGCAGGTTGTAATAAGTGTGGGATTTCACTGATATTTATGTTAGGTACCTGGCGTTACTTGCTTATTGTATAATTGTAGGTCTGGTCGACGCAGGACCTGAGAGCTGGTGCACCAGGATTTTCATAGGGAGAGGAAAATAATTATGCAAATGGAGATGTTATGTCAGAGGCACGGTCTATGCCACTTCCCACGTATTAAGCGCCCTATTTTGAGTCTGGTCGAACAATTTTTATTAAAGAAAACGCCCCATACTGGCTTCTTCTACGCTTTTTAAAGGTATGCCTTGAGGTCGATGACATGACTAATGAGTAATTTCATTCCCATTCATGTATCCATTATTAATGATGTTAGTAGTTCATTCCCCATAATTACATGACCCGACAGAAGGGGACAAACAAAGCGTGTATAACAGCAGGCGATGTATTCGTTGATTATACCATTAGGCTGCATTCTAAAACGAAGTTTACTGTGGTGGACTGTATTTACTTTCTTCCAAATAGGACTCCTTTTTCTGTATTTTGCTTTTATTTCTCACTTTTCACTCTTGTTACTGCTACCGGAACCACTGTGTGATCGCTTAGAACTGAACTCAATAAACGCCGAAAAGCTCGGCTTTTATACCCAACTTTGTCCTGCAAAACCTACTAGAAAATTCGCCTAACATCCAGAGACCTAGCTCCGTCTCGCTTATTTACCCTACATATTGTCAGCCGTCCTTATCTTACATTTTCGCGTTTTTCTGGTAGCTATACCTATCTCTTTCTTTATTCTGGAACATTTTTACTGTCCTTGTCTTTTTTTCCATTCGTTCGTGAAATCAATCTTTAAATAGGCAGGTACCTGCGAGTTGGTCGCTAACGACTATTACACAATCTATGGCCTATAAACACTATTATCTATTCTGTAGCTATGTAGAGTTTGTCCTTCATAATTTTGGGCCTTATTTAGTCCGCATAAAGTCATCGTTGCTAACACCTACAAACTATGAAGGCTCGTCGTGTCCAGGACAGTTTACAATACAATGGAATACCTTATTTTTTATTAGTTCAGTTAAGACTGTGTTCAAAACCAAACACAACAGGTATATAAAACGTGATTTGAACCGTAGATACATACGTACAACAATATCCTCCGTTAAAGAACAGCACCAGACCATTCATACATATGTACATATATCTGTTTATTATAGGTTCATAAATATGATCTAATCTCTCTCATATTATGCACGATAAGCACCCAGCCAAATTTATTTGTTGAACTATCAACGGGTAAGACATAGAGAAAGCGTTAAGGAGTGCGCACATTAAAACCGCACCTCGCCAACTGAGCACCCACACCACTCCGACTCAAATCTCGCTTTCCACGCGGCTACTGCTAGCAGCCAACGCGCTGTCGCCGCGGTGAAGCCTAGCAGAAAACTTTTTCAACCGAATCGTGCCACGCACGGTTCGGCCAAGCAAACAGTCCATGCGGCGGCGACAGCTCGTGGACCACTCGCTTGAAGCTTGCGGTAAGGAAAGCTTCAATCAACGAGTGGCTATAGGTTGCGGCAAGCGAGTGGCCAACGCGCTGCCTGCTATTTTATGCTATCATTGTAAAATGTATTCAAATGTTATGAGTTTAAGCTCATATTATAATGCACATTTTTGTGCTGCGTGGCAGCGGTGCAACTTTAATGTGCACAGAGCTTTAAGTGAAAATGTATGACGCTTCTTACACAACTCGTACAATAACAGTTGGTCCGAGAGAATCATTGAGTACTGTGGTAAGGGGAGCACTGGACGGGGGGATCCACCTCGACCCTTGCAGCACGCGAATCCCCATACGCACGGTGCATCAAGACCCTCAGCTACAGTTCTACTGACCTGAGCAGGCTGTGGTGTCCCGAGTGCTGCGGTGAGGGGAGCACGGGAGGGGGGATACGCCCTGATCCTTGCAGCACGCGGATCCCCATGCGCACGGTGCTGCGGCGGGACACCTTCTCATCAGGACTTTCGGCTACGAACAAACAAATGTGGTGTAGGTATTAACTTGACATTTTTATTTAGGTATTTAATAATGTACTCCCACGCCGATGTATGTAATGTATTGTATTAGGTTATCTAGTACCCATAACACAAGCTCTGCTTAGCTTGGGGCTAGACGATGCTGTGTGGATTGTCCAGCATTATTTATTGATTTATTTATTCACTGTCCAGTTTCTCACGGTGCAGCTCAAGGGGAAGTTTCGCAGCTACACCGCGATCAGAAGTAGGTACATGTGCGGCTTGGGCAATGAAAGTGCTAAAACGTGTTTAGAAATATGTATTTTTTAGTTTTTTTACAAGTAGAAAGAGAGATTATGGTAATTATGTACTTGATAAAAATTATACAACAGTTAAGTTTGTAGAAATACCTCCAAGAATTCATCATGTAAATTCATGTAGCATGCATTTGATGATGTGATTTTTTCTCCTCATAATATGTATAGACAAGTGCAATATAAAGAAAGCTTTTTGCAGCAGCGTAGTAAAATTTTATTCACAAGTTTTTGTTCTCATCGATTAAATATGATGAAACAAAAATATCAACTTCAACTTCTTTTTATTTTGGCGCCGCTACTGTTTTCCAAAAACAGTGGCTATCGCTTTGATTGACATTCGACGGCTCGATGTAAAGCTTTTAAAGCGTAAGTATACTAAAAAGAATTTAATAACTTTTAGTTATAGCTGCTAAAATAATTATTACTGAATTGCTGATTATACCCGAGATAAAAATCTGCACCCTTTTGCTCCCATAAAAAAACGCACAAGACCGTGTTTCAAAACGTAATAATATTATGCTGTCCATATGGTTTATAGCAGATTTTTGCAGCAAACCGAATATTGAAAAATAAATACTAGTAATAGAGGACAATGGGAAAAAAAATTATGGAACTTGAGCCTTCACTGATGAGACTTGCGTTAAATGAAAGGGCATAGTTGTCGTATGGTTCCCTGTCCCGGGGTTTTTTGTTATGGTCATGTTTGTTCTAACTATAAAATATGACTAATTAATATTTTGCTAATAGTTATCTACTATATAAAAATAAGTCGGGTTTTCCTTCCTGACGCTATAACTCCAGAACGCACGAACCGATTTCCACGGTTTTGCATTCGTTGGAAAGGTCTCGGGCTCCGTGAGGTTTATATCAAAGAAAATTCAGGAAAAAATTAAAAAGAAAAGCGGGAAAATCTTTTTTCACATAAAGCGCTATCTCTGATACGAAGCCATCTGGTGGCGAAACGGAGTTCGCCGGGTTTGCTAGTGCTTAATAAATATATGTTACTTTTTTATTAAAGGCCATTCGATCAATAGAACCACAAGGCTAAGATCATGCTTCCATTTCAAATTAACTATATTTTATTCGTGAGTAAAAGTCAATAAATAAGACTCTAGAAGCTCAGGTACCTGAACCATTCAAATTATGTTTACCCGGAAGCCTTCGTCGAGAATCGATCGAATAGAACAAACAGCCCGCACGTTGATGCATAGAGCGAGACCTTTGTTTGTTAATGTAGGTACTTTGTTACTCAAAGAGGAAACTGCCAGTTTTGCTATCAATTTTTCATGATGGCTTTTATTTACTACAAGCTGCGCACCGCGGCTTCGCCCGCGTGTAAATTGATTGCAAACTCCCTAGGGGTAGTTTGCAAAAATAAAATATATACGTGTATCATTATTTACTTTATACTTTATTTATACAGAGTTTTGAGTGAATCGAACCAAGGAATAATAATTTTCCATAGAAACAATACCACCTTTTTAAATCCCCTCAGAAGTAATTTTTTTAAAATTAGATGAGCCTATGTGTTTTTTTAGAACTTAAACTATCTACATACCAAATTTCATCTAAATAGGTTAAGTAGTTACGGTGATACGTGGTAACAAACATTCACATAAACTTTCGCATTGATAATATTATATTATAAAGTTTAATACTATGAAGCTTGGTGTTGTCGGTGCAGTCTACGAAAACAGTCACTTAGGTTTGATCTAATGGGGCTCCTAAACGGAGTAGGAATAGATTCCAGAGAACGTATAACTGCAAAACTGCTGCTGCAGGCAATGGCCTGGCAACACAACCGGCATTGCCAGCTGCAAAATGTTTTACCGGCTGAAAAATGTATTTTAGCCTATTTTTATGTCTTTGTAATATGGACTTTGTTATCTGAATAAAAAATATATTCATTCATTCGTTCATATGCAACACACGGAAATATTTTTGGTGTGGCCTGGTTATATTTTTTTACCAACTTCGAAAAAAAGAGAAGGTTTTATGTTCGGCTGTATGTGTTTTTTTATGATTGTTCGTCGATTTCTCCGTCACCATAGTTTATGGACCGGTTAGGATGATTTTTTTGCAGTTACTTATAGAGCAGGATTTCTTAAAGTTGGGTCCACGGACCCCTTAGGGGTCCGTGACATGTGTGTCAGGGGTCCGCAGCAGCACAAAATGTAGATTGGAAGACTACGCTTGGTGAGAGTAAATCGTCAGAATCAGCCCGTTTGTAGAATGGCCTTTTTACACAAGAAGGTGTTGACAATTTGTTTGAATTTATTAAATGATAATTTTTGCAACTCACTAGGAGTAGGAAGTTAATTATATCCCAAAAACTATAGCCTGTTTAGAAGCTCACTTAGATAGATATATTATTTTATTCAAGTCAATAGTTACAGAAGTCACAGTAAAATCAGATTAAAATAAAATATCAGTAAATGTATGAATCGCTCCTTTGGCGCCGTCATCTCGTTCTCGTTCTCGTATACATAAGAATCAGGATAATCTGAGTATCGTCTAGGTATTCCTGCTAACCCTAAGAAATGTGGTGGGAAGAAAGTTAAATTATCTCCAATAAATCTAACAAAGAATTGAATTTTTAAAAGATAAGGGACGTTCCAGTGACTTTGGACGTGAACAAACGATCGCCGTCACGTCATCTTGAACTCGGCCCGATATAGGTACTCTCGTTCTCGGTGACGCTGTTAACTCGAAAAACATTTGCGCGAGTATGTGAGTATACTGCAAGAAAATAAATAATAACTTATGATAATGGGGTTTAAAGAGCCCTAACATCAGCCGCATTTTTTTATTTTTTTTTCAAAATTGCGGCGCACCGTAATAGTTATATTAAAATTGGATAGAAAACACTAAAGCAAATAAAAAATGTCTGTTATATAGAGGTACATAATGTCCTAAAGCATCAGGCTTTAAGGTTTCTGAGATATTCACAGATGAAAATAACTATATGTTTTCTTCTGTATGTGAATATCTCAGAAACCTGACGCTTTATGACATTATGTTAGAGAACATTTTTTTAAAGCGCATAACTTTAAAAGTGCGCATACAAAAATCTTTAAACCCCTTTGTTGTGACGATCATTTACGAGGCAGGTATGAAGACTTTCTTTTTCGAAAAATAAGGAGAACAACACACTCTAGCTAGATAGTGTGTTGTAAAAGCAGATGCGTGTCGAAATCTTTTTCTTGCTACGCAAGTCCAACGTAGCGTCGTAGCACGAGCTACGACGCTGACGTGAAGTTCTACGGCAAAATGTTTTCACCTTCTGAATCTGTGAAGGCAGAAGGAAGGGCTGGAAAGAGGGCAGGAAAGGAAGATCAGTATAGCTAGCACGCAGATGCCTCAAGGCAGCTACATATGATAGATAGACATAATTAAGTTAAATAAATAAATAAATAATGCTGGACAATCCACACAGCATCATCTAGCCCCAAAGTAAGCAGAGCTTGTGTTATGGGTACTAGATGACTGATAAACTTAATAGAATACATTACATAGATAGATATTTTTTATTATATATAGAAAATACCCAGAGCACCCGGTACAAATATTTGCAGATCGTACAAACATTTGTCCCAAGGCGGGAATCGAACCCGCAACCTTCTGCGTCGCAGGCGGACCTTCGCCCGCCGCGCCACATCGGTCGTCAAAGTAGGTCAATTTGTAAGTAGCTATTTTTTTCTGTCCTAGTAGGTATCCGATAACACTGAGAAATATCTAAAGTTTAATGTTCGTGTGTAATAGTGTAAAACGTATTTCAAAATTATTTACAGGTACAATATTAATTAAATTAATTTACTGTGCATAGTGTGCATGGATAAAATTTTTAGCACAATATTAAATTAGTTGCTTAGCTTTGAACTAAAAACCGAATGAAAAGGTTCCAGCAAAACTAATTTGCGCCACGCCGATGTATTTTCACGGGACATATTGTGTTTGCGACATTTTATCTCCACCTTGGTATTTCACGCAAACGAGTCCGAAATAAAACAACCTCTGACCGCCCAACACAACCACTGCAGTTCAAGCATAGACTTATCGATCGATATTTCAAGGTCACCTACGCCACACTAGAACTGTTTAGATGGATGGGTAGATAGATGGACGGGTAAATGGATAGTTAAATAGATGAATGGATGGATGGATGTGTAAGTTTATCAGTCATCTAGTACCCATAACACAAGCTCTGCTTACTTTGGGGCTAGATGATGCTGTGTGGATTGTCCAGCATTATTTATTTATTTATTTATTTTAATCATTTCACATGGGATAGAAATAATCTTAGGACAGGTACAAAGCCGCGGGCTGAAACTGGTATTAAATAAAACAAAACTGAGTACATTTGTATTAATTTTGTACCTCTATAAAATAATGCTCCACAATTGAATAGCAAACTACCCATACTAATTGCCCGGACTCTTAAGAGACCGGTGTCCTCAGGGGCTCCACCAATACCTACACAAATTGCAATAAAAACACATTGCATTGAATTTTTTATCTATTTAAGAAATGAGCCTATTTTTTATCTATTTAAGAAATGGGCCTATTTACTAACTACCATCACTATTATGGCTCTATCTATAGCTCTTTTTAATTATTTCTTCTGTAGATATTTTGCGTGTTGTTCTGTAAATGTGTAATTTTGACACATTTACAGAACAACATTTATGTTTAACTTTAACTTAAATTTTATTAGATTATAACTTTGTTTATATTTACGTGTGTAAGATTGGTGTAGCGGGTAGCACTGCACTTCACCCTGGCACCGCTGTAAACCAGCGCTGCTATGGCCCTTGTGCCATAGCAGCATTAAGCTGAGCTGGTGGCCTTTTTGTGTAGCATTAAGTCTAATATTAATTCTAATTTTAGTCATAATGTCATGTTATGTAATGTTACACAAATAAAGATTTCTATTCTAGATCCCCATATACAAATGTATCTACTCTCTACAGTTTTGAATAAAATCATTAGATATTTTGAATCAATCATGGTTATTAACACTAAACTAAAATCATGGTAAATATCCCGTTGTAAACGACAATAATAAAATCGTTGTTTCGAATAGGTATGTTAGGTTAGTGTAACGTACTTTTCATTGTTTGAACACTTTGAACCATGATGGCAGATTCGATCGATAAATCCATTCTCTTGCTTGCGCTTATATGTATAAAACTTTAGTAAACTAGGTACCTAAAGTTGTAACAGCATTTATACTATACATAGGAAACACAGATTACCCGAAAAAATATCTGCCCTGAGGCGGGAATCAACCAGCCACCTCCTGCGTCGCAGGCGGACCTTCGCCTACTGTGCCACAGAGGTCATCATGTGAATTAAATAAACTCGTTTTCAGCGTCTTTTGTTGCCGACAGTAAACTTAGTGCATGTATGTGACTGTACATTAAATAAATATATAAGTAACTAGCTGCTACCCGCGGCTTCGCACGATCTTTTCTTGAATAAAAGTAGCCTATGTCCGTTCCCGGGATACCATCTACCTCCCTGCCAAATTTCATTATGATCCGTTCAGCCGTTTAGACGAGCAAAGGTAACAGACATACAGACAAAGTTACTTTCGAATTTATATTATTAATATCGATGCCGGAAATACTCGTAGCGGTGAACACAATATATAATCGATAGGAGAGACGTGTGGAGAAACATTTTCAATGAAACTGCGCCGACAACACGACCACAGATTATTCAGAAATTTATTTTACGTGAAATATTGTTGGCACGGAATATTGAAATATTGTTGGCATGGAATATTGAAATATTGTTGCCATGGAATATTGGTTCGCTAAATCACAGCAGTGTTTGGTACAAAAGCGAACGTACAAATTGGTATTGTGTGTATTACTGCAATGTTTGAGAAATTCGTGTTATTGGGATAATTATTAATACACATTGCAGTGTCAGATAATTTGTATGTATAAATAAATATTAATCGCTAGATGTCAACACATCTAGCGATTAATATGTATTTTGTTACCTATTAATATCCCATCCATGGATCCATCGATTTAATGAAGGTAGGTAATCGATTTTAGACGTAGAACAGAAACGTTTATTTGAAACTCAGACACATCCATACTAATATTATAAATTCGAAAGTCAGTCTGTCTGTCTGTTACCTTTTCACGCCTAAACGGCTGAAACGATCTTAATGAAATTTGGCAGGGAGGTACACTGTATTCCAGGAACAGACTAGGCTACTTGAAAAATACGTGCGAATCGCTGGAGCCACAGACTCCAGCGATTCACACAATATAAAATAAAAAGCACCGTTTTGTAACTCAAGCAAAATGTTCACTTTTAAACATTTTGCTTGAGTTACAAAACGATTATTATTGTATGGCCGTAGGTATATTGTGTGGCAATAAGGCCCGTATTAAGAAAGCTTGCTCAGTCATCGATCTATGCTTGCGTAACGCTTTTTTATGGCATAAACGTCACTCAACTATCGTCAAGATATTAACACGTAGGTACAGGTGATTCCTTAAAGTGTTAACAGACGATCGAACATGGTGCGATCGCACTGTGCGGTGCGCTCTGTGCAACAGAAGCACGCACAGTTTACCACCACGTTTGATGTGCCAACCATCGAGCCAACCGCATACATATTATTAACTAGCTGCAGCCCGCGGCTTCGCACGCTCTTTTTCGGGATAAAAAGAAGCTTATGTACGTTCCCGGGATACCATCTACGTACCTCCTGCCTGAAATTTTACTGGGATCCGTTCAGCCGCTTAGGCGTGAAAAGGTAACAGGCAGGTAGGTAGATGGACAGACAGAAAGAGTTACTTTCTTTCTTTTCGCCATATGATCGAAAGTAGTCCGGAGCGAACCAAGGTCGCGGTGCGGCGCGCACCATGTTCGATCGTCTGTTAGGCCCGTATTATGAAAGCTTGCTCAGTCATCGATCTCTGCTTGAGTAACGCTTTTCTATGTCATAAATGTCACTCAAGCATAGATCTATGACTGAGCGAGCAGAGCAAGCTAACATAACACGGGTCTTAGGTTTTTTTAGAGGTAGCGGTTCCGATAGAAGACATTTATTAGATATTCGTAGAAAAGTCATGCAAGTTAATAAAATTCAATGAACCATTAATATCTCTGCATACGCGCGAAAAGCCGCTACAGCATCATAAAAGTCAATTATAACATTTCTTAATTATTTTTAATGGTCACGTGTTAATTACCGCGGGTCCCAGAGACCCCTGGGATGCCTGACCTCTGACGGTCATTATTACGCTGCTAATTGGTCTTCTCTCTGAAGTCTCCGTATTCCGTGGAAACGTAAGATTTTAAATTAAAGAAGCGGGAAAAGTGGTTTCTTTTAAATATTTAATTAGATTTTACTTGAAAATATGTTGAAAGAAACCGGTTTTTAGATATCATACAAGTTACTAACCAACTTGCTGACAATTAATTATTCTAGTTATTGCTTGCTAGGGTCTCCCAGTCTTGCGGCTTCAACTGTGTATGTCCTGTCTGTGCCCCAATCGGGGGGAGGAAACGTGACGGATGAATGGGGTCGGCGAGTGTGTGGATGGTGGGCTCGCCGGCTATGTATGGGAGGAAGAGGGGACGCCAGTCGGGCCGCGGTAGGTTTATATGTTCCCGTGGTTCGGCGAAAATGGCGAGAGAAGGGTCACCGGAGAGGTTTTAGTGGGTATTATATTACGTCCTTATCAGGACGTCGAGTCCCACATAATTCTGGTCCCCCCCAGACCAGTCTATTCGTAAAAGAATTTCCTCGGCCGAGAAAAAAAAAAAAATAAAAGAAAAAAAAAAAGGGTCTCCCAGTCTTATAAATTCGGTCATTCGTCAAATTCCAAAACAAATTATAAAAGTGACTGTTATTGTAATAAAGATGATGTGGTGTAGTGGACATTAATTAATCTGCATTTTAATTTTGTTTACTGATCGGTCGGTACCTATTTGTTTTTATTTATTTTTAAAGAATATAATTTTGATTTTAGCACTATAAACCCGTTAGGATGACGAAATAGTGGAAAAATAATTAATGTTCACACTTCCCACTTCTATTAGACATGCTAAGTCTCTCCCTATATTCAAAAATATGGTCTATGAACATTTCCTCACCTCAACATCTAATTGCTAAGTAATTTTGTATGTTTACTATATTTATTTTATGTTATGTAATATTTATACTAGTATATCTATGTTTAAGTATATAATTATGTCTTAGTATATTCATTGCTTCCTACTACCTAAATATTATTTCTGTTTACACTTCACCTTCTATACTTTTTCAGTCACTTCTTGTCCATCCTAAGGTGGCCTGGAAGAGATCGCTCTTAGCGATAAGGCCGCCCATTGTACATTATCTTTATTTGATTTTGTGTTCTGGGTTTTTTTTATTATTTGGTGTGCAATAAAGAATATTTGTATTGTATTATATTGTAATGTTCTTATTTCGCAACTTCGTGTTCACTTATATATCGGGTATTTATCGCGTACCTTTTGTTTTATTTCCCCTACTTTTCCATCACGTTGCAGCGATCTCGACTGCGTCAGCGACTGGATGTTCTCGGAATTACAGTCAAGAATTGACGGCAGTATTCACCACTACCCTCAACTCGTCTTCAGAACCAGGAATGTTCACGTTCACATTAGAGGTACGACAACCTACACTGACCGTGTCCGACTTCACTACAGTCGAATCCCGACGCGCGCACTTACTAATCACAGGATTTCATGAGGAAAAGAGACGAAAACCATCTTCACGATTAAAATTCGGGTGTTTCTTGATCTCAATCGCCTCTCAAACCATCCTTTTCTGATAATGGCGTTCACGGGATAGAACTTTTGGGTCATGTAGCTCAATACAGTTGCTTCCTGAGTCTAGCAGGTGTTCTGATATCGCCGACTTGTTCACTGTTGTTGTTCGTGTTCACTGTTCGAGATACACCAACCAGCTGATCGATTCAGATGTATTCGTGAGTTTATCACTCTTACTATTTTCGCCGCTCTATGGCTCCATTAGAGAAAAAAAAACAAAATAAATGGAACCAGTGAGCGATTAATATATAGTATCAACGAAACTCTCACAAAAACATCGGAATAACTGGCTGTTTCCTATTAATGAGTTTATGTGTTTTAACCGAGATCGCAAAAAGGAGCTTTATCTATCTCTATTTATTCTACTTACCAACATAAGCACGAACATCGTAGGAGGTTCCTATAGGCGCTCCGTGGTACTGCTTGGCTGGCACCAGTTGGACGCTAGGTGGCGCTAGCGGCGTCAGCTCCAAGTGAAAAGGGTAGGCATTGGCTCCGAGTCTCTTTATCAGCGCATCCTGGGGACAAAGGTCTTCCTTAAGATTTAGTGTACAACTTTTTGAGGACAGACGGCGGCGCAGCCGTGGATGTCGTCACTCCACAATAAAGTATTATCTATCTATCTATCCACTTGGCCGGAGCGCGTCCTACACTACGTTTGCCAAGTCGCGGTCTCAACTCAACAAGTTTCTACCAACAACGGTTAAAATCATGAGTTTATCATTAGTTAGATTTATTTTATTGTTTTGTTTAAATCAGATACAACTTTGGCTGTTATTTTTCGTTGTGTAATATTTTGAGAGTGGATCTGAGTGCAACTTGGATTGGAAACTAATCCATCGGAGGATCAGAGTGGAACTTGAAGTGGAAACTAATCCATCGGTGCATCAGAGTGGAAAAAAAAGTGGAAACTACCCATTAATGGATTAGCAAAGTGGATCTGAGTGGAATGGAGCTTTGCGAATATAATATTTTGCTAATTTTATATTATGAGAACAAAGGGTGGCAGTGTCGGTTGCGGCAAGGTTCGTCCCTCCAACTCAACAAACTCCAAGTCAATAAAGTAGAACTTCAAAATCTATGATCAATTCAAATTCGTCTTTTGGGCGAGCAACGCAATTAATTTATGGTACCGAGTTCCTATCAATGCTGTTTTTTTTTTGCCTAAAATATATTTGGGTTCAATAATTTATTCATCCTGAACACTATTCTTATGAATTATGCTTCGGTAACTCAGCAAAAAAGAAAAAAAAACCTTGTAAATTTCTATAGTTTATTTTTTTGTATGACTTACATTTGTAGATACCAAAACATTTTCTTCTCCAATTCCAATTTCAAACACAGTAATACCAAAAAGTTTTAGCAGGTATCAAAAAAAAGGAATATCCATTAATTTGAAACCTCCTTGAAATAAGGAAAGGAATCGAGGACAGAACTGACTGGCTCAATTAATTCCGATCTGGTTCAAGAGTCATGTTCGGTTGAAATTAATTGTGAAACCTAATCAAATAATTGTTCCAATTACCTACACAAAATGTTGTAAAATTAATGACTTCCCTCTAAGCCTTCTAAATTACTGGTTAGTAAATTGATATTTATGCATAGTAATTTGAAAAATAAATAAATAATTAACTTTCATTGCCCTCACAGCATTTTACCTACGTTGGTACCTACTCCCTGGCTACTTTCAATTAGGTTTATACAATTTCTTAGGTTGGTAGCAAAAGGTGGTGTTTTTTCTCCGAGAAAGAACGGTTTTGAATGATGCTACAAGCGAAGCGACGCGGACGTGCGACCCGAGAGCTGGTGAGAATCTGGCGCAGCGCATCAGCATTGCCATACAGCGGGGCAATGCAGCCAGCGTCATGGGGACGCTACCGATTGGTATTGATATATACTTAAATCAGATGAGCTACCTCTACATTGTTTGCAACTGTCTGAATAAACTAGATTTTTAAAATGTAAATACTAGTTCTTATTGTAATTTTCATTGTAAATAAATAAATTTAAACTTACTCAACATACTACCTATTTTTACCGACTCTAATAGTCTCATAATATCATAGAAATGGGTAGGTTTTACATAATTGAGTTACCTAGGTACATGTGGTGACTACCCGTCTCACTAGCGTGTACCTACTCGTATGCCGACCTCACTGCAAATCCCTAGTGATCCAGCAATTTTCCTTCTTTAGTTTTGTTTTGTGCAGTCAATTCCGTATCAAGTCGCTCCAAAGCTCGGCTTTAGGCAAGCTTTAGAAACGAATATCTAGTTTTCGAAGACATTTTTGCTTCTTTTTTTAGTTTTCTTCGATAACTGGGGTTTTTGACGATCAAGCGTCTTAAGCGGAAGCGGTATTTAAACATGAATGTTTTCTAATGGACTTATTTTACGCGTCACGCAAAAGTTCTATATGAAAACGACAAAAAAGTCCCATCCAAGCCGTACACTGGAAAAGTGCCTTACAATGTATAATAAATTTTCTAAGTTTCCAATAGTTGTTTATCGGCTCTCGGCAAGCTTATGGGTTTCTTCTCGAAACTCGGCTTATATTGTAAGCTCCACTTTAATTGAAGTTGAAAGACTGTCACCCAATCGATCTTAGAGGTACTAAAAAAGGGAATATAAGGTATTAGCTTCTCAAAGTGGAAGGATAAAATTAGGTGCAATCATGATGTTAGTTTTTTTTGTGTGTGTAGTGTGTAATAAATATTTTTTTTTCATTCTTTCTTTCAATCAGGTCCACCCACCTCGGTCATAGTTCGACCGGCGCGCGGCGTTCGTGTTACGCGTGCTTGCTACTGCTTTAGTGTGATTTATTAATTAAAAGACTACAGCAATGCCCTCGTGTTTATTCATTTTAATTGCACAAGATTGAAAGTATAACTGTTTCGTAGGAAGGTGATTGATTTATGGACAAAAAATTCCAATAACTCCTTTAATGAATTTATGATGAAATTGTAAGTATTTAACATTGTCTTTTTTAAATGATTGTAGTATTATTCTTTCTTTATGTGTTTGTGAATTTTAGTGTGTATTACCCAGTATTGTAATAGTTATTATTATAAATTTTAAGACATTGCACGCCCAATAGGGCAGAATACATTGTGACATTCCATTATACTCGTATTATAACAACTTTTATAACATGTATTTCATGCAATAAATTTGATTGATTGATTGATTGATTGTGAGCGAGTGTTTGCGTGTAGTTGTAACACAGGCTAGTTATTGAGTAGGTAAGCGCTGGGAGAAAGTACCATATCTACAGATTTTACTCAGATAGATGGTCTACCCTATCGAATTTATGTTTATTTTGTTACTTGTATATAGGCTTAGCTATATAGCTGCATTTATCACACAAGGCTCTGGTTCTGAGCTATTGAGTACCTCCGACAAAAGTAGCTGACAGTTATAAACTGTCTCTCATACATAAAAACTTTTTTCGCAATACTTTCTGAGTGGCCTGAGAGCCTAGACAATGTAACAATCGATTAACGAAAGCGATAGTAGAAAAGTCCAAAAATGTATGGGATTCACATATGCCTTAGATATGTCACGTAATCTGTTTTCAACGTATAGATTATTGGTAGACAATGTATATACATTTCGATTCCACCAAACGAATCGACAACATCTAACGATTACTTCCATAGGTATGCGCGCAACTTGACACAAATTGCAAACAAACTTACATGTCAAATATCCTTCGCTGATTAGCCAATTTGTTAGCACTCGTTTAACAAATAGGCTAATCAGCTACGCTCAGTTCAAAGTCGACTTTTTTCCCTCGAAATTAGAGACTAATTGTCGTATAACGCGTAAGTCGCGTACGTCATTTTCTACAACGCCCTGTAGTTGCTGCCGCCAGTCGCCTTGCGAATTAAACTCGGTCGCAGCATAGTTTACAAGCGCCGCCTACCACAGCATACTTTACTTTTGGGTTATTTCGGCCAGTCTCAACAAAGACTAGCCGGGTGCGCAGGACATAACTACAGTGCACAAGTGTGCCCGCAAACACAGGTGCACTCTCTATTCCAGGACCAACAGCTTAAGGTGCTCTCCGAGGCCCGGGGATGTAACTCCTCCAACTTCCTCCGGGCTGCTACTGTGAATTTTCTTGCTAGAAAAATGCTAATAACAGATATTTTTGTCCAACTCGGGATTTAAACCCGGGGTCTCATTATCAGGTTGAACTCGCTAGACCAACGACGCAATGAGGCAGTCAGTTCCTCACAAACCACGCCATAACGGCTGAAAGGATCTCAGTGAAATTTGGCAAGGAGGTAGATAGTATCATAGTACTAGCATATGCTATATTTTATTAAGGAAAAAAGCGTGCAAAGCCGTGGGCAGCAGCTAGTATTTTATATAGTAAAACTTAAATATGTTTACCTGAAGCGGACTGTTAGGTTCCCTGTCGTGGTTGCAATGCTGCGGCCAGATCTGAGCCAGGCTCATGATGGCTTCGTTGCAGAACTTCAAGCCCATCACTTCCTCATCTTCCCGTCCATACCTGTTCGAAGATACCACAGATAAGACATAGCTAAATAGACCAAAAGATTTTAAAACATAATCCCTACTAATATCTTTATTATACATAAATTCGAAAGTAACTCTGGTGACCTTTTCACGCCTAAACGGCTAAAAGGATCTTATTGATATTTGGCAGGGAGGTAAATGGTCTCCCGGGGACGGACATACGTTTTATCCGGGAAAATAACGTGCGAAGCCGCGGGCAGCAGCTAGTATTGTTTATTTTACTCACTTGCGTTTGCGCTGTTCTTGTTTGTAACAAAAAGTTAAATTACTTTAATACGCCAAGTTTGGGCGCCATGCGCCAGTAGACAACTCGACTTCACAGCTCGTAGCATAGTACTTATTGCTACGAGCACACAAGTCAGACCTTGAGAACCTACCTAAGTTGCATAGCAGTGCCTGACAGAACACAGGAAAAAAACAGGAACATTAAGACATCCTAATCACTTAAAAAAAAAAAAAAAATTCATTGTAACTTTAAGTAGGTACATTACATCCATACTAATATTATAAATTCGAAAGTAACTCTGTCTGTCTGTGTATCTGTTACCTTTTCACGCCAAACGGCTGAACGGATCTCAATGAAATTTGGCAGGGAGATAAATGGTATCCCAGGGACGGATAGGGTACTTAAAAAGCGCGTGCGAAGCCGCGGACAGCAGCTAGTCCTGTTAAACTGCAGCTGAAAGTGGTGGTTGTTCCCGACACCGCGTGTCATCGCATCTGTTTTCAGCACACCATCGCAAGCGACTTGTCATCTATTTTAACTTAAAATTATGGACTTTTTTAACTGACTTCCAAACGTAAGGCACTTAATGTTTTTCTACGACTCTACAGGTCCTGTGTCCTGCCAGTGAAATCTGCTTTATAGTGGTAGATATTAGGAACCAAACTGCCAATACCAATAAGACTCACTGGCCAATGTTTTATTGGAATTGAAACCACAAAAATAATAGTGCTATTTGGCTTGCCAAGCAGCTTTCGCTGTATTTCTATGGCATAACAATTTTGCTATGCGTTTCCTACCCATAATTTAGATTAATTTGCGGTTTAAGCTGGCTATGACATCCAAAACCGGTTTACACGCTACACCACTGAATGAAGGCAGTCGTGTTATGTCGCCATTTTGAAATGATACGACCATTTTGTTTAACATGGCGCCTTATTTTGCTTAAAAATGTATATACCTGTCAAGTGAATTTGTAATTATTATTCAAAACACGATTGGTAACGCTTTACTCAAGCAAGAAGTTTTAATCAAATAAGTTTTCAGATACTTTCATAATCTTTCTAAAGCCCTAGGCCTTTGAGGGGAGCAGTGTCGGCGGCGGTAGTGCGTAATAAACCGCCAAGTGTGAGCCGACTCGCACACCTAGAGGACTCTACGTGTGCGAGTACCGGAAAAATCAGACAACTTTTTCAAAGAACATCATATTTTCACTTTTTCGGAGACCCCTTTCAATTTTCAACTTTATTATATTTATACTATTTGTTGTTATTACAATTAAGTCTTACTTATTTATAGAAACTTTCATGTATCTAACTATTGTGGTTCAAGAAATACAGCCTTGACAAAAGAAGACCAAAAATAACCAAAAAAAATCATGCTTTTTGTATGAAAGCCCTCTTTAATTATTTAATAAGTACTATCTGTTTTATAAGGTGATGAATAAAGCATTGTCTATCTATCTATCTATCTATCTTTAATTTGGATTTTTATTTTATTTTTATTTAATGAAAATTTCAACTGTCTACCTCTTACGGTTCATGAGAGAGCCCGGTGACAGATGGACGGACGGACAGCGGTGGCCTAGTAATAGAGTTCCGTTTTTACCCTTCGGGTACGGAACCCTAAAACCTTTCATCTAATACTGTCGAGAAAGCTTACAAAGCATCGCGATCACATTACTTTTACAAGCAGTTAAAGTTTTATTCACTGGTAATAAACAGGAGGGTTTTCTATGCAAATTGACTTGTTAAATTGTTATAGTTGCGGTTTCGGGTGATTGTTCGCACTTGCGTATTGTAAGGGAATTAAAATAAAATACCTATTTATATACCCTAAGGACGAATCAGGCTAAAAATTAATAAAATTAGATAGAAAAACCATTCTGTTAGAATGCGTTTGGTAACTTGATTTGCCGCAGGATTTTTGTGAGTCTTAAAGGTAGGTAAGTACTTATTATGTATGAGTTTAATCTAAATGCTTAGTAATTTTTTTGTAGTAAATAAATAAATTATTGTGGACAATCCACACAGCCCCTAAGCTAAGTAGGTATATGTGTTTAAGAAACCAAACAATATCCCAAAAATTTGATTTCTTAGAAATTACCCAGAGTGTGAGGGCTTACGCACTATACTAACAAAAAACTTAGATACATATGAGTTTATTTTACAAGTTTAGTTATGGATTAATTTTTTTTGTAATTTACTTCGGAATGGTAACCTAGATCACCTCCAGAGCTACTGGTAGGTGTGTACGTATCTATTATACGGTAGTACGTGAGGGAAGCAGTTAGATAGAAAGTTTAAAGCATGTAGGTGTTGACCCCACCCATCCCGCTGCATCAGCGAGTGCCAAACAAACATTAAAGTTTTATTTTCTGAGTTTTAAAAACAAGCTAAACTTGCCCATGTCTTGTTCCGTTAACTTTTATGTAACGACCTTCTGGCGCCCCTTGTCTGGCACTTTGTAATATTGTACACAAAAGAGAAATAAAATGAGTTATACTACCATAACACAGTTGGAATAAATTAAATCGGTAATGGTAGTGATATAAATAGATGGATTAAATATGTTGAACACACTATTTTCAAAACAAGCCGACGCAAACAAAAAAAAAACATATTAAAAAATTTCTTTATATGAAAACGTATGAATCCTCAGAATAATTTATTTCAATTGCATTCATTCTGCTTCCTCGGATGTGTGTGCATTCAGCATAATGAAAATAAATTGGGTACGTAGTTACTTACTTAATGAATCCTTTTACATCCCTCCCTACTAAGTAATATAATAAATTCGAAGGTAACTCTGTATGTCTATCTGTCTGTTTGTTTATTACCTATTTACGCCTAAACGGCTGAACAAAACTCAACGAAATTTGGCAGGGAGGTCAATGGTATCCCGGGGACAGACATAGGCTACATAGGGTTGAAAAGCACGTGCAAAGCCGCGGGCAGCAGTTAGACTACAATAAATGTTGGTGCCTCAATATGATATTGATGTGATGAAACTATCCAAAATATAATGAATAGAATCTTACCTAAACGTCAAAGTAACTTGTCCGAATAGATGCTTCTTCTCCATAAATTCTGGCTCGACGTGCAGAACACCCTGTATCCTGTCAATGCTGCCATTCTCCACCACCAGGTCTCGCGACGCCAGGTACAGCGTCAATTTGTTGTTGGGCGAATTCTTTTTGAACACCCTGTATAGTATTTGAAAGCGTAAATTATATTTCTTACTAAAAAAAGGAGTTCTAATCGTACATTGACGATTTTACAACTCGAATATTTTCTATATCACTAATATTATAAAAGCGAAAGTTTGTATTATGTACATTAGTTTGTTATTCACGCTCAAACGGCTGAACGGATTTGGATGAAATTAGGTAACAGTATAGCTTATAAGAATTCAAATACAACCCCAAAAGTTTTTCGACTTCGACGGGACTTGAACCCGCATCTTTTCCTCAGTACGGGAACGTGCTAACCATCTACACTACGAGGTCAAGTGACGTAGGAGTCGAAAAACTTTGGAACTTCCTTCGGACTCTAGCGCCGTTATATTATTTGAATTTTTAAAAATTAACCCAGTGTGAGGCTCGCGCACTATAATCATAAAAACCTTAGGATAGCCTATATTCTGGACATAGGCTACTTTTAATTCCGGGAAAGTGCAGTGTTCCCGTGGAATGATTAAATCTTCCACTCTTCTTCTTTTCACTGATCTCCGTAAAACCGCTTATTTTTCCAACTAGTTTTCAATAAGCCAATAAAAATGAAAATATTGTCCACCAAAGAAAGATTTGCCTCACCGAAGAAAAATTATCGTCTCCGGAAATAGGTTGTTATTCTTCCTCCTAGCTTTAAACATAGATAACCTATTTAACTCTAGCATACAAGTTCCTCTCTGTGTGTTCTAATTGTTCTCGAAAATCACGGAGAGCCAATCCCACCGGGGGGTCTAATTAGGGCATCTACATTTGGGGCACGCGTACATTTAGATTGATAGCGTGTTGTGTGAACAGTTGCGCTTAATTAGGGAACCGACAGACATACATACTGTACGTAAATTTTATTGGTGTAGTTAGTGTTGCGTTTCACATATTTGATAACTCTAACTCAGAATGTTGGAACGCCCTTATGGAGTTCAAGTAGATTCTACCAAAATAACACCATTGAACATGAATGCAGTAAGTGGTAAAAAACAATAATATCTACATCAAAACACTCAATTTGTAATATTACACCTAAGTGCCTATTTGCTATCTACTTTATATAAATTAAAAAACATTCTAAACTGCCTTATTATTTGAGTACGACAAAATTAAATGTAAAAGGCTATGGTTTGTGGTAGGTACACCTAGTTTTTCGGTTTTATGCCGTGCGGGAGTTTATTTTAGCTTACAGTTGAACTACTGCTGGTCGATATAGGCCCGTATTTATAAAAGCTAGCTTATTTCTATGCTTGAGTTACGCTTTTCTATGGCATAAACGTCACTCAAGCATAGGTCTATGACTGAGCAAGCATTCCTAATACGGGCTTCAGAGTGCTTAGTATGGGCTGAGCGCATTATCTTACGAATACTTTGTTAATTTGCGAGTCCTTCCAATACATTTAGCGCCTTGCAGCGCCCCTACCGGTCAGTGAGTAACTACTATTCATAGTATGACAACAATCCAATAGTTTCTTACAAACTCGATGATAGTTTTCGAATGAATTTGAGTGATTTATTGCACTTTGATATGACAGTCACGTTCGCAGCATTGATATTCTAAAAATAATTAGATAAAGCACTAACAACGGCGCTTGGTCCGACTGAAGTAAGTCTAGGGACTCACTTACTGTCAGTACTGCACGGAAAGTCGTTGTTGCCTCTGACACAAGTCGTCACCAATCATAACAAAATAAAACTCACTTTTTTTTTATACTACCTAGTTGACAAACAAGCATGCGGCCCGCCTGATGGAAAGCGGTTACCGCAGCCTATGGACGCCTGCAACATCAGAGATATTACACGCGCGTTGCCGGCCTTTTAAATGTCTTTGAAGACCCTTTTTGAATAACCCCATGCTGTAGTCCTGAGAATAACCCCATGTTGTAGTCCTGAGGAAAACCTCGACAGGGAGATCATTCCATAACCTGAGTGTTCGCCATGAGTCTTACAGTCCTCAACCTAAAAGGCTCTAAGGTGTGGGGATGACATCTCTGCCGATGGCGAGCGGTGCGATGGTAGAAGGGAGCCGCTGGCACCATGTTAAGCAGTTCATCAGAACACAACCCGTTGTACAAGCGGTAGAACACACACATAGAGGAGACGTATCTCCTGAGACTTAGTGGCTCAATACCGTCTGTAAGCAAGGGATCGTCAACAATTCTCACAGCATGTCTTTGAATCGAGTGAAGGGGCCCAAGTTAGTATCCAGGCGCTCCTGCCCAAAGGTGACTACAGTATTCCATGTGGTCAGACTTGCGACTTGTAAAGCAGCAGTCTCTGCCCCGCACTGAAATACAATCTAGCTCTATTGAGCACACCGAGCTTTTTGGATGGCAACTTGGCCTTATCTTCCAGATGACTGCGAAACTGGACGTCCAGTGACGTCGATATCCAGGATCCCGATGCTCAGCCGGTATCACCGCTGCTATCATCCGCATAACAATGAACATTGTCAATAGCCTGCTGGCTATTGCTGCATATCAATGACATGCTTGTCATTGATATGCAGTAAGAACAGCGTTAGGAGCATAGAGCCATCCGGGACGCCAGCAATAATGTCCATGCTATCAGAGCTACTGCCGTCAACGACGGCTCTTATGTTTCTGCCGGGCAAAAAGCTGGCCACCCATTTACACAAGCCCTCAGGCAGTCCATATGACGGCAACTTTGTTAAAAGACCTCGGTGCCAGACCCGATCAAATGCTTTCGATTTATCCAGGCTCACAGCCAGTGCCTCGCCTTGATTCTCGATGGCCTGGGCCCATCTATGTGTGAAATACACTAGAAGATCACCAGTCGAGCATCCGTGGCGAAATCCGTATTGACGATCGCTGAGTAGATCTTGTTCTTCTAGGTATTTGAGGAGTAGTGAGTTAATTACACGCTCTAGGACCTTAGAGATAAGGGAGGTATTAGCGATAGGCCAGTAGTTAGATGGAACTGGTCTATCACCCTTTTTGGGCACCGGGGCACTGAAACATTAATAGAAATGCCTTCAGTACAGGAACAGTGAACAGCACAGTAGTACAGCTTAAATTTTTGTGAAAAACAATTTTCTACTGTATATATAATAGATTCAGGCGTTACTTTGCGGAAATCCTTTGTAAATATAAGGACGAAAGATATTTAGTAACAATCCACGAAAAAAAGATCTAACAAAAAGTAGTCCGTGTAGAAGACATCATCATAAACAAAACAGAAAAAAAACTGGAAACTGGAATTGTTACTAAATATCTTTCGTCCTTATAATTTTCTACTGTTTATAATTTATAAGTAGTTTACCAATGAACGTTACTACCAATCTGTGTGTTTAAATTTTCAATGTAGGTGTGGTATGGTACTTACACCGAGTTCAATTTTTCCCTTGCGATCTACGAGCGTACCAAGTCTAGGTACCCCAAACACGTCAATCAGAGGTAAAACACGCTTCGATCACAGCAGAGCGAGACTCAACAATTCTCTCGATTTTGAAGGCAAAAACCAATCTATGTGTAAAATTACAAGCATATAATTTCAGTGCTTTCACGCACACGAGCACACGTATACGAGTAGGAAAATGAGACGTATTTTATTTCGCATTTTTTTGGCTACACTGCGCTTGTGTCTTTAAACATTCTAAGTCTTTTTCTTTTAGACGTCAATGGATCTCGATTATTTTTATCGTAATCTTATTGTGTCCGCTGGTACTAAGCGTACAGATGTATTCTGTCTGGAGTTACGGAGCATAATGTAACATTCGCAGCGAGCATGATACGTTACACCGTGTGCTAAAGTCAATCTCGTTGCTCGTTGCGAGCGCCTTCTTTCCCCGTACTGACTGCACGAACGCTCGCTGTGTAACAGCTTACCTTACGCACCTTACTGGACTGGCACTAAATGCATTGTATAGGGCCTATACTCAGGGCGGTAGGGACTGGCTCTCCCAGAAACTGAGATCTCTGCAAGACTCTACTCTAGAATCTCCAATTTTGGGCATGACAACTGATGTCAGGCTCCCACGACATGTGTTTGAAAAACACTACACAGTGGAACTTCCTTCCAGAGAAGACCGGCTACACAGCTAGGTACTCTGCAAGGACGGGTGCCTAAACTGGTAAACGGATGGTTCCAAAATGGGACTGGATGTAGGCTGTGTGGAGTGTATGGAGTGCGACCTAGGTTTGGCAAAAGCACTAACCTAGGTAATTACGCCTCTATCTTCCAAGCAGAAGTATTCGCCATTTTAGAATGTGCCGATATAGATCTGGAAAAGCGCTACTCTAACCAAACGATCTTTATCAACTCTGACAGCCAGGCGGCTCTCCTAGCACTGGACTCGAAGGTCATCACATCTAGGTTAGTCGAGGACTGTATGTCACGCCTAAACGCGCCCGGCTTGAATAACAGAGTCGTCCTAAGATGGGTACCGGGACACGCAGGAATCAACGGCAATGAGCGTGCCGACGAACTTGCTCTTTCCGGGCCGAGGGGACTCAGCTGGGCCCCGAGCCGTTCTGTGGCATACCTAAAAGCCTGGCTAACAGAACCCTCTTGGATTCTTGGCTTCCAAGCTTTGGAAGAATTCCTTGGGCATGAGTCACTCTAAGTCATTAATAAAAGCCTTCTATAAACGGTACACCAACCGAATCCTAGCGCTAAGCAGAAGCAACCTTCGCATTATGACAAGTGCCCTAACTGGACACTGTCGCCTTAACAAGCACATGTTCAAACTGGGTCTAAGCGACACACAATCCTGCAGATTCTGCGAAGAGGCGGAGAAAACGCCTCTTCATCTGCTAGGAGAGAGCGGAGCACTGATGCAAAAACGTAGCATCCATCAGGGCAAGCACCTGCACTGCCTAGACGAGCTACGAGCCGTCACCCCGAAGAAAATCCTACAGTTCCTAGCAGCTGCAAGGGTTAGTGGCGAACTATGAACGTCGCAGCTTCAGGGCTGAACACTCGAGTGGCGATCACAATAGGCCTATCATGGCCGTAGTGACACGAAAGCCACCTGAAGCAAATAAAAAAAAATTGAAAAAAATATACCTTACGCACTGTAACGCCGGTCGCAGTACCCACCTTCAGAGCTACAGTTCGATTTGGCAAATTATAATGTTAAATCTAGATAAGGTACCCTTTACAGTTGGTTGAACCTTACCTTTGTGAGTTGAGAGCGTTGTCGGACGTCATCTCGTTGTTTCGAAACCTGGGGACAATGAAAGGTGATTATCGGCTTAGTTGTCTATTTTGTCTTGTCTATTGTTTGTTTCTGATCGCACTGACTCAAACCGACTTCGAAAAAAGAAGGAGGTTGTATGTTTGGCGGTATTTATGTTATTTTTTATTTACATATTCATGTTCACCGATTTTGATAATTCCTTTATGGAAAATGATCCCGGGGTGGTTCCAGAAATTATTTATTCCCGAGGGATTACTAAGTATTTGTCTCGCAAAACTTACAAAACGGTTTAAATCTGAAATCATTTTTGTAAAAAACGTAAATATTTTTGTCATCGTACTGTATGTACTATAACGATATGATACCTACGTTGTTTAGTTTTAGATAATCAAAGATAAATTATTTTTGTTATTAAAAATATTATATTATTAATTTATATCAATTGTTTGTATTTAATACAAATACGAAAATGCTAAATAACATAGTAGAATGGGCGGCCTTATCGCTTAGATGCGATCTCTACCAGGCAACCTTTTAGTATTACAATTATTATTTAGTATTTACAATTAAAACAATTGAGCTAACTGCAGATTGTTGTAAACAATCTACGTGTAGCTAAACTGATACATATCAACAGTCGGAAGCGTCCCCAAGACGCCTACCTACTGATCAAAAACTTGTATCACATTAACTCAGGTTGGAGTACTAAAAAAGTCAGTAATCGTGAAAAACTTTTCCCATACAAATTTTTTTGAAAACCTAAGAATGGGGATAAAAATTTCTCTAAAAAATATGGATAGTCTACTAAGACCATTTTCTGGTAGCTACACTGATTTTGGAACTGACAGAAGCATTAAAAGGTATCCCCTCAAATAGCTAAAGTTTACATTGCATCACTGCATGATTTATAAATCTTTTACTCAAATTCTATGAAGCAAAAATTTTATCACCAAGATGGGAATCGAACCAGGCATCCAATCGCTCACATAACGTGTAATGACTGCACCAACTGCAACGCCACCAACCAACTAACTAAACCAATAAACTATGTAGTTATCATAGCTCCGAAATTTTATGTTATTAGTGTTGGGCAGCGGATTTTGTCAACGGTATCTCTTAACACTAGATAAGAAAAAATAATGCACCAAGTGCTAGTCGACTCGAACAAGAAGAGTTCCGTACCGTAAAAATAAGGCAACTTTTTCAAAGAACATACATTTTTCACTTGTTCGGAGACCCCTTTAAATTTTCAACTTAATTTTATTTTTAGTATTTGTTATTATTACAGTTGAAGTGTTACTTAATTATAGAAAGTTTCATGTGTTCAAGAGATACAGCCTTGGCAAATTAAGAGCAAAAATAGCCAAAAAAATCACGTTTGTTGTATGGGAGCCCCCATTAATTTTGATATTTATTTTATTTTTATTATTTGCTGATAAAGCGGCAAGAGAAATACACATTCTCTGGAAATTTTAACTGTCTACCTCGTATGGTTCATGAGATATCTCGTGAACCGCTACAGCTATGCCGTGCACGGGCTATATAGCCACGTGACAGACGGACGGACGGACGGCAGAGGCTTAATAATAGGGTTCCGTTTTAACCCTTCGGATACGGAACCCTAAAAAAAGAAGTGGTAAGGATATATCTGGATATAATCTTGGTGAACAAAGAAAAGGTTACTTACTGGCCATTCTCGATTCGAGTCTTGACTTGGTGGTTCTAAATAAAAAAAGAATTGAAGAATCTTGAAGGACCATTTCCTTCAAGATTCTTCAATTCTTTTATAATTAGAACAGTGTTTTTGTGAGAACCAAGATCGCGATTCTTTTCGAACAGCAAATGAGTATTAAGGAGATTGCTCGTCAGCTTCGAATTACGGTGACTTATCTACTTATGTCATATGTAGTGTACAATAATGAAGGAAATTCCTATATAGTATATTGTTGTCTTTAATTTCATAATCTTATCTATAGTTAGTTAGTGTAGTAGTTAGTCGTGTTAGTTACATTATTTATAACTCAAGAACGGCTGAACGGATCTCGGTGAAATTTGGCAGCGAGATAGATGTTATCCCGGGGCCGGACATAGGCTACCTTTTATTCCGGAAAAAAGCGTGCGAAGCCGCGGCCTGCAGCTAGTATATTATAATAATTAAATACCTATACTTACTGATTTGTTGTCTTACAGATTAAGTGCGTAGATTTATGTCCGAAGGGGATGTGAATGTAAGAAGAATCGGCAGATAAACAACAGGAGTGTATACAAATCAGTGTAGCCGCCACAATGCTATTGTCGATATTCACACTAGTTCGCCATTTGCATCCACTCGTTCAACTGCTCAACAATATTTGATATCAACAACAAAAGCTCGAAGGCACTTGATCTTGCATGCAGCTATACACAATTACACAATACACAAAGCTATACACAATTACACAAAAGGTCATGAGGACCTGGGAGCTAATGTGATATGGGATGGAATATGGTTACTAGATGAGAAACAGACAAGAACGAATTACTTAGTGATGGTTAACCCTTACGCTATTAAGCTATTATCACTAGATGTAAAATACGATAATTATCACTACTTGCTAAACTTTAATGCAATGTTACCTTCAAACATAGTTACAAAAAATACCATTTGACCTCACTTATTTATTTCAATAAACCTACCTTTACTGACGAAGAAAATTACAATTCAATAATAAAAACAAATTAGAACTAGTATTTATAATTGAAACAATTAAGCTAACTGCAGACCTGCAAACAATCTACAGGTAGCTCAACTGATCCATATCATTACCAGTTGGAAGCGTCCTCAAGACGCTGGCTGCATTGCGTCGCTGTATGGCAATGCTGATGCGCTGCGCCAGATACCCTCCAGCTCTCGGGTAACGCGTCGCGTCGAGACGCTCAGATAACTTTTTAAAAACCCGGAGAGCCTCGGTACCCCACAGACCTCGGGGTCCCACGGGGGTCTTAATTCCTAAGGGAGCAAATGTGTAGGTTCTTGTTAGGTCGAGACTTGCATATTTGCGTCTCTTGAGATCCTCGGCCAAATTTGCCGCCGCACCAGCCCTCACGGATGTCCTCGGAAGATGGGAAGGCACAAGTGTGTCAACGCATGTAGCATCCCACACAATGGGCTTCCCCAACTCCCATGGGACTAGTGTCATGCCGCCGGGCATCTTACCATCGTCACGCAACAGACCATTCGGTCCGAGAATAGCTGGTATGTTAGCGGTTATAAAGGCCCGCCGGATGATGTCGTTAAGGCTGGCATGACGAGATATCCGACGTGGCCCTAGTTCACAATAATCCGTGATGACCAAGCTGTTCGACAGCAGTATCGCACTGGCATTGATGAGGCGCGCAACACCTTGCACCCTACCGAAGACATGTTGCGATAAGGAAAGTTACGGGATCCAATAGAGTGCCAGTTTTAAATGAAGGAAATGCTTGGAACCAATGTCCTGACTCCCAATTAGAAACATCCAGGAGACGGGCACGATTCGCAGAGCTGGAGCACGTTTGTAACAAACAATTCCGTGTCAAATCACACAGAATCCCGTCCCATTGCTGTTGTGACAAAAGAGATTTAGGGGGAGCAGCATTAGGGCAAGCACTATGCCAAAAACCTACCTGATATATATTCGACTGGTCTTAATTCCCGACCCTTTCCGCCAAATTGCGGTAGCTACTAAGAGGGATCCAGGTCAGACTTGCTATTGTTCGGGTAGCTAGGTTACTATACTGATCCCGAGCATAAACTTGGGGATTAACAACCATCCCTTTGTTTTCATTTTCTTCTTGCTAGTGGTTTCTTATGGTTCCGTACACAAAGGGTGCCAACAGGACCCTATTCTAAGCCTCCGCTGTCTGCCTGTCCGTCTATCAGCGGGCCTAATCTCATGAACTGTAAAAGGTAGACAGTTGTAATTTACACAGAGTGTGTATTTATGTTGCCGCTACACCAACAAATAATATACAAATAATAGTTCCGTCGGAAACGTTCGCTTGTCGAGCAGAATTTCTATTCTGTAGGTGAACAACTCGAGAAAAATGAGACTAATAATAATTAATTTATATTATTTTATGTACCTTGTTTGATTTATTAATAATTTATTGATGTTTATTTAATTACAAATTCTGTATTATCTATACGTGTAATACGAATTATTTAAATACTTGTATACGCTTTGTATGCTTACAATAAGTTATTGACAAATTAAAAAAAAAAAACACATTAAACAAATTAAAATTGGCTTTATAAATAAATTATATTTGTGTATTTCTATGATAAAGTTAAATAAGAACCTTTTGCGACGCAGGCGGGCCTTCGCCCGATGAGCCACGAGAGTCTTGGAAGTGTGGGAAGAAATAATAGCGATGATGAACTTATGAGGGAAACACTTCGCTAGAAATATGAACCTAAGTAATTAGATTGATCCTTAATTAAGCTGTTCGTTACTTGTGCTATTGTTTTAATGATGAAACTATTTTCATATAAAAAATATATACATCGTTTTCACACATAAAATAAATATTTAATGTCTTGACTTTTATCCCAGACTAACTTAAGTTATATATGTATAATACAACAAATTGACGTTTCCATGTATTGTTAGTTCTATGGGGCTAATGGCACAATTTTTGTTGCAATAGTTCTATCATAGTGCTACAAGAATAAAAAAGTTTTAACAGTTCCATGGAACAACAGTGCTATACAGTACTAAGGGAAATTACCAAGTATTTTTAGTTCCATAGAACAAATGGGCCAAGTTTCGTTTCAATAGTTCTAACATGGAACAATAGGGATACAAAAGTGTTGACAGTTCTATGACGTCACAGTCCTATAGAACCTATGGGAGTTACCGTATTATATGAGCTCAGCCCAAAGTTAAAACGAAAAACACTTCTACCACTTTGTAGGCTACGTACGACTAACACGATCACCGAACTTCGAGCTCTAACTCTCTAGATAAACTTTGATCTTGCGAACTTCCCCGAGCCAAGCAGAATAAGCGACTTAAACCAACTAAGGAAATAGTGTAATTGACTTAGTGCACCACCTGGTCTTTGTATTTGGAACCGCAAAATTCTTATTTATAATGAATGAAATCCTATTGGCTAAACGAATTTGAATGTTCATCAAATGTCGATAATGATTGCGCGCCCGACGACGTCCGAGACGTAAGACTTTGCTTTAGCTCCTTGGTTAATAATCTCAAATTACTAAGATACGCAAACTAGATTTTTGGTGTGGTTGCTTTAGAGATGCTTGTTCTAAGGCGTTTATTTTATTTATTTAAATACTTTATTGCACACATTTAACAAAAGTATACAAAAGGTGGGCTTAATGCCGATGGCATTTTCTACCTGCCAACCACACATGGTAGAAATAAAACAAAAAGGCGTGCTATAATTAAACTAAGCTAAACAAACTACATCAATTAATAATAGAACTTGCACTATATAATAATATATATAATATCTAAATATATATATAAATATATATATTATAATAGGTACTTACAATGTTTTAATGAAGAAAGGTAGCAATAAAAATCACAAAAAGTTAAAAAGATGGTTGAGTTACCTAACTAGAAGTCGGGTAAAGATTACTTAAAAATGCTCACGTGTCAACTTTTTAAAACTATCCTTTGATTCGACTTTTCTGATATCATAGGGAAGAGAGTTCCAGAGTCTAACAGCCTCAATAGAAAATGGTTTTTCCCGAAAAGATGAGCTATGTGCCGGTATCTCTAGGAGTAGATTGCTGGATGATCTGAGTGGTCTGTCATGTGAGTCAGCCAGAAATTAAAGACGATTTTTGAGATAGGCAGGAGCAGAAGGATTTTTAAGTGCAGAAAAAAGAAAACAAAGTATTCTAACGTTCCTACGTTCGCGAATAGGGAACCACTTGAGTTTAGCACGATATTCGCTTATATGGTCGTACTTGCGCAAACAAAAGATGAATCGAATGCCAGTATTTAGGAGACGGTCTAGTTTATTTAGTAAGTCTTGATTAATATCAATGAAAGCTACGTCTGCATAGTCTATGATTGGCAAGAGAAGAGAATTTACTGGAGTGATCTTTGTAGGGGTTGAAAGAAATTTTTTCAGGCGGATTATAGAGTGATCATAAAATTTTCGGGAAATTTCCTTAACATGGGGAATCCAGCTGAGCTTTGAATCGAAAAGAATGTCAAGGTTCTTGACTGTAGGTGTGAATGGAATTCTGTGTCCATTGTTGGGGAAGGGTGACAAGAGTAGTAACAATTATTAACACAATCACTTATTTTTTCATTTTATTTACTTAGCTAAAGGTACTACGGAATTATCAAAAATTCTCATTGCCAGTCCTTGCCAGTCCTTGATACATAAGAAGCTATTAATGCCTCTGGAATAGTTTTGTTTCGTTTGTTAAAATCAGTAAATTCAGAATACTCTTGCTCTGTATTTTCTGCTTATACTTCTTATGGTTTCTAACATAGTAGGTATATAGGTAGTTGTACTAACAATTATGGTGAATAACCGAAGTAAATAAATTGAATTGAATTGAAAATAGCTAGATAGGCCTTCGACCTATTTATTATCCTGGAAATCTCTCTTGTCCTAGCCACCTAGTCTGGGAGCAAATATAATAATGTGTCATTCAATGAAGTCCATTCAATAAGTGATGTCATTGTTGTACCTACAATATTGCGGTTTCAGTTCTGGTGGTTAATTGTCTCAAATGATTCATCTTAATTGTGATTTATGAGGTCAAACATGAATGCTCTTAGAACAAGCTATATACCAAAAGCTTAGAAGACGAGGCGTGAATTTATGTGTTTTTACATAAAGATTACTTTACCAACATTTGTTTAGATTTGTTTTGTAAATATTGCAAAATCAAGAAATTGCTTAAATGGCATTTAAGCAATTTCTAAAGATAAGCTAATCGTTAAATAAAAACGGGTAAAGTATTTCAAAATTCACAAAGTTTTACATAATGTTCACCGTCGTATTTCTATAGATAACGATGAATTTTTTAATAAAAATGTGAGTTATTTCCGTTATTGCTGCTGGTATATAAAAAGAAAAGATAAAAGACTAAACAAAATAAAATCAAAGTACCCTCCATGTTTCATAAACGAAATACTTATTGACTTTTCTAAATATTTGTACAGTCTTAAGGTTACAAAATACTTTGAGTTTCAATGACTGGAAGCAAGGTGGCTAAGTGAGAGTTGGCAAAAATACGAGACTTCCAGCCTTTGCATGGTACTATCACACAAAAATCCATAACATTTTTCACACGAACTGTACCTACATTCAGCTATAAATAATGAACAGTGCAGAATCCTCGACACAAGACGCCACGACACCATGCGTGCATTCGTGCTGTTAATCCTGCAACTGTACATCGCCGAGGGATTCCTCCCGCGACCTCCGCAGGCCTATTTCCCAGCCGACGATGGCAATGATCCAGGTGTCCCACTAATCCTGACGCCGTATATTGAAAGAGGCGAAATTGAACTAGCTCGGAATCTCAGCCAAGTCTCACTCCCTGGGATGTCTTTGAAAGTACCAAGCCACGCTGGCTTCCTCACCGTCAACGCTACATACAACTCCAACCTATTCTTTTGGTACATCCCAGACCAATGGTATATACAATTCACAAAGAAGCGTGTAGTACTCTGGCTTCAAGGCGGCCCGGGTGCAAGCTCACTCTACGGACTCTTCGAAGAAAACGGCCCAATCCAGGTGAAGTACACCAATGAAACTTACAGTTTGGTCTTACAAAGGTGGCATTGGGCACTACGATTCGATCTTCTTTACATCGACAACCCAGTCGGAGCAGGATTTAGCTTCACAGAAGACCTACGCGGATTCTGCAAGGATCAGATCCAAGTGGCCGAACACCTGTACTCAGCTCTAATCCAGTTCTCACAACTGTTTCCGGAGTTACGAACTTACACGTATCTGATCGCCGGGGAATCGTATGCAGGCAAGTACGTGCCAGCCTTGGGCCACATAATCCACGAGAAAAACCCTTCTGCTAAAATAAAAATCGACTTATATGGAATGCTCATACTCAACGGCTGGTGCGATCCCATCAACCAGCTGCTGTACCACAAGCATGGTCACCAGCTGGGTTTCTATGATGAGTTCAATGCGTTACAAATTAAAGCCATGGAATGGAAGACCAGCTATCATATCAAAAATAATAATTGGCTTAGAGCTTCTGAAGTAAGTCAAATAATGTTTAGTTATATTGCAAATGCTATTAAACCAGGACACGAACACGGATTTAATGGCCATTTTAATTTGTATAACATTTTGAATGACGCTAAAGAGCCACATTATTTTGTTGATTATATAAATACGAACACATTTAGGAAAGCTATACATGCTGGAAACGTGCAATACAATCCAGTTTCTCAGACGGTTTACCAACATTTAAAGCCCGACATATTAAAGTCTGTGGCACCCTGGATACCCGAACTCCTCAACCATTACAAAATGTCATTCTACAGCGGACAGCTGGACCTCGTGGTGCCATATGCGTCCACAGTAAACTTCTTGAGAAAACTAGACTTTGATGGCAGTGAGCTGTACAAAGTAGCCGAGCGGCAAAAACGAAATGCTATTGGAGACAACTTTACTTCTGGTTATTGGAAACAGGCAGGAAATTTGTTAGAAGGTGTGATGGGAAAAGCCGGACATCAGATCGCCAAGGATGTTAGAAGATCATTTCTATTATTAAATATGTTTGAAGTAATATATTAGATGAAAAATACAAAATGGTACAAAATTAGTTGTTCTCTATCCAGAGAGGAACTAATTTTGTAGTTTTAGCATTAATTATTTCCTATTTAAAAATAACATTTATCGGCTACCTTGTGTCATTAATTCCCTCGCTGCAACGCGAGTAAAACGTAGAAAAATAAAAACCGGTTTACATGTTAGCAAATACCGCGAAAGTTTAAAATACTAATGTGTTACATTCAATTCGGTTTCTTATTTGGCATTTAAATTACTATTGTATTTGTAATTTAAACAAGAAACTAGTTTTTAAATAAGTATAACGTCGAGTAATATTCTACGTAACTACTAAACTATCAATTGCCTGACTTAAATACTTAAGAACAGCGCCACAATCGTATAAGATCACTCACAAACACTACATTACCGGGACAAAATTTATGTTGGAACTTGTTTTATTCCATTCACTTCTATGAGCCGTCATCTCAATACTCACTCATTTCTTACTCTTGTCATCTTTAACAAAGTCCATCAATCTATTCTTTGGCCTACTTATATTTCTATTGTTTAAGCCCTCTGCAGCGCAGTAGGTACTGGACAAATGCTTCGTACTGCAAAGACATGGTCCCATTTTACCGTGTGACTGCAGTTGTTATTTACTTATAAGTACGTAGACTTGGTTACTAAATTATTAATAATTTATAAGCTGGTTTTAACATTTAATTTGTATGTATTTCTTGGTTTTTGGGAAAATAAATAATTTTCTTCTGCCTACTTTTTCTCTTATCGCTTCATTTACATATAGTGCTTAATTAAAAAAGTAACTGAAGCACAAATAATTTTGTAAGTGTTCAGTATTATTTTGTTGTCTGTGATGTCAACCATTAAGAGCAGGTCACTGAATTATTAATACTAGCGTAGGGAACCGACATCCCGAACCAAATGTTTGCGCCAGTTGTTGCCGATCGGCAACAACTCATTTAGTCATTCGCATACGCCCATCGCGACCGCATGCGACTAAACAAAAAAAATAATATGCCGTCTTGCGTGTTAAAATCGTGTAAAAATCAATCAAATGGAAAGAAAAAGATAGTAAGGTGACTTATCATCGGTAAGTAAACAGAACATCAACTAAAACCGACCAAAATTCCTTTAATACATTTTTCTCTACTGCACCTGACATTTTGTTTAAAAAAAAAATAGATTTTACAAAGTGAAACGTATATTCATTTAAATACCTACAGTCCGACCAGAATGAGTAGAAATTAATTATTTAGGAACTAAAATTTACTGTAAACTGGCAACTCTATATGAAAGGCCAGAGTGGTCGCTATAGTGAATTTGTCGCTAGATCCAAAAAAATATTAAAATTCTTTGCAAAATTATATGCTCCTATTTAGCAGATACTCAGCTACTTTTATTTATAGGTATTAACATATCATGCTTTTATTACAAAATTAAAGCATTCAAAAGGTTTTGTTGAGATATAATATATATTATTATATTGATATATTAAAGATAAAATTTTCAATGATAATGATAACACAAAACAAATTATAAAGCTAGGTACTGATTTATTAATGTAGATTTATTTTTATAACAATAGAATATATAAACAGAATTTAAAAAAATACGTATAAAATAATTTCTTGAAATCGTGCAGACTTTATTTGTTAAACTAACCAGAATAATTTTCTGCTAGCAGCAACACTGCAATTTCCCATTGAATCGTATTTTGTAGTGCAACCCTTTATTTTTGATACATTACTTATGTTTGGTTGCAGGAAAATCTGAAAGCATTGTTATGAGGATTATTGATAAAGGCACAAAAAATTGTGGAAAATTTGGTACTCCCGGGAAGCATAGTAAAGGCCGACCTAAGAAAGTGCTGGATGATTTTGATATTAGTGCTATCAGACATAAAATTCATCATTTTTATTCAGTTAGGAAAGAATTTCCAACATTGTCGAAATTGCTAGCAGTTTAAAAGAAGATATCAACCATTTAACTAACATTGAAGATATTAACCATTTAAGACAATTTTTAAAAATATGTATATACAATAATAATATCAAATATCAAAACGTTCTGCCGTAGTATATGGCGATACCATGTATACAATAGTGGCGCCCTCATTTATTTTCTACTCTTTCTGGTCGGATTGTACGAATAAATTTCACACCTGTACCTTCCTACTGTAGGCCAAATAAAAATGTGTTTTCTTTTATTTTCTCAATATTTTATAATATTTTCCCAATTTTGCATATTTTTTTAATTTTCAATACAAAAAATACCTATTATAAGAAGTAAGGGTAAACACTGTATACCCTTCTTAAAATAGTAATTAAAAGACGTAAGAAGGGCCGAGGCAGGCCTCATAAAACTAGTTATTTTGTTGAGTAGGTACAAATATTAATTTGTAGATAAGATAAGTTGTAGAACAATCTTTTTAAAACCACTTCATCATCAATCTATTCTAAAAATCACTTCGAAGCTTATGCGTATGACAGAGTTGCAACAACGAATGATAAATTCCCGAAATTTTCCTCATTATTCAGAGTGACACCTAAAATACTGAGCATTTCCTCATATTTTCCTTTCTGAAATAATAAATGATGTGGACGTTCCCCAAACGTTTAATGCCCCGTGTTTTACGACAAAGGATGGCTCATTTACTGGTTGTATAGTGCCCATGCTATCTTTTTTGACTTGCTGGTCGAAAAACAGACGGTTTTTCGTTGATTTTCGTTGATTTAGCCACAGATCTACTTGTAAACTCCCTAACTGCAGCAATAAACGCAAACACACAAACAGTTAAATTACCAGCACGCCAACAATTAACCAAGCCTTGGATCACGAAGGGACTACTTAAATGCATGGCAAACAGAGATAACATCCACAAGAAACTAAAGAAAAACCCCAAGAATGAAGTCCTTAAGCTGACATATAAGAATTACAGGAATTTCTGTAATGCGCAGATAAAAAAAGCTAGAAAAGCCTACGAAAGACAAGAGATTGCACTAGCAAAAAACAATAAAAAGAGACTTTGGGAAATCATTTTAGAAAAAAGTGGCAAAAAAACAAGAGTTGATCACTCTATCAATCTGCTCAATGAAAGTAACCCAGTCGCTAACGTAAACGAGGTAAATGTTTATTTTGCGAAAATTGGTAAAACTCTGGCCGAAAAAACATTTGATCCCCATGCTTCTGTCCATGAAGAAGATGCTGTCTCTCTTATCTCCCCAGTAAACTCTCTTGTTATGCTTCCGACTGACGAAGATGAAGTCTACCTGTTAATAATAGGACTGAAGAACAAGTGTGCTGTAGGATTGGACCAAATTTCAGGAACTATAATAAAAAGATATGCGCAGTTTTTAATTAGGCCAATCACTCATATATGCAACCTTGCACTATCGAATGGTGTATTTCCACACGCTTTTAAGACAGCTCTCATAAAGCCTATTCATAAGAGTGGGGATCGGGATCGTGTTGACAACTATAGGCCGATCTCAATTCTACCTAGCCTCTCTAAAATCCTTGAAAGAATAATGAACTCGAGATTAACGAAATTCCTTGAGTCAAACAACCTCTTGTCTCCATCTCAATTTGGTTTCCGAGCAAATAGATCGACGAATGAAGCTGTACTAGGATTAACTAACACCATAGTAAAACATCAAGATGAGAAAAAAAAGTGCCTAGCAGTGTTCCTAGATTTGGCTAAGGCATTCGACACGGTTTCGATCCCGATTCTAGTAAGGAAGTTGGAGCTTAGTGGGGTTCGTGGTATCCCATTAAAACTATTCAGTAACTATCTTACTAACAGGAACCAGCGACCGAAAATTGGCAATATCGTCAGTATGGAGCAGCAAGTCACCTACGGAGTCCCACAGGGCAGCATCCTAGGACCCTCGCTGTTACTTGTTTACATAAATAGTCTATGCAATCTAAATCTTCACAAGGGCAAAGTATTTGTTTGCAGATGATACGGCCCTCCTCTTTAACGGTGATTCCTGGGAAGAGGTATTCGAACTCGCGCAGAAGGGAGTGGACAGAGCGTGCTCATGGCTAAAGGTAAACGCTCTAACGCTCAACGTCACTAAAACTACCTATATGGCCTTTGCTCAAAGAAGAAACCTTCTACCGCATACCTCGTTAAAGATATCGATCCATAAATGTGACTCGACAGCTGATGCTAAAGTGGACTGTACCTGCGCCGCGCTGCAACGCACGGATAACACCAAATATTTGGGTGTCATTATAGACCATACACTCTCTTTTAAACCTCACATCAGTGCGCTAGTTAAAAGGCTTCGTAAATTAATGTACATATTTAAAATATTAAAAAATGTAGCAGACCGTAATGTCAACCTAATGGTGTATCTAGCCTTGTGCCAGCCTGTATTTGGGTATTGCATCACCACATGGGGTGGTACAGGGAAGACTCAGCTGCTAGAGCTAGAAAGAGCGCAAAGAGCGGTGCTGAAGGTGGGAGCTGGTCTGCCGTTCCGTTTCCCTACAACAGAACTGTACATCACCTGGGGTGTCTTGACCGTAAGACAATACTTTCTTTTACAAACTATCTTACTCAAGCACACCCAGATGTCTTACGACCAGGAGCTAGTCGAGGGCAAGAGACGGAAGGGTAAGGTATGAAGCTCTCTTAACTTCCGTACTAAACAGTCGAATAAGTTCTACATCTTCCTAGGCCCCTATATCTACAACCTAGTCAATAATAAGCTCTCCATCTACTCCCTCCCAAGAGCGAAATGCAAAGTTACTGCCACAAACTGGCTAAAATCTTTAACCTATACTGAGACTGAAAACCTACTAATCCCTCTATCCTAACCGTATCACCTCGACTAATCCACTAAATCACATAATCATTCAAAAAGCAAGTTAAATGCGAGTTAAACGATAAAACGTGGGCAGATGCCACTTTGTTTGTTTACAAGAAATAAGTATACTTACCTATGTAGTATATGAAAGTATTAGGTATTATTTATTTATTTACGAGTATATCAAGCGCATCACTTACGCCCTGCACAAACAATCCGCACTACACCACACACACGACGGACATCACGCGACACACTCACTCACACACACACCCTCACACACACACACACACCCTCGCATACACAACCACGCTGGAGTCTTATTTCTTTTTATTTATTTTTTTTATTTTTACATATCAATTAATTTAGGCGTTAAATTCATAGTTAATAAGTGTTGTTCAATGTATGTAAAACTAGATTAATATTACACTATAGTAAATTCTCATCGCCCGCGGAGTGAAGGGGCTGGTGACCTGTACCACAGGTTGTTTCTAAAACCTATCACAGGCACCAGTTTCTCACAAAACAGGTCATAGTTTAAGGAAGATATAAGCTGGGTTATGTTCCTATTCTTATACATTGCTATATATTTAAGTCACCCTGTATTCATTTATTTTAACTAAGTACCTATTGTGAGAGACAAATAAATGCTTATTATTATTATTATTTTATTGCATTTTGTTCAATAAGACTTTACCTATACTTTGGGCCGCAGATGGCCATGACAGCTTATCCTTTCAGCTGGGTGAACGCCCGCGCGGGCACACGCCTTCAACACTTTCTGGCACATGCAGCACGTGCATGCGCCATGCAGCATCCGCATCCAGCATTTCTCGCCGATTTCTTGATGTTTTTGTAGGCATACCTAGTAATATCTATATATATTTGGATTCTCCATTAAATTTCCTACAAATTAGTAAGGTGAGCGCAGAGGACGCTTCGCCGGCAACACGCACAAGACCACTTAGGTGCGAACCTCGGCTTAGGCTATTGCCAGATGTCTCAAGAGGAATGGGAGGTTTAGCCTAGGTGAAAAATGCACCTAAAGGCTGAAGCGGGAAATTCTTCGTCCCCGCATCCGGGTTTTTGATCGGGTCTGTTGTGTGCGGTGACGAAACGGGACTGGTTACCGTCACCTGGTTGGCGGCGGTGATTGGATCAGCGGAGTTGAGAACATGTCTTGGTCGGCGGAGGAGTTCTGGTCTACGGAGAAGTTTCATTGCAAGATTGATTTGTGCAGTCTTTGTATGCCTGACTAGGCACACAGTTGCCGTAGCAACTGAGTCGATTTCGGCTTGATAATACACCATCATCATGATTAATAAAAATAGTTTAAACTGCACGTGCAGTTCAAGGAAAATTGCAGTAATAAGATATTGATATTGGTTTTGCCAATAGTACATAATTAATTCAGGCAGGATACTTAGACTCCTACTCTTACTCCTAAGCTAATATAGGTACGTCCACTGCTGAACGTACCTCCCTAAACAAAGGGGGCTTGCTCAGACCAATAGAGTTGAAATAGCAACGTTGGTTCCTCTAACACTTTCAGAGCGTTACCCTTTCATTATCATTGTAAGTGGAATCTCTCATTTGCTTGTTAATGGTCCCGCTGGCGCTTCTGCACGAGTGAAAAGTTTAATATTGGATCGCTTATAGCTAAGTAGATATAGATGTACGTCCATAGACATTAAATTGGTTCATGCCCTCGTGAGGCAAATAAACGTTTGTATTCTAAAGCGACTTCAAAAAAAGGTGGAGGAGTTACGTTTGGCTGTATGTATGTGATATTTTTTTGTAGATAAGTATATTCGCCGATTTCTTCGTGAATAGTGGATTTTAATGACTCTTTATTACTATTGGTAGGTATAGAGAATGATCACAGATCGCCCTATGAGAAGTTTATTCCCGTGGGACTATTTCTCCCTTTAAAAGTTAAACAACAGGGTAAATATTAAAAAATTTGAAGTCTGTTTATAGTTAAAAAAACAGTTGATCGATAAATTTTTTTGCCTGTAATGCAAAGACAGTCAAAGCTTCGGCCGTAATTTCCCATCATGAAGCTCCATCATTACTACTTCTTTTCGCCAGGGGTACCGGTATCAGCGGGTAAAAAATAATACCGGGAAAAAAACCGGTATCAGTGGATACAACTTGGCGGTATCAGTGGCTCCCATCTGATCCCGATATCCGTGGACACAAAACCCTTCATCCAAGTTTCCCATTTCCATCCACATTTAACTCGTCAATTCAAGTCAAGTATCCAAAACATAGCCTCTGCTTAGATTCTCACATTAAGCATTATTTATTTCCTAACTTCAGCCCGCGGCTTCGCACGCCTTTTTCCGGGTTAAGAGTAGCCTTTATATTATTCCTTTTTTATAAGTCTAGAACTACATCATTCTAAATTCAGCCCGATCCGATCAGAAGTTTCGGCGTGAAGAGGTCACAAGAATATTAACATCCAAACTTTCGCGAAAATGCAAGTTTGTCTCATATCATATACGAATTGAAATTAAGTATATCCCAAAAATTTACGACCACGAAGTGGAAGGTTGCGGGACTTGTACCCGCAATCTTCCACTCAGTACTTACTCAGTTTTTGGCATACTATATAAATTCGTAGAATTTTCTTTCTAATAACGTAGTAAGTCTCTTTAAGTTCCCATCATTCCACTGACAAAGCCAGACAAAGCAACACAAATTTATTTACTTAGGTAAGTACCTACTGGTTATATTTCTCTATCCTTAGTTTTTAGTTTTTAATGTTAGGGTAATATTATTTATTTTAGATAATTTTTGATACACCCCCTGCCTTTCGTAAATTCACAATGATTTCCATCCAAAGGTTGCCTGGTAGAGATCGCTTCTAAGCGATAAGGCCGCCCATTGTACTTGTCCTAAGTAATGTCTCTTTGTAATGTTGTCTTTTTGATGTACAATAAAACATTTTTGTATTGTATTGTAACACTGCTTGGTTGCACAAATATGACAACGTGTTCCCTTGAATTACCTCAACTCTAAATAAATATTTTATTGAATAATTTAGCCATAGCTACGCTGGCTGGCCACCTGGCCACGCAACTGGTGTGTTGGTATCGTCTTTAGGTGTGAAATTAACAAACACGACATCAATGGCTTGGCTCGGAGCCAGGCCTGGCGATGGGTGTTGAGAGAGCGCATTGCGCGCCGTTTTGTGAAACGAATAGGCGAGGATTTCGCAGCCGCCCTAGGTACGCGACGTTTTCGCGTACATAGTAGCGGGACAGAGCATACGTTATTGGAACGGTGCGCGACGTAAGCGCAAAAACCAAGTTTTGGCTTATTTACAAAAAACTACACAACTTATGAACTTATCTTTCACAATTTACTTTTAAACCAAAGAAGCTGGTACAAGAAACAAAATAACCATGTCAATAACCTACGAATCAAAACATAAGTAATTATCCAATAGACCGCAGGGTTCCTGAGGTCTCGAGCAAATTATGTGCTAAACAATGCACTTACATGATTTTTTTATCGTAATTTTTTTTGCAATCCTTTTTTCAAAATCTAGGAACCAAAGATTTTTTTTTTAATTTTATGTAATTTCAGTTTTTGACCACGGGGATCCCGTGAGTACTGAGATCTAGGCTTATTTTGACCACGGGGATCCCGTGAGTACTGAGATCTAGGCTTATTTTGGCAACTAAACCCGTTAGGTTCTGAATGACTAAATAATAACTGCAAATAGTTTCTGCTCTATCTCTGACTTTCTGAACTTGGCCTCGTTGGGTTCGTAATCTAGATAGAAGCATCTACAATGTGACCTTGTCTAATTCCAGCCACAAGTTGTCTTGTCAGTAAAGTTTGTCGTGCGTATATTTATGTAGGTAAATATGTACTTAAATAATATTTGTTATTGGGATTTTTCTAGCAAGAAAAAACGCTGTAGCAGCCCAGACTCAGGAAGTTAGCGGCGGCGATAGGTACCTATACCTACCCGGCTATCCCCGTGCCTTGTCAAGCACGTTAAGCTATTTTTGGTCCTGCGACTGACCTCTCTCCGTTCGTATTGGATTATGAGTGTGAGGGAACAGAGATTGCACCTGTGAGCGCACGCTTCTGCTCTATAATATATCGTGCACACGTGGCTAGTATCCGTTGAGACTGCCGCCGCCGTGAAGGAATTTCGGCTAGAAAGACATCAGAGTAAACTACGGAATCCCGACGCACGTTATCTCGATGCACGGAATCACGACAAACGTTAACTGGATGCACGGAATCTCGACAAAAATATATTAGAGTCTTACTCTGATAAATACAGAGACAGAGGAAAAGTTATTTACAATCTTAGGACGTTTTTGGTTAAAGTTTGCTGATAAATGTTACTTTATAGTCCATTCGGTCTCCCCTCAGCGATAAAACAACGCCACAAACTTTGAAAATAATTTTGAACAAATTCAGAACTGTATTTTCATAACGTAGGCTCGTAAATGACAGGAGGATGACACATGACACCTGTCAAAAGTCAGTGCAATGAAACCGGAGAGCATTCGTGTGTGTCGATTTTGGCACCATTTTCACTATTACTTATCCTACATGTCACGGACAGAATTCTAAATTTGAAGTTCACATAAAACCATAACTAGACCACAGACTAAACAATAAGATTTCGCACGACTAACGTCTAAATAGAAAAATGTCAAAAAAGACGAATGTCCAAAGGCATGTCCAATTAGCTGTATCGCCCATGATAAAATTGCCCAACCATAAAAATGTCCAATAATAAAATATATCACACTCATTAATAATTACCAGTTATAAAACTGCCCAAACTTAATAGCCAGTAATTATCATACAATGAAAATTAGATAAGAAGGTACCTATCTAATCAACCGTGTTTTTAACATTGAAGATGTAACAATTAAATACTGAGTGTTACTTACTTAAGGTAACAGTGAATCGTTGTTGTAAATAAACTAAGGTAGGTTTTTAGACATTTGGTAATTCAGTGATTATGTGGAATTGCAGTGTTGTCATTATGATTATCATAAATGGATTGCGATCAAATCATCTGAGTAGTCGGTGCTTAGGTATTAGAAATGCACTCAGGTATCAGGTATTGGATTTGTGACTACTACATTAATAAGGTACTTACATTATGTAAGTACTTAAAGTTCAATATCTACACAAGTAATTGAGTGCAGATACATAACGGGCTTTGATTGCATTTACCTACTTCTCTATGTACCTATACTAGATAGTACTAAGTACATACTTACATACTTTGATATGTACTTAGATAATTTTATGAAAATTACCCATTTGCATCCCATTCCAGGTCGTTCTGGCGGAAGACCAGCGTTGGATGCTAGTTTGCTAGTCATCCAACACATGCTGAGCCAGAGCCAATTTTGTAAACAGACTGTCATCATTTGTTATATGTTTTTTTTGTTACCTCTTTAATTAAGCTTTGTTTGTATTATTAAGTATGTGTTGTGTATGTTTAAGTCTGTTTATAAAATAAATATATTTTATTCTTATTCTTATTCCATTTACTATTCAGTAAATTGGGGTGTGAGTTTAATCTATCCTTAGGTACGGTTTAATCAATCATCTCTACATGTAGGTATTCGAAACGAGAATGTAGGACCATTAAGGTATGTCATTTTAAAATCTGTTTTGGTAGAAACCGGAAGTTTTCATGAAAAATAATATAAATAAAACGAGCCAAGTGCGAGTCGGATTTGCACATGAGTTCCGTGCAAGATTTAAGGTTTATTAAAGATTTTATTTTTATAAAATTAAGCACAAATACATACCAAAAAACACGGCTCTTGAACACCATTAACTTTGAACTCTACTTATTTTATTTATATTATTTATGGTTATAAAGGCTATGGTAATACTAGCTCTGGGAAAATTTCAAGTATCTTATCTACCTAGTGTTACGGTTCAAGAGATATGTAAATCGATTGTTAAGGTCGAGGATCACCCCTTTTAATTATTAATTTCATATCATTTGTTGTTAGTATAGTGGTTCACGAGATACAGCCCGGACGGACAGACACTAGGACAGTCAGACAGCGGAGGCTTAGTAAAAGTGTCCCGTTGGCCCCCTTGGTTACGGAACCCTAAAAATCAACGCTAAGGCAATTCTAGTAGCTCTATAATTTAGTTGATGAGCAGTAGATATTAAATTTCACGAGATTTTTCATAAAAAATATTTTTTCTGTTTTTATACACGAGCCAACGTAAACGTTTCTTTATCGTTTATGAGCTTTATCTTTTTATATAAGGCACATAAAAATTACGATATTGATTTACGACTTTTATTTGGGTTATGGGAAAATTACTGAAAACTGAAGCGTATGGGATCACCTTACCACCCATTTAGAATCATTATCTGTTCGTAAAATCTATGTAGGTATTATTTTTATACTTACATGATGCAGCTATTCAGTTTTCACAGTAAGCCGACGAAATACTGAACATTCTTCACGCCGCACCGCATCATCTGATCTCTAAGTAAGCAGAGCTTTTTAATAATGGCCTTTATAATCAAATAAAATTACAATCAATTAACAGAAACAAATTAGAACTAGTATTTACAATTTAAACAATTGAGCTAACTGCAGCCTGTTGCAAACAAGTCGATCAACTGATCCATATCAATACCAGTCGGAAGCGTCCCCAAGAATCGTCTTGGGGACGCTTCCGACTGTAGCCATTGCAGCGGCAATGGCTGCATTGCCCCGCTGCATTGCCGCGCCAGCAGAGCTTGAGTTTATGTGGACCAGATGTCTGATTTAATGCACCCAGACCTAGATCGACAATCAATCACCGATCAGACAAATATCTGCACATCGTACACAAATTTCCTTCGCAACCTCTTTCGTCGCAGGCAGACCTTCGCGCTCTGCGACGGCACTGCGATCGTCAAAATACGTAAAATATCAACATAGCAACATAGCCGTGTTGGTTGAGACATTGTGTTACGAGAATTTCGCTGGCGATTTCGTGTTATTGATGATTCGATAACACAATGAAAACAAAGATTGACGATTATCGTGTAAGCCCGAGTATTTTTACACTCGGCCTCATTATGCCTGTAGAGGTACAGACGGTCATGCGAAACTTCTCGGTAATAAATAAACATTTACTCATTGATTATTTTGTTTTACTCCGACCGACTGAGATGGGAAAACACATCAATCTCAAACTCAGTTTTTCATAATTTTACTTACCTACTTTATTTTTGATGCCTATGATAGACACGAATACCGACGAGGTTGAAGAAAAGACAAGCTTTTTTTTGCATTTTCTTGCTATGACCCGCGTTGTCTTGCATCTTTTGTTTCCTTTAAGTTGCGTCTAGAGGAGTCATTCTATTTGGCGTTAGTAATGAGACGTGATCGTGACGTCTCCTTTTTCCATACAATTTGGTACAGCGCACCTCTATTGTGCGGACAGGAAACTACGCAAATTCCATACAAAAAGGAGACGTCACGATCACGTCTCGTTACTAACGACAAATAGATTCACCCCTCTGATTAAGTACAAACCTGTTAAACAACATACTATTTAACATGTTTTATAAAGTATCCGTGTTAATATTTAGCACTTTTAATAATTTAGGTATAACATCCATACATTATATATACGAAAGTAGCTCTGTCTGTCTGTCGTTACCTTTTCACGCCTAGACGGCTGAACGAAAAATGAAATTTGGCAGGAAGGTAAATGATATCCTAGGGACCATGGAGATTGCTCCATGCTGGGGACGGACATAGGCTGCTTAAAAAACGCGTGCGAAGCTGCGGGCAGCAGCTAGTTACATATAACATGTTAATGCATCTGGACTCTCCTTTAGACGTTATCTGATAAATGTTCCTCGTCATTCTGGGTAAATCTTATCCGGAATGCAATCTAGAGAGGATTTAATTATATTTTAATACTTAATACTAACAACTAGGTTGATTCTTCTTTTTATTTTTATTTTCTTTATACGTGCTACTCCTATGGATTTCAAATTGTCCGAAATAAACGAATTTTTTTTTTTTTTTTTTTTAGTAAAACTGAACACAGACGTTCCACACCGTCCGTGAAGTATTAAAAAGATAATTATGTACGAGATATCTAAACAACAGAAAGCCATAAAACTTCTGAAACGATCATTTGATTTTTTTTTGAAGAATTTTTCAAAGGTTACGATTAAAATACGATCCAACTCGCAACCTCCTGCGTCGGCGGACCTTTGCCTGCTACGCCACAGAGGAGAGGCAGATACATAGGTATATTCGATTTTGTATATTGTTTGTAATTGTATTCTGTTCTTTTTTATGTCTAGTAGTTAGTGTTTTGGTGTTAGACTGTAAGCTAACTGCTGTATTTTTTTATAAATAAATAAATAAATAAATAAATAGCTTGGAAGTTGGAATGCGGAGAGAATTGGTAGTAAGCTGGCGGGAAAGTGACAATTTACACAACTTCGGTCGCTTCCAGAGATCGATAAATAGACCTCTGTGGTTGATATAATGATATGGCTTCCTAGTATGAAACAGCAATCTTCAGCTTTTATGCTCTTGTCGTCTATACGTAAGTGGTATAGGCACCTGCTCACACACAGCCAGAAGCAAAACTTAGGTAAATCAAAGTATAAAAGCAATTTTACCAAATCGTAATTAACTTCTAAAAACCAAGAAAATCCATTATTTAGAAAATATCTGCTTTGATTTAGCGTAAAATTTTAATCAAAATCTCACGAAGACCAATCGCTAGAAGTCATTGTAAATAGGTACTTTAGATAAGGTACGGTAACTTGAGGGTGTTCTTGGAAAGTGTAGAAGCAATTTTAAAAGCGTTTAGCTTTTGTTTTTTCATACAATTATCAACGCTGATGACACGAATCTAGGCCTCCAGTGTACGTAAAACAAAAGAGGTTATGTTTTGTAAATTTTATACTACACCTGCTCGGAAAGTGACTTATTCCTTTTCCAAACTTGAGCTAGAAGTACGTCATTGCAGGCGTACTAGAATGCAGGTAGAAAAACTGTATAGAATTTCATTTCTCACGCGTTCACCGTGACCGGGACAGAAAATGTATGGAAATCCTTTTCCATACATTATTCTCTCCCGGTGTGTTATTTTCATTAATTTTCAAAAATTTTAGCCGTTAGCTATTTTGTGGTTATTTTCATTATAGGTTTAACCAGTTTTTACTCCGAGTCCGCCATATGATATCGGCCACTTCCGTTCTCAGAACAGTAATTCAAAAAAAGAACCAAGTGCTTTAGGCATTTGCGGGAATTTCTTCGAAATTTACATTTGAGTTTCAAGAGAATTTTATGACACCGCCAGTAATAATACTGCTCAATCAGCGATTGAGAACCCTACCCGACGCGAGAAATCCAGAAATAAATGCAACTAGACTTATGAAGATTTCGTGTATTGGAAAAACAAGAAAAGAGCATCTTCTTTTTCGTAGAATGTTTTATTTTCCTCGTAGTTGTAGTATAAAGCACTATGTATCACTCAGGAGAAAGTGCGATTCCTACCTCGTGTGTTTTAAGGCCCTCGGCTGCAACTCGGGCCGCTAATGACACACTCGATAGGAATCAGTCACTTTCTCACCTCGGTGAACAAAGTACTATGCCGTATACTTACAAGCAAGTTTACAGACAATTATTGATGTAGGTTTACTTACTTATCACTACATACTATTTTAAAACTAACCCCCGTCGCGTATGTCTGTCTGTCTGAACGCGATAAGCTCAAAAACTACCTTGAGCATTTTCATACGGTTTTCATAGAAGGCTAGTGTATAATTATTATGGTTTCGTCTAAATTGGCTGAAATAGATAGACTTTGCTTTATTCATCACCTTATAAAAAAGATAGTACTTATTAAATATAATGTAGGGAAACAGCAGTGGAACTGGCGGCCTTATCGCTTAAAGCGATTTCTTCCAGACAACCAAAACGATGATGAGAAAAATAGAGGATTGCGGTGCTTACAACATTAATTCAAACTATTTTTACAAACTAATACACATAATACCTACTTACTAAAATAATACACTAATACATAATTATAACATAATAATAATACTTAGTAACTCTAAGGGTGCTACATATTCTAGTGTGACGTGACATTTAAAAAGTAATTATAGACTTTCCTTTTGAAAGCGTGATGTGATGTGGCCTTTTTAATATCCACTGGCAAATCGTTCCAAAGTCTGACAGCTTGAGCAGTGAAAGAGTCAGAAATATGACGTAGATTATTGAAGTAGTCGGGAGCTTTTGCTAATAGAGTTTTTATGTATTATGGAATTATTCCTCAAAAAAATATCAAGCGGTTTAATATTATAATCTTTTATAGCGCTCTCTGGCTGGTTGCATTATGGGAGAGGGCTTTGCCCAGGACCTTTAAAACGATAATGCTAGGTTATCTTGCAAAATAGAGTTAGGAATTTCCTAAAAATTTAACTTACTCTTTTGCAATCCGGATGAATAAACCTTTTACCTACTTCTAAACCATTTTAATAGTTGAAAACTTCTTGGATGGTGTAAGGAGTCACGTATAATAGGTATCTTCAGAATATTATGCGCGCAAACTTTGTTGAACCTGAGAGCAGACGTGTAATTGCATTATAAGTTCAAAAACTTAAAGCGTGTTTCTACTCTAGGTTCTAAGAAATACGAGTTTGAAGGCTGAAAGCTGATGGCTGAAGGCTAAAAGGCTTAATAAGAATAAACCGGATAAGTGCGAGTCACTCTCGCGTATTATGGGATACCATCCCAATCAACACACTGGTGTAAATTGCAGCTTATTTTATAACTTCAAGTTGTATAATAGCGACATAGGAGTTAAAGAAGCAGTCTTAAGTTGCATATTTGCTTCCACAAACGTCTGTAGCTGCAAAAGTAACTAAAAGTGGTAGTTATGGAACCAAATACTACCGATGTCTTTATAATACGTAATTATAGAGTCCATTTATTACTTACCTCCGCCTCTAACAGAAAGGTACAAAGGGCATTTGGTCGCTGAAAGCTGCTTACGGGATTCTCTTGTAAATGTTCGACGGCGCTTTACTGCATAAAAGAGATTATTGTAGCCTCAACACACATTCACTAAAGTGTCATTTGAGCGTTAGAGGGGCGATAATCATCCGTTGCAGCTCTTGAGGCACCTATGTGCAGCTGTAATGCAGCTGCCATTGAACTGAGAGCTGCATAAAATTGTGCCCAAATGGCGCTAGTGTTACAGCATAAGTGCTTTAGAACACGCTCTAGCGTTTGGGCTTAGCACCATATGGAATAATCGGGTTGGCTCCAAAGCTTTTATGCAACCTACTTGTGTTATTTAGGATACGTTTATACAGTGTTTTTTTTGTTACTGGGACTTTAAGGGAGCCATTATAATTGACGAGACTTTCACTGGCTATAGCTGATGCTACAGCGGGTAACTCAGGCTACTAACTCTTTATTACCAGAAAAAGAGTTAGGGTTTTGCGCAACAAAAATTAAACTTATGAAATTGTGAATACGCGGGCGATGCCGCGTATCTACAGCTATTCTTTTTAGAAGCGCAAATTCGGAGTCGACTGGCTTAACTTTTATGAACTTTCATAATTTATTTCCTCATACAAATCTTTTGTTTTCCTGCGAAGCGCGAAGGGTCGTACTAGCGAGGAAATTGCTGCTGATCATTTTGGTTCCGAGATCGGATACTTTATCGAGTCTCGAATGCTATCCGAAATTAATTTTCTCTTGTTTTTTCTACACCAGCTCTAGCTCGCGGCTTTGGACGCATTAATCCCGGAAAAGTGTCTCTTAAAGCTCATTTTTATGACATTGTTCTGCTCGCGGGCAGAACAAGAACTAAGTAACAACAGAAATAGTAGAATGGTGGTGGAAAATGTGTTATTCCGGGTCTAGACCTAAATCTATGAAATTTCAATAGAATTTCAATAAAATTTCACCCGGATCTGTTCGGTGTGTACCGAACAGATCCGGGTATCGTGTAGCACAATGTTTTTTTATGAAATAGGTGTCTATTTCATAAAAAAAACATGTTAACTTGAAATTTAAAATAATAAATAATACATTTCGTGCGCTGTAGCGGCGCACGAAATGTACCTATTATAAAGACAGACTGAAAGAAAAAAATAACAATAAATGATAATGAAAATTCCGCCCATCCCCGAAATTTGCAGAGCAATCCACCTGAAATGTATGTAGCTTTTGTAGATAAGGATCTTTATTTCATAGGAAAATTATAGAGAAGTCTGTAAGTAGACCACTTTAAAAAAAAACACTTTTCGAAAGGGCTAACTACCTCACCGACTGGGATATCAAACAAAAGGTATCAGTTTGTTCAACTCAAAACAGTTTTAAAATTTCTGTAGGTTTCAAACTTTTCGAAATATTTTGAAAATAGTCGAAAAATATACCATAACATTCTTATCTCTGAAGTTTGCAGAGCGATCCATCCAAAATGTAGGTACCTAGGTACTGTTTCTAGGTATTCATTAAATAGCAAAGTCTCTTACTTGTATCTATACACATTTGTTTATTTGCCTAACGTTCGAAAACCCCGGCGTGCGAGTCCACTTGCACTTGTTTTTCGTATAGTTATAAATAAGGGAAACTTAGTTACAAACTAAATACAATTTCAAAAAAGCCGTTCCTCACACACTGTCACAAAGTAGGTACGTACAATAAATGGAAATGCGTGGTGAGTAATTGAATCAAATATGGCGTCACCTGCACTGACACTGAATGAATTTGTCGCTATGCCTATGAATTAGATAACTTTCTATTTTGGGCGACGGAATACCAAATGAAGGAACAGAATGAACCCAGAATTCAATCAATATTGATTAAGCTTTACTCGTAAGGCAAACTACTATCTACCTCTAGGTTTCTATTTTAAGATAGTGTTTGAAATTAGAATAGATCATTGAAATAAAGCTAGACACACACGGTAATAGTCATATCACATCACACGTACCTGCTCCATGCATCACACTTATAATACAAGGTGCCACGTTATTGCTGTATTAAGCGGAAAGCCTCCCGCGATTTTTTTTTGTTCTAGCTCTTTCCGGGTTCAACGTTTTTTACTGAAATAATACCTCGAAATGTTCATCCCAACTAGCCCATTTTTATGTAAGTGACCCTAAGTCAGCTGTTCATCAGTAAGGTTCTTGACCTTTAAATTGTCACCGCCTGTCGATTGTCATTGGCTGTTACGGCCCAGCGGTCGGGCGTACGCTGCCCGATTATTGACCTCGGTGGTTCCGTACAATTTTCTTATAAGTTATTATTTTAACTTACAATGTTTAATGTTTATCTTTAGGTAGGTATGTTTGTTTCGTGGTAGGCAAGTCTACGGTACCTAATAAAGACTATTTATCGATATTTTAATAAAAGTTACGCGATAAATACCCGATAAATAATCTTCATTGTGTAGGTATGTTAGAAAATCAAGGATTTTTAAAAAGTGCTACGTTAGTTTACGTTAGGGCTACCTAATTTTATTTTAAGCATGAATAAATGTATTATTTATTTGCACATAAAAATAATAAATAAATCTTATTAACTAAGGTAAATCTAGTACAAAAAGGCGGCCTAGTTAAAGGAACCCTAAACTTATGTCAGCGAAATGGCCGGCCTTACGTGTATTTGCATTAGTGATAGGGTTGTCTGTTTGCTAAGCGTATGAGTAAAGTTGTTTTTTTACTATGAAAACTTAAAACAACGTATTTCTTAAAATCAACCATGCGGATCAGTTGGGTATACAACCCCCTACAACATCAACCCTCTTTCGGCTTAGTACACCAATAACGTGGCACCATATATAAATGCGAAAGTTTGGTTCGAGAGATGGATGGATATTTGTTAGTTTATCACGCCATCATCATATCATCTACCGAACAGATTAGGCTGAGCATGCATAGATTAGGTGTAGTTCTTGACCTGGAATAAATTCCTTTGGAACTCAACCACTAAAAATTAAGTTAGCAGCTTAATTCATTAAATATTTCTTAATTGGAAATAAACATTAAATTTTATCATTAACAGTGAATATCCCATATGAACTGATTTATATGAAGTATATAAATCAGTTCGTATGGGATAGATATAACTAATAACCTTTCTACGTTTCCATAGAAACAATGCGTTGAAATAAAAAGAGGTGGCGACCGCTTTCGATAAGGGTTCATTCTTGTTCAACAAAGGTTCAACAAAGAACCCTTGCTTGCCCTTGCGAGTGAGTGCCTACACATAGCTAGTATTTACTGATATTTGATATCCAGAGCAAAATAAGAGCCTTTTCCTAACATATTTATCATCGTAGCGATGAAGATAAGTATCTTATTCCCTATAATTTATTCAACAGCTGCTTATCTGATGAGAGTGTAAACTCAATAGAATAAGTGCCTAGCGGCGCCATTTAGAAAGAAGTTGAAGTTGAATGAAGCAAAAGGATAAACCTGAACCCGATACAACAGAATAAATGTCAAACTTCTTGATTTCTATTTATAACGACAGTGGTGTAGATTCTGTTGTTTTAGGATTCCTAACTAAAATTTTACGATTTCTAAATTTTCTAAGTTAAGTTGTCTTCAAAATTATAGTATTCTTTATACAGGATTCCTGACTTATATTATACAATTTCTAAATTTTCTAAGATAGGTTGACCTAAAAATAATGGTAAGTATTCTAAAACAGATCCTAAAAATAGCTAAATTAGAAGGTGTTTGAAAATCGCAGACTGACCAGTCAGTCAGTCAGTCAGTCAGTCAGACCTAGTATCAAACAGGTGTGTACAACTTTTATGTACCCTAATGTTTTTATCCAGCATTTTGGCTATAAATTTTAATCATGTCCAAATTAGATGCCTCCTAAAATTAGGAAGACGTTTCTAATCAAAGCTAAAATGTAATGCAAAGAATAGGGTTATAGCTATTATAACTAAGTAGAGTTATTTTAGATCTGTCATCTTAATTTTAAACCTGCCACTCTAATTATTGAAACATAGAATACTTTTCGTCTATTTGACATTCCTAAATCCTAATTTTAGCATATTCTAAAACAACAGAATCGACACCAGTGTTTGAATTTGGAAACATTTAAATAAAGCTAGTACACGGGGTAATGGTGGTCTAAGAAAGAAGGTTGCTACCTCTTTCGTTCAAGTTCTTTCTTCAAGCACGTATCAATGTGCATCTTGCGAGTGAGTGCCCTTGTGCTTACTGACATTTGATATCAAAAGCAAAATAAGAGCCTTTTCATGAAAATTTTCTCATCATAGCGATGAGGATATGTTAAGTCGACCTAGATCCTTCAGGGTGTTGTAGTTTCCATCGTCACTGACTGATTTGACTATGAAACCAACTTAATTATTTTTTACTCCCTACCTGCGAGCATTCGATCCTATGAATTCTGAAAATACTCCTAGACTACTAATAGACTGTTATAACTTGTAAGATATTTGAAGAAACGTGGATATTTTAAGTACATTTGCATTACAATATAACTGCAATAGATTTTTTTTTATATATCTCAAACAAAAAAATACTTTGCACAAATAAATTATATCTTTTTCAACTATCAATCCTCTACTACGACCCAGTTGTTTAGTTACCTGCAATTTTTATGTTGAAAATAATAAAACAACTAATCTACTATACAAAACCTTTTAAAAAATAAAACTATATTCACAAATTACAAAAAAAAAGTAGTAAAATAGACAAAAATAGGCATTTTTTCAAACTTTAAAGTTCGGAACGGTAAAACAGTTATGTTTGGGGTAAATATACCTACATAGTCAAATCAGTCAGTAATGATGGAAACTACAACCCGCTCAAGGATCTAAGTCAACATAACCAGTAACCCTGTATATCTAATTCTCTATAAATAAGTAATTTATTCAACAACTGCATATCTGATGGATGTGAAACCAACGCAATCGCTGATGTGATTCTAAGGGATGATTTATGATTTCATTCGTTCGATATTTATTCATGCACGCTCAAGGCTTCTAAAGAAACGTCATTTTTCAAATGTGTAGGAAAGTGGCTTCTGCCCGCGGCTACATACGCTTTTTCCGGGGTAATATTCATAGATAGTATATTTCTTTTCCCGGGATATCATCTATATCATTGCCTTTTTTCATTAAGATACGTTCAGCCGTGTAGGCGTGAAAAGGTAACAGACAGACAGAGATATAGAATGACTTTCTCATGTATAATATAATAAACAGGGTTATCGGTAATTCACTGACACTGCGTGAACAGCAGGTTCTGCCCATCATCACGAACTGAAGACGCCAGGTCCTAATTCTTATTTCTTTGTAAATTTACTGTGATACAAAATGATAAAAACACGTTTGTCCGGAACCCAATGTCTATTAGAGGCAGAGTCGTTTTTAAGTTTAGTTTCAAATAAAGCTTTTTTAAAGAACGATTATTGAATGGAGGGGAATACCCACTACCAATACCAAATTTAAGAATTAAGACCTTGCGTCTTCACAGACGTGTTCGTGATGATGGGCAGAGTCTGCAGTTCACGCAATGTTAGTGAACCCCAATATCCCTGTAAGTGTACAGATATAAAGATAGAAAGGACCTCAGCCCTCACTTAATAGGGAAATGTTGTCATGGAATGATTTTGTATAGGTAGGTATTGAAATAATTTCGTAAATTAATTAATTTTAGTACTCAATGGAAGTGACATTTGATATTCTCTGTCAAAGCTATTGAGAACGCAACGCTGTGTGGCCTTATTCCAATCACAAAAGTGACAGTCCACACATGCGCCAAACTAACAAATGCAGATTCAATTGTTAATTTTCAGAAATGCCATTTTCAAATTGGAAATCGAATGGTAGTTTGAACTACCGATCTATTAATCTCTGTCGGTCCTCACACTGGATGAACGGCGAGGGCAAAGCAACCAATCACATCGGAATCCATCAATTTTGATTTTGAGAAGGTTTTCGTTCTGAAGTCGCAAGTTTAAAGGTCAAAGCTGCTGTAGTTTTTAGGCATTGGGTAGAGCCATAGTGATAGAGGTGCCGTGAAATGATGTCTCCAATGCTGATAATTCGCAACTGATTTATTTATTAGATATAAGTTACATGAAGGTTCAATGCGGAACATCAAAGATCACGTATTGCAAGTAGACATTATAATGTAGGACTTTAGGTGAACTAGATTCTCGGCCTGACCTGACACATTGTACTTTTACACAGAGATTCGGGGAAGAGCAAAAAATATCATTATTACAGCTATCCAACAACATTGGTGATAGTTTTATCATAAATATATACATAAAAGGTTACATTGATAAAAATTACCTAAGTAATATAAGAATTACGTAGTGTACGTCTCAAGAATTAAATAAATCGGAGATACAATAATAATAATGAACCTATCTCCGATTTATCTAAATCTCGACAGACGAGGAAAACGTCAACAAAAACCAGATAAAGCGTGACATAAAAGCCAGGAAGACGAGACATGTGACATTAAGAATTAGTCTCCAATTATGATTGTAAGATTCATTGGCGACCTCTTGTAGCGCAGCGGGTTATGGTCCGCCTTCGACGCAGGAGGTTGCAGGTTCGATTCCCGACTCAGGGCAAATGTTTGTACGATCTGCGGATATCTGTTCCGGGTTTTCTGGGTGTTTTCTATGAGTAATAAAAAGTATATTATCATACACTCAATATAATAAAATCTATTTATTATATTGAGTATAATCAGATTATGTATTTTTTATAAATAAATAAATAACAAATAATCTAGTACCTACCCAAAATAAAAGCTCGGCTAAGCTTGGTGCTAGATGATGCTGTGTGAATTTGCCAGCATGATTTATTTATTCATTCTACCTTTAGTCTGGTTTTCTTTGAAAAGAAACCAGACGATTACATTTAAATTGACGTTTTTGACAGAAGTTTTCGCACTTCAAAGTTAACACTTCACTATGAAGCTGCTAATTGCCCGATTATCTTTCGAAGAACACCATCCCTTAGCAATGTCTGGTCTGCAAAAGCCAAGCTTTGATAGAATAACCATCAGTTTCGTCTCCGAAATCCGGTTTAATCCTAGCGGAAAGATACGAGTAGTTTTATGGTCTTAATCTGTTTAGTACCTAATCTATGTAAAACCTTTTTGTAAAACAAACATTTCGCCTGATACGCTTACGTAAATTATGCGCCTACAGCGGATTATTGAGAAAATAAATGGATAACGGACATAATTTTTCCCTAGTTTTCACTAAGTAGTTACTTCAATTTTTATTCAGTTCAAAGATCTTTATTTCTCATTTACAACAAACATGTTACTTACATGAGAAACTTATGCTAGTAATATTATTATGTTATTTTCGTCTCTCATGGTTTAGTTTAGTAGTGTCTAGGCTAGGTTAGGTAATCTACATAAACCTAATTGAACCTACCTACGTATTTGTGAGTGTATACATACAATATTTTTCCCTCACTGGCTGCTTTTCATGACAAATAAAACAAAAGAAACTGAATCAATCAGTGCCGGGAATAGTATGAGTTATACACTCACGAATACATCTGAATTGATCTGCTAAAGGTTCTGGTAGATTCGATTAGCATAAAGACTTTGTGAATAAATACTTTCTTTTAACATTCAAATGAAAGTGGAAGCATAATTTTCTGCAAGCTGTCGGTCATTATTTTTGTTTTTATTTTTATGATTGTAATTTTGTTTTATTGTTTTACTCTAAGGGCCGTTATATGAAAGCTTGCTTAGTCATAGACTATGCTTAAGTGACGTTTATTGAGCGTTATTCAAGCATGGATCGATGACTGAGCAAACTTTCCTAATACCAGTTCATGATCGGGCCTAAGTAACGACATAAATCGCTGATCGTTTGGTCTCTAGAATTACTTCAGGGATTTTAGAAATTAACACTGTGTTGTCGTGGACCGCCTTATTTACTATTCCAGTAATATTATTCTATAATGACTAATATAATTTATTCATAAAAAACTTACCTTGAGAAAAAGAAAACTTAGCATTCGCTCATTCGCTCCAGCAAAGCACACCAACTACACCTCAAAATTTAATAATCGAATCACGTCTAATAATTCAAACCGACACTACTTCACTCAACGAAACTTCAGTCACGCTCAACCGAAAAAGTATTCTAGGTGGTTCTAAAATAAAAAAAAACAATCACTTTTTTAATAACCGTGTAACGGCTTACAAATTTGAATGAAACTGCCACGGCTTTTAACCCGTCAAGCACCGGTCTAACCCGTGCGTTCCTCGCGCGCCTCAAAGCTCGACTGACGCTGAAGCTCGCGCTCGAAGGCTGAAACCCTGAAAGATGGAGCTTGCATTCAACAAGTATACTTAATATAGGTAATACGATAGAAGTTTCTGTTGCTTTACCTACATCATTTATTTTACTTGTTCATATTATGTCATCTATTTAATTAGGTACTTGTCATAGAAATAAAGCTAGAAAGAAAAAAAATATAAAAATTTCTTGGCTCACACACAAAATACACAATAATAAAAAGAATAAATCCATTAAATATAAAATACTAGCATCTGCCCAGGGCTTCGCACGTTTTTTTCCGGGATAAAAGTAGTCTATGTCCTTACCCGGGATACCATCTACCTCCCTGCCAAATTTCACTGAGATCTGTTCCACCGTTTAGGCGTGAAAATGTAACAGACTGACAGACAGAGTTACTTATGAATTTATAATATTATGTATTATGGATAATTATAATTATTATAATTAGTAGTGAACCAAAAAGGTGCTGACTAGAGGATTCGATCCCGGCCCTTATTTCTAATCCCGGTAATTCGAGATGGACTTCAGGTTCAGGTGATCCCGGGATAATCCCGGGATTGGAGACAAGCAATGAAAATTCAGAGTTTTTTATGGTAAAATCAGCCTTTTCGTTATCTTTTCATCAACAACAAAATGTAATGTTCATAAAATTATCAGCAAAAAAAGTAAGATGTCAACAAATTCAACATAAATCAATAAAATTCCAGAAAAATACTGACTTATAAAGGAATAGTCGAAATATTAAACTACAAAACCAATAATAAACTCGTTGATGTCGTTTATCTTATATGGGCCGCACCGCTACAGCACGGCAAAAGCTTTCAAATATGGCCCTAAACTCGTAATAGAATGACAGCATAGCAGACAGCGCGCGAGCTTGCCGCAACCTAATCACTTGTAGGCCGTTACGCTTTGCTTACAGCTAGCTATTTGAGGATGATAGCTGAGCTGTAAGGTACTTTACAGATGTGCTTTTCCTTTAATTTTCAAAGTTTGAGTGATCAATTTATCATATGAACCCAGTTATGCCCATGGTGGGATATTGTTGAAAGAAGTGTTTTTTTTATTATTAAGTGTGGGTATGAAAAAACATGTGTGCAAACTACACGCTAAGCATTTATTCTGTAGCCAAAACAATTAGAGATTTCAAAGTCAGTATTCATGTTTATTTTAGAGTTTAAAAACTAATAATGTATGAAAAATTTAGAAAAATATGTTTGAACAAACGTACAAAATAAAACAACCTCTGCTGGTACAACAAAATGCAGTATCAGAATTAATCCCTTATATCGTACCGGGCTGTTTCGATCGGAAAGAAAAGCTGCTGCTTGTTTAGCAGCTTAAAGTCGTGCTCCGTATTTCTGATTTACACAATGAAAGGTGCGAGTCCTCATATAGGTACTTTTAGTTTGCAAGACAAGACAAATAGTTGATAAAAGACAGGTGAAATGAGTGCATTTGATTCGTTTTATGCAACATTTTAACAACTTAACATTATTTTTTATCCCGAAAATCCCGGGATTTGCCCAATCATAATCCCGAACTTTCGGGATTAAAAACGTCCGGGATCCCGGATCCCGGGATCGAACCCTCTAGTCCTGCCTCATGTGTAACTCTACCTACCACCTATTCAATTAGCTTGTACCTACTTACCTATGTATGTATGTATATCTGATTTTATGTCTGTGCTGTTCCTGTAAAGCTAAATAAATATATCTCTCTCACTAATTGACTATTTTTGTCCGGAAAGAAGCGTGTGAAGCCGCAGGCGGAAGCTGGTAAGGTATAATTTTGAAGCTGGAGCGATCCTCTTTTGTTTTTCGTATACTAGAGGCCTGGATTTGTGACGTCAGCGTGAATAACTATATGAAAATAAAGACAATCCAAACTATATTATAAATTCGAAAATAATTCGGTCTGTCTATTTGTCTGTCTATCTGTCTGTCAGTCTGTCTGTTACCTTTTCACGCCTAAACGGCTGAACGGATCTCAATTAAACTTGGCAGGGAGGTCAACGGTATCCCGGGAACGGGCATGGGCTACTTGAAAAGCGCGTGCGAAGCCGCGGGCGGTAGCTAGTCTTGTATAAGTTTACCTTTGGCTGTTGCAATTTTATGTTCCACAAAAGCTTTGTGGTTGACGTTGTAGGTAAACTAGTAGTGGCGGTTTCAAATTTGTTGCCGTTTGGCGGCGCTGTGTTAAATCCACATAATTCAAATTCAGTGCTTTAATTCCTTTAGACCTTACAGAACTCTTGGACAAATCACAAAATTCAAATAACATCAGTAAATCTAGGAAATAAAGTGATCACTCTTATTTTTTGTTTACTTCAATCTTTTAAAGGTAAAGTAAAGAAGCGAACAAGAAACCTTTACCTTGTTTGGTTGTTAGTTTTCGAGTTGAAGCAAAACTCGTCCCAAGCTTATTTATCCTTTATATAATCTGATATTTATTTTTACAAAGGATGTTTGACAATTTGTTTGAATTTATTTATTGATATTTTTGTCAACTCATTTGGTAGAAGCGTATACATTGCCCTTTATAAGATACATTAATCATATATAGCCTAGTTGTGGGCACAGCGAGTTTAATCTTATTTCTAGTATTTATATTATGTATGTTGGCTTTTATCTCACGGAGGATAATGCCCATAATCCCCACGCTGGGCATGCGGGTTGGGTGAGATAAAAGCCAACAAGGCGCTTATCAGGGGAAGGCCTGGGTCCAGCTGTGAACCAATATAGGCTGTGGAGATGGAGATGGAGATATTATGTATGTCGCTATTTTTAGGGAACCGATTGACATTCCTATGAGTGTACAACAAGTTTTCATAAATATATTGACATGGTACTGTCATTATGTTTATCTTTTTGAATTTTTCACGTAGGCTTTCTCTGGGACCCATATTATAGATTGCACGAACAGACATAATATCAAAGACTAGCTTCAGCCAGCAGCTTTGCACTTGTTCATATGGAATAAAAAGAAGCCTTTACGTATCTTAAACTAAGTCTAGAACTACATTTATCCAAAATTCAGCCTCATCCGTTCTGCAGTTTTGGCGTGAAGAGGTGACCAACCTCCAAACCTCCAAACTTTCGCATTTATTACATACATCCATATTAATATTATAAATTCAAAAGTCCCTCTGTCTGTCTGTCTGTCTGTTACCTTTTCACGCCTAAACGGCTGAACGGATCTCGATGAAATCTGGCAGGGAGGTAAATGGTATCCCTGGGACGGACATAGGCTATTTAAAAACCGCGTGCGAAGCCGCGGGCAGCAGCTAATTTATTATAAGTATTAGTTTGATAGTGTGATTGGCTTCATTATTTATCTCAAGAATATTATTTCATTATTTATCTGTAGTTTTTTCAGCTACGTAAAGTGTCTTTGAATGGACTCGTGTAAAGATGGTCTTAGACCTGCAAAATACTACCCGTAGATTAGTAGCTTAGCCAACTCCATAATTTATACTAGAATATTCTGCAAAACCGTCCTTTCCTTGTTTTGCAGAAACTTTTAGCTTTAACTGCACAAACTTTTAATTGTCTTTAGCTTACTTCATTATGGCTAAATGCAGCTAAATTCCTAACGTACCTACCTTAGATAAACGATCTTATATCCATGCTAATATAAATTCGAAAATAACTCTGTCCGTCTGTTACCTTTTCACGCCTAAACGGCTGAACGGATCTTAATGAAATTTGGCAGGGAGGTAAATGGTATCCTGGGGACGGACATAGGCTACTTGAAAAGCGCGTGCGAAGCCGCGGGCAGCAGCTAGTAAATAAATAAATAATGTTCGACAATCTACGCAGCATCATCTAGCCCCAAGCTAAGCAGAACGTGTGTTATGGGTAGATAAACTTAATACAATACATTACATAATAAAGATTTTTTTTTTAATTCATAAAACTATATTACCCAGAACACTCGGAACAAATATCTGCAGATCGTACAAACATTTGTCCCAAGGCGGGAATCGAACACTCAACCTCCTGCGACGCAGGCGGACCTTAGCCCGCCGCGCCACAGAGGTCGTCAATAGTATAAGATAGTATATTTAATTTAAAAAATATTGTTTTATCATTAAGCGATAAAAATGTAATCACCATGCTAGACATGTGGGTTGAGGATCGCGTTTCGGTGGTGGATTTGTTCTGCAGGGGGCGCAGCCGACTCCCCCCCGGGGTGGTCCACCCTTAGTCGTCTCCTACGAGAACCGCAGGAAGCGTTGGGGTGGATGGTGCAAATTCCATGCTGTCACAACACCAACATAGCGATACCTACCAACTCAATAATAATTGTAAATACTAGTTCTAATTTGTTTTTATTATTGAATTGTAATTTTCTTAATCAATAAAGAATAACCATATTTAAAAAAAACTCAATTAGTATCTAATTTCCTACATGTACCCTTTTTTACCCGTAAAGCATAACCCCTACGTTATGCTTTTCGAGGGTTTTGTGGTTATCTATTACTTACTCTTTTTAACTTCAAATCATTCAAACGGTTAAAGCGATTTTGTTAACTTAGGTACTAGATATCAAAATAGTCGTCTTCTTTTACTATTTATATTTATATGGTTCCATATTTATATAGTTTTCTATTCATTGAGGCGCGCGCTAGTGCGTCCAGCCAAGTTCGCCAAGAAACGGGCGACGCAATAGCAGTGAGTATCTTTACTCGAACCATTTGGCACGCTTTTGGTCCGACCTGTATCTCAGACATTATCAAACCCTCAGGCTTGCAATTTCGCATGTCTAGTAAGATCCATGAAAAGAGTAGGAATACAAAATAGTATAACTTATTATTTTATAGTTCTTGAACTATTGAGGTCCGAAAAGTGCCATTTTTAACAACTGGCTCATCAAAAACCTATACCACTTCTAGATAGAGTTGAAAGGTTCTTACTTCATGATCCAACATTATAGCAAATGCGGTGGATACAAACTTGCCAAGACACAAATTAAATATTTAAATAACGTAACAAATTAAGATTATGAACTGCTATAAAACTTGGCACCTATCTATATGATCTGAGCTCTTTTATCGGTGAAGATCTGAACGAACTTGGCTAGTTTTCACATTTATGTTTCTGGTTAGATTATTTGTTACACGAAAGATTCTGACTCTCATAAAATCATCTATAATTGAAGTTATGACCTATATTTTAATATCATTCTAATTTAAAAACGATACAATATATTGACCCTGGCCATGAAGATACCTTAATTATAGGTATTAGTGTACATATTACTTCTAGGTCTAGGTCAGCTATTAAATAAGACCTAGGTAGGTACCTACCTAGGTCTTATTTAATAGGTGACCTAAGTATTTGAGTGTTTCGTCTAGGATTAAGGTTGAAGCTCATGAAGGTCGTCATATTTTATCGTTCTTATCAGTCACGCACACAGTTGTGACGTAGTTGGCCGAAACCTTACCTGAATAGGTAGTTATTTATTACGGAACGTAGTCCTAGGATCTTTGAGTAATTACAATAATTAAAGATTAAGTACCTGTTCCTGTACTAATAAAGAACAATGGCAACTTTCCCTTACGGCCGGTCCCAAAAAATTTGGAAAACGATAAGAAATTCATTCATTCCATTCGATTCATGTCAAAATTTTGTAAAGCTCTGCATTTTTAGCTTTTCCGTGTTTGTTTTAGGAAAACTTTAATATTTTTTTGAAAATTGCCAGTGTAATTTCCTTTACTTCGTTCATCTCTTCATTGCAAATAGCGGCGGGGTGACACAAAAGGTTACAATTACAAGGTTATTTTCAGGTTCGGGACAGGATTAAAACCAACCTCCTTTGTTTCAGTAGGTATCTTAGTAGAATGCAGTAGGTTCATTGGCCATGGATGAAAAAAAACTAAGTAGGCACAGTCGACTCTCGTAATTCGAACCTCTCTATATTTCAAAATTATCACGAGTAATCACGAGTTCCCTAGAAAAACTCTTTATATTTCGAACCAAATCAATACATTTTTATGTACTCGGTAATTCGAACGAAAAAATAATTGCTACGTAACAAAACGACGACGCGTTAATTCAAACTCATCGGCGTCAAACAAAAAAAAACGAAAGTGATGAAACAACATCCAGGCACTTTTTTTTCTTAAAAAAAGTTATTGAGCGGTCTGCGCAGCAGCAATGTGCTTTGAAGCAAACCAATATGACAAGAGTTCTTTCGAAAGATTAATTAATTTAAATTATGAATATGTACACGTATGTACCTACCTATACTTATGTCATTGTTATATAACGTTGCTTAGAAAAAAGCTGCTTTTTTTATTTTTTATGTCTAGTAATCACATTCTAAATTAATGTTAAATACACTAGAGTATAATTATAATCTAGCCATAGAATTGGCTAATGGGTAATTTAGTTTTAACTAATTTTTATAACAACATATTACTAAGAACGTGTCCATTGGCACTTTTCTTATTGTCTCTGTACTTAAGGTGAAGACACTTTGTTCATGTTCTTTAAGATAGCACTTAGGCACATACACTATAATAATTATCACTACACTAACTCAAAAGGTTTTGTTCTTTTGAGCCTTCTCACGATGTCCGTGTTGTCGAGGAGCTGAATTGCCTCGAGGTTCACATGATGATGAAGCCTCTGTTCGTGAGCGTCTGCGTATTTTTGTATGACTGTGTCGACAAATTCAATATTTAGGTCCCGATGAATATCGTCACGTACCAAGGAGCATTAACAATTATTATTGACCTAAGTACTTTGTTCTGGAATCTTTGTATGATTGCTACATTTGTCCTTTTTGTACAGCCCCAGAGCTGTATTCCATAGGTCCAGATTGGCATGAGGACTTGTTTATATAATAGAAGTTTATTGTGTACTGCTAAAGTAGAATTTCTTCCAATCAGCCAATACATCAAAAGCTGCTTAGCAGTGATAAATAATCAATTATTGATCAACATTCAATAATTCGAAGGTTATTTATTTTCTCTCAAAAATTTTGAACCATTTGATATATCAAACACTCGATAATTCGTAATATTTTAAGGGTCCCTCGAGTTTCGAGTTTCGAGTGAACAAGAGTCGACTGTAATAACAAAATATAATGCAAATACAGGTAGCATAGCCTATTTATTTTTTTACCCGATTTTATAATTTGCACGTGGATGTTCCGAATACAATGTCAATATAGATTTATTATTTTGTTGATGGCAATATTTATTTTGGCGAAGCTTTCAACCACTTTCCGAACCACTTGAAGAAGTTCCTTTGCAACAAATTACTCACGAGCTTTTTATTTTCATACGAAGTCTTTGATTGAATTAATTGAAAACATGAATTGTTTATACAGACTGCAGATTTAATTTAAATCGGTCGAGATAATCAAACAGTGTTGTTTTCGAAGAGGATGACAGAACTATACTCTATCATTAAATTGTTGTCAACACTACCCAAAGGTTAGCAGGTAGAGAATGTTATCTAGCATTATGTTCGCCTATGTACAACTTTTGCGCAATAAAGAATATTCTATCAATCTATCATTTCCGAGTGGATCACACCAATAATGTAAGGACCTACATAACTACCTACTGTAATATTTTATCTATTAGTCAGTATGTACTTACCTGCCTATTTATCTACCTTCCTACCTATTATTGTTGCTATGAGCTACGCGACTAGTTGGTTGAGTAGGTAAAACCTGGCAGACATGCTACAACGGAGGTCGAAACTGCATGCAGTTTCGACCTCCGTTGTAAGACAATGTTGACGACCGATGTGGCGCGGCGGGCGAAGGTCCGCTTCCGACGCAGAAGGTTGCGGGTTCGATTCCCGCCTTGGGACAAATGTTTGTACGATCTGCAAATATTTGTTCCGGGTGTTCTGGGTATTTTCTATATATAATAAAAAATATCTATCTATCTATGTTATGTGTTGTATAAAGTTTATCAGTCATCTAGTACCCATAATACAAGCTCAGCTTAGCTTGGGGCTAGATGATGCTGTGTGGATTGTCCAGCATTAAAAAAAAAAAAAAAAAAAAATGTCCGCAAGATTATCAGATAAGTACTACGCACTGTTGTGAGCAGGTATAGAGTATGTATAGTAAAATAAATATTTTATAATATTTTATCTTAATTGTTTTACAAATTCATACCAAAATATACCTATGATATTTTGGTATGAATTTGTAAAACAAAAGTTTAACTTCCATTTCCTCTTTTAGGTAGGTAGTACCAGGTAGTACCTAATTACTAATTAGGCATGAATGTCAAGCTTGTAAAAGCGTGCAATTATATTTTAGGATGATGTGTGAAAAAGTCGAAGTTTTTACATATAATAGAATAAAACCGACTTCGCATTTCTTTATACATATTTACACGTTTTACGGGAAAATAATCTGTCGCGAATAATGTTTTTATGGTGCCGCCTCGGAATCATTTTCTATACAAATCCAAAATAATCATCAAAACCGGACCTACAAAAAAGCTAGATCTGCGTTGGGGGAATTCAAGCGCGGTCGACTTTACAAGAGTCGACGTTACGGGAATCGGCTCTAAAGGAATCGGCGTGCAAGGAACAATTCAACAAAACATATGTACTAACAGCCGAATATCGAGCCTCCTCGACACTTTTACGTTCCAATACTTCCCAAAACACTACTTACTCATAGCAAAAACACGTTGCAAAACTTCTCAATAAAAATTTTAAAATCGGCGCGATTGGAACTCTTTTGATTTATTTGCGCGGCGCGATGGAAATGGAGAAGGTATTTCATACAGAAGCTTTGAAATCCTTTTGATTTGAGACGTGACCCAACATTTCCATAATCTAGCTATACTCGGTTCTAGAATCCAAGATATTTTATGTAAACAAAGCTATTTATGTCTGAAAACTTCATAAAATTGATGACAACAGAAATCTACAAGGTAGGTTTATCACTAAAAGCAAAAACACAAACTTCTTAAATGCACAAGCGCAGCGAAAAAGGTTCAAATTCCAGTTGGAAAACGGATGACAGATGAATAAAATTATGAGTGAAAGCTTTCAAAACCAAAAATGGGAACTTTTGCCTTTTTCTCCGTTGATAGTTTGTCTCGGAAGGATAGTTCGCACGTGCTTTTCAAATAGACTATGTCCGTCCCCTGGATACCATTTACCTCTCAGTCTAATTTCATTAAGATCCGTTCAGCCGTTTAGGCGTGAAAAGGTAACATACAGATATACTTTCAAATTCATAATAATAGTAGGGATATTATTTAATTTTGTCATCCTCCAAGTGATTCCAAAATATATATTGGATTCTAGAAATAAGTATAGAGATGGATTTAGTGAAGCATTCAATGAGCTTCAATGGGACAGACAGCCTTATTGTGCGCGACACAATATCAGACCGAAGGTCAAGGACATTATGATGTATGAGTAACTCCATAATTAACTAAAATAATATTATAAATTCGAAAGTAACTCTGTATGTCTGTCTGTTATCTTTTCACGCCTAAGCGGCTGAACGGATCTCAATGCAATTTGGCAGGGAGGTAAATGGTACCAAAAGCGCGTGCGAGACCGCGGGCTACTATGCATTATTATTACCTTGTATATTACGGATTATTATAATCTGGATGAAAGGTATAGGACAGGGACTGTACGGTATTCTAACTAAGGTAGGTAGTTTTCTTTCGGTGCTGACTGCCGAACTATGTGTGGTAGGTTGCGTTAGGGAATCCAATCCCGCAAAAGTGGGATCACGCACCTGTTGTAGAGGTTCGCTCGCTGTGACGATCTGGAGCTTGGCGTCGAGCATGCGGCGCTCTCATAGCCGCCGCCGCCGGTTGCAAACGCATGGCATCTGTTTTGATTTGTTTGAAATGAGACGGCAATAATTATTTTGCATTAGGACGTATGTTTTAAAACTACCACCGCCGTGGTACGAATGCCGCATATTGTGTTAAGAGTGCCAGGCCCCTAGGCCTAAAGCGAGCGGAGCGGTTGCTAGGTGCCAGATGGTACCTAACGGCGCTCGATACAATGCGAATTTCTAATTCGAACAATCTATTTAGTGTGAAAAGTAATAGTTTGATGGATCCCAGTGGTGACTTCTGAAAGAGATGCGGGCAACGCAAATGGGCGACTACGCCATAGGAGGCGACTACGGTGCATACACCACCATTGTTCATTATTAGAGTTAAATCAAAAGAAATGATTTAACTCTAATAATTAAAAAAAGAAATCGGGGCTAACTTAGTACTATCAATCGCAAAAAGTTTCGCGATTCACTGTTTGTCTGTTTGTTATCACGAGGTCGCTTTTCTCGGCGTTACTTCGCTTGTCGTAATTTATTTACCAACCAATGGAATCATTCTCTAAAATTCCCTGGCTCTCTAGGCTCGCCGCCATTGCCTTTTATTTTGTTTTTATTGCCCACTACCAGAAAAATTACAAAAATATCACGGCATGCTACGCTCGCTGTTATCTGCCCTTCCTTGGCTTTATGCCTGACCCCGCCAAACCAATATGGTCAGGCGCCAGATGTTGTCAGTGCCTTTGCTATTTCAAAAGCAAAGGCACGTCCAAACTTTGACGTTTATAGTATTCATAATGATTAATAATAATAATAATTATAATTAATGATGATTATAAATAATAATAATAAATTATAAATAATAATGATTATAAATAACAATGAAATAAAAATGCATAATATAGTCTGATAAAAAAGTTTGCACAAATGGATAATAAATTGAATTTAATTGGGTGTTCGTTACCTTATCACGCCACAAACATTAATCAAAGTAGGCCCAAATTTAGCAGAAATGTAGTTCTAAACCTGGAAGAACATAAAGCCTACGTTTAATCCCGGGAAATTGCGTGATAACTGCAGGCAAAAGCTAGTTAAAAATATTTTTTTTAATTCTACTGTTATTCGAATTATCGATATGTGAATGATGAAAACTAATAATTCTCTTATCCGGATATTAAATCCGGATAAGAGAATTATCCGGGTTTTGCAATCCCTAAAATAAATAAACCGCCAAGTGCGAGTCGACTCACACATAAAGGATGCCGTAAAGTAAAAATCAGGCAACTTTTTTAAACCCCTTTAAATTTTTAACTTTATTATATTTTTGCATTTGTTGTTATTACAGTTTAAGTGTTACTTATTTATAGAAAGTTTAATGTCTCTACCTATTGTGGATCAAGAGATACAGCCACAAACGAAGAGAAAAAATAGCCAAAAAATTCACGTTTTTTGTATGGAAGCCCCCTTTAATTTGTATATGTATTTATATTATTTTTATTGCTTGTTGTTATAGCGGCAAAAGAAATACACAATCTATGTATTGTATACTACCTAGGTACATACAAACATATCTCGATTAGGTACCTATGTATTCATAAGTTATTTACTAAGTAATTGTAAACTAGGCACTCAACAATATACAGGGTTATTGTCTAAGTCGACCTAGATCCTTGAGGCGTCATAAGTCATTACATTACTGACTGATTTGACTATGAAACAACCGTTTTCGAGATATTTGACAATAATGTGTTTAAAAAACTTAAGTGCCTACCTATTTTTGTCTATTATTTGTTAAAGAAATGTTTAATTCTAAAGAAGAAGGAAAAAAATACCTTAACATTAAAGTGAAACGAAGCTCAGTGCACCTAATAATTTATTCCACGGCACAAACGCAGCGCCTCGCTTTATAAAATAGCAAAATAAAACACCCAGTGTAAAATATTGCCTTCATCCCGCTAGCAGGCGCTTAGGGAACCATAAAGAATAATAACAACATGACGTGTCGGCAGGGCCGGATTTAGGGGAGGGCATCCGTGGCTACAGCCTCGGGGCCTCCACAAAATAAGGACCACCAATCGAGACTTCGGAAAAAAAATCTTTCAAATTCCGACGAGTAAACACTAGTTCACAACCTTTTCCTTTGATATTTTTTTCGCTGTTTTACTCTAACCTATAGTACTTTGTACAAACATGATGATATTGTTTTGAAATATAAAAAAAGATTCATCTGTAATTGTTCACTTCAATCAGGCAATCAGTAAAATATCAAAAATTCTAATTGCCTTGATAAGCACTTGCAATTTACTAACCATCTTGAGCGAGTATCCCAATGTCTCAATGGCTGAATGGGGCGGTGTTTGCCCGCAGCCTCGGAGGTTAGGTGTTCGATTCCGTGTATCCACTATATTTTTCCTCTTAATATTATAAATATACATTAATTGCAATATGTGAACGATTAGTGTTATTAAATTTTTAAACAAATCAATTATTATTGATTGATTGGTAATTTTTTCCATATTTTTATGCAGCAAGGTGTGTAGTTTGATAGACAAAAAAATGTATGGTGACACAATTAAATGACATTATTCACTAACCTTACTTCCTTAATTCAGATAAGTATTGTTTTCTATTATATTTATATAAGTTTGTAAATGCTAAAAGACTCTACTTGGTTTCACAATAACCACTGGCTTCACTGGCCGCCTGCAAGGGGACACCGCCGTGCACCGTCGTCAGCTGAGACCATGATTGCGTCATACACGTCATGTACAATTTTATAAGTTTTAATTAAGTTTTTTCTATTTATGTTAGATTTATGGTATATATTGATATAGACCGTAGAATTCGTTAAAAAGATCTATACCTGTTCTAATGTTGTCTGAAATAATACATTTATTTCAGACAACATTAGAACAAGTATAGATTATTATTATTATTAATAAATTATTTATTAAAAAAACTCGAGTGAAAATAATTGTTAATTTTATTTAGAAAATACACACCTTTGTTGTCCCAAGGCCTCCAGACCTCTAAATCCGGCCCTGAATTAGACTCGCTGTAGGGTACTATCATGGGATCCGTACCTTCAGAATAGGTACCTAAATAATAATGGAGGACTGTATTGCTGTATTGGCTGTCATGAACCTTTGTCCATAAGCTGTGATTAAAGTAAAAACTGATTGGGAAATGGACATGGGTAAAATGGTTCTCCGGTTCTTTTCTAGACATGGACACAGAATATAATATAGAGGTAGTAAAAACGTATGTATAGTTAATTAGTTAGATAGTATAAGTCTACGTAGACTTGGAATAACAAACTAAACGTTTTTTCACAGATGAAAGGCGAGTTCGTTTTGACGATAGTGTCGAGAGTCGAGACGTCATCGTGACATCTCATTTTTGTATGGCATTTGCGTAGTTCCATGTTCATACGTTGAAAGCGATATACAAATCCCATATAAAAACGAGACGTCACGATGACGTCTATACTACTATCGTCAAACCAACATAGGGTTCAACAGCGATCGCTGTAAACAAATGCAATAATATACCACATTAGCTTTTATCACCTACCTAATACCGACAGGTTCCTATAAGGAGACACGTATCTCGTAGGTATGTGGGAATACCTAGCTAATATGTAGGCAGGCACAAATGCCAATAAATCTGCCAACAACCCTCCTAATCCGCATATAATCTGAGACACGGAACCATCGATAATATATGTAAAAAAGGGGAGATGCGGTACTAGCCTTTGAAAGTGGAAGGCTCAAATTGGGTGCAATTAGGTCCACCCCGTTCACCCACCTCAGTCATAATCGGACCGACACGCGAGGCGTTCGTGTTACGCGTACTTGCTACTACGTACTTTGTGTGATTTATTGACTGAAAGACTACATCAATGCCCTCGTGTTTGTTCATATGATAATTTTATTGCACAAAATTAGAAATGTAACTGTAAGAGAGTGTTTGCGTGTAGTTGTAACACAGGCCAGTTGTTGAGTAAGCTCTGGGAGAACGTACCATATCTAAAAATTTTACTTATTTTTTTCCACGGAACCCTATAAAATGTTCGTCCAATAACTCATATTAAAAGCTCGAGTTTGTATTGAAACGAAATTGGACATGCGTATATCATGTTTATTGTTTAAAATGGAATGTCTCTGTGAAATATTAAAATGAATTTATTTGAATATCCCTGTGAGCATCTTTGTACCATTATTCATTCAGTCGGCAACGAAAAAACAGTAAAGTAACAATGAATGAATTGTTGATATCCAAAACGAAACTCAAACGGAAATCAGAAAGCACGTTTCGAATCACGATTTATTTACAGTTCTTTTTTTATATTAAATTTCTAATAATCAGTACGCTTAGTACCAGTGTGTATAGTTTGATTGAGAAAAAAGTTTTCGAGAGCTCAATCAATTTTACCTTCTATCTCGCTTACGCGTAGTAAAATAGAATGAGACAAATACAATATTCAGTGCAAATAGCCTCTGTCAAATCTCTCAAAACCATTCGAAAACTAAAAGCGAGCTCGTATGAAACAAAGATTCTGGTAGCCTTCGTAGGCTTTCATACGTGCATGCTCGGACATAAAACTATTCAACCGTGGTCAAAGTACTAAAAATTAGTTCCTCTCTATCCGGTAGAGGCGCTGCAAGGCGCCAATTGTATGGAAGGAAAAAATCATACAGACGAACTGAGAACCTCCTCCTGTTTGAAGTCGGTTTATCGTCATCGTAAATTAATGCACAGCCGATACTAAGGGCTTTGTTCTCCTACCCATAACACAAGCTCTGCTTACTTTGAGGATCTAGATGATACTGTGTGAATTGCCCAGGATTTACTAGCGACAGCTTTGATTTTGGTGTAAGGCTATAAAAAATCAGATAAGATCTAATACTACCTACTAGTAGATCAACTAGTCTTCGTAGATCAACTATTGTATAGTGACACAAATTGTAATCTGCGCTGAACACGCGAAAAATGAACAGAGGAATAACAAACCTACCTGTAACAAATCAAAATGGCTATCTTCAATCTTCCGGATAAAAATAATTAATTTCCTTAGTAATTAACTGAATTATCTAAACATAATGGGTACATTTTGGCCAAGGCGCGCCTACAATGGCTCGTTGAATCCACAATTGTGAGAATATCCCAGCGTGAGCGAAACGCTGTTTTTGTTTACATTGCGTTTGGGGGTGGTCCAAGATGTAAAAGGACTGCGGACTTAATAGTGGTTTTATGCAGTGAACGGAAAAAAACATAGAAGTATTCCATGCGCAAGCAAATAACCCAAAAGCAAAGTATGCTGTGGTAGGCGGCGCTTGTAAACTATGCTGCGTACGAGTTTAATTCTAGCTAGCTAGGTTACTGGCACTAGCAACTGGAGGGTGTTGTAGAAAACAACGTACGCGACTTGTTAAACGAACTAGGAAATAGTCGATTTTGAACTGAGTATCCCGAGTGTTACCAAATTATTGGCTAATCAACGAAGGATGACATGTAAGTTTGTTTGCAATTTTTGTCACACATGTTTTCCTTGAAGGAAGGCTTCCATGTTTTTTTTCCGTTCACTGGTTTTACACCTTTAGCGCGTTAGTGCACTAACTGGGTCTAACTAAAGTCTCGCTCTGTTTGCATAGTGTAGAAGGAGATGCCCTCTATTTCGACACAGAAAGACAGCTGTTAACTATTTAGCGCTCTGACGGAAGGGTACAAGCTGAAATGAACTTTTTTCGTTAACGCTAGAATGATGTTTTTATTTTATATTTATTTATATTAGATGTTTTTTTGCCCGGCCAGAAAGGTAGCCAGAAATACCAAGACAAGCCATACATTCTACATGACAACCTAACATAACTCAAATTAAAACTAGTTAAATTAAACAAATAACTTAAATTAAAACAAATAACTTAAATTAAACATTAAAATAACACTTTTCATTATGTGTAATGAAAACCTTTTAACATCCGATACCAAGAAAGTCAAAAATGTAACAAACTTTTGAGGGAGAGAGGTAGTTCATGGTAGAGTTCAGGAACTCTACCAAATCATAACATCACCCCCTTGTTTGGGTAATGAACGTTCAGCTGTAGTTCAACACATGCTGATTTAGTAAGTTTGACACATTTCAGTTCATTTATTTATTCTTTTTAGATACAATCACGTGGAACGGGAAAATAAATACTTCCTCTAATTGAAGTCGGTTGAAAAAAAATCCCCAATAAGTTTCGAATCTATCACCTCACCTCACCTTAACAGCCGTCTAAACAGACGCAGGCCTCCCCCTGATAAGCGCCTTATTGGCTTTTATCCCATGGGGGGTCTTGCCCATAATCCCCACGCTACGCATGGAGACGCATGGAGGTTAGGAATCGCAGTTCGGTGGTAGAATTATTCTGCAGGCGGCGCTGCTGCCCGCCCCCAGTAGATATCCCTTAGTCACATCTTACGACACCCGCGGGAAGAATTGGGATGGTGCAAATTATAAGCCGGCACTACACATCAACTTCATCGTCTCTAGCTATTTATAAACGTAGGGCAGCTGTATGCTTATGATTTGAGCCACCTGTAAGCAAAGTGGACAACCATTGGCCTCGCAATGGGACGATTGTTTTAGAAAGGATGGAACGCCATGCGCCATGGACCTTGCCATTACTTCCGAATGGCTATTTCGATAATTATTACTTTTGAAACAACGTTTTGAATAGCCACTTTTGGTTTTGCCTCGGGGTTACATGTTGCAGTAATAATAATTAGGAAAGAAGATTTTTGTGTTGTTTTAATTATTCCCTGGATGAGCATCATTATCATCAATAGTTAGGTTACTTAGCAGTAACAGGAGCTTCCACTTTTTAAAAGACTTCGAAAAAAAGATCCTCCATCTATGTTCGGCTGTATGTATGATTTTTTTTAAATGTATGTTCTTCGATTTCTCCGTCAATTATGGACCGATTTTAAAAATTATATCGTTATTGTATAGAGAATGATCCCGAGGTGATCCCATAAAAAAATATTCCCGAGGGATAACAGTGTGAAATTAAGGGATTCGTAGCCAGTTTTTAGCACTTTCAAAACATTTAAATTATATAATTAGAAACTATGTTACGTAAGGTTATTTAATGGTAATTTATAGAAATTTAGTACTTTAATTACTATTAGATAGGTAATTTGAATGGGTATTTATCCACATTCTTAAAAACCTGCGGTGAGTTATGTATGTATTATGGCTTTATGACATTAGCACGTGGCATCTACAGATTTTCTACTATCTTTGGTTTTCATCTAGCGAAATGTTTTTTACTTACATTTCTAAACCTTTTGTGCCTATTATCTTTGATAAAGCAAAAAAGCAGTTATAATTTAACAACCTAATCCTACCACGAGTTTTGCTAGTCTCCATTAATTACCAATGCTACTTTCTTTAACGGAGTTCTTCGGCAACCTAATCAATTTATTTCCTGTTAGTGTCATCGAACGTATTAATAAGCCAGCCAACCTTGGGATGAGGATTCTGGCCGAAGGTCAGTAATTATCATACCAGAAACAAGACCATTAAAATATAAGTACAGGACGTGTAGGCCCTACAGACAGAATAATGAGTACAAGGTAGGTCAGCTTTTGTAACTCTCAAACGAATAATCTCGAATCTGAATTCTGACTTGTTTGTAAGGTGAAAAGAGATCATTTGTAGAGGTACATATGTAGGTACTTATTATAGGGCCTTTATTAAGAAATAAAATTCCAATGAAATAATTAAAACAAATTAGAACTAGTATTTACAATTGAAACAATTACGCTAACTGCAGACTGTTGCAAACAATCTATAGGTAGCTCAACTGATCCATATCAATACCAGTCGGAAACGTTCCCAAGACGCTGGCTGCATTGCCCCGCTGCGCTGTATGGCAATGCTGATGCGCTGCGCGAGATACCCACTAGCTCTCGGGTCACGCGTCGTCGCTTCGACCAGACGCTCAGATAACTTTATAAAAGGTTTATCCTTATAATTTTATTTACGAAAGTAACTCTTGTCTCGCTGTGTGTAATATAATTTTTAGTATAATTTTTAATTGTTTAATATAATTTTAACGGCAAAACGAATCATAATGTAATTTGGCAAGACGAAAGATGGATTCCAAGATATAGGCAATTTATGAAAGTATCGGTAAAAGAAGTACAAAGAAATAGGCAAAAGCTTTAAACTAAACTAGTATCTACCTACCTTCAAAAAACAAAAAAGAAACTATTTCATATTGTAAGTATAAAAATCACCAGTCTTATATGACTTTCAAAAAAGCGTTAGGTCGACGACTCAAAGAATAAGTAGGTACTTGGACGGTATGGTGGTCAACGACTTCTAATACGACTTATACAACAATGACTAATGACCGCTGACCAGTTTCATTTTTCAAGCCTATTCCATTAATTTCTCAGTCCATTTGTCACTGTTCCTTTTCGCCATTGTATGACACGTCATACCATACAAACAAATTACGTTATGGTGACTGCATATTTTTAGTCATGAGCGCTGCTTACTTAATCACCTGCCATAACCTTACTTCATCATCAACCTATATTAGTCCACTGCTGGACCTAAGCCTCCCATAAAGAACGCCATAGCTTGCCGCATCCAGCATCTGCCTGAAGTCTTCCGCAGGTCGTCGTCCCACCTAGCTGGAGGGCATCCTACACTACGTTTCCACTCAAGTACACGTTTACCGCAGCGGTTGTCGGTTCTTCGCGAGATATATCCGGCCCACTGCCACTTCAGCTTGCTAATTCTCTGAGCTATATGTCGATAACTTTGGTTATCTGTCGGATGTATTCGTTACGAATCCTATCCTTCAGAGAAACTCCAAGCATAGTTCTTTCTTAGCTCTTTCATAGCTCGCTGAGGGACCTTGAACTGGTGGACCAGTCCTAACGTGAGTGTCCACGTCTCAGCTCCGTAGATCATGACGGGTAGGACGCAATGCTTGAAAACTTTCGTTTTCAAGCATTGCGGTATGGACGACGAGAAGACTCGACGTAGTTTTCTAAACGCTGCCCAGCCTAGCTGGATCCTCCTCTTGGCTTCCTTCTCGAAGTTGTTTTTACATTACTGCATAATCTGCCCAAGGGTAAATATACTCGGAAACAGATTCGAGAAGGTGGCCAAGTACGACCTTCTTGGATCAACGTGGCTATTAATCATGACTTTGGTTTTATCCAAATTCATGCCAAGACCGATACATCGGGAGGCTGAAGCTAGGCCGTCCAGCATCTGGTTCAGCTTCTCTAGCGACTCCATTATGTCATCAGTGAATCGTAGGTGTGAGTTGTAGTTGCCGTTTATGTTAATGCCCCTACCTTTCGGATCAGAGGAGTCGGAGATCAGATCCGGTATTGTTTTTTTTAGTACCTATCAGAATCTTGGGACGAAAGCTTGGGATAAGTTTTGCACCAACTCGAAAACTATAAACCTAACAAGGTAAAGGTTCCTTGTTCGCTTCTTTACTTTACCTTAAAAAGATTGAAGTGAACAAAAATCAAAGTGATCACTTTATTTCCTAGTTTTACATAATATATCATCTGAATTTTTTGACGTGTCCAAGAGTCCTGTAAGGTCTAAAGGAATTAAAGCAGTTTGACTTTGAATCAGTAAAAATGCTTGCTCTCAATCGAACATTTGTTCTAATAATCTGCGAGAGCAAGACTCCAATATGGTTACGTATTACGTCTACAGATATACGTCGTCGTCGCTTTGCTGCAGTAGGTCGTACATCAAACATTATTAGGCATCGTAGAATAGATTAGAATATGTTTTATTTGTATACTAAGCAACACAAAATAAATTTAGACTAAGAGGAAACAGATTTGAAGGTACGTAGTGTAAGTCAAGTAACAAAATGGGTCTGCCTTAGCATGAGTTGGTTGACTAGCAAGCTAGCAACCAACGCTGGTCTTCCACCGTTACTAACTACTCACGACGACTATTCAAACAGAAATAACACTCACATACGGAAAACTAATCGTCTACCTACGATATAATTCATTATGATGCACCATTTTTTCACTATGTAGGTATGATTTGACAGGGTCGATCGGGGACCGGGGTCCTCGAGAGAGCCGCATTTGTTATATATAGGCACAACCCGCTATATTTATTATTACAAAAGCACTTATTGTTGTTGTTGCTCAAATTGCAGTTTCTCACGCCTCGGGACATCATGGCCTTGATTGGGGAAGTTACGAGATCATTCATCTTATGAGATTGGGTAATAGTTGGCTCGATTGTTTTTACAAAACAATTCATTCAAAAAATTAGAATGTAAGGCTTTGAGTGTCTTTTGTTTTGATAATTTTTGAAGGACTCCGGTATCTTTGAGGGGTTTGAGTAATAGGGTGACAAAATAATCATCAGCTGCAGATTATGATGTTTGTGCTTGTTTCTTATACTTGGCCTTTAAGCCACAGTGGATTAGCTAGCATAGACAGCTGCATATAGGCCAAGCACATGAAGCTATGGAATCATTTATTACGCTGTGCTACTCTACTGCATTAAGTTCTTCGTATTGAACGAAAACCCCGTCGACAACCTATTGATTGATGCTTATTCTGAAGTTCTTTAGAGACATTGAAACGTAGACCTTACCCAAGTAATAAATTCTTTCGAGTAAAAGTTATAAGGAAAATGACGACTCTACCAAACTTAAAAATAGAACACACATCCCCGACTAAGTACAGTTATAGGTTTAGCTTAATCAATATGGAAGACGCATCGTCCGATGCTCTTAGGCATAACAATAGCTTCATACAAGCGCAAAGTTCAACGCTCATATACACCTGCCAATTTTAGAAGACAATTTACTCCTTTAACGAGTTGCCAAGCAAGGTGCAGTGTAAATGTGGTTAATTTAGCGATTCTAGAGAAGCAGAGAAGAGTGGTGGAAGGCTAACGTTCTCCGCGGCCGTCCGGCTCAGTCGTTCGTTCACAACTGACCGATGCTACTCGTGTTCTTTTAATTTCCGAATTGTGTTGTGCCAGGATCAAGGACTCTATTTTTCAAACGTGAGTTTCTTTTTGTGTTGTATTATTTTCAGCCAGCAATACTAAGCGCTAAACTTTTTACGATTGCTTGAAAACTTTTTGTTGATGATGTACCGGTTTTTATGTAGGTTGGTTATGTTTCAGCATATTCGAAAAAGGTATGATTACAGTCATAGCTATACATTATGTCATACATTCTAGACAGTGAAAGTGGGAGAGTAGTTAGCGCAAAGATGTGAAAGACGGTACTAAATTTATTTCCTTATTGACCAGAACTTATCTAACCACTAGGTTTAACTTCTCAGTAACATTGTAGAAAGTAGTCTATTCGGATCTAAAGACTTCTTGCGTGATAGTAACTCTACATTTAAGAGCTTTCCTGGTAGAAAAGTTTTCACATAAACTGATTATAGTTTTTCTAAGAAGTTACCTATATGGAACAGGAACCTAGTATGTAAATTGTTACGCCCAGCGGAGTCCATGTAAGTGGTTGTTTACGTCAATACGATATTTTTCGTCAACATGCAAAACTTTGAGTTTTGAGATAACATCACTTAAGTAAAACCGCATTGGAAGACAAAAATGATGTTTTGCAATATGATAAAATTTGTTAATTTCCAATACATCTCATTGTCGATTCAAAACGAGAGTAAAACATCTCGAACAGGATCAAGAACCTGTTTCAAATTCCATAATAAGTTTACGTAAAGGTCAATGAGATATTGCATCCCTTTTACCTTCTTTTTTATATCCCAAAAAAACCTTTGTATTTCCAAATCCCAAGCTTGAGGAATCTAAAAATAAAAACCTTTAAAACCAAACCTTAACGACCAATTTTTATTGAAGCAGTAATTTCTATAACGTATATTCATTATAGTCAAAATCAGTACCTATCTAACAACTTGTTTTTAAGTACGGTACCTCTCGAAGTATCGATGTTTAACTTTCCTCTCCAAATTTTTCGCAAATCCTTCCTGTACTTCTCATTTTTCTCGTTACAAAACCGATCCATCAATATGACTACAAATAAACACTGCTATCCACAGAGTTTCTGATATCTGTGCTGCTATCATACGAGCCATGCGTCGTCGTGTCGGTCACATATGCCAGACGGATCAAATTGAAAAAGTTTTGCTGTCATTAGCCGTTACCCTCACACAACTTGGGACCAACAGGGAATCACACAACTTGGTACCAATAGGGGATCTACTCGTAATCCAATGATTATTCCAAAAGTTTTTTAGATTAGATGTCTTCTTTGGAAAATAACTAATTCGTTAGGAAAATAACTTAATTTGTGTGATTGTAACCCTTGTTGAATTTATTCCAAGATCTCTGTGGCGCGGCAGGCGACAGCCCGCCTGCGATGCAAGGTTCGATTCCCGCCTCGGGACAAATGTTTGTATGATCTGCAAATATTTGTTCCGGATGTTCTGGACGTTTTCTATGTATGATAGAAAATATCTATGTATGATAAAACAAATAACTGAATTTTATGAAAAGTGACTTATAAGTATATGACTTATCCATACTAATATTATAAATTATAATAACTCTGTCTGTCTGTCTATCTGTATGTTACCTTTTCACGCCCAAACGGCTAAACGGATCACAATGAAATTTGACCGGAAGGTAAATGGTAGCCCGAGGACGGACATAGGCAACTTGGAAAGCGCGTGCGAAGCCGCGGCCAGCAGCTATATTATTATAAAGTTGGTAAAACATTTGTTCTTATACTGTTTGAAATCTTTTCATTCCGCGTCGCGCGTCGTGCGAGTTTATTGGTTCATAAAAGAAGCTACTCGTATATGCAGAGAATATTATAAAAATACTAACGCTATAGGTAAATAAACCAAAGAGGAAAATGAAAATAAAATCCTTGTCAACACTGATTTGGTTACATTACCACATACCTTATTTGATCAAAATCTTACCCTTTCTCGAACCCCAAATATATAAAGCTACCCATATGCGACTCACGCAAAATATTGAGAAAAGGGACGTTAAACTGATGGGCTTATACATATACCTATAAAGCCCATCACATCAGTATCAGTATATACATTATATGGGCATGGTAAGACAGTGCGAGTAAGTATGCGAGCGGACACGGAGGGAAATTCTGGCGATTGACCTCTTTGACACATTGCCAAAAACTGTCAAACATTGATACTAAACCGATCTCAAAATATCAAATTCTAGAAATATCAATTAAAAACTTGTCTTTGACAAACCAACGGGTGTTCTCGGGGTAACGTTCGTTCGTTCGTTATGTGCCGAAGTGTTTTGAGTTTGCATTTCTTCGACTTATCTCGAAGAATCCATTATAATACTACTAGAGATTTATTGGGTCCCTGGTGGCTACTGCAGTGCAGTGACCTGGTACTGCTTGACGTCTCATACGAGTAACTGTAGTGTGAGGGATAGGCAAGCTACTGTTATGTGAGTACTACACTAGACTACCAGCAGCTGTCTACTGATGACGTCAGCAGCTTGCACTGTGTAACCAGACCTTTAGTCCTTGTATTGGTACAACATGTACTTCATACCAAAAGAGATGAGTTTAAAGTAGGCTCAACAACTTACTCTAGATTGTTCTCTATAATGTAACCGGCCAGATAGTTTTCATCAAATGGTGTTGTATTTCATCATGTTATCAGAACAACTTTTACTCGACTAATTAGTGACATAAGGGTGCCTTAAAAAAAGTGTGAAAAACCCACATAATGTCACCTCTACATCAGCGCAAGAGGTCAAGCGAGTATAATTTTAGTTTTATTATAGTATAAATAGTTTGAATTTATGTTAAAAAACACCGCCATACTTTATTTATCTCACAATCGTTTTGGTTGCCTGGAAGAAATCGCTATAAGCGATAAGGCTGCCAGTGCCATTGCTGTTCCCTTTATTATGTTTAATTAAGTACGATCTGTTTTATAAGGTGTTGAATAAAAGTATTATCTATCTATCTATTTTACTATAAAACCTTTCGTAGTTTAACGAATTCATAATGAATGTAAGCGGGTTAACTACGAACCTATTTTGTGTTGGAAGACCACCAACGAGGGACTTCTTCAGGGTGAGTGCGGTTCGGTCGCACTGTTACATTTTCTGGAATAGAATAGAATATAATATTTATTTATTTAGAAAGTATACATCAATGTCGCAGTCTTTATTGACAAAGAAAATTACAATTCAATACTGGTTCTAATTTGTTTTAATTATTGAATTGTAATTTTCTTTGTCAATGTTGCACCATTAAACCACAATAGGTTTGTGTTGGTGCTCACACTCGTCTTATACCTCTACATAAATGTACGTTGCATTTAGGTCACTTCTTATAATCTACTAGACAACATATAGAAACTCGATATTGGAATAAGTGCCGTTACCTTGGTACGACCACAGAAATCTGAATTTATTATTTAGATTTCTGTGGGTACGACTAATGATATCGCTCATTTGACTGCTTATAAACAAACATAGAACCTCCTCCTTTTTTCAAGATAAGATACCACAAATTGTACACATAAATTGTAATTTTATTGTGATTTTTTTTTTTATTTGTTGTAAATTTGCTTAAAACTATAAAATGTACTAAAACTAATTAAATGACCAACAATGGTGTTGGTATTATTATTATATAGTTTATATGGATTAAATATATAATATTAATACTCACATAGAAATTGCCTTAAAGGTACAAAATGGCGTTCGACTCAGCATTATATTGTGACAGATCTGTATCTACACCTCCACAGCCTATATTGGGCCACTGCTGGACCCAGGCCTCCCATGATAAGTGCCTTATTGGGTTTTATCTCACGGGGGTAATGCCCATAATCCCCACGCTGGGCATGCGGGTTGGGGATCGCAGATCGGTGGAAGGAAAGAGTTGGGGTTAGATCTGTATCTATCACAGCATAATGCGGAAGATCAGCGTTGTAGTAGATTTAACCTATGTTAAAGCTTCTACAACGCTGATCTTCCTTCGAAACCATTGCGTTACGTCACGTCAGCGACTATATATAGAAAAGTTACTAAAAGAAAAAGAAAAAAGTCCAGGAGATAAATAACTAGAGCAATAAATAAATAATTAAATATCCTACGATAGATTTTATGAATGGTAAAGTCCTATAGTTCGATTACCTATGCGTTGGAGCTTTTTCTGGCTTTGTCTTATATTCCTTATCAGTTTCCTAGCCTTTCGAAGGTAGAGTCGTTAAGTCTCTCTACCAATTATAGTACATTGTTCACCGAGGTGAGAAAATGACTGATTCCTATCGAGTGTGTCAACACACAAGGTAGGAATCGCACTTTCTCCTGAGTGATACATAGTGCTTTATACTACACCTACGAAGAAAATGAAACATTTTCCGAAAAAGAAGTTCCACTCTTCTCGTTTTTCCAATACACGAAATCTTTATAAGTCTTGTTGTATTTATTTCTGGATTTTTCGGGTTCTGAATCACTGCTTGAGCAGTTTATTTTATTTTTTGCGGTGTAATAAAATCTTAACTATCACTCGACGACATTCTGTAAAATAATTAAATTACCTAACAAAAATGTAAATTTCAAAGAAATTCCTGCGAATGCCTTATGCTTTTGATTCTTTTTTTGAATTACTGTACCGCGAACGGAAGAGGCCGATATCATATGGCGGACTCAGAGTAAAAACTTTTTGTAGTTTAACCTATAATGAAAATAACCATACCTACAGGCTGAAATCTAAGAAAATTAAAAAAATAACACGTTAGAAAAGGATTTCCATACATTATTCTCTACCGCGTGACATGAAATTCCATAGAGTTTTTTCTTATAAGAAACTTTTTGCGGGTAGTAATGAGTTTTTAATCCTCTTTATAAGTGCGGCGCAATTATCTTTGCCTCGCACTTTTTGAATTTGGAACATCTTAGTGTTCAGCGCCAAAGAAATCGAACGCAAATATTGTTTGAATAAAGACTGGCTGGTACTACATCCTAACAACGAGATTCACCGTCACATTTTCCTCAAAATGAGCCAGATTCGGACATTATTTCAAACACGCAGAATATAAAATCAACAACAATCTCTAATCCTAATAAAACTGTTACAATAAATTTTCATAATTGAGAAAATGTCTTAAATGTAAAAATAAGTTTTTAGTTGCTTTATTATTAGATACTATTTAATTTTAATTTAGTTGTTACTCTATGTTTTATTAAATAATAATATTACAATAAAATATGAGGCGCCTTTTATTTTCTCATAGAGAGTGATGAAAAGTAGAGTGTATCACTCGGGCGCAAAATATATTTTTGTCTCGGGCGACGTACTTTGAATCCCTCGCTACGTTCAGGATTCTACTTAAGAATCCCTCGCTATGCTCGGGATTCTACTCTAAAATCCCTCACTTCGCTCTGGATTCAAAAAAGCGCCCTCGCCGTAAAAATATTTTTTTTGATACAATCTACTATTTTCGACCCACATTCTAGTACGCCTGCAAAGACGTACTTTCCAGCTCAAGTTTTGAGAAGGAATAAGTTACTTTCCGGGGAGGTGTGGTATAAAAGATATTATTATTTATCCGCCATCAATTTCCCAATTTATATTGCAAAGTTGACAGAGCTCTCGAATTTCACTGTTCAAATCGGCAAACTCAACTAAAATAGAGTGATTCCTCGACCTCAACAAGTTATTGTTTTTTAACCACCGCCTACATAAAAGCTCTAAGTAAATAAAACTAGGCAATAATATGTACAATCAACGCCAAAAATCACGATCAATTTTCAAATTCTGGTTAAAAGGTTCGCCTTGTATACACTAGTTACACTATCCATACTTAATATTATAAATTCGTAAGTAATTATGTCTCTCAGTCTGTCTATTCCCTTTTCGCGATGAAACGGCATAACGGATGCCAATGAAATGTGGCAGGGAGATAGATAATATCCCGGAATAGTGCGTGCGAAGCCGCAGGTAGAAACTTGTTACTTTAGGCGTGAATCTAACGGGTTTGGTTGTCAAAATAGGCCTTGATCTCAGTACTCAGGAGATCTCCGTAGTAAAAAACATAAAATTCAACATTTTTTCTTTGGTTCCCTTAAATGTGAAAAGACGATTTAGAAAAAAATAAAGGATAAATAAAAAAACATGAAAGCATTGTTTTGCATATATTTTGATCGAGATCTCAGGAACACTGCGGTCTATTGAAATGACTTATGTTTTGATTTGTAGGTAATTATTATTATAATTAGGTTCCTTAAACCAGTTTCTTTTATTAGTTTTCTTGTAAACACTAGAATATTGGGCTTACGCCGCCGTTCTTAAAAAGTATGCTCTGTCTTGCTCCTATGAACGCAAAATCCTATGCTTATCCTTTTCACAAAATGGCGCGCATTGCGCCCTCTTAAGAAGCTCTCTTAGCTTTGACACATTTTTTGTTATGTTGTTGGTTTTCTTCTGTTGACATAAGCCAGAGTGAGAAAAAGCACTACTAAGCAACTGTTTAACTGTAAATAATCAGCAGAACATTTTTAAAAGTCTGTCAATTAACAGATTTTTGTTACTACGAGGGTTAATAGCGTTGCACCTTATTGTAGTTATGCTAGTTATTGCCAAGTAAAAATGGTTTTTTATTTACACCTAAAAGCGGTCTTGATAGTTTGACCGTATACAGCGATTTTGTTTGATGACAATACAAAACAATACAAATATTCTTTATTGCATACCCGATAATCAAAAAAATAAATCACAGAACACAAAAACAAAAGATAATGTACAATGGGCGGCCTTATCGCTAAGAGCGATTTCTTCCAGGCAACCTTGGGATTGACAAGAAGTGATCGAAAAAGTATTAGACGGTGGCGTGTAAACAGAATTAAGGTTTAGGTAGTAAGAAGAAATGAATGTTGACTGTACCCATGAGTTTTGATTGGGGGGGGGGACATGAGTACTGGGGATAGGTTGACTTTGGTCAACATTATTATAAGTCGTGTAAACAAACATTGAGATTGAAAATTTCATGTTGTCCCGCTTAGATACATTTGACAAATAATATAAACAAAGAAATAGAAATCATTGATTTGTGTTACAAAAAAAACTTAATTTTCATACTTAAACATAAAGCAGGGCAGCATGACGTGACAAGATATGCTTAGACATACTAGATGATGCTGCGTTGATGGATGAATGGGGTCGGCGAGTGTGTGGAATGGTGGGCTTGCCGGCTATTTATGGGAGGAAGAGGGGACGCCAGTCGGGCCGCGGTAGGTTTAAATGTTCCCGTGGTTCGGCGAAAATGGCGAAAGGGTCACCGGAGAGGTTTTAGTGAGTATTACGTCCTTATCAGGACGTCGAGTCCCACATAACTCTGGTCCCACCAGACCCGTCCATTCGTAAAAGAATTTCTTCGGCCGAGAAAAAAAAAAGATGATGCTGCGTGGATTGTCCAGCATTATTTATTTATTAATTTTCGATCCTAATCTTTATCTACACGACTTATAGACAGTATTTATTCAGGACTAGCTCTTGCCCGCGTCTTCGCGTCGTAAAGGTAACGATAACCATCAGATTTTGTTACGTCATTAACCTAAATTTCGTAAACCACCTTTACCGAAAGTCGCGCTACCAGTTTAGCAGTATGTGTGTATGTATGAAGTATGTGTGTGTAGGTATGTATGAGTATGTGGGTAAGGTAGCTCTAGAACATGTTTGCAATGCTAATCTTCGAATAATGCCCTTAAGGCTGGTGTATGGCCTTGAGAACACAAAATAATTATGTTTTTACTAAATAAATTTTATTCGTGAAATGTTGAATTTGTGTAAAATACTTTGTACAAATATTTCAGTAAAAGGACAATACTCAAAATCAACAGCGTTTAGAGGAAATATCAAAACAAAAAATCTAAAAAAAATTTTTAATTCGAAATTCGAATTCCATGCCCAATGGCAGGGAACCGTAAATTAATGTATTGTTATGTAGAAAATCCTTTAATTTGGCAGTGAAATGCTGGTTCGTGTACGCGAGTGCGTTTGCCGGCTGATATAAAATAACAATAAAAAAATAATGCTAGTCAATTTACACATGCATCAATATCTAGCCCCGAGCTAAGCGAAGCTTGTGTTATGGGCAGGAACGAGATAACTGATATACTTAATACAATATACTACATAAACATATTTTATTATACATAGAAAACATCCAGAACACCCGGAACAAATATCCGCAGATTGTCCCGAGGCGGGAATCGAACTCGCAACCTTCTACGTCGCAGGTGGACCTTCGCCCGCCGCGCCACTGAGGTCGTATTTATTTATTCCGTTATGTACGTACGCATCATCGTGCCATCAGTTTGGCAACCGGACTCTGTGCGGCTATTCCCCGAGTTAACTACCTAGAAGTCGTGTAGATAAAGATCAGGATGGAAAATGAAAGCCTGTCTCAAGCTGATAATTTAATCAAATATAAAGCGGGACATTATGCTGTGTTTTTCAATCCCAATTTATAACAACGCGACTTATATAAATCATCAAACCTTTCGCATTTATAAATGTGATTCTTATATCCAAACTACCCAAATAAAAAAAAATCAGGCACTTTTTTTATAATAATAATTCAGGTAAGCTAAAGGTAGTCGACCACACAACCATTCCCACTGACGCACAAAACGAATACGAGCATTCAAATACCGGCTTAAACTCGTAAATATGTTATGCACTTAAGCCAATGTCTCTTTATTGTTACATCTTTATCACAACATTCAGAAACTTTAAATTCTTAAAAATAACTATAAACCTACCGTATGAATATTAACGAAAATTCAATACATTCTGTAAGTGAAGAATCTCCACCATTTTATCAGGAATACCACAGTTTTATTGCACCTATAAATTGTCATACACTACACCAACTAGCTGCTCAGACAGAGAACTTCCTTAACGAAAACACTACACATCACGATACCATGGTACGCCTTCTATTGCTTATTATGAACCTGTACTACTGCGCGGGGTTCCCCCCAGATGGAAACCTACAAGGAAACCCAGAGAGGTACACCCTGCCTGACTACGGAGAGCCACTTTTCCTGACACCGTACATTGAAAACGGCGAAATCGAGGAAGCTCGGCACCGCGCTTTGGTGAAACTTCATAATTTCGAACACATAGAGAGCTACTCGGGTTTCCTCACTGTTAATAAAACCTACAACACTAACCTTTTCTTCTGGTACTTCCCTGCCAATCGAACAAGCCCGTTTCACAAACCGAAATCAGCAGAGGTGATTATATACCTGACAAGTTCATTCTTCACTGATAATATCGAGTCCTTGAGCGGGTTGTTTGTAGAAAACGGCCCTATCAGGATTCTAAATGGGAGGTTTGGTTTATATGCAGAAGAAACGGAATGGTCGTTGAACAAGCACAGACACGTGATCTACATCGACCACTCCCCCGGAATGGGATTCAGCTTCACCGACGACTGGCGAGGGTATCCCGATAGCTCTATGAAAATTGGAGAGCTGCTATATACCGCAACACTCCAGATCTTCAAACTGTTTCCGGTTCTTCAAACAAAATATCTTTCCATCATGGGTGAAATGGTTGCAGCGAAATACGCCACGACGTTGGCATATCATATTGACGAAAACAAATCCACGGCAGAGGTCGATATTAAACTACAACGTTTGCACCTCATTAGCCCTTGGGTTGACCCGATATACCAAGTGGCGTACTATAACAGACATGCCTACGACATCGGCCTCATAGATAGGAATACGGCTGAAGTGGTTCTGAACCTCCAGCACATGGTTCAATATTTCATTTTCAAGGAACAGTGGAAGGAAGCGTTGTCGTTTTTTTTGATTCTATGTAAAGAATTGAGAAGAGTCACTGGTCGAGATCATTTGTCCAATTTCTCAGCCGACGATAGAAATTATTTCGATTTTGGAAAGTCCCGCCATTATAAATGGCTTCTAGTGAAAAGCCGCCGAAAGGCGCTGCATGTAGGAATCCTAAACTACCAATCGAACGTTTGGCACACTTCGGTTCGCGAGGACACGATAAAAAATGATCATATGCAATCAGTGCGGCATGAGCTCAGAGAACTGGCGAAGAAAGGTTACATTATTTTACTGGCTAATGGCCCGCTTAGTATCGTTGTGCCTTTCAGAGCGACGTACGATACCATGAAGAACATTGATGATCGGACCAATATCGTCGACGAGAAATTCATTGTAGACCCAGTGGATAAAACTTATCGAGCATATGTGTATATAGGAGCTCTTGAACATAGCCAAACTATTACAGTACTGCAACAGAAGGTGGGTAATTTTCCCTGGATCGATCAACCTGAATTAACTTGGAAGGTTGTAGATTTCTTACATGACATTTTACCTACTGGAGAGGACGAAGAGGATGGTTATGATTCACATTCTGAAAGATTGGTTCTTAAACTAAATACTAATAAAAAGGGAAATTTTAATCATAGTTTTTGGGGACCCACACAATCATTGGCGGGTTCGCCTAAAGTATTCTAAATTTAATCATAAATTAAAATATAAATTCTCTTGCAAAAATAAAAGTTATGTTTACCTATCTGACTTTAAAAACTTAATACCCTTAAAAAAACGTAGTCTATGTCGCGCAAGGAAAATGTAGCTATCCACTAGTGAAATTATTATGAAAATCGGTTCAGTAGTTTCGGAGATTTTTAGGTACCTTAATTCTACATGAGCTGCTGAGACAATTTTTTTGCTTTTTTGCCTTTCGTGCCCCCTTAAGTAACACATTGTTTTATTGTATCTGTTTTTTTGCTTTTATCTTTAATCTTATGTGTTTCTTGTATGTATCTGCCTATAATTGTATTGTATCGTGTTATGTATTATTGGCCAAATATATTTTATTTCTTTTTCTTTCTATATAGTACGAACTCAAACCATTAAAAGTTTCATTTAAATTCATTCAGTCGTTTCATACGCAACCAAGGTCCAGACAGCCGGAGAGAAAACATAAAAAAAACAGTTTTGGCTACTGTCCACCTATCTATGTTAATTTGAAAACCTATCTGTATGAGAACAAGCCTAAGCATCGATTAAAGAGTGCCCTTCAAAAAACAATCACAATATCTTGAATGTCCAGAATAGGACCTGTAACATTTTTATTATATGAATTATATGGAATTTGCATAAATCCATGTCCGCACGGTAGAGGCGCTGCACCAAATCTCAAAGAAAAATTTAACGTTTCGATGACGTCTCGATACTATCGAGAAACCAAACTCAGGGCTCTGTACGGAGGCCACAGTTCCAAGGTCATTCGTGAATCTGGCATCGTCTTCGCTCGACTTACGTCAGTGGCATGCGGCAGCGGCAGCTTTCACCAGGTCTTACGCCACGGTATCCATTGATGCAACTTGCGTGAGAGAATACGAGACTTGCGTGCGACAGATCGCTTTAATTGGTGCCGGCTCGAAAATGCTTAAAAAAGATGAATGATTAGAAATGGCTCATGAATCCGCTGTGATAATGAAAATCTTGCTTGCGTTCGCTGAGTTAGCTGTTCGATAAGTCCTGGTCTGAGTAGGTAGGTCTCAATGACGTACCATTACCTATATTATTTATTATTCATTTATTTCAGATTAAATTATAAATCCAAAATACTTTATAATATTATTAAAAACAACTAAGTATAGAGGTACATAACATGATAAAAAGAATTAAATAAAATGTCACACAAAAATTAAAATTAGAATTAGAAATTGCCAATTAACAATACAAAAAAAACACAAACCTATACAATATAATTAGCATGATAACTTTTTTTTTGTTTTTTGTTTATGGGACTCCAACACCACTAAAACCCGTGGCAGTACGATATGCGTGAGCATTTCCCTCAGGATAATACAAAAAAAAAAGTATCAACGACGTACAAAGGGTAACCTATAGGTTACCCTTTGTTATATTTGGAGTATTTTTTTATTGACATAAAAATATTTTAAAACTACTATCTTTCGATATAATGAAGTTAGAAAGTTGTTATATAAAAAAAAATTAGTATAAAGCCAATAGTAATGTAATTACGAGACTTGGAACCCGTCAGGGGGTCATAGATCAGTGGGTGGGAGACCGACCTATGTACCTTTCAGTCATGTGGTACCTATTACACAAGCTTCTTCACTCGGTGCCAGATGATGTAGTACCAACCTAAGAGCGAGTACACATTAGACGTATAAATGATGGTTTTTAAAACGCGCGTTACGAAAGCGCGCGCTTGAAGAAGCCTAATGGGTTACACACACTATCGAAACGCCACGCGACCTGACGAAACGCGATGCGTGTTGAGTTGAATCTAGTCGTATCAATTTTCTATGAACAGTACCATATTGTAAACACCCGACGACACGTTTCGTCGCGTCGAGACGCGACGAAACGTGTCGTAACACTCGTGTTAACATTATTGTTAATAAGTGATTCTGGTCATTTATTTATTTATTTATTTATTAACATGTAGATGTCATAGATATTTAATACATATATTTCACTCAACACGTATCGCGATTTGGCAAATCGCGTGTCGTGTCAATAGTGTGTTTCCGGCTTAAGTTGGCATAGTTTTCTTATAGTACAGTTGCGTAGTTTGGTAAAGTCTTTGTAGAGACGACCTCTGTGGCGCGGCAGGCGAAGGTCCGCCTGCGACGCAGGAGGTTGCGGGTTAGATTCCCGCTTCGGGACAAATATTTTAACGACCTGCAGATATTTGTTCCGTTTGTTTTGGGTGTTTTCTATGTATAATAAAAAATATATATCTATGTACTATGTATTGTATTAAGTATATCAGTTATCTAGTACCATAACCCAAGCTTTGCTTAGCTTAGTTAGAGCTAGATTATACTGTGTAAATTGTCCGACATTCTTTTTTTATTTATATTATTTCTTTTATTGTGGACCTTGAGTCGCTTAGGCCTGTTGGTACAGGCTGTCAAATCTGTCATTACAAACGTCATACATTGACGCCTAACCGTGTATGAACTGAAAGCACCTTTACACTTTCATCGCCCACGACCCGCTTCCCGTCTCCACCTCCGTCAGGCTGAGGCTGGGCAGTGAATGTGTAGTTATTGTTTTGTTTGTGAAGATAACCATAATTTAATATTATTAATAAGAGTGGGCACAGGAAACCTTTACGGTTGTTTTTCTAGGCAGCTCAGAGGGTACTTAATACTGAAAACCAGTGTTTGCTCTTCGAGCGAAGCTATGCGCTGAGTTACAATTGCCTTTTTGCTAGGCTGCATGCAGCACACAAATTTATTATTTTGTACCTAATATTATTTTTAATTTGTGCTACCTGATTCTTATCTTTTTATCACCAATATCCCACTTGTTGGGTTCTAAATCTATTTTATGTCAGCTTGATATTTTTTCGTCTAGTGTTTTTCTGATTGCATGGCATGTCGATTTGTGGCAGGGCTTTGCACGCGAATTGCATTTTGTTAAATATCATCAGAGAAGGTTTTACGTGGAGTTGTTACTAAATATCAAATATCAAAGTGCTTTGTTTCCTTTAGACTTTACAGGACTATCTTGGACACGTCACAAATATTTTCATCCGAATATTTTGCAATCGATCTCCACAAAGTACTAACGCCTGAATCTATTATTTATGTAATGTTTTTAGTCAACAACACATGTCTCGCAATAGCAAATCAATGGTTTATCAATCAGTCTATCTTTGTATACAACCTTTACTCTTATAGTTTTCGTTGTATTGTGGCTAAACGAGATGAAATCTCGGTGCCAACAAGATACCGTTTGTTCTCACAAGTTTGACTCATTGGGTCGATCGTCGAACTGGTAAGGATTTTTTTTTTCTCATTTGTTCGACAATCGTGAAACAAAAAACATTAAAACAATATTTAAAAAACGCTTGTTTCGTCAAATAGGTTTATGTTCGTATATATAATATTATTATGTATATAAATGTTTGTACCTAGGTAAATCTGTACCACATTGTTGATCAAATATCTACATAATTGAACAAATATTTTTCTGACTTGCTTATCTCAACAAGCTAAACCAGAAACAAAGGAAAAGGTACTTAATGTACAGTAATTGCGGTCATTTTTGGAGACATAAGAACCTTAAAGAATCATATTCACTTGAAAAATTTCATCTAATTCTAAATTTCAGCGTTCAAAACCTTATTTCGTTTTATCATTATTTAATTTTTTAACATCGATTACATTTTCTTTTTTGTTGTATTTATTTAAGAAATTTACAATTCAATAATAAAAACCAATTAGAACTATTATTTACAATTGAAACAATTAAGCTAACTGCAGACTGTTGCAAACAATCCACAGGTAGCTCAACTGATCCATATCAATACCAGTCGGAAGCGTCCCCAAGACGCTGGCTGCATTGCCCCGCTGTATGGCAATGCTGATGCGCTGCGCCAAATACCCACCACAGCTCTCGGGTCAAAATTAATTAATTAATTTAAATCTTATAACTTAAAAGGGCTAAACACTGACTACCGCAGCCCTGTTAGTACATTCAATTAGTAATCTTATAAAATATCATTACAACATCAAAACATCATTACAACTATTTTATACAGAATCCTGCCCGCCTTTTTATCTTTATTTTGTATCAGTTACGATTAATTATTTAAAAAAATTATCGTGTTTAAAGCAATTGTTTTGAAAAGTTTAGAAATTATTATTATTTTATTATAATGAAAAGTTTTACACCTAAATAAATACTAACACAAAATTTTATGACACAGGTAAATTACTTTTTCAAGCTAAATATAACTTAACATTCCTTATCTTGTATCTATTTAAAAAGGTCGTAAGCTACACGAATGGCTGTACGACAATATTATTTGAATCTAGGTCGCCACTTCTGACCCCTACAGTACGTAGTATGTACTACAGTTCTCTTTTCGGTGGTAGGTACTGGAGCCCTATTCTGCTAAACTAATTGCTTAACTATGGCAAATGTATAGTCTCAGAATGACACATTTTGGCATTTTACCTTAGATGAAATAACCACAGATAGAGGGACGCGCTTTGTAAGTGCAAATAACACCGCACGCACAATCTAGAGTTTCTTTCATCTAAGGACGATTTTGCGACGATACCATCGTCATAGTAAAGCAATCGGTTAGCAGAATTGGGCTCAGGCACACAATACATACCTGCCATTTCATGAAATCGTCAAAGCAATTTCCTGAATATCTCTGTTATTGGACTTCAGTTTCTGAAACATAACCTCTATCATTGCCAGCATAAGATTTAAACTTCATCCACATTGCTACAATCAAAGAAATTATGATATCTATGTTGGAGTTTCAAAATAAGCTTTAACATATCTGACATAAGGTTTAAGTCAGTTTGTTTTGATAAAGGGTAGAATTTCATTGTGGTTCCTTTTGTTCCAGAGTTCCATAAACCTGCAGAATGGCGAGCCATTGGACGGGGATGATTGGTGAGTAAAATAACATGATTTTATTTATGGCTTTAGTTTGAATCTACACGTAACAGTCAGTCGTAACGTTGTACGCAATAAGCGTACTATCGATTTTGGTCTGCTACAACTACGATGTCTACAATTAGACGTCTATCTGTAAAGGTGGGAGGTGTTACAAAGCGTGATGTACCATGCGTAGAGAGCATGATCCAAATTAAGAAGAAATAAAAGCTGCGAGTGTCTTTTTTCCCCGTGCTGACTGCACGAACGCTTGGTGTGTAATACGTTAGATAACGCCCTGTTAAAAAGTAAGGAGAAAATAGCCGAGGAAGGCGAAAGAATCGATGTGCTTAATATACTTATATACCTACAGAAGAAGGCTTACCCTCACATTGTCTGATTCACTGAAACAAAAGATAAGATCACTTATGAACAGGTTTTTATTCATTTCTGGGGCTCAATACAATAATTAACATAAAAACATTACTGCCCTGAAGAATTCGCTATGACATAGTGGAGTTGCCCGCTCTAGCAACCTATTCTGCTAGTCCTATCACAAAATATTGCCAACTCTTTTAAATCAATGATTGGTACTTAGTTTTTCAAAGCACAACCCTCCATTGAAGCTCATGAATGCAAACAATAAATAATAACAAAGCAAGGGCCTAAAGTCAAAACATCTTGCGCAAACGCATAAACGTTTTCTATGTCAGTCAACAATGACATAACCGAAACAATGGCGATTTGCAATAATTAGTAGGCAAATAGCTTTCATACGAGTGTTAGGATTCTTTGTTAGGACGTTAGCAGTACGTGATGAAATGATGAAAATAAGAGGCTGACGCTAATAGGTGACGAAATGATGAGTTCTTGGATGATGTAATTGGTAAATTATTTTGTAGAGAATAGGTGAAAGGGAGGATGTTACACGATGAGCTACCAGTCATGCAAAATATTGTGATAATTGAACAAAATTACAATATCAGAATAAAACAATTACAACTAGTATTTACACTTATATCTATTTCCTAAAAATCTAAGCCGTCACCAGAAGGCAGAGTAGCAAGAATGCTGGCAGCCTTGCGACGTTGAATGGCAATGCTAATTCAAATAAAAATTGTTGCTTATGTCACTACACTAGCGCCGCCGCCACCTATATTATCTTACTGAGACAAGAGATGCGAAAATAGAGTTTCGTCGCCACCAAGAGCTACATCGCATCTCTGCATAAACTATACAAGATAAAAATGTTACAGAGGCATTAAAAAAAAGCTTATGATAGGTATCACAAACTGCCTAAAGGGTTTTTGAAACTTCTTTTGTTTAACGTAATAATAAGATAAAATAGGTGGCGGCGCTATGGTGGGTCGGGGTTACCCCGCCTTAAATACTGTGTAGGTTTTATAGTCCTTGCAAAGGTCCTTGCAAGTGGGTGTAAAGTCTTGTCGAGGATTAAAGTGATGAATCATTTTAGAAAAGATAGTGTTAGAATATATCTAAAATTGAAGGATATTTATACGATGCGGCGTTTTCTTAATGTAAAAAAAGAGCTCTAAGCGACTGCATAGAGGTCGATTTTACGTAGGACCGCAAAATTAAATTGGTTATATGAACATGACAACCTAGCTCCTCTTCGTTAAATATTCACGCCATCTTAATGTAAAAAGGGTTATTTCTTTTTTTAGAACGCCTCATTAACTTTTGGTAGAAGTTATTAGAGCGTTTTCAGTAAGCAGACGCAGAGTTTTGACAATTCTCAACGAAAAGGTATTACGCCACGCGCGCCATATTGCCAAATCTATTTCTATATATAGTAGTGTATAGTATAAGTTATTTATTTAGATAAGGTAGAGTTGCCAAATATCGTCCTTTTTTTGTGTAACATATCTAAAAAAATAAATACCACAGTAGGTAATCAATGAAACGTCAAACATAAGGTTCAAGATTCCTTTATTCTTAAAAATAATCAAAAACGCGTTAACATTGTTAGAAAAAGTTATAAAATAGCTTTAAACTAAATTACGTTACAATAACAGCATAAAACAATTACAAATACACTGGCCTGCAAAATTAAGTATCAACTTTAAATAATAAATAAATAAATAAAATTCGTTTATTTCAGACAACACAAAATCAATTTAGGTCCAAAATTATGTTAGTCAAAATTAATAATAATTATATGTTAGTAGTACCTAGTCATGGCACATATTTTAGATAGTAGATAGATACTGCTTAAAAACACAGTTTTTTTTGCAAATTTTGCAAGTCCCACCAGTGCTGACAGCCCATATTATCGGGCTGCACTGTTAACGCCATTTCGCAAAATTGGGCGCACTGTTGAGAGGTTAAGTAATATAATTTCAAACACTGCAATCGCTTAATGATGAAAACTATTTCATCATTTATTCGATTACAGTGCTTGAGGAACGGGCTATCCCATTTATTGGATGATGCATTCAAGATGGTGTTGGTACTCCCGTGCAGCCTGCACAGCGACTTTCTTCTGCATGCATGCATGCATGAACCGCGGGAGCCCCAGTAGCATCCTGAATGCATTATTATACTGGACGCGAAGGGTGTTAATCGCTTTTTGAGTATTATGTGGTCCATAGGCTACTCGTGTATAACGTCTGACAGCAGGATTTATACAGGAAAAAAAATTTAAATTGTAATAAGTTTTCTTGTGTACTTAACACAAGATATACTTTCGATATAAAAAGGACTCAAAAAGAGTTTAATTTTGTATATAAAAATTATTTATTACTATTTTGTCTATAGAAGAATTGGAGAATATTCCCCAAAATCGGCTGCGAAACCTCGCGTTCAGTATGCCAAACCTGCTCGAAGCTGTAATCAGAGCCCGAGGAGGTAATACCAGTTATTAAAAATTAAATAACATGTAAAAGATACATAAAAAATGTTAATTGAGCTTTTGGACACTAAGCTAAAAATGGCTATTTTATTGTTTTATCTTTGTTTTTTAAGTAAATATGTTACTAATGTGTAGTTTACTATAGTCTCAAAGAAAGCTGATAAAATTTGCTATTAAACTTTTTTATTTCAAATGTTCCGGCTTAGAAAAAAAAATTAAGTGTGTTACTTAGTTTTGCTGGCCAGTGTAGTATTTACACTTATATCTATTTCTTTGTCTGTGTCTATGGCAAAATTTCACTTTGTACCGAAAATGCAGGGTGCATTTTCGGTACGAAGAGGAAGTCTTAAAAAAATCTTTATAGATCGTCGTTTAGTTGTAGCTTCTGCCTGCGGCTTTGCTTGTACTTTACCAGGATAAAAAGTAGCCTATATCCGTCCCTAGGATACGGTCTACCTCCCTGCCAAATTTCATTAAGATCCGTTTAGCCGTTTAGGCGTAAAAATAGAATAGATTTATTTATTTAGAAAGTATACATACATATGAGTTTATCAATGTTGCACCATTAAACCACAATAGGTTTGTGTTGGTGCTCACACTCGTCTTATACGTATATGTACATGCATTTGGATCACTTCTTATAATCTACCAGACAGATAGAAACTCGATTTCCCACAAACCCTTAATACGATAAATAACCAGAAATTGCTTTAAGCAATAAGGCCGCATGTTGTACGGTCTTTTGTGTTTATTAATTTAGATATAAGATACTTTATTTATTTTGAATGAACACTTTATTGTAATAAAGTGTTCATTCATTCATTATGCTATGGATTTAGCTCGAAGATCCGTGCTCTCATATCTCACAGCTGAAGGACTATGCATTCACATTAATGTATTCAATGAGCCAGAATCCCTTAACCTTCAACCTGCTTCTATAAACAGGTATTTATATGTCCTTCTGAGTCCTTAGCATGGGTTGAGCACAGTTTACGTAAACTATAAAAGTGTTCGTACACACACATTTAGTGTACACACACATCTAGTGCCTAGCAGCGCCCCTAACGGATAAAGAGGAACTTACTATCCGTAATATGACAGCGATTTAGTTTCATACGAACTCTTTACTAGTCTACACAAGATTTATGTATCTTTTAAAGGGCAATGTATACACTTCTACAACAAAATACCAAATTAGTTGAAAAAATTATCAATAAATAAATTCAAACAAATTGTCAAACATATCCTTTGTAAAAAGGCTTACAACAAAATATCAGATTATCTAGACTAGAGGATAAAAAAGCTTGGAACAAGTTTTGCTCCAACTCGCAACCTAACCTAACCTAACATGGTACAGGTTTCTTGTTCGCTTCTTTACTTTACCTTAAAAAGATTAAAGTGGACAATAAACCAAAGTGATCACTTTATATCCTAGTTTTACATGAGTAATTTGAATTTCGTGACGTGTCCAAGAGTCCTGTAAGGTCGAAAGGAAATAAAGCACTTTAAATTTTAATTTGACTTCTTCATCTTTGCTTCGTGGATTTTGCTACTATTCGCCACAATTCTGCATATCGATTGCAGTTTTCGAATGATTTTGAATGATTTGTTGCATTTTAGATTAGATACTACTTTGACAGGTCAGCGGTAGTAAACGAAAACTTTTTCATTTTGGTATTGTGCAAACCCATACTAGCCAGCCACTCTGTTATTAAGATCTAGGCGTGTAGTTGGCTCGACTGCATGACATTCAAGCTTTTGCCTGGTTTCCAACAAAGCGAAGAGAAGATGTCTGTAATGGAGTCTACGCACTAAAGTTGCCAGCCTGCCGACACAGGCCGGCGTTTCTGTCGGCGGTATGTCAGTCATACGCCGAAACAAAGTAACTCCCCAGGAAGCAATGTCCCCGACTTAAAAAATAATATTAAATCATTTATTTCAGGCAACATTAGTCTAGTACAGGATGTAAAATACCTAAAAACTATCGCTCATATAAAATATATACCTTAGTCTAACTCTAACATACATAAAATAAATCTATTTACTACCACGTAGTGTCGGCGACGTGTGACACGCTAAATGTGCTGCGACCGGTAATCGTCCGCGAAAACGTCGGAACAGCACATTTTTCGGCCGGAAGAATGTGCTGTTAAATAATGGCACCGACACCAACTCGCGGGACTTGTCAGTTTTAGGAGATTCTATGTGTAGAGTCCTTAAGTCGCTACCCGACCCACCCTAGCACCGCCACCTATTTTATCTTATTATTACATTATACAAAGGAATTTTCAAAAATACATTGGACGTTATTTTTTTTCTCACTCTTGTTTTCACATTCTAGGAATCAAAGAAAAAAATTGCATTTTATGTAATTTGAGTTTTTTACCACGAGGGATTATCGAGTGTGTGAGTACTGAGATACAGGATTGGTTGTCGAACTTGGCCTAGTTCGACAACCAAACCCTTTAGGTTCTCCCCTTAATGTACAACTTTATACATATGTGTAAGTACCTATTCGAGATATTATGTCGTAATGATTGTGACACTATTTTGAGACCAGGCCATAGGTTTTTTATTCTTCTCCGCTTCACTTTGCCTGTGTAAATAGGTCAATGTCATTTTGAACGTATCAGGCTTTAGCGACGCTATCTGGGGCCCTATTCTGCTAATTAAATGGCTTTATCATGACAATGGTATCGTCACAGAATGACACATTTTGGCAAGAATGCCAAAATGTGTCATTCTGTGAAAGTAGAAACTTTAGATGAAAAAAACTATAGATAGAGGTATGCGCGTTAAAAGTGTCAAGGTTGAAACTATGGTTTCAATATACTTACGCACGCACTATCTACAGCTTCTTTCATATATACATAGATTCCACGTGATGATTCGGCGACGATAAAATTGTCATAGTAGAGCGATAGGTTAACAAAATTCGGCCCCTGAACAGTCGCATCGCTCCAGCACCACCGGCACTCTACTGTCAAAGTCTATAGTTTTCTGCTTTTTGATAGATCTATCTTAAGTTTTAGTTTGACGTTTAGAAGGTAGTGCTTCGCTATAATTAACTATTAGCTCCTAGAAATATCTAAAAATAATCACATCATCAATACCCCGCCTTCAACAAATGGCAAAGGGGAAAGCGTGGTTTGATATATTTTGCTGGTTATTTCAATCCATACTAATATTATAAATTCGATAGTAACTCTTTCTATCTGTCTGTCTGTTACCTTTCACGCGTAAACGGCTGAACGGATCTCAATGAAATTTGGCATGGAGATAGATGGTCTCCCGGGGCCGTCCCCGGGAGACCATCTATTTCCATGCCAATGATGTGTCCGTACACAGGCTACTTGAAAAGTACGTGAGAAGCCGCGGGTAGCAGCTAGTCCCATATACATGAGTTACCGTTGGATATAAATAATAAAATATAACCTTTTTACGTTTCCATAGAAACGACGCGTGCGAAGCCGCAGGCAAATTAGTAACAGATAAATAAAAAATCTAGCTTTTATAAATTTTCCACACTCGTTCCATAAATTCTCTTTATGTCCATAGGTTTGCTGTAAGAAAACTTTTTTAGGGTTAAGCTCGCCTTTGTACATGTCCATTATTTGTTAACTTTTATGATGATTGATGATTTTTTTGATAAGGGAGCAAAATAATGTTTTTACAGCGAGGGCGCTTTTTTAAATCCAAAGCGAAGTAAGAGATTTTAGAGTAGAATCCTGAACGTAGCGAGGAATTCAAAGTACGTCGCCCGAGCCAAAAATATATTTTGCGCCCGAGTGATACACTCTACTTTTCATCACCCTCTATGAGAAAATAAAAGGCACCTCATATTTTATTGTAATATTATTATTTAATAAAACATAGAGTAACAACTAAATTGAAATTAAATAGTATCTAGTAATAAAACAACTAAAAACTTACATATAAACTTACACATTTGAGAAATTTTCGCAATCATGAAAATTTATTGTAACGGTTTTATTAGGATTAGAGATTGTTGTTGATTTTATATTCTGCGTGTTTGAAATAATGTCCGAATCTGGCTCATTTTGAGGAAAATGTGACGGTGAATCTCGTTGTTTGGATGTAGATGGGCGCGGCGACAGTGGCATGGATGGATTAACTGAAGGTTGCAATTTTATGTTTTCCACGATGCGTTTTGCACATGATTTCGCCTTGTTCTCAATGGAATCTTCTATATAGGTACCCCTCTGCACTCGACTTCCATACTCCATGTCGCTTGAGAATAGTTAAGTCCGCTCCAGAATCTGCCAAAAGTGTAGCAGAAGTACAACGAAAACAATTTCCTGTAGCTTGATATCTGGTAACTACAAATAAGTAGCGATTTCTTGTAGCATGTTAGAATTTTTTTTTTTCCCATTACTTGTTTGAAGCACATTTTCATAACGGATGAAAAACCGATTGGTCTTCCTATCAGCAGGACGCAGGTCCAGGTATTTCTGTACAATAGTTTTTATCCTCCTCGGATTACGAAGGATCGGTAAATTTTTGCTTTTGTGTCTGTCAGCTTTACTAACAGTAAATCATCCGAGTGATTTTCGACATCATCAACAGTTATTTTTAAAAATTAATTGTCACGACAAGCTCCATTTACTCCGAAAATTAAAGCCACCTGTAACAAAACCGAATGTGAATAAGACAAGTATCTATTGAGGTACAGGTTACAATAAAATGCGCATTTTAAAACACTATGGTTATAATTTACTAATCCACCTTAAACATAGTTACTTACTTTTACGGCAAGAAAGACTTTGTCGGGTGCCTCATTATGGAAAGTCTCCACGTTTTTGATCTGTCAAAAACACACAACACACTGTCTGTAACACTTTGGATTTTTTAGGTTTAAATCCATCAGACATCCTCTTCAGATACGCTATTAATTACAAATACCTATGTGTCCAGTTTTACGTCGTTATTAGAACTGACTGTTGATTTTAGCATTGAGTAGGTACTCCAAAGAGTGGAAGGTTGTTAAGTTTTGGTTAAGCACTGGAAGTAGGCCAAAAACACAGATTCTGAAAAATTATTGGCGCAAAACTCATTTTAACAATCCGTGAAAATTGATGAAAACGCGGGCTGTAGTTCGCGCGTTTTTAATTTGATTTCTTTTTTTTGTACATTCAGCCGGCGCGGCGGCAGAGCGCGGCCAGCCAGTCTTTATTCAAAAAATATTTGCGTTCGATTTCTTTGGCGCTGAACACTAAGATGTTCCAAATTCAAAAAATGCAAAGATAATTGCGGCGCACTTATAAAGAGGATTAAGAACTTATTACAGCCCGCTAAAAGTTTCTTATAAAAAAACACCACCTTTGGGTGCACTTAAAGGCGAACCAAGTCGTCCTTTTCGAATAGATGGAATGAAAAGAATGAAGAATTAACAATTTAAAAACTTTCAAGATGAGCAAAGTTTCAGTATTAGCTAGCGATAATAGCAAGCCATTTGTCTTTTTCCTGATAATTCTCTGACACTAATGGAAACAAATGAGTTAATTTACACGCCCCTATTTCACCCCATCAGGGTGGTTTAATTGTGAAAACGGCTGTTTTCCACTTCCTCTGCAAATTATAATACCTCTTTGCTGTTGCCAGGCTCTGTGTAGTTAATATTTTTATGATGTTTTTTTAACAAAAACTTAAAACCAACTACGAATTCCGATAAATTTACAGTTGTTTTTTTTGTTTGGCGAGACAAATAGTAATTCCCCGGGTATAAAACATGTATGAGACCACCTCGGAGTCAGTTTCTATAAAAAGCCAAAAGAATTATCAAAATCGGCCTACTACGATAATAAATTGACGGAGTAATCGGTTAACACACATAAAAAACCATACAGCCGAACATAGAAACTCCTCCTTTTTTCGAAGTCGGTTGAAAATACCGTGTAGTTCGGAAAACTTTTCGCTAGTCGACATTCTGAGAGATCTCTAAAAGAGACTAGTGTGATATTTCTAATCCACACGCGATTAGAATGGGCGTCCTGCAATGATATAGCGAATATATTACGTAATTTTTTTGTAGATTAGAGGCTGATTAATAAGCAATGTGAGGTAAAAATGGTATAATGGACTCTCAAAATTAAATGTCCGACCGCTTTTTTTCAAATCAAAATGCCGAGGGCAAACGTACCTTGCATACATTTTCCTTCGGCCCCCGCACCTCCGCATCACCGTCACCCTTGCTCGTACCTTTGCTCGATAACATGTTACACCGAAACGCTCGTTGGTTTTAAAATCAGGTTGTAACAAAACATCGATCCTCGTGTTCGAAGTGTGGTTCGAGTAAATTTGGAAGTAGCGATTGTTCGATGTTCTGTTACAAGTAAATGCTCTATACTCACTCGAGCGGATTCCTAGTAAACCATGATTTATTTAAACAGTATTAAAACTACTTTCAAAAGTTGAATTTATAATATAAACCACTTGATATATATTTTCAACAGTCCTTTAGTAACAATAAAGAACCTAAGCTTTCATTTTTATTTATTTTTTGAAGAATAATAATAATTTCATAAATGAAGATTTAGGAACATAAAAAATAGAGAAAGAAAGCGATGCGACCTGCAGAAGTGAAATGCTTAACTACAGTAATGATAATGAAGCGTTACATCAAAAATTATTATAAAAACAGCAACGCATTCTTTTATCAAAATACCATTCATTTTCTTGACTTCTTTTCTACAGTGACTTCTATAGTACCAACAAAATAAAGTTTTATGATCGAACCAAGTCCAACAAAATGAAGGCTTCAAATAGTTAAATATTCAGCAAATTCATAAACTTAGTGAACCTATAACAACCCCGAATAAATTACAATAAATGTTGTCAATAAATATTTATTATAGTGACTTTAAAACGATCAAATACTTTTTACCTGGTATATATTTTTTTCTTAGATAAATAGGAAGCTTTGGTAAACTAGCCTGCGGCTTCGCCCGCGTTTTTAGTATAACAAGTAGACTATACATACGTTATTTGTTGAACTATATAATTATATGCAAAATTACAGCAGCGTATAGTATTTCTTAATCTATTTTTAGTCTTTCGCATTTATATAGTGTGGATGACGAGAAATAATGTACTTACCTAAAGTTCTGGCTCTACGTAGACAGAAACTTATGGGTTAGTCCCAACGTCTCACGTGAGACGTTGCCTATTAGCAGCGCTTCATAAAAAGTCAGAAAGCTTCAAATTCAAATTTAAAGTGCTGTGTTTCCTTTAGACCTTACAGGACTCTTGGAAACGTACAAAATTAAAATTACATTAGTAAAACTAGGAAATAAGTGATCACTTTGATTTTTCTTCACTTCAATCTTTTTAAGGTAATGTAAAGAAGTGAAGAAGAAACCTTTACCTTGTTGGGCTGTTAATTTTCTTATTACACAATTTACAACATCTACGACACCCCTAAGGAATAACATGGTGTCTCACTTCTTACAATTTCACAGGCAAGCGCGTCAAAGTTTTGAAAAACGATTAGTATTACCCAACAATTTTTTTTTTTCTAATTTTATTGCGCTGGTGTAGCTTCAACACGTAATGCCTCTTTTAAATTATGCGCGTGCGAACAGGAGCTTTTAATATGTTTTGTTCGAGCCAAAGTTTTGTAAAATTGAGTTAAACCTCCATGTTCTTTATTTAGTTTTGTATGTACCTATGTGAGTGTCGAAATAAATGTTATTCTATTCTATTCTATAAGAGGTTGGTGCACAATTTTTTTTTTTTTTTTACTTTTTCCAACGATTTCAAAGTTTACAATTTGTGCCTTCAGGGAGAAAAATGTAAATGTCCATAACATAAGTAGTACACGCTAAATCTATACAAAAAAAAAATTGGCAAGTCGTCATTCCATGATGACGAGCTGCGAAAGACTGCAGGCAGATGCTGGACGCGACAAGCTGAAGACAGGGCGCTATAGCGCTCATTAGGGGAGGCCTATGTCCAGCAGTGGACTATATAAGTTGATGATGAAATAAAATTAAAATGTTCGTTTTTAATGTCAAAATAACAGCTTTTTACTAAATGTATTTGAAAAAATACAAGTTACATAAAATTTTTTTCCGTTTACTACCTATTTGTTGGAGCTAATCTCCGATACGGCTGAACCGATTTTGACGGGACTTTCGGAGTTCAGAAAAAAATTAACCTGAAAAGATGAATTATACGCGGGCGAAGCTGCGGGCATAGCTAGTGTCTAATAAGAATATTGTTTAGACGGTCCATAGAGTTAAGTTTGTATAATATTTCTGTAAAGAGCGTTTACTTATCAGGACATCGTGAACATAGAAATCAGATCTGACGCTGATACGCAAAAACCTACGCTTTCGACTTTCATTATACATCGTGAGAATCCGACAACGCAAAACGTGAGAGAAAACAATACTAAGTAGGTAATGTTTATTCGCGGAATCTGTTATGTTTTGAATAGTATTCTAAGCATTATAGAATAGAATAGAATTTATTTATTTATTTATTTTTACAATTAGGTTAGCCAACAGCTAGTAGTACACTATAACATTCAAGAGAGGTACATAATTTTTAAATTAGTGATTCTAAGTGCACCAACCTCTTATAGAATAGAATAGAATAATATTTATTTCGACACTCACATAGGTACATACAAAACTAAATAAAGAACATGGAGGTTTATACTAAATTACACAAATGGTGGGCGACAGATCTAGTTTTGTCTCCATGACCGTGTGCCGAAATAGGTGTTGGCTCAGCATGTGTGCTGAGCGGTTGCCGCTCAGAGCTGTTTTTCAGCCAAAAACTTTCTGTTGGCGTTACGGACGTCGGTGACAAGGTTACTATAAGAAAAATAATATGAATTTTTGTCGTAAATTTCGGTTAATAATGGTATTAATAATTATTAGAAATTATAACTGTTTTACATAACTGTATACAAGGTATCTATTTATACTTAATCTTTTTTTCCATTTTTTTTTTTTAATCTTACCTTTTCGATTGATATTATAAATGCGAATGTTTGGATGTTTAAGGATACATGTTTGAATGTTTGTTACTTCTTCACGCCGAAACTGCTGAACGGATCGGGCTGAAATTGTGCATGATGCGGTTCTAGGAATGGAAAAAAACAGTTTTATCCCATAAATTAGTTCCCATGATATAGAAATAAATGGTTCCATAGAAACAACGCGTGCGAAGGCGCGAGCAGAAATTAGTAATGAATAAATGAATACATTTTTATAAGATTCTTATGGGGCGAACCTAGAAAGTACTCACGGGATCCCCGTGGTAAAAATCACGAATTACATAAAATTCAAAAGTCTTACTTGGGTTCCTTGAATGAAGGAAGAAAAATATTTAGGAACAATTCCGCGAAAAAACCTTCTCCAATAAGATCTAACAAAAAGTAGTCCGTGCTTTGATAAATGTTCTTTCATTTTGTGGTTGGTGTGGTCTTTTACACGGACTACTTTTGGTTAGATCTTATTATAACCAGCGCAGTATTGGGCAAATGCCTAATACTGCAAAATGCTGAGTTAGGGACACCTTTTTACCCTTCCTTTTAATGTACTTTACTTTTGTTATGCTATTATGTTTTTTGGGTAAATAAATGTATTTTTATCTTTTTTTATCTTAAATATCTTTCATCCTTATATTTACAATGGATTTCCGCAAAGTAACGCCTAAATGTATTATATTCCTTGAATGTGAAAACACGATTGAGAAAAAAAGATACGATAAAAAGAAATTATGAAAGTGCACTGTTTCGCATGTAATTTGGTCGAGATCTCAGGAACCCTGCGGTCTATGAAATGACTTATGTTTTGTTTCGTAGGTGTTACTAATTATTTGGTTCCTTCAACCAATTTCATCAAAAGTTGTCTAGTTTTCTTGTACATAAGCAAACATGATTTTTGCGCTACGCAGTACCAAAAACGTATGCTCTGTCCCGCTCCTATGTACGTGAAATCCTATGCCTGTCCTTTTCACAAAATGGCGCATTGTGCTCTCTTAAGTGCAATGTAATGTGCCTATAATATGCCTTGCACACATGGCTATTCTCCGTTGAGACTGGCCGCCGTGGCCGAAATTCGGCTCGGAGGACATCAATGTGCCTATGAGAAATAAATATACATATTATAACTCTGAAACTGACTGAAATCTGCCAATAAATACCGAAACCAACAAAAGCAAAATATAAAAATATATAGCTACCTATAGAAATACCTTGAAATACATAATAATCAGCTTCCTCCACCGCCCCCGCTGCCTTGCATAAACACACCCCAAGCATGCGGTAACAAACCTTTCCACATTTATACCAATTACGTAATACACTCGGTTCTAGAATCCAAAATAAGGTTGGGTCGCCTAAGATCGGATGTGACATAAGATCGGATGCATGGAATAACTCACAAACTAGGCAATATTTTCTACTGCTGGCAACACTACTAGATCCGCCATTTTATTCTGCCCCTCTCCTCTTACTGCGGCCGGCCAGCGACCAGAAGGGATGTGCACGCATGTGATTCCGCAGAAAAGGTTCATTTTGTGCGAAAAATCGATGATCCGATCTTACCTCCAAAACTTTGATGGCTCATTGAGGTGAGTACTTTCATTAACTTAATGTAATAAATTATTTTGGGGCAGAATTAGCGAATAATCTTTCGATCTATGTACTTTGATTACGCCTAGGACGTTCACAGCCCAAGATCCGGTCTTCCCTCCTCGTGCCGAAGATCGGACTAAGCTGTGTCCGTTCTTAGGATGTCAAAAAATAATCAGTGGTTCTCAAGCCCACTAACTCGTATATTGAAATTAGTTCAAGTAGGTAACTACGAGTCCCACTATCCCACTAATAATAATAGTATATTAATAATAATAATAATAAAGCCTATTCATTTCTTACTATAAAGTTACACAATTTTTACTATTATTAATTTTTTTATTTTACTATTTCATTTATTACCTACTTGTTTAGTAGGTTAGTGTTTTTTTTTTGTAATTATTAGTAGATGTATTAGTATTTATTATTCATCTATTCTAATCTTATTAGTAAGAACCCCGGTTTGGGTAAAGGCCTCCTCCAAAGATTTCCATTTGTCTCGATCTTGTGCTACCAGTCTCCAGTTTGTGCCAGCTGTTCGCTTGATGTCCACCTCCCAGCGGCTCAGCGGTCTTCCTTTACCGTTCTTGCCTGGCGGGCCACTCCACCAAGTTGCTTTCTTAGTCCATCTCTGGTCTGTCAGTCTTGCGATATGGCCCGCTCACTTCCATTTGAGCTTTTGTGCGTAACTCAAGGCGTTGGTTGCTTTGGTTATTAATCTTGGTGTGTCTTATTTTGCCCGGTTTCTTTATTTTGAGCATGCTTCGCTCGAAACCTCTTTAACAGGTATTAATTTTATTTATGGCTTTAGCAGAGTAGTATATTATACCTATAACAATAGTGCGTGCGTGCGTGTAATATTGTTACCTTTGCACGTTCAAACGTCCGAATGGATTTAAATTCAACTTGGCACACAGATAGACTACAAAAGATACTTTTTTATCGCTATATAACACGTATTTATCTCTATATGGTTCTATCAAAATGCACGCAAAGTCGCGGTCGCGGGCAACAGCAAATAAGAATATAACTTATTTGCATTTTGATTGATTTTTTTCTGCTTGAGGCTTAGGGCAAATTTTGTTTGAAATGCAATTGATTTGTTTTAAATATCAAACTTATATTTTTTGAAGTCACAAACACTTTTTACGCTTTTTTCGTCTTAAAATATACCTGTTGAAATTAAACATTAAAATTGCTATTTACAGATAAAAGATGCCTACGAAATATGAGAGGATTTCGCTTCGGGCGACTTCTTACACAAAAAAGCCTTAAAAGAAGCAGTTGAAAGGATAAGGAAAAAAGAACTGACAAACTATGCAGCATCCAAAATTTATGGCATACCTACCTCAACTCGGTCGAGTTTTGAGCAAATCCGGATTAAAGAGTAAAACTCTAGGAAGATCGCAAGCGAAAATTCTCTAAATAAAATTGATTGACCTATCAGGTAGTTTTTATTTCTATTGCAGTAGGTCCTATTACAATGCCCACAATTTATTATTTTTAATTTTAATGAAAGTAAAAATACTAAGTCAGTCCTACACAAGAACTTTTCTCAGTTTAAAAATATTTATTTTTTATAGAAATTAAATATGCTCTGCATATTTTAACTAAAGCTATATAAATAAATATAAAAAAATTACTTACGCAATATGCGTAGTAATTTATTTATGAAATATTTTTTTTTTTTTATTTATGTAACTATCCAATGACGCTATGACTAATGTGACTATCCGATCTTAGGTACCTTTTCATTATATAGTTCTAGGTTCAGAAGGATAAAAGTTTGAGAAACTTAATTAGGATGAGGAGGGAAGACCGGACTATAAAAACGCAAAAAAAAGAAAAATCGTATTTGTCAAATCTTTTGAGGAATTTCCTGGCCGGATCATTGATACATATTGTATGGACGTAAGTCCGGATGTTTTCCTAATGTGTACTCTATTATCAAACGTATAGAAGTGAAGATACTACATAGTCCGATCTTCGGCCGAAATGTTATTTTCTTCACTATGGTAAGTTGAAAAAAGTCTGCTTTTTAAGCCCTTAATTTGCTTAGATAGATAGCATCTACGCAAACCAAAAAAGTAGGGGTTAAACGATATTTCTTTGTCTTCAATTTACAGTAAACCGCAACAGAAAAACGACATCGAATCGTGAGAAATAAAATAAAAATGCAGTACGTCTAAAATTTTCGGCTAATGCGTCCGATCTTAGGCGACCCAACCTTATTTTATGTCAACAAAGACATTAATTTATAAATGAAAACTTTACAAAAACTGATAACAATAACAGAAAACAACAACATAACATATACACAAACTTCACAAATGCGTAAACGCAGCGAAAAAGGTTCTAATTCATAAATACGCTTACTGGTTGGCTTGGATCCTTTACCGACGTAAATACAAGTCTTGCCAAACGACATTTTATGAAAAACAGTGTGTGCAACCATTGAGTGCGTGTTATGTAGCAATATCCTGTAGATTCTACATAGGCAGAGAATTTAGACCCGGCTAAATAGGAATTCTTGTGATTTTTCCTACGCTCGTGCAATTCCCAGGCTCGGTGGAGAGTATCACTTAGAAAATTTTCCTAAAACACACTACTGGTTGTTTAAGTTGTAGACATAGGGAATAATCTGAGTTTTCGTGACATATTTTGTAGATTACAGGAAGGTAATTCTCGCCAATGTATCACACGATAAATGACAAAAGAACTGTCAAATTTCAGTTCAGTTCAGTTCTTGTTTCATGGCTCGCTGTGTCTGTTCTGACTGTCAAATTTGTCAGTTTTTATATAGAAGAACTGTCAGATTTGACAGTTCTTTTGATATTTATCGAGTGACGAGAATTGTCTTCCATGTTTTAGATAGTGGAAAAATGTATATATTCTACTTTGATCCACTGAGCTTATATATTGATGGATTATGTTCGACATTTTGTTTCACTCTAATCCATAGCCCGGGCGGATAATATAAATTACAAATGTCAAAACAATTTTCTCCTTACACAAACCTTTTGTTTAAATTGTTGTCGGTCTGTAATGTTTTTTTCGGCTAATCTCCGAAACGGCCGATTTCCACTAGCAGCCAGTGTTTTATGGAGGAACTCAGCCTACTTTCATAATGAGAAAAAAATAAAACCTAAAGAATTGTGAGTGCTATGCGGGCAACGCCCGTGCCGCGAGCACGGCTAGCAGCTAGGGGTAGTGGTAGGGGATAAACCTATCAGGGCTGTGCAAAGTTTACTGCTACCCCTGTACTTAAATTCCATCCATTAATGCACAAGCTAATAAAGCTCTACCGTTTCGCAATTCCACTGAGGAACGCTAAAATGAGAGTATTGTCTCTGCGCCCGTGAGCACGTCTTTTGTCTATGGTATTTTCTTGCATTCTTTTGTTACGGAAGATGGAACTGGAGTTAGAATTTTAAATTTTTCCGAAAAATCTCGCTGGTTTTTTGTTAGCTTTTAAACTTTCTTTCAACGAGTTGAAACGAGTCTTTGGTGTCAGCCACCCGTATTTATTATCGGGTATTTTAACCATCTTCAAAAAAAGGAAGTGGTTAAATGTTCGGCTCTATGTAGGTATATTTTTTGTGACACTATGTTTATTGAGACTTATAAGTAGGTATTATTAATACCGTATCACTCAGACAATCAATACTTGGTGTTTTGTCAGCGTAGCGAGTTATAAAACTTTAGCTATACTTATCACAAATAATATAATAAATAATACTTTTACCTATATCAGTTAACACAACGACAACATTGGTGCAACATAATTTAACTGTACTTGTATCATTTATCACGTAATTTTAACACGTGTTAGAAATAAAAAAGGTACAACTTTCAGGTTTTTGGTGACTTACTTTATAACTATAATATTTAACATGCAAGTTCAAATGCACAGGGAAAGTTAATGATTTACCTACAAAAGCAGGTAATTAAGTGTAACCACGTTTTTTTTGTATACTGTATTTCATGTTGTCTTAATTTGGTCCTTTTTATAATATTATTAGTTTTTTATTATTGTACTTTACATAGCGGCAGCGTCGGTCTGTTCGTGACGTCATTTGTACGGGTTCTATCGGAAGACCAGCGCTGGCTAGGGTTCGTGGGTTAGACCCCGGTGTGTGACGACCCCGTCGTGGAGGCACCCGATTTTCAATTAAGTTATAACAGCCGATTTCGTCAGAATAAAAGTAATTTGTACCAGATACAGTCGACGAAAAATGTTTTTGAACTAAATTATTATTATTATGTGTATGATGCGTTACAGAAGTATTTATTTGATTATGTAGCCATTTTATAACTAACAAATAATAGAAATTATTTTTAGGTTGTTGTTACAGTTTATTTTATTACATTATTTTGTACCTTTTCCAACGAGCCGTCCGACCAAAATGGTTTTTGACAAAAACCAGATCGCTTTCTTATCTATCTCTTTCGCGCAAATAATTGAAAACAATAGAGTTCAGGTAACCGGACTAATCCTCCTACGGGAGCTTAGCCAGCATTATGCTGAGTTAGGACCTTTTTATAACTTTATATGTACATGTACCTATGCTATAAGAGTGTATTGTCTTTTTAACTGTTCATAATGTTGTTGTTATAACATCTTCTATTCTATTCCATTCTATTCTAACCTAGCCCACTTAGTTCACGAACTAGAATTTTTAAATCTTGTTTACTCTATTAAAGTGTTGATTTTTCACTTGTATCATAAATCACAGGAGGCACACTATGTTGCCGCGTCTTTTAAAATTGCAAAGAAGTCAGGCAGTCAAAAAGTAAGTAACAAACATAGGTAGGTACCTACTTATCTGATACCAACATCCAAGTCCAACATCGAATCACCCATAATACCAACAGATATTGGGCATTCACCGCTCAAGGGCGTGGGAACTTTTTGACGCCAGAGATGTAGCAAGTCACACGCTAATCTTTTAACGTATTTTATCGGACCGTAAATAGATTGTTGGTATGTATGTGGAAATATGACCAGAAAAGGCGTCTTGATCAGAAGGTAAAATTATAACCTGCAAGGGCAAATAATGTGCCCAGTGGCTCAGTGCTTGTGCAAAGGATAACAATTCCATTAATTGCTAAACATCATAGAAAATTGAGCATATTTGCAACAATCATAATTATTTTCAATGAACAATGGTGCAGTGTGATTTGGCTATAATTTTTTTTATTTATTTAATGAATGAACAATTAAAAAAAACAATTTGCTAAGTTTATAATAAATTTATGTAATAACGTTTAAGTGCATATAGAACTTATCAGGAAAGGCCTAATTAGTATAGGCTGTTGATGTGACATATTATTATCACATATTTTTTTCCATCCAAAGGTTGCCTGGATGAGATCGCTTCTAAGTGATAAGGCCACCCTATGTACTTGTCTTATATAATGTAGTATTATTGTAATGTTATTTTTATGGTATACAATAAAGCATTTTTGTATTGTGTTGTATAAAATCTACACTTTAAACGCCAGTATATTAACGAAAACAGTGGCAGAGGTTCTGTTGATACCAACCTCTAAATTAACTATCCTAAAGTTGTTGCCGTCCCATTTTGTCGCTTCGTATAAAAATAAACACCTACATTTTTACGTTAGTTAAGTTTAGGTTTCGTGACAAAATCACTACCAGTGTGAGTTTTCTCGTTGTAGTTTTAGCAAACTCATCCTAGTTACAGCCCTGTTAGATTACAGCCTAACACCCACAAAACTATTGTTACGAACAATGCTACTGGGAGTGAATATTGTGTTACGCAATGGATGGCATTCACGATGTCTTGCACCTACAGACAGTGTAAATTAAAGTGTAAATTTATTAGAAATACCTACACTTGAAACATAATAATGTGAATTGAATATGAGAGAACGTAACAAATTAGGATTCCAGGATCTGCTATGATAATGATACTTGGCATATATCATGGCATTTATCAACGAATCCATCGACTTGACCCGTTGTACATTTATATGTTATGGTAGCTGCTGCCCGCGGCTTCGCACGCTCTTTTCCTAGATAGAAATGGCCTATGTCCGTCCCCGGGATACCATCTATTTTCATGCCAAATTTCACTAAGATCCATTCAACCAGTTAGGCGTCAAAAGGTAACAGACAGACAGAGTTACTTTCGCATTTATAATAGTAGAATGGGTTTATTTGTGGGTGATGAGGATGGTAAATTGAATGTTTCAATTAAATTGTATAAACATTGAATTTAAAATGTTATTGAAATTCGCTCAACAAATTTGAATTTATTTTTCCGATAAGTAAACAACCGTTTTTTAATCATTCATTCAAACAATATTTCACCGGAAAAGCTTTTTAATATCGGATTTTTTTGTACCAATGATTTAAAATTTTCTGTCAGTTGCCATAGAATTGATTTTATGTATTTTGTAAATAAACTTTATAAGGGATAGCTATCGATCAAGGTCTTCAGCGCTCCATGTGCGTGCATCATTTGCGAGGTATTTAGACGACATAAGGGTGATGATGATGGCCTCCTAGCCGAATTTACCACGCCATTTATAACGGTATATACTAGGGCGGCCAGTCTCAACGGAGAAAAAGTAAATAAAGTAAAAAATTATAAGTCATTTATTTGCAAAACACGTGTAAAAAAGATGACAAATAGTTTTATTGAGTCAACATGTTTGACCAATATACATTGGTGTGCAAAGTAATTAGAGAGTATGGCATGCAGGTCTAAATTTTATTGTACATAACAATAACAGATTTATAAGACTATTAATTTTTCATAGCATAATTAAGCATAAAATTAGATAACTTAATTTAGGAATTCGTCAATATTATAGTAGCATTATCCACATAAAAGTTTTTTAAATTTACTTATTTTTGAAGACTCGTGCAGGACATAATAATTATAGTGCACATGTGTGCCACGACATAGTAGTGAACCATTGAAGTAGGCATAATTATAGTTACATTAACGCATTCACTGCCTAGTCACGGCGGTGCACCCGAAGGGGCGCGTCGTCGCGCCACGCCTTCTCTGGGGCCCTAGAGATACGCATGTGGGTCGTGGCAAAGAAGAGGAAGACAAGTCACATAGCGTCAATGGATGCGTCTAGCGCAGGATCGTAGTGGATGGTAGTGGATACAGGAGGCCCAAATCTTTCTAAAAATTAATTTAGAGAGCTGTGATAGAAATGGGTGTACCTGCTCAACATGATACGCATCCTGGGTGTTTTTAATAAAGTCTGGTTGCTTTCACAGATCTATTCACTATGCAGTTAATTTTAGGCAGATAGGTGTAGGATGCTTACAAACGTAAGCATGCTACAGACTCTACCTGCCTAAAATTCGTATAATATCTTAACGTAAAGATTCTTCTATAGTCGTTATGAAAATATTTCCACCTCTTATAAACCGTTTTTATTGCTAACCTAGATTGAAAGAGATGAGCTGATGAGTGCAACACGGAATGAAACTATTTCCTGAATTATTTATGAACATCTTGTAATTATCTTACCTCGCTGTCTAAATGGCTAGACACGCTGTATGCTGTAGTAATTTCATAAGATTTTGAAATCTCAGCAGTTAGGTATAAATTTTATTTATTTATTTATTAATATCAGCTAGCATAGCTTTATATGAAAATATGCTATGTTGTCTACGATAACTTGACCCGTAGACTGAGACTAGGACCTCCATTTTATGTTTGAAGTGGAACATAATGATCTCATCTTTTAATGTTATTCTACCGCTACGAATTATTCGAAAACGTTTTAACAATCGGAAACTACGACCATTAGTCCTGTTCCTACATTATGGCTGGCCCCAACGGTCTTGATTGTGAACACAAAATAATTATCTGTAGCCGTATAAATAATTTGTTTTGTTCGTGAATTGTTCAAAACTCTATACTCAGAATGAAAGCGCGTCAGAAGTTCCACCTCGCTTGTTTACTTATTTTTTGGCGTGATTAAGTACCGTACGCTTGTAAACACGAGAATCAGCTGGGTGTCTAAAACGAGATCTTTACGTAAATGCTCGAAACAGCTGTCGACGCTACGTCATCGGCAGCTTTTAGAGGCAGCTTCCGGTACGCTGCACCAAAGTGCTGGAACAACATCCCGCCACCTATACGGGATCTTCAGTCTTTATACTTTTAGGTCTAAATTAAAAAAGTTTATTTTAGAACACCAGAAAAGCACTGAAGATCTCAGAAATGAAATATCAATTTTGTAGTGTGAAAGCTTTACTTAAAGCTCTACCACCGCTGCTCTCTCTCTCTAGGCTAGGGCTACTGGGCATAATGGGTCTTTTATATTTACTCTTGTCTCTTACATTGTTATTTCTTGTTAAAATTGTTAATTACTTGTTTTAGCTTTGTGTGTTCCAAAGAAGTACTTGTAGGACAATGTACAAATGTACATTGTCTTGTAAATTTTAACTTTACGGACTTTTTCGATGTATATGTATAGTGTGAAGTAATTTAAGAAACTAGCTTAGTGCCTTCTTGTAAATGCTAAATGCTTTAAATAAAGATTTTTTTATTCATATTTTTCTTATTCTAATTTATATTTAAATAAAAGAAAAATACTCAAACTCAGTAGCGTTTAGAAGAAATATCCAAATTTAGAATTATAAAAAAATAATTTATATTATGATTTTCAGATTCATTAGATACCTTACCAACGAGTTGAAATATACGAGACGTTAGAATTCATTTGTAATATCGATTCCTTCGGCTCCCTTCTCGTACGAAAATCGGAGAGACGTGCAATCAAACTAAAATAACATTTTTATTTTCTATTTCCAGTGTTCATCACAACATTAGCCATAGCATCGACCGCACAAATCGAGGACCCCTGCAAGACAAAGTCGCGCATTGTCGCAGACGACAAATACTGCGATAAATACTGGGAGTGCGATAACGGACAGTCCGCGCAGTACGACTGTCCCAACGGACTCGTGTTCGCGGGGAAGCATCGCGGAGTCACGGACGGGTGTGACTACCCGTGGCGGTCCAACTACTGCGAATATCCTAAAGTGCAGATAAGTAAGTTTCATAGACTTTAACTTTGAACACGTTAGCTTAAAGTTTAGTAAAAGTACACTTCACAGTCTCAGCAGTGCGACCATGTCCTGAGTTCAGTTGACGATAGTATCAAGACGTCATCGTGACCTCTCATTTTTCTATGGGATTTGATACAGCGCCTCTATCGTGCGGACTTAGAACTACGCAGTTCCCATACAAAAATTAGACGTCACGATGACGTCTTGATACTATCGTCAAACTGAACTTAGGGCTCTGCAGAAGGTGCCACTCCACAACGATCTGCATGGCTTCATAATTAGCAAGGGCATATGCGTCTCTGCGGTCTTATTGCTGAAAGTGACACAGGAGGGTTTACCTACTATTCAGCGTTCTGTACCTATATCTAGCCTGCCTTACTGTGGATTTCGTCTATGGTGCCGTATCCTCCGCGGAACACGCCCTGTTCCTGTGGCAGTTTTTCTAATTCGTAAAACTTGTTGGCACGACGTTTCTTGGTTACTTATCTACTCATGGAACATTGGAAAATTGAATGATGTCACCTGTGTCGTTCGATTACAATCATACGAGGCATCGACGGAGAATTCTATAAAACTGCGGACATGAAGATCTGCGCGGGCCTAGGTACACGGGCAGCTTAAAGCAGTCAGGATCGACTGCTTCAAGCTGGCGACTGCAAAATATTTACAGATATAGGTACATGGAACATTATGGCTCGAACAGTTGCGTAGTTCACTATGCAGTCGCAGCTTGAAGCAGTCGCTGCTTCAAGCTGTCTGTGTATCTAGGCTCTAGAATCCTCCGTCAATGCCAAAGTAAAATGCTAGAAAGGTACTTAGCTAAATAAAATCAACTCAGAGTTCTCAGAGCCAAGCAATTCGAATCTTATTACGAATAAGTAGAATTAACTGGGCTCTTGTTTGGGAATTTCTAGAGAAAATCCTACATATCAAGTAAATTAGGTTCCTACTTAAAGCGAAGATTTATCTGAAAGTTCCAAAGTTACCTATTAACTAGTTCAAAAATAGTCAAAGTTTTAGGACCTCCTCGGGATCGTTTTCCTATCCTATAGCGAAAGAATTTTCAAAATAGATCTATAATTTGACGGAGAAATCGACGAACATAGAACCTCCTCCTTTTTTTGAACTCTGTTAAAAACCGATTTAAAATTAATTATATAATTTATTATAAGTAATTAATTATATATAATGAAGTTTATTATATTTTATTTGATCAATTAAGCTACCTGTAGATTGTTTGCAACAGTCTGCAGCTTAATTGTTTCAATTATAAAAACTAGTTCTAATTTGTTTTTATTATTTGATTGTAATTTTCTTTGTAATTAAAGTCTTTCCTTATATGGAAAAAAACTATTTTTAGGGTTCCGTACCGTATTACTAAGCCTCCGCTGTCCGTCCGTCCGTCCGTCTGTCACAAGGCTCTAGCTCATAAACCGTAAGAGGTAGACAGTTGAAATCAATAAACAACAAATAATAAAAATAATATCAATATCAAAATTAAAGGGGCTTTCATACAAAAAACGTGTGTTTTTTGGCTAGATTTGCACTTCGTTTGCAAAGTCTCTTGAACCACAATATGTAGATACATGAAACTTTCTATAAATAAGTAACACTTCAATTGTAATAACAGCAAATTCTAAAAATATAATAAAGTTAAAATTGAAAGGGTGAAAACTCTCTGAACAAGTGAAAATTTGATGTTCTTTGAAAAAGTTGCCTGATTTTTACGGTATGGAACCCTGCGTGTGCGAGTCAAGTTGCACTTGGCGGTTTATTTAAGTATTATGGAACAAATACATAATCCCTCGAGAAAAAAATTATGGGGCTACCCCTGGATCATATATTATTATCTACTATACATTACCAAAATAATCCTCAAAATCGGTCTACATTGACGGAGAAATCGGCAAACATACATAAAAAATATACAGCCCAACATAGAACCTCCTTTTCGAAGTCGGTTGAAAACAAAACAAAAGCTCTGGCACTGATATGGCTTCAATCCTATCCACTTTATAGCATATCGATCGAGAGCCGATACAAAAACCTAAAAATATTATCATCGTGAACAAAAGCTCCATTTTAGAATTTTATCTCCTCGCCATTTCAGAGCCACAAATTTTCATCCGTCAATTAAGATTTGCTCAGTCGTTTAGGTGTGAAAAGGTAACAGACAGTCAGACAGACTGAGTTACTTTCTAATTTATAATAATAGTATGGATAGATTTACATCAGGAGATCAATATTTATCAAAGACGTAATTGTGAGTTTACGTTATTGTGTGTGTATAAAAATGAAAATTGTTTTCATCAATTTCGTTGTTGTGCTCTTAAACCCAATTATGTGGAACTTGAGTTGGTTGGAAGCAAGCCAAACTTGATTGTGGAAATGTAACCTTAGGCTTTGTCAAGGGCAGAATAAGGAAAACAAAATATAAACACAATACTTATATAAATTCAAATAATAAAACCTTTTGCGAACAGGAAAAAAATACCGAAGCAAGCATGCTAAACTAAAATTGTATTAGTAGGCAGGTATTAATAATTTATTGGCATAATTTGAATGGTAATTCTTCACGCTAAAACTGATGAGCGGATTTGTTTGAAGCCGTTTGAAATGGTTTAAATTTTCGGCATGTAAAGTAATTGACCAGAGTAATTTTCTTCCAAGATAAACACGTGTAAAGCCACGCGGCCAGTAACTAGTTAGTCGTATTAGAGAATTTTATACGAACGTTATGAAAAGTCGGAGCAAAACCATTTCTAATTAATTATCGTGTCTGCGTAACCTCTGTACCCACAGAGTAAGTTATGTGCCTATCTCTATGAAACTGTTTCATATTTGAAACCTTATTCATTTTACTTGGATGAAGCACAGAACTTGTAAGAGCCTAGCTAAAGCGCATGCTTTATCTAGGCTCTTACACATGCGAAGCCGCATGACTTTGCATGCATTTCACCCAGATTAAAATAACAATCAATCATAAATCTATCGGTAAAAGGTCAACTCGTAATCGAGGAACAGAAAGACCGTAGAGGCCCAATCTCCTGCATTTATTATAGATTAGATAGATTATAACTTTATTGCACCATCAATACATTTATAAAACACAACACATGTGGCACAATCGGCGGCCTTATCGCTAACAGCGATCTCTTCCAGGCAACCTTTGGATGGATAGGATCAGTACGTATTGAAGCTGACGGTGGCGTGATTATTATTATTATTTATTTTCAGTCAATACTGCTGGGCAAAGGCCTCTCTTTTTTCCTTCCACTCCTCGCGATATAACGCTGTCACCGGCCATGATGGATGATGTCTCGCCATCACATCCTGGGCCTTCCATGTTACCTCCTAGCGTTCGTTCTGTGGACTCCACTATCTCCCTATCTCCTTTCAAATATTATGCATTCTCGTTTAACGTACTTAAGTCAAAGTCTGTTTTAAATATCATAGTGATCCAATTAATCGAACCGTTCGTCATCGTCCGATAATCTGAACACCGGAAAAAGTTATTCTGGCCCAGCGAGAGGATTCACAGAGTTTTTAATTATATTTTAGCCGTTAAGGAGACTACACATCCAAGTCGTTGACGTTGCCGACACAGCCCTGCGGGGTCCTTTTAATAATAAATAAATACCTAACAAATCCATCATCCACGGCATCAGATAGCCCAAAGCTAAGCAGAGCTTAGATTACTGATATACAATACGTCCTCTCCGTTGGCAAGCGACCCGACTGGGGTCGCTCATAAAGATGGCGGTCGTGGTAAGCGACCCGTGGTGGGTCGCTTGATCGCTCTTTTTTTGAATGAAAAATGCGTCTAAACGGTCGGCACGATTGGTTGGAAACCGATGACATCGATTCTAGACCAAATAGAGGTCATAACAAGCCTAAAATCAACAAAAGTGTAGAAAAAATCTTTTGACTGGCAAGCGTCCGAAAGACGGTCGGCGGCGACCAAATTTCGATGTCGGTCAGTCTATGGATAAACCGTTTTTTTCTAATTGATCTTGGATGACAAGTAGATTGTTATATGTATGTAATCTATGGTAAAATGTACGTACTACGTGAAAATAGATAGATTTAAGTCGAAAACCATCGAAAAATTCGTTGAAAAAGCAAATTAATGAAAAGGTTCTTACTCGGAAACGAAAAAAGATACACTGTCAAAAGATTTAATACAGGTAGCCAACCACCCAAGCTGATTACTAACACAAAGATCACCACCCTAATGCTAAGAATTCGTCATAAATCCCTTTTGGCACGAGGCGGTTTTTTTCCCGCCGCGTCGAAATTTTACGAGTAGTTTTACGAGCTCTTTGTGTAAACAAATTGTATGGGCACGTGCTGGTTTTTGCTTGTAATGTAACAATAGACTATCTAACTTGCGATTAAAATACATTTAGTACTTCAAACTTGGAAAAAAAGAAAAATTATACCTACTTTACTAACTTTCGCCGCGATTTTACAAATCCTCTTACTTTACGTGGTTCTCATTTGTTTTTATTCAACTACAGCATATTTACATGCTAATTTGTAGGAAATTTCATGGAGAATCTAGATATTTATAGATATTACTAGGTATTCCTACAAAACTATCAAGAAAATGCGGAAGCTGCAAGCAAGCTGCAAGCGCGCGGCAACCAAGCGTACGCGGTTAGCCACCTTAAGTAAAAACGTCGCGCGAGCGCCAGCCATTGAGAGGGATGGATATTTTTATTATACATATTTCGTAGAAACTTTATTATACTTACATACTTTTAAGATAACAACTTAGTTTTAAATTTTACCTGTATATGAGCTCCTTTTGTAAGCCTAAAGTAAAAAAGTTTTTTGATTTGCTGGTTATTGGTATGGAAATGTTAACGGCTTCACAGTTATGTTCAACAAACCAAAGCCACCTGTGTCGCCGGATTGCTAAACATTGTCGGCGGCAAGAAATCAGCAACTTTCGACAAGTCGAGTCACTCGCACGCGGAGACGCCGCTGTCAATTGTCACGGACATGAGCGGACGGACACAGTCGCCGACATGATTCTCTATAATAATGTTGCCGACATCAAACCAGCTATGTTACTGGGACTGTAATGGACTATATACACCAAAGTAACATAGCCCGGCTGGTTTTTAGTGTGTAGAGTCCATTACAGTCCCACTGCCCAAAAACAGCGGCGCAGCATCTAATCCTAGAGCTGTTATTGTATGTGTTAATTTTCTCCATTCTTCCTCAGACCCACCAATCGGCACAGAGCACTGCGACTGGCTCTACGGAATCTTCGGGCACGAAACATCCTGCACCCGATACTGGACATGTTGGAACGGCACAGCTACAGAACAGCTCTGCATCGGTGGCCTGCTGTATAATGAGAACGCGCACTCCTGTGATTGGCCCGAGAATGTTGACGGCTGTCAGAAACATCGTAAGTAACCTACTTGTGTATAATTGCTCTGTCTTACCCTCTGGCTGGCGTCTTTAGAGGGTAAGCCTCTGGCCTCTGGCGTTGAGTAGTTATTATGGCAAAACCCACTACATTGGGAAATCATCAACTATATGGACCGACGACGACATTGTAGCGGTCGTCGGGAGTCGATGGGTAAAAATGGCTCAGGATCGTTATTTGTGGCGTACTTTGATTATTTAATAATCAAAGGTGGTGTCGTATGGTGGACAACCCGTACAGCATCATCTAGCCCCATGCTAAGCAGAGCTTGTGTTCAATCTCGTATACATAGAGCTGGTTTACCTGCGTTGAACGGCGCAATACAAATAAAGACCGCAAATTTGGCCACGTCTTTGTAAAAAAAAACAACAGCCATGATTTAAAAAATGTCCAAAACGTCCGGAAACGGAACTCACGTGAACGGTCGGGGGTGTGTATATATTTATTAGCTTAAAATAAGTGTACGTGCTGTCGTATTCATTACTATGCTTACCATAGAGGCTGACGCTTACGGACAAACCAATTAACGGTTTATGTTAGCTGTAGATTAAGTATGTAAACAATGTTTAATATTTAAAAAAATTGCTTTTTTAGCGTGTCAGTACAGGGACCAAACATGTTCAAAATTTCGTTATAAAAAATCCGATGGTTAAACGATTAACATTTAAATATGGCAAACGTCACTCAGGCATCTTGTCAATGATCGGTCACTCTTGTTAGTTCTGTCAGTCGTGTGTAATTATGTATTCCCAACAAATAAGCGTTTCTTTTGTAATCGGCCTAAACATTCTAGAAACGGGTTGATTCTACGATCCAGCGGCGACGTCTACACCAACTTAGAAAATTTATACGCTGATATATTGGTAGATATTCTCTCCGCACCATTTCCATTCCATCACAGAGGCGAAGCCTTCATATTCTGTCATCACATAGACATCAACATGCAAAGCCGATAAATGATCCATTGGCATAGACTGATTTGAATCCCGACCCCTGATTTGAGACCGCTCTAATCGGCTGTAACTCAAACCTTATTTACTGTCTTTTTTAACCCAACTTACCCCAACTCTTTTTAACGATGGTATTTTTTTTTGCAGGCTTTTAGGTATGTGTTTTTGTATTTGCATCGGTTTCACTATAGCTCATAAACTTCTGATCCGATTTTGATAAATGAGGTGTTAATCGATATAAAATTGTAGTCCGGGTGTAATAGGCAATGAATTGAATATGACGGATGTTACAGACAAAAATGTGAGAGGGACTACTTTGAAGATGTAGAGCAAATAAAGCCTCAGCCTGATAAATGCATTTTTAAACTTAATGATTTAATGTATCATTAGGAATAAAACTTACATCAAATAATAAATAAGTCCGCTCATTCATCAGCCTTATTTTAATATAGGCATCAAGTCCGCGTCTGAAGTGCAGTGGTCTAGATATCGCAGACTGGACATCAGTATAACTACTACTAGTGGCTCTTCAAGCCAGCCCCAATGTGTTCAACGCTCAACAAACATTAACTGGTATTTTGGTATCAGAATATTGCATCGCTGAAGAATAATATAAATATATTTTTTTGGCACATCAGCCGGACGCACCGGTCTCTAATCAGTGGCTAAACGGTTTCACCAATCAATCATCGGACTTTCACGCTAATAGTCCGTGTAATAAGGCCTATAATGGCATTGTGAACAATTAATGCTCTTTACGAGCGTTACGTAATCTAGTAATTGATAGAGATCACTGACAATTAACGTAAACGTAAGTTTGAGAAATCGAAAGTGTATCAGGTGTCTCGGAACATGTAATAAACGGGTTTGAAAATTTTAGTATGTGGCCCATCGGCTACCATGTTGTTTTTTTTATTTTTCAAATTCGCTGCGTCCTATGAAAGTTATATATGTATTTGGATAGAGGACACGTATACAAATAAAAAATGTCCATCAACAAAATTTCCTACAGCTTCAGGTTTCTGAGATATTCACAGATGAAAATAACTATTTGTCCCGAGGCGGGAATTGAAGCCGCAACCTCCAGTCCCGCAAGCGGACCCGCTGCGGCCCGCCGCGCCAGAGGACGTCTGATTTGTTCCGCACACTAATGTGCGCTCCCTTATCGGAACATTTATCACCATCAGTTACATCTGCATTTTCAGAACATTCTTGTATCTTAAGTCACTGCGTGGAGGGGTTATGTGGTGCAAGTACTTACCAAGTACCTAATACTGAAAGAAATTAAATTATATGTAATTATAATACTCCATTGGGTTTATACCAACTAAAAAAAAACTGTAAAACTTTCATAATAATACTTCATTGAACAAAACACTCGGCAAACGTACGACGATCTGTGAAAGACTACAGGCAAATGCTGGATGCGGCAAGCTGATGGCAGGGCGCTATGGCGCTCATTAGGGGAGGCCTAGGTCTAGCAGTGGACTAATATATGCTTATGATGATGATGAACAAAACACTGAAGATGGACCCACCTATATGTGCGTAGACCCCGCTCCGATTACCTCTACCTACCTAGAAAGAAAATAGGAACTTTTGTCAGCCGAATACGATATTTCCTTAGAAAGCTGTCAAATTCACCTGCTTCAAATCAAAATGGAGGTTCCTTTGTAATTTATATTCTAATTGAATACACGGAACCTATAAATCCATCCATCCACATAATAACCTGTTCCCAAAACCATTCTGAAACATTAATTTTGACAGAGACATTAAATAATTCAACTTGAATAGATATAACAAAGTACGAAGTTCAACGAGGCTTTGCCGAACTTAGCAAATAGGGGTTTACACTTTAACTGCTGAATTGATCCAATTAAAACGTTTGGTACTAATTTATTTTATTAAATGTTTTAATCATTGGGCTAAAGTGCCTAGTGCTTTTGTGATTCTCACAGCACATGTGTAGGTACTTTTATTTTTCAAGTTTTATCTATTTTTATGTAGCTCACCTACCATTAAAACGAGAAATTTAGAAAAACTTGATAAATGTCATAGAGTGCAATTTCGGTAGACAGCAGGTGCAGATATTAATGGTACTTAACCTGTAATATACGATTTTTTATGTGTTAAAAATACGCTTACCCGTTCACACCCGTTGTTAATGATATAAATAAAATTAATTATTATTATTCCGGGTTTTCAAAATGTTATCTGAGCGTCTGGTCGACGCGACGCGTGACCTGAGAGCGGGCGGGTATCTGGCGCAGCGCATCAGCATTGCCATACAGCGGGGCAATGCAGCCAGCGTCTTGGGGACGCTTCCGACTGGTATTGATATGGATCAGTTGAGCTACTTGTAGATTGTTTGCAACAGTCTGCAGTTAGCTTAATTGTTTCAATTGTAAATACTAGTTATAACTAATTTTTATTTTTGAATTGTAATTTTCTTTGTCAACAAAGATAAAAAATTAATTAATAATGCTGGACCATTCACACAACATCTATCCCCAAACTAAGCAGAGATGAAACTTTTTAAACTTTCGCGATCTGTTAACATATTAATGATTATTTGTCTTGTATTTATCGCGTACCTTTTGTTTTATTTTCCCCTACGTTAAAAACCCGACAAATAATCTTTAATAAGCAGAGATTGTATTATGGGTGCTAGATAACTGATATACTCAATACATAGGTATATAGATATTTTTTATTATACATAGAAAACACCCAGAACACCCGGAACAAATATCTGCAGAACGTACAAACATGTTCCGATGCGAGAATCGAACCCGCAATCTGCGTCGCAGGCGGAACTTCGCCCGCTGCGTCACTGAGGCCGTTAAATATCGCGCATCCTAAAAACAACGGTTTTTAGGGTATTGTGTTCGGATACGAGAGCCTGTCTCCGATCCCCGTCTGTCCTTTCCCGTCCATCTTGTATATGTATCTCAGCAACCACTTAAATCATAATACATTTCGTGCGACTTGCGGCGAATTGCAATAAATTAAAAATTAAAATGTCAAGTGGGGTTTAAAATAAAATGTATCAGTTTATACACCTCAAAACAGTTTGTGAAATTTCTGTAGGTCTCATACTTTTTGAATTATTTGGAAAAATGTCGAAAAATTTACCATTTTGCCCTATCTCCGAAGTTTGTAGAGCAATCCATCTAAAATGTATGTAGCGTTTGTAGATATGAATGTATATTTTACAGGAAAAATAAAGAGAAGTTTGTAAGTAGAACACTTTTTTAAAAATGATCAAAAAGGGAGGGATAGGAAAAGAAAACATTTTCAAAAGGGGAATCAAATGATAGGTATCGTTTTGTACATCACAACATCCTTCCATCCATACCAAGCTTACTGAAATCGCACCCTTAAGATGAGAAAAAACTCGAATCTTTGGTATGAACCTGCCAAACGTACCAACCTGTTAAATTCGTTATTTCATTTCAAACGTCCTTCTTTCTTTATTCCAGCTCTCTGCAACGACGATCCCAACGGCAACGTACCTCTAGGCAAATCTTGCAACCGCTACTGGCAATGCCAAGGAGGCTACCCTCGCCTTCAACGCTGCCCTGCCATGCTGGTCTTCGAAAGACGTTCCCTCAGATGTGTGGTGCCCCCTACTGAAGAATGTGACGTGCCTTCAACCACCACTCCTCAGCCAGAGGAGCCTGAAGAAAGACCGGTAGGTCCTAGAAAGATCTAGAAACTTCTCTACATGCCGCTTGTTAGAGATGCCCTCTAGGATGTTCTGCAATGCTGGTCTTTAACAGACGTTCCTTCAGATGTCTGGTGCCCCCTATTGATGAATGTGACGTGCCTTCCACCACCACTCCACAGCCAGAGGAGCCTGAAGAAAGACCGGTAGGTTCTAGAAAGATCTAGAAACTTCTCTACATGTCGCTTGCTAGAGATGCCCTGTAGCGATGTTCTGTAACGCTGGTCTTTGACAGACGTTTCCTCAGATGTGTGGTGCCCCCTTTTGAAGAATGTAACGTGCCTTCCACCACCACTCCTTAGCCAGAGGAGCCTGTAGAAAGACCGGTAGGTTCTAGAAAGATCTTGAAACTTCTCTACATGTCGCTTGATAGAGATACCCTGTAGCGATGTTCAGTTATGGTAGTCTTTGACAGACGTTCCCTCAGATGTGTGGTGCTCCCTTTTGAAGAATATAACGTGCCTTCCACCACCACTCCACAGCCAGAGGAGCCTGAAGAAAGACCGGTAGATACTAGAAAGATCTAGAAAGTTCTCTAATTGTCGCCTGGTAGAGATGCCCTGTAGCGATGTTCTGCAATGCTGGTCTTTGGCAGACGTTCCCTCAGATGTGTGGTGTTCCCTTCTGAAGAACGTGACGTGCCTTTCACCACCACTCCTCAACCAGAGGAATTTGAAGAAAGACCGGTGGGTTCTAGAAAGATCTAGAGAGTTCTCTACATGCCGCTAGCTAAGGCTACCCAGTGGTGAACAGCTACGCTGGTCTTCGCTTCGGCAGACGATCCCTCTCCTCGTCTAGAGACGCCTGAAGAAAGACCGTCATAGTATTTTATAGAAAGATCTAGCTCGGACATGGACACAGAAAAATTCGTCCAAGAGTTCTTACCCTGCATCTCTGCGCTGTCATACTTGTTTGCGTCGCGGTAATGTTAATGTGTATGTGTTGTTGTGTTGGTGTGTAAGAGGTACATTACCATGTCTGCGTATTCTCATTTTATTGTTAAAATCTAATTTATTAATTCGACTGACAATCCGAGTATTTTAATGTATAAACATCTACTTAGAGATCTATACTCTAAAACCATTTTGCTAGCTTTCCAGTCTAACATAGAATATTAAGTAATACAGGGCATTATCGATGGTGGCAGCCTTAGAAAGCTGTTCTGACAAAATCCCAATGTTTTCGCTAAGAAAATGTCAAAATGGAAATAGACAAGTATTATTATCCAAACCCACGTCCGTGACGACCATTTTGCGTGAACGGATATTGAATATTACATAAATTTTGACCGTACTGTGTGTTATCTGCTAAAGCGACGGGGTACCTTCATTTTACCCTTGGTTGGTTTGGTTCGAGTTAATTTTACCGAATTGCTTACACAAATGAACGGAACGCATCAATTGAATACTGGGAACTGAATTCAAAGCTCGGTTGTAGTCCTCGCACGAGAGCTAGTCTGCTCCTGCGAGCGACCGAGTGCATGAAAATAAAGGTTGTCGCAAATCAAAAGCCCACTGCTGCCACACAGCAGAAAAACGTTTGTTCAAAAATGGCTTTAACTTGTAACATTCAGATGCTCTTCATATTGACGGCAACAGATGACAGACAGCTCGCGGGCCACTCGTTTGAAGCTCGTGGGAAGCCATTTTGTTATTATAAAATGTATCTACAGATAACGAGTTTAGGTTCAAATTTTAATGGCAAATTTTTGTGCTGTGCTGTAGGGGCGTTGGATTAATGTGCGCAAAGCTGGCCGTTAGCCGCCTACAAATAAAACCAGTAGTCGGCTAGTAGTTAGCATCTAACAATATCGTAATGAGCGTTTTATTTTTATTTTATGTTTACATTTTAAGCTTGTCATAAGTTTGTTAAAAATATTTAATTCAAGTCTATGCAATTTGATCCAAACAATGGAATTAAATTTAATATATCCGATTATATACGATCCCGTCCTTACTATTAGTTGAAAGAAAGAAAGAAAGAAAATAAATTCATTGGCTCACAGATCAAATACACAATAATAAAAAAATAGTTAAAATATAAAAATATAATTAATTCAATGTGAACCAAAAAGGTCCTGCCTCAGCTTAACCATTATGCATTGCTCAACAGAAAGTTGAGCTAATCTGGTTTTCTGGCAGGACCACAGATATCAGAAATTAAGGGTAGGACCTTTGGTGCGTGCGTGTCTACACCGGCTAACAGACTTGTATTATACACAAAAATATGACAATTTATACCTAGTGATTATAATAATTTCATAAACAACTCAAAAATAAATAATAGATACATAGATTATTGCTTTATTGCACCATCAATACATAAAAGATTTAACAAGAACTCAATACTAACTATATCTAGTGTGGTACAATCAGCGGCCTTATCGCTAACAGTGATTTCTTCCAGGCAACCTTTGGATAAGATCGGTAGGTACGTATAAAAACTGACGGTGGCGTAACTCATGACGAATAATATTTTATAGTTTTAAAAATAAAGATAAATCTAAGTGAATTCTCTAAGACTACCTTTCAACACGGGATCCCTCCCACTCAATCTATGTAGTTGAGTTCGACGTGCTATGTTCCACAGCTAACTGTTCGGTAAACTGCATTGGACAAACATGAGCTTACTCTACACTACATTGACGTTACTGCACAAATCTGGGTAAACAGGTAGATATGAATTTAAATTTAGTTATTGTTTACTGGGACTGAATTTTATATGAAGCTGATTAATCGGCTTTGGCTCGAAGTGTGGGTTGGCAGGTACCATCAGTTCAGCCTCGTGTTGGTTGTATTGAGTTCCTGGATATTTGCATACAATTTAAAGTTCCAATGAATAGTAATGCGCCAGGAATTCTGAGCATTTTCAGTAGATTGTCATAGTAAATAAAATTGACAATGCAAAAATACAGGCAGTTTAAGTGCATTGTTTTGTAGGCGTAAGGGTACCTACGCACTATGCGGTTAGCCGGAACGCGGTCAGCCGTCCGGCTGTCCATAGCATGCGGTTGCTATAACGGTTAACCAACTATTACGAAGAGCCGCAGCGCTCCGAGCCACCGGAGCGGTAGAAAAACTTAACATCTTTATTGTATAATTTCTATAAAAAAATAATATCTTCGATGATATGAACCTCATTTAAATAATTTTATGCAACTGCTAGAATATTTACATGCTGATTTGTAGGAAATTTTATGGAGAATCTAGATATATATAGATGTTACCAGGTATTCCTACAAATTAATCAAGAAATCTGTGTAAAATGCTGCATGCGCATGCTGCATGCGTCATTTGAAGTGGTGTGCCCGCGCGCGGAGCGGCCCGGCTGAGCGGTTATTTTTTATTGCGGCCAACTCTCGGCTAACCGCGTTCCGGCTAACCGCGTTCCGGCTAACCGCGTTCCGGCTAACAGTGCGTAAGGTGCAGGTCAAAAGGGTGCACTTTTGGATGCTACGGCCGGCATAGGTTACGCGGCGTTTAGCACAATAAAAACGTACCTACGTTTAAAATTCATTCGAAATCGGTTAAATTAAATGGTTTTTTTTTTTTTTAATGTAGGTAGGTAATGGTTATTACACACATAATACTAAACTGTCCGTGGTTTATACGCGTTATTTAATGAATAAATTAAAACTTTATTGTACATACAAAATAAATAAAATATATCGTACGTTGTACATCTCGTTGTCGTATTGTACAGTTTAGATATACTAAATTAATAAACAAAAAACGTACAATATGGGGTCTTATTGCTTAAAGCAATTTTTTCCAGGCACCTTTGTCTTTTAAAAACATAAGTAAATTTAGAGTTGTGCACAGATTATTAAGCAGTAGCAAACATTATTTTTTTATCAATACCATACAATACAAATATAAACATACGATTTACATACATAATATACTAACCTAGAAATATACGTAAAACAAACAAAATAATAACAATGCTGCAAAAGGAGGTTGAAAAGTTGCATTTAAGTAATACGTTGAGTATACGTTATTTACAAGTCCAGAGAACTAGGTACATGAATTTGAGAACCGTAGATAAGTATTAGCGTAAAGCAGTAACTAATACCCACACGAACATCCAATAACCATTTGGTTACATCGATCCCGTATAACTATAACCTATAACCATCAATAACCAAATCTTTTTCCCTTTCGCAATTTCCTCTGTTTCCCGCCACCGCTGTTTTTCCGAGAGTTTGAGGAATTTCTGAATAGCTTTTATAAACGTTCGTGCTCACTAAATTGAATTCGTTGAGACAATATCCTGTTTGGGGTCTTTTCATGAACGGGGGAAGGCCGATTAGATTTGTTTGACGTTTACTTTTACCCTAGTATGTACTATGTATATACCTAATAATTATAACTCTACTGATGAACGTAATTTAGGACACTCACTTCACTTTTAATTTTTTTTAGGTTTTGCCATTATCACCACGCTTGGCAGATGGACGGAAATCAGTATATTTTCAAAAATATACAAAATTTCCTGGAACGTACTCTAAAAAAATATCTCTCAGGCAAACAGGTCCTAATTAACTAAACTTTTGCTTGGCTGGGAGAACTTCCTAACATACTCTTTAGTTAAAAATAAACTTATTGTTACAGAACACGCACAAGTCACATCGACCAGGACCAGACTACTCCGACCAGGGGCGTCCGAGACCCAACAACCAGAATAGGAACTAAACACATAAGTTTTATACACCTTCTAGGTAGATACCCTCTAAGTTCTAAGCTCTATGTGGGATGTTAATTGTGCATTACAATATTATCTTAGAGTACTTGTTCTATCCAATTCTAATAGAGTGCTCGTATCTACATAATTACTTGACTGAGGAATAAAGTCGTTCTAAGAATTACACGTTTCCAACGCCAGAGGACGTTGGCGCTCGATCGTACTTAGTTACTTGGTTTTATTCCCATTAAAAAACGTTAAAAATCCATCCCACCATTTGGTGTTTTTCGTGTGTGTATTATTTAATCTTTCTTATTTTAGTCGTAATTACGTAAGTAATAAATAATTAAGTGTAATTATAATAACTGTGTAAAAATAGGTATTTTACTGCCACTCAGAATACTCAAATTCAATTAAAGTAAGTTATCATTTCTCAGTTTAGTAGGTATGTAAATCAATCTCGTATTTTCTCTCAAAAAACAATTTCCCTGCAATTTTCTGTAAAAAAACCGGTTTCTAATTTTGTCACACTTTTTCTCTATCCATTAATTAGTCAATACCTAGTACATATATATGTTTGTAATTAAAGATGAATAAATAAGATTTCTCTAACTTGTCTTTATTTCTTCCTTTCTAATCGATGGATTCATTTATTGCCGATTGGACCCCCTGAACTTCTCACTTTGTAGCAATTCTTTCCTATGAATAAGGTAAAGCGGGGTTCTGGATAAGGTAAAGGGGAGTTCAGGATAAGGTAGTGTGAAGTTCTGGATAAGGTATAGCGGAAGTCTGGATAAGGCAGAGTGGAGGTCTGGATAAGGTAGAGCGCTCGCTTACGAGCGAAATCTAACACGCTCTTGCTTGAATGTGTACGGATATAAGGAACCAGATGTTATTTACAAAGCGCGATTTCTATAACGTCAAAGTCTACAATCTTCTTTCTCTTGATTTTCTTCTCTTTTGGACAGCCAAAAGAGAACCGTACTACACAGAATCAGGTATCTAGATACCTGATTCTGTGTAGTGTAGAAACCCAGTCTGCTGCAGCCTGGCAAAATAGCAAAAACTCAGCGCTGAATATCTCGAACGATAATATTGTGGTTCCTGCTTGATAGAGACTCAAAATAGTTCCGCCATGTTTCGGATCATAATTCGAGAAAAAAGAGTTAGCTACCGACATTCGATATTCGAGCTCTTGTAATCACTGGCTGGTAATCACCAGAACTTCTACTGGCGGTAAATTAGAACCCTTCGACTAGTTAATTTGTCCGTGCACCACAATCCGTGAACATGGATGTGTACCTATAACGTTATACCTCTAGATTCTGAAGACTCAATATATTTATTGTTGTCATCACATTCTCCTAATTGGTAGGTAATCCATATTAGTATGGATATATAATATTAGTATCATAATTTCGAAAAAACTCTGTCTGTCCGTCTGTTACCTTTTCACGCCAAAGCGGCTGAATAGATCTCAGTGAAATTTGTCATGGAGGTAGATGGTATCCCGGGGACGGACATAAGTTACTTTTTGTCCCGGAAAAAGCGTGCGAAGCCGCGGGCAGCAGCTAGTTGACTATAAGTAAGTACCACAATGTGAACTTTGTTGAGCGTCACAAGGCTGACTTTCCACATGTTTGTTTTACTAACTTTCATTCATTTAAATTATGAAGATAATTTAAGGTAGGTACTCTACGTAATGGAAAAATTAAAAGTTGAGCTTCAGCCGATACATATCCTAAGTAAAATGAAAATTAAGAAAAATTTGATTTTAATAAATGTTGCTCACTTTCTTTCAGTGTTTCCACTTAGGCATAAAATAAGTATGATTCCTAGTAGAATATAATAATTGAAATTTATAACCCCTCTTATCATATTTCCAAAGACTACCTAATCATAAATAATGATTACCCATTCTGAATTTAGCTGCTCTACCTCACACGAGCACGTAGTTTCAGAGCCATTATGATGGCTTTGCATGGTCTATTTGCATAATATTCCTCTTATACCAGGCACTAAACTATTGAGGGCCTAATAGAAAGTGCATTAGAGTTGGGAGTTTATGGTAAAAAGCGCTTTTGAATGGGTGATACAGGTTGCGAAACCTGACGAAACCATTAAAAAGCGCAAATTTTGCAAACAATCAAATACTCTATCGATTTTTATTGAATCATCGTAACATTTTAACGGCTGCACCGATAAATCTTAACAGAGAAATTTAACAACTAAAGCATTTTTAACCGTCTTCGAAAAATAGAAGAGTTTCTACTATGTTCGGCTGTAAGGTTTTTTTTTATGCTCACTGATTTCTCAGTCAATTGTAGACCGATTTTAATGATTATTTTCCTTTTGAATAGAAAATGTTCCCGGGGTGATCCCATACAAATTTTATTTCCAAGGGGCTTATTTGTATTTGTCCCGCAAAACTCAAAAATCTGTATAAATAAATATAAAGTTTGCAACTGCTATTTTATATTTAGCTCAATTGTTTAAATTGTAAATACATAGTGTTTTAATTTGTTTCTAATTTAGAATAATTTGAACTCGTTTGTTAGTGTTTGTAAAAACAGCAGTTTGTTTTTATAGTTATAATATAATTATATATATGTATATATAACAGTACGAATACATTAAAAAAGCATATAGACACAGTTACATCACAGAACAGAGCGCAGGATAACCTAATAGATTTTGGCTTGGTGAATATTCTTTTCCATGTCAATTTATAAAATCACAGTTCCCAAGTGGCCCTCGTGTACCTAATGGAACCCGTGCTATGTAGGTAGATGTCTACCTACGCATAAATATTCGGTTACTTAAGTGAAAGAAATTGAAGGTATGTCGGTAGATCCTTTGGGAATAGTGTAAGTGTGTCACTCCTAGATGGTTGTATCCGACCTACTAGTAGTTTAGCTTTAGAGAGAACTTCGAGCGAGTATTATTACAATGCGAGTGGAGTGGGATATACAGGAAAAACAATAAGGATATGCTCTATCCGGAAACTACTGAATATTTCCAGAAGAGGAAGGCGATATTAGAAGATACCAGGGAGGGTCTGAGCAAGACCTTTTAGAACCTAAGCTAAGAGCCTAAATTTACGATGAAAAGACTCTACCATTCGACAAAGGTCTCTACATTAGCTAGTACAGGCGGGTAAAACAAGGGGTTGATATTTCAGTAATGACCAAAAGGAAAAGTTAAGTAAGTTTAGTAAGGTTTTATGACGTTCAGGGCCTGTACAAAAACCTAAATTTTTGAAATTACCTTGAAGGAATTACCTAGTGAAAATGGGCTTACCTGCGCATTTCCATTTCTTTTTCACTGGATCCATGTCAACGGGCCTGGTATGTCTTCTGAGGACAACGACCTTTCCTGGAGTTATCCGTGTTCTTAATTCATCAATTTCGGCCCAGCTCATATTGGCAAGTGATATATGGTAATAATAATGAAGGGTGACACACTTTGGTGACCTTTTGGTAAGTTAAGTCGGACTTTGGTTAAATAAGTCGATTGTATTTGGAAAATGACGATGGAGTAAAAATAGAAATAACAAGGATTTTTTTTTATTTTGTTTAAAAATTAATTGTGGTCTTTTAGGGGCTTTGGTATAGAATATAAACAAGAAGTTACTTTTGGTACCTACGCGATAAATATCCGAAAACTATGGGCCGGTTTAGAATAATCTAAGACAAGCGACTTAGAATTATTTAAGACAATCTAGTCCTACTGATTTTGATAGTTGCAAATTTCTTCTAGGTACGTATATCTTCGCACGTAGATTCTTTTTAGGAAATGTTAAAATGTTGGAAATTTCCCTCGGTAGGTATATCGAGGGAAATTTCCAACTGACTCCGTACTAAATTTAAAGAGTAGCAGTTTGAAAATTTAATTAAAGTACGATTGGGCAAGTTTCAGTCATCCGTGACGGCAGGAGGCGCTCGAGCGGGTTGTTCTTGAGTTATGCAATTTCATTAGCACCCCAGGGAGTTTACCAGGGCCGGGGTAAGGATACTTTGATTGACAAAGAAAAATTTGCCTGGAGAATTTTAATAACTTACGTGAGGTTAAACTTAGAATTAGTAACGCCATGCCAGTGTGAAACGGCACGGTGGAATCAGCACTTACTAATCCGTTCTGAGGAAATAGGCGGCTTTATCATTAAAAACTTGAACTCAGACCTTGCTTTAAAGAAGGAAGAAGTTCGCGGTCTAAGTTCGATATAAAGTAGGTAAGTACCCATAACTATTCCATCATCATCATCATCAACAACATATCTTAGTCCACTGCTGGACATAGACGCCCCCAATGAGCGCCAAAGCGCCCTGTCTTCAGCTTGCCGCATCCAGCGTCTGCCTGCAGTATTTCGCAGATCGTCATCCTACCTGGCCGGAGGGAACTATTCCATGAAATTATTTTATTTTTGGTAGTTCGGCTGACAATCAAATAGTCCTAATGCTTTACTGATTCGATTTTGTTTATGAAGAAGTTGTAATCGATTTTGTGTCCTCAAAATTTTGTATTAATTTAAAGACTTTACTCAGGCGTCTAAATGACTTTATTTTTGGAATCAGAATATTGAATATAATAAAATAGTATTATTTTTGTTGTTTTATTTGCTAGTTCTTTCTGCCAACGGCATTACTACACGCGTTTTTTTGTGATAAGTAAGATGAAGAGTAAGAGACTGAGTCATTGTGTCAATTTTTATACTAATTTCAATACTTTTCCATGGAAAAAATATGATCTAGAAGAATCTTCGTTACATACTATGTCGGCTCAATAAAAACCTAAACTTTCGTAACTCCCCATATTTTTCGAGTCGGCAGATCCGCATCTCTATCTTGACTTGACTTCTTTGTTATCCGCATCTTTATCTGTCAAAAGTAATTGTGTCTTTGAAATACTTCATTCTGTCATTCAGTTATTAATCATTTAGCTGTCAACAATTAGGGAACTTCATATTCGTGCATAAAAGTCAATTTGTCAAACAGAAATTAAATTCGTGGAGACTTCAAATGAAAATGAGCTCTTTCTCCTAAGTTCAAGTAATTACTTACATGGCTATAAAACCTTGACGGCACCCATACCGTCAGTTCACTTAGCTGATCAGAAGGGAAGGGTTTTAATTTAATCCTGCGGGAATAAAGGCACGTGTAGGATATTAATAACTTAAACATAGAATGAACAATGTTGTTGTGTTGAAACTTTGCAAAAATTTTTATAAAATGCAACATATTATTACTTATATAATATATCGACATAGCTCAAAAAATTTGCAAGCTGAAGTGGCAGTGGGCTGGCCATATCTCACGAAGAACCGACAACTGCTGGTGTAAACGTGTTCTTGAGTGGAGACCAAGAACACGTTTACCCCGACCCTCCGGTACCCTGACCGGAGGACGCCCTCCTGTCAGATGAGAAAGACTGCAGGCAGATGCTGATGCGGCAAGCTAAAGACGGCGCTCATTAGGGAAGGTCTATAACCAGCAGTGAACTAATATAGGCTGATGATGATGATTACTTATGTACCTACTAACTTACAACTATAATATTGGTACCTACAACTATGTTTTAATTATTATTATCTTAGTTATTTTCAGTGGACAGCATAGTTTTTGCAGTGGGTTAAAATAATCGCTTCCACTCAGCATCTCAGCATGTTGCTGCAACGGAACAGCCTTCAATAGTTGGCTATTGATTGACCACACCAAGGTGGTGCTCGCTCATTGACATCAATGGAGAGGATTTTATCATATGCAAATCGTGAAACCTCTCCTCCGAAAATAGTAGCAATTTCCTCCCGCAAAGTTTAGGGTAGGGTAGGTAGTGTTCACCTCCTCCTGGCTCCAACTACCTAATAAATATTTATGATGTGTCGCGAAGCACCGACATTTTGTTTGTTGTTGGAAGCTGAGATAGCAAGGGTTTATTAGACCCGGGGGCAAGGTAATGTTATCTATACAGTATTGTAACTCGGCCCTGTCCTTGGAATAACTACCTAAGGCCACGCGGTACGTCAGCACGCGGTAGGGCTGCCCGCCTGCAGTATTTTAAACTAAACACTGTACTGTTACTGTTAAGACCTTTTGAAATAAACGATATATTATTATTATTATTATTTCATCTACCTACTTGAGTTTCTTTCTAGATTTGTGATTGTAAATATTACATTTTACAATATTATTTCGTTTACATTTCAGTCACAACAAAATCGTTGTGACTGAAGTAGGAAGTGTTCAATAAAAATACATGGTTTGTTTTTTGATTAGTAGATTTACTTATTAAAAATCTACTCAATCCTTACTAATTTAAACACCTACCTACTCAACCAAAATGCAAGAAACAGCTGACGAGTAATGATAATATCTTTTTAAATATTAGCTTATTAACATCCCTACAGAACGGAGTAACGCGAAATAAACATTTTTTCGGCACATCAAATCATTAATATCAAATCAACCATCCGATCGCGTGTGCGATGTCTACCTACAGCAATCAAACATAACCTCTTACTACCTACTACAAAATCTTACCTAAAAAGTAAATTATAATGTAAATCTTTCTAGGTAGGTACAGTCCAACCAGAAAGAGTAGAAATTAATTATCGAGGAGCTAAAATTTACTGTAAACTGGCTACTCTTTATGAAAGGCCTGTGTGGCCGCTTTAGTTTTGTTGCCAAATTCAGCTTTTTTTTGCAAAATTATACGCACGTATTTAGTTCAGATACTTACCTACTTTTACTTACATATAAAAATTATGCATAATATATTACAAAGTTAAAGCATTCAAAAGGTTATTTTGAGATATAATTTTCAACCACCTTATTTATTATTAAAAAGGATAGATTTAAATATTATGACGTCATTACATTTCCTAATAGGTTCGTGTTAATGTCAATTGGTAAATGGTTATAAATTTTGGGCGCCATTACAAAAATACTATTAATAAATAGAGCTGTTTTCACGTCATTCCTAAGTTGTAAACAGTCTTGTCGCCGCTTGTTAGTGTTATCAGAAAATAGTCCCGGGTTTCGTCGAATAAACTCACGTTCCGGCCGTTTGTATGAAGATAGAATACTGTTTATATATCATTACCGTGCCCGGGGGTAGTAGAGGGCGTAGATTCTCAGATATTATAGGATACCTTGTCTACCTCTCTCTACCTACTCGTTAAGCACGCTTCATCTCACAAATAGGTAAAAGGCGTCTTTATATCTACGTGGGTTGTAAGTACCTTCATAATAATAAGCGGCATATAAAAGATAAATTGGATTATATACATAAAATTGCATGCTATTAATTTGATTATGTAGGTACCTTATATGCATACACGATGTAAATTCTTTTTGAATAAATAATCTAAACTAAACTAAATGCGTTGATTTATTTGCATAAGTACTAGAAAAAAAATTTTTCTCCTAGATCTACATAAAGGCAAATAATAGTGATGTCTAATTTTATAAAACTACCTGCGAAACGTATAAACATAAATGGCTATGTTTTTGTTTGAATTTCATAACAAGTTATGTAACATCATTTACTCAAACATAGCATGTAATCTGCTGATTATTTCAACAACCTTTTTTGAGCAAAGTCGACCTTTCGGGCCTTTTTTTAGGGTTTCGGAGATCGGAGATCGGTTTCAAAACCCAAGGTTTCGCTTTTTCTGTCCTTTTTTCCGTTTTTAATACCTCAGCAACTACAGGAGCAAATAACGTGAAATTTAAAATAATATTACTTTTCGTGCGCCTGTACAGATTATATGAAAAAAAAAAGAAAATGCAAATTTTCAGTACAAATTGAGATGTCGAAATTTTAAAAGAGACCTACACTGTCAAGTGGGATATCAAATGAAAGATCAGTTTGTACATCTCAAAACAGTTTTTGAAAAAAAAGTCGAAATTTTACCCATTTCCCCCCCTATCTCCGAAGTTTGCAGAGCGATCCATCTGAAATGTCTGTAGCATTTGTAGATATGGATCTATATTTTACAGGAAAAATATAGAAAAGTCTGTAAGTAGAACACTTGTTGAAAAATTATCATTTTGAAAAAGGGGGGGCTACCTCACCGAGTGGGGTATCAAATGAACGGTATCGGTTTGTACATCTCAAAGGAAAAAGAAAAATATAGAAAAGTCTGTAAGTAGACCACTTTTTGAAAAACGGAAACATTTGACCGATACACCTTTAATTTTTTTGTATTTATCAAATAGCACAGTCTCTTTCCAGTACCTATAGTACATATTGATATACTTGACAACCGTTCGAAACCCTCGGCGCGCGAGTCACACTCGCACTTGACGGATCTTGTTTATGCGGAGGAAACCTCTTGGATACCGTTATTTCGTAAGGGGCGAAGCACGGTTATGCCGGACTCACCACTGTGTTTTCTTCATTATGGTCTTCTCAATAAGGCAACTGTTTTTTTCTGACAGAGCTCCCGCCTAAATTGGTGCACCGTAGAGAGCCATGGATCTGGGCACAGGCGCTGGTTACCTCCTTTTGGTCCTCCGAGAATCGGCATCAGTCACTTTAAAGCGGAAGCTGCATTCATTAGTCTCGGAGCCATGCGGTAAAGTGTTCACCAAACTTCCACTTGTTGTCTAGGAACAATCCAAGGTACCTACCTCATACAGGATCCCAAAACATTTCTGGACTCCCCAAACAGAATGTGGCTGTCTTGCGGCAGCGCCCTTCGCCGCGCATAGAAGCATATTGCCTCGGTCTTGCTGATCGCCAAATCTCTAGATCCAGTTGACGACTGGAGATACCGCCCCCGTGCTCAGATTGAGTGCTTCTTCAAAGGTAGCTCCAGGAGCAGTAACCAACGTATCATCAGCGTAACAGGTTAAGTTAACCTCTTAGTACCCAGTCGTACCCGATGTTCCACAGGAGCGGACCCAAGACCGATCCCTGTGGAACACCGCACGACATCTCCCTTTTTTGCCACATTCCTTCGCGACTGAAATATGTGACTTATCTCTCAGAAAGATATGCCTCAACAATTCGTCTAAGATCTTTATCTTAGGTACGTTATGGTACCTTATTGCCTCTGTTATACATGGTCAAGGCATGGTGTTAAAAGTGTTGATAATATCTAAAGATACGAAGCAGTATCAACTAGAACACCTTTGTCTTCGAGTGCGCTATCAGAGAGGGCCTTGACTCGTTTAATAGCGTCAGTAGTCGAACGACCTACTCCAAAACCGAATTGATAGTCGAAAATATTTGGCCCTTCACTGCGTAGGTGATTGGTGAGGCGAGCTGCGATAATCCGTTTAAAAAGTATATCCGCTTCATCCAGCATCACTATGGGGCGATAGGCGGAAGGAGAATCCGCAGGACGCCCAACTTTCCGTATTAAAACTAATCGGCCAGTCTTCCACCGCTTAGGGTATGAACCCGACTCAAGGCATGTGTTTAAAAGCTTCCTAAACCGGTCACCTAATTATTTAAGTCCTAATACCCAGGCTCGACCTGGTGTACCATCCGAGCCGGGAGCCTAGTTTTTGGCTCGGAGCTTTTAGGCTGCAAGACGAAGCTTTACTTCCGAAACATTTGAGTAAAGCACTGTATATAAAGGCATTCATTTCAACTTGGCTATCAAGGGCTGCAATGCTGACCGCACTGTGATGGCCAGGACCTGCGCTACGCTTTCAGCCGCGGCCAGCAACCCACCCATTACAGACCTTGGACGTAATGTACTATTACACCCTCCACTTCCACATCCACAGCCTATATTGGTCCACTGCTGGACCCAGGCCTCCCCCTGATTAAGCGCCTAGTTGGCTTTTATCTCACGGGGGGTAATGCCCATAATCCCCACGCTGGGCATGCGGGTTGGGGATCGCACTTCGGCGGTCGAATTGTTCTGCAGGGGGCGCTGCTGCCAACCCCCGGTGGATATCCCCAAGTCGCCTCTTACGACACCCGCGGGAAGAGTTGGGGTGGTGCAAATTCTAAGCCGGCACCACACAGCACTATTACACTACCCTTGTTAATAAAAATATGATCCATTAAAGCTGAAATATCCAAATTTCGAATAAATAAAATATTTTCGAAATTTGGATAGTTTTAGGGTTCCGTACCCGAAGGGTGAAAACGGAACCCTATTACTAAGCCTCCGCTGTCCGTCCGTCCATCCGTCGGTCCGTCCGTCTGTTACGTGGCTGTATCTCATGAACCGTAACAGGTAGACAGTGGAAATTTTTGGATTATGAGTGATTTCTCTTACCGCTATAACAACAAATATTTTTTTTTAATTATGATATTAATTTTGTAATATAATTTATTAACTAGTTAATTCTGTAACATTTTACCATACTGTTTTATATAATAAAATAAAGATAGACAGATAATACTTAAAGAATAAAGTATTATCTATCTTTATTTTATTTTTACCATACAACTAACGTGATTTTTTTGGCTACTCTTGCTCTTCATTTGTATATCTTGAACTACAATAGGTAATAATATATACACTACTACATGAAACTTTCTTTAATTAAGTAACACTTCAACTGTAATAATAACAAATACTAAAAATAAAATAAAGTTGAAAATTTAAAGGGGTCTCCAAACAAGTGAAAATTTGATGTTCTTTGAAAACCGCATTTGCCGGTTTATTATTTCTAAACGCTGCTGTTGGTTTTGAGTATTTTTCTTTCAGTCAAATATTTTAGTAAGTATTTTACAGAAGGAAATTGAATAATTCACGAATAAAACAAATGATTTCAACGGCCTCGAGAACACAAAATAATTATCTTTGCACACCAGCCTTACACCAGTCAGGAACAGTCGATGATCACCAGCCTATTAGCCTTCTGATAACCGCCGTGGAAAATTGCGTCCCTGAACTATTTCTACCACCTACATAACTCACCTTATAAAAGTTTCCAGTTTTTCCTCCAGCACTGCCCAGCGATATGATCTTTATCAGCTACTTGCGTTGAGTAGAAAGGTAATGGGTATCATTTCATTCCATAAAGGTAAAACTTTTATGGGTCCATAAGGCTATTTCTAACGGCCTTCGCTTCTACTTCACATTTTGAAGAGGTATCCATTTACAATCGGTTTAAAAGCCATCAGTCTTACAGTAGGTAAGTAGGTAAGCCTTATAATAAGAGGTCTGTTGACTGGGGTGAAAACATATATTCAAGCTTACGATTCCTGGGAAATGGTTAGGTACCTACCTACCTAAATTATTGTAATTATTGTTAAAAGGCTCGTGAAAATCCTAACGTGCCAGTCCTTCCTGAGTTGACTCTGACGGATGGTTCATAAACCTCGTGGTTTGTGGATCACAATATAAAACGCCAGGAGTATGTTGTGTGGGTTTATTCTCATGATAAATTACATCACAGCACATCAATTAATATTAGTAAGTATTCATAAAGCTTACATAAATTCAGGGACAATTGGAAATCTCACAGAGGATGTGATCTCTAGCACAGCCGATCGTAAAAGGGAAGGTTACAACTGAAGTCGGATATGACGCAAAAGCTATGAGATTCCCAACTGACAGGTTGGCATTGATGGACATATTCTAACAATTATAGGTAGGTACTGATATCTTGTTAAATTGGTAAATACCTAGTAGGTACCTAGGTATATTGATTTTTGTGTCCAACTTTTATAAGTTGCTGTAGTTGGAAAATTAAATAGGTAACATACACATTTTGCGAAATCTGCTTTATTGCATTTTCATAAGGTCTAATTCAAGCTGCATCTCTCTGTGTTACTAAAGTTTCAAGAAATCATAATTTTTCATAAAGCTAAACCATGCAAAACGTCAAATATGGAAAAATAGATATGAAACTGAGATAAAAGTAGCGAAGGAAAAGTAGATAACTCGGCAACAAATAAATAAGTGACATCATTTGTCACAAATAAAGTGAAAAAATAACAATAACGTGGTTTATTCAGTTTTCCCTGAACCAATTTATGCTCAACCGGGACCAAATTGCAGTTTGAATAATTCATTAAAGTGAATTATTGATGTTTTGCGTGTGTCAAATCAAAATTAATTCGCACAATACAAAATTGACCTAAAATTATTATTTGTTATTGTTTATTATTATTTTGTGTTTAATTGGTTGTTCCTTAAAATGTCGTGTTTACCGGATAGAAACATGCATAAAGGTCAGGACCAATCCCAAGTTTGTTATAAATGTGTAATTATTCATGTACCTAGTTGGTGAACTTATAGTTATTATATTAAATTATATAATATTTAAGTTGTCTAACTATTTACAATACAATACACAACTCTTTGTTACACACCACAAATAAAATACTGCACAGACATTGATATTAAACTCAAAAGTACAACAAACGGCCTTATCGCTAAATAAAGAGGTATTCAAAAAAGTTGTTTTACAGCATTTTGAACCCACCTTCATTAAGATGAGTTGAAAGATCAAAACCGACGCGAATTTCAGGGAAGTATTTCAGGATCAGGATTTTGTGTATGAAAAATTTAAAAGATGCGACCAGCTTTATTAAACCTCATCTTAATTTTCCAACTACAGGGATGATATGTATTAGAACCTGTCTCATGTTAACATTTATATATGTATAAGCTTAATAATGTATACTGTTGGTGTGTACCTATTTTAATAAATAAATAAATAGGTACCTGTTGTGTTGGTAGCAACTTGCTTCACGACATTTTTAGGATTTGGTCTTAGTCTATAGCTAGAACCTATACAAACGAGTGGATACTTAACCAATTCAACATGTTATGATCTCACTATATCTTAAGAACTCACTGTAGTGAGTGTGCATTGCGTTCTTAGGATAAAGTCATGTTTAATTAATGAACTGGCTGAACAAATGATTGATTACAGTGAGAAGCCAACGGGGCTCTCGGAGCAATAGCACATGACTCGAGTAAAGTTTATAGTTTATCTCGTTCATCTTTCGTTTTTGTTTCGCATTCGATCGACATTGACACTGCTGACAGAGTCGTTGCAAAACGAGAGCGGCGCCAAGAAAGAAGTTGAAGTTTGACTTTGTAGAAAGTTTTTTGAATTAATTTTTTTACATGCAAGTAGGTAGATAAGTACCTAAGTACAAATCCATTCATTATCAATTAAATCAACTTTTATAGGTGAGTTGAGTAGACTATGTTTTAATTAATAGTAAGTGGGTTATCAAATAATTGTTTTTGCCTTTTGCTGTCTACATCAAATTTTAGAGATTAAGGTCTTGGAAACTAAACTGTTTGTTGTTCTAATCAGTAAAATGATGTTTGAGGGGGGGAAGTTGCTGGCCGGGGCGTTGAGGTCGTGCAGTACCATCAGAACCTTCAGTGAGTTAACAAAAGAACGTAAAGCCATGTCGAAGTTTGCGTTACCTGCTCGGTACGGTCGAGGCGAGAAAAGCGTTTGGTGAGTTGATTACTGACTAATAAGCCGAGTCTAGTGCGTTTTTCATCAGCTTCATTTCAATATATTTATTGGCAGTGACGTAGGTAAGGAATGACAAACTTCGGAAGATTTTATCTAAAAAGTTAAAATTGGAGTTATGTTACAACTTATAGGAAGGTACCTACCTATCTAAGTACTTGCACTCAGAGTAATCACATTACATCATTGCATACACTGATCTTATCCGCGAACATTTACAACCAAATTAGCTAAAAAAATAACCCAAAAATCTAACAAAAACAAAAAGTTGTCGCGGCTCGCTCAGCTTGCCGGCAACTTTGTTGTCTGCCTCTGGTTTGAGGCTCATCCCTCATCTGAGGTCAGTTTGCCAAACACTCTTCGATCAAACACAAAAAAAAAAAAAAATTCAGTATTTAAGATCACTTTGCTCACCACCATGAAAAATTAACAAAAACTCACATTTTTCACACAGCCCAAAGTAAGCAGACCTTTGTACAAAAATGTGTGTAACGTAATGTAATTCTTATACAACAACTTAATAAAACTAAAATACACTGGAAAGCGCATAAGCTTAAAACTGTTTTGCATCTTCCAGCGCCCAAACTCAGCATGAGATTAAGGCTGATTTCACCATACAGAATGCTTAGGTTATTGTATTAAAGTGTTAATTAATTCTAATCCTCATCTTTCCAGGGTGGAGTACATCCAACTGGTGCTAGACCACAAGCCGGCAGTGAACCTCGGACAAGGGTTCCCTGACTACCATGCACCGAAGCATGTCACACAAGCACTCTCTGAGATCACAGTTGGAGACAATCCACTGCTCAACCAATATACCAGAGGATTTGTACGTATTTTTAATATTATAAATGCGAAAGTATGGATATTTGTTAACTCTTTGCACCAAAACTACTAAAAGGAGCAGGCTAAAATTAGAACATCAATAATAATATTAAAAATTCGAAAGTAAGTCTGTCTCTCAGTTACCTTTTCACGCCTAAACGGCAGAACGGATCTCTATACCTTTTCACACCTAAACGCAGAATGGATTTCAATGAAAATTGGCAGAGTTAAATTAATGATATCCCGGGGACGGACATAGGTCAAAAAGTCAAAGTCAAAAACTCTTTATTTCCATAAATACAATAAATGTATACTTAGAAAAGGTCAAATTCTTAATAATTAAACACTGACACGGAAATAAAGTGATATTTTTGATTTCAGTCGCTTCGGTACGTAGACTAAAGTAAAGAAGCGACGAAGAAACCTTTAGCCTGTTAGTTGTTATTTTTCGAGTTTGAGCAAATTCCGTCCCACGCTTTTTTATCCTCTAGATAATCTGCTATTTTATAGTAGGCCTTTTTACACAGGAAGGTTTTGACAATTTGTTTGAATTTATTTACTGATAATTTTTGCAACTCACTAGGAGTTTTGTTGTAGAAGCGTATACATTGCTCTTTAAAAGATACATTAATTTTGTGTAGTCTAGTTGTGGGCACAGCGAGTTTATGTTTATTCCTTGTATTCAAATTATGTACATCGCTATTTTTAGGGAACCAATTGATATTTCTATGAGTGTACAATAGGTTTTCATAAATATATTGACATGGTACTGTCATTAGGCAACTTAAAAAGCGCGTGCGAAGCTGCGGGCAGCAGCTAGAATAGGATATAGGCTACTTTTCATTCCCAAAAAAATATGTGTATATGGCAGAAGTGGAAATAAATTAATTTCTAATATCACACTAATATTATGAATGCGAATTTTTGGATGAATGGATGTATATTTGTTACTTCTTCACACCCAAGCTACTGAATGGATCAGGCTGATATTTTATGCAGATGTAGGTCTAGGGCCGGAATAACACATAGGCTATTTTTATCCCATAAATCAGTTAATGTTTGATGTAATTAATAAATTCTTGATGTTTATCTCTATTACCCGCTGTCTGCATTATGTATCATAGCTTGCCAATTCAATAAACATAGCATAGGTACAATACTAGTGGGATTATAATATAATGTTTTGTAATTATACACTAGCCAAACACGATGTAGAATGTTAGTAAACAAACCGCCCATAGTTAACCTAAAATTCACTCTGTTGCCGCGTCTTTTTACACGGAATTTACATTAATTTTTGATTTGCGAGCCTTCCATCAATAAATATTGCTTACAGTTCTATCCGAAACTCAATGCCAAGCTAGTGAGTTTCAGTTTTTGTGTCGTGGTTTGTTTACAAACATTCCACATAGAGTTTGGCTAGTGTATAGATGTCTGCATAACAAAATAAAATTCTTTTGAAATAAATGTCTATGTTTGTCATACCTAATTTGATGTCATTAACCTAAAATTAGTCTTATCATAATGTGAGCAGATGTCTGAAGTTATAAGATTTAGTACACTAATAAAACTATTTCATGTTAATAATTGCAATAGCTACGAATGTGACATTAAATCTGTTATACGAATATTTTAGTGGCTTTCTGCAGGGTTATTGGTAATTCACTCACAGTGCATAAACTGCAGGTTCTGCTCATAATCACGAACAAGTTCGTGAAGACGCCAGGTGTTAATTCTTAAATTTTTATTATGAAAAAGATGTTTGTCCGGATCCCAATGAACTATTATAGACCGATCTCCTACTCCCACTGTTAAATTAGGGCTGAGCGATTTAGGGTTCCGTACCCGAAGGGTGAAAATGGAACCCTATTACTAAGCCTCCTCTGTCCGTCCGCCCGTCTGTCACAGGGCTCTATCTCATGAACCGGAATAGGTAGACAGTTGAAATTTTCAGAGAATGTGTATTTCTCTTGCCGTTATCACAACAAATAACAAAAATAAAATAAATATCCAAATTCAAGAGGGCTTCCATACAAAAAACGTGTTTTTTTTTGGCTATTTTTGCTCTTCGTTTGTCAAGGCCGCAACCTCTTGAACCGCAATAGGTAGACACATGGAACTTTCCATAAATAATGAACACTTCAACTCTTTTATTAACAAACACCAAAAATATAATAAGTTGAAAATGTTAAGGGGTCTCCAAACAAGTGAAAATTTGATGTTCTTTCAAAAAGTTGCCTGATTTTTATGGACCCCTTCGTGTGGGAGTCGACTTGCACTTGGCGGTTTATTTAGATTTAGTTTCAAATAAAGCCTCTCTAAAGAACTATTTTTGAATGAAGGCGGGTACACTACCTGCTACCAATACTAAGTTTTAGATTTAAGTCTGCCAGGTTATCACAAATTGATGGGCAGATCCTGCAGTTCACGCAGTGTTAGTGATTTACCAATAACCCCGTATATAAAATATAATAAATCTATGTATAGTAAAGTAGGTATATAAATAAATATATACATATATACTTATAAATACCATATGCATGGTAGTGGTATATCATTTATTGAAATAAAGAAATATGAGATGAGTACTACATGACATGATAGATTTAAAGGTCATAGGCTATCTTCTATGACCTTTTTTGATATGAAGTGAAACATTGGTAAAACAATTCAAATAGGTAAATCTACATACCAGGAAACAATACATTTTGAAAGTGAGCATACTTATAGGTAAATTTTGAAAAGCTGGCGCGATTGTCTTTTTTTTTTAACTGCCTTCAAAAAAGAAGGACGTTCTATGTTCGTCCGTATGTATGGTTTTTTAGTATACGAGTATATATTTGTCTATTTCTCCGTCAATTATGGGCCGATTTTGAAAATTCTTTCGCTAGAGTAATCCCGAGGTGGTCCCTTAAAATTTCCTAGGGATTAGTTTTTGAAAAAAAAAAAACTTAAAGAACAGTGTAAATAATATGGAATTTAAAGTCGGTTTTAGTTTATTCAAAACAACCAAATTATAATACTTATTTCATACAATTGTCCACGCTGAAGAAACAAATTGGTCGATACTGGAGGCCTACTCTAGTTCTTTTCATCCGCAGTTGCGAAGTACGGCCGACAAACTCAACGTATAGCTATACGTTGAGTTTGTCGGCCGTACCCGCACTTAATTAAGAAAGGGCCGTTTTTGGACGAATTTTATTCTATATTATTTTTTTTATCTTGACTTTTTAATACATTTTTACATATAAACCACTGGCTGCTGCTCGCGGCTTCGCACGCTTTTTTCCGGTATAAAAAGTAGCCTAAGTCCGTCCCCGGGAAACTCCTCCCTGCCAATTTTCACTGAGATCTGTTCAGCCGTTTACGCGTGAAAAGGTAACAGACTGACAGAGTTACTTTCGAATTTATAATAATAGTATGGATTAAAAAACAGAAATTTTAGTGTCAAGTAGAATGAGAAAATTACTTACTTAAAATTAAATAAAAAGTAACTTACTAATTACTCACTCAACCTATCACGATGAAGATTATGTAGCAGTTTCTCACCACACAATATACAGGGGGCATCATTTTACGTCTAGGCACGTACGACACAGCACAGCTCAGTCTAGGCCTAAGTTACTTGCAATTTATTTATTGCAAGTAACTAAGGTTTTTCGGGACCAATGTTTGCAAGTACTATCTGCAGATATTTGTTTCGGGTGTACTATAATAAAAAAAATTCTATGTAATGTTTTGTATTAAATATATCAGTTATCTAGTATAAAAAAATACCCATAACACAAGCTCTGCTTAGCTTTGGGCTAGATGATGCTGTGTCAATTGTCCATTATTTATTATTTATTTATTTAATATTACATAGATAGATATTTTTTTATTATTAGGTACATAGACCGGAACAAATATTTGCAGACCGTACAAATATTTGTCCTGAGGCGGGAATCGTACCCGCAACGCTCGCTGTGCCACAGAGGTCGTCTAATAATAAAAGAGTACCTCAGTATTTTCCAAAAGCCTAAGCTTACCTGTCATTTCTTCTGTTTCAGGGCCATCCCAGATTAGTGCAGAACCTGTCTAAAATCTATTCCCCACTGTTGGGCAGAACGATAGACCCTAACAATGAGATCCTTGTTACCAGTGGTGCTTATGAGGCGCTTTTCTCCGCCATTTTAGGTGAGATTCTACTACTTTATCGAGGAACGTGGTAAAGTATAGCCACCAACCACACAGGATATTAATGATGATAATAAGTACTGGGTCCCAGGCCTATACCTTTATACTACATCTGCTCGGAAAGTGACTTATTCCTTTTCCAAACTTGAGCTAGAAAGTACGTCATTGCAGGCGTACTAGAATGCGGGTCGAAAAATTCTATGAAATTTCATTACTCACGCGTTTGCCGGGAGAGAATAATGAAATCCATTACTAACGAACGTATTATTTTTTTATTTCTGTGATCACGGCTATGGTTATTTTCATTATAGGTTAAACTACAAAAAGTGTTTATTTCGTGTCCCATAATAGCCGAGCCATAATATGGCGGACTCGGAGTAGAAACTTTTTGTATACCGGCCTCTTCCGTTCTTACAAGTTTATGAAGATTTCATGTATTGGAAAAACGAGAAGATTGCAACTTCTTTTCGAAAAATGTTTTATTTTCCTCGTAGGTGTAGTATAAAGCACTATGTATCACTCAGGAGAACTCAAATGACACACTTGATAGGAATCAGTCACTTTCTTACCTCGGTAAACAATGTAGTAAATATTATTAACAAAGAAAATTACAATCAAAAAATAGAAACAAATTAGAACTTATTTACAATTGAAACAATTGAGCTAACTGCAGACTGTGGCAAACAATCTACTGGTAGCTCAACTGATCTATATCAATACCAGTCAGAAGCGTCCCCAAGACGCTGGCTGCATTGCCCCGCTGCTGTATGGCAATGCTGATGCGCTGCGCCAGATACTCACCAGCTCTCGGGTCACGCGTCACTTCGACCCGACACTCAGATATTTTTTCCCCGCCCGGACCCCGGAGATAAAATATTCTAATTTTGACCGCAACGTTCTTATTTTTTTCTTACATAAGAACCTTCTCCAATAACAAACACTACAAAAATAATATTAAACGAAATCGGTCTCGCCGTTCGCGCATGGTGCTGTGACGGGAGATATGTATATACATATGTACATTATCACTGCATTATCGAGCTTAAATTATCGAAGAAAAGCCCTGGATAAATATCGTATTTTGAGAATTTTGCTACGAAATTATCGACCGATATTTTGATAGTTCTTGCCATATTTATCGAGTAGATATATTGCGAAAATTGCCCTCCGGGGCCGTTACTCGTGAAAATAAAATTCGAAGTCGAGAACGAATCAGAGAATTCGATTTTCGTTTTCCGAGCATGCCCTTAGCAATGCGTGATCCAAAGTTGTGATGATGATGACCATATGTTTCAGGTCATGTGGACAATGGAAACGAGGTGATCGTGATCGAGCCATTCTTCGACTGCTATGATTCCATGATCAGATCCGCTGGCGGGATCCCCAGGTTCATCGCTTTGAAACCCGTAAGTTTAGGAGATTATTCATCATCATCGTCAGCCCGTACACGTCAACATAGGCCTCCCCCAAATGACGCTACGAATAGCAGTCCTGGGCCCATACTCGTAAAAACGAAATCGAAGTTTCTGATTCGTTTTCGTGCAATAGCTAATCTTATGCAAGCGACATAAGAGTTGGTTTTACACGAAAACGAAAAAGAAACTTCGATTTTCTTTTCCCGAGTTGGCCCCCGGAGCAGCCTCCATCCGTCGACTCCCTACGACCGCTACAATGTCGTCGGTCCATCGGATGGGAGCTCTTCCCACACCGTTTCGCATCGCATCGCGGTCGTCACTCGAGAAAAGACTCCCCAACTGTTATCGGTTCTGCGAGCTAACGCCTCTTCAACCTGCTAATTTTGAGAGCTATGTCGCTCACTTTGTTTATTCTACGGAGATTATTATGTATTTCTAATTCTCGGGAACTGCGATTTTCACTGAAATCCCGCATGGGAGAATTCCTTATAGTAACCTAGATGCTGGACAAGAGTGGTTCAGCATTATAGTAGTAGACGGAGCGTAATTGCCTCAGTCTCGGACAAAAGACGGGTCTGGCCTTCTTTTGTCAAGGAAGTACCTTGACTTATTGATGATACTAAAGTCATTACAACGGGATATTTACCGTGATTTGAGTTTTGAGCTTTACATAGCGCATGAAACAGTGCCGAAATATTGGAAAACTCAAAACTCAAATGATAGTAAATATCCCGTTGTATAGGACTTTAGTGTTAATACCCGTGATGGATTTCACACATTTGTCATAATGATGATCTATGTAAGTACTTGCTTGCCAAGCTATATTTCAATTAGTTTTATTCGGTGTTAAGTTGGTATATCATCATCAGAGGCAGAGGCCTCTGATGATGATATACCAAATAGCAATAATCTGTAGCACACAATATATAGCTATTTCTATACATTGTGTGCTACAGATGAGAGCATCTGTAGCACACAATGTATAGAAATAGCTATAGTTTTATGAGGTTTGGACACTTATGAAAATGGCTAGTAAGGCCTATGCGAAACCGAAAACGACGGCCGCAGAGATAGCAAACGAAATGTATGTATGTATTTATTTATTACAAAAATAATCACAATGAGCATTATATTTTGTACCATAAAAACCTTGTGAGGTTTGTCTCGGTAGTCACATTCGTTTTTTCTTTACTTTGTAGTTTAAATGTAAATAACCGGCTTACCGTAGTACATCGGCTTCATGTTCACTCCCACTCGCTCGCTAATAATATATATAAGTGCCATCAACGAAATGGTGCATAATAGATAGGCTCAAGACTGGTTGTATTGACCTAATAAGAAACTTAATGATTTCAGGATAAAACCACGGGCACCATTACCTCAGCAGACTGGAAGCTAGACTTCCGAACACTAGAGTCGCTCTTCAACGAACGCACAAAGATGATAATTCTCAACACGCCTCACAATCCGCTAGGCAAGGTGTTTACTCAGAACGAACTAGAAAAGATTGCTGAACTTTGCAAGAAGCACGATGTACTGTGCTTGTCGGATGAGGTGTATGAGTGGATGGTGTATGAGCCGGGCCAGCATATACGTATCGGTAAGTTAGCGGAACGCAACAGAAAACTGAGTCAGACGCCATTTTGTGGCTGTACAACAAAATGGCGACCGACTCAGCTTACGCTCGAATAGCCTGCTAGGCCAGGCATTCACAACCCGCCGGGCAAGTTTTCATCAGGTTTGGACTCTGTGAATCTCCACAATCTATTTTTGGAGATTAATGATTCAGACGCAAGCTGTCTTTTGCCTTTTTACTTAAACACATGTTACGATACGACAACAATTTACGGTTCAACGATTACGTTATAGACAACAATCTCCGTGTTTGGCCTACTGTAGGCCAATCAAAGGGATTGTTGTCTAGGGAAGAATAGACTCAAATAACATCGCAACGTCATACACTGCGTAAATTAAGTTGAAGGAATAAAGTTCAAATATTACGCATTCGATGACTACACTACTACACTACACAATAATCCCTGTTTGGCCTACTGGAACTATTGTCCAAAAATCTATTTTACTTCCCCTATGCGCGCCGGCAATTCTACACAAAAATTTCAGCGATCTCTTTCGCAGAGGACACAGGCAGGCAAGGGATTTGTGGAATAAGCCGATTTCATCCCACCCACTCCACATTATTACACCTACTTTACACTTTTGGGTCTCCTGGTTGCTCAAACTCTTAAGAGACTGGAGCCTCGGGAGACCCAAGCACACTTACAACACCGCACACAAATACACCAGCACACGCGCGCGCCTACTTTCTGAATCGTTTGTGGACTTAAATTTTATATTTTAATTATATTTGATCAAAGCTAAACTAATAGCTTAGTTTTGAATAATACTACCTTAAAACTACTTACTATTCATATTTTATTTGTCTTGGAAGAGCGAGATTCCCTAAAACAGGTATTTATTTTTCTTAAAATATAAATTTCAAACAACTATTGTTTGTTTATGTTAAAGAAATAAAATATTTTGTAATTGTATTCATCACCGTTAACTAGTCGCATCTCCCAGAAGATTTCTGTGATTTTTCATTCACTATTTTAACTGCTGCATATTTGACTGTTCGCGTCACACATTTACTTAACTTAGTTAGAGCGAGTTGAACCAAATGGTAAACTAGGTCTAAAACATAATATTACTGTACTAATAATGTCCTTTAGAAATAAACGATTTATTTATTTTTTCCAGCCACCCTCCCCGACATGTGGGAAAGAACAATCACAATCGGTTCAGCCGGCAAGACATTCTCTGTGACAGGCTGGAAGACCGGCTGGGCGTACGGACCGGCGCCGCTCATGAAGAACTTGCAAGTAGTGCACCAGAACTGCGTTTATACTTGCTGCACGCCTGTGCAAGTAAGTTTACAGCTTTAATAATATTTTCCTTTTCACTTTAAATCTCACTAAAAGTCAAAACACACTATGTATGGTATCGTGATGAGGAAGACCGGCTTTGCGTACGGACCAGCGCGGCGCCGCTTGTGAAGAACTTGCAAGTCGTGCACCAGAACTGCGTTTATACTTGCTGCACGCCTGTGCAAGTATGTCCAGTGTCACGTTTGTACCTTGTCACTTTAAAGCTGACTGAAAGACACACACACACACACTGATGTGGCACGTCAAAATAAATAAACCTATGGGATTTAAATATCTAGACGATCCCTGTGGCGCAGCGGGCAAAGGTCCGCTTGCGACGCAGGAGGCTGCGGGTTCGGTTCCCGCCTCGGGACAAATGTTTCGATACGCAGATATTAGTTCCGGGTGTTCTGGGTGTTTTCTATGTATAATAAAAAAATATCTATCTATGTATGTATTGTATTAAGTGTATCAGTTATCCAGTACTTACACCACAAGCCCATAATTCACACAGCATTATCTAGCCCCAAGCTATGTTTAGCTTGCAATAATTATTGAAACAAAAATTATATAAGCCATTTATATTCCAGGAAGCAGTAGCACGTTCCTTCGACGTAGAACTAGAGAGACTCAACACTCCCAAGAGCTATCTAACCTCTCTCGCGAGAGAGTTGCTGCTGAAGAGAGACTATCTCATTAAGATACTGAAAGAGAACGGATTCAATCCTACCATACCGGAGGCTGGATACTTTGTTGTCGCTGATTGGACTAAACTAGGTTAGTGAATTAAAAATAATGATATTACTACTTACCTAAGCAATCACACCAATATTATAAATGCGAAAGTTTGGATATTTAGATGGAATGGGCAGGGCCGATGAAATTTTGCATAGATGTAGTTCTATGCCTGGAATAAAACATTTATTTATTTATTTATTCAAAAATATTGTTAGCACACTATCCTTACAGGTACACCTAATGCGATAGTCTACTATGTTAGGGAAAATAGTAGGGGCTGACTGGCTGGCACTTACCCTCTCACGTTGGTGGCAGGAGCCTTTCTAATCAGATGGTTCCACTGATGGCTTCCCTGGAACATTTGGTCTTCCACAGGGCTGGTTTGGCTTGATTCTCCGATTGGTGTATGAGGGGTATCGATATAAGGGTTTGAATGAAGGACCTAATTTCGTGTCGCGACTCGATCGAATATCGGAATGCCGCGGCGCGAGAGCCACTTCAGGGGCGGACGGCGTCGTTGGATGCGACCGCGCAACACCGAGTGTACTCGAGAACTGTCGAGCCCGTCCGAAGGCTTCCAACGTGATGGACGAGGCTCACGTGAGTGCTCTTACCACCAGTAGCCAATTGTAAAGCAGTAGCATTATGTCTAGATTTGAACCTCCAAATTGTGTATACATACTTTGAAATAGACCAGATGCTACCCCTAACAATTTAGTTAATTATGGAAATATCGACCACTCAAATCATAGGCTATTAATATACAACTCATTCAATATCATAGGCTATTGAATGAGTTGTATCCCTTAAATCAGTTTCCATGGGATAGAAATAACTTTTAAACGTTTCCATAGAAACAACGCGTGCCAAGCCGCGGGCAGAAACTTGTTTGAAATATGACTTTGATGGCCTAGTTTCTATCATATTACCAAGGACGTAAAATCAATCTGGGAAACATTTTGATATCTATTCCGGTTGAAGAGTTAAACGATTTTGAACACAGACAACTTTTATTTATAACAAGCACTTTTCAGCACGTTACTTTCCCATGAAATGTTTTATGGGATAAAAAGTAGCCTATGTTTTATTCCAGGTCTAAGCTACAGCTATGGAAAATTTCAGCCCAATCTGTTCAGTAGTTTTGGCGTGAAGAAGTAAAAAACATTGATCCATAGGTACTTCCACATTTATAATATTACCCTGGCGACTAGATATTCAGACAGAGAACGAGAGTTGACTCAATGGACTACACTCTCTCTAAACGAAACAGGACAGAGAGAATCGTACAGCAGATTGGATTATTGATTTAAAGTCAGGTAGCCAAGCAGCAGCATACAATAGGAAAAAGAAAAAAAAAGTTGTGTGATTGGCTAGCCAATGCTTGTTATAAACAAGGGGAATAAGGACTTTTAATGACTCAGGATAAAAATAATCTACATGAGACGTTTGGAGTTTTAAAATTCGCTGCTTTTTCTAAAGCTTTTTTGACAGGAAAACACTGCCAGTAATTAATAAAAAAATTCCATCTGTCCCAGCAAACAAAATCGACCTATCATCGGAGCCAGACAAATACAAAGACTATAAGTTCACGAAGAAATTTGCCAAAGAAGCGGGTATCCTAGCGATCCCACCTACAGCATTCTACTCCACAGAACACAAGCATTTGGGAGAGGATTATGCGAGGTTCTGCTTCATCAAGGTAAATACTTTTGTTTTTGTTCACTTAGGGAAAATTCTACGTGTTAAATTATATTTCAAAAATGTACGAGCTTAACGGGAATTGAAACCCGCAACCTTCCACTCAGTACGGAAACGCGCTATCCATTGCGCCACAAGGTCAATTCGACTAAGGCTAGCGCCACATTGAACGGATAGTCCGGCGCCGATCTCAAGCTTTGGTCTCTTCATTGGAAAGCACAACGCTGCGGTAGGCGGCTCTAATAGCGTCACGACGCGACGTAGCGTTAACTGTCAGTGCCGAGAAGCTAACAAAGTAGACGTGTCTAATTAATTTTATCAAATTGTCTTCAAACAAATCCATTGTCGAGCCGTGACGCGCGCCGCAGCGAATTAACGACGCCGCGCTGTGCGGAGTACCTTCTCCCTACTTCACCGCGCTTGCCCCTCATCGCTGACGCGTACATTACATTTTATTCATCTTCCGCGTAGTGTGCCCGAAAATAGAAACTAGATAATATATATTGTACTGGCGTTCAGCCGCGTAAGAACGGCTTCGGATTATCCGTTCAATGTTTTGCAATCTATGACTTTTGATGGACTCAAGCGCCGTTTGCTCTACCTACAGGCGAAACATTAAAGTTTTTCAATCCTGTTCAAAGATGGAGGGATGTTACTTTGGTAGTAACATCCCATCGAGGTCATACAATTTTGGGATGTAGGGTAAACCGTTGTAATCGTTGGCACTCCTATAATTATTGACACTTTAGAGTTTTCGAAAAAAAACGAGGAAACCATAGATAATTCAAGTTCGGTGCTCATTAACAAAATATTGAGAATTTCTATGCCGTGATACATTGCCACTTACCATCAGGCATATGTGATCCAAATACATGCATGATACATAAATGTATGCAACTTTCCGTTCTTTGACAAACGGTTTAGCTCAAAACAAACAGTGAAAAACAAATGTCTCGGTCTCATTTTCGTACAAATTATCTGTGTTTATTTGTTTACAGAAAGATGAAAACCTTCAGCTGACAGAAAAACTACTCAAAGAATGGAATGAAAAGAAGAGAAATTGAACTAAGGGATAAATCCCCCTAATATATTGTGATCCATGCCTTTATTTTATATCAAAAACTAGGTTTACTCATTTTGTACCAAAATTTTGAATTAGGGCCAAAGCCGGTATTTTGTTCATTTTGTATTTGTTTATTAAAATTCTTGTTTCGTTTGATAATTGTTTTAATTTAACAAAAACCTGTAATCAGATTTAATTTCGCCAAAGTTATGAATCACTACAATTTAGGTCATCAACGCATTTGTTATCAAGTCATCTTCAAACACTAGTAGACACTGGATTTTAGACCTTGTCGACGTCATTTGCAACCGGATACGTAAGTCACTGTCGAAGATCTTGAAGTGATTTTAGGTATCAGCAAATCAAGATGAAAAGTCGCCGCGCAGCCACCTCTTTGCATCTCTAGTATCATTTCCGAACGTGTTCCCAAATCTGTAAAAAATAGGGTGTGTGCTTATTACCACGTTATAGGAGTGAAAACGGGTCACTCCGAGGCTGGGCAGGGAATGGGTTATTTATCAAAAGAACTGTTAAATTTGACAGTTCTTTTGATATTTATCGAGTGATAAATTGGCGAGAATTTCCGTCCTGTATTCTAAGTTGTACAGTTCAATCTCACCTGAACATGGTACCAGGCACATGCCCCGCGTAGCTAGGCAGCATTCCAACGTGCTTGTGGTAGATTTCAGTCGGATTGATGGACATCGGAGGATCCGGCCTGCGGGAGACGTTATTACAATGGGTTTATGACTTAATTTAGCTTGAAAACAAGAGAAAGGGTACTGTTAATAGATGATTGCGAAATTGACACGCAGTCGCAGTCACGCGCGGCACTCCCGAGTGTTTCCGAACCCTATAACTTTGTCATGTTGTTACCCGAACGACGTAAACTTGTAAGTTGTATTGTCTTGTATGGATATATCGCGCAAACTTTTGTGTGGCATTTTAAGCACATCAGACAAAGTATAGAGTTTGGTGTTATTGAGTCTTATCGAATATTCGAATATTGCAATTTCAGTATTCGAACTAATATGATATTTCGAATTATTCGAATGAAAGCCCTAACCACAATCCCTATTAGTTCATTGTATAGAAATTGTAAAAATTTGTCTTGATCAACCCGCGATGAAGCGATTCCAATATAAAGCTCGCGTGTAGTATTTTGATAACATCTGGAAAAAATATCATTAAAATGAAACTATGTAATTCATTGATCCAATAACTTTAATATTGAATAGATTAAAATGTGCTTATTCCAACAGAGTGATGTTGACACTTATTCTTATATCCTTATGTCTTTCACACAAATCCATATTGCCAATATAGCATACGGCCTAGGTGTGCTTCAGCTTTATGTACCTACTTTGAAATAACATTATGACGTAACACTTACTCAGCGTAAATTGGATTGAATTATTGAGTGCACAATCGCAGATAACCATAAAAGAGTTGATTATTACATAATGCAGAGTACACAATCGCTTTACTATTTGACTATTTAGGTGGTCCTACTTGATTCGTAAAACAAGACCATTAGAGTTCCAAATCGTTTAGCAATCAACCGTTAGTCCAATGATATTTACAACCGGTCTGCAAATTCACCATGAAGGACCTTCAAGATAGTATAGTAAGCAACTTTGATCAGTATTGTAAGTACATTAGGGCTCAGAATCGTGCAGCAATTTAACCATATACGGTCCTTCCAGATGGTATCCGATTTTAGCGTAGTAGTTCCTAGTTCCGACACCGGAAATGACCGCCATCTTATCTGAGCCGTGTTCTTCCCACGCTATTCTTTCCGCTTCCTCCATGAGGAGCATTCCGAAGCCTTGGTGTTGGAATTTTGTTGGGTCTCTAGCGTTCACCTGGAATAGAAATGAGTTTAGTTAGAAAATGGTCAGAAGCAGGAAATACTGGGAATCGGTTTTCTAAGGGTACGACAAGTTAGGCATTCCTTTAAGTCTGTGTTGCTAGACAGTTGTATAGAAAACGACCAATCAGAAGTATATGCCTACACGGTCCTTCCAGATGGTATCCGATTTTAGCGTAGTAGTTCCTAGTTCCGACACCGGAAAGCTAAGCTCCGCGTGTCAGTGAGAATCAAAGTACGAATACCCCACAGACATTGTCTATAGGAATTTATACTTTATTATAGAATTATTAGGAAACTAACGACCCGCCCCGGCTTTGCACGAGTAGGATAGCAGGTTTTTTTTATTAGAAATAATTCCGTAATACATTGTTTTTAAACAACTCTATCGGCTTACGTGGTGGACGCCCGTTGTGGAGCCAATAGTGAAAAAAAAATTATGCCCACTGGAAGCTTCCCAGTCGGCATTTTTTCTTTCCAGATCTTCAACAATCATCGTCATATTTTCAGCCAATTTACACAAAACCCTAATGAATTATACAACTAAACCTTTCACATGAATTACTCCGGGCATGGGTGAAATCCGTATGAAAATATGGCAAAAAGATTAGGAGTTAGCAGATAAACTACAAACACGAGACGGAAAGCGAATTTGTTTTATACTATGTCAATTCAGTGCGATTGGTTGATTCCGACACGGGCCCGCTCCGCTCCGCGCCATTAAGAGCAGAGTCTCATAGGCACATGATTCTTCAAAACATCAAAATAAAATATTTGTCCCCGATTTAGGCAGTTATCCCACCGCCGACGATGAACGAAAAGCGAGTAGAGCTAGAAAGTAGACACGAGTTGGCGAGCAGCGGGAAGCGAGTGTGTAGTTCTGATAGTTTTGTCGCTTGGCTATAAGCGAGTGTGCGAGTGCAACGGACGGTTACTTGTGCACCGCTGGTTAGTCTCTCGGCGTGAGTTCTGACCGCCAAGCGAGCATCGCTGAGCTAGTATCGCTGAGCGAGTATTATCTTTGATAGCTTTTGTCGCTCAGCGACAAACTAGTGAAGCGATTCCACGCCGGCAGTGTAAACAGTCAGCGATCAACTATTAATATATGCATCCCTTTTGTTTACACGGAATGTATATCTATTGTACGTTTCTTGAGCGAGAAAATAGCCGATAGTTAGTCGCTTCCACGCCGGCGGTGGGACAACTGTCTCAGGTGTAAGTATATCAAACAGAATGTGATCTTACCGGCACAACAGATCCATAAACATGCAGCTCCCTCACTATACTGCACTGCGTAAAGTCCGCTCCAGGCCCGGGCTTCAGCTCCGGTCTGTAAGTATCGACGCCGCATTTCCTGAGCCTCAGCAGCCCTACGAGGATGTCCTGTTTGGGGTCTTCGTACGCTAGGAAAGTCTCCCAGCCGCCGTTTGCTACGTAGTCTCGTCTTACTAACTCGACCTGGAAAAAGACCACAAAACGATGAACATACATTTTAGTTATCTTGTTTGAGTCGTCAATGGGTCATAGAAATTGTGGCGCATTATTCAGGCGATTAAATGAAAACTTGTTCACATTTTAGAGTACTTTTGAGCGAGCAAAAATTACCCTTTTTCTCAACTGTTGCTGTCAAGTCTCACATATAAAAACTCTTAGACCAAATTAGAATAGGATTTTTGAACACTTTGCAAATAGAAAATAACCTCATTTCTGATATAAGTACTTTGGGGGAATAAGGTGGAATTTCCCCCAAATAGTTACAGAGGGACGGGAGATCTCCTCTGTACCGGGTCGACCCAGCTGGTCCAATTGCCCGGGGTATTTCGACCAACAGTTGATGTTGGGTACTCGTATATGGTCAGTTGTAACTGAAACATGCGTTTGCGCGATCTTGGAATATGTCAAACATATAAAAACAAAAATATAGATGTTCGTAGCCTGAATTGTGCAGTAAGACTTGGTAACCAACGATCTTCACTGCTTAAATATACGTTTTTAATTTAGCCCTAAAATTTCGAAAACACTGAAGATCTCGTATGGGCGGTGGAATATTATTCCAGCACTTTGCTGCAGGGTACCAGAAGCTACCTCTAAAAGCTGCCGAGTGATGATTATGTGTCGACAGCTGTTTCGAGCATTTGCGCAAAGATATAGTTTTTGACATCCAGTTAAGTTTTTCGAATAAGTACTTAGGAGTACGGTACTTAATCACGCCAAAAAGTAAGCAAGCGAGGTGGAGCTTCTGAAGTGCTTTAATTTTTAGGATAGATTTTTGGTTCAGAAAGGGGGTGAGTCCGGGGAGGAATTTTGAAACAAAAGCGAGCACACGCGTTTTGTACTCTCTGAAGCAGTCGTTGTGTACATCCCAGCAGTCCTTCATATAGTAACAGTCTAACTTTGTTGTGAATCTCCTGTATGCCCACCTCCCTTGTCCGTACCGTACTACCCTACAGTCTGTGCCCATGTCTGCTATACATTGTAAGGCCTGTTCTCTGGGATTGCAAGCTCTACAGATGTAGATATAATATACTAACCTCATACGGTCTAACTTTGTTGTGAATCTCCTGTATGCCAACCTCCCTTGTCCGTACATCCCTACAGTCCGTGCCCATGTCTGCCATACGTTGTAAGGCCAGTTCTCTAAGATTGCCGTGTTCTACGCCTGATGAGACTAGGGGCATGGGAATATCACGTTGTACTCTGAAAGAGAGAAAAAGTAAATTAGAGATATGAGTTGGGTTAAAAATTATCAGTTTCTTATCACATAGAGTGTGCATAAGTTGATTGAATCGTTACAGCTAAGGCATGGCAGGGAACGCGTTAAAAGGGACAGTACTAAGGAAAAATGCTTGTACTATTTAATCAGTTATCAACTTATCATACACAACCCAGACCTCAAAAAAATAATTAAAAAAACTGTTTTGAAGAAACAAAAAAAAATATCTCTCTGTCTACCGAAAAGGTACCTTAAGAAATGATAATTGCATAATTTTTCACTCACCTATAAACCCTAGTCCACGGAGGCACAAGCGCCAAGATCTTAGCGATCAGATCTACCAGCGTAGACGGCGGATAGCTCCTATACCGCCCCGTCTTCCACAGCTCATACAGACCGGTCCCTCTTATCACCAGTGTCGGGTATATCTTGAGACCGTCCGCTCTGAATGCAGGGTTCTCAAAGAATTCTTTGAACTGTTGGATGTCACGTTCATAGTCCACGTTTGGAAGGTCCGGCATCATGTGAGCTACAATCTGAGTATGGAAATAAAGCAGCTTTAATACATTATTTTTGCATGGTTTTTCTCCTTCTATCATTATCATGAACTAGGCCAGCTTTATGGGTTTACTTGACTCATTATGATTATGATTTGATTTAGACTCTATGGTTAGTCAATTATGTGAGATTGTCATGTCATATAACCAGCTTTGAAGCTTATCAAGTTTTGGTTGCAGTTAGCAATCAAAAATGCTGAGAACTTAGCTTATAAATTTATCAGTTACCTCTGGTGGATGGGACTTTCTTTATGAGTTTATATATTTTTAAACGCGATCTGAGCACATTATTATTAGTATTATGTAACGGGTATTTATCGCGTTTATTTACCAATTTTTCCCGACGTTTCAACAGGTTTACACACGGCCGTGGTCACGGGATGACTCTCGGTCTCAAGATGAAACGTCGGGAAAAATAGGTAAATAAACGCTATAAATACCCGTTAAATAATACTAAGAATAATGTTGTAGGTTTGATTTGATTTAATGAATAAGTGCACTTGTCATCTGTATTTGACTGTGATACACTCTACATCCACATACACTCTTTATCTAAACATCACTAGGTTGCCTGGGCGCAATCGCTCTCAGCGATAAGGCCGTCTATTGTACTGATTATGTGTTAAAGAGCAATATAGTGTTAATTCGTTCATTCAATTCATTCATTCACTTCAGTCTACATGCAAACTAAGATACTGCTTATCTTAGTACCCCAAAAACTTAACACCAACCTTATAGCCAGCATCCTTAGCCAGGTTGAAGTTCTCACAGACTGCCTTCACAGTGTGCCCTCTGTTAGTGTCGCGTGCTATGTCCTCATACACTGATTGTACACCGATTTCCAATCTGAAAACATTTTTATATTAGACATTAGACAAGAATTTCTGCAATATGGGTAAAGAGTTTACCTTCTCTGTGGTACTTAGTGGCAGTAATTTGTCCCAGGGGGTCACACTACCTAACTTCAGGGGGGGTAACTTCTTCTTAGGGGGTAACTTCATGGCACAAATGCAGAGTAAAACTAGCCAATCCATTAGGTACTTCAATTATATAGTCTGACATACCTAACTAAATAATTGGCTACCAATTGCTTAGGACTTAACTTTAAATCCAACTTTTTTATTCATATTTCATTCTTTTTCTCTTTATTTATAAACCTCTCCTATCTTTATGTAATAGCTTAAAGTTGTTTTTCACCAACCATATGTCAGAGTGAGAATAAACATTGCTTAGTAACTGTTTTAAGTTAACAGATTATTATTAACTATACACTAGCCAAACTCGATGTAGAATGTTTGTACACAAACTGCCCATACTTAACCTAAAATTCACTCTGTTGCGGCATCTTTTTATACGCAATTTACATTACTTGTCGATTAGAGCTCCTTCCTTCAATAAATATTACTTACAATTATATCTGAAACTCGACGCCAAGCAAATGAGTTTTAGGTATTTGTGTTGTGGTTTGTTTACAAACAGTCTACATCGATTATGGCTAGTGTAGTTTATACCACAGCTATTCACACATTGTTTTTAAGGAAACATTATATTATATCTCATGGGAACAGATTTTTCAGATAAATAGCATTAGTTTTAGACCTACATCTATGCAAAATTTCAGTAGTTTTGGTGTGAAGATGTACCAAACATTCATCCATCTCCAAACTTTTGCATTTATAATATTAGTGTAATGTGATAAGGGGATAAGTGTTTACCTCGTGCATCCATAGTTCAGCATGTCAGACATGTGTCGCTGCAGACAGTAATCAGGACGTGTCTCTATCGTGATGCCAATGCACTTTGTCTTGGCTCTCTCCGAGTATTTCACAGCTTCCGCTACATTGCTGGAAGTGTGGCCTGACAGAGCATCATGTAAGTTCCTGAAATAATAAATGTGTGAATCCGTATTGTTTTATTTCTTATAGTGCAAATGCTAAAAGACTGTAGGCTAATGATAAGTGCATTTTGTATCTATCTTATTCTCTTACCTAAATTGATACCACTAACAATTTTTAATTTAGGTTTTTATTGTCAGTTTCACAGAACAGGAAAAATATACAAGAACAGATTACAGTCCTCATTATCATAAGTAGGTAGGTATTCTTACCTGATAAAATAATCCCTATAATCCTCCGGCAGACTCATGAAAGTGCCTCCCATGACAATAAACTCCACTTTATCCACACTGTGCCCGAGTTGCTTTAGCTGCTCCACTCGATGGCGCGTTTGGAGGTAAGGATTGTACCTTGCTCTGATCGCTCTCATCGACGTAGGTTCGTAGCCTGTGTAGCTCTGAGTAGAATACTCGAAGTCAGAGTCAGGACCACCAGGGCAGTACACGCAAATGTTCCCGGTGAAGTTAATATGCGGACATCTGTGCGGTTTGCACATCACAGCGACAACTGCTATTCCCGACGCAGTACGAATAGGTTTCGCCTTCAGTTTGGGCAAAAGGATCTTCTTAGCGTCCGCCGGTACAGCAGCTATGATGTCAACAAGTCTTGGAGACGTACTCATGCCGTACTTCGACGAAATTCGTGTTTTCATCTTGTTGAGGTTAACATCTTTTCCCTGGCGATGTGCGACCAGCAACTCTTGTATGATCTCAGATATCACGATGACCATTTTCTCCTCTTTGGAAACGTTCGGTAAAGGGTCCTTTTTCCCCATTTTACTGCTTTTTCAATTTACTTTTGTGGAAAATAAACACTCGTGCGTGAGCGACTTGACTGACTTGACGACTTCTTTTTATTTGGCAATTGTGTGAGGTGAGCTACCGATGATCACAAAATATTCTTTTCAAAGCTGTCAAGTCAGTCTAGTCTATCATTGTCATAATGTTAAATGTCAACGTAACTTTTTAATTGACATATTTTCGTTCCGAAACGGGCATTACTTTAAAAGTAGCCGCTGTGAGTGCTTTTTGTTCGAAATATTATTTTACCAGCCTACACCTACCTATTTTTATTAAAACTAATCTTACTTGACAACGTTCACAGGAGCCCATTCCGAGCTCTGCCGCCTCCTGTAATTAGACGAGAAGTCGCAGAGAGCAGAATTCGTTAGCTTCTTCGAAGAGTCTCCAAAGCGTTGGAAACCATATGGCACATGACCAGCAAAACCTGAGAAGAAAAAGAAAACAGGCTTCAAACCTTAGAATTGTACTCGATCATAACAAAATTCGTTCAAAGCACTCACGCACTGACTCAGCCGGGTTAAAACCCCATATTTGGGAACGCACGAAAGAAGTATGAACTTTAGCGTAGGACATTTTTCCCCTCCCAACTTAAAATCCCCAAAAACCTAATGTATTTTACAAAATCTCTAAAATGTAAACCACAATCATGTAAACAAATAATTTTCTTTCTGGACGTGACAAATTCATTGACACGATACATGCCAACTCGAAATCAATAATCTTTACGGAAGGAGGAAAAGACTCCTTGGAAATAAATGATAGCAATCTCCTTTCTTGCATCATTTTCGCATAATCCTGAACAAAACCTGAAGGCATAGGTTTTCATAAAGAAGCCATATTGCATCTCACCTTTCTTGACATATTTTTCAGGATCATCATTTTCCATGAAGAACGGACTGATAGAGTGTGATGCTGGAGATAGTTTGGGCTCGTCCATGGGTAGATCTCTCAATATTCCCGCACATTCTGGCCTGACTGTCACTAGAGGAAGCTTGAATTCCGCTGTTGCAGACTGAATAGAAAAAAGAACAACAGTTTAACAACCCTGACGCACCCGGGCATAGAGCCATTCTCGTCTTTCAATGAGTTCTTCGAAAATCTTAAGGATTTCATCAGTGAAACTTCCACTCTTTCTCCCACCACTCTTCTCTCGTCATTCATCTCCATTCACTGAATTTTTCATTCTTGTATGTATTCATCAGCAACAAGAGTTCCATTTGACTCTATCTCTCTTCTAGATTTGAAAATAAGTAGTCCACTTTTATCTTCCTTCCCTTTCCAAAATGTGTCTGCTTCAAAATGCACTTACGAATCTGTCCACAAGATCCCATGGCTGTCCTTTTCCTGCTTGGAGGTCTACCACTCTCTCTAGCTGCTGCCTGCCTGCCCGTTGGTTTAACTGATCTTTCTGGAACTCAGATAGGGCTTCTGTTGCCGCTACAGTGTACCGCTGGCCGAATTGTGCGTTGAGTCGTGGTAGGAACCCTGGATTTTTCGAGGGTTTCAATAAAAATGTCGGAAGGTAGTATCAGATGTCTGGGTAGATAATGCATCTAATAATCGCCGTCTCGCATGCAAGGGCCTACAGTTTTTCAAAGTTTTTTTGGCAGGGGAGAGTAGTATCTATCGTATACTCATTTTGTAGTAGATAGGTACCTACCTACCTAGTAAGACCCCGTGAAAAGTTAAGTTATCAGTACTTACCTACTTAATCTAAAACATCACTCAAGTCGTTCCATTGTCCAGCTAATCCTGATAAAGCTTATCAGGATTAGCTGGACAATGGAACACCTACAACCATTTAGGCATTTACTAACTAGGAAAGGTAGTAGTCTTGAAAGTAAGATTCCCATTAAACTATCCCGTTGAAATGAAATCTAATAGTGCAACGCAACTGGGGCAGATTAAAGGGCAAGTCCCGTAATACTAAAGGTATGGCTACATGGTCTGCGTAACCCACCTAAAGTCTAAACAGCCTAAAGTCGTTGTCGAGTCGAAAGAGGTAAAACCCTGTAATAATGTTTATTTCCCCTGTCTTGGTTCTAAGCTTTGCAGATCGTCATACTACCTGAGTCACGGTCTCCGCTCATAAACACATTTACCTAATTTTATCCCTTAGATTTCCCGATCCCAACGGTAATCAATCAGTCCTTCGGAAGGCTGAATGGTAAAGTCATAGAAATCTTAATATTTCTATGGTAAGGTATTGTACATATGAACGAACCGGATCGCGACCACGGTTCTCGATAAAGATAATAGGTAAAAACGGTCTGTTCTCGACGAATTTGATCGACACTTGAAACAAAATCGGCGCTTGCTCGTGCTCCTGAATTAGTTAGGTATGGTTACCTATTTACCTTTAGTAGCAAAGAATCTAACCGGACGATAACTGCGCACTATGTAATCGAGCCTTTAGGGGTAGCTACACGCCAGCTTTGATTGGACCTGTCAATGATAGCCGACATCGTAAAGCTGCAGAAATGCATTATTATTCTGAATGCGACGTCAGCCAGTGCTTGTTTTGGATTCCAATTGCAATAAAACTTAATAGGAAGGCGAGTCGGCGCGGCGTGACGATATCGAAGAGTTTGTTTATTGGTGTCGTTTTACGATATTATTTAGCAATGCCTATTATCATAGACTAACAAACCATAAAGTCTATAAGTCTATGCTAGTACGGAGGATAGTAACTTGACCACGGGTAACAACACCTAAGAGAGAATCATGTAAATACAAAAAACGTATATACATAACTTATAATTAATTAATTTGTAACCTTAACTTTATATAGTGCCATTTTATTTTTGAAATAATCGTTTACGTTTATCTGACCTAGCTAGCTAATAAAAATAAAGTAAATAAATATTTATAAAATTTATCATCTAGCCCCAAGCTAAGCTGAAATTGTGATATATGAGTACTAAAGTGATAAACATAATACAATACATTACATATACATATATATTATATACATACATATTTTGTCATACATATAAACACCCAGAAGGCTACTTAATTATTACTTGGTGCCTTGTACGTAGGTTTTGTAGATGCGCCTCTATATAGGTATGTAAGCAAGTAAGTTTTAGTGTAAAACATTACGCACGCGCGCGTTGAACTCTTTTGTTGGGAAAGTTTGGTGCTACGACGATTAAGTGCTACGAAAGTCTCGTGAGAATTTTTGAAACTTTTACTTAGATTTACTTTTGTCTTTAATAGAATATTGAATTGAATTTTGAATTTTGAGTAAACTGTTAGTTGGTCTTGATCGGTGGGTCCTTTGCTACTGAAGTACCGATTTGTTACCCCGGTATCGATTCCCTGCGTGTCGACTTCCCGCCGTATCGACTTCCCTCGGTATTGACTCCCGCCGTATCGACTCCCGCCGTATCGACTTTCCTCGGTTTCGACCGTAAATTGGCTTAGAGTACAGATAGAGAAACAAGTGTTTTAGTTTTAATAAAATCAATATTTATTACAATAATTAACGTTTATAAATTTTACAGTTTTAATCAGTCTTCATAAATTCGTTTTATCATTACTTAATCATAAAATCACAGTTTAATTATAAACGTCTTAGTTATATTATACAATATCATCTACATATATTAATAACACTTTCAAAGAAAATGGTTACTTACGAACGTAACATCGTATATTTGCTAAAAAATATTAATGTTGCTATCTAAAAAGTACTTAACTATCATTGTACTTACATATGTATACCTAGTTAGTTACAGTATTTTTTTTACTTAAAAAATACACACAAGCATTAACACAGAGGCATTTAAAATATCACATAATCATTTTTAAATTAGCATACCAATTTCTTCAAGAACATACTTAAAATATTTTTTTTTCTTATATCTTATTGGACAGTCTTAATAAGTGCAAAAATCACAGAATCATTTCAAAAATTTGTCTTTTCAAGCACAGTAAAATATCAATTCTTTTACAAATTTAATCATCAATTATTTTGTCAAATTTTTTGTCATGTTCCAAATCAACTTTTCTTTTTTTGTTAGTCATAGTATGTCCTATCATTTTTAGGATTTCGAAGATCGGAGATCGGTTTCGCAACCCTTATGGCATCGCTTTTTATGTCCTTTTTTCCGTCTTTAATATCTCAGCAACTACAGCAGCAAATAACGTGAAATTAGAAATAATAATACATTTCGTGCGCCTGTACAGATTAAAAGAAAAATAAATAAAAATAAATGAAAAAGGAAAATGTAAATTTTCAGTACAAATTGTGATGTCGAAATTTTAATAGAGACCTACAATGTCAAGTGGGGTATCAAATGAAAGGTATCAGATTGTACATTTCAAAACAGTTTTTGAAATTTCTGTAGGTTTCATACTTTTTGAAATATTTTGAAAAAGGTTAAAAAAATACCCATTCCCCCCCTCTATCTCCGAAGTTTACAGAGCGATCCATCTGGAATGTATGTAGCGTTTGTAGATATGGATCTATATTTTACAGGAAAAATATAGAGAAGTCTGTAAGTAGACCACTTTTTGAAAAAGGGGGGGGATAATTTTCAATAGGGGGGGGCTATTGGTTTGTATATCTCAAAACAGTTTTTGAAAATTCTATAGGTTTCATACTTTTTCAAATATTTTGAAAAAAGACGAAAATTTTACTATTACCCTATATACCTACTCCGAAGTTTGCAAACCGATACATCTGAGATGTAGGTATCTTTAATTTTTTGGTATTCATCAAATAGCAAAGTCTCTAACCAGTACCTACTCGTAGTACATATTGGTATAGTTGACAATCGTTCGAAACCCTCGGCGCGCGAGTCACTCTCGCACTTGACGGATCTTGTTTGTTCTAGTTTTATATCGGTGTTCATAGCTTCATCGTTGAGCATACTTATTAGAAAACACAAGGTTGGTCGTTTATTTATCTTTTGTTCAGGCGACTATGCCATCCCTCTACATGGTTGTTCGTATTTTCTGCGTATAACGACTTATAGGTATATTTAGTATTTTCCCCTAACCACTGCTTGGACATGTACATATTAAATTCAGTAGATGCCGTGTTTGTGAACGTCTAAACATTAATCTAAAACAGTTACAATAAAATTAATATTATAGTTTTGTAGCTAAATGTACAAATTTGTTGAGTCGAAACAGGGGGAATAAAAGCGAGCCATTTACATTTTTCAAGTCGAAACTGCGGGAAGTCGACACGCAGGGAATCGATACCAGGGTAACAAATCAAGTACCTGCTACTACAGACTGTAGTAATATTCACACAACAGAGTTAACTTAGTCTTGTCAATACCGTGTTTACGAGATTTTGACAACTGACAATGTTTCAAGAGGGCGCGTAGCGCGCCATTTTGTGAAAAGGATAGGCATAGGAATTCGCGTTCATACAAGCGGGACAGACCACACGTTTTTGAAACGACGCGTAAGCTCAAAAATCAAGTTATTGCATATTTACAAGAAAACTACACAACTCAAGATGAAACTGGTTAAGGAACCAAATAATTAGTAATATAAAAACCTTCGAATCAAAACACCAGTCATTTCAACAGATTATAGACAGAGATGAGATCTCGATCAAATTATGTGCGAAACAGTGCACTTTCATGTTTTTTTTAATCGTAATGTTTTTCTCTCAATCGTGCTAACACGTTCTAGGAACCACAGAAAAAATGTAGAATTTTATGTAGGTAGGTAATTCGAGTTTTTTACCAAGTGGATCCCGTGAGTACTAATATCTAGGCGTAGTTGGATAACCGATCTCGTTAGGTCTGCCCCTTAGGCTTTGTCGTTGAATGTAGCTACCTACCTTACCTGCTTAAGTTCATTGAGTTCTGTAGGTATGACTTTAACGGTAGGCTTGCAGCTATGATTCACAGGTTTGGTCTGGAGGTTGACTCACAAATGGACCGGTTCATTTAAGAGTGCGAGGTAGGTAGGTACCTATATCTATTTTCCTCAAGTTTTGTTTGACGATAAAAGCATAAATTTACAAATTATAAACAAATCGAATTCTAAAATAATTTACAACGGGATATTTACCATGATTTGAATTTTGAGCTTTCTAATATTAGGTCCTTACATATGAAATTGGCGTTTTTCGTACTGGCCACTTTAATCACAAATTTCTCCTCTTTGGTAAGGAATTCCAAATTCAAATTTGTACAGCTATAGACTCATGTATTTGTGCTTCGATGATCGTCATTCATTTGTTTTTTTTCTTCTGTTTTTTTCTGTTTGCGTCACTCATTTTACAAAATGGAAAACTTAAAATATCGCATTATTTACGAGTACGAGTTCCGCCGTGGCACTAGTGCTGCGGAAACAACTCGAAGGGTGAATGATGTGTATGGCGGTCGTGTTGCAAAAGAAAACACAGTTCGTTTTTGGTTCCAACGTTTTCGTTCTGGAAATTTTGACCTGCAGAACAAGCCCCGTGGACGGCCTGAGACTCAAGTTGATAATGAAGAGTTGAAGGCTATTGTGGAAGCGGATCCATCGCAAACCACGTCCGAGTTAGCTGCAGGCTGCGATGTTAGTGATAAAACTGTTTTAATTCACTTGAAGCAAATTGGGAAGATTAAAAAGCTTGAAAGGTGGGTACCTCACGAATTGACTGAAGCAAACCGGCAAACGCGCGTCGACTGCTGCGTTACATTACTAAACCGGCACAATAATGAAGGTATTTTAAACCGAATCATTACCTGTGATGAAAAATGGGTTCTTTACGATAATCGGAAGCGCTCAGCGCAATGGTTGGATCCTGGCCAGCCAGCCAAATCCTGCCCCAAGCGAAAATTAACCCCAAAAAAGTTACTTGTAAGCGTTTGGTGGACTAGTGCCGGTATTGTTCATTACAGTTTTCTCAAATCTGGCCAGACTATTACGGCTGATGTCTATTGTCAGCAATTGCAAACCATGATGGAAAAGCTAGCGGCTAAACAACCTAGGCTGGTCAATCGCTCCACGCCACTGCTGCTTCACGACAACGCTAGACCACACACTGCGCAACAGACGGCTACTAAATTAGAAGAGCTTCAATTGGAAAGTCTAAGACATCCTCCGTACTCCCCGGACCTTGCTCCAACAGATTACCATTTTTTTCGAAATTTGGATAACTTCTTGCAAGGGAAAAAATTCAACTCCGATGGGGCAGTCCAAATCGCCTTCAAAGATTTTATTGATTCCCGTCCGACTGGTTTTTTTAGTAAAGGGATCAATGAACTACCTATAAGATGGCAAAAGTGCATAGAAAATAATGGTTCATACTTTGATTAATTAAATATATTATATTAAAAAATATTCGACTTTTTGTTCCTCCCATACAAAACGCCAATTTCATATGTAAGGACCTAATATTTCGTCACTTTTCAGTTATTCCGTGATCATGGCTCATGAAACTGTGCCGAAATATTGTAAAGCTCAAAACTCAAATCATGGTAAATATCACGTTATAAATGACTTTAGTGTTAATAATCATAATGGATAGGTAGGAAAAAAATTATATCGCTGGCCAGTGTATATTTATACATCAACATAATATTAGTAGGTAACAAAGTTCGTAATAAATATTTGTAGATTAAACAAACATTTGTAAGCTAGAATTGAACCTGCTAACTTCTCAGGCAAACCATTATCAACTGCGAGGCAGAGGTCGTTACTAAGTTCTGCTGTTTCGAGTTCAACGTATCACTTTGGGGGCCGGAGAGAAGAAAATAGGAGAGTCAAAATTGAGGTAAAAATCAAGACAGTAATTGATATTCTATTGGATGTAATCATCGATCTAATTAAAAAAGGGAATATGAGGCTTCTCGAAAGTGGAAGGCTCAAATTAGGTGCAATCAGGTCCACCCACCTCAGTCATAGTCGGACCGGGGCGGCGGCGGCGGCGGCGGCGAGTTCGTGTTACGCGTGCTTGCTACGAGTATGACGTACTTTAATGTGATTTATTGATAAAAAGTCTACAGCAATGCCCTCTGGTTGGTTCATTATAATTATTGCACAAGATTGGAAATATAACTGTGAGCGAGTGTTTGCGTGTAGTTGTAACACAGGCCAGTTATTGAGTAAGCGCTGGGAGAACGTACCATATCTACAGATTTTACTTTGATCTATGGTTGTAATAGTATTATTTACGTTATTAGTAGCTGAAGACTAGGCGCTATGTAAGTGCTCATTAGGGGAGGCCTATGTCCAGCAGTGGACTAATATAGACTGATGATGATGCTGATGATCGATTAGTAAATAGAACTAGCAATACTGGCCATTTTTATCAGTACATTGACTCACCCTCATAGCCAGGTATCATGGGATGCTTGTACACTGGATCTCCATTTCGGAACCTCGCGTTCACAATGTCGATGTCATATTGTGGAGGACGGAAAATCTGAAGAATGGACAGATGATTGTGGTTTTATGAGACCCTTTTAAAATTCGATAGTCCTACACTAGCCAAAAATTTCGAGTTGATGTGTCATGAACTCGCGATCCCGTTACTTGGATTAGCACTTCGGGCTTTAGACAGGAGTGCGGGTTCATGTCCCGTCGGAAGCTAAACTGTTATTATGCCTAAGCAAAACTATTGATCTGAATGGTCATCTTTCAGTTTGAGAATCTCTGGAATGAGACTTGACACCTATCTCAAATTTACAAACAGAGGATCAGTCAGGGTCAGTCATCATTTCCTGCGAGCTTTTCGAGATCTTGAGAGAGCTCGAAAAGTTTTATACCTCCAGCTTTATACCTCATTGCAAAGCCCTGCTAATAACAAGGCAAGCGATGCAAGAGCCCGTTTAATAACCCAATGACATTACTAAAAGAGAAAACAAGGTACTTATATTCTTACATTGCGTATTCGATAGTTGAGCTAGATTACATATACACGCGAACACGTACCCTTACAGATACGTTCCCAATGTCGTGCACATTGTAATCAATGACAGACATATGGAGACGTACTGAAACTGTAGCATGAAAGAGACAGCAACGGTTATCACATCTCCTCATTCACACTTAACAGCATCAAACAAAATAACAATCGGGAATTCCCCTCTGCAGAATATTTATTGTAAGGTACCGTCTACAAAAAAGTTAGAAGAAATTAAAATGTGTTAACGTGGACTACAATAGTGTAGGGTAAGGTAGAGTAGGATAATTGAGTAGCTAGTCTATACTTACTAATATTAAAAGAGAAATATTTTATTTATTGTATGTTTCTTCGTATGTTTTTAATGGATAAACTCTAAAACTACGTAACCGATTTTAAAAATGGTTTAACCTATAGGAAGCTACGTATTTCTGAATTAACATAGGCTAAAGGTTATATAGGTGTTTTCATCGCAAGTGTACGAGTATAACATAGCAAATTTTTATCGGAAAAAATCTCAAAAGGGGTGAAATAGGGAATGACAGTTTGTATGGGACATTATTATGAAAGTACCTATTACCTATTATGAATGTTGGTATACTTAGTTAAAAGTGGCTGGCAGATCATATGTATAATATAATTATAAATAATGCCATCTGACCTCCCAACCCAGAGGGGAAAGCAAACCCATTGTATGGATGCCCGTATGACGACTGCTATCAATCGATAGCAACCGGGACCGACACGGCTTAACGGGCTCTCCAACCACCTGGACCCGAAACAGAAATTCTAATTCATCATTTCAATTTCTGTCCGGCAGGGAATTTAACCCTGAGGGACCTCCTGCATGGCAAACCGGCAAGTTTGCCATGCAGAACCACTCAGGTCGTCATAAACATTAACTTAACTATATTTGACAGTATATAACATTTTTTGTTTTTGTTATGTATATAACATAACAAAAACAAAAATATTATTTTTGTTTTACAAACCTTACCAACGAAAAATACCGCGTTCGTGTCACAAGCGCGTGTTTTTGTATATATTCTATCCTTTTAATTTAAGTGATTTAAAAAATACTAGTTTTTATTATTATAGGTACAATTTTACGAGCACTTGCGCATGAAACGTAGTTCCTGACGCCTTTTTTTTTGTTTCCCTGAATGATTCAGGCACTTTTTAAATGAACAAGAAGGCAATCTTAATGGCAATGAGACAACGAGACAGCACGTTCTCACGAGAAAGAGTTCCGCTAGCAACTGACGGCAGTGCGTCAGCTAGACGTAGTTTTATCGTCTCATGCGCGGTGACTAGGTAGGTACCTTATCTTCTCTCCTTTTTATAACAATGGTTTAACCCGACACTATACCGAAGATATCACGAAGAAAGCATAAATTAAATCCCACTGCAAAAAGGGGTGAGACAGGGAGATGTTATTTCTCAGAAACCGTTCTCACCTCTTTACTGGAGGATATATTTAAGCTCTTGGACTGGGACTGATATAGCACCAATATTAACGGCGCGATTACATCACTCACCTTCGGTTTGCCAACGATATAGTCATTATGCTCAGAGAACTCAACACCGTTTCTCGACAGATGGGTCTAAAAATTTACATGGGTAAGACAAATATCATGTCTAATGCCCACGTCGCACCCTTACAGGTGTATGTTGGGAACGATGTTATCGATGTTGTTGATCATTACGTCTACCTAGGCCAAATGGTCTAACTAAGTGTACCTAAATCCAACTTCGATAAAGAGGTCAGCCGAAGAATCCTACTCGGATGGGCAGCGTTCGGGAAACTTCGCTTCTCGTCGTAGATACCGCAGAACCTCAAGACAAAAGTCTTTAACCAATGTGTATCACCAGTGATGACTTACGGATCCGAGACGTAGTCGCTGACTATAGGCCTTGTGCATAAGCTCAGAGTCGCTCAGTGAGCTATGGAGAAAGATATGCTTGGAGTTTCTCTACGCGATAGGATCCGGAATACGAAAATCGGATGAAGAACCAAAGTAACCGACATAACTCTCAGAGATAGCAGGCTGAAGTGACGGTGGGCAGGGCATATAGCTAGCAGAACCGATAACCGTTGGGGGAGTAAAGGTTCTTGTGCAATGCGAAACGGAGTGTGGGAAAACCTCCCACTCTATGGACCGATGACAGTGTAGCGGTCGAAGGGAGTCGATGAATAGTAGCGACCCAGGACCGCTACTAGTGGCATCTTTTGGGGGAGGCCTATGTTCAGCAGTGGACGTATACAGGCTGATGATGATGAAGAAAAAGATGATGGAAGTTATTGGTTGATTTTATGACAACTTTGTTCAAGAGCTTCTAAGACTATACCTGGTAATCATCAGCAGTTCTGTCAGAGAGCACCAGTCTCTCTGAATGCAGCACGCTGGGATCCAGAAGGATCTTGTGCGTGGTCGAGCCATATGTGTCTCCGATGCGGAACTTGTACTCAGGACAGTGGCCTGTGTAGCTGGATGAAAAAACTACGCATTAATACCTACTTATTCTATTATTGTACATGGATAGCAAATTTATACCAGAAATATTGAAGATAGGAAGTTTTACTGAAAGGAAACCTTACTTTATTTGTGAAGGTAACTTAAACTGCATAAGCAGAATTTTAGAAGATTACTTGCTTTATCCGGAAATCGAACTCACTTAAATCGATAACAGTCCTATCCTATCCTGTGTTTTTATGGCACCGATCGGTAGAGTAAATCATAAGAATCAAATTTGTCTTAAAAACATAAACATTAAATTAAAGGAACACCGTGAAATCTGCCAAAATTGGGAGGAAACGAAGCACTTTGACTGGCTTGTTTAAACCAGTAAGACTATTGATGTAGTCGACTTATGGAGACCATCAATATTAAATGTATCACTGGTTTTGGCGGTCTGTAGATTTTTTTTATTTATGTTATAAATAAGGGAATTTTTCCTTTCAGTGAAGCTTCCTATCTCCAATATTTCTGATACTTGCCCTCCGAAGCTATACAGAATGTCCCACAGCCATGGACATGGCTGTGGGACATTCTGTATAGCTTCGCATTAATAATACTTAAGTCTGCTATCTGCACTGATATCTCGCTTAGGAAGTGAATAGGCTGTAATAGGCCGTAACTAGCTCAACTTTTTTAAAGATATGGAGTAGGATATGTTTTGGTGCTTGACAACGCTGAGTTTCAGCATCTCAGTTCACGCGTGATGCCGTGAGCAAGGGAAATAGGGATTCATTTTTATATAATTACTAGCTGCAGCCCGCGGCTTATGCCTATGTCCGGCCCCGCGATACCACCTACCTCGCTGCCAAATTTTACCAAGATCCGTTCAGCCGTTCTTGAGTTATAAATAGTGTAACTAACACGGCTTTCTTTTATATATATAGAAGATATAAGATATATTATAGATACTTAAAAAAAAAAATTTAAAGCTGTTGTCTGTACCTACCTACCAATACAAATTGTTATAGTACAGTGCTCGGTATGGTACCTACGCTAGGTATGTATGTATGTATGTATGTTGCGGGTAAATAATATCGTAAGCATGCGCTATCAAAGTGTTAGTTTCTTGATTATGAACAAAACCGCAACACAACCTTGTAGATATGGTTTTATAACGTGACTTCCTGATAAGGTAGGGTAGGTAAATTGTAGTTCTGTAGATGCAGGCCTAAAAGTCTTTTAGGCCTGCATCTTCACTTAACAAGAGTAACGACTTTTTGCCAGCTTTGATATAAAATATCGCACGCGTAGGGTGGTAGTAGTTCCCTCAGCGTTCTACTATAAACCACAGGTAAACTTTATCAACTTACAGAATTAGAAGCTCTCGTTGTCTACCAAAAACGTAACCTAAGAGACTGACACTTAGCTCCTAAGGTGTAAATACTAGAAATAAGAATAAACTCACTGTGCCCACAACTAGCCTACACAAGATTAATGTACATAGCTTTAAAGGGCAAGGAATACGCTTCTTGAACAAAATACCAAATGAGTTGAAAAATCATCAATAAATAAATTCAAACAAATTATCAAACATATCCTTTATAAAAAGGCTTAGGTACTACAAAACATCAGATTATCTAGTCTAGAGGATAAAAAAGCTTGGGACAAGTTTTGCTCCAACTCGAAAACTAACAACCTAACAAGGTAAAGGTTTCTTGTTCGCTTCTTTACTTTACCTTAAAAAGATTTAAGTGAACAAAAAATCAAAGTTATCACTTTATTTCCTAGTTTTACTTATGTAATTTGAATTTTCTGACGTGTCCATGAGTCCTGTAAGGTCTAAGGGAAATATAGCACTTTCATATTTGATATTTGTCCACATAAAAACAACTATAAACAACTCTATATTTATTCTTCTTCAATTTTGCAAGCTGCCTTATGCAAGCCTGCCCCATATCGTTTTAAAAAAGCGTTGCCAACAATATTGATGGCAGTGTCCAGTTAGTCAATTTGGGCAATATTTCGTAATTATTCTGCAAAGGTGTGACAACATCTTTAGGGCTCTGTCCATGTCCAATGCTGATATATGGATTTTATTGCGTTAATATATTTTCGGGCGTTTTGCGTTGGTTGCGCAATCTTGGATGATCCATCATACGGACGAAGGTAATATTTCAAGTGCTTACCAATAAGAACTCAGGCAAACGACGACGTCCACTCTTGAACTGAACCTAAGACTCCCCTAAGATGCCAAGGACCCCAAAGATTTCCTGAAATCGCCACAGTGAACGGCCTAGCGGCACCGGTCGTATCTGGCGGTATCCTGCAACCTTTATCAGGTCCTCGAAAATATCATCAAACAGCACTGCTGGCTGCATGGCGATAAATCAAATCTGTGTACTCATATCGGTATTGAGCTAATCTAGTCCAAGTCTTATTGGCAATCTTTGCAATGTAAATAAATACTATCTTCGCAAGCATCTTACCTAAAAATAGAGGTACATGGCATGGGAATCGAACCCGCACCCTTCTGTTTATCACGCGGACCTGCGCTCACTGTGCCTCAGAGGTCGTCCGTCGTTAGATTCGATTCCTGTGCAAGCACTTACCCAGGTATGTAATGGGGCTGCGCAATGCTGACCAAATCCAAAGCCATCGTGAGGTCTTAGTTTTTGTTGTTCTAAATCAGTATTTTGACCATAATTTTGAAAAGCCAAAGTCTTTTTCGGTTTAGTAAAGAAATTAGATAAATTTAGATAAAAACATTTGTTGATTTTGTTTTGACAGGTTGTGTTATTATTTTGTAAGTGTCACTGAATATTGATTTTTTAGTTGACGTATTTTAAAATGTGAGAATAATATGTGCATCCTTTTTTGACGACATGTTGCCCATCATTCATCAATTTTACGCAGCTTATCTCTGGGCTGGTAATCTTGCAAAAAGTAGCGGATTCGATTTCACTTTAGTGAACATCAGTAGAAGAACCAGATTACTGTGCATGAGCTGTGTGAATTATCTCTATTTACAAAATTATAACATCAAGTTCCATTACCTCTATTGTTAAGAATTTCGGCCCTTTGTCTTCTAAATAGCAGAACTTAATAAACAAAAAATCATTGTAAAGATTGTATAAACTAAGTATAAACCGTTCCTTTTACGTTCAAATTTCGTTCCACTCGTTTCGGTTGGATTGGATTGCCGGCATTGCCGCTGCCCGCCGCCATATTGGATTCAACCGTCGAGAAAGACAGTCGCGTGCCGCGCTCCGTGTTGTGACAGCCGAAATAAACACAAACTTTTAAAAACATTATGGGTTACAGTGCTATAAAATCTACAAAAACTTAAAATAAACACTACAGTGACATGAATAAAACAGTTTGTATAAAGTTATAGTAATTTAAAACCGATCGGACGAGTCAAAATGCATTCCATCAAGACTGTTGAACCTTTATTTTTTTTCACTTTGCCGTGTACATTTTGATTCATATCAAGTTTATTTATTACTTGTGCTGTGAACTATGGGCTTATCCGCGTAAAATGGAAACATTTTGATAGTGCAGGTGATTGTTAGACTTTGTTTATCAAAGTCTGATATCGTTGATTGAAGAGGATTGCCGAAAAAATCAAGGTGAGTTAGCAACCGCTTCATTTGTTTTTTTTTTCCAGAAACCAGAAGTTGTTCGAGATATAGGTCTTTGTAAATTCACTTAGGGTACATACCTATTATAAAATCTGTGACATAAGTATGTTCTTCATACTAATCTAAAGATAAAGGAGGTTCTAATACTACCATAATTGGTGCCTTAGTGCAGCGGCAAATTCTGAATAGGTAGTACGTATTATGTGGTACCTTACAATACTTTTTTAGAAGTTGCTGCAATAAAAAAAATAAGTTTGTACCTAGGAAACCTTAGTAAGTTGGTTGGTACATACCTTCTAGGTACCTATTCTAGATTATTGAAAGCGATGACTCCTATTATTATTGATTAAGGCTACCCTAACCACCTCTGACTTTGAATATTAGGTATACGTATACCAACCCCATACCTAGGTATCCAGATTTAGAAGGCACCTAGCGTCATATGTACTTATGTTAGGTTAGTTAGATTCTAGTTTAGATTCTGAAGTCATGTTTTCTTTACATTTATTTTATCTGATACGTTCTTACACATGCAATGCTATGCAAAATAAAATCATGCACCTTCACATCAACACTGCAAATACCAAAGAATTTATTCCATTATTCAAACGACTACACCCGACGTTTTCATCAGACAGAAGCCATTGAAAAGTCCGCAAAGGACACACAGCGTGCCAATAAGTAGAAACATCCGCACAAAAGGGCTGCTTTTATCCCCACGAATAAAGACACCGCTAAACAATGAACCCAGCCATTCAGAGCAACTAAAAGGAATCCTGTTTGGTATCCGAACAGGACGCGGCGACAAACCAAACATGGGAAGAAAATAGAGTAATTCAAAACCTAAAACTGCATACAAGAAACAGATACAACTAGCACAAGCTCAATGAGATAAAAGCATCAATCCGAGAGCTCTAGAAGACGACGTGAATGAGCTATACCTTATAGAAGTGGTTTCGCATAAATGGAACCACATTTCACCTCTTCAACAGCATTTCACAGACATTTAGCTGCAACGCGGACAGCTAATAGTAAATACCAGTTTAACCCACGTCACAGAAGGTTGTCTCGGTCTCGGCTAATTATTAAATCTAAGCACCAAAAGTACTAGTAAATTGATATTATCGGTCGAATGCGCGGAAAGGTGACCGTTGGCAGTTCGCGACCGGTTGGTAGGAAGAGTCCGTCGATGGAAAAAGAAGACTCGAGGCGAGGCCGCAACCCAATTGGGACCAGTCGCAGGTTCGCTTTTGTAGTACACTTTCTCCGCTGCGTGACGCAGTCACATTTCACTGCATGGTGCGAGATTATCTTAGCTATCCATGACTTGTGTAGCGAAAGGATGATTTCCTACAAGCAGATAACGAACTCTTGAACATCTAGTTTGATATGCTTCATTGATACTTGTATATTAACATCGACAGGTGTTATACGACGTGATTTGCGTAGCCGTACTTTCTCCAGAAAGGAGGGCGGCGAATCAAAATCGAAATTGCTCAGGTGTGTCATTTAAGAACCGCGAAATATAAATGCAAACATGTCTCATTAAAAATAGAAATTGTCCTTTTACAAAACCGGCTTTGATCAGATTATGAAAAGCGTTTTTAGAAGCACAAGCAATCATTTAAAAAGGATATCATAAATATTAAATAGGAAGTTCTAGACACAGCGCAGTCAATGTCGTTAGAAATTAAGAAAAAGTAAAATTCATATTTTATTGGTTTACTTCAGGAACAGCTACAAATGTGGGTTTTGAGCACAACATTCTAGACCACAACGTCGGGTCGTTAAATCCACAAAGATTTTTAATATCATTAACCTCTAAAATGCAAAATAAGTCACAAAATTATACCAAGAGTCTGAAAAATAATTAAATTAAATTCATTTGTTTGACACACGCACTACAAATTGAAATAAAGAAAACAATAGGAGATACTAGACTTCAATATAAGGTACCCAGTATAAAACGTATGAATTAATCGACAAACTTAATTGGATAGGTAGGTAACATTCTGAAAACTCCTATGAACATTGAAAGCGTTAATAATGAGAACCGCATAAAAACTAGACCAGCAGGTGCTACAATTGGATTCATAAAACAATTTGATCTTATTACCCGTAACACAAGCAAGACGAGCCAATATACCAATTACGCGAACGCTAAACCAGAAAATATTTTCTATACGGCTAATAGAGTTGACCACACTAAGTGATTAATCTACTGACATCATGGTTTTATAGAATGCGGTGAAAAAATAGACCTTCGTTGAATTTGAAACTTTAGCTCATGGGTCGTGCGTGACATGATGTAAGTAAATATTTCACGGTCGAGTAAACCTTTATGTTTAGAAAAATAAATCTTTCAAATTCAAATTCGAACAAGAAATCTTTAACTTCTTAGATTGTTAGTTTTCGAGTTGGAGCAAAACTTGTCCCAAGCTCTTTTATCCTCTAGACTAGAGGTTCTCTTAGGATCTCTTAGTCTCGAGAGTCTCTTAGGTTACATTTTTGGTAGACAACGAGATGCTGTAAGTTGATAATTTTTACCTGTGGTTAGTAAAACACTGAGGTACCTATTACCACCCTATGCGTGCGATATTTTATATCAAAGCTGGCAAAAATACGTTACTCTTGTTATGTGAAGATGCAGGCATGAATGACTTTTAGGCCTGCATCTACAGAACTACAATTTACCTACCCTACCTTATCAGGAAGTCACGTTATAAAACCATGTCTACAAGGTTGTAATGATATGTAAGATTTGATATATGAAATGCTGATAATCTGATATTTTGTACGGCTTTTTTCAATCGATATGTTTGACAATATGTTTGAATTTATTAATAATTTTTTCAACTTATTTTGGTATTTTGTTGTAGAAGCGTAGGTATACATTGCCCTTTAAAAGATACCTTAACCTTGTGTAGCCTAGTTGTGGGCACAGCGAATTTATTTATATTTCTAATATTTAATTTATGTATGTCGCGATTTTTAGGGATCCGATTGATATTCCTATGAGTGTACAACAAGTTTTCATAAATATATTCAATTTTCCTTTCAAATGTTTTAATGTTACTTCTGTTATTGTTGCTAATAAGTTAATAGGCAATTATTTGTAAAAAAAATTATATTCAAATTATTTGTGTATGTAACTATTAGGCCGTAGATTAAAGTCATTACTTCGAAAAAAGGGAACTGATCAGTGATCAGATCATAAATGGTGAATTTATTGTTTATGGTGTTGCCATTTAACTTAATACAATTACAATTTACAATGCATTTAATAAATAACTTAATAAGGTTTCGTATTTCAAATTCAATGCTACTTTCATACCTCTTTTCAATCTTGAGTTTCTCAGTAATCTTGCTTCACATACATGTGCCACGCACACCTGTTTCATCCATAGGAATTATCTCCGCCAATACTCGTAGACCGGAAATCACACTTCCCTTACCACTTCCCCTATCTTCATCGTACGATTTCCTTTAATTATTTTGCGATCTATCACTGTCATCAACAAGGTCTGCCTGATTTATTAGACATCACGTCAACAAATTATTTAATTGATATATTTCTTCTGTTTTATCATTTTATATCTCGTGTCATCACCATAGTAATAGGATTACGTAATAGTAGATCTATCGTTCTTTTTAAAGTTGTCGTTTTTGAAACATCAGCCAGCATTGAGATATTTCCAAAGAAAGTTTTTAATAGCTATGTATTAATTGATTAATATTATGCAACTAATTTAAATTGTGGAAAGTTATCAAATTCGCGCGTTGCCAATTTTTTCAATATTTTTCTTTAAGTCTCAAAAGTCTTAAATAATCGGTCTGAAATAAATACATTAGCACAGTTAGATATGTACCTATCCATTTGACAGCTTTGTGTTGCTTTCATGATTTAATGCGCAGTAAATTAATAGACGAAGTATAATCATCGTTAAATTAAAATCAAAATGGCTGACGCTGCATTTTAAACAAAAGCGTGCTAAATTCAAAATAATCGCCTTTTCAATAACTGTACCGTTATAACAACGCTTGCCTGACACAAGAATGTAGATAAGACACATGCATTGTGATTTGAAATATTAGGGCACGTCAGGGCACGAGCTAAGAAGTAAGAACCTCCCATTCGCGGGCAATCGATCACGATTCGATCCGAACCTTCTTACGAAATCTGAGAGCAATGAACGGGAATGAGTGTTGAGTAAGTAGCTTTTTGTCGTCGCTTTATTTTAAAAATGCAGTTATTGCAGCTACGGCACGAGTCTATTCGGTAGGTAGGTACCACCCAACATTCTTTTATGAGTATATATGACCTACCTACCAATGCGTTTATTGCATCCTACGACAACATTTTTATTGATAGCTTGTGATTGTGACGAATGTGTTTTTGAACAACCCCAAGACTACTAAACGGATCGGGCTAAAATTTGGCATTAGGTAGTATCTAGATGTTCGTAGTTTTGGATCTGGTATAGCACCATCATTTGACACCTCTGTGGCTCAGCGGGCGGAGGTCCGCCTGGGTGCGATTCCCGCATCGGGACAAATGTTTGTACAATCTGCAATTACTTGTTCCGGGTGTTCTGGGTGTTTTCTATTTATGATAAAAAAAATATCTATCTATGTTTTGCAATGCTGCCAGCAGCGTTTTGGGGACGCTTCTGATTGGTATTGATATAGATCAATTGAGCTATCAGTAGATCGTTTGCAACAGTCTGCAGCTTGCTCAATTGTTTCAATTATAAATACTAGTTACTTGTTCTAATTTGTTTCTATTCTTTGGTTTAAATTTTCTATGTATTAATTAATATATCAGTTTTATAGTAGCCATAACATAACACAAGCTCTGCTTAGCTGGGGGCTAGATGGTGATGTGTGAATTGTCCAGCATTATTTATACATATTTGGAATAGCCACATAGACATTTTAAAATTGCATTTTTTAGTTCAAATGATCTCTCTCAATGCTTATTACTTAGGCAGCTAGATATTTGCATGAGCATGTCTTTACTACACACAAGTTCATATGCTTTGCTTTGCTCCGTGGTTGGTATTACACGTATATTTTTACTCTGGTGATTTGACCTTTGTATGATCACGTTTGGATTGTCAGCTTATAAGATGTGGGTGAAGTTCAATGTTAAGACAAGTACCTACTGGCGCTTTGTCCAAAATAGCCTGAGGGTAGCATGACAGCTATAGCCTTGCAGCTTTAGGAATGTACACCGTATATGTATTTACTGTAGGTACCAACGTAACTGGGTATATTATCGATTAAATCATTCTTAGAAATAAAACCTAAGTAATTTAAGTTTTGGAAAAATAATATGGATTTGTTGAAATGTTTTATTTCCCACTGTTGAAAACCTCGTAGTATTATGAATACGTATCAAGTATTTATTGTTCTTGGATAGATACAAAAGTCTTAAAGGTGCTTGTTCCTAATGTTCCCATCCTGTCACGCCTTACTTTCTACTTATTTGGTACCATAATCATTTTAATCATTAATTCACATTTATTTATTATAAGGAATTAGCAATTTTTTCAATAAAATCGCTTTTTAAATTCTCTTACAACAACAAGAACAAGATATAGAATATCATTTGGGTAGAGACCCAAATGATATTCTATATCTTGTTCTTGACCACATTAACTATCCTTTGTCATATAAAACACTAATTTCTTCCCGCGGCTCTGCACGCGTTGTTTCTATGGTAATTTCTATCCTGGTACTGATTTATAGGATAAAAAGTAGCCTATGTTTTATTCCAGGCTCGAAGCTACATGGATGCAATTTCAGCACGATCCGTTCAGTAGTTTTAACGTGAAGGTTCAACAAACATCCATCCATATATCGAAACATCCAAACTTTCGCATTTATAATTAGTATGATGTGATTAGGTCATACAATTATTAATTTGTGTTCGTACATGTACCTACTGACCTTTATAAACTTCCTCATTTCATCAATTTGTTATTTTCATTTATCTAAGTTTAATTGACTAAATCACAAGTTATACAAACTTGAACTCGCTCGAATAGTTTCACGGTTCGTTTCTTAATTGTTGAACACGCGCATCTTATGTGGTAAGGTAGGTACCTACTTCGACAATTATATATCAACCTTTTTGTATTTTTGTATATTAGTTAATTTTGAAGCAGATCATTTCTGCGAAACAAAATTATTGCGACATTAAGCTGTGGTACAAATTCATTTATCAGAAGGCTTTCGGGCGCAAAGCGACGTCACACCACCTGCGCAAACGCTGCTTTTGCGCAGAAACAAAGTCTACTGCAATACCTTTGTTGACTCTGTACATTCTTTTAATGTTAAAAGGTGTTTTTGACAAAGGAACACAGTTGGGAATTCCAATATTGAATCATTGTCAAAACGTAACGGTTGGACAGTTTCCATATGTGAATAAGAAAGAAGATAACACAAAAACGAATTAGCATCAGATGATGTTTTTGATGAGTAGGTAATATAAGAACGTGAAAGGAAATAAACTTACATACTAGTACCTACAGTAAATGCATAGAATCAGCATAGAGTGAGACAAGACTAGATCGTGAATAGAGGGCTACGTTTTTACAAGCAGAATGTAGGTTCACATCACCTAAAAAATAAGCGAAGTCAGCCCAACTACGTAGACTAGTCACAATCAGAACTCATAAACCCGTATTAATAGTGAAAGAAAAGTCTACGTTACATCTATTAATTGCGACAAAACTACTCCAAGACAAAGAACACTGACTAAAGGGTCAAAGAATAGTATGTAAAATCACTTCAGTATTAGACACATAAACCTGCCTACAGAAAATGTAGAGCTACTTTATGGAAAACACCACCTACACAATCTTGTGTAGGTGGTCTTTTCCACAAACTAGCCTTTATCACGATTCAAGCTACCTTTCCCAGCCGTCTATTGAAACTAGGCGACGACGACGCGACGGTGAGTGCCAATGGAATCCGTAATACCTCGTCGACACCAAAACGAACGCAAGCGCAGGCTAACTTTACACTTTAGGCAGGGTTCGTGAGCATTATGAAAAACATTAAAACAATGCTAGCATTTTCACTCAGAATTATATGTATCACTAGCAAACCCGGCGAACTCTGTTTCGCCACCAGATGGCTTCGTTTTATGTAAAAGATTTTCCCGCTTTTCTTTTTAAATTTTTCCTGAATTTTCTTTAATATAAACCTCACGGAGCCCGAGACCTTTCCAACGAATGCAAAACCGTGGAAATCGGTTCGTGCGTTCTGGAGTTATAGCGTCAGGAAGGAAAACCCGACTTATTTTTATATAGTAGATAACAACAAAATAAAAATTTTGCACAACCCACGACGGATACTTTCCTAATCGAAGAAGGAGTAAATCATTTTAGTTAAACCCCCCCCGACTAAGAGGTATGGATAAAACAGCAATGATAATTTATATGTAATCAAATAAAGCTAACGAATTTGTTCTGCCATTGCCATTTCCTGTAAACATTTAAGAAATTACTAGGTACGAGTACCTAGAACAAAACTCATACTCTAGAAGTACAAATTAACGTATTGTTTCTATGTGTAACGTATTGTACCTCTGTGTAGTGCAATACGTTACAGATAGAAACAGTAGACTGTTTAATATGTGTGTCAACGTGTAAGTAGTTAAAACATCGTCGTTACACAAATGTTAATTTAATATGTACATTCAATTAATTTCAGGCAGCCCCCGACGGATTTTTTTGTCTTAGTAATAATAGGAAGTGAAAATAATCGTTAGCTTTATTTCATTATATATAAATTATCATTGCTGTTTTATCCATTCCTCTTAGTCAGGGGTTTTACTAAAATTATTTAAGTATTTCTTTTTCGATTAGGAAAGTATAAGGGGGTGCAAAATTTTTATTTTGTTGTTATTTAAACTATGTTGCTTACGTCACTTACGTTACTTACTACGCCACATAAGGCTTGTGGCGTAGTAAGTAACGTAAGTGACGTCATATAAGTGGGTATGTTACCGTATAAATAAAGGTAAAATAAATAAATTTAAATTGAATTGAGATTGTTAAGCCGTTGGTTTTGCGCCTGACCTCTCCCAGGTCGTTCAAATTTTCAATCTGCCGTCCCATCGGATTATGAGAGTGAGTGAAGTAATAGAGAGTGCACCTGTGTTTGAGCACACATTTGTGTACTATAATATGTCCTGCGCACCTGGCTAGTCTCCGTTGTGAGTAGCCGCCGCCGGCCGAATATTCGGCTAGGAGGACATCATCATCACCTAAGTGTATCTTGGCTGAGTTCCCCGCGCTGAGGTTCTGGTGCATCAGCAGAGCACCAGCTGCTCTCTGCTCATAAGCAAGTGCTACTCACCAAACATTAGGTATCACTAACACAGCAAACACACAATATCTAAAAAAACGTGACTTACAGCGCCCTCAGGCGAGTAAACACCATACAACTTAGCTAAGAACCATCGGCAATGAACCTCATACCTTTCGCTATCTTTTCGTAATAACTATTAACATTAAGGTGAAAAGTGGAGTCCCAATTGATTAGTTCATCTAATACCTATTAGATGAACTAATCAATTGGGACTCCAACTCAGAAATCAAGTTTTTCAGGATTCCAGCAATTCACACAGAAATCAAGTAAAAGACGCTGACAACCAGCTTTTTGTGCAAACGTGTCCGCATGTCGGCATGGCGTGACCTGTTTTCGCATGTATGGATATCCGGTAGTACAATATGGAATACGGGGTGCACACAATACTGAATAGCATGTAAATCGAGTGGCCTTCTATCGTACTGCTTTGAAACAGCTTTGGGGACTAGAATGAGGAAATGAAACACGTTTGGTGGGACAGGAGATGAAGAAACAGGATGGAACTTCGGTGGTCACACTATTGTGACCACCAAAGTTCCATCCTGTTTCTTAAGAATTACGCAACTATTTGCGTAATTCTTTTGGACAAGACAATCTTTCCTGATCAATAAACGAGACTATGGTACGTATGGAAAACAAAAACAAATAAACGAAGCTCCAATAATGCTTTTTCTAATAGTAAAAATAGGGAAAATCTCATAAATCTCTTCCGCAAGACTACGCAAAAAACTAGACAAGGTGTCTCTTACAATAAAAGCGTCATATGTAAGGAAGTCAATCACATAGAGTAGTTAGGTACCTACTTAAGCCTATTACATAACGATAATGACCAATAACACTCACAAACACAAATGACAACGTAACATATTCGGAAGGAAACCGAATTATATAATAACGTTTAATATCCTGTTAAATAATTAAAAGACAGCAACTTGTTTCATTGAATCCGAAGAAAAAAGGTTTGCGCCGCCGTCCAATCTGGTTTCTTCAACCATCTCATTATAATAACAAATAGTCCTGATAGGAACAAAAAATGTGTCATTCTAACTCTGGCTCGTTAGCCGATAGACTAGTTCTTGCTTTGTAAAGTCAATGGTCCATTTTCGAGTCAACGATTGCTCTTGCTGGCTGGCATGTATGAAATTGTGAAGAAACGCACGCAACTGCATTGCATAGTGCAAGTTTTTTGCTGGAGTTTGACAATAGGATTTGGTATTTAGAATTCCTGCTCTTTGATAGACAAGTATCGATTGCAGATGTTCTATTGTATATGTACAATATACTGGGCTTAGACTGTTTCGACAATAAAGAAAATATGCGAAGAATTCATGGAACAGGTAGATGGGGTACACCTACGACCGAATTGGTTCTTTACAACTTAATGGGCTCTTCAAAAATTTATTTGTGCATCCATCCACATTAGTAATATTATCGTTCCCATAAAGCTAATAGCCATTATTACTGCTCTAAAAAAGAAAATAGTGATGGAATAATTACCATCAATGATTGAAGTTTGTTTCACTATTATTAAACGCGTAAAACAAACTTCAAATTATTCCAAACAAAAACTTATCTTGCATCAAACAATATCCCTGTATATTGCCATAAAATAACTAGACTTTATAATTGGCCTGATAAATCTATACGTTCGTGACCGGCCCATTTGTGAGCGAGCCACGATCCAAATCGAATGGACAAGAATTTTGACAAAGACTCAAACTCAAGGGTATCCCACGTGTACCTAGACACTTTATTTTTTATAATTTAGGTATTGATACAGTCAACATTGTAGATATATTGGTTCGTTTCGTATTTATATGTCACACAAATGTATCTATACACCGCCTTGGGACAAATGTTTGTACGATCTGTATTGGTTCTGGGTGTTTTAGGTATATACATACTAACTTTGTCCAAAGGTTCTTGTAACTGAAAATGCATAACTACTTACTTATAAACAACTTCCATCAAAGCTCCTTTTTGGTAATGGTGTATCTTTAAGGAATATGCACATTCGTTTTCTGAACTAAACTACTTATATTCTGGTTCCTGTAGAATATAGGTAGTTTTTTTTTTCACGTGTATAGCGTGACCTAGGCATTTGTACTTACTGAATGTGGTTATCGTGAAATGCCATTAAGTTTAGGTACTATATAGGTATATACTAATTTGTTATAGATTTTGTATATAAATAGTAAAAGATTTAGAAATCTCTACGGAGATAAATAATTTTTTTTGTCCTTTTGACTTTTGGTCGTGCACTTTCTACCTTAGATAGAAATCTTGTCCATCTTCAACCTGCATAAAAAACTCTTAAGTGGGTTAGATGTCCACAAAGGTGGTGTAGAAACTCGTTTCTATGTCCCATATTTTTTTGCGGGATTATCGCCTTCGATGGGGCCCGCACACGATGCCCGTTATGGCACTTCGTAGAATATTATAGCATTACCATGTAACGTCCCATGGCCATTGCGGGATACTGAACGGTTAGGGCCATAAGTGGAAGGCTTTATTGATAAGGTGATAGGCGTCACAGATAACGGGTATTGCGAAAATAAATGCAATGCTTGCTTTGTTGGTTATGATGAGGAAGGTGTTTGAAGATTGGTATTAAAGGTCAAATAAAAGACAAGAGCCTTTGCGTGTCGCATAAACTAAGAAATGTATGTTAGTATCTCTTGTGTCTTGTCCCAATGCTGGGATTGCTGAGTAAGTCAGTGACACAATATCAAAAATATTTTGTCACCAACATGTCGCGGATCAAAACACCGCGGTTTTTATAAGTATTTTTTACGGTTGGCCGTGGGAGGAAAAGACGGATACTGACTGTCACCGATCTTGATGTAATGGTTACGACATCGTAATACAGGATTTAATGTTTGGCGCCGGTAATTCTATTAGATTATGAGATAACATATTGTTTTATGGAGGCATAATGCTTAATAGTAGAGCTTGACCGCAAATATGCCGTTTTAGCGTTAATGACTCTTGTGACAAGCTCTGAGCCAGTCTAGTCGAAGATCTAGCAAAACATAGTATTTTCTGAGGTTGAAGTTTGATCCATCAGTATCGTTGGTCTCAAATATCGCAAAGTACAATAACGACATGTTTAAAAGCACTCTCTGTCCGAAAGTGGCAGACCCAAACCCGTCCACTTTGGTGCAATTAATGTTTATGGTCGAAAATTAGATATTGCGGAAACCGAGTTTTTATGCCAGGAACAACAATCTCGGTCGCGACTCACGGATTTGCCTGAAGGTGTTGATACAGTCAACATTGTAGATATATTGGTTCGTTTCGTATTTATATGTCACACAAATGTATCTATACACCGCCTTGGGACAAATGTTTGTACGATCTGTATATATTGGTTCTGGGTGTTTTAGGTATATACATACTAACTTTGTCCAAAGGTTCTTGTAACTGAAAATGCATAACTACTTACTTATAAACAACTTCCATCAAAGCTCCTTTTTGGTAATGGTGTATCTTTAAGGAATATGCACATTCGTTTTCTGAACTAAACTACCTATATTCTGGTTCCTATAACAGTATTAGTGGGCACCTACTCACTTGATATGATACTCTTGATACATTTCGGGATGATTCAAGCGGTCGCACCTGTTACGTTGACGTAAAAGTCGCGTCCGCTTTTGTTCCCAGCTTCCCATCTGAACTCAAAGGGGTCATTGAACCAAAGCTTAGGCTTGACGAAAATATCACGTAGACTGAACGGCGCTACATCACGCTACAAGGCGTAAAATAGCGTATTGCAGTCGTCCATTTTAGTTCATGGTCTTTGCTATGGCATACGATAAAATGAATACTCAGTTCATCGATGGCTTATTCGTTTCCACAGATGCAGTATTTATCCTATATTATAGCAATATTACTCCAATCCCTACAGAAAAAAAAATAAGACAATACTGGGAGTATTTCGAAACTCAACTTTTTCTATGGCATGCGCTTCTATATTGTGGTGTAAATGGACTTTGTGAAATTGAGGCTGGATCGCCTCAATTTCAGTAAGTTATTATAATACGCGTACATGTAAGTCACTATAATACGCGTCTTATTACGAATTCCAACAACTCTTCTATTATTTGATAAGTGTGCCACTACACCACTCGTAAACTTATCCAAAGAAAAGTAGTGGTCTAAATTAACCAGTAAATTGCTCTCAAAATCATTGAACTTTATTTCTATCACGTCCTTGCTTGCTATGCCAATGCCACTAAAAACGGACAGTATTTTATTTATCAACCGACTTCAAACAGGAGGAGGTTTTCAGTTCGTCTGTATATATTATTATGTATATATATATATATTTTTTTTGTATGTAACGCCCAAATACTTAAACGCAACTTACATTTGAGCACGTCTTAAGTGGCGATTTTTGGACAGTTCTCAATGAAAATCTGCCAAAATTCGGTCACTTGAGACGTGCTTAAATCTGAGGTAGGTTACTTGATATCTCCGCCTATGGGTAACCGATTTTACTGATTCTTTCACTATTGTATAGAGAATGATCCCGAAGTGGTCTCAAAAATTTTTTATTCGCGAGGGTTGCAACATAATATTTTCGGAGAATCACGACTAGCTACAACAGTATTGGTGATATCTGCGCCAATTGTTAATAGATTTTGATAATTCCTTCGTTGTTGAAAAAAAAATATTTTGAGGAGGTCTCCTACATGTTTGATTCTCGAGGATTCGCTATGTGCGCCGTAAAACGTACATTTGTAAAAACTCTTCAGAATATGATAATTTCATTATCACCGTTTATCACCGTAGGTTTCCGTGCAACGGGCGTCAACAGCTTCATCCATGTGTCATCAAACTAAATTAGACTTGAATAATAACTGGATGTCGCCAAAGTAAACTAAATTTTTTGCACGTGAACATAGACCTTCGGTTAGGGAAAATCAGGGAGAGGTGATTTCGTTCGTCCGAGACATAGATGTATATTGTCTAGATACCGGAATTTGAAGGCGGTTTATCGTTTTTTTAAACACGTTAAATTATTTAAAACTATTTCTTTTAAGTTTTCTATTGGATTATTATTTTTGGTCAGTCATTTTATCGTATTGTCCCTACATCATTATCATTACATCGTTCAAGTTCCAAATCAACTTGGAGTTCTAAAAATTCACTTACCACTTAAACCGTCGTATGTCCTTCATTTACATCGAGATTTAAATTTCGCTTTATGTAACCTGGATTTTATTATAACTTTGTAATAAGCCAGGCAGCCTTATCAGTTATGACTCGGTTGCGGTGTTATTTTTAGCTGCATTCTCGCCTTTATTCTTGTAAGGCTTTATTAGCACAATCTGGTTCATGTTTATCCGACGTTTGAAAGGAGGTTATCGTTTCCATGTTTTTTATCCGGCTTTTAAACATTTGGTACTTTTTAATCATACAATGATCTTTGCTATGGTTTCTTTTGTTTTAATATAGTAATTAAAAGATCTAGCTGAAACCGCTCTTTAGCCGATGGAACCTCTAGTTATCACTTTGTCGTGTACGATTAGGTTTATAATCTTTCTCGTTGTTGTATTTTTTTAAGTCAAAAACTTTTCCTACTATTTCTTACAACCCAAGGTTATTTTAATTTCTCAAATACACGCGTCGCCATAAATTGAATCATCGATAAAACCACCGTTACGATTAATTTCGATATCGCTTTGCGTGTTCTTACGGCATTACTCTCAACTGTGTCATCGCGTGCGTTCCTCTCGATTGGTCACTCCACTCACTCTTCGCTTGAAGAATTAGGACCTCAGTCTTTGCCTCTTTAGCAATGTTAAATATAACTTTGTCATCGTTGTCTAAGGTTGTAGATTCCATTTGAGTTTTCGAAAAAACAATTTTTCCGTTTTGTTACTTACCGATTTGAGGATGCTTGTTTACATACGCTGAAAGTGAGCCTAGGGATTTTGAAAGGACGATTAGCAAGATTTAGCTCTAAAAATGTAAGCAAAGGCCGCAGTAATAGGTTCGAGGATTACCACTTTAAGAACCGAATTACCGAATAGTGGAGGAATATTGGCATTTTTAACAAAAGATTACTTAAATTTAAAAAAAGCCATTGAAACCACTCTCATTAAGAAGAGGGGTCTAAATTTTTTATAATAGTTAATAACAAAAATTTTTTTTTTTTTAATTATTTCGTTATAGTAGCTAGATAAGTACAGGTACATACTCAAAACAAATCTATTAGTTTAATGTTTTATTTATGAACTTTGTAATCTGGTTTTAATGCATGCTTTAAACTTTTTCACATATTTGTTAACACAGAACTGCTCTTAAAGATTCATAATGTGTACACACTGGACACATACTTAGGGATACAATCTAGATCATAATATAGTGGCTTTCTATTTTTTTTTATTATTTGATTGTGTTCTGTTTTGTGTGCCAAATAAATGAATAAGAGCCATATCTGACAGGAAAGTGCTTTTATGGCTAGATTACATAGGTAATTTTTATTTTCTTTTTCTTTTGTGTAACTCAAATAAAGGCACCATTTAAAAACTCTGTACCTACTACACACATACATACGCTAGAAAGTTAACCCTTGGATTACAGCAGAAGTCGTTTCATAAAAATATCCAATAACTGCTGTGTTTTAACAGCAGCCAGTAAATAGCTTACTTTACACTAATGACTGTTTCTTTTACTACAGCTTCTGCTTTGTTAGTAATTCATTTGCATGTATTTGTTTATGGTTTTATGCCTCGGTATTTAGGACGAGCTCGTTGTGTATAAGCATAGAGTAGAACGGTATGTCTCAGTTGTAGAAAGCTGGCTTGTTCTCATGGATTGTCTTCGTTAACTGCGTTGACCTTCCACGTGCCGACTTGTAGGGCTTGAAGTTTGCATGTGACAGACAATCAAGTTACATTTGTGGAATTTTAAGCCTTTTACTTGATATTTTTAGGCACGAGCTAGGCTTGTTCTTAAAGAGCTACCCCGCGAACCTACTACTGCGGCGTTTGTTTATAATTATAAGATAATTATGAATATATAAGAATTTTTATTAAGTTCACACACATACAGCACAGGAAAACATAACAAATGAACAAAAACAGTATTTAGGTATACATAATGAAGCAGGTATATAATTATAAATAACAGACTAATAGAAAAAAAATTAAATAAAAGCAAAAGAAATCTTATAAAATGAAATCTTGTAAATCCCAAGCCTATTTATTTTCAGCGTAAGGAAATAAACAAGTATCCTCAAATCTCGACTTTCTCTCGTTACACAAAACGATATCGCCCCTAAGTGCCTATTTAAAACTGAGCCTGCGTTATGACGTTCCCACGAAGCAATTTCTCGTTTTCCTAGAAATGCTCTAGTCTAGTAACAAGGAAATGACATTTGCAAATTGTGCTCTATGACCTTAGGAACTGGTTTGATGTTTCGCAATCATCAGTCGACGTACAGGCTCTTAGATAGAGAAGAAAACCAGAGAATCTTTACAAATATGTATAAGTAGGTAGGAATTAGGAATCGTGACAGGAACATGCAAAAACACATGAGCATAATGTAACAACCGTCCTAAAAACCTGACTATTTACTATAGTCTTTCTAAATGTAAGAACTGCTGAGAACGTCCAAACGAAATGCCGTCTCGCATTTTTGTTTTGTGAAAATGTACCTAAATTCCGCAAAAGCTAGAATGAAGTTACTGTACAATGGTTGGCTCATTTTACGATATGCTTGTTTATTTCCGATTTGACGTAGGTAAAGGTGTTATATCGCACTTCCTGAGTCAGCTGAAATCAGTAATCATGGATTCAAATGGATACGATCGCGTGTGCTCAGCTTTCCTGGTTGTGAAGTGGGACATAATGTACATATTTAAACAAACAGGGAGTGTTGTGCCAGTGCTGTTTAAATCAGCATTGTGGAAGGAAATCTAAGAAATATAATCTTTAATTTGCTTGGTTAAGTGCATAGTGAAATTGTACAATTCGTCAAAAGTGTAGAGGTATGAAGTGATATGTATGGTTCGAAATGTTTTAGTAAATGTTCAGTAAGTAAAGTAACATATTAATGTGTTGGAATTGTGAAGAAGTAATAGGACGATGATGGTACCAATTCAAATAAAAAGCTACTTTGTCTGGTGAATTTGAACAGATAGCACATTTTTGTGAGAAAAGTTTAAAACTAACGATGAGTTCCCTACAAATACCAGGAGTGTAAGATCCACACCGAACCTAACTGCTTGGTGGTACGAAAAAAACAAATATCCAACACTTTCCAATGACAACGTTATGACATCATCGGACGTCCAAAACATAAAGTCGAAATCGATGTTCATAATCTCTTATCTCATCTCTGTCGAGATCTGATAGAGATTAAACTTATCGACCATATTCCAAGAGTCATTCTTAGAAATTGTTACAAGGAACACATGCTGTCTACTACGGATCTTGTCAGTGGGTATGTTGATTACATTTTGTATTTACAACCATGCTTCTTAACTTCGTCTATAGATCTACGATAACAACTCTCTTTAAATTTTAATCGACATACAACTCAAATAAGTCGTACACTAACTACGTACTAATCGTTTACTATTAGAATATAGTACGTTATAATTATAACCATTAAGATTGTTGTGTTGCCAAATCGGTATTAAAATTTTCCATTTTCTGGGTATGACAATCAGTCAGATCTTGTGCAGTTGGCATTATTGTGTTGGTGTTGTGAATTTTGTAAACAAGTAGGTAAGCTGAGCTGATTTCTAACTTGTGTGTGTTTTGTATGATATTGTAGGTAAGCTTAAGTATTTACCGTTATTTTTGGTCGTTCAGCAGTTTCGTTTCCGGTGATATGTTTTTAATAACCTTAACCTACTCGTATTTCTATTCGTTTAAATTTAGGTTTGCTTACTGACTCTGACCAATTTAATTTCGACCCATAAAATATGTTTTTCTTCTCTTATCTTTACCCCAATTTTATTTACTCTTATCATTGAATTCAACATTTTCCACGAAACCGAAACCTGTCCCATCTCAATTTGTTATCACTTTTTGATAACGATTTACTAGATAGACATTTTATTTGCCATGTTTTTACTTTTCTCGATCGATAGTCATGTTGATATTTCTATTGTCAATGTTTAATAATAACTTCGAAAGCTAAGTAGATAAACGAACATGGAGGTAAAGTTACGTTCCGATCGATTTCCAGCCTAGTCAATATTATTGTTTAAACTCGTGATAAACAGTTGTAATAACAGCAAGTCTATGAGTGCGTCTCATTCAACACAAAGATGGCAACGCAGCTATTTTTTTATTGACTCACTGCTAGATTTTCACCCGTGGAGGTATAGTTCATGGTGTTACTAGAACTTTGACCACATTCCCATCATCAGTAACAATTACCCGTGCAATTACCCTACAACTAGGGACACCGATAATGATTTTTATCTGGAAACATAGAAAACATGTCAAATGTGTAAAATATATAATTGTTTTTTAAAGTTACGCGATCAGTTGGGCGAGTCTATTTAACGTTAGTAACGAGACGTGACCGTGACGTGTTTATTCGGAACTATTTAAATTCGTTAGAAAATATCCACATCTACACCAAAACTTAGACGAACTACCTAGACGTTATTTATAGCCTCAGAGCCGCAGCCGCGCCGCGCCGGCCGGTAGAAATAAATTAGAGCTCAATTTAATCTGTGTATCCACAGTAAAGCGCCCTACAAAATGTCAATTAAGGTATATAAAAAACCCCCAAGAAATAAAAGACATGACATAATACAACCTGTTTACTAATCCAAAATTCAAAGTGCTTTATTTCCTTTAGACCTTACAGGACTCTTAGACACGTCACAAAATTCAAATTACATAAGTAAAACTAGAAAATAAAGTGATCACTTTGAATTTTGCTCTCTTCAATATTTTTAAGGTAAAGTAAAGAAACCTTAACCTTGTTAGGTTGTTAGTTTTCGAGTTGGAGCAAAACTTTTCCCAAGCTTTTTTATCTAGATAATCTGATATTTTATAGTAAGCCTTTTTACAAAGGATAATTAAATTTGACAATTTGTTTGAATTTATTTATTGATAATTTTTTCAACTCATTTGGTATTTTGTTGTAGAAGCGTATACATTGCCCTTTAAAAGATACATTAATCTTGTGTAGCCTAGTTGTGGGCACAGCGAGCTTATTAATAAAAAATTTAAATAGTTAAATTAATAAATGTTATTATAGTATAAACAAAATTTTTGACAGAAAAACTGAATTAGATTATTACTTTTAATTAACAACTAAAACTGAAATTAGTAGATACATTTAGATTTATATTTTTATTTATCATTTGACCAATTTTACCTACCATAACTAAACCAATTGTATATTTTTATTTAAACAGATTATTTGTCTGATTTTTAAGAGGTTTATGTAAATTGATATTAATTAGAATGAAAAGTAATTATGTAAATGACTAACAATTAAAATTGCAGTGCCCAAAACGGTGTGTATGTACTAACTTTACTTTTAGATCTTAAGCTACCAACCTATGTATGTACTATTACTATAAGCATTATTTATGTATTTATTTAATATGCCAAGGAGGCTGACTGTACTTCATTATACACTTCATAGTTATCTGTGGTTAGAGCCATTTCTTTGTGCGAAGGTTGATGATGGCGATGTGATGCGATGACTGATGGATGAGTTACGAAATGATACTGTGGATTTTACCCTAAGGTTCTTTTGTGGGCTGGGGTTTCTTTCATTTCATTACTTTAAAATATTTCTATCTCCGGTTTGGGAATATTATTCATGGAGCATGTGTGGCTTTTGAGTTAAGTATCTTTATCATAATCGTCAGTTTCATTACAATTATTGGTTGGTTTGGAATAATTATAATCAAACTGCATCCGACTATACCATTCTGTTCTAAAATGCGTCCCTTTGCATCGACGACGAGTCATGTTTTTTTTTTTTGTTTGTTATATAGGGTGTTCGGTAGACCGTGCGCCATATGGTAACAGGGGGTAGGTGGAACCGAGTGCAATAACTTGGTGGATTTTTTAACCCTGAAAAGCCTCTCGGCTGTTTTATGAATATACTATATATATTAAGATTTTTTTTTAGGATTCCTAAAATACCCGAGAGGCTTTTTAGGGTTAAAAAAGCCGCCAAGCTATTGCACTTGGTTCCACCTACCGCCAGTTACCATATGGCACACGGTCTCCTGTTTATTGCCCTTATCATTAGGGCAATAAACAGGGTGTTCGGCAGACCGGTGTTAGGGCCTAATATGAAAAAAACAATTGAATGTTCAAACGATCCCTTTAGATAGATAGATCATTTATTCATTAAACAATTCGTTACATAAGTTGGTTAGCAATGCCTTAAAGCCTATGTTAGGCTATTATTATTATTATGTGTATGCCACAACGGCATTAAGAACACAAAATAATTATCTGTAGCCGTATATAATGATTAATTCTATTCGTTAAATGTTCAATTTGTAGGTAAAACACTTTGACAAATATTTGAGTGAAAGAAAAATACTCAAACTCAATAGCGTTTAGCAAAAATATCCATATTTGGAATTAAAAAAAATAATACTAAAAATATTTATAATAATAATATTTATTATAAATATTTTAATAATATTTATTCTATTTCGGTCAACGAATTAGCATTGCCATTCAACGTGGCAATGCTGCCAGCATTCTGGGCACTCTGCCTTCTGGTGACGGCTTAGATTTTTAAGAAATAGATATAAGTGTATATACTGGTTGTAATTGTTTTATTCTGTTATTGTAATTAAAACCAGATGAGAGTAACATTTTGATTTACCATAAACAATACTAAAATAAAAAATTATATAATAATAAATAAAAAATATTCGAAATTTGGATATTTCTTCTAAACGTTGTTGTTTTTGAGTATTTTGCTTTCACTGAAATATTTGTCAAAGTATTTTACACAAATTGAACATTTCACAAATAAAACAAATTATTTATACGGCTATAGATAATTATTTTGTGTTCTCAAGGCCGTTGGGCCATACACCAGCCTTAAGGTGTTATCCAAGGACTTTAAATATAAGTCGGTAATACGCGTAAGTGACACTAAGAAAATATTATAATTGTATATTTGGTTAAATTGTGAACGCGTATAACGCCATGTCTGTTGCAATTTTACTGCACTTACGAGTTAAAAATGTTAACAAAGCCATAGAGCACTCCAGCGTTTATTACACTGATTCTTACTCGATTTGCTAACACAAATCTGTGCCGAAGAAAGGCGAATTCAAATTAGAAAGGTTTAACACGAAAACAACTTTATAATGCCAAGAGGCATGCTCTGTTCCCGTAGAGCATGATAAACTTGCTGTTACTAGAGGCTCTGATAAAAAAATATTTAGTAACTAAAAGCGAAGTGCTGGTGAAGAATGAAAGGTCATAAGCTGGTACATAGAATTCTTCCATATTTTAATAGTATCAAATAAAGAATCAAGAAATGTAGAGTTCTGGCTCTACATATATTTCTTTTGTAACTGCCTTTGTAAGTAGAATATTTTTGTTTTTATAGACATGAACCTCCTCACCTACTCTTTGTATTGATTTTGAGATTTTGTACTTTGATGTAAAATTCTTTACACTAATGCTTAGTAATGCTTAATGAATATACAACTAAAAAAATGGTTCCCTATTAAATGCTATTATTCTATGAATCAATATTTTAATTACAGGGACTTAAAAAACTTTGAATATATTCATTGATTTATAATATTTTTCTTTTTAATTATCCCTATTCATCTATTCATTTAATTTATTTATTTTGTATTTGTAATTTAGAAATAGAAATTGTAATATTGAGTAATGGAAAAATTCATATTTACATGCCTATGTTAGGTAGAATATAACTGGACATATAGTTTAGAACCTACATTGTTACATATATTCCCGCAAATAAACATCTTTAATCTTTAAAAAAAATGTTTTGCAATTTTTTTACGAACCCTACTAACAAGAGTATCTTTTTAAAATTATTAGTAGCAAACTTCCTGTTTGTGAAGAATGAAACTAGTGCTGGGCCACAAGTAACCTGTTTGTACTATGTTTTCTTTTAGTAAATAAGAGCCTTCGTTAAAAAAAAGCGGTTTGCGTGAACCCCAATTCTAAAAAAATTACGATCGTTTTGCCCCAGCCTTATAGTTCGTTTCTATAAGTCTGAGTTCTCATTTCCTACCTCTATGAGTGAGCACTACAAAAACTACAATAGTATTTTTTTCTTTTGTCGATTAGGTAACCACGGAATAGGTAATGTTTAGAATTATTCTTTTGTATGACCGTTATTTTGAATCTTGCTTTGTGCATTTAAAACTATTGTGTAACTTTTGTTGATATTGTAAAGATGTTTTTAAATGTTTCACTGCCATTTTAGTTCAGTGTCACTTTGTTGCGATATTATATAGTTTTGATTTTTTTTATTTTAATTTGATATTTATTGCCTCATTCGGCCTTTTCGTCAAATTTATATTTAGAAACCAATTAGAAATAACAAGTTTACTCAAGAAGGAAATATCATCAATCAATTAAGACATGCTGATCAAATTTTCTGACAGGAATAGAACCCGCACTATTGCCAAGGCATACCTAGTTATTAACTCTAGCACACTATAATTAATTATCATTATCACACTAATCATATTGTCAATGCGAAAGTTTGTATGGATGTATGTATGTTTGTATGTTTTTTTTTTATTTCTTCACGCCACAACTACTGAATGAATCGGGCTGAAATTTAGCACAGATGTAGAACTAAACCTGGAATAACACATAGGCTACTTGACATCCCATAAATCAGTTCCCATAGGAAGGGAAATCCCTTCAAACGTTCCTATAAAAACGACATATGCAAAGTCGCTAGCAAAAGCTACTTTCAAATAATAACAGAATTATCTTAGAAACTCCTCCTCTGAAGATAAGGCGGTTGATCTTTCTTACATCTACAAGAAAATTAAAACCGCCTTATTGTATGTACCTACCCAAAAAATTGTAAATATCTTCATTTCCATCGCTCCGATCTGATCACATCAGTATAATTAAAGCCATAGAGATCAAATTACAAGAAACAAAACAGTATGAGTCACTGTCTATGGTCACTGCATTATGAGGGCTATTATACATTCCACGTTCGAAATTCAATTCCGAATTACGGTAAAGAGGTTTAATTTTAAGTCTTTTGTGCGTGTGCGTATGTTACAACAGCTACGTGTTCGTGACAGTTCTCTTTTTAAATAACTATCTGAAAGAAGGTTGGTATATGTAATTTTTTAAAAGCTGGCGCTATTGTCTTTTGTTATTCATACAATTATTAACGCTGACGTCTCCTTTTGTAAATGCATGTTTAAATAGGTTTAAAAGTAGAGCAAGAAAGACTTATTAAGACCTTCTCAAAAAGTCCTGGATACGTAAAGAAAAACTCAGGACGGAAAAATATTTATGAAACTTGGTGTCAAGGTTAATTGTCTATCTATAAGTACATTAGCCAAATTCGATGTAGAATGTTCATACACAAACTGCCCATATTTAACCTAAAATTTATTATTTTAGGCCATTCTTATGCGCCCATGGGCACAGTGCATTGCACTGTCCCATAGGAAATAAACGAATGAACCCCTATCTTGTCTAGATCGATAATAAAAGATTCTTTAATAAAGATAATGATATGAAAAGTATTTCCACAAAATGTATACCTACTTAATGCATTTGGAAATAAATTATTTCTTACATTGTAATCCATTATTGACGCAGACAAAACATTGCATATAGAAACTCACATACCTAACCTACATAAAAGCCCACATACATATACCCTGAAAACATTACCCTCCTTTTTTTGGCAGTCGTGAAAAAATAACACAAGGTCTGTACTTTTAACAGAAATGCATTAAAAAAAACAGTAGCAAAATGTACTACGTAACTGCACTTACTGTAGATAACAGAACAATGCTCTGGTGCAACTCTGTACAGCATAATCAGCTCTTAAAATCTACATAGTGGAAACAAAACGCCTATCAATACAATCGCTAATCTAAATGAATATGTCCTTGATTTCAACACTTCGAAACCATCAGGCAAAGTAGAGCAAAAAGGTTGCTTTATAACGAAATCGGCATTGGATTGTGTTTCTAAATCTGTGAGTCAGAGATGTTTTCAATGTCTCTATTATCTTTATTAGGTACCTAAATTTATATGTTGCATACACTTTTAGTACACATAAACACGTGTAAGTACACGTGTTTATGTGTATACACAAACTCCACATACATAAAATCTTCGTTTAGGGGTTGATCTTTTTATACTTATTATTTTAGATTTTAGTTAACACACAAACTTCGCTTTGATTTGATGTTTAAGTTTTTAGTTAAGGTTGTACAATTCGAAGCAAAGTAAATTACTCTGCTTAGATTTGTTCCACATCATCTATGCACCACCTACAAATCTTGTGTATGACATGCCTATTGTGCGTACACAATAGGCATATTATCATTTGTTGTTGTGTGATTTGTTGATATTTCGTGACAATTAAACCCGTAAATTATGTTTATTGTTTTTTATTTTAATATAAAAACTATCGTAGTTTGACGAATTAATTATTGCATTATGCAAGCGGGGTGGGGCGATTCTAGACGCAGAAGTTCCTCGTTAAGGGATGAAACGTTGGTGTTCTTTCAACACAAATAAGGTTCGTAGTTAACCCGCTTACATCCGTAACGTATTTGCATTCTATGATTATTGTATTTGCATTCTAAGCGTAGGTAGAGTCAGTACAAGTTTCTATTAGAATTACATATTTGTCTGTCCAAATGACTAGTTTATTAAAATGTTTAGTCACAGCAAGCAATTCAAACATCTCACGCAACAAGCCAGGTCAAATCACTTAGCCGATTAAAATTCAATTTCGTAATATTACCGAATATTACAACTATATTACAACAGTTGATATTGCATCTTGCACGCTACAGTGTCTCCAAATTATCAAATTGCAACTAAGGTCAAATAATATTATAGTCGTAGGTCGCGACTTCGAAAAATTGCTGATACTCTGCGAGAGATCTTGAGTCATCTCCTGCGGTATGCGAGCGGCGGGCGAGAGCAGAGAAAAAAACAACTCTATACCCACTTTTTACAAGCTTTTTTTAGCTTGCCCTGACAAATCTTGCAACTAAATTTAAACAAGTTTTCCTCAACTAATTGAACTAAAATTTGGCATACCTACTTATGTTAGTTCGGTGACAATGCCATGTTATAGTACCATCGAGCTGGTCTGATGATGGAGACAGAAGGTGGCCATAGGAGCTCCTAAACGAAACGACGACGTAATTCCGCCGAGTTTGGGTTCTTTGGATTTGTCTTAACTGGATTTTTTTTTTTAAGCTTGTTGTTATAAAAATTTGTATATTAATATTATTTCTTTTTCTTCCCCTCGATGCTCGCATAAGTTTTACGCATAGCAGGTGACTACCCCTTGTGTTAGGTTAGGTACTATTATAAAATATTTTCCTCTCTAAATAATGGCCTTTATTAACAAACAAAATTACAATTAAGGAATAGAAACAAACAAGAATTATTATTATTTACAATTGAAAAAGTTAAGCTAACTGCAAAAGTGCAGACTGTTGCAAACAATCTAGTGGTAGCTCAACAGACCCATATCAATACCAGTCGGAAGCGTCCCCGAGACGCTGGCTGCATTGCTCCGCTGTAGAGTCTATTTTTCTAATTTTCTAGATATATTTTGTGTCTCTACTTATAGCATGTTGCATTGTTGCAGGCTACACCTCAGAGAAGACTGTCACACGCGAGCAGACAGACATAGACAAGCTTTGACAAGCATCAGCAATCTCTGACAAAACCGCAGGTGGACGGAGGTGACAAGGAAGCTGTGTGATGTGCCGAAAACTTCGCGCAGGCGTGCATCTGGAGGTCACCTGATCCTGGATGAGGAGACATGAAGTTTTCCACCGGGTCGAGTTCCAGCAGTCTCGCCAGCGACTCGCTGTCGAGGAAGTCTACGTTATGCATCTATATGGAGGCAGATCCGCCGCCGGCACCGCTTTGCGAAAGAGTAAGTACCTTACTTCTTCAATAATAGCTATTATTCTGTCTTTTCAGCCCCAAAATATATGTCCAGTTTTTTAGCAGTTAGACTAGAAACGCACACGTTTTCGTGACGAACACGCTGAGGGTGCCGACTGCCAAAAGAATTGCCAGAACTCATGTGCTTTAAAACTCTAAATTCCTTCGGCCTCTATTCGTTTCGATTCACTTTGCATACAGCTTTATATCTAGAGGTTTTTGCTGCAGCTAGTGTAACTCGGTAATTATCTTGAACACATTTAGGGTCACGTCTTCAACTTCAACTTCTTTTTTTATGGCGCCAGTGTCTGAGTCGGAGTGTCGTAAACTTCGAAGACAGAACATGGTCAGTTTTATGTACTTGAATTTGAAATATTTGCCTCAAAAAGATTTTGCTACTACAAACGGACAACACAACATGTAAATCACAATGATTAACACAGGATAAATATTATACACAACTTACACTAATCTATTTCTTTTTTATAACTTATTATTATTGATTTTTACAAATTTACAGAGTATAAAATTAATTATGAGGGAAAAGGTTAGGGATAATATAATTTTGAAAGAGGTAGGACGGGGATTTCAAAGGGGGGGGGACGTCGTAGAGGGAGCATTGTAATTTCGAGCAATTGAATAAAATGTGTTCCACATTTCCTTCTTCAAGCCCGCACTCACACATTGAATGATCCCGGATCCTTTGTTTCGCTAGAAACACCAGTGTGCATTAATAACCTAATCTCAGCCACCAGATAGTTGTAATTACTACTTTACAAGGTAAAGTCTTTGTGATACAATTGCCAGTTGTCACCTGACGTTCCGGCTGGTTTTTCTTACATTAGCCGTTGTGTTATCTAGTTACCTCCTGATCAGTAGTCCGTATATAACCCCGAGTTCTACGGCTTCACCGTGTGTGGCACCATAAAACCAGATAGTATCTTAAACCGTAGTTTATAGGGCAAAACAAAAAAGCGAAAGCGCGTATCGTACAATCTTGCTCGATAACCCGAATGACCGGGCAATTGCCTTTCGATTTTTCACAACGCTTATTGTACCCATTAAAACTTTCAATTTCGTTTATGATATTAATAATGGCATTAACAAAAACAATGCAATGTCCGGGTCGAATGGAAGATGCAGTTGAAAGTGCCTCACATGTCAATGGTCAATGCTGTAACGAAAATTTAAAGGCATCGGGCCTTCAGTTCTTTTTGGCGATAAATTGTCATTTGCATTACGCACAGCTGGCTTTTAACTGCACTGGCCGAGCCTACTTTTATTTTGCTTATTCGTGTCTTTTATAGCCTCGACGGGAGTTTTTGTGTCGTTTTGTGTCGTTTACTGCACGTTGGTAATTGGCAAGGCAAACACAGACGATGACGCACGGCATTGTTTACAAATACACTCGTGGACTTTAGTCTCGTGGCTTAGAACTCAACTAAGATAATATAAGAGCTATAAGATGTAACACGCACGATGAATGCCTATATCGGCCTCTCCTGATAGCCCTCATGCTGCCACCTATGGTCCCTGTTTAAATTACGTAGCTGTAAAACATGTGGCAAACCTTTCTGCCTGGATAAGAAATCTTTCGAACATTTTTACATGAAAATATAAATAAATAACAGACTTGAAATAAGTATAACTTTCGGAATACGAACTTTATGCAATATGTCTTAGTTAAGTACGTATAGAAATCTAGGAATACTACGATTCCAAGCTATCAGATTTCTTTAAATTAGCTTCTATCGATATATTTGAAGGTCTGCTGTTAATTTATTTGATTCATAACATCTTTTGTAACATAATCGTGATGAAACTGACAATGGTTTTAAAACATGATTTATGAGTGCAACGTCCTCCCAATAAGGCGTCTATTGGCCAACCTTTTGTTGCTCTAAAAGATGCTCTGTCGTCATAGCAGCAAGGTTGTTATTGTCTTGATTATCACACGTGACGATCGTTATGGTTCTTGCACTTTCTAAAGGTACATGCAATGCCATAAGTGTCATGACTATAAACGTTTATTTAAATTTGGCTTGTGGCTGTATTCTGAGGCCAGTGTCTTGTTAATTAGGGGAAGTTATGGCCTTCTTTATGAGACGTGGCCCTATGAAGCCCCGCGGCAAATGATCGTAAAGCATCAATAAGTTTCTAAGAGGATTGACGTTAAAAAAGTCTACCGTTTTTCAAAGAGTCGAAGTAAGTACGTACAGTTATTTCCCCAAATATTGCATTGACGGTCTTATTCTTGTGTAGCTGTCTCTCTATCCAAGAATACAGGACAGTTTGCACCCATTGCTTGCCTCCTCCGTTATGCCATTTTTTCCTATTCTCTGCTGTCCTCAGCCTCTTCCTCCGAGCATTCTTTACCTACCATTAGATATTTACTTGTCTCGGAGTCGTGCTCAACGCACAATTTGAGGATCTTATTCGTTCTCGTGTATATTAACAATATGCAACACCAAAATATACCTACCGTATATATATAATTGTTAGGTATATACGATGTAGACTGATGTCTCCATTTACAATACACACCCACTATTGACACTCATAATCTTCTTTATTAAACAGTTCATTGTTACAAGTTTTTGCGTTGGCTGGGCGTAACACAGTGGTTGTATTAATTACATTACTATCACCGAATTGATTACATTCGCTCATAAGTAGGTTCAATCCTTTGATCAATATCAGTCCTTGAAAATCATGTTCGAAAGTTTTTATGAAGTCAAATCTTAGCATGAGTATTCATTATCTCCACAGATATCAGAAACTAAAGATCTCTGTGGTATTATCTACTCGCACAGCACTTGCAACCTTATATTTTATTGTATCGTGGTAGCAGACAAAACTAAATTTGTTTGTAATCTGTAATGATTTTCTTTGGTCTTGATTGTAATAATGATGATAACGAAAAAGGCCCACTCAATAAAATGAGTAAAATACCGAATGAAAGAAAACTTGTACCTTGGTGCCGACCCACATTATCACTTGATAGATGGACACAAAACACATCTACCTTCCTAACAATAAACAAATTAACAGTAGATACTATAGACAGACCGTAAGCAAACCCATGAACATACAAGCTAGCTAATTCACTATTATCCACCTATTGTTCAGACTAATGAACTTTTACTGCGACGAAATGTGCTATCGATATGAAAGTTTAGAAACTGATCGATTGTAATTGACTGGCGTTATTATCTTTAGATGCATGATTTATTGTGTGAAGTTCGATTAGAAATCGGTTTGGATCTGTGTTACTTCCTTGTGATCATTGCATGCGTTTATTTTTGTTACTATTTGTTTCCTTTACTAGAAAAAGCATAATTCTGCATTACGGACGTAAGTGGGTTAGATATAGATAAAGATTATTTATTGTTGAAACTGTATACCAAAAAATCTTAAAAATAAGGTGGAAACAACAATTTGTCCATGATTTACATAGTACAATATTGAACTTAAATAACTAGGACGAACGGCATTAAAATAATTCTTTCATTTCATAAAACCATTTCTCTATGAGCCACATACGGAGTTTTGTCTTAAATTTAATAAATAGCAATTCTCTCATAATATATAGGACTTTTATAGTCATAGTATAGCAATTTTTCCCACTAAGTGTAGAGTTATCTACGAACCTTATCGTTTTGGAAGAACACCAACCTCGTGCGCAATGCTCGGAGTTGTGCGGAGAGCGCACGTCTAGAGCCGCTCTCATCCAGTGATCCAGTTATCAAAATCTGTTTTAGATGTTTCTATCTTCTTCTCTTGCTTTACCTACATCATTTCTTACACTAGCTACTTCTCTCATCTATTTAATGAATCCTCATGTGTAACTCTACCTTTCACCTATTCAATTAAACTTGTACTTACTTATCTTTAACTGATTATACTAATGTCTGTGCTGTTCCCGTTAAGCCAAATAAATGTATATTTATCTTTATCACTTGGTAAATTACTTACTAACCTTCTGTTTTTAGTTAGATCTTACTTCTAAATCTTCCAATATTTCTTGATTATTTATAGCATCACCTAAATAAAGTAGGAACTTCTTTTCTGTAGTATTCCAGGCGTGTATAACTAAGTCCATGTCATCCGATATCTCTACACCTTCAATTAACATCCTGACTATAGAAACATATAGATCTAATCCATTGCGGTCAATCTTTAAAGCCATGACAGTGACGTCATCAATGTGGTCTCGGATGTGAGGTGGGATTACCCATACACAAAAGGCAACCTTATTAAATTTGTTACAAAGGTTTTTATCAGCGATCAATACACTATTGATTTTCACGCTTGAGTTATCTTCCATTTAGATAAGAGATAAGTGATGAATTCGTGTGATTTTTTTAAGAGCTTTGTTTGTTTGTGATAAGGAACACTCCAAGGTGTTTGGTTTTTTTCTGTGGGTTCGAAAATGGCTTGACCACTGCAATGGCACGGTAATGATATCTATACAGTATTGTGACTCGGCCCTGTTTATGAAATAATTATTATTAATTACGGCCGCGTGGTACGTGACCCCGCGCTAGGGCTGCCCGCCTGCAGTATTTTAATTTCATCTACCTACTTAATAGAAAAATCAGTTTAAACAATATAGTCTATACGTTTTCTTTGCTATATTAAATTAGTACTTAGACTTCTTTCAATAAAATATTCACAAATCGCACGCTTACTGCTTACAAAAAAAAAACCACAACGTTCTTTCGTCACTGCGGCGGCGCATTCGCGACTGGTTAGGTACCGAGTGGGTACCGAACACGAAGCGCGCAGGTATGACTTACGATCCGGCCGTTTGTATGAAGATAGAATACTGTATAGATATCATTGCCGTGGCAATGGTTCTTTAGACGTCAGTCAGCACGGGGATTGTTGTCTAGGGAAAAGAGATCCCATGCTTGGCCTACAGTAGTGTTTTCTTTTGAGTTTAATACACAGATCACTAAAAAATTTAATATACTTAAATGCTTAGGTAGAGGTATACAATATTTATAAGAACAAAAGTTTAGGTGTAAAGTTATTTCTAATTATAAATAAGAAGTAGATAGCTGACCTCACCATAAGATCAGTCTGACTTCATAAAAATCCAACAAAGAAAGTAGCTTGCATTATAGATTGATATCATAGATCACACAAAACATCAACGCATTCTCAAACAAACAAACACATTCCTAGAATGCAATCCGAGGGTAAAACTATGGGAAAGACAAATACCTATGTGGGAATTATTGACAACGCGGATGGAGTGGAGTTTTTCTCGGATTATTGTCGACATTGTCGTCTCAGCTGATCGAAGATTGCGTATAAAGTCTGAAGCAAGTATAAAATTATTTTTAACTGACTTGGAAAAAAGGAGGGAGCGCTATGTTCACCGATTTTTTCGTGAAATGTGGACCGATTTTGATAATTGATGCTTTTGTGTAGTAAATGACCCTGAGGTGGTCATGTCAAAATTTTATTTCCGAGGCATTACTGGTTACTGGTGTTTGAAGTCGAATTTTAGTTATTTCAAACAATTTGCAATTGGCGGTTAGCTCATGTACCTAGCAACCAATAATACAGAGCAGTATGTATTGTTTTTATTTTGGCTATTCACGTAGGTTGCCTCTAATTTCTAGGCTTTAATTTAGTTTAACCGATTGTTCTCCTGAAAATATTAAATGTCTGTACCGGGATGTAATATGTAAATTACTATTCTTAAGACCTAGCTGTAAGTTTTCCTACAATTACGTAAATAAATAAATAAATTAGTAGGTTTTTTATGGTCTAAAGCATTGGGCTTCTTACGATTTTGATACACGATCAAGGTGGCTTTTAACGGTAAAATGTTTTGTGACACATTGACTATGCTGAATACAGCAGGTAGGTCATGTAGTCTATGCAGTGTGAAAATCACAAGTAGGTGTTATCTAACTTGCATGAAACCAAAACGGGTCAAATTGCATTTATAAACTTAACGACAGCAACAAACAAATCCCCTTAGGCAGGTATTTTTTTAAATAAAATAAATAATAAATAAATAAGGCTGGACAATCCATACAGCATCATCTAGCCCCAAGCTAAGCAGAGCTTGTGTTATGGGTACTAGATGACTGATGAACTTATTACAATACATTAAGTACATAGATAGATATTCTTTTATTATACATAGAAAATACTAATAATAAATCATAAATTATAGAGCCTAGTAACTCTTGGCGGTGTAATGATGCAATTTCCTCCATTTTTCTCTCTTTATCTTCTTTGACTTGTCTTTTACTTCTTTAAAGCCCAGTCTACTTTTTGAAATATTTTTGTGTAATTGTTTTTGTCGTAATATAAGTTAACTATTTTTCAAAATGTATTTTTATATCTGTTTTGTACTTATTGTGTGAGGTGTTTGAGCAGCAAATAAATGATTGTCTATGTCTATGTCTAAACAACATGACGGCGACTTTCTCTTTGATCTGACTCATATAGCAAATTTTTCAGTTTTCCTCTTCCTTGTCTTCCTTCTATGATTTTACTTATGAAGTTGTCATGCCGTAGAAGATGTCCAATCGTTCTCCCTCTTCTGTTTTGAATGGTGTTCATCTAAAACCTTTTCTCCTCTTTTCTTTTCTGTTACAGGTAGGTAGGTACTTAAAATAAACCGCCAAGTGCGAGTCGACTTGCATACGAAGGGTTTCGTACCGTGAAAATCAGGCATCTTTTTCAAAGAACGTCAAATTTTCACTTGTTGGGAGACCCCTTTAAATTTTGAACTTTATTTTAGTTTTAGTATTTGTTATTAGCAGTTCTTCTACTCCAACTACTTCTACTTCAACTGTAATAATAACAAATACTAAAAATAAAATAATGATCAAAATTTAAAGGGGTCTCCCTTTTGTAGTTGTAGCCTTGACAAAGTAAGAGCAAAAATAGGCAAAAATATCACGTTTGTTGTATGGGAGCCCCCTTTAATTTTGATATTTATTTTATTGTTATTATTGTTTGTTATAGCGGCAAAATAAATACACATTATGTGAAAATTTAAACTGTCTACCTCTAACGTTTCATGAGATATAACCACGTAACAGACGGACGGACGGACATCGGACGCTTATTAATAGGATTCCGTTTTCACCCTTCGGGTACGGAACTCTAAAAAGATGTCAACTGCAATGGCCAAACAGTTTTTTACTCATTCTTCTGATAAACTAACAGAAATATCAAATTAATTTTGGCTATTGCTTAATGTTGAGTTTTGTTATTATAAATCCTTCCCTGGCAAACAATAATGCCTCAACAAAAAATATTAACATAATTGGAACCTGCTCGCTCATCCTTGCAGCAAATTCTTAAGGCATGTCCAAATAGATACATTTCACCATCGTTTGATTATTAATTGGACGTCTAAAAAGTTTTCGGTTGTGTCAATAAGACCGGCTTCTTGCTAAGACCATTAACTAGATTTCCATAACTGGCTTAGACGAACCTCGGTCAGGGTTAGATTATATTTTAAATAAACTAAACAAGAATCCGCAAATGTGTAGGTAATAATAATAAGCCGAGAGGGGATTGTTCCAACCGAATGGATCATAAAAATTTGTATCATGAGAAATTAGCTTGGGGCTAGTTGTAAATTGTCCAGGATATTTTTTTGTTAACTTCGACCATTCAGATGAGTCTCACACTCATCTGAATGGTCGAAGTTAACAAGCAAGTTGTTTTAGGCCGTGATTTCTAAAACAAAAATAATGATTTGAAACTTTTTCTGAAAATTAATAGATGAAAAAGTTTTTAATTTACTTAATTTTGTTCAGCGCGAGTTCAAAGAATGTTGGCAAATGAGGTTTGTTAACATTTTTCATCGCGAGGCGAACCAAGTTAAAAAAAAATAGACCTAGATCTCAGTACCTACTCACGGGTTCTGATCTCAGGAACTCTGCGGTCTGTTAAAATGACTTATGTTTTGATTCGTAGGTTATTACTAATTAGGTATTTGGTTCCTCTAAGCCAGTTTCTAAATTAATTGTATAGTTTTCGCGTATTAAACAATAATTTGATTTTTACGCTTACGCCTTTGCAAAAAGATACCTATGCTCTGTTCCGCTCCGATGAACGCGAAATACTATTCCTATCCTATTCACACAAATGACTGTAACGTGCCTTCATAAAAGCCAGCCAAACGCGTCGGACTATGCACTGTGAACTTAGAGCATTAAACCACTCTAAGACTGTGAAGGATCCAACAAAAATTAGCGAGCCAGAAGAATTGCTCTGATGGACGGATGACAGCAGACATTACGATGAAGAGTTCCGTTGTTGCCATTTGGCTACGGAACCATAAAAAATCCACGCAAGACCGCCAAAGATATTAAAATACTTTCACATTTTTAAAAGTATCTGTGGTTTCCTTGTATCAGTAAGAAAGTGCTCTGATTTATGGCTATAGCATTTACGAGCTATTGTAAGCGAAATATTTTCATGGTCGTGTGTCGATAATGACCGCTTGGGTGGACGTGGGATATTTATGCTGAGAGAGATATTTTAGTTATTTTTGCTTTTACGTAATTTTTTATTTATATCTAATGCAAGTAGTGTACTTAAATATTTTTTACACTGCATCATCTTGCCCCAGATTGAGCAGAGCTTGTGGTATGGGTAGGTACTAGATAACTGATATACTTACTTAAAAAGTTATCTGAGCGTCTGGTCGAAGCGACGACGCGTGACCCGAGAGCTGGTGGGTATCTGGCGCAGCGCATCAGTATTTCCATACAGCGCGGGGCAATGCAGCCAGCGTCTCGGGGACGCTTCCAACTGGTATTGATTTGGATCAGTTGAGCAACCTGTAGATTGTTTGCAACAGTCTGCAGTTAGCTTAATTGTTGCAATTGTAAATACTAGTTCTAATTTGTTTTTATTATTTACTTAATACAACACATATATTATATTATAAAAAGAAAACACACAGAACGCCCGTAACGAATATATGCAGATCGTACAAACGTTTGTTCCGAGCCGTTAACCGAACCCGCTACCTCCTGCGTCCCAGGCGGACCTTCGCCCGCTGCTCCACAGAGGTCGTCAACATACCGTGTGTCGTCTTGTAGGTAGGTACTTACCTAATGTTACTGTAAGATATTCGTGTTCCTGTATTTTTATCACAAAATGTAATCTCGGAGACAATTCTTATTAGCATCTATCCCGGAGAGAGGGTTGCCAGCTAACTTTTACAACGAAGTACATTTCCAGTGTTGCTGCTATAACAGCATAAAATAATGTGCTAGCAGTTTCGTATTTCCTTCATTTCTTTCACAACATTCACAATTTAGCAATTCCTTGTAATGTATGTACGGTGTATGTAACTATCGGTTGGTGTGGTTGAGTTCGGCACGCGATGCAACGTTTCTTTTGTAAGTAGATACAGTCAACGACAGACTTTGTTGGTATGTTGTTAAAACAAGAATGAGCAAGGCACCCAGTATACATTTCTAGGAGGTATAGTTTAGTAAGAGATACCTTCCATATCAAAAAAGATAGTTACAACCGAAAGTAAAATTTTTAGAGCAAAATGTGCAGAATAAAAGAACACAAAAAGTACACCAGAATACAGGACCTCCTCCTTTTTTTAAGTCGAGTAAAAAAACAATACCTATAACGTGCTTTTTAGTAAAATTAGTTTTCTTTTCATATTCATGCAAGAAAGAAAACTTTATTAATGTAATAACAATAACTGTTCTCAGTTCTGTTGTTTCTTTGGGTAAAATAAATATATTCTATTCTATTCTGTTAACTAAGAATATTACAATCAAATAAAAGAAACAAATAAGAACTAGAACTAGTATTTAAAATTGGAATATTTTTGTTCTTGTAATCTTGTACTTCACTAGTTCTACTAATTTGTTTCTATCTTTTGATAGAGTTTAAGTTTTGTTCCAAATTATCCCAATCATTTTACATAGTAGACGCGCAGCTCATTTAAGTTGGTACACTTGCATGGGTATATTATAGCTATACTTAGAGCCAAACCCGTATTACAAACTAACAATTCCATGTAACTGCTCGAGTACTAACAGAGTTACAGATTTCTGTAGACACGAGGGTCCCGTACATTGTTACATGCGGGATTGAGTGCTTTTCCGGTACCTACGAATATAGATACGTAACTGTTAGGATAGAAGACAGTTGCTTTTTATTATAGGTAACGTTTTATTGTGTTTTTTAACCGACTTCGTAAAAAGGGGGAGGTTCTATGTTCGGCCTTATGTATGCTTTATGTATGTTCGTCGATTTCTCAGTCAATTATGGATCGATTTTGAATATTCATTTGCTATTAAATAAATAAATAAATAAAATTCGTTTATTTCAGCTAACATGATCCATAATTTGTTAGTAGCAGAAATCTCTTATGTTAAATGTTAGTATTCTTAGTGTTACCTACAACAAAGTTAATAAAATTAAATATACAAGTTAAATTGAATCAAATCCATTAAATCTATTGTACTTATAGAGAATACCGAGGTGGCCCTATAAAAAAATATTACCGAGGGATTAGTATTTGTCCCGCAAAACTTGAAAACAGTGTAAAATTAAGGGATAATGAAGTCTGGTTTAGTTTTTTCAAAACAATCAAATTATTAGTTGCTCTGTTTTACCAAAACTCCGCTTCAGAGACGTGCAAAAATAAAAAAGTGGTTGGTTGTTTTTAACCGACTTCAAAAAGGAGGAGGTTCTCAGTTCGTCTGTATGTTGTTTTTTTTATGTATGTTTTTTTTGTGTCTTGATATCTCCGCCTATGGGTAACCGATTTTACTGATTCTTTCACTATTGTATAGAAAATGTACCGAGGTGGTTCCATAAAGTTTAAACATATAGCCCATAAAGATAAAAAATTTATTCCCGAGGGATAAGTATTTATCCCGTTAAACTTAAAAAGCAACATAATATTTTTATACCTTCGTTTTACGGCGCTATGTGCGCCGTAAAACGAAGGTTTGTAAAAATTGTTCAGAACCAATATAATAATTTGCAACAGTCTGCAGTTAGCTTAATTGTTTCAATTGTAAATACTAGTTCTAATTTGTTTTTATTATTGAATTTTTATTTTCTTTGTCAATAAGTTGTTAAAAAAAAATTGCATTAATGGTTTATGGAAACCAATAATGAGGTGATAATGAAATTATCAGTCCGTTGCCATGGTGGCAACGGGCGTCAACAGTTTTATCCATCTGTCATCAAACTAAATTAGACTTGAGTTATAACTAGATATCGCCCCAGTGCAGTGTAAACTAAATGTTTGGACGTGATCATAGACCTTCGGTCAGGGAAAGTAAGAGAGGGGTGATTTCGTTCGTCCGAGACATAGATAAATATTATCTATAAACCGGAATTTGAAGTCGGTTAATCGTTTTATAAACACGCCAAATTATTACACTTCTCTTCTCACCTTTGTGGGAACTATGCATCATGGTGGTAAACTCTTTCAAACCGTGTAAAATTCTCCATTCTTCTTCAGATTACATTATCTCTATAAAACCAACACCAACACACTTCACAGAGGCACCCACCATAAACAAGAACTAGAAAGCCAAGGGCCAACAATGCAGATTTCCACATACGATCACAAGCAAACAATGGTCTAGAAACCACATAGCTATTTCACGCATTTACATAAACTACATGTGACCTAATAAAATTGATTGTATCGCTGCGCACGCGCGTATGGAACCCATCTTATTTCACGCTTGGCAAGCTGTGCTATACTCCTGGTTCGAATAGGGTTTTTCTTTTGTAAGAAATTCTTCGCCTTTTTCCTTGGGTATTTTATATTGCCTTTGTTCTTTTGGTCTCATATTTTCTTTGCATCGTATAATATTATGGGTTATTTAAATAGATATAGATAGATAGACAAAGAAAGCTACAATCAAATTAAAACTAGCATTTACAATTGAAACAATTGACCTGCAATTGAACTGCAGACTGTTGCAATTGCAAACAATCTACAGGTAGCTCATCTGATATATAGAAAGATAGGTAAATATATTTATTTATATTATATAGGTACAATGTTGTTAAAATTTACAGTTTATAGCGTCTTAAATCCTAAGTAAGGTTTATCTAAACACTAGGTTCTCTTATTAATACATAATTATAACTTAGAGGTATAAGCAAGGATCGGACAGTGGGTGCGATTCATCTAGGTTCTCCTTCTCCTCAATCATTCATAATTATGCACAATATTATTAGTAGGTATACTAATATATTTAAAATGTAAGACCTAAACGATATAAACGATTTTATTATTATTCTAGGTTATGTTGGGTTAGCTTTTAGGCCCAAGAAAGTACCTGTTATACCTACCAAGTCGTGAAAGCAATGTCTGATAGCGAAACTATAGTAAATTGAAAGTTTATTTATAAATAGCTGTTTTTTGGAATAAAATGTGGCCAGTTATTCCAGGCCTATGTGTGCAAAGCGGTTTGAAAATTTAGCCCTAACATCGGCCACAATTTTTTTTAAAATCTTGGTGCATAATAATAATTCTTGGATAGAAGACACTAAAACAAATAAAAAATATCGTATAAAATAAACAAGCGTCAGGTTTCTGAGATATTCAAATAATTAATGAAGAAAAAGTATAGTTATTTTCATCTGTGAATTCAGAATTTTCAAAAAATTTAGTATAAAATTTAGAAATTCAGAAACCTGACGTTTAAAGACATTTTAAACGACATTTTTTATTTGTTTTATTGTCCTCTATCCAAATACCTATATAAATTTTATTGTGCGCGACGATAAAAAAAAATGTTAGGGCCAATCTCTTCAAACCCCTTTTGAGCCCGATGCATTCAGTAGTTTTGGCGTTGTCTTTGGCCAAACATCTTCACAACAGCACAAACATTCGCCTTTTATAATATTGATAGGATAGGAAGCAAATAACACAGTTAAAATTCGTGAAACCACATAGATTTAACCTGAAAACGAACCGAGGCGTTATAATCCAATAGACAAAATCTGGTATAATGCTGAAGCCCTACGAATCTGCTCCATTCAATACAATTATTCCGGCACGTCATGAAATACAAATACAAAATACAAAATTATTTATTAACAACAAAATTAACAATTAGGCATACATATTAAAAAATTTAAAACTAAAGAGTTATGTAACTAATACGTGTGTATGTCTATTGGATTGGCTACGGCCCCGAACTAGGCTCATGGCCCGTGTCGTGGGTACCCGTGCACGAAATGTAGAATAAACTAACGAAGCCCTCGTTAAAAACAGCCTACTTTAAGTAGAAAACCTTCATCTTCATCATCTACAGTCTATAGTATTCCACTGCAGGGCATAGGACATTTTTGTATGCCTGAAATAATTTAAAGTCCTCCCTGCATAAGCACCTGTAGCTCTTATTATTATGGGGTAATGCCATAATCCCCACGCTGGGCATGGGGGGTGGGGATTGCATTAGAGGTGTTAAATAAACACAGAAGAAAGCTGCTGCCCTGCCGATGCTATCGGCCAGAGCCTACGCTCTGTTAGTCGCCTTTTACGACATCCATCCACTCAAGAAAAAGCTAAGCTAAGCTCAGTAAATTCAACAAACATTTTGTAAATGTTGTGTTTTATTTTGTAATATTATGATGAAATCGTAGTGAAAAGAGCGCTCAAGTAGCTGATTACAGCGGGACTTAGAATCATACCTTTACTTAACCTACGATGACCATTTCACGAATTAACTTACTTAACTATTAAGCTTTTACTTTCAAAAATACTTAATATGCCAGTCACTGTTTTCTTATTACTACAAACTTCATTAAAAAGCTATAAGACGCATTCTATTCATTAGAGAAGTACTCTTAAACAAGTCTAGGAACGTCTAGTGCGACTGCATTTTTCGAAATTTCTAATGAAGAAATAACTCGTCGTACATTAGCTTGGACCAAATAGGGGACACGATAAAAACTCGAACTGCAAGGTTATTGATGACTTTATTGTACACTATAGATTGATCTTTATTACGACTAATTAATGCTAATGTAGGTGGGAAAATAGTGAGACGAAGATAGAAAACAGATAGATTAGGTACTTAGAGAAAACATTGTGCAAACTCAACTCAGCGTGGAATCGGATAAAGAAGGGAAGAACGAAAGTTGGAAAAATTACAGTGTTTTATTTGTTACGTAGATCTATGTTTTTTATGTATCTAGTTTTTAAGGATGGTTCACAAATTTCATAATATCTATGAAATTTGTGAAGAGCGGCAACATTATTCCTAGTAGGTGGGTAGGTACCTTAGCCGTGTAGGTTAAAGGTAGTCACATCACTCATTGGAGCCACCTGGCACCCGACCCGCACCGCCTCGCCTCGTGCGGTTAGTATTCTTTATATGGAGCTAGCTGCTGCCCGCGGCTTTGCACGCGCTTTTTAAGTAGCCTATGTCCGTCCCCAGGATACCATTTACCTCCCTGCCAAAATCCATTGAGATCCGTTTAGCCGTTTAGGCGTGAAACGATAACAAGCAGACAGAGAGATATACTTTCGAATTTATAATATTTGTATGGATTCTATGGATATGCGGTCGCTACATCGACTCCGGATCGCCTCGCTCGCAAGCTGTCAACGCGTTGACGGCGGGTTGACCACCTGCCGTCCACGGGCGGACGGCGCGTGTATAGTTCACTGCTCGCATGCTTGCCGTGTGTTGACAGCGCATGGGTCCCGAGTGGACCGCGCGCCGCCCACGCGAGGTTCGCTGGTTGACCGCGCGTAGGCCACCTCTTACGCCGCCGCGCCGCCGCGGCGCGGTGTCCGCACGAGGCGAGGCGGTTCGGGTCGAATGTGGGTGGCTCCAATGAGTGATGACCTTAAGGGTCTCAAAAAGACACAATGTCACTTGTGTCTTTTTGAGAGCCTTAAGACCTTATTCCATGCTAGGTGGGGTTGGCAGTCAGTCAGTGTAGGATAACCAAATAAATTAACTAAAGAACTAGTATTGAACTAAAGTGGCCGTTACAAAATATCAGTTGATTGAGGCGTTTAGTAATGAGATGATTGATGATACAACCTTAGTTTTTTTGGAATATATTTCAATAGTATTAGCATACTGTGCTCTGAGATTTGTTCTTTTAATTCTAAAGAGTTTTACTAGGGGTTTTTTCATCATTTTCATCTTGAAAAATACATAATGAGAATTTCACTTTGGTTATTGGTAGAGTGAATATTGAAGATGAAGGTGCTGTGGGGTGCCGGCTTAGAATTTGCACCACCCCAACTCTTCCCGCGGGTGTCATATGAGACGACAAAAGGACATCCACCGGGGGCGGGCAGCAGCGCCCCCTGCAGATCAATTCTACCACCGAACTGTGATGCCCAATCCGCATGCCCAGCGTGGGGATTATGGGCATTACCCATATGAGATAAAAGCCAATAAGGCGCTTATCAGGGGGAGGCCTGGGTCCAGCAGTGGACCAATATAGGCTGTGGAGGAGGAGGAGGGATACTGAAGAAGATGATTATTGGTATCCACCATTACTCATCATCATCCAGGCCTTATCCTACGCTAGGTGGGGTCGGCACATCATGTTCTTCCACTCTCCTTATCGGCTGTCATCTCCGTACTTATACACGAGCCAAACTTGATGTAGAATGTTTGTAAACAAACCACCCATACTGAACCTAAAATTCACTCTGTTGCCGCGTCTCTTAATACGCAATTTACATTAATTGTCGATTTAAAATCCTTCCTTTGATAAATATTGGTTACAAATTATCTAAAACTCGACGCCAAGCAAGTGGGTTTTAGTTATTTGTGTCGTGGTTTATTTACAAACATTCTACATTGAGTTTGGCTGGTTTATAGGACACCTTTCTTAGCCATATCCTCTTTCACACAATCCAATACCAGAGTAACATTAAGTATATCTGTTGAAAATTATGAGGGTCAATTATGCTGAGCAGAGTTTCTAACAAGCACCTACTCTACTAGACAGCGTAATAAAAGTTATCTAAACTATGTCAATGGATTGAAGAAGTCATTACAAAATGCAGCTATAATTAGTAGGGCAAGGGAAAAGTGCTGGGAAATGTCTATTCTGTTAACCAGTTGTGATTCATAAATAAAGTTAGCTCACCTACCTTCGCTTCAACTACATTTTTGTTCTACTACGCCAAAAAATTAAAAAAAAAATTAACTAAATTGTGCAACTTTCTCTGTGTTTGTTTTCTGTTCTGTTTTTCTCTATCTTGGTGTGCAACAAAGAGTATTTGTATTGTATTGTATTGTATTGTACATTGGTATAACCTGTGTATATAGTAGAATGGGATTGAGAATGACAACGTCTCTAATGCTTTGCTCAGTCGAATCCGATCTTAGCGGGACAGAATGAGAGATGACGTCATTCTCAATATGAAAAATGGACAAAAAGGGGAGAATTATTTTTAAAAGGGGGGGCATACCTCACCTCTCCGAGCGACGTATCAAATAAAAGGTATCGGTTTGTGTATCTCAAATCCCTGTAGGTTACATACTTTTCGAAATATTTCGAAAAAACTCGAAAATTTTACTATTACACTCTATACTCCGAAGTTTGCAAACCGATACATCTGAAATGTAGGTAGTACCTTTAATTTTTAGATATTAATTAAATAGCAAAGTCCCTAACCGGTACCTACCTATGTATATGGTCCGTATGTGGTATACTTAACAAACGTTCGAAACCCTCGGCGCGCGAGTCACAGTCGCACTTGACAGATCTTGTTTTAAGATTGGCACGTAAGGTAACCTTTTGAAAACTTAAATCTAATTTCACCGTTTGTTAAACTAAGTTCATGTTGAACCGGATCAACGTGCGATGCTATAGACTGAACTCGTTCAAAGCGCTGAACTGAGTTTTATTATTTTCTCTGAATTCTGATAGTACCTACGAAACTAATCCAAAACTACCACATTAACTGCAGAAAAAAAACCTTGTAGGTAGGTGAACCTTTATTGTTTTACCTTGAAATAGATTCTTAGAAACAGCTTATTAGAAACTGTAAATAAATAGACTAAAGTTTCGATTGTCCCACACTAGATATACATATTATGTAGTTAGTATTAAGTTCTTGTTTTATTGTTTTATGTACATATTGATGGTGCAATAAAGTAATAGTCTATCTATCTATCTAAAATTTCCAATAAATTGCAGCTAGTCTCTAAAGTAGGTTACCTAGGTTAGATTGTATGTACCACTACAGCCTAAGATCACACAATAGCTCCACTCAGACTTCTCTGCAAAGCCGGCACGGTTTCAACATTTAGTGATGGTTTCTAACTTGCTAGGTCAAGTTCGTGTTTAGCATTTTAAATAAGATAATCTTATTAATTTCTGCAAGATCTATCTTATTAAAAGTTAATCGGTTTTGGTTGAGCTATTCTGCTTTATATTTGCCATCGGAAATCCAGACAATACATTTATTTTACCAAGTACATGAATACGTAGGTACCTAATACCCCTATACATTTAACATTGCAGACTTATTGTGAATTAAATAGACTAGACTTAGCAAGCTGAAATGGCAGTGGGCCGGCCATATCTCGCGGAGAAGTGACAATCGCTGGGGTAAACGTGTTCTTGAGTGGAGACCGTGACTCGGCAAACGCAGGCGGGATGACGATCTGCGAAAGAGTGCAGGCAGATGCTGGATGCGGCAAGCTGAAGAGAGGGCGCTATGGTGCTCATTAGGCCTATGTCCAGCAGTGGACTAATATAGGTTATTTCGTTGATGAAGATGAACTAGTGATTTAAGTAAAAAAAAAAACCATAGATTTTCAAAAATATTTTGGTCAAAATGTCATACAAAAGACATAAACGCGCTCTTTTCTTCCGGCGGCTGCTTGACAGAAACTCATCATCTCGTTCATTATTCTAAACTGTACTTTCATTTGAATGCAGGCCTATAATTTGTACACTTCTGTAACTAGATTGTCCAGTAATATATCGTGCTGATTGTATCGTATGTATTTCCCGGTTGCGCAAACGCAGGCTCTGCGTGCGCAATACTGTAGATCTTTGCGCAAAACCTGTGGTATAAGTACCTACGAACAATAATACATTACTGTGAATTTGAGTACCTATGCGAATGTAGCTCTGGTAGATAGTGGTGTAGACATAGAACTCCTTAAGTATAAATAATAAATACTTCATTGTAGAAATCGAAATAATTTTCTATGGGCATAGATAACGTAAGATGCATGATAATTGTACTAAGGGCCTGTTTCAAATGGAGAGTAATTAGAGATGTTTAAAAATAATAAAACCAAAATAGCGTCATTGATTTTCACGGCATACTGAGGGTAGGTACATACTTAAAAATCATGGCATGTGTGCAAATATTATAATACTTCATTGCATGTATAGAAATTTACATGATACCTCAGACAAGACTAGCGAAGTTAGCTAAGCTTTTGTATTTATTAGTGCTAGATTTTATAATGTATTGCCAGCTAATATTACCAATCTTGGCAATAAGGTCTTTAGGACTACCATCAAAAAGCACCTTAACGAGAGAGCCTTCTATGACATAAATAAATAATAAATAAATAATACTAGACAATCCACACTTAAAGGGTTATCTCTCAAATCACAATTTTTGGAACGACATCTCATGAGTCAGCAATACTTTATATATCTCTTGATACTATGTTCCTTATACCTATTATTTTAATTTATTTAAGAGTTACTTAAGTGCAATGTTATGTGCCTATGAGAAATAAATGAATGAAACTGAAAGATAATCAAGATTCCATTCGTTGGTTGTATCTCCTCATATTTTCGTTTCGTTCTGAAAGAAAAGTATCAGCACAACTTAAGCAGGCATTTTCCCACCTGCGTTAATTGATTTTATAATTTAATTAAGGATATAATATAACCTTAGACCCTGTCTAAAAATTATGAAAGGTAAGTTAATATTCACAAGCAGTTTGTATAATTGGTATTCAGTAAGACATGCTAGAATAAACATTCAGTAAAAAATATCGTAAGTAGGAAACTAACCTATTCAGTAGTAGAGTGGAGCCTATCAGTAAAACTATGGACTATAAATAAATGCTATTAAAATTGCATACTACGTTGCACCGTGTAATTGTTTCACTTGGTATTGCTTAGCAACATCGATTCGCCTCACCCCTGGTTTAAAGTGTGTTAAGGGAGCATCCATAAAGTACGTCACACGTTAAGGGGAGGGGAGGTTGGCGAAAAGTAACATTGTGTGACAAGGAGTGGGAGGGGCCCTAAGTTCGTGACGTCACATTTCAAAATCTTATAAATATAAGTGTTTATGTGCCTTGAACTATTAACGAAAAATTTAAATTATTTCCAACTCTATCTGTATGGCCATAGGGTTTTTTTGAGTGTGTCGAGGCATACTTGTTTAAGCAATCGTGTGGCATCTGTGGTCTATATTTTGCATCATACAAGGCCACTAACCAACACAAGCAATCACACAAGAGGCAACAGAAGTTCTGCCCATCTCAAAGATTCGTCCTCAAAGCGTTGCTGCTAGACGTGCCAGAGAAATTCTTTGTTTGGATGATGATAAGAAAGATGTTGACACATCGAATGTTCCTGACATTAAAAACCCAAACGAGAACGAAGTGACTGATATGCCGGTTATAAATAATTAGATGATCCATGGACTAAAGATGATTAAGTTTGTAGCTTCCATTAATATAATTAATGATTTATTGTATTGTATTTTTTTTTCAAATGTTTGATTTGGTGTTGATTATTAAAACAAAAATTATATGGAAATAAAACTAATTTCGGAACTGCTATTTAAATTTAATAATTTCTAGATGTAAAATTGTAAAATATGCGACGTCACAGGGAGGGGGGTCTCACAAATGTGACCAACTGTGACAAGGACGGGGGAGGGGTCAAAAAATCACGAAATTAGTGTGACGTACTTTATGGGTAACCTCTAAAACACAGACCAGTTTACTTTAAACACGCAAGAATTGCCCCCTGGTAAAGTTAATACTCTTACAGCCACGTGCTTACACGTACGTAGATACTTACCTACTATGTAGACTTTAGCCTCAAAATGGTTCTACAATTTATATTATTCATATAACTTGTAGTGAATAGAACTGAGTTAATTCATCGATTTTTTTCTCAGCCTATTTCGTCCCCATATGCCCCCTAATCATTCCACTCCGTGCGATCTCGTGCAATTTCCCGCCTAGGAAGTATTCCTTACCTAGGAAGTCGTTCATTCATAGAAGTAAAAAATCATTATTAGTATGATTGGATAACACATTTACGCATATATCGTAATCGGCTCTTCAAAATTATTCTAAGAACGTATGCAGTGTCCAATGACGAGATGAAGATATTACTAGCTTCTTCCCTCTTTTATCTCCCTCGATCCTTAAATCAAAAAAGTATTATAAAATGAACCGGCCGTAATCCTAATCAGTTAACATGACAGTTAATGACGTATAACGATAAGTTCTGTCAAAATCGTCGGTAGTCTTATCTTAACTGACGGTTTTTGTCCAATAACGCTAGCCTTAATACGCATAAATAGCTAAGTTGCCTTCTATCGGCTATAATGACGCATGTTTTCAGTTATAAGCGCGTGCCTAATGACCTTTTCTTTTTGCGGTGCTAGCAACCAACAGCCAACGGGTCGAAGTCTAATTAAAATTCCAATAGATGGAGGCGCCCGCACTCGCGCCAACAACGGTTGGCTAGGGAATTTCTAAGCTCTGCTTAACACTTTGCTTCTATTGGAACCTGCTTCATAGAAAACGAAACAACTGTCCTTCATCAGTTTAGAAAAATGCATATTAAAATAATAGAACGTTTCTGTGGTCTGATTTTTCCGGTCGCAGCCTCACAGCTATTCTTAGTTACTCATTTCACAGATAACTGATCCGTATATGTTAGTTTATCAAGCACTGAGTGTAATACATTTTAGTATTTGGTTGAGGATAGAGCTTCTCTACAAAGCATTTACCAATATGGGTTTCTTCAAGACAAGAGTGAATAGGTCACTTATAGTCTAGTCTAGACCTTCTTTAAAAATCGTCACCTCCACCTCCACACCTCTACAGCCTTTATTGGTCCACTGCTCCTTTTAACCCAGGCCTCCCCCTGATAAACGCTTTATTGCCTTTTATCTCACAGGGGTTAATTCCCATAATCTCCACGCTGGGCATGCGGGTTGGGGATCGCAGTTCGGTGGTAGAAATATTCTGCAGGGGGCGCTACTGCCCACCCCCTGTGGATATCCCTTAGTCGCCTCTTACGACACCCGTGGGAAGAGTTGGGGTGGTGCAAATTCTAAGCCGGCGCCACACTGCATCATGCATCGTCAGCCACATGTTAAATACCATTAGGTGATAATGATGTCAAACGAACGTCTATTCACGATAAAACTAATAGGCACGCTCTAAAACTAAGAGGGATGTGCAATTTAATGCTGGTACGTTTACCAAACAAGTTTACCATTAGGTAAACTACGAGTATGAACTACATAGCCACGACCAAATTGTCGTAAGGATCTGCCTTGTTGTTCGTACCGATGTTGCTAACACGCGCCCGATAGCCCAAGAACCATGGGAACATTGCAAAAACAATGCTGAACTAGATCTCAACGATGTGGAAACAAACCGGCAATGGGCAAGTCTGAGTCTGCTTTATTTATGGTGTGTGCGTGCGGATATTTAACACATAATATGGTTGTATCTTATTTATGTGGGCTCAGACATGTCCGGCTTGAGCGGCACAAATACGCGGAGCAGGGAAAGCTAGGTTTGATGTCTTTGATCTGTGGTTTCGTACCTAAACCTTACCTTCAGTTTAAGCTCAGATTCATCACGGCCCTAAAGTCTTATACAGGGTGGCCTTCTTTAATTTTTGGGTATTTTATTTATTGCACCCATAGGGACACAAGGGAACCCTTAGTTATGTTAATGAAAGCGTTAACAATGGATTATTTACATACGTTAAGCTTAAGCTTTAAGAGGAGAGGAGGATAGACTCCTTTGTCCAGTGATTTTTATATGGAGGAGTACCCAACAACTTTTACAATCAACCCAACGCGCTCTTGGAAATCCACGATCTAAAAACCAACTCACGCTTGTCAGCTTGAGTTGGATTTTAGAACGTGGATGTTAAAGTACAAAATCCTAAAGTCGATTAATTTTGTGGGTTAGGGGAAAACTGTAGCTGGGGAAAACCAGATCTACCCCAAACTCAATCCTAATCGCAAAAACAGGACGTCATAAATTTCATGTCGAGGGTAAGGTTCATAAATCCATCATCTAATAAGGGCTTTACGTTTCCTGTACCTTTTTAGTTAACTAGTGTCTTATAGATTACGCTAAACTCTAGGTACAGGCTCTGTTTACATTAGTGTCATTTCAGATGTCACTAAAACTAAACTAAACAAAGACAGCAATAACATTTTTAGTGTTGTCTAAATAGTTAAGTTAAGTGACTTCTGTATTGACGCAATTTTTCTTATTAACCGACTTCAAACAGGAGGAGGTTCTCAGTTCGTTTGTATGTTTTTATTTTTTTTATTTTATGTATTTTTCGTTACATTGATCAATTTCCATGTTCTCCTTCTAAACGTAAATAATGTTAATAATTATTTACAAACAAACCTTGGTAACTCAGAGGGACCTTGATAGGTTCTCTTTACTCCCACATACACTGGTAATAATTACTGCGCGTACTCATAAATATTGAGGCCCGAGTTCGATAATTAAGTAATAACTGCCTACAAAAAGCTTGGATTTTGTAAATTGCCTTCGTAAGTACAGATTGAAGAGAATCAAATACAAATCTTGAGGATTTGCCGAAGCCTTGGCCGAACTGTCGTTCATTCTTTGGCCATGGGTTGTCATTAGCGTGTTGATTCACTGTAACCACCTTGTTACCTACTTTGGTACCTACTAGGCTATTGTAGAGAGTGTACCTTTATAGGCCCAATTTAAATTTACCTATGCACTTAATGAAATGCACAAATATTAAAGTCATTATCAACGGGTTATTCCGTAATCATGGCGCATGAAACTGTGCCGAAATATTGGAGAGCTCAAAACTCAAATCATGGTAAATATCCCGTTGTAAATGGCTTTCGTTAATGACTTTCGTTAATGTCTCTATGTGCTCCAACTAAAAGTTAAGATAATTTTATTTAGGTAGGTAAGTGTCCCGTATAAATCCGTGAATGGATTCGTTCAGTGGATATATGACACAGGCATGAATACTGCAGAGATTGAGGTCTACCTCTGCTGGGAAGATATGTATATTTATTCAAATTAAAAAAAAGTTATACATTGTCTGCAATTAATCATTGGAACTATTGCTCCTCTTAAATAAATTCACTACGTTACCTACATATATCCAGGTTATCATTGTTATCAGGTACCACCGTTTGTAGAACCTAGATGGAATTTATAAAACGTTTTAATGTGGACAAAATTACCAGTTGCATTTCAAATACAAAGCCCGAGACATGTGGGATGCGACAATCCCAAAATAGTTAGCATTCTATCACAAGAAAGTGGCAACCTTGGCTTGCTCGGGGGAACCGGTCGGTTCGAGCTACTGGTCGCGATTCTCAATACACAACACACATGTTGAATGCGGATCATGTCGAAGACCTACTGTAGTAGATACTTACATTATATCGTTTCCCATACAAAGATAGCACAAATAACTATGTGTCTATAGAGAGAGAAAAGGTTGGTAGGTTGTCCCACTGAAAGGTCTCCAAAGGTCTCTCTCGAGGAACCTACGTGACCTAGTTTATTTGATGTCTAGTTTTTCCCGCGACTTCGCTCAAGCGGTGGCTGTACAAAACGTCAGACAATGTAACTCAGGGATGATTATGTTTACTTTAATTAAAGAATCAGAGAAGGCATTGAGCTGAATTGTTACTAAATGTAATGCACAATCTGTAAATGGTTCCTGGTAATCAATAATTGATTTAATGAGCGATCGTTTAGAATCTGACCCGCTATTGGTCCAGTAGTAGTTTCAGAGATGCTTTAGAAAATTTTAAAAGGACATTGGTGTCAATTCAGGTGTCGCCAAAACTAAACTAAATTTGACAGCACTAAAAATTATGCCATCCTTTTTTTTCGATCATTATGAATGGGACGACAACATTTTTAGTGCTGTCAAATTAGTTTAGTTTAATTTTGGCGACTTCTGGATTTACACTATTCTCGCAGTTAGTTGGAGGATAAAGTAATCGATAAATTTATGATATACCTTGAAGCTTATCTATAGCTGTACACGGAATTATTGTAGTTATTTTTAAACGCAGTGTATAGTCGCGTTGCGGGAATGTGATAAATAATTTTAACCCACTTCGACAAGCCCGGCTAGCTCAGTCGGTAGAGCATGAGACTCTTAATCTCAGGGTCGTGGGTTCGAGCCCCACGTTGGGCGGAACACTTTTTTTATTGTTTTTAACAGTAACATAAGGTCGTTAAGAGAAGTTTTCTTGAGATTTTGAAGATCGGTAATGTTCACCATATGTTTATGTTTTTGATAACTGTACCTACCTACCTACTTACTAACTGTATACATAATGTCAGTTCAGTAGCCATGAGTCATTTGTATAATCTGTACCTAGTGTTGTAACAGCGCGTGATTTTACAAGGTTTAACTGATAAGATATGCAGAAACACTTCGTTTTTACATGCATTATTCTGAAGGCCTCACTGCGTCATCAAACAAACCTACAGCACCTAGATAAACTCAGATATGAAACTGTTGGAAAACTTCGTTTGAGAAGCTGTTCGGGGATTATTTCCTTTGTCCACCACCTAGATATCCACCACTGCCGGACCCTGGGGTTTTCTTCCAAATGGGACGTGTATTGTTTGATTATTCCCGTGTGTTCTCCACCTATTCACAACAGATGGACAAATGGAATTTTATAATAAGACGTCACGTCACAGTCGGGGGTAAAATACATATTCTAGATTTTTAACTACACATTTACATGTATGCTAAAAATAAGCTCTCATGGTTAAGTGTAGGTGTACCTACCAACATAGACTTTCTAAGGCTGACTGAGCGGATTTTCCTATTATTTTTCCATCGTAATCGTAGGCATATAAAACCTTTTTTAAAGACTTTTAGGAAGAGATCGCTCCTGATCGTTTCGATCGTTTTCTGTCTTTGTGGAGTATAATAAAACGTTTTTATTTTCTGTCTTAATTTAACATTAGAATAACTAGAGCCTTCTTAACCACTATGGCTATAACCAATTCTTACACAACCTCGTTACTAAACGTTCTGACAGATCCAGGGCAACAAACAAACCTCGGTTTGTCAAATAACCGTGACGCAAGAGCTCATCAGAACAGAAAGTAAAAGTGCCTATTTAGTGTAGAGCAGATGAGCTGGACAATGATGAATGGAGGTCAAATGTCATTCTGGTATCGCGATTCTTTTATAACAAATAAAAGAATTAAAGGTCGTCTCCTTGCATTAAATGTTACTATTCTTGAATTAAACGTAGCCATGACCGGATCTGTCTCAAGTACTCCTAGCCTAAGTGGGCAAACTTCGCTTCGCGGGCCGGATATAGCCCGCGGGCCGTACTTCTGATGGGCAAGTGCGGCCCGCAAAGCGAAGTTTGCCTACCCCTGTCCTATCCAAATTTTCGATCACGTGTTGGGGCGGTCACTCTCAACAGAGACAAGCCATGCGTGCGTGACATTATTAAAGTGCGCAAGTGTGTGCGCAAACACAGTTGCACTCTCTATTCACTCTCATAATTCGATGGACGAACCGAACTTCTCTAACCAAAGAACTGAAAGACACACTTCACAAAATAGGATCAGAAGGGGGATAAAACACAATTCAGTATTAGGTCTTTTCGTTGTAATTATAATTACATACTATTCTTTTTACTAGAATTTAAAGTAGCCTAGAGTAGAATTAAAATATTCTCCTACGTTTACTCTAATGACTTTTTTATCTCGATGACTATCTTTAGTATTTATGACTCCAGGTACTTTGGGTGTGACTTAAATTTAACGGTTAAAACTGATTTGATACTAAATTAAACAACTTTAACATATTATTTGGTTTTATAGCTTGCAAAAAATAATATTGGTACCTTGTGTTAGGTGTTTTATTAAAGTTATTATTATAGCAACTGCTAAGCTTGGCTAAGTTAGGTTAGATGATCTATTTATGTATAAGGGCCGGACTCCACTGAAGCGGAGACGAGACGAGCGGAGACCAGATGCTTTTTAAACAACCAATACAACGTCGTTATTCACACATCTTGTCTCCGCTCAACTTCAGTGGATACCACCGAGCGGTGATGTGTTATATTTCTATGCGAAGAAAACAAAGAAAGATCGAATCAGAGAAATGTGAGCGGCGCCGCTTCCCGTATGAGAAGTCACCTTTTGTCTGTCCGGTGCAATTGCCACCAGACCTCCGCTTTTATGACCGGTTTTAGATAGGTAGTCCATTGCGACTGACTGAAGAACTATCCTGCATTTGAAGAATTGAAAAATCTATTGGTCGGTTCTTTTCCGCGATTTCTGCTTCTTGGTTCAATGCGTTGTTGCTTGTGTTTTATTTTTGACAATCTTGACCATTTTAAGGACAAAGTTACGTTACATTTTCTTTTTTTAGATTCCATAAAATATTCCCAACATCCTGCAGTAGATACGCCAAGGTTTCCTACCTTGGCGTTTCTACTTGTTTTGACTTAGATAATGCGGTATTGTTTTATAACTATCTGTGATTGATGTTGTATGAGTCAATGACAGTGACTTCCGTGTACCTAGATGGTACCTACATTTCAAGGCCTATTGACACAATGAAGCTTTAGATAATAATTAATAACCCAACTTCGTAGGATCAGACTGATTTTAGGAGCTTTTGATTTTTGTTTTTTTGCTGGGAAAGTTTGTTTTAAAGTCAAATAGGTACTTACATGAACTATGCTAAAAAACTAACTTTTACCTTTGAACCAATAGATTTGCTTCAAGCATAGTTAAGATCACCCACGATTCCTGTGAAAGATAAAAATTCATAGGTACGGTTCATCCATCTGGGACCTGGAAGCCCCGACGCCACCGACAGACATCCATCTTTTTAGGTCTAAGATTAAAAGCAAAAGTTATATTTCTGTTAGTAGCCTACGTTCCAGTAAAAAAGTAACACTAGTTATGTATTAAAATATCCTTTTAAACATGGAGCCTTCAATCGGTTACTTTTAGACCACGTTTTCTGTCATAAGTTTTCTATGACACCCAAAAATCCACTAAACAAAAGGCCAAAGTAAATATTTTAGGTAGGTACTTACTACTTTATATTACTTTATAGGTTACTTTTTAGGTACTTTATATATTTATCAGAGCTGTGATTAATTATGCCAGCGGCACTTTTGTCGCCATTTGCATATCAGCAGTCAAATGTCAGCAGGAAATAGAACTGATAATGAAAGCTGCTATCAGGTGACGCTGTTAGGTAAGAGTATCTACAGACAGAGTTAACAACGGTAGGCCTGTTCGAAGTTTGAAGCTAATAAACGTTTTATCTTTCAAACTAAGCCATTTCCTACAAATCAACGATTTTACTACTGGAGACTTTATTGTTGAAGAAGAAAACACGATGTTCTTTGTAAAGCAGGTAAAATATGAACCTTGATTGTGTTGAAAAAACACCAACGTTTCATCCCTTAGTACTCATTTAACGAGGACCTCCTCACCCTGAAGATGAACGCTGGTGTTATATCAATACAAACAAGGTTCGTAGTTAACCCGCTGATATTCATGATGAATTCGTTTAACTACTACAACAGTTTTTATAGTAAAATAGGTAATTTGATGTTCTGAACCAATGCGTTTAACGAACATGGGTGGGTCAGTCGGCAGTCAGTAGGACAGTCAACGACCAAAATTTCGGAATATTGTCAACATTTCAAAACATGATTCACAATTTTTACGGACAAAAACGATATGCCTGTAACGTGATCAATCGATTATTTTATCTCTCTAGAAATCAATTTAATTTAATCTTTACAGATCTCACCGCTGAGGCCATTCTCCATTCTCCAGATCCACCCTTGTAGATATAATAATTTTTCGTTTTTTTACAGTAATTTTAATAATTAATGGTTTTTTTCCATAGACGATCTCAGCAACCTTCGGAGAAGAAGCACCATTGGATGCTACAGGGTACAGTTCTATTTCGCTCAATCAAGTACCTAGTTAACAGATTTGACCATCCATATATAATAATAGTGTTCATTCTGCATTTATTTAAATTAATATAATACCTACAGAACCTACTTAGTTACATCTTGACTATGTTGTTCAGTTCCTAATTTACGCCTGAACTTAAACCTATCCCATCGCATTGAACCTTCTTCTAATAAACCTACCATAAGCTTAGTAGGTACTCTGACGATTCCAGTAGGCTGGCTTTATCATACTGCGTACGTAACGTATTGTCATTTAACGTATAATATTAGGTCCTTACATATGAAATTGGCGTTTTGTATGGGAGGAACAAAAAGTCGAATATTTTTTAATATAATATATTTAATTAATCAAAGTATGAACCATTATTTTCTATGCACTTTTGCCAACTTATAGGTAGTTCATTGATCCCTTTACTAAAAAAACCAGTCGGACGGGAATCAATAAAATCTTTGAAGGCGATTTGGACTGCCCCATCGGAGTTGAATTTTTTCCCTTGCAAGAAGTTATCCAAATTTCGAAAAAAATGGTAATCTGTTGGAGCAAGGTCCGGGGAGTACGGAGGATGTCTTAGACTTTCCAATTGAAGCTCTTCTAATTTAGTAGCCGTCTGTTGCGCAGTGTGTGGTCTAGCGTTGTCGTGAAGCAGCAGTGGCGTGGAGCGATTGACCAGCCTAGGTTGTTTAGCCGCTAGCTTTTCCATCATGGTTTGCAATTGCTGACAATAGACATCAGCCGTAATAGTCTGGCCAGATTTGAGAAAACTGTAATGAACAATACCGGCACTAGTCCACCAAACGCTTACAAGTAACTTTTTTGGGGTTAATTTTCGCTTGGGGCAGGATTTGGCTGGCTGGCCAGGATCCAACCATTGCGCTGAGCGCTTCCGATTATCGTAAAGAACCCATTTTTCATCACAGGTAATGATTCGGTTTAAAATACCTTCATTATTGTGCCGGTTTAGTAATGTAACGCAGCAGTCGACGCGCGTTTGCCGGTTTGCTTCAGTCAATTCGTGAGGTACCCACCTTTCAAGCTTTTTAATCTTCCCAATTTGCTTCAAGTGAATTAAAACAGTTTATCACTAACATCGCAGCCTGCAGCTAACTCGGACGTGGTTTGCGATGGATCCGCTTCCACAATAGCCTTCAACTCTTCATTATCAACTTGAGTCTCAGGCCGTCCACGGGGCTTGTTCTGCAGGTCAAAATTTCCAGAACGAAAACGTTGGATCCAAAAACGAACTGTGTTTTCTTTTGCAACACGACCGCCATACACATCATTCACCCTTCGAGTTGTTTCCGCAGCACTAGTGCCACGGCGGAACTCGTACTCGTAAATAATGCGATATTTTAAGTTTTCCATTTTGTAAAATGAGTGACGCAAACAGAAAAAAACAGAAGAAAAAAAACAAATGAATGACGATCATCGAAGCACAAATACATGAGTCTATAGCTGTACAAATTTGAATTTGGAATTCCTTACCAAAGAGGAGAAATTTGTGATTAAAGTGGCCAGTACGAAAAACGCCAATTTCATATGTAAGGACCTAATATTACTACTCTACTTACCGCCGCCGGATACTGAACTTCAACTTTTTTATTTTTGGCGCCGCTTGCTTTTCGCAACGACTCTGCCAGTGTTAGTAAGGAGTGGCATAAACTTCAAAAATAATATGATCAGTTCAAAACTACGACGAATAATTCTGTCGAATTTCCTGTCATTTTGGTGTTTTTCAAAATTTACCGCTCATATTATTATTTAAACATAAAAAATGAAATGGAGGCGCCATTTCATGACTATGAAATTTTCATGAACTGGACACTGGCAGAAAAATGACAAACCAGTCACATATTACCAAATACAAAAAAGTCAAGTCAAGTAAACCGCCCCGACCTACCTTTTCATTAAAATCTGTCCAAAAATCGCAACTTGAGGCGTGCTTAAATCTGCGTCGCGTTTGAATATTCGGCGGCACCCAGGTACCTCCATAATATATTTCTACTCTAGACTATACAACATCATTAGACCACCAACTCAATGTTGTTTAAGTTGCTTTTAAACCTTCTTTGAACTCTTGCTATCTATCGCTACGTCCATAGTCCATAGCAGCTTTGGCATAAAAACGTATCTATGGTAATTCATAGAAACAAAACGTAATTTTTACGGATGGTTGCATTTAACGTACGTAATTCTTAGCCTTGACAATTTCCAACTGCTTAGCAATTTAGATTTAAATGGTCTAGTACCCTATTGGTACACCCACCTAGTTTTATCAATTGAGTAGGCAGATATACCTACAGTAGAAAACGAAGGAAATTGAAATTTTACATAAACTAAACACAAAGGCAAAATCAACTCAAATTCAAAATCACGAAAGACAATTTCAAAGTAACCGTGTCGAGTGGTAACGAGATTGAGTAGCTACCACTTTTGTTCGACAGAAATCGACATAGAAAATACTTTTATTTATATAGGTTCCTACTTAGGTTGTTTTATCTGAGCTATAGTAAAGTTGGTAGATAGGAAATAGGAGACCTAAGTATAATTATTTTCTATAAATTAGTAATTTATCAATACAAATTAACATATTATGTACAAAAAGTTTTAGAATAATTGGTCCGTTTTATAAAATCTTTCACTAACAAGTAAATTATTAATGTAACTACATTATTCCTGAGTAATACTTATACAAAGACATTTTACTTATAGCAAGATATAGGCAGGTACCACATGACGAAGCCGCGTGAAGAAGTTATATTAAAGAAATACTTGTTTACAAGGAAACCACGTCGAGTGAAAACGTGCCTGAAACTGCTTAAATTGCTTTAGTAAACAATAAAATATTAAACCTGCAAGCAGTCCAAAGTGCATTTTCAGATCGTAAACAGAAACATGCATATGAAGCACAATTTCATTCAATGAACTTAAATTTTGCAATAATATATTACTATTACGCAGAATACATACATATTAATAGAAATCAACCGGCTAACGTAGTGTAGGACGCCCTCCAGCCAGGTGGGAGGACGACCTGCGAAAGACTGCTGGATGCGGCAAGCTGAAGATAGGGCGCTATGGCTTTCATTAGGCCAATGTCCAGCAGTGGAATGATATAGGTTGATGATGATGATAACAAGTTCAAAACTAGTAGGTACTTATACAAGGTTGCACCCGTAATAACCTAGGAATAAGATGACTTTCTACTTTTTTAGGATCCCTAGATTTTCATAGCTAACGATCCTATTCGTGAAGTGACACATTATGTGCCTCCGCTTAGCTATATGCTTAGCACTTCGTTCAACCAACCTCATCTCAAATCTAATTAAATGTCAGCCAAATAATTATATTCAAAAACTCAATAAAAATTCAATGTCACAGGTAATTAAAAATTTACAAATGACCATCATAAATTACCTCACACTTCTTTCAAATTGCTTGAGCATTATATTTTTTGCACATATATTGTAAAGACACTCTCGTGACCCTAGTTCTAGTAACAGTTGTCACCTGACCTCGATAGTACTGACTTGGACTTTGATCACATAATTAGTAAACATCAACATCGTCATGTCCACTGGTTGTTATCATTAGTCTTACAATTTCACTGATCAAAGACGCACCGTCCTAAACACTAGTAACAATTTCGTCTAAAATCGTGAACGTTCTTGACATTTCAATATCTGATCTTGTAAGTTCAATCATTGTCCTCGTAACCGCATTAAACCTTCGATAGCACAAGTTCTTTGTGTCTGTGCTTTTGCTTATTCTAATCGGTGTTTCTCTTCTTTTTCAGATGGATAGCAGCTCAGAAGCGATGGAACTGCGGCGGGAGCTGGACGCCGTCAGGAACGCTCTCCAGAACCAATCGGAGTCGGTGCTGAAGCAGAGACATCAGCTGGTCGAGGCAGGCCAGACGCTCACAGCGCGCGACAAACAGCTCTCACACGAAAGACGCCTCAGACAAGACCAGCTCGCTTTAGTCCTACGCTCTTTAGTACTACTAGAATCAAGACTAACCAGAGAAAAGAAACAAATCAGCGTCAAGCTGCAGCAGAAGGAAGAAATCATCATATCCCTCCAAGAAGAAATGACCAAGCTCAAGTCTCGCGCGTCGTTCTGCAGTAACTGCCAGCAACTGATCGGGTTCACGAGCGAGCAGACTAACATCGAAACCGATCCTGAATTCCAGAGCCTGGAGAGTACAGACTCTAGATTTCAGAACGCATTCTTCAGGAGCTGCAGCTACCGTGAGAGGAACTCTCCGCCGGTTTTCCAAAAGAACACAAGACTAAGTAAGAGCTTCCAGTTGCCAAAAAACGAAGTCGTCTACGGCAACACGAGCTCAAGCGAAGAAGGCAACAACGCCAGCGTCGGAAGCAAAGGTACATTCATTAAAAACAAACAAGCTTTCGTAAGACGAGACGTTTTTAGAAGATCAAGAAAGTACTCCGGTAGGAAAAACAATAGCAAGTACGTTGAAAATGTTCAGAAAGGTTACAACAACAGCAGCAGTGCCGAAGATTGTATCGGCATGAGCTACCAAGTCAACGATGATAATGACATCACAGAAAATCAGATTGCTAACGATATTCGAAGAGCATCATTGAAAATTGATCAGCTTATCGGCGAAGCAGCTAAAAAAGAACCCGACAGCGCTGCAAGTGACACTGAAAAAACTTTTTCCACAAAAATGGAAAGACTGCATGGCATCAAGAGACAGGCCTCAGACGAAATAAATGCAAATAGAAAATTGTTCCTCAACAACGTTCTCAGCGAAGAAATCAATGAGAAACCTTGGTACTGCAACGTGAGTGACCAAGAACAAGAACCGGACGACCAACCCGGATCACTCAAGCCGAAATCAAAGTCAGCTGATGACCTTTTGACTTACACGGGTGGAATACTAAACGCTGAAGTGTTATCAGCAACAAATGAGGTTCTATGCAACAGAATACTTAATAACAACAATCAATTCAACACAAGTTTCACAGTCGATGAGAAAAACAACAACATCGATTTAGCTTTGAAAAAGCAAGCTGCTACTGCCGAAGTTAACGAAAACTGGTATGCTAGCACTAGCGATGCCGAAGAAACACCCACCAATGAAATATACAAGAATAACCCAGTGTTGGAGTGCGTGAATCAGATTCTGCTTCAGAATTCGCTGGACGATAGTAGCAATGATAACTCAAAATCCAGCGAAAGTCCAAGCCCTAAATCAACTACGAAACGTGTGCAATTTTCAACATTGAATAGTATTTCATATGATGAGAAGGTGAGACCATCAAACAACAGTCATACATTACCTCGTTCTGACAAAAGAGCAAACAAAATTGTGAAGTTCAGTTTAGAGACAGCTTCGGAGCACAGCTACGAAGTGCCAAACACAGCCCAAGGCTTCCAGTATGAAATACAAAGCATCTACAGCAACGAATATGAACCGATCATCACGAAATCGAGCGAAGCGAAACCTATGCCGGTACCAAGGGTAATGCAAACTAGTGATAAACCTAACATTCCAAAAATAAGAGGCTCTATTGTCAAGAACATCGCAGCAAATATAGAAAACCGCACTACCAGCGTGCCAGAAAGAAAAATCGACAACGATCTAGGACCGATGAAGATTTTTAACAAGAAAAAAGTGCCACGGACTCCTCCTGCTCTGCCGCCTAAACCAAAGAACCTTTCGGCTAAGTGGAAAGCTGAAAATGCTGTCAAACAACTGACAGAACCTTTAGACTCTGAAGCCGTTGCGGCTAACCAACGGGTTGCAGATGTTAAGATGAGGAAAGTGGGACAAGTAGCAACAGTCAGCAGTATAGAACCGGACTACTGCTCCATTTCAGAGATAAATGTTCCAGTAGTCAGCAATGGCAAGAGGGAGTTGCTACTTACACAGCCGTCTGTGGAGATCCACAGCGAGCAGTACCCAGTGCACGCGGTCAGTCCACGGAACAGCGTCGCGAAAGTCGTGTCGCTGCCGAGAATACAGAACAAAATCAACGACAAAGACATACCGATGCTTCCGCAAGTCACAGAAATAATAATCCCGGACGAAGACGAAAAACCGAATAAAGAACAAAATCGTTCATTCATACAAGACACTTACTTGGCCAATTTCGCTCTGCACACACTTCAACCAAAACTTGACTCTCGTTCTATCCAAATGGGAAACACTGTGTCGTCAATTCTATCAGAGATCAACAAGGGAGGTAAGCGAGGCAGCAAGCAGATCAATCTAACTGAGCTGGATCATCAGTTCAACCACGAAAAGCCTCAGATTAACCCAGAAGTAAACAAAGCTGAGTATTTCGATGACATGGACAAGTTTGACTTATCCCAGAACTTTGAAGAATTCAAAATAGATGATGAACTCGGCAGCATCGTTGCGGAGGAATACCGCATAAGCTCTGGAAGCAGTGACGGATCCGCTTCAGATGTAATGACAGAACACATAATTACCAATGTACCTGACAAAGACAATCACCATAATAATGACAAACGAGAAGCTGTTGAAAGCGAAGCGAATAAAGCCTTGAAGAATGCAAAACTGTCTAACAAGCCTGACCTACTATCAAATATTGAGAATTTAGAGACTGAATCTGTAAGGAACTCTGATATCGAGTCCAGCAACTCTTCAAGCAACAGTGGATCGTACAACACTGTGAAATGCGAGCCGAGAATGGCACAGAAGGAAGTGCCTAAAACCAAAAGCTCGTTCGATTTTTTTCTTGAGACGTCTGGCCTTAGTTCTAAGTCTATTTTCACGCCCAGCAAAGGCTTCCTCGGCATGAGACCTCCAAGCGCAAACCACAAGAGTGTTCTAAAGCCAAAAGACATCAAAATGCGTGTAAAAAATCCACTAACAACGAACAAAATCAACGAAAAACCTATGACGACTGCTATTAAATATTTCGAGCCTTACGTTTAAGTTATCATAATATATCCTTATGGTGTTGTATGTTATTTTATGAAATGTTAAATTGTATTTATTGTATAAAATGAACTTGCCGGCATAATATTTTATGAACTACTACGATAATTATATAAGTTATTGTAAATATTGCAATTATCCATAGTATTACTTTTAATTAAATAATACCTATTTAACTATTCACTTTTGTTTTAATTGGACCTACTCAAATGTTTAGGGGAGGCATAATAATATGTCCAGCTGTGGACTTCGGCTGAGATGGTAGAGATTAATGATTAGGAAAACAAGATTTTATAGGAAAGTAATATTGTTTATTATATTTACAATTTCAATCAATTATCTTACAAAGCTAGGAATAAATTAGATAACATATTTTTAAGTAGGATTAAATTACATAGGAATAGGTACAAGTTACAAAGAAATACATTTCAGCTTGTCACTTTCTTTCTGCACTTCTTTTTAATGAAGCTCTTAGCTGTATTATTCCACTTCATCAAACACTTTTCTTTAATATTCAACACTGAATCCAAAGAATCACAGCTTCCTTTGATCATCTTATAACTTTGTTCTTCAACCAACCTCGTCACTGTAAGGTCCTCATCTAGTCCCGAGTCTATCGAAGTAGCAATTGGAATCCTTGATGACGATATATCAGCAAACGAGTCGTTGCTCCGTTTGACATTCTTCCTTCTCCTGGTCCCCTGGTAGCGTGAGTAAGGCGTCGGCCGCATCCGTCTTCTAAGGAACTCCTCTGATGAAAAGGTGGTGGTTGGTCGCTCGACAGCGGCTGGTTAGCAGGGGTAGCTAACAGACTCTTCCGTACTGTCCAAGTCGACTGCTTCTCCCCATTTCTTGTCCAAAGCTCGGAAGGCGACTGTTAAGTGAAGATGTAACTCCATAATTGAAACTTATTATTATTTTTGGTTTAAAGATGATGTTTACGATACAAGGTCGAGAGTAATAATGAGTGTTAATTTGATAAATCGAGCTTTTTAAATAGAAAACTCCACCACCTTCACTGATTAAGCTAATAGGGTGTTAATTAGGTATTCATTAATGGACGAGGAATGCCATATTAAGCACATTTAAGGATTATTAACTGGTGGCAAATTGATTAGTGTAAGTGCGTCAATTAGTTGATTAATGACATGCACCTGGTGGCATAGCAGCTACCTATTTAGTTACATAGTTTAATAGTAACGTCCCATAATGAGCTGCTTGATAGCTGCGTCTGGTCTGGTGTGAAAAATCTGCTAGTACCTAGGTATCCATTGCCAGATAGCATCGTAAGCTTTTATCACAATAGGTATGTACCTATTGTGATAAAAGATTTTGATCCAGAGGAGACCTGTACCCGGAAACCACCAAAATACCTATTAAAATGTAATTCAATAAAAATATGTGTTCATATTCTTAATTTAAAAATAAGTTTTATTTTAAAGTAAGTAAACAACTACAGCAAAAAATACAAAGAAAGACTGAACAACCACAGCAACATACTAGCTAAAGACCTACTTCAAGACAAAGGGCACTTAAAACGCCTCAAAAGATGGCATGTACTGGAACTCGACCAAAGGAACTGAAGTGATCCAACATTAAGATGGTGCTATTCACTGGAATGGCAACTGAATATTCCACCCAAGACCACATCTAATTATGGCTGAAAAGCCGATTGTAGATAAAAAGGAAGAGAAAAAAATATATGCTTAATTTACCAATGCATGCTTTTTTAATTTATTTATGTAATGTATTGTATTGAGTATTTCAGTTATCCAGTACCCATAACACAAGCTCTGCTTAGCTTGGGGCTAGATGATGCTGTGAGGATTGTCCCATTATTTATTTATTAATAAAAATAAAGAGATAAATGTAATACATTTAATCTAAGTAGGTACTTGATATTCACAACTTGGTTTAGGTAAATTTGAAATGGAATTATTTATAGGCATAATTAATGCTACTTATTGGTTACGGCTTAAAAGGATTTTATTTACTTTCAGCTTGTAGAAGTAGTGCGAATTTGTGAACTTTGGCAGTAAGTACCTACCTATCTACCTATAGGTGAAAAAATATGTCGTTGAGATTTATTTAGACTGTCAAATAACGTATTGGAAAAATTTAAAATGAAAACTTTAAACTTTAACGAAGTCGTAGTGCGATTTTCCAGCACCTAGTGTTGACAACCCTGATAGTGTCAGATTTCCTTATTGCTGGGTTCAATAAGATCACAGAAATTGGATTGCTAATAAAATAACACTCCGAATTCACTTACCTAAAGCCGGGTACTGACCCAGTATAACGGGGCGTAAATTACCATTCGCATCGAGAATTAAACGTCAAAAATCCGCCTCGTTGCTCGTTGCGCGCGCCTTCCTTCTCCGTACTGACTCCACGAACGCTCGCTGTGTTGCACGTTACATTACGCCTAAATTTCGAAATGTATGGTGGTATACTTATCTAAATAAATAAATGCAGGACAATCCACACAGCATCATCTAGCCCCAAGCTAAGCAGAGCTTGTGTTATGGATACTAGATGACTGATATACTTATTACAATACATACATAGGTCTTTTTACTATGCATATAAAACACCCAGAGCACCCGGAATAAATATTAACAGATCGTACAAACATTTGTCCCAAGGCGGGAATAGAACCCACAACGCCTGCGACGCCAGAAGTCGCAGGCAGACCGCGCGTCGCGCCACATCGGTCGTCCTAACTAAATACTTCTTGCTTTGTTAATCTTACCCACCTTTATCTGAACAGGATTTTTATATCAGTCACTGTAATAAGCGTCGTGCTATAAGTGTACCTACCTAGGTGATGACGATTTTATGACACGTATACCAACATTCACAAGTACGAGACAACATAACGACTTTTAATTACGATCTAAGCTATAATTACTCAACCTATTAGCACCCATTAAGGAGTGTAAGTATTGCACTGACACATAATTAACAAGTTGGCTACTGATTTATTATGACAACATCATTATCGAAATTATTATCGCGAAATGGGTATTTTATAGTAACGATAACCAGCAGGTTATGCGTTGGAAATTGACGCAGTCGTAAAAAATGCGAGGTACGCTCTAATAATAGACAAGGAGAAAAAATTTGACGAGGCGACGACGTCTGTTGCGCAGCGGGCGAAGGTCCGCCTGTTGCGAGTTCAATTCCCGCCTCGGGACTAATGATGTATTAAGTACATATTAGTTATCTAGTACCCCATCAAGCTCTGCTTAGCTTGGGGCCTAGATGATGCTGTGTGAATTATATAGCATTATTTTTTAATAACCCTTAATTTATTTATTGCATCATTTAAGGTACATACAAATTATCAGAACTTATTAACAAAGAAAATTACAATCAAATAATAGAAACAAATAAGAACTAGTATTTACAATTGAAACAATTGAGCTAACTGCAGACTGGTCTGTTGCGTAACGATGGTAAGAGGCCCGATGGTATGACAGTAGTCCCATGGGAGTTGGGGAGGCCCATTGTGTGGGACGCTACTTGCGTCGACACACTTGCGCCTTCCCATCTTCCGAGGACATCCGTGAGAGCTACTGCAGCGGCAGATTTGGCCGAGTAAATACATTCCAATTATCAGGTACTTAGAATTAGTCTCTGCTAAAATAATGATAAATAAGGGTTAGATCACACTTATTCTTATCTTGTAAAGGATAATCAGGAGATCGTATTGTTTGCTGATGAAACTTCATTAATTTTTAAAATGAAACGACAAAACACAAATTTCGACGATGTGAATAGTATTGGTATAGTGTCAATAACCTTTTGCTTAATGAAACCAAAACGAAATGTATTAGATTTATTCTACCTAATGTAAAACAAGTTAAGGCTGATGTAACCATCAAATTAGAAACGTTAGAAATTGCTAACAGTACCATATTCTTAGGAATAACCTTAGATAGTGAACTTCAATAGGACCCACACATAGACAAGCTATCGAAGAGACTTAGTTCTGCAGCGTATGCCGTCAAAAAATCCGTCATCTTACAGACGTTGATACTTCTAGACTAGTTTATTTCAGCTACTTCCATAGTGTTATGTCTTATGGCATACTGCTGTGGGGGAATGCTGCAGATATTAACACCGTATTTGTGCTGCAGAAGAGGGCTGTTCGTGCATTCTATAATATAGGTCCCAGAGAAACCCTACGTGAAAAATTCAAAGAAATAAACATAATGACACCATATCAATATATTTATGAAAACTTGTTGTACACTCATAGGAATATCAATCGGTTCCCTATAAATAGCGACATACATAATTTAAACACAAGAAATAAGAATAAACTCGCTGTGCCCACATCTAGGCTACACAAGATTAATGTATCTTTTAAAGGGCAATGTATACGCTTCTACAACAAAATACCAAATGAGTTGAGAAAATTATCAATAAATAAATTCAAACAAATTGTCAAACATATCCTTTGTAAAAAGGCTTACTACAAAATATCAGATAATCTACTAGAGGGTAAAAAAGCTTGGGACAAGTTTTGCTCCAACTCGAAAACTAACAACCTAACAAGGTAAAGGTTTCTTGTTTGCTTCTTTGCTTTACCTTAAAAATATTGAAGTGAACAAAAATCAAAGTGATCACTTTATTTTCTAGATTTACTTATGTCATTTGAATTTTGTGACGTGTCCAAGAGTCCTGTAAGGTCTAAAGGAAATAAAGTACTTTGAATTTTGAATTTTATTCAAATGATTGCATTGTTGTTACCTTGCTTTATTCTGTTTATATTAATTGCATGAAACTAACTCAAATTATGGTTTTCTTTTTCTTTTTCTGTTTCTTCTCTGGCTCCTTTTTCTTCAGATCTTTTTTGTTTACCTGAAAAGGGATAAATACATTTTTAAGTTACCTGCCCTTAAAACAATAAAAGTTGAAAAAATTACTTTATGAATCAAATAAATAATAATAATTATCTAAACTAAATAGGCACAGATATATACTTTAAAACAATGATTTAATGTATCAACCATTTTTTCAATCAAATCTTGTTCTCATAAAAACCAATTTATTGTAGGAAAGAAAACATAATATGATTGAATTGAGTAAACTTATTGTATTGGTGATTTTGGTTGAGATTAAGATTTTAATAAAACCTCAGTGAAACAGGCAGGATCCACCTTCCTAAAATACCTACCTACCTACCCTAACTTAAGACCATCACAAAACCGTTGGTGAGAAGTCACTTAGAGTTTAATGCTGCAGTATGGGCTCCTCACGAAGCCAAGTATAGTCAAATGGTAGAGCGCATTCAAATAAGTTCACCAGATTTCTATACTTGAAGCTCTACGGCATCTACCCGTTCTACCCGTTGATGTATCCAACCTTGTTTGTTATAGGCATGGTTGGATACAACAAGCTGGAAGTAAGAAGAGATGCAGCGCTCGCTCTATATTTAATTAAGGTGTTGAGAGGGAAGATCATTAATCCAAGCATTTTGGAGGAATTGCGCCTGAATGTGCCGGAGGAGTTTGTGCACCGACGGAGGCGGCCCGTCCTATTATCGGTACCAAGAGGAAGGACCAACCTCCTAAATAAAGCACCTCTGACGCGCGGCATTCACACGCTTAATCTGCTAGCTGAGAGAGTGGATCTTTTTTTCTGTTCCATGAGCGAAGTCCAAAGGGCTTTGTTATTTATATTATGTTATATGAATAAGGGGTGAGATTTATTGTTTTAATATTATGAAATTGTAATCACTTTGACAAATTTTTATTTTATTGTTTTACTAAATGATTATTATTATTTTTTCTTTCATGTAATTATTATTATTATTATTTTAATGGTATCTATTGCATTGGGTGCCTGCGCCTGTAAAGATAGATTTGATGATGAATAAATAAATAAATAAATAAAAAATAATATTTTCTTTGTAAAACACTTTCTTAAGATACCTAACCTAAACTAACCTAACTAAGAACTTTACAAAAAAAAATAGTTTTCTTACTTTTCCATAACTGCTTAAGAAGTGCCCAACATCATTATTAGCAGTTTTCTTTTTCTTCTGTCCAGTCTTGTGCATTATACTCTTAGAAATCATTTGTTGTCTCTCTGCCACATCATGTAGTTTTTCCTCTTTTCTCTTCTGCATCAGCTCTTTGTAGTTCAGGTAGGGTTTTCTGGGAGGTTTGGCACCTGGAACATAAGGCTTTCATTACAATATTCTTAACACATAGACTTGAGGAAGACTCAATAGATAAATTATGTTGGTATGAAGATAAAGGGGTGCTCAGGTGATTAACAATGCTGCAGCTAAAAAGTAGATTATTAATTATATCTGCAGCAAATAGATAGGTACTTGAGTGAATCATGTTCCAATTAAAAACTGCAAACAGAAAACAAAAATGTTTTTTTTTTAAATATTTTTGGCAATGCATAGGTACTTTTATATTACATACAGAATGGATTTTTTGGACTAGACAGTAAGGAGAGGTACCATAACCGGTTTAGCTACAGGAAAACGGTCTTAGGTGACTCCATAATTTTTGAGAAATTTTCATCCCTTTTTACAGATTTTCAAAATAAATATGATCCGCAATATAGTGGGCATTTTACACAAACGTTTTTTAGATGCCAATTGATCCTGTATCGTAAACTGATGAACAATTTCTACTGGACCAACAAGTGCTAAAAAAGTCGGAAATCGCAAACAATGTTTCCCATACATTTGTGTTATTCTTATTAGGTACTACTGTGGTTACATAAAGGGGTTTTACCCTTATTCATAATGGCCTGATAACCTAAAGCCATAGTCTTAGGATTTTTTCACTATACTCTAAGCATGCATAAAGCAATTGCTAAGCAGTGTTATTTCTTACTTTGACTTATGTCAATAGAAGTGGACCGAGTGAGAAGTATCAATGCATTATGCTGGTTATAAGACAATTATGAATAAGGGGATTTAAAGTCTAACCTAAACTAACAGCAAGCGCAATTTTGGCCTCTTGTTTCTTGTTTTTATCGAAGCCAGACATTCCAAACTTTACCACTTCATGGCGGATCTTCTTCAACTCCAATTCTTTCTTTGAAAACTTTGTTGATTCCATTCTCGATTCCGAAGTGTCGACCTCTTCAGGGGCGTGCTTCTTTTTAGGTTTGTGTGCTTCAAACTTGACGAACTGGAAATTACTTTCAGCGGTCTTGATTGCTAGTGCGGCTTTTGTCATTATAAGTGCCATTTTGGTATATTTAATGGATAAATGCAAAATAAATCTGTCTGAAAGTGGAAATCACCAGAAAATACGACTTTCTAACATAAAAACCAAAACAACATTAAGGATTATCCCACCTTACTTCTGTTTTTGACATTTCTGTGTCCATCAGTGTCGAATTGTGTTTCAACTTCTTTATTTTTGGCGCCGCTTGCTTTTCGCTACGACTCTGCCAGTGTCAGTAAGGAGTCATAGATAGACGTCACGACTCGAGAGGCACCTCTTTTCTGTACTCAGAGGCACTCCTCGAGTCGTGACATGTGATAATCTCGTCCGGTAAACAAAACAATTCTTAGGCAGGCAGACACTCATCCATCGTAGACTTTTTTACATTATGTAGGTTCTCGTCGTAGTGCGTTTTTGTTTGTTTTTCGTAACAGCTGCGGTCGTGTCTACTAAAAATAATGTACCTACTCGATAAATAGTATAAATGACATGTAGCGATGCCAAATCTGTCGGTATTTCGGTCTTTCACTACCTCATTAGTTAGCATTGAAGTCGGTCGACATTAGGCCTCTGATGTAAGCGCTTCATGTAGGATTATTTTTAAAGGATTTTGATATATTTTATAAATAACCTCAAACTTGGGAAAACATGAAGAATAAGTACCGGAATACTGATTCCTCAATAAAATGTGGTGATATAATTCTCACAGAACAGCCATTTGCTTATGTTCTCACAGCCAAGGAGAAAGGGAGTAGATGTGACAACTGTTTGCATAAGTAAGTACGCTATTATTTACTATGTGGGTAAAAATATTATTTTAACAAAAGGTTCCCAACTTAAAATCATAACATACATTATGGCAACAATGACAATAATATTAAACCGTGCCGTTGGCCCCATTTATGCCTCAAAGGACCAGGTCACTATTTGGCCTGAAACACAATAATGTAATAAAATAATGCTAGACAATTCACAAAGCATCATCTAGCTAGCCCCAAGCTAAGCAGAGCTTGCGTTATGGGTACTAGACAACTGATATATTTAATACTACTATATGCCCTCGGTACCGCACGCTTTTTTTAAATTAAAAGTAAACTTACATGTTATTCCAGGTCCAGATCTTTGTGTTCAAAATTTTGGCCCTATCAATGCGGTAGTTTTGGCGTTGTCTTTGGCCAAACATCTTCAAAACGACACAAACTTATGCCTTTATAATATTAGTAGGACTATACAAATGCATAGATAGATATATATTATTATAGAAAACACCCAGACCACCAGGAACAAATATCTGCAGATCTTACAAATATTTGTCCTGAGGCAGGAATCAAACCGCAACCACCTGCGTCGCAGGCAGACCTTCGGCCGCTGCGCCAAAGAGGTTGTCAGTGAAAATGTATGTCTCATTTTTGTCTTCATTTGTTTCAGAGTGAAAGTTCTAAAATGCTCAGGGTGCCAATTTGTACATTATTGTGGACGGTCATGCCAGAAAGAGGGCTGGGCAGATCACAAAGTAAGTTTTATACTATCAAAGAAAGATGCAACCTGTTTTCTAAAATGAAAACAATGGATAGATAGATAGATAATACTTTATTCACAGAAACTTATATGTAAAACAGTATGGTACAGAAGGTAACATAATTGGCAGCCTTATCGCTTAAAGCGATTTCTTCCAGGCACCCAACGCTTAAAAGAGACGACAAAGGATGGCGGAGCTAATTACAAATATAAAACTAATACAAACTATAACAAACTAAAATAATCTTAATACACATATACCTACCAAATAGAAATATACACTAATACAACAAATACAATAGTTACTTTGAGAGACATACTAATTACTTACTTAAATAATATGCGTAAACTTTTCGTTTAAAAGTGTGATGAGATGTGGCTTTTTTTATGTCAATAGGTAGATTGTTCCATAGTTTGACAGCTTGGGCAGTAAAAGGAAGTTTTCTGATGTATTACTACAAGCTGACCTTAAATACAGTACCTACAGTATAAACAAAGTCTTTCCCTAACAACATGTTATGCTTGCTCTCTAAGCATTTAGTCTAAATATACAAGAAATTCCTAACTTGTTAAAATTGTCTGGAACTGATTAAGGAGGCATCCATTAATTACGTGAGGCGTTTAGGAGGGGTTGTGGTCGAGTTAAATCTCACCGCTATCACTAAAATCATCTCTCGTAATTTATGGATGCCCCTAGATAGGCCACATGGTAGTCTACCTACAGCATCATGGGTGACATAAAATAAAAATTTGGTATTAAAAAACAACGATTTAGTATAATCTATATAAATAAGTCCAATAGGCAAGACAGGATGTGTAGCCAGTTGAAGATGATGCTGAGTTCCAAACCTATTGTATGATTTATAAACCCCATGGTTGTTAACAGATTCAGGACATGTAGTAACATCCCTTCAGTTATGCAAAACAGACAAACACTTTCAGTTTTTATGGCACTTTGCCATTTTCTTTATTTTTGTAGATGGTACAGTCTTATGCATCAATGAATCAAGCAACTAAAAACAAACGATCGTTATTCATTATGAATGTAAACGGGTAAATTATGAACCTTGTTTCTGATGGAAAAATACCAACGTTTCAACCCGTAACGAGGGACTTCTTCAGGGTGTTGCTGGTTCGATTCTCACCGCCGCTCCGCTGCGCCACAAACAAAATTAAATGTATACAAGATAGATATGATAATGTATACATTTAATTTTGTTTGAAGAAGTCCCTCGTTACGGGTTGAAACGTTGGTATTTTTCCATCAGAAACATGGTTCATAATTTACCCGTTTACATTCATAATGAATAACGATCGTTTGTTTTTAATTGCTTGATGCATTGATGCATAAGACTGTACCATCTACAAAAATAAAGAAAATGGCAAATTGCCATAAAAACTGTAAGTGTTTGTCTGTTTTGCATAACTGAAGGGATGTTACTACATGTCCTGTTAAAAGTGAAATAGCGTAAGCTTCGAATCTTCGATCATAAAGGCGAATACCTTAATTTATGCATGGGTGCAAGGCGTGTGTATAAATAAACTATAAAGTAAATAATGTACAAGTATTTTTATTTTTACAAGTCTACCCCTAGGGGGTGTGCATTCAATTTCCACGCGGGCGAAGCCGGTGGGCGCAGCTAGTACTTAATAAATTCTCCCTTTTAACCGACTTCAAAAAAGAATGTCCTAGCTAGGTTAGGCAGTATGTATGTTTTTTTATGCACGTTCGTCGATTACTCCGTCAATTTTCTTGTAGACCGATTTGGATGTTTTTTCGCTTTAGTGTAGTACTGAGATACCGAAATGGTCCCATGCCCATAATTTTTTTATTCTCAAAGGATTTGTATTAGTCCCGCAAAACTTATAAAAGATGTAAATATTAAGTAAAGTAAAGTAACGTTTAATGCTGAAATACATGTAGGTATTACAGGTGTTTTCATGTCTTATGAGAGTCAATGTATTTCTATCTTTACGGTGTGCAATGTATGTGTACAAATAAATAATAACAATTTAATGAATTAAGCTTTAAATAAAATAAAACTGAACTTGAAACTAATGTTTTATAAAAGCAACTTAAATTTAAAAAATATCATCATGAAGCAGAAAAATCTTTATCATCAGTTAAAAATTCATTTCATTCATAACTTTTATTTGAAAGAATCGTTTTTAACTTTCTCTGAAACTCCATATTCGGCAGTAGGAATTTGAATTTGATTTTTTTTTAACTTTCTCTGAAACTCCATATTCGGCAGTAGGAATTTGAATTTGATTTTTTAAGGAATTTGAAGTCGGTTTCCGGTTTTTTCAAAACAATCAAATTATCTATATGCACTTTTATCTTATTGCTCTCGACTGTACATGTACCTCACTACACATTGGTTTCTTTGACGTAACGATTTGCGTCTGTTATTGAATCTATTTTGGTTCAGCCCGTTTTTATCCCGTTGTGATTTCATGTTGAATGAATGCACTGAATGTTTTGTAAATTGACCCGTGTTTAGATTTTATATCCGGCCGTAGATTCTCTAGCAAGAGTCGTTAAAATTTTAATTTCACACTTACGTAAAGTCTTGGAATATCTAATTAAGACTTCGTTAATCCATAATAAACGCCAAAGTAAAGTCTGTCAACTAAACACCGAACCATACCTACTGAACGGGGTTTAACGCATTCACGGCCCAGCGACGGCGGCGGCGCGGTGCGACACGCAGGGGCGCGCCGCCGCCGCCCCGCCCCGCGCTGGGGATGGAGGCGGGCGGGCACGTACATACGTCTTGGGCCACGTGCCCGCCTCCATCCCGCCTCTTTCATTAAACACTAAGTGTTAATGAAAGGCAAGAAAGACGATAGATTTTAACCTAGGAAAAACGGATTCGTCATTATCATTATCATCAGCCAACCCTGGACTGGACGTAAGCCTTTCCTAAAATGGGCGCCATAGCGCTTTATTATCAGCTCCATCATCTCAAAGCTGTCTTTTGCAAATTGTCTTTCCATCGGCCGTGTGATTACGAAAAAAACACCCATCCATTATTGACATTTTAAAGGCCTTCGTAATTTGCAATTGTATGGCGAAGGTCATTGAAATGGCTTTCTAATGTCAATATGGGATGGGTGGGGTTTCGCACAGCTTCTCAGCTGGTCAGAAGGTGGCCTACACTATGTTTCCCGAGTCGCGGTCTCAACTCTTTCGTGTATCCTTTGTAAGATGAATAGTGCAAATTACATGTTTATTGTGTGACTTTTTTCGCGGTACAGCGATTTCGTTTTAAGCTATATATTATCTATCTATCTATGCCGGGGCAATGCAGCCAGCGTTTTGGGGACGCTTCTGACTGGTATTGATATGGATCAGATGAGCTACCTCTGCACTCTGGATTCATCAACAGTCTGCAGTTAGCTCAATTGTAAATACTAGTTCCATTTTGTTTATATTCTTTGATTATATTCTTCGTTGATAATAAAGTTTTACATCTATACAAATTTTGTATTCCATCTTATTAAGTGGGAATGCGCAAACTTCAAGCGGATATCGCCCAAGGTCCTCCCGGACGGCGCCCGGATGCTGTCCAAGATCATTAACCGACTGGTCAGAGGCGACGGGCATCAGGTTCGCGCTTACTACTCGCCTAACTCCTTTCGGATGTGGAGGCATCTAATGTCACGTAAGTCATAATTACCATCAGCCTTTATCCATCCATTTCTGGGCATATGCCTCTCTTTATATTATATGCAATTCGCCTCGTTCCTGGGCCAGCACAGACGTGCCAGCCAACATTCTTGTCCGTCTCCATATGGTTTTATTTTAGTCACAAAGTAATCTTCGGATACAAAATATTTAGTAACAATTCCGATTAGATTTAAATAAAAACCGTCTCAGATTAGATTAAAAAAGTTCAATTCGCATGCACTGACCTTCCAACTTCAAGTACACCAGAAGAGCAGTATAGCGCGGAATTAATACTAAATATTTTAAGCCTATATTTTGCAATGGAATCTATCGACTTAAACCTACTGCAACTATACTTTAGCCAAACTCGTTGTAGAATGTTTGTAAACAAACCAGGACACAAATAACTAAAATTCACTTACTTGGCGTCGAGTTTTTCAGATATAATTGTAAGAAATAATTATTGAAGGAAGAACCTCAAATCGACAAGTAATTTAAATTCCGTATAAAAGACGCGGCAACAAGGTGAATTTTTGATTGAGTATGGGCGGTGTGTTTACGAACATTCTACATCGTTTTTAGTTAGTGTATAGCACGAACATTTTTTGACAAAAATGTTGTCTATTTAAGTGCTGGCTAGCTCTGCTTATAACAGTATCCTTTTGCCCTTTACAAGATCTTAAAGACGGAAGAGAGCTTACTTTCCTAGCTTCTGCAATGACAATTAAAAGGACTTCTATTTTAAAATATATAGAAATGAATCCCTATTTCGTTTGGTCAAGGCATCACGCGTAAACGGTTGGACCAATTTCGCTAATTCTATTTATGTTGTGTTTCTTACCGTCAGGAGAAGTCTCTTATGAAATATAAAATTAATATAAAGTTGCGTGGTAAATTAGAAAATTTAGTATTCATAGTTAAGACAGGACAACGTCTGTCGGTTTATCTAGTTTTAATATAAATAATAGATTCAGGCGATATTTATTATTTCCCTCAAGTGGAAAAACGTAGGTAGGTACATAAAGTTGTATCTTATTATTAACATTTATATGGTACTACCTGTACCATAGAAATGTTAATAATAAGATACTACATTTTATTAAGATTTCTATGGTACTTAGGTAGGTGTGTGTGGTGCCGGCTTAGAATTTGCACAACCCCACCCCTCCCGCGGGTGTCGTAAGAGGCAACTAAAGGATATCCACCGGGGGTGAGCAGCAGCACCCTCTGCAGAACAATTCTACCACCGAACTGCGATCCCCAACCCGCATGCCCAGCGTGGGGATTATGTGCATTAACCACCGTGAGATAAAAGCCAATAAGGCATTATCAGGGGGAGGCCTGGGTCCAGCAGTGGACCAATATAGGCTGTGGAGGTGGAGGAGGTAGGTACGATTCGTATCTTTGGGTATACCTACCTACTCATTTGCTCAGTTTTTTGCCTCTTGGCGTTTTCTGTATGCTTTGAGACTTCGATAACGCATCGACCTTTCAAACGACCCTTTCCGAACTCACCAATAAGATTTTTTGTTTTTAATGTCCCATTTCAGATTACTCTGACCTGAAATCAGATATGAAGAGAATGGATCATTTCGCATCGTTGTGCGGCGTGCTGAACGAATTCCTCAAAGATATATCAGTACCGAACACTATTGAGCTCATGGGGTTGTATGGAAGGGTACGTATTATTGTATTTTTTACTACGTGTCGAACCCAATGGCTCAGGATCAAAAGGCATATCGTAATAGCTTCTATGCCCAGCGTTGGGTGAATGTGTATAAGTAGGAGCTGATTAAGAACGCCTATTCCCAAATAGACGGCTAAATCGTCGATGTACCTATCTACGACGATTTAGCCGTTCTATTTCTAGAATTATTTAAACAACCGTGTTTATTATCCACTCAAAAAACACATTTTGGTATAGAGTGAGTAGTTTGTATTAATTGTACTTCCAGGGGTTCTGATAAAATTTCATAGATAATATCAAATTTCTTACTACACACAAAACACACAAACAATACAAATTATCAATATATTCTACAAGAATATATTGACAATTTGATTGTTCTCAAAAAACTATATTCACTTTTGCGGGACAAATACTAATCCGTCGAAAATAAAAAAAAAATAATGGACCACCTCGGGAGCATTATAATATATAGGTACAACAGCGAAATAATTTACAAAAACGGTTGATAAATGACGGAGATACATAATTATACACAAAAAAACACAGCTGAATTTAGAACCTCCTTCTTTTCAGAAGTCGTAATTATACACAAAAAAAAACACAGCTGAATTTAGAACCTCCTTCTTTTCAGAAGTCGTAATTATACACAAAAAAAAACACAGCTGAATTTAGAACCTCCTTCTTTTCAGATGTCGTAATTATACACAAAAAAACACAGCTGAATTTAGAACCTCCTTCTTTTCAGAAGTCGTAATTATACACAAAAAAAACACAGCTGAATTTAGAACCTCCTTCTTTTCAGAAATCGTTTAAATAAATAAACTGTATGTAGTCTAATATTATATCAACTAACCTCTGCCAATGAGTTCCCTCGCGTGGAACTTGGACATCCTTAGTTTCGTTTCGAGGCTGTTTTGTCCAACAGACGAATGTTGCGGGCTGACGGAGGATGTTAATGATGAGGGACGAGTTGCTTTCTATTTTCTAATAGTGAAAGCGCTTCAGTCCACACCATACTTATGAGTACTCCAATGTCTACTTATTTATGTAATGTATTACATGAATAAGTAGATACTGCTGCCCGCGGCTTCGCACGCTTTTTTCCAGGACAAAAAGTAGCCTTGTCCGTCCCCGGGATAACATCTACCTCCCTGCCAAATTTCACTGAGATCCGTGCAGTTGTTTAGGCGTGAAAAGGTAACATACAGACAGTTACTTTCTAATTTGTAATATTAGTATGGATATCGGTTATACAGGGAGCCAAAAAAAAAAAAAAAAATAAATAAATAAAAAAAGTAAATATTAAAAAAAACTAAATATGCAGTTTTTATTTTCTCATAAATTGAGCCCATGACTCCTTTCTCGACTTTTATCTAACTCTCATGGTTCAAAAAGCCACCCTGGCAATGCAGCCAGCGTATTGGGGACGCTTCCGACTGGTATTGATATGGATCAGTTGAGCTACCTGTAGATTGTTTGCAACAGTCTGCAGTTAGCTTAATTGTTTCAATTGTAAATACTAATTCTAATTTGTTTTTTGATATTGAATTATAATTTTCCCTGTATTATGTATGTAGCACCCATAAATAAGACGAGCTCTGCTTAGCTCGGGGCTTGATGATGTTTTGTGAATTATCCAGCATTATTTATTATTATTATCATCTAAGTTTATATTATGAATGACACTAAAAACAATCACCACCCAAAACATCTCAAATTTCCAGATGGTGATCAACAGTTTCAACATCCTAGATACAGACATGAATTCAATAGGGACTGGGGTCTACCTAGCCGCGTCGACTATGGACCACAGCTGCGACCCTAATGCCGTCGCGACATTTGACGGGAAAACGCTTAATGTTAGAGCTGTGAAGGACCTGCCTAATATGGATTGGAATCAGGTACCTACTTCAATACTTGAATTTGTTCATAGAATTTCTCCACTGTTCCCATTCTCATCCTTCTGTCATCAGAAAATTTGGTATTAAACATGCCTCTCTACCGAACCAGCCTCATTTTGGTTGCCTGGAAGAAATCGCTTTAAGCGATAAGGCCGCCAGTTCCATTGCTGTTCCCTACATTATATTTAATAAGTACTATCTGTTTTATAAGGTGATGAATTCATAAAGCATTGTCTATCTATCTAATCAGTTTTTATGACCATTGCTTTTTCCATCCAGGCTGTACCGTTGTGGAACTGCACTGCCTGAGTCCATTAGGAAGTCTACCTGTTTTCAAAGCTCGCGTCAAAGATTTTTATTTATCAGAAAAGTAAATATTGGTACTATGTATTTTGTTCTTGATATTTAATTATGTATTTATTTATTACATTATATATTTTCTACTCTATACACAATCTCTCTCTATGTATTATTTGTATAATTTTATTTTATTTTTAATTCTACATATAGAATATTTATGATTATGTATTAATCTTGTATACACCCCTGCCTTTCTTAAATTCTCAGTTTTCTATCCATCTAAATGCCTGGAAGAAATAGCTTCTAAGCGATAAGGCCGCCCATTGTACCTTTTTATTTTATGTTAATATCTATTGTTTTTATTTAATTTTGTGGTGTACAATAAATAATTTTGTATTGTTTTGTATAGAATGCTTAGATTTAAGTAAAATCTGTAGATATGGTAGTCTCCCAGCGCTTACTCTACAACTGGCCTGAGTAACGACTGCGCGCAAAAACTCGCTCACAACTGTGAGCTAGTTTTTGCGTGCAACTAAAGCAGGTACATTTCCCATCTTGTGCAATAATTATAATGAACAAACAGGAGGGCATTGCTGTTGTCTTAGTCAATAAATCACACTAAAATACGTCGTAGCAAGCACACGTAACACGAACGCTGGTCCGACTATGACTGACGGGGATGGACCTAATTTGAGCCATCCCCTTTCGGAAAGCTAGTACTTCATCTCCCCTTTTTTACTTAGATCTGTGACAGAATGGCCATTTGTTTCCTACATCGCTGAAGTTTATAGAGCGCCATCTAGCCTCAAACTAAGCGAAACTGTACGGGCTCACAAAAGCTAGTGTACTTACATCACACTAAAGTATATGAGGTATCTAGTACCCATAACACAAGCTCTGTTTACCTTGGGGCTAGATGAATCTGTGTGAATTGTCTAGCATTATTTATTGATTTATTTCTCCATAACAATCATCAGCTATTTTGTGATTGGCCTAGCCAGATTCGAACTCACAACCTTTGTTTGGGATGAAAGGCAAATAACTTTGTGCCTTTTTTATCGAGGTCCTAGTCCTGTGTACATTTCATTCAAATTGATGAATGTAATTCACTTATGCGGAAATAGTAAATTTTCACGAGTAACATGAGTAAGGATAATTTTAGTAGCGCCATCTAGTTTTATTCCTGAAATCTTGGCCTTTAATACTCAATTTAACTTGAATCTCGTCTTTTCAGATCCGTATCTCCTACATAGATCTGATGAAGACTCCGTACGACAGGCAAACGGAACTACAATCCAGCTATTACTTCTTATGCCAATGCCACAGGTGCTTGGGTAAATGCTTTAGATGTGCTATAACATACCTTGCATGGAATGGAATGCCCTGTTTTGTATGGGAAAATCAGTATCATATAATACACTCACATCTGAAAAGAAAACACATTATTATTTTTAATTTAGTCACTATGCACAGACATTTACACAATACGCTAATGCCGAAGCACCTGAGTCAGGCCGAGCACGAGTGTGTACCTACCAGTACTTGGTGCGCTCGCCTCGTCTCGGAGTCGCGCGTAGGCTCTCGTTTAAGCGCGCGAGTCGTCACGGTGAGTGTATACTGCCGGCATACACTCAATAATTTATAAGTACATTTTACTCTCGTTATTTAAAACAACGCCATCTAGTCCCAAACGTGGTACGTAAAAACAGAAACAAACAAAAAGTACACATTTTAGATTTTAACTGTTACTGATTTTCTCCCTACCTCTTCGCCTATGCCTCTGTTTCTAAAGCTACTCATTAACCTTCACTCCACTAACGCCGACCGCATGATTCGTCTTTAGCAAACTCGAAAACAATCCTAATTCCTTACCTCTTACAGATGAAACTCATTTGAAGTACGTGCACGCGGCCAAATGCCTGAACAACGAATGTGAGGCACCTGTAACAATAAAATGGAAAGAGAACTTACAACTATTGAAGAAACAGGAGGGTGATACAACTATAGAGAAAGAAGTATTTATAGAAGCAGGAAAAGATCAAATAAAAAAGGAAAACTTTGAAGGTGTGAGGTGTGAAGAATGCGGGACAAAGTTCACGGAGAAGCATATTGAGACTTTTGTGAAGGCGATGGAGATTACTGAAGTGCATTTAGCTAATATGCAGGCTTATGCTTGTATCCTTTTGAAAATATTACCTACATCATCAGCATAGGCTAATGTATAGTGTACTAGCATAATATTGGTATAAAAATATTTAGTAGCAATTACGCGTATAACCTTCTCTGATGAGATCCAACAAAATGCAATTCGCGTGCACTCCCTCTACCCTCCAACTTCAAGCACACACAGAGGCCCTCATGGCCCTCATGGCGGAACATTTATACCCCTAAAGTCTGACTTGCCCGAAAAATTGGCATTTATTTTTCCAAATAATAATAGGTAGGTAAGTAAATAACAAGATCCGACAAGTGCGAGTGTGACTCGCGCGCCGAGGGTTTCGAACGTTTGTCAAGTGTAACAATATGTACTATGAAGAATCTGTTCAGAAGGATCGGTATGCAAACTTCGGAGTATAGAAGATGGTAAAGGAAAAATTTTCGAATTTTTTCAAAATGTTTACAAGAATTTTAAAAACTTTTTTGTGATGTAAAAACCGATACCTTTTATTTGACACCCCACTCAGCAGGGGCTGCGGTGCAGGGGGTTCAGGCATTTGGCCCCCCAAAATCAAACGGCTGAGCCCACCGCAAGCACCAAGAAGGGGTGACAACGACTACTCACACGCACATCCAGATCATACAAATTGTTGATTCTATAGCCTGTTGTCGTCCTATTTTGTTATTAATCAAAAAGAACGACCGACGAACGTGAAATGTTCAAAGCTCATTCTCATTTTATCTGAGCTTCCTTGTCTTGCTAAGCATGCCTCACCAATTTCAAACAAGGCTGCGGCTCACTCCACTTTCCAATACTTATTTTTTTCTTAACAATTTATTCAACCGCCGCAAACTCTACAAAATTTTCATGGCTCGCCTACAGCGCACCTGTAACAATATATGTTACAGGTGCGTTGTAAAATTTCGAAAAACATGAATAAAAAATGAATGTAGCCCACCTATTTGAAAAAAAAAATCCCCCTTGTAAATTTTTCAGAAAGTGTTCTGTGTGTTGTTAAGTGTGAACTTAGACTTCTCTTTAACAAAAAAAACTGTAAAATATAGATCCTTAACTTCAAACGCTACATAAATTTTAGATGGATCACTCTACAAACTCCGGAGATAGGGCGAATGGGTTATTTATCGACTTTTTTCAAAATAATTGAATAAGTATGAAACCTACAGAAATTTCCAAAACTGACCTTTCATTTGACCTTGACCTTATTGGTCTCTTTAAAAATTTCGACGTGACAATTTGTACTGAACATTCTGTAACCATTTGGGGTGTGCATGTATAAATATTATAACCCTGCTATTTTATACATGCACGCCCCCCCGTTATGGTTACAGAATGTTTAGTACAAATTGTCACATCGAAATTTTTAAAGAGCCCTCAAATACCAAGTGTCTAGGGGCCCTGGATCCCTTAATCCGGGCCTGGTTCTGGGCGTAGGCTAGATATATATATCCCTGATAAGCTGAAACTGCTGAAGTAAATATTAAAAGTAGATGGCGTTAGTAAAATCTGAAAAATCGAATCTCTACTCTTCTATGCCAGAAGCCTCGTAAAGTATACTGGCTCAGCAGTAAGTTAAGGCTATCATATCCCCTGTGACAGACCAGCTGTGCGATTATGCTAAAATCGTCCTTCGTCCAACTAGTAGTACCTACCTACCACCCATCAGAGACTAAATATAAATTTGAGTGGCATGCTTAGCAGTGGACGTAGGTATGTGTGCTAATGTAGAACGGATTGTCTTTAACTATATAATCTGTTATTAACATCGCTGCTCGATTTGTAGTTGAAATGAAAATTATAATGTAATTTAAATGCGTCGGTATGATTTCCTTGACTCCATACCAGATATCGACATATGCAAATACTGTCTGGAGAGACATGAAGGAGTGCTACATCCTATGAACGTAGCCCACGCCCAGACGCTGGACCACGCATTCGACGCGCTCATACAAGTCCAGCTGTGGGATCAGGCGTGCGAGTATGCCGAGAAACTCATTCCATGCTTTAGGTGAGTTTTGGTGATTAAGGAGTGAAATATTTCTGGGCCTTCTGTATTAGCGTCTAGTTTAGTAGGTTAAGTGCTTATGTACCTTTATACAACAAAAAGCACTGAGTAGGGTTAACCAAAAGCTTTTTCTGCTGTACAAGAGTGAGACGTTCAGCGATTTTCGTTGGTGACTAGGTTCTGACTTCCAGATTTTGTGACATGTCTTTTATGCTAAATTCGTTTTTCACGGTCCATTAATCTCTATTGATCACTTACCAAATATAATATGGCGGAGCTATGTCATTTTGAAATTACTCTTTTTACTGTCTAAAGTCTAAATTGTTTTGGAAATTGCTACAGGTTCTACTATGGCGAAAAAAATCCACTACTCGGACTTTTACTCTTGAAATACGGAAAGATACTTCTCTACAAAATGGACATCAGCAAAGCTCTAATCCAGCTGAAGTGTTCTGAGAAGATTTTGAAGATCACCCATGGCGACAGGCACCCTTTATACAGAGAACAGTTGCTGCCTCTCTTGCAGCAAGCACTAGCTGAATCGTGAATTAGAAGCTGTGATTAAATTTAAAAGCTTGCCTTTATGCAGTTAAAAACGGCCATACTAGCGTGGTGCAGTGCCCCGAAGTGGATATTGGCCTTTGACACCAGAGATCGCCAGTTGTTCTGGTCCCTTGCCGTTTCAGTCGCTGAACGCGTATCGGTCGTCTGAGGTACCGAAGTTGAGAGAGATCTACTAGGAATTCATACTGTGTCGACTGGGCAGAAACGGCAAGGAAAGACAGCCATACATCTAAATAATTTTGTAACTGTTTTGAGCCAAGACCGTGTATCTAACAAATCAAGTGAATATCAACATTAAACCAGACAAGCAACTAAGTGCCGATTTCGCTCTGCACGCAAGGCTGTGTAAGCAATAACTTGGGTTAAGTTTTAAATAAACTTAGTAAAACTTGTTAATATTTTTCATTTTGCCAATAATTATGTGTATGTTTGTCAGTTTGATAGGACCAAGACTGCAAAAAATAAAAATAATAGCTTGAGGTCTGTTAAGTCTGTAGGCAAGGCAGCTGACATGTGCACTCTAACAAAAAAATAATGTCAGTCAGTTATGTTATAAATAAAATTTATTGCTAAGTTATACACAAAACAAATTAAAGTTATTTAGTCCGTGAGTCTTCAAAGTTCAGGGAGGATTGTACTGTCTGTATGTCCTTCACGGTTTGTCAGTACTTGTAGCTTAATCTCGTCTCTCTCTCTTAACTCTAGGAGGAGCCTCATCATCAGCCAACAGAACCTTCATACGGACCCCGCAAATCTCTGCTCCATGTAACACTCTCATTGCTTCATCTGCAGCTTTTCCTGAAGCATAGCGAGCATACCCAACAGTCTTATTAGGCAATGTGTAAACATTTATCAAGTCCCCAAATCGACAGAATATGTCACGCAGAACTGTCAATGGTGGAGGGGATGGTTTGCATACCAAGAAACATCTCTTAACAACTAAACAGTCAATATCAGCCAATGGCTGCGGAGGTGGCAGCTTGACGCTGCAGTAGTTCAAGTCATTGCTGTCAGGCAAAATATTATCATTCACTATGCCTGTAGTCTTCTGTACCAGCTTTGATGCCTCTGCTATGGCTTCAGTGAGCTTAACTAAATCAGGAGCATTAGATCGGGACGAATAGTCAATGGCATGCCTCAATTTATTCATAGCTCGGGGAATCTGATCATTCCTATTAGGAAACTGATTATTATGGGGATAATCAGGACCAGGAAACCTGGAGTCAGGTTTTACAAAAATCCTCATGCCAGGTGGGTATTCAAACTGATTCAGTTTGTCAACAGCATATGCAGCTGATGTAGGGTTGTCATAAAATGCTATTCCTTTTCCAACATTTCTGGGATGATCAACAAAATAGTTGCATCTTAAAAAACCAGGGATTAAATCAAACAATCTCTCCATCTGGCTTTGATTAAACTGGGGGCAACACATGAAATTAACACGATTATATCCATCAGATGGTGCATTGCTCATCTTTGAAACCAGGTATTGCTGAGGGTCTAAAATAGATGGGTTTCTACTTAATGTTTGTATACTGGATTCAAATACAGTTTCTGGACGATTTTGAGTTTTAGGCTTAGCAAATATTGCACGATATTTCTTATCGCATTCTTCAAACGCCTTGGCAGCTTGCGAAAACTTCGCATACGAAATGTAAGCGAAGCCTTTTGATTCGCCTGTGTGATGATCCTTCTGAAGAATTATTGATGTTATGTGTCCAAACTTTCTGAACTCTTCCTCAATATCGCTTTCGGTCACCTGTTTAGCCACAGTGACGAACAGTCTTCTGTATTTCTCGACATCACTATTTGCCATCTCCGAGCGATTGGCGGCAACCATCACTTTCAATGCGCGCTGGGAGCCGGGAATCGTTTTGAAATTCATTGCCTCCAAAGCAAAAGCTGCTTCTGAAGTCTTGGAAAACTTGATAAAGGCTACACCCTTCATCCGTCCATTGTCGTCAAGGGGCAAACGAATCTCCTCAATCACACCAAATTGTGAGAATGCATTTCTGAAGTTATCCTCAGTTACTCCTTTAGAACAAACTATAAACAAACGTGAGTACATAGGCGAATCAGATACAGATTCATCTCTACGATCAAAACTGCGTTTGTTATTCATTTTATTCAGAAAGATCTATGAAAATCAAATCGGACAAACAAGCAAAGACAACTGACTGAACTGAACGACGCCGCCGACGCCCGTCATAGATAAGATAATAGCATTTTCTTTTTTTTTTTTGTTTAATAGGACTTTGTCGCTTATCGACCACAACGTCCCATAAAATCAACACAAACAATTAACATAAATATTAACAACTAACTCTATCTACACACTAAATTAAAGAATAACTGAGTCATTTTCAAAAATAATGTACGTAACACAAAAGAAACATAAAAAAATCAATATTTTTTACACACATCCTGTGTGTAAAAAACATATTGATTTTTTTTACTTTACACAAAAGAATTTATAAAGAATAGTTCACAATAATGTTTTTTTTGTGATACCTACCTAAATAATGGGAGGACACCTAGCAAGAATAAAACTATAGTGTAGTATGTTTTGTTTATCTAGAAAAATAGACGAGTTACAAGGATAATAAGTTGAGTGACGAACACACGAGAGATCACTAGTATCACTTACCTTACAAGAATACACTTATTGCTATTAAAATTTGCATCAAAAACAAAGTCAAATTAACCTTATGACACTTGTAAACTATTTATATAATAAATAACGTAGTTATTGTTATTATTTACCAGCATAAACTTATATATTGTACATTCATCTTCTCTGAAAGTTTCTAAATTTGCCATCTATACAAAGCTAGTGAAATAATTACTGAAAGTAAATTTCATCACAATTTTTTTGTATCGCCATATTGTTTTCCTTTGTGCTCTTACTATCTTTGTGATTCTTTGAACAGTAAGTAGTCTTTAGTCTTCAAATTTCTTTAGACAGAATGTATCCAACTTTGCGTTTTTGCTCATTTTTTGATTTCTCTGGTTGGTTAACTTTAAGTTCTTCTTTCTTCTTCGTTTTTTGTTGTCGCCATTTTCGGCGCTGTTCAAGTTGCTTGGACTCCGACAGAATATTATTTTTTTATAGTTTTCTTTAGTTCATGTAGCATTTTCTTGTTTTATTTTTTTAGTTTCTCAGGGTCCTTTTCTTTTAATTTTTGTCGGTATTTTCGCGGTCGTTCTGCTGCTGTCATTGGTGCCATTTTTCATTGTCTAAATAAATAGAATATAATTAATAATAAGTTACTAATATAAAAGTTATGAAATACATTTACTTTCTTCATATTAAAAAAAAAGCATGAATAGCACAAGCCAAGTGGATTTGGGTTCAAATCCAGTCGTGAACTAATTAATTTTTCTTATAGCGGATATGTTTATGTCTGCTCCAACAGTGACGGAATATATCATAAGGAACCCAGCATTCTTGGGCCTAGATGATGCTGTGTGGATTGTCCAGCATTATTTATATATTTATTTATTATTTATTTATTTATTCTTTAGGACCAAAAATTCGAATTGTATGTTTCACTAGCTAGCATAAGAAAATACTTTTTTTCCCTTAAGAATTTTTTATTTATTTATTTACTTTATTTTTGTCAATTTACTATTATGTTTACAATTATAAAAATTTTTGTTTAAAAATATCTGTTTATCGAATAAGAATAATAAATCTAAATCGGTTTATAATCAGCAAAAATATCGCGTAATACTTTTAACAAATAGGCAAATCATAACTCCTCTTTTATTCTGAAGTTGGCTAAAATCACGACGGTTTCTGCAATATACCCACAGCTTTACATTTATTCCTTTGTGTAACGTTACGAAATATTACACAAAAGAACAACATTATGGCGTCGACAAGAGTTTTGATAAACCACAAAAAAGAAAATCACTGTAACGGTTACATATCAATCGCATTCTCATAAGTATATGGAATTACATAAACACACAAAGTTTTTGAGTTATTTCAATACACACACTAAATAAAATCGACGTTACACGTAGGAAAACTTAAGCAACAAAAATCGACTGTCACATTGAAATCATTGACGAGAATAAAAAAAGTATGGCGGCGTGGTTTTCTCGATAGGTTGGCAGCAAAATACAGTGTTGACAGTGCTCATTAAAATTAAGACTACGTTCAAATATAAAATAATAGTACGTCTTTCCGTCGTTACACAAAGTACTACAAAAGTGGACATAGGTTTAAAATCAAATCTTCTATGCTTAAGCTAAACTTTTCAAAGCAGTTTTCTTTTCTTTCTGTATACCAGTATATTAGCTAATATCCCCTTTAATAAATCAAATAATATATCAACGTAATAGGCGTCAGTTGATGTTCTTGTTATCGAAGCCCATGTGAGACAAACGGAATTGTATGGAAAAGGAAACGACTCATTAGTCTTATTTATTATTATAAAATAGTTTTACTTGAACGTGAAGGATTTAAAGGATTTAAATTAAAGAGAAATACTCTAAATAATATTTAGAAAGTAACGAATCTGTTACATTGACAACCAGTTCATAATATTTTCTGATTTTACAGGCGGGACAACACATTTTGGGAGTAAAGTACAAAATGTTTGCAAATGACTCAACTACTAAACTAAAGAAAACTAAATGTACCTACCTACAAGCAGACAAAAGAACAAAATAACAACCTTAGAGTTAAGACCTAATTCTGCAAGTTTCTAGAGCATCTCGGCAGACTGCTCTTTCTACGTAGCCGCCCGCAATGCGTTTTTTTTTGTTCTTTGACATTATTCGAGACATGACACGAGACATTGATGGATTTCGACAGCCAGCCATCCATAGTCAAGTTCTCTATGGTATTTATCCTCTGTAACCGATAAATGTTTTGAAAAATATTTAGTGCTTGCAACACTTTATTTGGTTATCGACGGTAAAATAAAAAAGGAATAAGTTTTATTTTTGTAATTTTCAAGAATGTTTCAATATCTACATATCTGTCATGTTGCTTTTTGTGTGCCAAATAATTTGCTCCAAAAGATATGTTACTAAACATGTGTCTTGAAAGATCTTGGGGCGTACTTTATTTCATTCCTATTAATATCCTAGTTATATTCAAATGGCAGCTATGTTAAAATCGAGCTTGTTAGAAAAAAGTTGTCTTGGTAAAAATAGCTGTCACTCTCCATCTCCACAGCCTATATTGGTCCACTGCTGGACCCAAGCCTCCCCCTGATAAGCGCCTTGTTGGCTTTTATCTAACGGGGGGTAATGCCGATAATCCCCACGCTGGGCATGGGGGGTGGGGGATCGCAGTTCGGTGGTAGAATTGTTTTGCAGAGGGCGCTGCTGCCCACCCCCAGTGGATATCCCTTAGTCGCTGTCACTCAGTAGCTATAGTTTTAGCTCTTATAAGCATGCTGCAAACCTTCCCACAGAGTGTCGAGCGAAGCAAGCCGCACTCTCATCTCGCAACTTGGCGAGCGATGCGAACCACGCTATGCGTATTGACGGTATGAAGACATTTTTACGAAAATCATTTCCGCAAGAGATACTTTCGCGGTGAACATTTGCGCGAAAAAGACATTCGCACGTGTGGGTGGACATTTGCGCGGCTAAACATTTTCGCAAACGGATATTTGCGCATTTGCACGAGTACGAGAAAAGAGATTTGCGCAAACGGACATATACGCGAATAGACATTTTCGCAAGTGGACACTTGCGCGAAAAATCACTAAACTTCTAATATCTCTCGAACTAAACGTCGTCGTAGAGAAATGCGGTTTTAATCATTGTGTAGGGAATTTTGTTTTCATTTCTCTCATATGTCTTACTTTCCTCTATCCCTCACATCCCTGCCTTCTGTCACCAACAACGAGAAACGGATTTTATCGAAAATCTTCGAAGCACTATGCTACGCAGCAAAGGCACAGCACTGCAACGCGCACTTTTTCTACTCCAAACTACAAGACCTTACTAGCTACAGTTTTCGTTAAAATAGAGGACTGTCTTAACTTTCAATGTACAGCAATGCACGCTACAAAGTTACTAGTAGTTTGTTAGTTGAAGAAGTTTTAGCTACGAAAATAGTGATACTCTCACAAATACATCCCAGCAGACTTTCCCATCATTCCCAGCAGACCCTACCCCTCTCCCCTCTTTTGGAGTAGATAAATCCACGTAATATTATGTATAACAGTCATATAGTACTCATAATATAACATAAGTTCCACTTAGCTTAGGGGTGTGTCTAGCATTACTATTATTATTATTAGAGCTGCTAATGAGAACTTGTATTTCTCTTCAAGAAGTGGCTGATCTTTTCATTTATTTTGTGACAGCCAGAATTAAAATTCAAGATTGCGACAGCCAAAAAAGGTTTTAAAAAATAAGCGTAATGTTGGATTACAAAAACCATTTTATATTCATTTTCTACTCTACCTCACTCAAACTTTCCTACCGTCAGTCCATCCGGCAACTAGGATTTGGGCTCTCATTCCAGATCTTCGGAGCCAAAATGGTGCAGTTGTGTGATTTTCGCAATGTATTTTACCTTTATTTGTATATTTCATAAAATACTATAGTATCTTAGTGTCTACAGCGTGTAAATTGGATTCGATGGCATCCTAATGACTCATAACACATTGGAGCTAATAAAAAATCATTTATGTAAGTCTGGAAAACGCAATAAATAGGAAGTCATATTATAATAGCGAAACTAATATCTCTCGTTGACCTTGTCAGTGTCGTGAAAATAACGATACATGCTAATTACTTTGTAATTGTCACGCGTGACACCTTTCTCGCTATCCTTTAGATTTCACTTTAGGTGACAGAATGCCACGACCGCGTAGAGTGCAAGCTAGGTACACAAATGCCCAATACCTACAGATGGTTGTACTGTACGATCGCCCCACCAATTTAGTGCAAACTCAGGAATTGTTCTATCATCGCCGCTACCCAACTGACCATAAGTAAATGCATAGAAAATAGTTACCAATGTGTGTGTTTATTATGACTGTTATCTTTGATTGTTTTGTTTAAGATTTAGGATTATTTATATAACTACGCGACGCGTTAAACCACAGAAGTAATAATAAATTCGTAAAATAAAGAGAACCCAGTGCTTAGACAAACCTAACATAGGCTTTAAGGCATTGCTAACCAATTTTTGTAACGAATTTTTATTGAATAAATGATCTATCTATCTATCTATATACTTTCGCGGGACCTCATAATATGGACCACGCAGTAAGTAACGCAGTAGCACGGTAGGTATCATCTAAACACTTTATTTTAAACTCGGACGGGTTCATGAAAGTCACGCGCACTCAACACGTGACTATCTACGGTGCGGTCGGCACGGGCTGGGTGTAGCGCGATCGCAACTACTTAATACTTATGTTTTATTTTGCTTTTTCCATACTTACATTAATCATATATTTTATTTGCGCAATATTAGTACCAATGTTCCAATGCGTTAGGTGTCATTAGTGGTGTCTTGGTTTAGAAGGATACAATCGAATTAAAATTCACCCTGTATAATGATTGATAAAGGCGAAAATATCATGATATGTAAAAGTTTTTTTTGTTAAGGTATGTGAAAAATATGGTATATTTTAGTATTTAATATAAAATTGCTTAATTAGTCATTAATAATAATGATACACCAACGAAACTTGTATGTTTACAAAGTAGGTATTTCATCCAAAAGTAAATTGCCATGATAATTACTGCTCAATCTTAGGTTGAAAACCGGATACGGTACGCGTTACCAAGGTTATTATATTAACTATGTAAGTCAAATTGACGTCACCAATGGCAGGTAGAAGCTGTAAAAACCTCCTTTATTTAGTAAAAATGAGTTCAGCTTGCGTAAGCAGCAACCTCGGATTGTCTTATCTCACTATTAAACATTTGAAACAACATTATCCTTTGTTTTGCTTGAGAGCAAACACCGATTTTGCCCACTGTTTTTAAGAATCAAAGTCACCGTTTTCGAGCTAGTGGAGTAAATATTTATATCTACTGATTTTTCCTAGTAGAGGGAGTAGTCACAACTACTCCCTCTACTAGGAAAAATCAGTACCTACATTAAAAGTAAACATCAAAAGCTTTTCTTTATCATAACGAAAACCGTTACCCGTAGAGCTACTAATTTTGGAGATATGAGGAATTTAGTTCGGAATAGAAAAATGAATTCGCGTTGAAGTATTTTGTAGTCTACATCAGTCTGGCGTAGCATAAGCTACAAAGATTTTCGATAAAATCTTGTTATCGTTGTGGGTGACAGCAGGGTGAGGGGTAGAGGAAAGTAAGACATATTTTATGAGGAAAACTCCTTACACAAGGTTATAATCGTATTTGAAATAAAGTTCTACGACAACGTTTATTTAGTTCGAGATATGCGTGAAAATGTCCATTCGTGCAAATATCTACTCGTACTCGCGCCAATGTACACCAATTGTCCACTAGTCAAGGCACGCAAATGTCAGTGGCGGATTTACCAGCAGGCTGAGTAGGCTGAAGCCTAGGGCGGCAGATTTTCGGGGGCGGCAAATTTGGTCCAAAATATGTTTTTTTGTCATACAGAAAAAGAAGCTTATTATTTACCTACCTATATATTAGCTCCACTCACACAATATAAAGAAAAAATTAAAGGAAATAAATTGATTTGGACTCACAATACATTACACGACACATTACAATAATATACCTCTACAGGAACAAGAAACACATTGATTATAGTTAAAAAAAATATATATTAATTATCGTCATTATTACAATCAACCAACGCGTAATAGCGCACTTAAAACTTTGGAAGCAATCAAGGATAATTGTACCGAAAAGCCAGTGACGCGGAGCGAAGCGGCGGCGCGGGAATACATTTGAATTTGAAAAAACTGGAAACGGTGGTAATAGTTGTTGTGTGGAATGCTTTTTGGAAGGAATATACAAAGTGAATGTTCACATTCAGGCTGCTACCTACCGGTAGATTTAATTAATGTTGCATGGCGCGAAATTTTCACACATGTACGAATGCCGCATCTTGTGTTTTACCGATAACCTGTATCAGCGCCGGTCCTAGGGTAAGCGAGCGGTGCGGTCGCTAGGTGCCAGATGGCAAGGAGTACCATAACGCGAATTTCTGTTTCAAACAATCTCTAAAAGAAAACTTAGCATTTGTAGGTACTTGACACATGCGATCATGGCTAAGTAATTCAGACCTGTTCGGGGAGACAATTTGACGGGCCCCTGCCCTGTGGTGAGTTCTGAGAGAGGCTCGGGCTGCGCAGCTGGGCTTGGTAGGCGACGATGATTAAACCACCGATCGCCGCAGTCATAACAAAAAAAGCTCGCTCCGCTTGCCGTTTGTTTAGTAGATTTTGTAAAAAAAATCATCGAACCACTAAAAAGTCTCAAAACTTTTCACGCACTTGCTCCGCTGCCATTCCATAATTTCTAAAACAAATCCGATATCCGCAAAAACTTTCGCGATTTACCGTAATAACTTTTTACCTCGGGCTCGCTTTGCTAGGCGTTGCTTTGCTTGTCGTAAACTATTATCAACCAACGCTATTATTCTCAAAAAAAACCCGCGGCTCTCTTCGCTCGCCATCATTGTCTTTTCCTTTTGGTTTTGTTGCCCAGAACCGAAAAAATCATAAAAATTTACGGTTCACTCACTCACTCACCCACAATACCTTTATTGCTAACCCGGCCAAACCAATCTGGTCAACTCTGACAACCACCGCAGTAATGCTAAAAATTCGTAAAAATTTTCGTGGTGTGCTCCGCTCGCCGTTATTTTTACTGGGGCTTAGAATTGTAGAGGTCAGTAGGGGCGACAAAATTTCAATAGCTTACTGGCGGCAAATGTGTAAATCCGCCACTGGCAAATGTACACACACACGCGCGCGCGCGAACGTCGTTTTCATGCAAAATACGGCAGAGATTTCCTGTAAATTCTTGGTAAGGTACATGAAAGGAGATAACCATGTCATTTTTTTACAAGAATCTAAGGAATCTCATTTGTACCTTTTCTATCTTATGCGAATAAGTTGGTTAGTTTCTTAGCGAGCAGTTAAATTTATTTCACAACAGAGATACAAGAACAATAATACAAACTGACAAATTACAACTGTATTTACACTAGGTATCAATTTCCTAACAATCTAGCCGTTTATGTTTCATAACTACCAAAAACATAGTGTTGCAAAGTTATACCATTTTGGATTTCAAAGTCGCATATCTTTTAACGTCACTAATGTCAATCGATCGATTGATAAGACAAACTCTGTCAGACAGACAAGCAACCAAAGCAAAATTCAACATTTTACGTTTGTTTTCCATTTTATTTAATTCACTAAACAAAATCAAACGAAATTGTGTTCATATTACTGTTTCAAGCCAAAACTCTTTGTAATTTGTTCGCTTTGTGTTCGTAAATCGTTCGCCCATGGCTTGTTGTTGTTATCTCGTCCATTGTATACCAGTACGATGTGGAGCCGTCAAGCATGTCCAATGAAGTCAATTAACTCTCGGCAAGCGATGCGGACGCTTCTCTGTCTGATGTTTACTATAAACTGTCGTAAACATTGACTAAAGAGTGAAGATGTTCTGATCCTACCTTCGGGAAAAATAAAGTCTAGTCTACTTCTTCCATTTACCCTCAATTTGAATTTGGAACAGTTGCATTGTGCAAGTGAAAATGTTTATTAACGCTAAATACGAGAATAGGCTGTTCCAGCAGTGTAGTCCTGTGAGCCGGAAGCAGTCTGTGCTGGTGGCTGCAGATTATACCAATGGAGACAGGTTCACCCCGTGCCGAGCAGGGAATAACTGGAAGACAACATTTCAAGGTAACGCTGACTCAATGCTGCATGCTCGCTTCAGGTGCTTCTAGGAAAGAAGTATATTTAATTTAATTTAATTATGTATTAGAATAGAATCTTCTCAAAAATACCACTATCTACTACATTTCATCTGTAATATTTTTCTATTGGAATAGTTTTGGTTTTACAATTTATTCATTTTCATCAGAGATAAAAAAAAGTTTTAAAATTTAATAAGCAGCAATTACAAGTATGGAGGTCTATAAGAAGAAACATAATACTTCAAATAAAAGAATCATCAAATATTGAATCAAAATCTCTTGTGAGACTATTGTAATAATAGCAAACTGATAAATTCCTAGCAATTCTCCTATGATAACAATAAGTACTCCATGTTGTTTTACTAAAGATTACAGATGTCACAAACCGACATGGTCAGGGGCCCTAAAATTTTCCTTCTTTTTGTTACATAACCCAATTACTTCCTGCCAACCTATTACTAATCCATATCAAAAACAAGTGTTGATTAATATTAATATTATTTAAAATTAAATTTTTATTTTACTGCAAGATTCCTGACTCACCCCATGCGGCAGGATTTTGGGTGCAATCATAAATAAATAACATTTATTTCTTTGGGGTTACAAAATAAGCTCATAGACAAGTTAAACTGTAAACTAAATTATCATCAAGCTCTATGATGCTGTGTGGATTGTCCTGCATTATTTAATATTATCAAAAAAATAGTAAAATTTTAAACAAAATTTTATCATATGAGTAACAAAGTGTTAATTGATTCTTTTTACTTTAATTTTTTTGATTACTCCAACTAGATCATGGCAGAAGTCTAGCTACTTAATACAGTTAGCAAGGATTTGAAAAAAGGATAAAGTTAACACCAAATTGTTATTTTCTTCCCAAAACTCATTTATATTTAGTATGTACCTTTTTTAAGGACTGTATCCTATCTATAGAACCAAATAGATCGACACTTTACCAGTCAATTTAATGTTTAAATAACAATACAATTTTTTATTCAAAATAATTAGATACTAAAAAACAATTTCATAGCAATTTTAAAACCAAATAGACTGATTGCCTTTTTGCCGGCTACTGCTAATAGACTATAATGACAAGCATTAGATTGAAGTTTCATTTCACCAGATAATAACAGGTTGTCTGTTGTGTTGAGGTTTCTTTTAGCTCTGTACAGTCAGCATCTAAAAGTACTAAACATTAGACATTTTATTAAAGGTTGATAGTATATTATGTATCAGTTTACTTAAGAGCGTTTACGCCTAGCGCGCGATGTGTGTGGGACTGACTTGAAATGATTTTCGCGCGGCGTTTTAAAGTATTTTTAAAATATTTACAGAAAAATGAAAACAATAAAAAAATTAAAACTTTAAATGTATGATTTTAAAGAAGATGCTCTACTTTATTGGTAAGCTATTGTTATATTAAATTAAATAAGGTATATCGGTGAAAAAATCATTTAAAATTCGTAATAAATCACATTTTTTGAATTTTAATTTCTCATAGTTAGATACCAAAACCAAACATCTTTTTAACTAACTATTTTCCAAAGGATCTTATTGATTGGTTATTATTTTTTGTTAATTAGATATATCAGTATTTTAATAATATTTTGAGCTTAGAAACTGATGCTGAAAGGGAAATTAAGAAAACGTCTAACAAGTTATCTTTATAGAAAGCGTAAATACTATATTAATCGAAATATTTTCTTAACTAACTATTTGGACAACGAAGTTGCCTAAAATTATTATTTGATAACATAAAGTGTTAGATAAGTGGTTCATGATATTAACGGGTTTGAAAAGTACTGTTTTTGAGCCAAATTGCGCATGGAAGGCGTAAACGCTCTTAAGACCAAAACATTTAGTAAAAATGTTGCAAAATTAATTAAAACCTTGTACAAGAAGAAGAGAGAAGAAACCGCTAATCTAAGGACCGCTATTCGTGGTGCAGTTTGGGGTAGGCCTATGTTCAACAGTAGACATATACAGGTGATGATGATGACAATTTAAGAAACATAATAAATAGGAGCAAGGTTATCATTAAACAGCTAGTAGGTTTGTGTACTTTAGTAGAATATTATTTGCAAGATTGCCATGGAGGTCTGTAAAGAAGCAGTAGTCCTGAGCTTGAATTTCTCATGTCTTGAAATTTTTGTAGGCATTTCATGTAGTCTATTTAAACAATTTTTAGGGGGTTTTGCCTATGTATGTATTTGAAGCCTCGGACTTGGTAAGAGACCAAACAAATGATGCATTTTGGGGAGGGCTTGTCATAGTCATCTCAAGGTGAAATAAATGAATTAATAAATAGCTCTGAAATACTAAAGCTGCTGTATATGCTCATGCTCGTATGAGCATGCAGCAGTGAAATTTTGCTGAAAATAATTTATACATCTAGTAAAATACCTTCCCATAACGCAATTTGCGGCTAGATGATGCTGTATTGTCCAGCATTATTATTATTATTATCAATTATAGAAAATGATTCAGGAAATGCCTTTATTTTAACTATATCCTATATATATAATACATAGACAAGCTGAGATTGTTTCTTATTTACCTAATTTCAAAATCACAAGCAACTTTTTTCCCTGGTTAAAATTAGTACATGAAATTATGTTTGTTGGATTTTTTAAGTCGCAGACAGAGCTGAATTACTGAGTATTGTACAGTAATTGCAAAGTTGAATCTATGTGGCTGCTTTACTATCATTTATTTTTATCATAATAAAACATAAAGTTACTTATGACCAACCATTTTTAATATTAGAGAATGGTACATTTCTCCAGAAAAAATTATTAAAATTTAAACATAGCAAGTTACTTAAAACAACCAATGGAAGAACCTATGTTTAAAGATGAATTTACAAAGTTGATGACCCTTTGTCAATAATATACTGCGATTTTTATGCGAAATACTTTAAAACGTAAATATTAATGAAGGTGTCTCTTGTAATTCATTTGCCTATTGTTTCTGAGGCCTGTTCTTCTTAAACAAATTTTACAAATATATACCTACATAATAGCCCGGTTTTGCTCACGTACTAGCTGGGTAAATTAAACATAAACTAAAAAGATTATGTGGACAGAATATAGAAAGAAAGAGTATCAGTGAAGTGAAAATCTAACTCAGTACCTAGTTCCAGAGTTTCCCCTTACAAAAGTTAGGTACCTACTTATCTATTTCATACATTACCGTGAAAGTTTTTGATTTAATTACGTTCTAATCGCAACGTTTGTGCATTGATAGGTACAAAGGTATTTAGTTACTTTCCGTGAAGTTACGCAAGCGAAGCTTATTAATTTTCAAGGTGAATGCAGCTAGATACAGCGCATAGCGCATATAAATTTTCATGGCACAATAGTGCGTTGTAAAAGCAGTCTACAAACGTTGCGGTATAATTATAGGCTCAGAAACGATGTCCTATTATATGATCTGTTGTATTAGACTTAAAACTGCAAATTGACTTGTTTCTAATCTACTTTGTCTAGCGAAATTTGAAAGTAAATCGTGGTTATTCATATTGCATTTATTCATGTTCACGGTTGGTTTACCAAACACGCTATTCTATTTATGGTGTGTGGTGAAAGTACTCTGGATGATTCTTCTTAGTTCGTATGTAATTAAGATTTAATTGCAATTTGAAATTATGAAAATATGCGATGCGCCATGTTTGTTATGCCGCTTATGATATAATGAAGGGCATTCACATCCAGCCTGATGCAAAGCGTAAGGATAGGGAGATTATCTCATACATGCATCTGCATATTCAGCATTTTGTACCTGTTGCGTTGGTTTATTTATAGTAAATAAGATAAACTAAGGTATGGTTACTCACCACAGAAGTGGAGGCAGCGTAGGTATTTTAATTAGTTACCTCATGATGACGTGAAACTTCGGGAGGCTTTGGGTTTTTGTTATTAAAGTGCGTAAGCTTTCGTTTTCAGGGGCAATTTCAAAGACTGACCTAGCTCATACCTAGCCAGCAGTGGGTAACGTCCAGTTGCGGATAATGATAATCATAACGGCCTCATGTCATAAAACCTTTGACTCCTACTGGAAATGTGCCGCAATGCCTTTTTGTTGATTCTAGGGTGTGTGCTAAAATTTTATTGTCTAATCTTAATATCTCTTGACAGCTCAGCTGTACTTTTATAAGAAAACTACCATGTTAATGTATAATGACTACCAAAGGACGTAGAAACAGCCTTGTGCCAAGCCTACCGTGTCTCACACGTGCCATCGCTTTGTAAGCATTAGTTAATTTGAATAGAGATAGAGCCATTAAAATATATCTAGTCTAGATATTTTACGTTTGACCTTTGCTAAAATTTCGTTAATTTTGATTTAATTTTACAATCTAGAAATAAATCTTGTATAATTATGTTAATGCCACATCGTGCATGGAAGTTCGGACACTTCAAAATAATTTGTTTTTATGCCTGATTACGATTAGTGATGAATAACAAGCTCCGTTTTTAGGGTTCCGTACCTGAAGGGTGAAAACGGAACCCTATTACTAAGCCTCCGCTGTCCGTTCGTCCGTCCGTCTGTCACAGGGTTCTATCTCATTAACCGTAAGCTACCTCTTACAGAATTTTTTAGGGAATATGTATTTCTCTTGTCACTATAACAACAAATAATAAAAAAATGTACATCCAAATTAAAGGGGCTTCCATACAAAAACAAAATGTTTCTTTTATAGCTATTTTTGCTTTTCGTTTGTCAAGGCTGTATCTCTTAAACAACAATAGGCAGACGCATGAAACTTTCTATAGATAAGTAACCCTTAAACGGTAATAACAACAAATACTAAAAATTTAATAAAGTTGAAAATTTAAAGGGATCGCCGAACAAGTGAAAAATTGATGTTTATTATTTATTTTTGTAGGCAAATATGAAATACCTACTTCCATAAATAATGTCAAAGTTGGGGTACATACACTACACAGGACTCTACGCGTGTACACTGTACGTGTATTCCATTGTTAATTTTTACCTTCGCCTATTAAAAACTTTCAAAAACCTTTTAATTTTGACGTACTTATTGCAAAGACCGCAACCATCGACTAAATAACGTGGGTGTCCAATTAAAAAGATGGCTCCTAGTGGGCAATATGGCGTAAAAGACAACTTCAGTTCATCCAGCCGTAAAGTTTATAGGATGCTTTGCAGTCGCGTGTAAGGAACCTACAGGGCTCTTATTCGATATTTAATTATATTAATTAAATAATGTGTTATACTTGTAAGTATAACTTTATAACGATTCTTTATACCTTGTAGTACGCGCACGCGTATAGCCTTTTCACGGCCAAATGCCCGAACGGATTTCTAAGAATTATGACACAGACAAAGATTATGATTTTATGTCTTCTAACATAAATCATTCATAATTTGAAAGGGGTGGAAATAGTGCGTGCCCAGCCGCGTGTAAAAGCTACTTACTAATATACCGCGAAAATTCAAGTATAGTATCGATAACTTTTTAAAAGCTGACGCGAATGTCTTTTGTTTGTTCATACAATTATCCACGCTGACGTCACAAATCTAAGGCTCCAATAAAGGAAAATAAACCGCCAAGTGCGAGTCGACTCGCATACGAAGGGTTCCGTAACGTAAAAATCCGACAACTTTTTCAAAGATCATCAAACTTTCACTTATTCGGAGACCCCTTATAATTTTTAACATATTATATTTTTAGTATTTTTTGTTATTATGGTTGAAGTGTTACAATATATATAGAAAGTTTCACGTGTCTACTTATAGTGCTTCTATAGATAAAGCCTTAACAAATGAAGAGCAAAAATAGCAGAAAATTCACCTTTTTTTGTATAAGAGCCTCCTTTAATTTGGATATTTATTTTATTTACATATATTATTTTTGTTATAGCGGCAAGAGAAATACACATTCTCTGAAAATTTAAAGTCTCTACCTCTTACGGTTCATGAGCCCTGTGACAGTCGCGACGGACGGACGGACGGGCAGCGAAGGCTTAGTAATAGGGTTCCGTTTTCACCCTTGGGTACGAAACCCTAAAAAGGGGATCGCAACAGCTTTTAAACATTTACATCACCACAGATTATATAAGTACTATACAATATAGTACCTATACTTACAGTTATAAAGTGGTGTCGTTGCTAAGTTACGTTTGCTTTCACGTTTTAAGCTTGTCTTATCGTTGTAGCTGAAGTTGTAGCAAATAAGACCGCGGTAATAGCTATCTCGCTTGCCCTGGGGCCTAGGGCCAATGCCCGAGGCCCTAGATAACGATCCAATCATCGTGAATGTCTGCGATAGCTCGTTCACGTTATCCGAGATCCGAGATTTTTCTGTATGATATCTTTGAAAAAATTCTATAAGTACTCACACTGTTATTGGTATATGGAAAGCATTGGTAATATTTTATAGAAACATTTGCTCGCCACGCAAAATTTTCAACATTTGCTGGTAAATTTACCATGCCAGTAGGTACACCGGAAATAACCGGAAACATAAATTTACTTATAACAACAATTAAAAAACAATTGAATCAGCATTATTATTCCAAGTCCTAAGGTTACAAAGGATGTTACCTTTCCGGTGTAGTGATTTTGCCCAGATTTTTTTCCATTTCGCAACTGAAGGTAGACCAAGTGCTAGCCTACTGGACCGTGTATCATAAATATAGAAGGGACGATGCCCTCAAATATAAATAATTCTAGTTCCTGGTGGTTTCTCGACTGGAACGGATTACGTCTACGACTCGTTTAGCCTCCGCAGAACACTGGCGGCACCGCGAAGATGTTTCTATATAAAATGAAAAGTATGAAAATTCATATAACTTTAATTTTTTTTTTCAGTTATTGCAAAATATTGTTTTTGTATTTAGTTAGTTATTAATATAATGATAGTTCCCAGATATTGGTGTAATAAGCACTCGTTAGTAGTCTATATGGCTAGATTTTAAACACACATTTTTTTATACTATGTAATAATATATATCATAGATAGACAGTCAGACAGATCTGATTTTAATTATACATCTATGATTGAGTCTATGATATTCAAATCGATAATATTCTCTGATAATCATTATGTTCCTTAGAACCGGAATAGTTAAACTATTTTATTCTTCCTATAACAGCCAGACAGTACCTAAAGCAACTCTGCCTAGAATCTGTAGAAAAACCAGCTGAGGATTTAATATTCAAACATTATTGTTTTTTCCTATCATAGGGTATTGACCATTTTGATTGGTCCATCGACATTTGCATACCTAATTGAGCCTTCTAAATGCACATTCAAATTGTTAGCAAAACGGACGTCGTAACAGTATCCTCCTGTAAATGATAATTATGGTTTGAATCAGGACCCTCGGGTCAATCGCGTAGGGTCAAATATAGATTGCTCGTAATGTTAATTATCGATATGTATTATTCACTGCATTGGCTGAGCATTCTTTGAATTTTTCTTTCTTTTGTTATTCTAATGGTCTGTCTCACTTAGTCACTTGGAAGTTTTGTTTCTCATTATCATTAGCAGCGCTATTGTGATTTTACGTGAAAGGTTTCTAAATTTCTTGAAGATAAGTGTTCGTAATTAGCGTGTTCAGTTAAAATTCTTGGGCTTGCGCTAATTTTGATGAGATTTAAACGGATGTTAAATGTTTCCTTAAACTTAATCATTGCACAAGAGTCTAATGCCAGGGTTCGAATTCTGCTAATAAATCGCTTTACTATGACATTGGTATCGTCACAGAATCGTCCATAGATGAAAAAACTGTAGCTATATAGTGCGTGCGATGCTATTTGCACGGATAGATTGATAGATTTTCATATAAACCTTGTCACTTTCGTCAGGCGTCCCTCCATCTGTAGTTTATTTCATCAAAGGTAAAATGCCAAAATATGTCATTCTGAGACGATACCATTGTTATGGTGAAGCGATTAATTTAGTCGAATTAGGGTCCTTATTTAACCAAAACCTACCGATCAGGTGCTTCTTGTTGATCATTTAGTAGGTTTAATGTGAGTAGTGACAAATCTCAGCAATTATCATTATCACCCAACTGGTCCCCCTTTATCATTGTTTAATTAATAGATGACTTCGAGCACGATTTGTATTAGAAGTTTTTGCTACTTATTATTACGTGTCTTGTCTATTTTAACTGATATTTTTTTCTGTTGGCTTTGTGGCGTTTTCGTATTCGTTCTTAGCATGGTTTATTTCCCAAGATCATTTTCTGTTTTTCTAAGAGCGCACGTGCACGCACGTTCTTCTAAATGTTCCATCTAATTATTTTCCCATTTCCGTATTTGTTCTTCTGACTCACCTAACAATCTGTGAAAGTTATCACCAAATAAGCTTGGGAGAGATCACACAGGTCATTCTTTACAAGTCTCAGGTCATCTAAATTACTAATGTTTTCGTATCGCTAATAGTAGGTAAAAACATTCATTAGATTACAGTAGCTATCGCTCTGTCAAATACTATACTAACCTTAGTATCGCAAGGTCTTTGTAGATGACCTCTTCAAGTATTTAAAACAAGATGGATCTTAATTTTAAATAGTTTTCTACCTACTTACGTTTTATCTGTCTATAGAAATTGGGTCAAGTTCGTGAATCGCAATATAGGACTCCCGCCTGGTGTCGTTTTCGGTATGCTATTTGTATTTGCTTTTATTGACGTTATTTTCTAAAACTTGTTGTGTTTCTCTGAGAAGACAATGATTTCATTCTACTGCATGTACGTAGGTACCTTCTCAGACCTTTTTCTCCTAGCAATTTTACGTTACCTATTTCAAAACATTAGGTTATTTTTCGCTGATGCGTGAAAACTTGTTAATCTATATCTATACACTAGACCATTAAATAAATAATGCTGGACCATATTTCTTAACTTCTTCAGTATTTGAAACAATGTGGCTGTACCAGATAACGACGATTTCCACGCCAATATATACTTAATAGTCCTATCTATACTTCCATATTAGTATGGAAGCCGTATAGGCGTGAAAAGGTATAATATTAGTATTATACCTTCTCACGCCTATACGGCTGAACGGATCTCGGAGGTAGATGGTATCCCGAAGACAGACATAGGCTACTTTTAATCACGGAGAAATGCGTGCGAAGCCGCGGGCAGTAGCTAGTAGATTATAAATGCGAAAGTGACTCTCTGTCTGGTTCTTTTCAAACCTAAAAGGCTAACATAGCTAAATATCAAGAAATATATTGTACATATTTCGGGGAAGGCCATAGGGTACTATTTATCCAGGAAAAGCGCAATCGAAGTCGCGTGCAGAATCTAGTTAAATATAATATAAGTAGTAACATCTGTTTCATAATAACAAGCCTATAAAATGGTACAACTACGTTTCTGAATTTGTGTACCATATTTTGCACTGATAAAAATGCAATTAAAGATGACACTGACAACCTGTGCACTTGGCACACTGATAGCGTTTTTTAGGTACCTATAACTTTGACACTCGTCCTACTAAATCCAAAATAAATTGCGATAACATATTCATGTATTATTGTTGACCGATTACTGCTTTTTAAAAGCGTAAGTAAGTCACGTATTTTATTGCATTATTTGCATTGCAAACTGTCAAAAGGTAGAAATTGCTACAAAAATCGTATTCTTAGAAGTGGCTAGGTCCTCAAGAACAAATATTAATGCTTTTTTAAGAGTTGTTGGAACTATTAAAATCAAATATTGCACTTGTCGTCGTCTTGTTCGTGCACCTGTACAAATGTTTACCTGGTTTCGATATTTTGGGTGGGCGAATGCATATTTGCAAATTTTGAACTGGCGAATTAGCACTTTCAGTCACATCAATGGCGGTACATTTCCATGTTTATCTTAATTTTTAGCATGTTGCACGCGAATCCGAAAATTATAATGATTTATTCATCTGACCTCTGACAGAAGTCATGTGCTTTTAGCTTAACTATAGTGGTGAAAAGATTTATTACTTTTTCTGTTAATAATTTACCAATTGAATTTATTGCTTAATTTGAATGTAGACTCTGCTGAATTTTTAAGGATGATTAAATCAACATATTGGATACCTTTGTCTATTCTGGGCGTGATTTTGTGTGAGGTGATGCCATTATTTTGGATTTTGCACACCTATATCACATTTGAACAACGACCGACCTTCAACCCGTAAATCAGCTGCGACGATGATATTATGTCCTTGTATTATTATTGTTTGTTTTGGTTGAATAATTTTTTTACATACTAGTATTTACTTAACTAGTATTTTTTTTCGTAAATACCTAACATTAGGTTTTGGTGTCTTATATAAATATGGACTAGATCCTACTAGAATAGATAATTCTTATGCAATATATTTTCTGCAGTTTGTTTAACACTACAGCTGAGCTGATCGCAAATTCGTGATTAAGCCTGTGACATACCCCGAATATGGCACAGGCTGAATCACGAATTTGCGACTTTCAGAAGTACAGGTATTAGTTCCAGGAAGTTCATTGTACCAATCTTCCATGATTTTTCCTTTTAAGGCATAAAGGACCGTAATTTTCAAACAATGTTGCCAAAAGTACAATGTTTGAATTTTGGCATCACATAAAAAATATTGCGACATTCGTTACAGTCCCTAATATTTTTTTCCCTTGTTATTTTATTTCTTTTTCGACATAATGAATTCACTGTCGTCGTCACATTTTGATCCTGCATCAATAAGCTTGTAAATCTTTTATAAAAACTTTACTTCGCATAAAGATTTCAGATTAGAAGCTTATTTATTTTCTGCATCAAAATATACGTAAACTTCACTATTATTGCTTAAATTATTGGTCTGCTGCCATCATCAGCAATTAAGAATGACGTGTAGGTATCGAAATTATATTTTGACTAAATAAATTCAAATCGATATGTCCACGACCTTACAATAATTTGAATATAATTTTTTTTGCATTCGACTAGTCGAGACTTGTAAGTTGTTTGACTGGGTTTTAAGTCTGTCCACCCCGAACGTCAGCTGTCTGCAAAACCACTAATACGACATTTATACATTGTCTAACATTCATCATCGATGACAACTATCGTCGGATTTCGTAGTTGATTTATCGACATGTCTCAGCCTATCCCTGTCGAAAACGATGCAAGTTTTAGACGATGATTCAATAGTTTAAAATGGTTATCTTGATAGGATCGTTGGCTTTACTGTCAATTAATTCTTTCGTGGATTTAATGGTTAATTTTTAATAGCATCTGAAGGAAATAGGATATTGCAAACGACTATCTGGATTTATATGTGGCTGTAAAAACTTTAGTGACAGAAGTTTTGCAGTAAGCATGTATTGTGCAACTTGTTTATTGCAAGTCAGATAACTGTACAAACGCTCTCCGTGCTCATGAGGCTTAGGTGAATGCAGTTTGAAAGTAGGTTGAACGCCCCGGCTTAGAAAAGCACCAGAGTTCTCACTACTATGTAGTGTACCAAGCTGAACTATGTATGTAGCTAGAATATTATAAATTCACCGTATTTTATTAAGCTAACAAGATACATGCTTTGTGTTTTCACGATTTACTTAGCGGGTCGCTAATGGAGGCTCTTGTACTACAGCATGGCGACAATCCAAATTCCGCGCTTCTACACCTGAGTAATTAGGAAGATAAACATTGCCTATGTTACTCTGTTTGTTCACTTATGCCAATAATACTGGCCTCATTGAGGTGCCTGCGGGCAGTAGTCAACTACCATTGAAACAACGAGGTGGGCAAAAACTGTATTGAACAGAAGCTGACCAGTCAGATCAGATACATTTAAATTTAGTTCGATGAGCGGGTAACCGGCTGTAGTTTTCATTGACAGGGATAACAAATGCTTCTCTTCACAAATATTGTCAGCGACTGATTATTTTTTGTTGAGAAACGATTGTGGATTATTATATAGATGTTCTGCTCTCGTATGTAACTCGATCGTGATAGCAGTTGACGGTGTAGTGTAGTCGTATGCTGTCAAGGCATTACGAAAAACTCGCATGATTAATGTCCCAGTGTCAACATGTATTGTGTTTCTCTCAATGTAATTGCTACAGTTTTTTATGCTTTGTCTCCATTCTAAACACCTGAGAGTCGCATAAATCAGTTGTCAAGTGTTGAATTCAGGCCGATGGCGAATAACGTTGGGTTGGGTGATCAATAGATCTACGTGGTATTTCGTCTGACATCATGCTCCTTGACGTGTTAAAGCATCATCATATTCATCATGTCTAATTTATACATACTGCGATAGTTGTATTTGCCGTACATGTAGTGTTGGCCATTTTTAATATTGATTTTTCAAGTTGATTATAATCGCTGTCGGTGCTCGGCAAAAACGTCAACACATTCTATTAGTGTTGGGTAAATAATTTAACAAAAACCTCTTGAATTGCAAAAAGCTGGATCCGCTCACGACCCTGGCTAGTGTTAAGTAATGAACCACGTTTTTGGTTCAATGCACTCACGAATCTTCATTTTGCTGGATATCTAACGCCGTGACGGTGAATCCATTTGTATAAAAGCTTGATTGCTTGCATCGTGTGCACGAATTGTGAGCTACAGTCCTGAGTTAGCTTCCTAATGTGCTTTGTTGATTACATAGTGCAGATTTAATCTCAAATATCAAATGTTTTGTTTCTGTTTTTGTAATAGAATATGCAAATACGGCATGGGCGTTTGTATATGAGTCATTAAGCCAGACAATTGCGTGTTGCTATGCGTGGTTCAACGCACTGCTTTTAGTACACTTAAAATTTTCCTTTTTCCACGGTGCGTCGACGCGCTTCTGTACAATTATTCCATACACTTTATGACTACTACTCAAAATTGAGCACCATTACCATCACGGTCATGTTAGATTTAGCTTTTCCGCTGTTTTTAATAACACGGTGCTATGCTCTACTTGGAAATTAAAATAATTAGAAAGTAAAGGTTTGAAGAAAATGTTTGCCTCGCAAACTACAAGCGATAAACTCTGGTAAATTTACACGCAGAACACAATGCATGAGCGACTAAATAATTTCCTTTGGTACCTATTGTAAAACACATAACTCTTTAGAGCTCTTCAAAAAAGCCATACCTATATTGCTTGGTTTCCTTCCAGTTAATTAAAAAGTTGGAATAATTAAGGAGAGGACGACGATCCTTTTATAGATGACTTTGTCTCTAGGTAATTTCAAGACAAAGCCTCACTGTTAGCCAAGTGAGTCAGAAAGTCAAAGAATATTGTTCAAAAGCAAAGTAAACATGCTTGCCATAACATAGATTAAACAATGGCCCGGTCACCCGATAAGGTGAAAAGGTATACGATAACTGATGCATTATGAAAGCACTACTACCACAAAACAAGTCTACTGTTCAAGATAAATTCTCTATAGTACATTTTCTTTGTTTGATGCACTCGGGCCCTATGAGATAATGCTTCTAAGGTTAAAGAACCCGTTCCCGAGTAGTTGCACACAGGCGCAAGATCCAATAGAGCTGCTTGAGATGCGCTCGCTGCCTTTAGTACCGTTATTGACCTGGCACTAGCGTCTACCTATAGGTTTCATAGGGTATCGACTCCGGAATATTCTAGTCTAACCAATCCCTGCGGCCATGCTATCATTGCAAAATGCATTTGCGAGGTTCCACTTAACTAAGTGGAACCTAGTCGAAGTAACTACTTCGAGAGGATTTGCAAATGACACATGAAACATTTTTATATTGACAGTCGATGTTTACGCTTCCCTCGGCTGAAAATAGAAAGTCGTTCATTTTCATTTAGTTGTACATAATGTTTGTAAGTAATGTATAGCTGCTATGTTTCATTATGTGCTATTGTTGGTAACGAATGTAGGCACAGTATCGTGCTATCTAGGTCATGCTATCGAGTTTATAGCTGCACCTGCCACTTGCTGCGATTAGTTTTGGTTGATTACAAAACAGGCGTACAGGCCATGTTGTCTGGTAAGCATAAGATTTTAAGACTCCTGTAATATAATCTATTTTGGGTTATTCAGAGGGCACGCGAGTAACGCCGAACAGGATATCATGACTTGTCGTGTCAAGGTAGAATAATAGGTGCATTCAAACACACACACTATAATATTTAATAGAAAACGAAGAGACTTCTACTTGCACAATCCATATACATGTTGGATTTATCAATTTCGGTAAATACATTAGGTTACCAATTATACATTTACTGATTTATGTAGGTATATCTGTTTTACTCAGTCATTCAAAACAGGATATGTTGAAACAAATTGTTTTACAAAGATGTTTTTGTTCACCTGTTTGCTAGAATTCGATAGACTACGTGACACACTTTCAGTGAATTTCTACTGATAATTTGTTATCGCTGATTTAGACACTCGGTGTAATCTGTCTCCATTTTTTTAACGGTGCTATTCACCTGTTAGCCGTACCTTGAAAACATTTTATCTTTTTTGCTTTAACTGCTATCTCTTTTATTTGCCTTACCATTACCTTAAAAAACACCGGAGGAGGGTCTTATCATTCATATATGTGTTCAAATGGAAGCACTGACTCAACTCGAAAGTACAATGGTACCTTCTATGGATCATCCTATTGAATAAGCTGATTCAAAGGATCGACTAACAGAAATTCGGGCCAATTTCCTTCTATTACCTACGTCCAGAATTGGTAGTGGGCAGATCATGTAGGAGGAGGCCTTGCAAAAGACGGTTAGACTTAGACAATTAGTACATTTTACTTCACTAGAAAATGGACTCTACACCATAGAGATTCAGCACAGTTTCGCATAAGCCAGTACGCTGCCGAATTTGGCAACAGCCTGAATTAATTACGCCGGTGTCACGTACCTGACCAAATACAGCGGTGATTGGTGCCCACACGCCATTTACGGGGGCCCTAAGGAAGGAAGGAGTGTGCTTGAACCCGGCGTATTAGACAATTGTTTGATACACTATCGGAATCGTAATGCAATTTGTGTTACGGACTTCCGATGTCCGTTCTGAAGGCACAATGACCTGAATCAGCTGACAAAATACCCAATACAAAGTTAGGACGTTTAAGTTCGAGACGCGAGTAGCGTAACTAATTACAATTTCAATGGACAATTGACCACTCGTGGATATCGTAAATTCGGCAACACATTCGTCTTTGCAATGACATGTCATGCATGAGTTTGAGTAGGTACCTATTGAATAAGTGCATTGATCGGACAGGAAACCACAACGATTAACTTATTCAAACACTATTGTTTCTGCACATCTAAATTCTTTTTGGATTTCTTGATGCAGGCTGGTTTATCTTATTGATTTTCGAATCAGCAGTGTCAGACGTATAGAGGACATTAACACCTATCAACGAAGCTACTATATACATCTAAGTCTGATCAATAACTAATGCTGTTATTATCTTGCTGTTCTGATTTTATTTGCATCGATATTGCGGTCAGACTGCATATAAATGTTTCCTAAACTCTGAATCACATTTAACTCTATGCAAATTCACGCTCTATGAATCACGGATACTTTTAAAAGGTGCTAGGCGGGGTGGTAAGGAGATGTCTGAGATATTTTTGGCCACGTCTCCCAGGTTGATGCAAAATTGTCGCTGTCTGGTTGGACCAGCGTTTTTGTGTGACGAAATCTAATTAATCACATCAGGGTCATTATACGCGTAATATGTCGGAAACAGGGCATTTCTTTTATTAGACTGTTTATTATTGTTAACCTTATCTCTTTATTCATTATCTTAGTCTTGTTAGTGGTTATTGAACTTGACTCATTAGATTATTTTCTACAACAATAATTACTTTGCTATTGTTATATCATAAACAGCGATAGTCACAACACGACAATAGAGAAATTCCAGCTAAAATTGAATAATTCGACACAGACGGCAATCAAAGTAATAGTTGAAATAAAGTTTACAAGTTTTGGTAATATTAGATTGTAAAAGGATATATTAAAAACCATTTGTATACAATTAATATCAGTGAGTCGAAACAACATTAATCTTAAGCACGAAGCGCGTCTCGATATATTTTTTTCTTGCTTGACTCATGTCATGGCACGCGCCACGTTTAAATCGCCATATGGTTTCGACGCGTGCTTTTTAAGCATTTGAGAGATACATACATTTACATTAATTTTTAATTATGGTACGAGCTAGACTCGTTTTACAACAAATTAATCCACTCCAGTATAAGACCGTAAATTGTGGAAGGTGATGACCCGGGCTGAAAATAATAATATAGAATAATTATTCTCATGTGCTATAACTACAGCGCGCTAATAAATTCTAAGCTTAACATTTATAGTGATTATTTGAATATTACCCGAAATAATCTTGGAGTTTGTTTAACTATAATGATGAATTTATTTATGGATTTTTATGATGATATTTATGGATGCTTATAATCCATATTGTTTATTTTGACTTTGTCCTTAATTTAATATAAATATTACCTTATTTACACTGCATGGGTTTTTATACATAGAGGTAGGTAGGTATCCATCATAATACCCAACACCAAAAAAAACCCACTAAAATTTTTAAAGTTTTGATTGATTTCCTAGTTTTCCTGCAAAATATCAAATCCTGTCAATTTTCTTTAGGAAGGTATCATATGTATATCTCTATTCTAGGGAAGATACAATTCAACTAATCCCGGCTATCATGTTTATTTCTTTGACTAACAGTAGGTAAGTTGGTATGTTCCTATAAATAATTTTATTATATATAGGCCTATAAGGCGCCTGTTTGATGGTTAATAATTTCTAATGGTATAAGTGGCGTCTTGAATATTTTAAACTCATAAAACCTATACTTAAATATAATAATAAGTAAAAGTTTGTAAGTTTGTTTGTAAAAGAGTTATCTCGTTAAATATGGTTGAATCTCGAAGTTATTTCATTAATAGGAAAGCTGCTTTATTCCTGAGTCTACAGAAATACTAGTCCACTGCTGGACGCATGCCTCCCCCTGATAAACACCTTTTTGGCTTTTATCATATGGGGTTCCCATAATCCCCACGCGGCAATGCCCATAATCCCCACGCGGGGCATGCTGGTTGGGGATCGCAGTTCGGTGGTAAAATTGTGGTAGAGGCGTTGCTGCCCGGTGAATATCAATCTACACAACATAATGAATATTAATCTACACAACATAACTTATTTTGAATTAAAAAAGAAATTAAAATTATTTTTATTGAACTGTGACTACTTGAAAACAGAAAATTTGTTTAAAATAAGTACCTAATTAACTTTTTGTTATATTCATACTGTAGAATACCTACATAACATATTGCTCATTATATAAAATTCTGTAATCCATCCATACATGTACAACATGTACATACAAAATATTTATAAGGAAAATTTATTTATACAACACTTTTAGCGCGCATACTCATTATCATTTTTACACAAAATCTACACACATAAACACTTAGGGCTCGATCTATTTGTTATTTTAATCTTTTTATTTCTTTTTTGTTGTTTACTATTATTTTAGTTTAAGTTAAGGTTTCTAACTTTTGTTTTATGTCGAACTCCGATTTGATTTGGTTTCGACATGCTTAGTTAATTAATTTATCTCCATTTGTTACAACAACTCCAAGTAATGTATTTTAGCCGCACTCTTAGGGTCTGTGAGGCAGAGTAGCCCTCGCGTCTAAACACAAGTTTTACTTAGTTAGAGCGAGGAGTCGATGCAAGTTTTTGGTTAGAGTACCTACTATACATTAAGATTAATCTTATTTTATAAATTTAGAGTTATTAGTGTAAGTACTCTGTAAAACCATTTTTGTAAACAAATACTTTTATTATTATTAATATCCTTTAGTCGCCTCTTACGACACCGGAAGAGTTGAAACAAGGGGGAAAAGAAGCTTATATGTATTAAACTTAATAAATCTATCTTCTTTCACAGCCATAAACAGTGGCACCGAGAACCAGCCAGCAAAGAAAGCTCGCGGGGACAGCGGAGATGGCAGCACCAGCGGCGGTCGCGACCAGCACGCTTACTCTTGCCTCCTTCAGAACGAGCTTCTTGGAGCTCAGAACGAGGAGGTCAGGGGGCCTTCCGTCACCTGTGCTGATAACAAGATGGGGACCACGCCAACTGCGTCCGCTGCCAAGAACAGCTTGCCGGTCTATAGCTTTAAACGGAGAAAAGCTGCGGTAAGTCATTCAAATGTTTATTGACGCGTAGATAAAGATGGTGATTGAAAATTACCGCCTCTCTTATGCTGTTCCGCTTAGATCATGTTTGATCAAATGCGAAATAGAGAGATGAGATTGAAAGTTACCACCTCTCTCGTGCTCGTGCGCCCACATTTGATGCGGTAGCCGGTCATTTTCAATCCCAATCTTTGCTACGCGATTCATATGTATCTACCCACTCAGCCCGTGAGCACGCACTGCTGCTGGGTATAGATAGGCATCATCTCTAGTGTGCCAATATTTCTGGTCCTGTGCCACCCTCTTTACTCTTCCCCTGGTACACAGATTTTATAATACCCTGGTATTTTTGCAATGTTGCCTGATCGGGCTGGTGATCTTCCTTATGTTTATTATTCATTTCTGCGGCGTGGCTCCACACACGCGCGGCTTCGCACACGTTGTTTCTATGGAAAAGTTAAAAGGTAATTTCTATCTCATGGAAACTAATTTAAGGATAAAAGTAAACTAAAAAGAACTTTTAGTACCTATTAATATGGTTTTTAAAATAAGCCTGCTTTTATTGCAGTTTGAGTTTTTTGACATTAGATTATTTATCATTGTTAAATTCACAAAAGTTTTTCTTGCCGCTTACCGCCATTTACTAAGTATAATTAGGTGGTTTATGGAAAGGTCCGGTAGTTAATATCGTTTTGTATGTTTAAGCAGTATTGTATCGTCTATTCAAATTTCAAACAAATCATTCACATTATTTTGTGGCAGCTGCTTTTGTAGTTTATTCATAACTTCTTTAAAATCCATCATGGACTAATCATGGTAAATATCCCGTTGTAAATGACTTTAGTATTCGTTATAAGTTTCTGCCCGCGGCTTCGCATGCGTTGTTTCTATGGAAACGTTTAGAGATTATTTCTATCCCATGAGAATTGATTTATGGTATACAAAGTAAACTATGTGGTATTGCAGGTTTAGATTTGCAATTGTTGCAAAATTTCAGTCCAATTCGTTTTATAGTTTCGTCGTGAAGAACACGTACATCCATCCATACAAACTTTTGCATTTATAATAGTCATCTTCATCATCATCATTCTAGCCTGCTATCACTCTTTGCTGGGTATAGGCCGTTTGCTTTTACCCATAATATAAATGTGATAAATTCAAGGGGAGGAATCCAAATTGTGTATATTATGAAGATTATCTTCACGTTACGATCTTGAAAATTTTATCGGCAAATTACGCTAAAACCTCAATATCAATTAATGATTTAACGTAGCATCTCACGTTACACCTCCATAAACTCCAAAGCATTGAATAAGAGGATAAAACGCTCGCTAAATTAAAGCTTTTCTAATTAGCATGTGGCATCGGCGACGTTAAATTGGAAACAACAAAACTTTGCGTATTATCGTTAATCTAATTGCATATAAAAGTTTTTTCGACGCTAATAAAACTGATTTGACGAAGGATTAAAAGTGTTATTGGTAATTCGCGAGGTTTTTTTTCTGGGTTGATTTACGCCAGTCCATTCGTATGCAGATATGACTATATATGGAATGTAATATGCGTATATACAACACATTACATTGACCGGGAATCAAGCCGGGCAGGCACCTTTGGTGTTTCAAAGATATTTATGGTCACATCAACATGACGTATTTGTCGAATGTTTTTTACTCTCTTGATGAGTTATAGAAGCGATTGGTGTATTGTCACGACGTTTTTTTTTTGCTCTCGGCGATAATAAGCTTACTCGATGTGGATATTTTAGTGACAAGTAATCTTTGTTGTAAAATTACACAACAAACCTTGCGCTTAATTGTCCTATATTTTTTTTTGGGATCTCAGAGCATACAGAGATTCCAAAAAAAAAAAAAATACAGCCCGTATCAAGATTTAGGAAAAGGGTTATGCTACTTTATATATTAATAATGTCTATTGGTATTGATAATAAGTAATCTTTATTTGTAAAATTACACGACAAACACTGCATTTAATTTTCTATTGGTATGTACACAGATTGAATATCATTTGTAAATAATAATTCTATAAAATAAGCTACTTTACATTTCATCAAAGCTAAGTTGGCACAAATATTTAAATAAAAATTCTAGTTTTTTTCAGAGTTGATATTGGTACGCTATTAGTTATGCAGTATGATCAGATACGAGTATACTTAAATCTATGACATCGACATGATAGCGTTTTAAATTAGTGATTATATTATCAATACACGTTTTTTATGACTTGCTTAATTGCAGGTCATTGGTATTTCAGTTTTGACTGGTTTCGGCTCCAAATGTGAGTTGAATATTTGCCAATCGAGCTGCCTGTAAAATTGCACAAATTAAAAAGGAATTAGTTTAAATATTTGCACCTAATGGTGTTTTGATATGCTTGGGTGAGAGCGTAGTATCAAATGGCACTTTAATTTTCCCGACCCGTCCATTTGACCCTCATTCGAGCCGATCTCAAATTGAATTTGCCAATTTCTGGTCATAATGTCAAGTAAGGCGGTCTAATCTGGCACTGTTTTGACAGTCCTTTCGTAAAGTACCTACGTTTTTATTATTTTTAGATGGCAACATGGTTTTATAGAAGTAATTTTTTAAATTTTTTGGAATCGATACTCCGGGTCGCAATATTTTATGATAATGTTTGTAATAATATTATGTAAATCGTCGAATAAATTTGTGAAATATGGACTCGGGGACTCGAAAGCTGGGTGCATTTTCAATTTAGTTGGTATTTAAGACAGAAACTTGATTAGTAAAAGTGTGTTTTGAATTGAGTGTAAATATAAAACGTGTTTTACACTTTCAAAGTGATAAAAGTGTTTTGTGTAAATGCGATTTAAAGTCCCAATTTCTACACCTATTGCGTCTATCAGGATGTTGAATTTGACACTTGATGGCGAATTGGCGATAAAAGCGGTAAAATTTCCGTAGTCTTGTCAACACGTGCAAAGACAATCCTTCGATAAACCGACACAAATGCTGACATAAGTCAGCCGCCATTGTAACACGAGAGCTATCGTTGATTGAAAGTCGCGTGTTGAATGTCACACCATTTCTGTATCTCATCGATCATACTCGTACAATATCACAGAACCAATCGCCACCCAGTAGCCGTACGCAAAACAAAAACCAAAAATTTATTATTCCACCATCTTGATTTATATATGCAAATTTATCTTAATTAATATGCGCAAATTTGACGAACTGACGATTTTATAGATATTCGACATCATTTAGTGCAACTAATCGCCTTTTTTAGTGACGCAGTTTTATAGACGAGCCGTCCAAATTAATTTTCAAATTGATGCATGACCGGTTAGCTTATCCTGTAGCTGATGTCAAAATACTAATAATCCGAGCAAAAAATCTAGAATTAGAGATGCTCGGTAAAATATGCGCATGTATTTCGGTGGCTGATTTCTTTTGTGTGTCAATTAGTACAATTATCGTGGTCGGCAACGTTTAGCGTATATGCGAGGATATGCTAATTAAACGTTGTTTTTGCGCACTTTAGCTGTCTCTCTTTCAAATGCAAATATGTAATATGTGATATTATTTCATAGCTAACTGACAATCGACAGATCTGAAAAAAAAACTTTAGTAAGAGGTTATTTTGATGATAAGCTTATTTTTGGTCAGAGCCACAGACGTAGAGACGTCTGTGACTTAGCTTTGCTAATGTATAAAAGATATTATAATATTTACGAGTATTAGCATGCAGAGTTTTTACGCGCTGTCCATCACATTAGCAATACAATGCTGTTGTTTTTTCCTTGCAATTTTTGTCAAGTCATTTATATTTGTCTGTCTTCATGTCTATCACTCAACGGTGACAACGACCGAAAATAAATTATTATTTGATTTTACGTCCTGTATTAGATTTCTGTGTTTTTTTTATCATATTTGATTTTTGTGCATTTTTGCGCGCTTGTTTCTATTTTACGACTGCCATCAAATTTCAATCGGTATATAATTTTGCATTTATAAAAATTAGTGTCAGGCAGGTGTCACAATATTGGTTTTATTTTTATCAATTTTATTATTGTTTATTGTAAGTTTTGAAATTCATTATTTTTTATTTATTTGTATTTGCATCTCATACCTAAATTTTACTTAAAATTTCAACGGTAAAATGAAATTCTGATAATAAGTGGACAAAAGTGTCTTAATACAGTAAATGTGAAAACGTGAAAGTTTCTTGCCACTTTTCACTGGCGTAGATTTCTCTTTACACTTGCTATATAAGAGGCTGTTTCAAATCACTGAAGTAACTAATCAATACTTTTTATTAATCTAGCATACCATTTAATGCATTAGCAACCTGTCAGTTGATTTTGATGGGAGTTCCGTGTTAGCTTTTTCAGTAACCACGCTTTCAACAGGTTAATAAAAAGTGTGCTTAAAAAACTAACCACTTGTTGAGGTTATAGGTCGTCGAATTTGTTTGCTATAGCAGCTGTATTTAAATTCATAAAATTCTAAGGCACCACCCACTCTATTACTTCTGCATAATGCGTGGAATACAAATTTAGTACATTAGAATAAAAAATGCATTAATGTGATTCCATTCTCAATGCGACTCCATATAAATCTGTTTCGGATACACATTGAATAATTGCTGAACATTTTATGCTTTTTAGAAAATTAATGGTTACATTTTGGTACTATTGCGTCTCGGTGTCAAATTTTATTGCGTGCGCTATCCCATTTTAATTAATCCCAGGGTAAGAATTCGATATAGATAAATCTTTTTGATCCTGAACGAATCAAAAGCGATTCGCTACATCAAGATGTATCCAAAGAATGCTGCAAAATTTAGCGTGGGTAATTGCTACAATTTCGATGATGGTACTGAAGTCGACAAAAATAATTAATTTGAATTTCAAGTCATTACAACAAAATATAAAGTATAGAGTAGTAAAGAAAATTAACCAATGAGCGGTGAAAATAGTATGAGTGATACGCTCAAGAATATCTACATCTGAATTGATCAGTTGTTGTTAAAACCTTACAAAATCACAAGCACCTTATGTTAAAATACCGAGTAGCCGCAACGAATCCTACGACACGGAACTAGCCTGAGAAATTTTGCATTTGAAGTAAATGTGTAAGTCTAGACGCTTTGCAATTTACGAATTTTGCGCTTGCGCATTCAAATGATGCGTGCGATCTTCGGGTTCATTGGTCCGCTCACGACTGCTGCAGATTTTTTCTATCACCAACATGAGCTCAGACGCCGTGATTGAAATTTTCAACGCACGAAACTAACGTTTCTATTTATATCCGGTCATATTTTTGCACCGATGCAAAAAGTAGTTGCGAACCCAAATCACTATTAAATGCTAATTCCTTTTTTAGAAGCCCATTGCCCACACGGATAAAAAAACAAAATGTTTCTATATCTTATTTTAATTCTATTCCGTTCACGCTAGAAGAGATCGATTTTACCTTTTACAATATCTAGATTGCTTTTAGTCACGAGAGTTTACAATTTGATTAGAATTTTTGAGATCAAATGAAGTAATTATAGCACTCCTGCCACCAATAAAATAGTCGTCTCTGGTTTCTGAGTCGTAAAAACGTATGTAATATCAATTAGCTACAACCAAATTACTGCTGCAAGCCTGTAATTATTTCTGTAGCTTACGTACATAAGTGGATCGAGCTTCTAGCTTTTGCAAAGTAATAGTTTCAAATGACCAGTCATAAAAAGTTCTTCCATTTAATAATTCGAATCGAGGCGCATTTGTTCATCCAATCGCTATTATGTTTTTTGGCAGAGACAAAACTGGGGATAGAGTCGGTACCGGTGTAGATAAGGCTCGGTATAGACTAGTCGGTCATTGGCTGGGGATGATTCGTAACTTTTTTCGATCGAACGACGCATTTTTTTCTTTTTACCTTCTAGTCTGAAATATATTTCTTTGTAGCTGTTCTCGGACACATGTCTGTCGACTGCCGTAGAGCTTTGCAATCTAGATCATGTCTTAGATTGTCCCATTGCTGCAGAGTCACGTTTCCTGGCCATTGTGTGGGTGCTCATTTAATTTCAGAGACATCTCGATACGATTTTCTAGTTAATTACAAACGATAATGCTTTTTGCTACCGAGCTGTTCAACCTTGAACGGTTAATCGAACGGCAACACCTACATGCCTATTTAGATAATTTCTATGTCCGACTGATAGGACCGCATTGATTGACAAGTACAGCATGTAAGCTAATCATTATGCAGATGTCGACTCGTTATCTGATGCCTGAAGCTGGACGTAGTTTTCGAACATGACAACCATCGCATCGTCATGACTGAGACAGCACAACTTGTATACCACAATAGAATTCCACATTTCCATTATTGGCGCGGCGTGCTAGATACTGTGTATTATGCACGGTATGTGCCTAGATTTGGCATTTGCTATGGTGCTCGTTTGTAGCTATTGTTAGTCTCTACGTGGTACTACAACGTCGTAGATCGACGATAGATTAAAATTGCAATAGGGATATAGAAATTTAATAACTGTCGGACTGATATTTTGGATTGATATTTGATAGGTATCTGCAAAAAAATCTTTTCAATTTGCATTTTTTTATTATTATCATCTTTTTGAAGGACCACGTGTTCCGGTGTACGCAAAAATACGCCTTTGTTAGCATTGAACTGGTCAGCAGAAGTGGTCATCCGTGTTCGTACGGTGGTATGTTTGCTGATACAACAAGGTCTACTGCTGTTTCGATGGAATTTCGCAAGGCCTTATTTTTTATGTTTGTTTGCTTGTTTGCTAAGGCTTTTTGGCAACGAGGCCCGGTAGGGTTCACTGTTAAGTCAATTGATTCAACAATTCAGACTATTATGTAATGTATGGAAGCATGCATTCTCTAAAGCTAATGAAAAATTTTCTACCGCATCCAACTAGAAAGACACTAGTTAGCGCGTTGCTTTTCCCTATTCTGGATTATGCAGATGTGTGTTATCCCGACGTTACAGAGGAGCTGCTGGACAAGCTGGAGAGATTACAAAATCTCTGCATCCGCTTTATTATTGGGCTGCGGAAGTATGATCATGTATCTGTCTTACGCACTCAACTGAAGTGGATCAAAATCAGAAAGCGTCGAGATATGCACACATTATGCCTCTTATTTAAAACTCTTTCTGATCCACTGTCCCCAAGTTATCTATCCGAATTATTTTCCTTACTCTACACTTCTGGACGCACTGTACAGCACTCAAAACGACTGCAGCTAGGTACACCGGATCACTGTACAGTGGGCTACCATAAAACCTTTGCCGTCCAGGCCACTCGCTTATGGAACAGTCTTCCAGGGGAATGTCGCGAGGTATCCTCAGTACATGTCTTCAGATCTAGAGCCTATAATCATTGTCTTTCTCAGGAATAATTCGGTACGTTATATATTTTATTATTCATGTATATTTATGTATAATATAATATAGTAACATTATATATGTATTTATTAATGTGAGTACCTATTATTATTATTATTTTTTATGTATATTTATGTTAATGTCACGATTTATTAATTGTATTTTCCTTTGTTTCTTGTAATTAATAATTTTTGTTATCTACCACTACCTACTAAATTGTTGTCAACACTACCCAAAGGTTAGCAGGTAGAGAATGCTATCTAGCATTATGTTCGCCTATGTACAACTTTTGTGCAATAAAGAATATTCTATCTATCTATTATGTTCGTATTTATTTTCTTTTATTAACAAGCTTTAAGATCACATTTTTGCTCAAGGATGGAGAAATACATTGTTTTTCAGGGATAATGAGCGTTTCCCAAGCGATTCATGAAGGTGCTGCAACACCGTCTTGCTCCGGTGAATTTTCCGCTGCGCTGCATTTTTAAAGCTCAGATTGCGCAACTCCGGTAAACGACCTCTTTCATAGAAGAGCACGTGCAACTGCAAAATTTTGATAGTTGTTTATATTCTTCACACACACACAATGCCTCATACATTCTCTATGTTCGCTGAAAAGTGACAATGTCGCTCTGGGAACGTCTGCTGTTGATTAATTTTATTGCAATCGAGGAGACGTGACCCGATTACGGATGCGCGGACAGGTCACTAGTTTGTCGCTCATTTATAGTAGCAATCAATCTCCTATCTGCGATCTCGTCACTACCTGCTGGTTTTCTAGCTTTTTATGCGTCTGATGTCTGGGGTTAACAAACTGACATTCAGATTGCTCATTCGTCTTACATCATTGCGGTTTTAGTGAGATTGTAATTTTCCTTCGTTCTTCCCCATTACCGCCGCCATGTTTAATCCGAGCAACTGAGTTTATGTTTTCAATTACAGCTGCAGGATCTTTTTGTTGCTTCAATTTGTGTAATGCGCTGGGGTCCTTTGTAGTCTAGAGCTAGATCGGAGTTTCATTGTGGACAATCAATTCTATTGTGCGGAGCTTTTTGTCTATTTCGATTTGAATAAGGCAATTGTGGGCCGAGGAAGTTGCCAATTTGGCTTCATCTATCGGCACTACCGCGAATGCTGTTGGTACACTTCATAGCAAGCTGTATTTGTAGCTGTTACTGGTTATACTTAATGCACGGGCATTATGATGAGTCACACTATGGTTATTTTCATGATCTACCAGTTTTATGATCTTTTTAATTATAATGTCTATTATAAAATCTTCTTGTAAGCTATAGATTATTCGGTCTGACATGAAACGACCAAATAATTCTATGACGTGACTGGCAGATTTGCTAACAATTCTAGACTAAATGGGTAAAAAAATGTAATTTTGTGTAATCAAAATGGCATTAGTGTAAGCCGAGTTGTTAGAGTGACCGTTTCTTACGCTAGCGGCATCTAATTTTTGATATCCGGCTTATACGGTCAAGCACTATCTGTAACCGTAATGTGATTACGTTCATTATGCGTATCAACCTGAGGAGTGATGAGTCAAATTAGTTACCCTTTTAAGTTTCTAGATTCGGCGTAACGACTTAGTCACACCCAGAACCATAGACTATGTTACCTACAAGAATCGGGATGTCTATTTTCTCCCTAGAAATCTATTCCCTTCTGATGGTAGGCTCTGCTTTTCTCATCTACTCTAGCCACATCGCTCTGACTAACGCTATTGTTATTTCTGATCACTATATCAACTTCTTTTTAACCGACTTCAAAAAAAGGAAGATTTTCTATGTTGGGTTGTATGTACAGTTTTTTTATATACTTTTGTTGACTTCTCCGTTCAATTATGATCAATGAATTTTTAGGGTTCTTTTGCTATTATAAACAGAAAATGATCCAAAGATGGTCCCTAAAAAAATATACCTGAGAAATTAGTATTTGTCCCGAATAACTTAAAAAAATTAATGTAAGTAAATGTAACACTTAAAGTAGCTTTTCAAAACTATCAAACTATTTGGTGTATTATCGTCCGGGCCCACGGGTTCTCAAAGTAACCATCCATACTAATATTATAAATTCGAAAGTAACTCTGTCTGTCTGTTACCTATTCACGCCTAAACGGCTGAATGGCTCTAAATGAAATTCGGCAGGGAGGTAGATGGTATCTATGGCAACAGACAGCAGCTAGTTTTGTGTATGATGTGCTCCTGCAGTCTTCTCGTCCTGTCTATTCAATCTGTGTGAAATACGTAATGAAATTGGCAACAATGCAATCTGTTAAACGTGTTAGCTGACTGCGTTGGCGGGGTTGCCGAAATGTTATCATATCTAAGTCATAAGCACTGTATCTAGTCTAGACTAAGAACAACCGTAATACGTACGAAAGCATATCTTACTGCTACTTCCATGCGCCTTATCCTGCCAAATCTTTATACACCTGTTTGTTTATAACTTTAGGATCGAGAAAGCGGTAAGCAATTTTAGACTTACTCTATATAGAAATACGCATCTGTTTTCTACCACCAAACTGGACGCATGCCAGCGACCACTCAGGGGCGGGGCAGTGTTGAGTCAATAACTCCATAAGTGGCAGTTGTAAACTCGTAAATATATCATCGTGCACGCTGAATGCACTTTCAATCTTGTTAAGCTTTCATTCATAACTTATCACGTGCAAAAGACAAAGCTTTAGCCCCGATGTTTGTTTTGATTGAAACGGGACCAAACAACGGTGTTGTACCAGATATATCTGTCTTGTATTACATGTAAATCTTCACTTTATCAGTGATATTTATTGTGAGCGCGCTTGACTTAAAAATTCATGTTATCCGGAATCGTACTGGTCCTTACATTTCGTATTGACGTAGGCGTCACGGCCCAGTGTTCCATTTGGGCAAAATAAAACGACCGGTCGACACCATCGTGACTGCTCCTTTTATTGCAGTTTCCTTAAAAACACAACTTTGCCATAACTACCAATATTTATCACCCACGCATCCGAATTCTATGCTTCATAAAAGGATTATGTTCCGATTTAGAACCAAGCGTGCATAAGGTACCTAATGTCTTCCCACGTTGTCTCTCACGAAACTCGCTTTAAGAAGGTGTTATTCTTCTAGATTACTCAGGATAGCGATAAACTCGGGTTCATGGATGTCAAGTGGCCATGGATTCACAACATATTTGCACTTTTTGCAGCAAATTACTTAGAATTTTACGGCGACTTTTGCGGTGCCAAATTAACATTAAAAGTCCAGACTTTGTGTCATTTCTGACGGCAATAAAGAAGGTAAACGCATGGTCTTGTGTGTTTAAATAATTGTTGATCTCTTAAACGGCCTTTTGACGAATAGCTCCGCTCTGTTAATAACTGTCTGCATAATTATACGGTTCCCTTTTCACTACCGCATTTATTCTTAATTACATAGTATTCCAAAAACATTATTCAAAGAATCATTATTATTTATTATACGGCTCTCGGCACTGTTGCTTGTCAATAAGACTAATCAAAAGTTTTGTATAGAATGTTTGATTAATTGAAAACCGTGAGTAAAAAAATTGCTGACAAATCGAGCTGTTATCAATAATGTACGTTGCGTTTTTTAGCATCTTTCGCACAAAAGAATTCGGGTAGCCGAACTTTCAAGGACTAATTTTGTTACGCTTCAGGTATTTTGCAATTCGTTTCCTGGTTAAAGACATTAGGTTCTCATGAACTAGCCATGGGTAACATATTTTTATTGTTCCTCCCATTCTTATGTTACCAAAGTTAACATAAGAATAAGAAGTAGATAATATGTACCTTCTCTACATTTTGATATTTTTAATGCGGCAAGTTTTTTTGAGCACTGCTTTATTTGAGCGTTCGTTTTTTGCAATATTTTACGGTTACAGTTTTACAAATCCTTAATACTTGTTTTATATGATTGTCTATTTTTCCACTTGCGTGTGTAAATCATAAGCTACGATTTGTCAAAACTTTTTGTTCCCCCGTCTCGTCTTCTTTTGCTAATGGCCTAGCGTTAATTTAATGTTTTTTGAGTTGTAATAATTTTATGACCATTAGCTATTTAAACGCTATTTATGGTTTCCCGGAAAATTATTAGTGCCTTCGTTTTATTATTCTAGATTTGTAGCAATTAACTACACAAAGAAGTTTTTAAACTGTGCTTCTAATGAAGCGATTTATTTAAGAATCGTTGGTTGTATTGTATTGTATCATTGGTATATCTCACTTATATCTTGCATATCCTTGCTCTTTCACGGCGATTTGTCTGAAGTTTAATTTGAAAACTGATAATTACAAAAATTTTAAGATCCTTTTCTGTCTAGCATCTAGCTGTCTGTACTATGTACATTTTCTGTTCTGTGCTGTATCAGGGTTGTGTTTGTTAATAAACGTTTCTCTATCTGTCGTATGTGCGAAAAGTTTTAACGAATATAATACATTTTTTATAACTTGTTTGTTCACCTTTTTGGCGACAGTTATAACATGACAACAGAACTTTATTCTTAAACAATTTTGTCGTCTGGCTCATTTACTTGCACAGGCATTGTTTGTATATATACTCATGGAATGTATATTTTCCAAGCTGCTTAGAAAAATACATATTTTAATCTTCATACCTATCTCTACTGTTTTAGGTAATCTTAATGGTCTACAATTCTCGGCTTCTGTTTCAATCCTCGCACAACTTCACTCCTAGTTTAATTTGTATTATTCATGTTAACATAAAAACACGAAACATTCAAGTTATCAAATGCATGTTAGTGTTTTTTCAACTTTAAAGTTAATGTTCTTGTACGTAATACAAGTACTGAAGCAACGTAATAGGTCAGTAACATTTGAGCTTGAACTTTGGCATTTACTTAATATTAAAGTGTTCTGCGTAATTTTCTTTATGTTTAAGATTTATTTGTGACATGAATAGTGCTATTGATGTCATGTGTGGGTTGGTTTCATAGCTTTCGTAGTTTGCTGCACCCACATACATAACAGGATATTGTGATTTGTGGTCCGGTGCATCAAGATAAATAGATTTAGTTTTGATGATGTTATGCCGTATTTATCCGATAGACTTTATATTCTTCCATGGTTAATGCTTCTTTTCTTTCTTGCTATGCATTAATGAAATATCTGTTTCAAAACATTTTATTGGAGTTATCATTTCAAAATCTCCACTCTTGACCACAGGTCCATATTAATTTCAACCCAATTCGATTTAATTGAATGCAAAGCTCTTGAATGCTATGCGATCGAACTATGGGGAATTGGATTTGGGTAGAAATTTGTGAAATATTATTAAGTATGTTGCTTGATTTGTTCAATTTAAACATTTAATGATACTATATAAATACGTAATAGAATTGGGATAGAGTTTAGAAATGTTTTCAAGACTAAGCGTTCAGCGATCTCTAAAGCTCTATTTACGCTGATGATTACATTGTCTTTACGATATTTTTTTTTTCATTCCTTGTAACAACTTTTGTCTGTATTGTTGCAGGAGAACATAGACCCGTCACCCTTCAGCCTGTCCCCTATATCAGCGAAATCGGAGAAGCTCCTACGCTCCCCCCGCAAAGCGACTCGCAAGATCTCGCGGATTCCATTCAAGGTTCTGGATGCGCCGGAGTTGCAGGACGACTTCTACTTGAACCTTGTGGACTGGTCCGCGCAGAATGTGCTCAGTGTAGGGCTCGGCAGCTGTGTATATCTGTGGAGCGCTTGCACCAGCCAGGTTAGTGTCTAAAACTGCAGAAGGGATGGCCCTTAGTTCCGTCCTACCAAGGTGCATGTTTTCTCACAAGGCTAGATTCTGTGAAGCCCCAGATGGGCACATAATACTACAGAAACATGGCAAGTTTCTATGGTGTGAGTTTTCGCAATCTCGTCATTATGCAATGCGTAGGCTAGATCGCCTTCAAGGTCCTGTATCAATAACGTATTCGCCTGTACTGTAATTTATTCCGATGAAAACGTTATACGTGTGCTTATAATTTTTTAATTTTATCAACAAGAATTCTTAAATTGGAGCTGACGTTGCGTTTATTTGTGGCGCAACAACGATATATTCCATGTTTTCTGAATTACTCTTCAGTATTACGCCTTTAAATAAATAATTAATAATGCTGGACAAATTCACCCAGCATTATTTAGCCCCAAACTAAACAGAGATTTACATTACGTATATCGATAAATATTTTTATTTTACATTAAAAACTAAACCGTAATATCCTGTAGCTTTTTATTCTTGATCTGCTAGTTGTTATATCACGTTATCAGTGTTCACTGTTCTCTTTCCTACAGGTAACCCGCCTCTGTGACCTATCCAACGAAGGCAACGCCGTAACATCGGTGGCGTGGAGCGAGCGAGGCAACCTGGTGGCTGTGGGCACGCAGAAAGGACACATCAGCGTTTGGGACGTCGCTTCTAATAAAGAGGTTAGCCTTCATCTTACCTTTTCATAGAGTCTTCGATCAACACAACCATAGAGTAGAATTATTTTGTATTCTCTGACATAGTCTGGTGATTTTAATACTGTGAAACTTTCCTTGTCCCTCGTGGGATAATTTAGTTCGTTTTGACTGATTTTTCAGGTTTTTTCTTATATAGATATAGACATGTCATTTATTTGCCACCACAATACACAATATAAATTAACAATTTTGAAATGAAAATTAGATACTTATCATCAATTACACATTATAAAATAGGAACAATGCGTTGAAAAAAAACTAATTTTCTTCGTCCCTCTCATAGACTTATGTAATAGCTTGTGTGTGGTTCCTCACTAATAGGAAAGGATAAATAAGGAAAGTGAGGTTTCTCACTAATATTACAGAGGTACCTACTTTATCCTTGTAAGTTTGTGAGTTGGTTTGTAAGGGGTCTGGGCCTACTGGCCCGATTCCAAAAAACTTTCTTCAACATGTGTAGCGGCATTACATAATGCCTGATGGCTTTTTTCCGCTACGTTTCGTTCAGGCCGCGGGCTTAAGAAGCTGTAAGAAAACTGTATGGTCTCTTTTATGGGAGGATATCATTCTGGTTCAAATCTATAGATGTGTTTACCTGTTTATCTCTACAGGTGTTGAAGCTCCAAGGGCATATAGCTCGGGTGGGCGCCCTAGCTTGGAACGGAGATGTGCTGAGCTCAGGATCCCGCGACAGGCATATAAGACAACGGGACATTAGAGTACCACGTAAGTAATAATCTACTTACTGTGGCATATTACTATCTAGCTGCTGCCCGCGGTTTCGCACGTTCTTTTCCGAGATAGATAGCCTATGTCCGTTCCTGGAATACCATCTATCTCCATGCCAAATTTCATTAAGATCCGTTGAGCCGTTTAGGTGTGAAAAGGTAACAGACAGACAGGGGCCCTATTCTACTAAACTAATCGCTTTTCTATGACATTGGTATCGTCGCAGAATCACCACCATATACACGTTTTGGTATATTAGATGACAGAAACTACAGATGGAGGAACGTCAAACAAAAGTGTCGAGATTGAAACCGATCTAGAACCATTGTATCAATCTTTTCGTGCAAACAGCACCGCACGCACTATCTGGTGTTTCTTTCATCTAAGGATTCTGCGTGATGATTCTGCAACACCCCATTGTCATAGTGAAGCGATTGGTTATCAGAATTGGGCCCCAGTATGAATGTAACTACAAGGTCATGTTACATGGTTATGTTACGCTTAGACCGCTTGGGCTATAAGCGTATACGGCAGCGAGATATAATTCGAAAGTAGACAGACAATATACAAACCATTTTTAACAGAGTACAAAAAGAAGGAAGTTTCTTAAAATTCGTATGTATGTTTTTTTTATGTATGTATGTTGCTTGATATCTCCGCCTATGGTTAACCGATTTTGCTGATTCTTTCACTATTGTATAGAGAATGATCCCGAAATGGTTCCATATAAAATGTCCCTAGGGATTAGTATTAATCCCGTAAAACTTAAAAAACAACAATATTTGAAGAATCAAGACTAATGGTTACCATGGCAACGGGCGTCAACAGTTCCATCAAAGTGTCATCAAACTAAATTAGACATGAATTATAACTACATGTCGCCACTAGGGAAATTAGATCGCGCTATCGAAGTGTAAACCCAATTTTTTGCACGTGAACATAGATTCATTCTATTTACCGGAGTTTGAAGTCGGTTTATAATTTTTTTTAAACACGCCAAATTATTCAAGTAATCTTACGTGACCGAAAAACTGGATGAGGCTCGCATACGACCGATTAAGCTGGCGTGAAAAAGAAGAGGCCTATATCTAGCAGTGTGTGTCAACAGCCTGATCCATACTATAATAACTGTGAAATAATATAAATAAGTAATGCTGGACTGGACATATCACACAGCTCAGTTTCAGTTTCATTCATTTATTTCTCATAGGCACATTACATTGCACTTAAGAAAGTCTTACAAATAAATTAAAATATTAGGTATAGGTAGGTACATAGTATCAAGATAGAAAAATAAAAGAATAATTTAACAAATATAGCTGACTCATGCAATGTCGTTCCAAAAATTATGATCAGAGAGATAATCCTTTATGCCATAGTAGGCTCTCTCGGTTAGGTGTTTTTTGATGGTGGTCCTAAAAGCCTTTTCGCCAAGATTGGTAATATTGGCTGGCAATACATTATAAAATCTAGCACTATTTACGACAAAAGATTTGCTAACTTTCGCTAGTCTCGTCTGAGGTAACACTAACTTAATTTTTGCTCTTGAACAATATAGGTAGACACATGAAATTTGTACAAATAAGTAACGCTTCAACTGTTATAACAACAAATACTAAAAATATAATAAAGTTGAAAATTTAAACAGATCTCCGAACAAGTGAAAATTTGATGGTCTTTGAAAAAGTTGCCTGATGTTTACGGTACGGAACTCTTCGTGTACGAGTCGACGCGCACTTAACGGTTCTATTAAGTTTTGCCGGACAAATATTAATCCCTCGGGAATCCAAAATTTTATAAGACCACCTCGGTATCATTTTCTATACAAAAATGTTTCAAAATAGTTGCCTAATAGGTGAATATAAAAACTCTAAGACTAAGAAATCCACGAACATTACATACAGCCGAAAATATAACCTCCACTTTTTTTTCAAACCTATTGGGAGAGAGATAGACAAGGTTTTGTGGGTTCTTGTGCATAACTTTCATTATGAATGGATCGTGTGTCGTGTGTGAAGGAAAACTATAGCCGTGGAGATCTAATATTTTAATATTGGGTTCTGATATTTTTATAATCCATAAAACAAAATAGCAGATTTATTCGGAATCATTGTTTTTTAAATAATTAAGATGGCATGACAGCATGACTAAACAAACTGCTTTCAAGTCCAAACATGAACAAGAATGAAAAATCTAGAATTCCCCAAATGATTCATGCTGCAGTGTTATGCGCTAAATATCAATAAAGATTGAGCCATGTAATAGTTACGTCGCATTATAAACAAAATATCTATGGACAATAAATCTATGGAAGCAGATACAGATTTGAATGTTCACATAAATTATATGATATGCCCATTTCTCTAGACAAGTGCATAGTATATCGCTAGAGTTGGGTTATACTATATGCAATTTTATTATTACGTAACAATGTCTATCAATTCATGTAATTTTGTTTTTAATAATTAGTGTAATTGGTTGTGCAAATCGAGTTTATATATTTTAGATTTACGCACATTCAGTGAAATTTCCGACTAACTGAAAATATTTTCGGACAAAAGTATAGTATTTTTTTATCAAAAATATATTTTATCGCTTTCCAATCCAATTTTTATATGCAATTAATTTACATTATAACCCGATCCCAGCTCTTCTAAATATTTTTAAGATGTCACTGGAAAATAAGTTCAACGACACAAAAAGGCCATTACAATATTTATTATAGCCTTGGATGTCGCAAAATTAGTAAACTAAACATAAAGGTGTCATTTTGAATCAATAATAGAAAGCATTAAAGTCAAATGGTGTAGATCTTTTCATTATATATAGTTTTACTCGATATTTAAAATAACGATGCGTCTGGTGTCTGTCTGGGGCAAGATGAGCACTTTGAACAGTTATTATTTCTTTATGAGGAATCAATATCTGAACAAAACGGGCAATTTTACAGACTGTAAATATCGATTTTAGAATAATGCAGGACTTATTCATACGGTTATCATCTAGCCCTAAAGTAAGTTGAGCTTGTTTTATGGGAACCGGATGTGTGGCTACGGTTTATTTTTTTGTTAATAAATTCATAAACAATAACACCTGTACGCGAAACAAATATTTGCAGATCATACAGAATTTCCATCTGTCCAACTTTTATCCCGCGGGAATCGAACTCACTTCTGCGTCTGGGGCGGACCTTCGCCTACTTCACTACAGTCGTCTCAATACCTAAACCAAAGTCAATAATATCACAGACAATAAATATCTTCTGAGCCAAGTCTATAAAAACTTACCTGAGTTGGCAACAGGAATTTCGGTAGCAAAATTTTTGTTTTTTGCCTCATGTTATTATTTATTGCTATATTATTTTAATGAGTTAATATTTACGATTATGATGGTCTTAAAATCATATTTTTAACACTAGCTGATAAAACTTAACTTTCTTCCTCTAGCAAAAAATGAAAATTCAACAGATGCGTCATACAAAACACAATTAAAGCAAAACATCATCTGTCTATATCATTGCGTTGGTACTAAGTAGTTCACTCAGGAAGCAGACGAGCGCGTGTGTGTCACCTACACAACTAACAGGTCCTGACTCAGCTTGTTGCTAACACAAACACCTAGGGTAATTTGTGAAAGAGCGCTGGTTTCCAGTCAGAACCAGGTAGAGTAAGTGACACGATCTCAGATCCAGCAGCGACATGAATTATGATAATAATTAATTGTTCATAATATTTCAGCAGTACAATCCAGCCGGGTGCTGCAAGGTCACAGACAAGAGGTGTGCGGTCTGAAATGGTCTCCAGATGGACAGTCTCTGGCCTCTGGAGGGAATGATAACAAACTATTCGTGTGGTCGATGGTAAGATTTTATATCACTTTTATTTCCGTACCCAAAAGGTTCATGTTTGGCTTAGAATTAACGCCACCTCAACTCATCCTGCGGGTGTAGTAATGGATATGCAAAGTAGGGTTAGGCCGCCGGGCTTGCTTTGCGATAATTCTTTGTTTTGCGATAGTAGACACTAACCCGCCGGGTAAATTTTCAATTCAAATGAATTAGTTTATTATAATCCGGGCATAACATTACAGAGCGTCTGATACTCCAAAGCGTTACACCTAGGATCGACATCACATAAATATATCTAGATAGCAAAAAGTTTATTTACTCGCGTGCCGAAAAGAGGGGCTGCAGAGCCTCTTTGCTCGCCGCGAGCTTCAGTCCGCTCGCGACAGCATTTGAGACGTCAGGTTATAAAAACAAAATGCCTTGTTGTTCAATAGTTAACTGTGCAAACACCACCGAAAAAGGAAATTGTGTAATTTAGTGGTGTTTTACATCACTAAATTACGCTCTTGACGTCAAAGTTTCTATGCAAATGCTACACGCTCGGTTTCAATACAAATCGGCGAACTCTTTGCTCGTATTTAGGTATATTTCTATGATCGACATCTACTTGCAAAGAAAAATACTTGTCGAAATTCCACCGAGCCGGCGCGGCGGCTTTGGTGTGTAAAAATAAAATATATCACGCTAAGTTGAATGAAGGGGTCTATTAAACTAAACTAATATCTTCTAGTTTTAAACTAAAATGAAACTTAATCTCTGAACGACCTCGAATGCTATTTGACATATTCAATGTTGCGGTTTCTACTGACAAGAACTAGTGATAAGCTTGCGGTGACCCACATTTCAACTATATCCGGTGTCCCATGGGAATCTAAATTAAACATCCTTATAATTATGTATATCTCTGCGGTTTTGTCTGCCGGTTTGCCCTCTAAACGTTTTAGGAGGTAACATGTAAACAAGGCATATAGGTAGTTAAATAGTCTGGAAAAGGCGAAACTTTTGATCCAATGAGTATATCAGTCATATTAACACAAACTCTGCTTAGCTTGGGGCTAGATGATGCTGTGTGGATTGTCCAGCATTATTTATTTATTTTATTTATTTATGTTACATAATTAATGTCAAAAGTAAGACAGATCAAGAAAACGATTTGCATAGATAATATATTATTATGTTAGTTCCGAATTCCGAACTAAGAGTAACATAGAGGCTTAAGCCGGAAACACACTATTGACACGCCACCCTACCCGAAATACTATCGATGGTCTCTTGTTAGCCGCGCCATCGTTTTCTTATTGTGTCTACCGCGCGACGTATCTTAATCTTGGCCCACATGTCTTCAGCCATGACAAGACAACCCTGCAGCCAAACGCTTTATTAAACAAAACCATTATTGTTCCAGCATTCAACCTCACCCGTACAAACGTACTCGTCCCACGTCGCAGCTGTCAAAGCCATAGCGTGGTCGCCTCACCAGCACGGCTTGCTCGCGTCCGGCGGAGGCACCGCTGATCGCTGCATTCGCTTCTGGAACACTCTCACGTCGCAGCCAATGCAGTGCGTTGATACAGGTCCGTAGAATATGATACATGACAGTATCCGATAGGGTTCTATTCAGTTGTTGAGCTGTCTAAGCCATAGCGTGGTTGCATCACCAGAACAGCATACAAATCTTCTGTAAATGTGGTAAACTTTTCAGCCTCCAGGTCTTGAAGTAAATGCGAATATTTTTTTTTTGTGGTATTTAGTATCAACAATTTACAACATTTGATGTGCATTTGCGATCAATTGCAAAACCAACATTGCTCAGAAAGTTTAGCAGGAGCAATTACTTATCATAAATTAATCTCCACAGGATCCCAAGTGTGCAACCTGGCATGGTCGAAGCACTCCAGCGAACTGGTCTCGACACACGGCTACTCGCAGAACCAGATTTTGGTCTGGAAGTACCCTTCTCTGACGCAGGTTAGTCCACACAACTTTCCGTCCTATATTAAAAATACGTTTGCTTTTTCTTTACCTATTTCATCGCACTGCTGGCTACTGAACGCAAGAACCGGACGCTTGTTGCAACAAAATCTCTTTTTTTTATATATGACTAGCTGCTGCCCGCGGCTTCGCACGCTTTATTCCGGAATAAAAGGTCTATGCCTATGTCTAGCCTATGTCCGGCCCCGGGATACCATCTACCTCGCTGCCGAATTTCACCGAGATCCGTTCAGCCGATCTTGAGTTATAAATAGTGTAACTAACACGACTTTCTTTTAAATATATAGATTATACGTTTGCTTTATTCCGCGCACGACACTGGTGTCAATTCTGGAACACTATAACGGTTCTTGATAAGGACCGATAAGCATTGATTTGTCTCTGGTATCGATAAAATTCGGTAACAACGAACCGTGCTTACTAATACCAGAGACAACATCGGTGCGTATCGATTTTTTTTGATTACCGTAATCGCGCTACTGATTTTACAAAAACTAATCTAAATTGACAGACTAGTAGTGTTGATTTTTAAAAAAGTCCTGTATAATAGTTTTGTTTAGTTTTTGTATCAACAGAATTGACAATAATGTTCGTACTGTGTGTTCGTGTGTGTGTTTTTGTACTGTGTTCGTGTGGAATCTGCTTTTCTGTCTGGCTTTGTAAACACTTTTTATTCAGAAGTAATTTTGGTGCACATTCCATTCTAATACAACACCTTACTAAATTCGAGCCTATTATAATTTATGTTAGTAATTCGTTCCTTATATTGTGTGGTAAAACACTTATATTTCAAAAATTACTTATCGAGATATTTACTAGCATTAGTACGTATTCCGATTTGTCGGCAAATTTGCATGCGCCATCGCGCAATAACTGAATATATTTCTAAGTAGATTGTATAATCTTTTATTTATGGGTTGATCGCCATGGGTAAGCGGGAAATTCAATTTTTTTTTGTGGTTTTTCATTTATTTCTGCGTTATACAAGGAATAAAACTACGGAAAAGTAATTTGCCGCAAATCGTAAATCGTTTTCTATGAACCCACGATAAAGCCAACATCGATTCAGTTGTGTTTTGGAGTATTTGGGAATATGTTGATTGTTAGCTCAAAATTTCCTATTTTCCCAAATGCTCCAAAAACACCAGTGAACTGTAGTTAGTTTTTTCATAGGTTAATAGAAAATAGTTACGATTTGCGGCAAATATTTTTCCGTTAGTTTTATTCCTTATAGAAAGCAGAAAAAATTAAAAACCATAAAAAAATTTAAGGTTGCGGCCAACACGTGACGATCGCCCTTAACTCTACCCTGACGCCCGTCCCTGTTACAATCTGAACTTTGCTCTAATTGTGTAAATGTAACTTTCCAGGTGGCAAAACTAACCGGACATTCCTATCGAGTGCTTTACCTAGCGCTCTCACCGGATGGCGAAGCCATAGTCACGGGCGCCGGAGATGAAACCCTACGGTTTTGGAACGTTTTCTCCAAGACCCCTTCGCATAAAGAGAACAAGAGCGTTCTCAATCTCTACACGACACTCAGATAGACATCTGACAGTGACATTTAACATCAGTGTTGCCAGCATAAAAACTTTAGCATTCAATACTTTTAGTGTTGCCAGCATGAAAAATCTTTAGTTTAGCGTGAAGTGTTCGGTGTTGCCAATGCGATAAGCCTGATGTGAGAAAAGTAACTGTTTGACATTGATGAAAGAATCAGTGTTGCTAGCAGTATAAAATGTGAAACGTAACTAGATTAACAAAAATAATATATTAATAGATTTATAATAAAATCAAAGCGGAGTGGTTTTGGTTTTGTTGATAAATCGATGTTACTATTTATAATCTGTATTATAATAACTTTTAGTTAATTTTGTTTTTGTAAATATAAGTTTATTTATTTAAAAAGTTGTTTGCAATACATATTATTATAGTTAACTTGGTGCGATAAACTTTATTTTGCTACTATTTTCTAACTGACTATTTTAAAAAAATGTAAACGTTACTTATAAAAGCGCAGCAAAATCAACAAGTTCAAAGTTTTGGTGATAGATATTGAAAAATAGAGAAATGTTTACAACTTTAATCTACAACAACATAAATATCTCCAAAATTTACAAGCACCAAGTCTAGTTACTTATTTTAGATAAATATACACTAATTTGTGTATAAAATTTACAAAACGTTTGTACTTTAGTTTCGAGTTGACTTAAATTTGTTACTTATCAACTTTTATCAGGACTTATTTTTAATTTTGTTTACATTTTGCACGAACTCGAGAAAAATTCGGTATCGTTCCTCTTTTAAAAAAAAATGTTAACAAATTTAAACAAAATGTACGAAAATTTTACTATGAGCTCCCTTTGGTTATATTGTGACCTTGGACCACCAAATTCATGCATTTTGAACTTAAGAAAATATCTTATAATTATGTCATAAATAAGTCGTTGTAACATTGGTTTAATTTTGAACTCTGTACACAACTGTAATAAGCTCTGGGGCCGATTTCTGCAAACCAATCGCTTTACTATGACAATGGTATCGTCGCCGAAGCGTCCAAAGATGAAAGAAAGTCGTAGATAGTGCGTGCGTTGCTATTTGCACGGATAGATTGATAGATTGGTTATAACCTTGACACTTTTGACACGCGTCCCTCCATCTGTAGTTTTTTTCATCAAAGGTGAAATACCAAAATGTGTAATTCCAAGACGATAACATTGTTATGGTGAAGCAATCAATTTAGTGGAATTTGGCCCCTGAATGCCTACCTAACTTATTCCCAGCATAAGCAAATAACTAGTCGTTGCTAAAGGCTATTGTTTAAATTACAGTTTGTATATTGCTGTTGCTATCGTTTGGCCAATAAACGGTTACATGATTAATTTTCAGTACTTACGTACGTCACTTTATTGTTTTTGACTAACTAATAAATTTTTAATGTGTTTTTTCTGTTTCAGCTAGTTTTAGGCGTAGTTGTACGTTTGTGAGAGCGAGATAGACGTTCTATCTCACCCTCGCAAATGCTCTATGAATGTCCTAAATGTTGGTGTTATTTTTTAGCTGATAAGCCGATGATCAGGGAAGTATATAAATAATGTCTTATTTATCTGTAGAAAAGATACAAATTTGAACGAGCAATAGCGGGAAATTAAGTTGTACTAGCTAGTAGCAGCATTTAAGTCTAAAAGGCATTTATAGACTAAATTAACTGTAAGTTTCTAAAAAATTCGTATAATTATGTACTTTGCTTATAAATATGACACTATTGCCAATGCCTATTTGTCTAAAGTTTAAGGTATCATCAAAAAAGAGCAAAACTCTTTATGATCTCAAATTTGGAAAGCTGCATTAAAATATTTATTAAAATATTAATAATTAAGGTTTTCTAAGACACTTGTCGTGTTAAAATTCCGCTTTAGATTTTTATCTTGAAGTTTTTCTTCTATTTTCTTTTTCATTTCATAAATAAATCCTAATGCGTAAGACTAGCACGACGTTTTGAAATATTTCTGTACAAAATTAGAATACGTAGTTAAATAATGGGTGTATTTTCTAAATTGTATGGAATTATGTGCAATGTAGAATTAATTTTGCTATGAAAGTATAAGATAGGTTCGTTCTGTTGTCAGATATTGTGTATATTTTCTAATCTAAAGAAATTACGAGTATAAATAACATCTTATAAAAATGCCAATTCTAAGAAATCAAGCGGGGAAGGTGTCATTTAAATAACAGTACTAACTAAGAAAAATAATTGTACAAAATCGAACCTGTTTTCTAATGGCATCTTACCCGTTTTCTAAAGGCATCTTATTACGATCTCTAAATAAAAATTCGTTATTATTATGAACTCTAGACTTTTGTTCTTTTCTTGGAAAATGTTCATTGATTTCTACGACACCAAATATTCAAAATTAATTTATTACGGTGTGTTGAATTGTGATTATTATAAAATAGTGATGTGCTTAGTTGATACATTTCTAGAAGTTATGGTTAAGAACAGAATTTGGTGTCCTATATGGTTGTAATTTTATTGTTTTTTTCTGAAATTATTTCCAGTATGATCCTTGGAATTATTTTTGAGAAGAAAAAAAACATTTATCTGATTATCAAAGACTATTTTCAAGTTAAATTTGTTGACAATAGTTCCAAATTGTCTAGGTACAGTTTAAGAAAACTTTCGTATATATTTTTAAAAGTTTCTTAGTGAAGTTTTGATACACCAACTTAGGATTTCCGCAGTTATACAAATGTTAAACCTCAGCATAAATAGTGATGTGACTTTCTAACTTTCAATCTTAAACTTTACCACTTAAAAGTTTTCTTAGACAGTATCTACACGATTTAAATAATTTGACCAAATGTATGATTTTGATGTATTTAAATTTTGAAATATATTTTTGTAAAATGCCTTTGCTATAATAGTTTCGTAAATTTACTAAAAAAATCTTTAGCTATCTTTTTCGGTGATTTACTCAATTTCTACTCTTTCTTAGTCTTTCGAATAAGTTTCTCTACCATTAGTTTGGGTCTTTAGTTTGTAACTTATGTCTTTACGGAGAAAATGCTATTTATTACAGAGATATATAATATATTTAACTTTTAGAATAGACTGATGTCATTTTGAGTGTTTCTTAGTACCATATTATAGTTTAAGTAGATGATTAAAGAAATAAATGTTTTGTGTGACATAATCTATTCTTTCTAGTAAACTCCCCCACCCCCACCCCAAAATCCTTTAAAAAAATAGTATATAACAGAGTAGTAGGTATTTATTTGTGTCATTGGTTAACGTCAGTTGAAATTAGGGCTGTGAAACACAGACACAAGGCTAGAACCTGGCTCCACGAGTCACGAGATAGTTTCTACATGGTTTTTACGTCTTTCAGCTACGTACGTGGTGATTGAACCAGAATCGCACCACCTGATTTTCCAGTTTTGCCGAAAAAAGTCAGTGCGGTGTTAAGCTTGAAGCTATTTTTAGATGAACTTATGTCGCTTGCAATGGAGAGTTAGGTCAATGGATGGTATTTTTCAAAGCATCTTAGCCGCCCCGCTTTGCGTGGTATAAACTGGTTTGTAATATTTTATAATATTAGCAGCTAATGAAGGTACTATGTAACATGGCTGACCTAGTCAGTGTTTGGCTAAAAGCCCTTTTTATTAGAAAATTTAAATAAATAAATATATAATATCTTTTGTCATATCGTAGAATTGGTCTAACGTCAAACAATGGAGGCTCGCGTTCCGCATAGATAATTAGGCGCTTTGCTAGTTATTTATGTAGGCTGTACATGACCCTTTGACGCATTCACAGCGAGTGGCAAAGAGTGTGTCAATAATGTGTGAGTGTGTGTGAAAGCCCTCAACTTATATATTAATGTACTTTTTAGGGATTCGAAGATCGGAGATCGGTTTCGAAACCCTTATGGCATCGCTTTTTCTGTCCCTTTTTTCAGTCTTTAATGTCTCAGCAACTACAGCAGCAAATAACGTGAAATTTAAAATAATAATATAGTTCGTGCGCCTGTACAGATTAAAACAATAAAAAAATACGAAAAATAAAAATGTAAATTTTTAGTACAAATTGTGATATCGAAATTTTAAGAGACCTACAATGTCAAGTGAAAGGTATTAATGTGTACATTTCAAAACAGTTTTTGAAATTTCTGTAGGTTTCATACTTTGCAGAGCGATCTAACTGAAAGTACCTATGTAGCGTTTGTAGATATGGATCTATATTTTACAGGAAAAATATACCTAGTGACATCTGGAAATGGACCACTTTTTGAAAAAAAATCAAAAAGGGGGTGATAATTTTCAAAAGGGGGGCTAGCTCACCGAGTGGGGTATCAAATGAAAGGTATCAGTTTGTACATCTCAAAACAGTTTTTGAAACTAGAGAACAATATGTAGAGTTACAAAATCATTGCGGCGAGAAGCTATTTTCTGACATGACGGAGGTCCTGACGGGTACACCACAGGGCTCGATATTGAGTCCGATCCTGTTCTCAATTTTTACTGCAGACATGCCTGAGCACATAGAAACCTGCTAATATCATCTTTATGCAGACAAGTGTTTATCAGTCAGTCAGTTTTAACCCGGAGAATGTAAACGTAGCGATGGCTCCTGTAAATGCAGACCTTGTAAGGATATTTATTCGAAATAAATGAGTTTTTGGTGGCCCTTCTCGTGGGCCACCAAAAACTCATTTATTTTGAATCCCGCTAAATCTAAAATGATGTTTCTGGTTACAAAGACGCAAATACAGAAAGCTTAATGACAATCCTGAGCTAAAAATAAACAATACTGCTATTCACATAGAACAGGACGCTAGGAATCTAGGCCTTGATGGTGAAATGAGGTTTGTCAAACATATAAACGAGAAAATAAGGAACGCGTTTTACAAACTTAAAGTCCTCTATACTATCAGGAAATATATATCAGAAGAGGTGAGACGGCTGCTGTGCGACCTTCTTGTTCTTTCCCCATTTAATTACTGCAGCGCTGCTTATGGTCCTAGGCTATGGGTAAAGACGGAAGGGGCCATTCAGAGAGTGCAGAGTGTATGTATGAGATTCTGCTTTTGTATTTCTAGAAGAGCACACATTAGTCCATACCTAGCAAAAAAAGGTATTTTAAACATGAAGGGCTATCGAGAACTTCATATAGCAGGCACTGTTCAGAAAATTTTCTGGAACAAAAAACCAGAATATCTTTTTGATAGGTTTACTTGGTCTAAGGATTCACATGATCGTAACACGCGCTCCAAGCATACTAACCTTCTTGCCATCCCAAATCACAAGACTAATGGGTTTAGGGGTTGTTTCAAATACCGGGCGTCAAAGATCTGGAATAATCTACCACCACCGTTAGCAATTAAAATTGGTAACATTTGAAAGAAAGGTTAAAATATTCCTACTCTCACGACAGAAGCACATGGTAGAAACAACCTTTAAACTTTCAAATCGCTCTCTCCATAACCCATAAAATTACAGTTAAAAATTACTTGACGCACTTGACGGATCTTGTTTATTTCAAGTGTTCATCGGAACCTAAGATCAATTACTCTTCGGGAAAGTAAATATATATTATTAACTGAATACACAATTTATTAGATAGATTCTTTAAAAACGGTTCACTGGCAATCCAATCAGTGGTCATCGTGGCGGTTACGATTACGCAGGTACTGCATGGCGTTATCCAAACGGTTGAGATGGTGATCAAGCTTGTTGTTGTTGCGGCTACGTAGCAGCGGCAACAATTTGACTTGAAGGCCAATCTTCCTGGCTTCTGAGCCAGCCAGCACCAGGGGTTTGAGGTGCTTCTCAGCGTCCATCAGGAAGTTCGCTGCACCGTGAGCATTTGCTACCTGTATAGTGCAAGATAATTATATATGGACTCTTTTTTCTCAAGAATAATCCCTAGAACTGCTGTTTTAATTAGTATGTTAAACAAAGGGGCGAGCAATATTTTTTGTCTCCTTAGTTTTAGTTTTGTGGCCAACCAAATCGACACCCGTAGGGCGTGAAACACACTCTACATTATTGAAAAAAGTCACAGGTATTGAACACGATTGGATTCGTACTCGATTATACTGTGTTCTAGAATCATAGATTTGTAAATAAGGGGTTACTAAAGAAATATTGTGGAAATATTTTATGACACTCTGGTATCTAACATCGGAAAAAATCGCAGAAGTTCGAAAAAAATGCTTTTCAACGCTTTCATTCGTCTCTATTCCGTTAATAATTATAAATCCAGACATAAATGTCTTTGTTGACATAAAATATCTTGGATTCTAGAACAAGTGTGACTTGATCACCGTTGAGTTTTGACAGTATTCATGTACTGGGTGTGACCTTAATTCTCCAACACGAAATTGCGTGTTTCGTTTCGGCCAATTGGTGTACACCGAATTACAGTACCAATTTGCACAAAAAATAAACGAAACGAAACAAACGATTGCGTATTTTGGTGAATTAAAATAGACCTTACAGGATTCTTGGACACGTCACAAAATTCTAATGCTGACCTTTGTTTCATGAAACATAAACATCTTGGGCCCTAGTCTTGCTAAGTGCTTGTTGAAATTTAATAAGGCAAATAGGTTTATTGGTTTGATAAAAGTTAAAAAGGGGAGATGAGGCACTAGGTTCTCGAAAGTGGCAGGCTCAAATTAGGTCCAATTTCGTTCCCCCACCACAGCCATAGTCGAACCGGCGGCGTTCGTGATTCGCGTGCTTGCTACGACGTACTTCTGTTTAGCTTAATGACTAAATGACTACAGCAATGCCCTCATGTTTGTTCATTATAATTATTGCACAAGATTGGAAATGTAACTGTGAGTGAGTGTTAGCGTGTAATTGTAACACAGGGCAGCTCTAGAGTAAGCGCTGGGAGAACGTACCATTTCTAAAATTTTACATTATGTCTATGGTTTGAGGCGAATACTTTGATCGATGGTTTGAAGTAAAAGATTTACCTGTGCAACTTCAAATAAGTAGTCCCTACTGAACATTTCCATGCTGTCTGCTAAGGCTACAAGGAAGCTTGCCGCAGTTTGCAACTCAACGTCTCCACTTTGGTTCAGGGCTTGTTCGATGGTCTTGTCGCACTCCGATGATATTGGCTCAATGCATTCTGACTGCTTGCGTATAATTAAGTTGATGATCTGAAAGGAGGATGGCATGAATGGCAGCACCCTTTTAATGTGAAGGAATGATTAGGTAGATATTTAATAATTTTCTTGAGGAGAATAAGTAGGTACCTACTTCGCCTACCCTTAAAAGATATTGAGGAGAAAGATGAAGATTAAAGAAAAATATAAACTCGAACATTGAGTTTCGACATTTTAAGATGGCAGTTTTCGAAAGAAAATGTTTCTTCAAAAGCATGTAATCTAGAGTCGGAAGGGGAAGTTTATGTTTGGCACTAATTTCTCTATGATGAAAAATATTTCGTAGCGCCATCTAGTTCCAGCAACGCAAACCTAAAAATAATAAGGAGCTTACCCCAGCTAATTGACTTTTCACTGCGCTTATCCTATTTTTGATTGATAAAGCTGAAGGCAGCGGGTTCTTCTCGACCTTAGCAATAGCGTCTTGGACGACGGTTTTATACCTCGATGAGTATCTGAAATGTTACAAAAGGAAATCTTAGTTTTAGGCTGTGTTTCCACCAGAGATGTACGAGCAAGCTGACCGGTGCGAGGATGTGTAGCGGGCTATTTTTAGATATGTGAGGTATGTGTCCTAAGGACACATCCCTCGCAACACATTGCTACGGTTTAAGAAACTTTATTCTCATACGAATTACAAAAAATCACTTAAAATGAGAACTTAGGGCAAATTATTGCTAATATAAGTACTTAGATTAGGTACATTTGGGAGACGAGCGTACTACAAATGGGTAAGTAACTAAATAAGTGTGTCTAGATTGGTAAGTACTTTGGTAACCAAAACATTATGCATTTTATCCAAACAAGAACACATTCCTCGCAGCACATCCCTCGCACCCATTTTTCCTTTGTTTTGTATGTACAAAAACCTCGCTCCGCGGAGCCGTTTACAACAGAGCTGCGCTGAGCGAGGCTAGGTAAATGAAGTGATTCTATTGGTTGTTAAAAACACATTCCACGCTACGCATCTCTGGTGGAAACACAGCCACTCGGACCAATGATGATCATTGGTCCGAGCACAGCCATATGCTTGGTTTTAGCAATTGCAAACTTTGTTTGATTGTTTGTTTAGATGTTTTGTTTTAAGAATAATTTTAAAGCCAAAATCGGTAACAACAGCGTTAAAAATTCTCTTGGTCATTGAAAATGTATCGCTTCCGTTGGCACACAACTTAACTATTATTACGACTAACGCTCGAAAAAAGAGACGGTAACATTTTTAGTGGCATAAAGTTATCTGTTAATTTATTACTAACGCTAGCAAAAACCATTTTGAACCAACACGACTAGTTTCAACTGTCCCGGTAAAAAGATTTGGCCGTATTTAGACGTAACTTACGCTTCTGTTCCCATGTTGATCATGTCGTCCATGAGATCGTTTATTGCGGTCAGCACCATGACGTATTGGATCTGACCGTCTGTCAGTTTCCCGTCATTGTTCAAGGAACTGCAATAAATGGTTGATACAATCTTTTCATCATAGATCTCTGTAAGAATCAATTGTTTGGTTCCGAATGTCTCCTATTAGAGCCTATTATGCGCTACGTTGTTGAAGGTAGGGCCCGTCTTGGAAGGCCTTCACGGAGACGCTAATGAACCGCTTCCACACTACTCTATCTTCGGCCTGTTTCACGGAGGGTCAAAAAGAACAATAGGGAGTTATAATTAAAATTTTATTTAGATCAAGATAATTTTACAAAAGTTTGAATTCCCCCAAAATTTTACTTTATACATACCATCATAACATCATAAGAAAGGCTGTACCGATTTTCATAATGCATAACTAGGAATAAACCCAGAAATTATAAAAGCTAGATCGAAATTGGTTTATCCGTTTACGTTACGCTTTCTGATGCTGAATGTGGGAACATTTGTGCTCAAGCTCTCACAAGCAAACAAACTCACACCCTAAAGCAACCTTCTTCCTTCAAACAAATTTCAATCAAAGAAAACTTCAAAGAAAAACTTACACATGCTTTGTCAGAGCCACGGCAGCCTCATCCAAATGCTTCAAAACAGTTGTATACTTAGGAGACCGAATTAAATCAGTTGTCCGCACGGAATGGAAAGGAGTGCCAAAAGGTGAAAACCCAGGCTGTCCAAAACTGTTCATCTGAGGTTGGGATTGGGTGAAGAGCTGAGCGTAGTGAGAATGGCCATTGTGGTTCTGGAGAGGGTACGGGAGAGAACCCGCGGCGTCTTCCTGCCACTGGCTCAGGGCCTGTGAATCTTGCCACTGGATGGGGTGGCCGGTAAGCCCTGGCCCTGATTCTGGCATCGGAACCACTTGGTTCGCCCAGGGGTTTTGTGGCTCTAGATGCCACGCAGGACTACCCCAGCTGCGTGCAATTTGATGTTGCGCGAACGCAAGCATAAAGAGGTTTATGAAGGTGATTATGGAAATCATCTGAAAAGAAATAAAAATTAAATAAATATGTTGAAAAACTTTTACGGCGGTTCGAGACGTTTAGTCCCGCGGCGCTTAAAAATTTTCTAGTGTTTGGAAATTCAGAGTTCTACAAGCAATTTAGCTAGCAGTAAAACTACCTTTACGACCATTGTAAGCCATTGGCTATGAATGAACCCATGCCAAAACAAACTTCTAATAACTGAATTGCTTGTAGAACCTAGGAAATACAAAGAATAAAATTTTTAGGGTTTTTAATTATGTTTGTGACGTACCCAGTCAAAATTATAATAATCCATACAAATATTATAAATTATAAAATAACTTTGTCTGTCTGTCTGTCGATCGGTCTGTCTGTCTGTTAAATTTTCACGCCTAAACTGCTGAACGGATCCCAAATAAATTTGACAGGGAGGTAAATGGTATCCCGGGGACGGACATAGGCTACATAAAGAGCACGATTGAAGCCGTGGGCAGCAGCTAGTATGGCAATAAAGCTGTTAACGGTAATGTAACGACGTGGCGGGATTTAGCTTCCATGTTTCTCCAGTCCTAAACCTACTGCTTTTATTTCAACAATATATTAACATAATAAATACGATTTGGCAAGGACCTGTTTATCTTATTTATTAGGTACCTAGCTGTTCTAAATTATGTACATTAAACATTTATTGCACAAGAAAAAAAACTTAAATAAAATTAAGTCGGCATCTTAAAACTTACCGTTCTTCCTGCAAGCCCCGAGTTCCTAATGAATAAGTTGGAAAACATTTATTTATATATATTTTTCTTTATTATTAAAAATGTTTTGAGTCTGTAACTGCTGACTTAGCAATTTTAACCCTCACAGCGTCGTTAGGTGTCTCAGAGACCCCTTTGCAAATTGATTGGAATTAAAATTCGGTTTGATAAGCGGATTTGAACCTTAGATAGAAATTTATTTCTTTAATATAATAAAATACAATTATTACAAGTACCTATTATAACAGAATAAAACAATTACAACTAGTATATACATATATATGGCCGGCTCCGCAGCAACATCAGCGGAGTCCCTCAAACGGCGAAAATACGCTAATCTTGACCGAGGTTACCTATTTGAGCCGTTTGGGGTTGAAACCCTTGGTCCTTGGGGACCTGGAGCACACGCCATTTATAAAGATATTACCAAACTTCTTGTAGAGTCGACAGGTGATCGGAATGCTGGCTTCTATTTCGGTCAACGAATTAGCATTGCCATTCAACGTGGCAATGCTGCCAGCATTCTGGGCACTCTGCCTTCTGGTGACGGCTTAGATTTTTAAGAAATAGATATTAAGAGTATATACTAGTTGTAATTGTTTTATTTTGAATTAAAATTAAATATTCATGCGGGATAATTTAATAGGTAATTATTATTAGTGCGGAGGCCGTTGCCCAGCAGTGAGACAAGCTAGTTTTTTTTAATGTAACCTTTGTTTTCCCACTGATTGGCAAAGGTCTTCCCCAAACTCTTCCAGGTATCACGTTCGTCGTATCGTTGCATACAGGTTGATAACAAAATATATGCTTGGACTGCAGTGCATTGCGATTACTGCCCAATGCAATGCAATGGGCTATAATAGCTGATCATTTAGTGACAGTGATGTGTGTGAGTACAAATGCTAGATCATTATTTCGATTAATAGAGGTACGTGCGTGCAACGTGCGCCGTGGGTTGCACCTAAAAACATATAGCATAAATTGTATTATTAGTAAAGTTAGTGAAAACGTATGGATGGAGTACTTATATACAGTTTTATTTTTAAACCAGAGTGAATGAGTTCATGCCAAATCTTGTTCCATTGTAGGCCACACTCATTAACCGTTAAGGAGATGGTAGTGAAACACTAAAATGCAATTTTACCGGCCCCGTAAGTTTACTAATTTATCATCTTGACGAGTCAGGCTGACGAAACAAGGGTTAAAGGTACAAGTCAAAACATAACGATTATGTTCCATTATAAAAAGTTACCATGACTCAATTGAAACATTATTGCAATAGGTATTAAATATGCATTACGAAATTCCTAAACCTAAAACACCCTAAAAGTCGTTACTAAAATCCATTACTAAGATTTGAAATCAATAAGTAAGCATTTTCAGAAGTGAAACCAATCAATTAGCGTGGTAGGTAACTAATAACCAACATACGTTTCAAGTACCTACCTGATCGTATGCCAAGGTAAGATCGCTGCCTATTAAATCTCAAGGCGGTTTTCCTAATTCCCAGCAATTAAGAAAACCCCTTGGGATGCTAGCCTTAATTGGAGTCATGTATACAAGGGTTGAAGTCTCCCAGACTACTTTGAGAAACAGGAACAGAGTCTCTAATTAGTATTTTTAGAAATAATTTACGGTGGCTAGGCATTTTACATTAGAAAATTAAACAAAAATCATGTTTACAGGACCTTTATTTCCTGCCTCAAAACAACTTACATCACACCTCAGTTAAGGTTCTGTTGCCTATCATCATTCTCATCATGAAGGCGCAAGAAACCGCATTTACCGCAACGTAGCAGCGGAATCTTTCCGAAAGGCATCGCCTTCCTTGCATGCAGGCCAGCCATAACCAGCAGTTTCAGGCGGTCTTCACTGTTGCGCAAGTAAGAGGCGGCGGTGTGGCTTGCAGCGACCTGGAGGAAAATAACATATCTTTGTTGGGACCACAATAAAACTTTGGATCTGTTTGATGCATACCATTTAGCTATCGACTTACACACTGGGAGTGCTGACATGAGAACGGAAGTATACTGGAGTTGGAGATCCAATGACCTGGCTCATGGGTGTCATTGGCGCTTGTTGTGGAGTCTTATTTCACATTATAATTGCCGGTGATGCTCATTATTCCCAAGGAAATAATGAGTTTTAAATTTGGAACTTCAAAATGTATAGTAATTTTGACCAAAGAGATCTCATTCGATTTGTTTGAATTTATTACATCTTCACCTGTTTCAGCCAATAGTGCTATAATCACAATTGCTTTCATTTAGGGTTAGATGACGTTTAAAGTAACTTTTTGGAGCGTGAACTGTGAAAACTAAATAACTTACTTCTGTGGCCCAATCTGGATCTTGGCCTCCAACCCAAGACTTCTTCAGGGCTCTGTTCGGGAGTTCACTTTAGTTTGTACTGTCGAGTTCACGGAGATCGGCTACCAATTCGTAAGGATATCTACCTGGGTCAGCCAACTGGTCCAAGCTCCGATTCACTCATACGACTTATAAATAATTTACCTGCTCGAATTCGCTCGCATATTCCTCCTCGAACAACTTCGCCTCCGAACCGAATGAGATGAAGAATTGCGCCTCGCCCTTTAGCAGAGGATCAGCACTTAGCTCCAGCTGTTGGTCGATAATGGCATCGCATTCTTGCGATATGGGTATCTTGCATTCGGTGTCTTGCTTTTGGACGATGAGATCTTTCATCTAAAACATTAACGATGAAAAAGTTAGAAAAAAAAAGTAAAATGACAATTAATTCAATGGTTTTCTTCTATCCGGTTTTGGATGTAATAGACTCGTTCCTGCAAATTTCCGTAACTTTCATTTGGCTCATTGAAGCAAAAATTTATGTAAAATAGTTATTTTATGGTTATGCAGGCGGTCTCTTCGTGAATTCATGTAAATTATTTCACCCTGATTAGGTGTGCTAGAGAACTTACCATTGCAATCTGAGAGACCATTTTATCTGTTCTGACTCTAATTAAGTTTTGACCCCCTAATGGGTTCGTCGACATTTGCCCAAGAACATCATCTACGACCGTCTTGTAGACACGGTGGTACCTGGAAAATACCTTTATTCAGTTTATCTTTCATAAGCACTTAGTGTGTGATGCCAAATACAACTGTGTTAATGCATCCTGCTTTCTAATAACGTAAAAGCTGCCATAAAGTTTTACTAGTTGGGTTGTTTAGTAGTCCCACTGTACCGAAAATACGAGCTTAATCCTATTATTTCATTGCAGCACATCAAACATATCCCACTTCTATCTGCGGTCTCTAAGATTAGAGGATTAGGATAGATGATAGGAGGCAGCCTTGCCGGACACCAGCGTATGCCGCATGTCTGCAGAAACGAGGCCATAAGTAACTTCGCAAGAGTAATTAGTTTCGATGGCTTTGTCAAATTGGATAATTTACGGCGGGACACCAAACGGACGAACAAGCTTTCACAAGCACATGTTCAAACTGGCTCTGAGCGACACACAATCCTGCAGATTCTGCGAAGAGGCGGAGGAAACGCCTCTCCACCTGCTAGGAGAGTGCTCCACTGATGCAAAAACGTAGCATACATCTGGGCAAGCACCTATACAGCCTAGACGAGCTACGAGCCATCACCCCGAAGAATATCCTACAGTTCCTAGCAGCTGCAAGGGTTCGTAGCGAACTATAAACGCCGCAGGTTCAGGGTTGAACACTCGAGTGGCGATCACAATAGGCCTATCATAGCCGTAGTGACACGAAAGCCACCATAAGCAAAAAAAAAACGGACGAAACTAAGAGCTGGACAATCTCAACATAACGAAAGCTTTTAAAATCAACTCGTGCCATTCTGCTTAAAGGATTATGCTTCTGCAGTATGACTCACTTTGCAGTGAGTTATAGAACTCTTGATAACTTAGAAAGTGGAGATTACTTACACTTCTTCGCCCATCTTCGCAACTTCGTCGACCAAGGTCGTGATGGCGACGAGTAGCGTTATGTATTCGGTATGCGCATCAGGCATCTTTACTTCTTCCAATAGTGCATTTACCGTAGGGAAAGGCCTGAAAATACACTTGATGAAGAATTTTGAGGCATTTATTATGCCGGACTTCAGGCGACAGTAACTGTTGTACGTGTTTAGAATGTAATAGAGCCAAATTTTTTGTAGTTGTAAATTGAATTGACGAGTCTACGAAGGGCTCTAGTATAAAGGTCTATCGTAAACACAAGGCACTAATCCGAAACATATTAGGCCTAGACTGGAATACTTATTTACAAGCTCCAGGCCTTTGAAATGTAAGATCAGGCGGAACTCTATCATCTAGAATTTTATGGGTTATCTGCATCCCATATTGTCCATATTAAAAAAAATGCTACATACTTAAATATACCTAGAGCATCTGCCGCGTATTCATGAAAGTTGTGGTTTCCGTTCCCAATAAATACTCTAGAAGATATACTTACAGGTGACTTTTAATCCCATTTATCGAGTTTTCTATATCCTTCATGACGATAGTGTAAGGCGGGAACTGAGGCGGCTCGGTCCTCCCGATGTGGTAGATGTTGTATCCAGAATAGGGAGAGATGGTTTGGCTCTGCATGTTCATATAGGGGAGGTAGGATGCGCGGTAGCGATGGGACGGGGCTTGGACGTTGGAGTAGCTAAGATACTGGCTGGAAGCTGCGACAGCGCATAGAGCCAACACGAGGATCTGGAGGGTTTTCATCTTTGTGCTGTGGAGTAATAATACGAAATTAGCTTTCTCCAGGTCCATTGTATACAATTAGGGGGGAACATCCGACCTGCTCTGAAATATTGAAGGAAACCTAACTTTAGAGATATTAGAGCGTTTCTGTGAGTTGGAAATCTACTAAGTTATCTACGGATTGGTCAGATCAAGTGGAAAGTGTAGGATATGCCCAGGTATTGGTTTCCGTAATAAGATGTCTTTGATGAGACGCTCAAATAGCACGTTGGTGGCTGGCGCCTTACTATTCCTGTCAGGTGGGTCGGCAAATCAGTTGAACATTGACGAATTTTGGACCACCGGGATATAATTTTCTACGCAAAATGCGGGCGATAAAATTTAAGAAGTTTCATTTCATAAGATTCATGCGTAACCTTCGAACAAAAGGTTTTTTTGCTTTACTATGATGACAAAAGGGTTTTGTGTTAAAGGCAAAGGTTCTGTAAAGGTAACTTACTTATTTCGGCTGCTACGTCTCAACGGAAAGTATTGGTAGTTCAAAATCAATATTTCTTTTATAGGCTTTATTGATTGCAGTGAATGAAATTAATGACTGCATAATCAATCAAAGACGAACAAATACATAACTTATAAAGCTTGTTAAAATTAATTGAATCGTAATTTCGTTAATTTGTGAGAAATCATACATGAAAACACATAATCAAAAAATAATAAGTCATACATCAATTTTGTTTGCAGTCAGGTACAACCTGCGAAGTAAATACGAGAACACCCGTGAAGATCCATCCATCCATCTCCACGGGTGACTGTATCGCCAGCGATTGTAGTGCCAAGTACCTACTCGATTCCAAGTAGTAAGTAATATTGAAACAACAAATGTTTCTTATTCTTAATCGTATAACAACTCTACACTATTTTTGTTCGGAGACGTGTTAATAAAATATTGCCTGATGTCAAAATAACATCTCATTATTACCACCACATCGTGGTTTGGATTTGTGATTTGTTTTGACACAGCTCCTCCCCTCTTTGGTCGCAATACAGGCAACTGGGCGCAATGTTGCTCTTCAAAATAAAAATGGAAAATGGTCTACGATTTGTGGAAAACAACTTTTCTGGTAGTTTATTTTCTTGCTTAAAGCAGAAAATATTAAAAACCACTAAAATATTTGAATTTCGCGCGAATCTGTGTCAGATTCCGTGTCGATGATTCGGTAGAGGAGAGTTTTAATAGCCCTGCTGTGAGCCGCGAAGCGGATTGTTTTCCGCGCATTTCTCTATTATTAGGTAGAGTCCCAGACTCTACCTCGAACCACCAAAACGACTAAAAGTGATTTTGGTAACTGAGGTAGGTAAGTAACAAAATAGTAGGCCTTTGCCCCTTAGCTATTTATCCACCCAACGGTTGCCTGGAAGAAATCGCTTCTAAGCGATAAGGCCGCCCATTGTAATTTTGTTTTTCATGTTATAGATACATTTTAAAAAGCTGGCGCGATTGTCTTCTGTTTTTCATATTATCCACGCTGACGTCACAAATCCGGTCTGGATTCGATCCGGGGCGCGGCGGTCGGGTATTTAAAAGTTTTCAATTAATAACTCGTTGCTGCCAATTATTTAGGTACTTACAACCTAAATGTTTTACATGTGCTTTTTTGAGTCTAGCTGATCTAGAGACCTTCGTGGTACATTCGTGAGGTGGTGGTCCGAACTACTTTGAAAACGAACGAAGATGACGGATGACGGCTGATCGCACAAAACGAAGGACGGGCGATGCGTTCTTTCGATTCGATGACCTTACTATGAAAATGATTCTGACATTTATTTCTTATAAGTCCGGAACGAAAGGTGGTAACGCGCCCGAAGTAACTTGGTGGTAAGGTTGTTCGTTTCATGCGATCGACGTTATCCGTCAACTTCGTTAGTTCTTCAAAGTGGAAGAGGACATAAGTAGGAACGAGTTCAAACCAAAAAAATTGTTTCTAACTAGTAGTTGCTGAGCCTAAAATGAAAACCAAATGAAACGCCAAACGATTCTTTGTTTCATCAACACTGACACTGAGTTTGATAACTGTCCTATTATTTGGGTAAGCCAGGGATCACTGGTTTTTGGGTCTATGGGAGAATACCAATACAAATCATTTGTTCATAACTTCAATTACTTAACGGTTAAAAGGATTGCATCTGGGTGAAGACTTTGTCTCAAAAATAATCTTGAAGTTATAAACGCAGCAAAATGGCGAGCAAAGCAGCGAGTTATGAATAAGCAATTCATAAATGTCTTCAGCAAATCTACTCACAAAGGTTGTCTAGCCATATTGTTAACGTAGTCAACCTTATTCGCGAAATGAGGCCGTTTTGGATCACCTTTTCTTAAAGATGGTTTACTGGTTTACTGGCAAGCTACTAGGGTTATGTTATGATATTTCCGATTGTAAGGCTTGTCATCTGCGTTTGGGTGGAATTGTAATGGCAGTGCCTGTTCAGGCGGTTCTGTAGAGTCCTCATCATCGTTCCAAGAACTAACTAGAATAATCAGAATAACCAGAATACTCAATTTACTGGTAATTATTATTATATTACTTTTAAAAAGTAATTATAATAATAATTATAACTAGGTATTATGTGTATTTGCGTGTTTTTTTTTATTTTGGTTATTAGATCAGGCATCTCTGTGGGATCATAGACGTTGATTATGGGAGGCGATCCGCGCTTGCTGAGTTGCCTTGGATAGGCTTGGAATAGACCGCTCGATGCTGTACACAGGTATATCAGCCCAATGATGGTGGAAGCCACGTTTACCTGGAACAGGCACAATATTAATTAAGCTTTGTGATCTGTATTTCAATTTCAATCATACACCTAAAGGTGAAAAACAACAGTTATGAAAACACACGCAAATTATCACGATTGTCAGTTGTAGTTCTTTAGCATAAGGCCATACGTCATAATATTGTAAATAATCACATGGTTTTCTGTACCAACCTACTCGGTAGTAAAAATTCTTGAGAACAATGGAGCCGTGGAGCTCTGGGAATGAGCCGTCTATAAATATAGATTACGGCTGAATTAGTAGGTAGGTACCTTCCTAGAACTGAGAAGATGCACATTATGTTCCTTCACCTATGAATAACGTCTCACATGGCATCTCGCACAACAATTTCCTATAGAAGAAACAAAAACAAACTTGCGTCAGCTTAAAAACTAAGTACATGGTACTTACTAGTTACAATACTTAATCGAAACAATTATCATCTAGTCTTTTATTTTATGACTTCAGCATGTTTTTCTAAATTACTTTTAATTTTATTACCTATCTTTATAAGCTATACCTAATGAATTATTGCAAAAATGTCAAATAAATTGAGAAAATTTTACAGCTCATATCTGAGACACAGAATATAATAATAGAACTAAAGGACAGGACCAGCTCAAGGACAGCGGAAGCAGACACATACAATTTATATACAGGGTTACTGGTAATTCACAGACACTGCGTGACCATCATCACGAACATGTTCGTGATGTCGCCAGGTCCTCCTAAAACTTCATGTAAATTACCTCGCATACAAAATGTACAAATACGTTTGTCCGAAGACCGATCTTCCACTCCCAGCACTGTTCATTCAGGGTAGAGCAGTTTTTAAGTTAGGTTTCAAATAAGGAACTCTTTTAAACGATTATTGAATGAAGGTACCAATGTCAAGTTTAAGAATTAAGAAAAATAAGGTATTCGATGATGGGCAGAACGTAGGCACCCGTAGTTCATGCAGTTTCAGTGAATTACCAATAACCCTGTTTGTAGAGGTATATCTAAATGTTCTATAGACATACATATGTACATATAACAGTTGGAGCTTATGTATGTCTAATGGAGCATTCGAATTAAATTTGAGCGGCAATAGTTATACACATCCTGTCAGAATTTCAAGTTTTCTTCTTAATTTCAAAATGTCTACCTATTAAGATTCAAGAGGTTTGACAATCGTAGAGCAAAAGTAGCCACAAAACACGTTTTTTTATTGTAGCCCCATATAGTTTTAATATTTATTTTAATATTTGTTGTTCAAGCGACAAGAGAAATACACACTGTCAAAATGTCAACGGTCTACCTCTTACGGTTCTTGAGATACAGCCCGCTGGCTGACGGACAGACGGACGGACGGACAGACAGCGGAGGCTTAGTAATAGGGTCCCGTTTTCACCCTTAGGGTACGGAACCCTAAAAAGAGAGAAGCAACCACAGTGCCTTTAGATACCCCGGCTGTGTAGTAATAATCTGTGTTCGGCTTAGGTACATTCCAAAGTCCTTTAAATTTTTTATTTTAACTTTAATAATCAGTCCTCCAAGTAAGCTGTTTTCAGGTTAGGTAGGTACAACGGAACGTTTGCCTTTTGGAAGCGATGTGATTTATCATCATATGAAATCTGTCAAAAATCTGTAGAACGCAATCATTGTGCACCGTTAAAACATTGACAATGGCAGGCAGAGTCGTAGCGAAAAGCAAGCGGCGCCATTAAGAAAGAAGACGAAGTTGAATGCGCACTTGACATTACAGGATGCAAGAATAGTTTCTAGTTTTAATTCTGAAAGCGACATCTTGCGTCCCATAAACGTGACATGAAGAAAGTTACACTAGCGAAAGATAGCAGCAATAGTGTTTTATCTGACTTCAAAAAAAGGTGAGGTTCTATGTTCGGCGTATATATGTATATGGTCGTTGATTACTCCGTCAATTGTGGATTATGATGAAAACTTTTAAAGTGTAAACATTAAAAGGGCGTAATGCGCGCCATTTTGTGAAATGGTTATGCATAGGATTTTGCGTTCATAGGAGCGAGACAAAATATGTTTTTTTTAAACGGCGTAAGCGAAAAAAACAATTTTATTTACATAAAAATTTATTAAAAAACTGGTTCAATAATTAGAAATAAATATTATGTAACCTATGAAGCGAAACAAGTAATTTCAATAGACCGCTCAGAGTACCACCTGAGATCTCGACCAAATTATGTGCGAAACAGTGCGCTTTTTTTCATAGAATTTTTTTGTATATTTTCTTTTTACATTCATGGAACCAAAGAAAAAATGTTTGGTTAATGTTTTACCACGGGGATCCCGTGAATACTGAGATCTAGGCCTCGTTAGACAACCGATCAAATTATTCTTTTGAATATCTATGGTGTATACTACCATAGATATTCAAAAGAATAATTTGAATGAATTTGAATTTTGAATTTTTTGAATTTGAATGTTCTAATCTAGGCCTGCATAATGTTTCCTGACCCCGTCCTTTGTCCTCGTGTCTTAAGGCACTTATTATTAAATGTTATTAATAACTAATATTATCAAGTTGAGTAAATGCATTATTGACATAATGCATTTACTTGTTCATAACAGCTAGAAGCTAGTCTAGCTAGCTAGTCCAGCCGCCGGCTGCCCTCGCACGCTTTGTTTCTATGGAGACGTTTATAGGTTATTTTCTATACCATGATTTTTCCATGAGTTTATCCATCCTACGGATTTAAGGGATAAAAATGAGCCTGTGTGTTACTCCAGGAGTAGACCTACATCTATACCAAATTGCAGCCCGATCCGTTCAGTACTTTTAACGAAAAAGTAACAAAAATAAATCCATCCATCCGAACTTTCGCATTTTTAGTATTAGTATGAAGTAAAAGGATTTAATTGAAAGGCCGAAAATTTTCAATTTTTTATTGTCATAACAACCCTTAGAACATTACTAAGTTACCTCTGAAGATTTTTTAGTGAATTACATTTCCAAGTTTTGGAAAAGACTAAGGTCTAATGGTTGTGACGGACTAATTTCTTCCCTGCGCTTTATCAGTTCAGCTCCAGCTAAGACCAGCGGCTTAAGTTTCATCTTCACATTAGTGTTATCAACGTCACCTAAGTAAGAGGATACCGCTAGATTTGTCGCTTTCTGCTCAAATTCTGCGGCGTAATTCGACAGGAATAGTTCCGCCATTTCGAATTGCGCCTGTAGAAGCTTAGCTTCGTCTTGAAGACGCTGGTTCGTGGTGGTCTTCAGCGTATCGTCAATGATCTTATCACATTGTGAGGAGTTGTTGCAATATATCGAATGATTCATAAATCCGATGTAGCTTCTCAGCTGAAATAAAATACATTAGGATTTATTGAGGTACAGATCACGAGCTGCTGCCCGCGGCTCCGCACGCGCTCTTCAAGTAGCTTATGATATGACCGACCCCGGGATACCATTAATCCCCCTGACAAGCCGTGTAGGCGTGAAAAGGACAGACAGGCAGAGTTACTTTCGCTTTTATAATATTAGTAGGTATTGATTTTATATCAGCAGCAGGCCAAGCACAGGGATTGCTCTCTATTGATTTTCAATTTTATTTATATATTTTACAAGTAGACTTACAGTTTAATGCCAAAACGTCCAAGAGTCAGGTACTTACACAAAAATAACTAACAAAAACATATTAAGTCAAATCTTATATAATACATAGCGATGAATAGGTAGATCTCGGGTAGAATAGACAATAATGACATCGCGTTGTCCTACATTGCATATTAAAGTTAAAGGTATGAATTTAAAATACCTAATTTTAGCATTTGATGCCAAAGTGATGTAATTTTTCTGTATTCTACGCTAGATAACACTCCCCGTGCTTGGCATACAGCCTGAAATTGAGACGCATTGATATAAGATAGACCTACCTACCTAGCTAGGGGATAGCAAAGAACTATAAAGTAGATTTTATAGTTGAAAAGGTTAGATAGTACATGTACTTAGTTTAAAGCTTCGGCCAAACCTGAGCGTCAAACACGAGGGGCGCGGGACGCAAAGCGGGAGCGTCAGCCGTGCGGCGGACGCTTGCACACTTGTGTAAGCTGCCATTGAAGTGGCAATTGAGCTGCTGTTTTGCGATCGAGTAAGTACGCGATCGCGACGTGGGAACTTTTTAATGGAAAAGTTTCGTGTCGTCGAAGCTCCCGCTTCGCGTCCCTCTTCCCCGTGTTTGACGCGCAGGTTTGGCCGAAGCTTGAGTAATTACCAGGATGACGAATATTAATATTATTTACCATAGCATTCGCCTCATCAATATCCATCATTCTACCCCAGATAATTTGGGCTAGTTTATGTGGCGTAACAGAGGGCCTTTCCGTTATGGATGACATGTACAGCAAATATGAATCGAAGAATTCATCATAACTGAAATAATAATTCAAAGATTATATTTTAACTGTTATCTTTGATTGTTTTGTTTAAGATTTAGGATTATTTATATAATTAAGCGACGCGTTAAACCACAGTAGGTAATAATAAATTCTAAAAATAAAGAGAACCCAGTGCTTAGACAAACCTAACATAGGCTTTAAGGCATTGCTAACCAATTTTTGTAACGAATTTTTATTGAATAAATGATCTATCTATCTAACTAACCACATAAGCGTCCGCATATGTGGACGCATATGTGGTTAACCTCTCTGCTACGTCCAGCTGAGGGTTCCGTAGGCCGTAAACTTCGGAAAGTAGGCCTTCCGAAGCTTATGCCCTCCTCCACGGTCCTGTGCTAGCCGGCACCATTGCCGCACCGCGACGCGTAGGTACCTACGATATCGCGGTCCCACCTCTCATTTTATTCTCACTAGGGCAAGCCACGGGCATAAACATGCCCATGGCTTGCCCGTTGTTTCTATGGAAACTTTAAAAGGTTATTGATGTCCCATGGGAACTGAGTTATGGGATAAAAAGTAGCCTATATTTTATTTCATCATTAACCTATAATAGTCCACTGCTGGACACAGGGCTCCCCTTCTGAGCGCCATAGCGCCTTGTCTTCAGCTTGCCGCATCCAGCATCTGCCTGCAGTCTTTCACTAATGGTAATCACACTTGGCCGGAGGGCGTCCGACGTCCTACGTTTTCCGAGTCGCGGTCTCCACTCGAGAACACGTTTATCCCAGCGGTTATCAATTCTTTGCGAGATATGGCCAGCCCACTGCCACTTCAGCTTGCTAATTCTTTGAGCTATGTCGATAACTTTGGTTCTCTGTCGGACGTATTCGTTACGAATCCTATCCTTCAGAGAAACTCCGAGCATAGCTCTTTCTAAAGCTCGCTGAGCGACTTTGAACTGGTGTATCAGCCCCACCTATTTTATTTCAGGCCAGACCAATGCCTACATCTATTTCAACCCGATATTTCATTAAAAATAAAACTTGAGCTTACTGTTTCTTTCCCTTTGCCACCTCGTCCATCAGTTCCAGAACTACGCCGATTAGTAAAGTATATAGTGCTCGGGCATTTAGCCAGTTATCATCAGGTATACGCTCATGATTTGGCTCGGGGTTTATCCTGAAAATTAAACGCTTACTTATTTATTTATTTAATTTTTTTTAATAGAAGACCAACTTCTACCTTCGGCTTCGCACACACTTACCGGGATAACAATTTGCCTATGTCCGTCCCTGGGATACCGTCTACCTCCCTGCCATATTTTGTTAGGATCCGTTCAGCCGTTTAGGCGTGAAAAGGTAACAGACAAATAGGTTACTTTCGAATTTATAATATTAGTATGGATTCTAATTAATGGCCTCAAAGGTAATGTCAAACAAAATCAACTATAGTTTTATATCTTAGACAATGTTAAAAGTATGGTAAGATTGTATTTTTGAGCATTTTTGAATTAAAATTTATAATATTACTACGGATTCTATTCAATGGCCTCAAAGCTAATGTCAAAATCAACTATAGTTTTATATCTTAGACAATGTTAAAAGTCTGGTAAGATTGTATTTTTGAGCATTTTTGAATTAAAATTTGTAGTTTATCATCAAACATGCTGTTGTTGTATCGTTGTATTGTATTTTTCTCTATATTTCTTCCGGGTTTGACAAACATCCGTTACCCATAACATAACACAAGCTCTGCTTACTTTTGGGCCGAATTATGCTGTGTGGAAATGTCCAGTAGGTATCTACATAGGAATTATTGATTTATCCAATAAAACCGGCCAAGTGCGAGTCGGCTCGCACACGGAGAGTTTCGTACCATCGTACAAAACTATTTCACAAAAGAAACTCTAAAAACGTAATTTTTGATGGAACGAAAAAATTAAAAAAGCCAACATGCCGCGGTCACACATCCAAGTGCTGACCGTACCCGACGTTGGGTTACTTATGTGATCGGTACTCAAAGTGGTTTGGTTTGGAAGTTGGCCCCTTAATTAATCAATTAAATTTATTTTTAATATTTGATGTTAGAGAAATATACCTAAGTATAATAATATACTCTGTGAATATTTCAACTGTCTACCTTTTACGGTTCATCCTTCTTACTTATTTTACAAGACGATGATGAGAGGTAAAGATTTGATCTGACCACTTACATATTCATTTTAAGGATGACGCCAAATTTGTGAGTTATGTTTTCGAACGAAGTCCACTTCGGTACATCTTCACCTTCTCTTGCAGCTGAAGAGTAATATTCAAATGGATTTGACATTCCCTGTATAAGACCACCAGGAACGCCAATATTCGGGACGTAACCAGGCAAATTAGACGGTAGATAAAAATACTTGGGGTTTACAAAGCCAATTGGATATGGCAGCTGATTATATTGAATAGGGCTCGAAGACAAATCAAACGAATTTTCTTTATGGCCGTATTTGTTGGTTAGAAATAGGGCAATGTCTTGGGAAGCCTGCTGATCGTCTCCCATAGGACTCGCGTACATACTCGTACCAAAGTCCTGGGGACTAAGGGGTTGTGGCATGTCAGTGTTGGGGTAGAGATTTTGTGAATTTAACACGTTTTTAGGGCCCCTGAAGGGACCAATTGGGCGGAATTTAGTGATGTTTGGGCGATGGGAAGTACGTGATGATAAGGAATGGTATAGGTGGGCCGAAGCCACAGCGAGTAGACTGAGGACCACGACGATGAAGTCCATATTTTCCTAGAATAAAAAAGTGACTGACTGATCGGAATTTAATAGGTAGGTTTACTGATTGATTGATATTTTTGTAAGATTATAGGCATAAATAACGTCATAAGCATAAATTAAAATATGTCCAATAAATACTTACGAAAGCCGGAAAACAACAAATTAATAAAATGGCAGCTAGATTTAAATCATTTGGCTCGTGCTTATCAAGAACAATGCATATGATTTATTACGACAATAAAATTAATTTGACACATAACAAATTAATTTCGAAATGTCGACAAATCAAAATTCTCCCTATTATAAAGTCTTGTAAACATAGCACAGATTAGGTAACGTTACTTCACCACACACTTAAACGATGAAGAAGTATTTTCTAAGTACCTACCTGATGACCGATGCAAGCCTCCAATGACGATGCATGCCGCTTGCATCTGCCATCATCAACAAATACAAAATATATCAATAAATACAATAAAACTGTTTTAGTTAGCCTAGCATTGAGACTAAGATTCATCCCGTTACTCGAAGAAATAAGGCGATTCAACCTATAGACCTACTAATAACACCCCGCTATTCCGCCACTGATCATGCGCCTACTGAAATGCCATTGGCAACTTTTTCAAGGTGGAGCAACCCACAGTGCACTGGATTGTGCACAGCGCGCAGCGTTGCAAAGGAAATAGCCTAATTAATTAGAGAGATGTTATGTGGTTATTGTTGAGAGAAAAGAGAATTCTTGAATTTAACGAAATGATCACGTAGACACCTCACATGTGTCTTTCCCCATGTGATAGAGCTTATTCTCCTGAGGTCTTAGAGACCTAACAACGTGGGTCAGTGGTTCCGGAGTTATAACGGTTTGAAATTCCCTTGGAGCCAAGTTCTAAAGCTATTAAGTTATCAGCAGGAAAAACTTCCTTGAATTCGGAGATATTACGTGAGGTTTTATTTTCTAGCTTATCATATAATTTTTTTCAAGGGGGAGTATACGGTGTCCTATACCCGGAAATAGTATGAAGGGAAGTATTTTCACAACTACACAATAAACTAATTTTTTCGTATTTCGTTAACATAACCTAAATAATCGATTAAAAAATTATATGCATGTTCCCTATCGCCGATTGTGAGTGAGCCATAAGAAAAATAAAACCTAGGTATTTGAAAAATAAACTAACAGATAATCGTCGAAAAGTTGGTGAATAAATTATTTAGGTGCAGCGGGAACTGACAAGACCGTACTTAATGCAGAAGGAACCGTACGTAATGAAGAAGGAACCGTACTTAATGCAGAAGGAACCGTACTTAATGCAGAAGGAACCGTACTTAATGCAGAAGGAACCGTACTTAATGCAGGAGGAACCGTACTTAATGCAGAAGGAACCGTACTTAATGCAGAAGGAACCGTACTTAATGCAGAAGGAACCGTACTTAATGCAGAAGGAACCGTACTTAATGCAGGAGGAACCGTACTTAATGCAGAAGGAACCGTACTTAATGCAGAAGGAACCGTACTTAATGCAGAAGGAACCGTACTTAATGCAGAAGGAACCGTACTTAATGCAGAAGGAACCGTACTTAAGGCGCAAAAACATAAGAAAAATCTGTATGAAAAATCTTATTATTTTTTTGCTTTCTCCTTCTGGAACGGTAGAAGAGGTAAGCTATGTTGTAGAATGTGGTGTCCGAATACGTATTCAAAAACAAAACAAATTAGAAAAATTAAAATCGGTGCATTCTTTAAAGAAAACCTACAAAGTCTCTACCAAATGGGAGCTCTTGGAAGCTACTTCGTAATTATTAAAAAAAACTATACATGCTGAAAAAACCTATTTTGAAATGCACTCAATTATACCTTTCTTATGAGACCCAACATGATTTAATTGATAGATTTTACCCCTTTTGGAACTTAGAACTTATCTAAAACATCCCTTGACGGTTTAAGCCGTCCAAGCCAGTTATGCTCGAAGTGACTATTTCAGCCAAATCACCCAAGCTGCCAATGAGATCTTCGTTTTTTCGTTTTCAAGAAATGTAATAATGCTGAATAGGCAAATTAAAAAACTTTTATAGAGATATCAATCTTTATCACCCAAAACGACCACCAAAAACAAAAATTCACTCAAAACTTTCTAAGATGTTCCCGACTTTTCTAAAAAAGATCTAGATCTGACGCTGTTCTGGACTCAACTCTTGCACATGCTTAATCAGCACAGCACCAGCTAACACCAATGGTTTCAACTTATTCAAATCACCACGCCGAAGTAAGTCACCAAAGTAAATATACGCCATTGATTGCTTCGCCATCGTCTCAAACTCTTCAGCGTAATATTCCAGGAAAATATCTGCCAAGTTGGCTGCTGCCAGGAGAAGCTGCTTCTCACCTTGAAGACGCTGGTTTGTGGTTTTCTGTAGTACTATGTCAATGTTCTTGTTGCACAGTAATGGGCTTTTGCAGAATGCCCAATGGATCATGATATATAAGTAGCCTCTTATCTAAAAATAGATAAAATAATTTGATGTTTTATACAAAAATCATAAACCAACTCTAAAATTAAAAAACAATTTTCAAATTTTTAAGTACTATTTTATTATGGGTCCACCCCGGAATTTACAAACCCAAAAAAACATCGAAATCGGCCGAAAATGCCGGAGAAATCGGCACACATACAAAAAACCATAGTATAAAATATACATACAGCCGAACAAAAAACTTCCTCCTATTTGCGAAGTCTGTTAAAAATAGGTTTTATGTTCTTGATTACACTATTTATGGCTCAAAAATAAATCTCAGCCGAGAGACGTTCATTGCTGGACATAGTCTCCACGAAGGTCAATGTTGGGGAGGGGAGGCGTTGCCATAGTCGCCACGCTTGGCAGGTGGGCTAGCAATCACAAATTGGTGGTGGGTCTGTTTATAATTAAAAAAAAATATAGTATGATATTATATAATAAAGATTTGAAAAAGTTATGGTGGCATCAGAGCGCTGAAAGTATATTGCACGGTTGGAAAAAAAATAAGTCTATTTTTCAAAAATTTATACAATTGTTAATACATTTAAATACATTTTTCGTCGTCAGTCATTCCGAATAGAATGAGCTATCGCACATATTTTTAGGAGCTTGGTCAAGAATTAACACCTTTTTGGACTAGTTGACTGGATAACAGCTGGCACATAGTATATTTGACCCATTTATGTATTATTGACCGATAACACCTCTGTTAGAAGTTAGTAAAGAAATACTTTATTGACAAAGAAAATTACAATTCAATAATAAAAACAAATTAGAACTAGTATTTACAATTGCAACAATTAAGCTAACTGCAGACTGTTAGAATGTTAGAACCCATTTAATGTAACTGATAAAAGATGACATAATTTGTACACCATTATCATTGTAAAGCATCATACTCATGATTAATTTAATTACCTACTATAGCTTTAATTAAGCATGACAGATATTATTTGAAATATTTTGACGTTTGTGAACCTATTTAGCATATTTTATTTACTTATAATAATAATAATAATAAATCATTTATTTCAGGCAACTTTAGTCAGGTACAGGATGTAAAGTACTTAAAAATTACGGCCCATATAAAATATATACCTTAGTCTAACATACATAAAGATAAACCTATTTACTAGCACGTAGTGTCGGCACTTATGTAGGTGCTTTGATATTCACGTGCCAGTAATGTGGCGAGATATCGGAATCAAGTTATTTATAGTACCTACCACCAACAGTGTAATTTTTATGTCTGATATGAATAAACTAGAGGTATTTGATTAGATAAATACTGTACTTTATTGACAAAGAAAATTACAATCAAATGATAAAAACAAATTAGACTAGTATTTACAATTGAAACAATTAAGCTAACTGCAGACTGTAGCAAACAATCTACAGGTAGCTCAACTGATCCATAACAATACCAGTCGGAAGTATCCCCAAGACGCTGCGCTGGCTGCATTGCCCCGCTTTATGCTTTATATAATTATTAATGCAAATTAATGATTTTGACATGCGTGGTGATTATGCAAAGCTCCCCTTTTGCTCAGGCACGTTCAGCAGAAGTCGTAAATGTGCTGATGGGTAAGTACCTTACCTACTTTTAAAGAATTACCACATGATGCCTTGATGGTTGTTGTATAATTTTTTTTTATTGTTGGTAAATATTATTTTAGACTGAATTTTATTACTGATTATTATTTGAAATTTGAAGTTTTTATTGATTTATTAATCCAGATTTTACTAGTACTTTTTATGCGAAATTTGTATTTTTATTGTACTACCTATTTAATTTTAATTAGATAGTGTAAGTTGTATGACCATTCTAATTTAAAAAAAAAAGATGTGTCGAGATAGAAACTTACATTAGCAGAAGTCCTGCCAACTTTCATTGTCGCCCCTACGAGCTGTTGGGCTAATTCATTCGGGGTGAGACTGAGCCGTATTTTCGTGAGGGACACTAACACAGTTCCAGTGAAGATGTCATCATATCTGTAAATAATTTGTTACCAACGGTTCATGTAAGGGAACACACTGCTATTTTATTTATATTCTAATGAATAATAGTTTCCCATTTTTGGAAAACTTACAGCTAAACACGAACAAAAATTAAGTGTTAATATTAGGTCCTTACATATGAAATTGGCGTTTTTCGTACCGGCCACTTTAATCACAAATTTCTCCTCTTTGGTAAGGAATTCCAAATTCAAATTTGTACAGCTATAGACTCATGTATTTGTGCTTCGATGATCGTCATTCATTTGTTTTTTTTCTTCTGTTTTTTTCTGTTTGCGTCACTCATTTTACAAAATGGAAAACTTAAAATATCGCATTATTTACGAGTACGAGTTCCGCCGTGGCACTAGTGCTGCGGAAACAACTCGAAGGGTGAATGATGTGTATGGCGGTCGTGTTGCAAAAGAAAACACAGTTTGTTTTTGGTTCCAACGTTTTCGTTCTGGAAATTTTGACCTGCAGAACAAGCCCCGTGGACGGCCTGAGACTCAAGTTGATAATGAAGAGTTGAAGGCTATTGTGGAAGCGGATCCATCGCAAACCACGTCCGAGTTAGCTGCAGGCTGCGATGTTAGTGATAAAACTGTTTTAATTCACTTGAAGCAAATTGGGAAGATTAAAAAGCTTGAAAGGTGGGTACCTCACGAATTGACTGAAGCAAACCGGCAAACGCGCGTCGACTGCTGCGTTACATTACTAAACCGGCACAATAATGAAGGTATTTTAAACCGAATCATTACCTGTGATGAAAAATGGGTTCTTTACGATAATCGGAAGCGCTCAGCGCAATGGTTGGATCCTGGCCAGCCAGCCAAATCCTGCCCCAAGCGAAAATTAACCCCAAAAAAGTTACTTGTAAGCGTTTGGTGGACTAGTGCCGGTATTGTTCATTACAGTTTTCTCAAATCTGGCCAGACTATTACGGCTGATGTCTATTGTCAGCAATTGCAAACCATGATGGAAAAGCTAGCGGCTAAACAACCTAGGCTGGTCAATCGCTCCACGCCACTGCTGCTTCACGACAACGCTAGACCACACACTGCGCAACAGACGGCTACTAAATTAGAAGAGCTTCAATTGGAAAGTCTAAGACATCCTCCGTACTCCCCGGACCTTGCTCCAACAGATTACCATTTTTTTCGAAATTTGGATAACTTCTTGCAAGGGAAAAAATTCAACTCCGATGGGGCAGTCCAAATCGCCTTCAAAGATTTTATTGATTCCCGTCCGACTGGTTTTTTTAGTAAAGGGATCAATGAACTACCTATAAGATGGCAAAAGTGCATAGAAAATAATGGTTCATACTTTGATTAATTAAATATATTATATTAAAAAATATTCGACTTTTTGTTCCTCCCATACAAAACGCCAATTTCATATGTAAGGACCTAATATATGGACGGCCAATCAAAAGGTTTCACAAATGGTACAGGAGAGTATTGAAGATAATAAGTGGTGGACAAACAAAGTAGGTACCTATTCGTGAAGTTAAGAAATAAAGAAGTGGTAATCACAAATACGCTTGAAGTTGGGAGAAGTGTTAAATAAATCGACTTCTTTTGCCATTGTCTTGAAGTATCTGCTTACACGTAGAATATATGAATAGAATATATAATTTTTTAATCAGGTAAAAAACACAACATTACTTTTTGGTTAGAACTGCCTTAAAGTCTATGTTAGATTTAACTAGACAGAGTTCCCACCTGGTTTAATAAGAGATCACAACAGGCAGGTATAATAATCGGAATAGATAACATAGATGAGTTATGTCTATATCGCGATATTTATTGCATCGTTTCTTTCCGAACTTTGCTGACGCTTTATCGCGAGTCTTGATTATATGATGTCCTAGCCGGATCTTCAGCCACGGCGGCCAATCTCCACACCACCTGCTAGTCCTGGCTAGCAGATGGTGTGGATGTCTCTACGCAGACTAGGCAGACGCACAGGATATATTGCAGTGCTCAAGTTTGTGCGCAAACATACGATAATATGGGTGCAGGTACAATTAAATATTATAGTGAATAATAAAGTAACATATTATTGGCTCACTCGCTATGGTACTTAACGCGTAGGTACATAATTTTTGAAAGGCTGGCGTCATTCTCTTTTGTTATTCGTATACTGGTGGTCTGGAATTATGACGTCGTTGTCGCCAGCGTGGATAATTTTATGAAAAGAATCACGCCAGCTTTTACAAATTTACCTACAGGCATGTGCTCTGTGCAAGAGCTAGCCACCTCCTGCAGTATGCGAATGACGAGAGGGTACAAGTAATCTAGCAGCTCGCGTTAAACAACAATCTTTATGTACAGACAGCATCATCAACTGGTAAACCTCTTGCGGTAGAAGTGTAAACGTTAAAGGGGTCACCAAATGATGCTGCTCTTCGTACATTGTACAAGTAGCCTGTAAGCCTAGATCGCTATACAACTAAATTACGATTGCATTCTAAATTTCAATCGTGTATCTGTTTTTCGTTTAGTACTGAGAAAACGTAATTTTTTTTAATGTACCTACCGACTAATTCTTTCCCAGCATTGTTCCTCCGATAATTCATACGTTATTTTTATGTTCTGATGTATTTTTCTTGTGTTTTACATTTGTATTGTGGGTTGCAGTTGCAAATAAATGTTTTATCTATCTATCTACGAAATTGGCTAGTATTTTTTACACTTCCTCCCCCCTCACCCCTCGTTTATCCATTCTTTGCAGAAGGACGATAACTCTCTTAAAAATGTTTAGTAAGAAATAATAAATATATTTAGATCTTTTAAAAACCATTCTTGTCGGTATTGACTATAAGTTTAACAGTAAATGCTTACGATTGTGGACCATGGATTGCGACCTGTTCCATCAGCTCAAGAACCACTCCCAAGAGTAAGGTGTATTCAGCCCGGGTATCCCACCAAGGTACAACTGTCTCTGACTCGGGGTCTACCCTGAAAATTTACATGAATAAATTATAATAATAGGTAACGATAACTGGCGCAAACCTACGGTGATGAGCATTCAGGACAGGAAGGCTATATGGGAGATCAAAGAGCTGCATGGGATAAACATAGCATATATATAATATATCTTGACTTGGCTAACGAGATTGTCAGCATGTGGGATTCAGCGACCGTCGTTCTGATAGTCGTTTCGGTTAACGGCGTAATAGCGAAGAGCCTCGATCAACATCTCAAGAGACCCTTGCTAGGAAGTTGAATAAAGGGCCAGATCCAAAAGGCGGTACTTCTGGACTCGACGCGCATCGTCAGGAAGTTCCTCTCTCTGCAGCCTTTTTTGAAAATAAACATGTTGAAAGAAACACTTTCAAACCCACGGAGTATGTTCGTGAAACGAACAAGCCGCGGGCGACGATGGAGGTTAAAGTCACTAAAGTCAGGCACAAGCGGGCCGCTTGTGAAGCGGCACAAGGATTCAGTGTGAAACTAGCTTCGAGGCGAAGAGACGTGCGCGCGCACGGGAATCCACTCCGCGGGTCGATAGAATAAAAATGGCGCATCAATGACTCGCGTAATAATGTAAGAGCGTCCTTCATTTTGAAAACCAACCTGTAAAATCTATCAATAAACTTTGATAAGTGTTCAAAGTCTTTTACTGAACAATTGGATTCACCGTTTTGATACATTTTTTACTGTAGAATAGTTTTATAATATTTTATTTTCTATAGGTACTAAAAAAATATTTTATAACGGAATTTTAAATAAATGAAGATAATAATAATAATAATGCTGGGCAATTCACGCAACATTATCTAGCCCCAAGCCAAGCATGTGTTATGGGTACTAGATAATTGATATACATAATACAATACACTACATAGATATTTTTTATTATACATAGAAAACACCCAGAACACCATATCTGCAGATCGTACAAACATTTTTCCCGAGGCGGGAATCGAAACCTGCGTCGCAGACGGACCATCACCCGACGCACCACTGAGGTCTAATAAGTAACTAAATTACTTACTTGTGGACAAAAGCTATAGCAAACCAATAAAATAATGACAAAATAGCCTATCTATTTAACTGCACTTAAAAAAAATAGACTCTTGTCTATCGTGATGAATTTAGTTTTTTAGGGTGATTCAATTTTCTTTTGAAGACATTCTTTAGGAAAGGAAGCTAAGATAGATTTTTTTTAATTAGTCTATGCATTTAACCTCTTACATGTTTATCCTTAACACATTAACGGCGTACTGGAGTTTTTCTTCCATGGATGTCCACTCTGGCACCAATCTGTCCGATGCTTCTCTTATAGGAATATACTGCTGGTTCAAATCATATGGACTTGGCAATAAGCTTGGCAACTGCGCTGTACCAGCGTCCTGGTAACCAAGTAAACTGGACAGCACATCATTTGGTTCAGGGTATAAGAGATTTGGGCCTTGGTATGGCAGAATTATTGGCTGATTATTCTGAACATTGCTCGAGTATAAACCAAGGGAAGAGTCATAAGATGGTAATATATTGTTTTCAAGAGGATCTGGTACGCTAACAGGTGGTAATAGGCCAAAGTCTTGAGCGTCCGACTGAACATCTTCCATAGGAATCGCGTACATACGATTTAAGGGACCAATGGGATGTAACGTGTCAATGCTCGGGTAGAGATTTTGTGGATGTAGCACGTCCTTTTCGGAACCCCAAATGGGTCCTATAGGGTGGGACTGGGGGCTGATTATGAAGGGTCGGCGCAGGGAAAGGTTTGATGGTAACATCTGGTGTTGGTTGGCTGCAGCCACGGCGCCTAGACCGAAAAATACTAGGATGAAGTCCATATTCACCACGCGGATCTATTTACTTAGGGATTGTAGTATGCGTTCACACTTTTACAATAAATAACGTTAAATTAACTTATTATTGATAAGCATCCGAACTTAAGAGTTGGGTTTAAAATATTGAGAATGGAAGACTTTCTGACTGTAAAGTTTAACAGCTATACTTAAATTAGGTGGAATTTCTAATCTTAATTATTTAATTAAAATAGTCGTATCAATTTGTTACGGTATGTAATCAAATTTTATTGGTGCATATGTAGTATTAAATGACGAGAAATTAAAAATAAAACATGATCTGTCAAGTGCGAGTGTGATTCGCGCGCCGAGGGATTTTTAACGTTTGTCAAGCATACCAATATGTACTATAGGTTAGAGACTGCTATTTAATAAATACCTAAAAATTAAAGGTCCTTTTCAAACGTCGTCGGAGGGAAATAGTAAAATTTTCGACTTGTTTCAAAATATTTCAAAAAGTATGAAACCTACTGAAATTTCAAATACTGTTTTGAGATGTACAAACCGATACCGTTCATTTGATACCCCACTTGGTGAGATACCCCCTACACCTCGTCCTTCGCCTCATACACCTTTTGAAAAAAAATCCTCCATTATTGTAAATTTTTCTAAAAGTGTTCTATTTACAGACTTCTCTATATTTTTCCTGTAAAATATAGATCCATATCTACTCGTACAAACGCTACATACATTTCAGAGTCACTGAAAATACCCTAGTTTTTATAATTTTATAACCCTCCAAAAGGTTTTACCATCAATAATATCAACTAATTCATGGGGCAGGAACATAAACAGGCAGCGCGAATGACATGCACATGTAAGTGGACATTTGCGCGAAAAAAATATATTTTGTAAAACAAGGTTTTATATCAACTAGGACTGCTTGGGAAGACCAATCCAACGAACCCAAATTCGATGGGGTTAAGTCGTTTCGTTTAGTAGTTCCTATGGCCACCTTCTGTCTCCATCATCAGACCAGCTCGATGTTATCATGACATTGCATTGTTACCGAACTTACATAAGTATACCTTTCAGCTCAATCGGTTGAGGGTAACTGGCCTACAATTCCGTTGCAAGATTTGTCCCACGCATATTAACAGGGCAAGTTATATAAAAGCTAATAAAAAGACTTCAACGCGCACTTTTGTACAACAAACTAAACTTCTCATATTCAGAAACTAGAAGATCTCGGTTTCGGTTTTCGTTATAAGAAAGGAAAGATCATAAGGGTTTCGAAGATCGGAGATCGGTTTCGAAACCCTTATGGCATCGCTTTTTCTGTCCTTTTTTCCGTCTTTAATATCTCAGCAACTACAGCAGCAAATAACGTGAAATTTAAAATAATAATACATTTCGTGCGCCTGTACAGATTAAAAGAAAAAAAACGAAAAGAGAACATGAACATATTCAGTACAAATTGGGAGACGAAACTATAAGACACCTACAATGTCAAGTGGGATATCAAATGAAAGGTATCTTCTCTTACATACATTTTAAAATTAATGTGGCGTTTGTAGATATGGATCTATATTTTACAGGAAAATTATAGGAAAGTTTGTAAGTAGAACACTTTTTGAAAAATGGTCTAAAAGGGGGATCATTTTCAAAATGGGGGCTACCTCACCGAGTGGGGTATCAAATGAAAGGTACTGGTTTGTACATCTCATAACAGTATTTGAAATTTCGGTAGGTTTAATGTTTATTGTAATAATTAGAAAAAAAATCGAAAAAAATACATTCCCCCCCCCCTATCTCCGAAGTTTGCAGAGTGATCCATCTGAAATGTAGCGTTTGTAGATATGGATGTATATTTTACAGGAAAAATATAGAGAAGTCCGTAAGTAGAACACTTTTTGAAAAATTGAGTAAAAAATGATTTTCAAAAGGGCAGGCTAATTAATGAAACGTCGGTTTGTACATATCAAAACAGTTTTTGAAATTTCTGTAGGTTTTATACTTTTAGAAATATTTTGAAAAAAGTCAAAAAAATACCCTTTCCCCCCCCCTATCTCCGAAGTTGCAAACCGATATATCTGAAATGTACCTACATTTCCTTTAATTTTTTGGTATTCATTAAATAACAAAGTTTCTAACCGGAATAATTGGTATACCTACTTGACAAACGTTCGAAACCCTCGGCGCGCGAGTCACACTCGCACTAGATGGATCTTGTTTATTTTCACGGCGTTTGGAAATTCAAGATGGCGGCTATGCCAGTCCGGCGAGCGCAGCAAGCCAATCTACGCTCGAATGGATTGGATATGTATTGCAATACCTACCTAATTCAAGGTTATTAAGGGTGCATTTTCAATGAGCAGCGGGAATTAGAGTTTTCAGAGGTATTTACAGTTTTCATGAGGATATTTGCCCGATATTTCCTTTGTAAGATGTCAAAAATCTCGCTTATTTACGCTGTGCACCGAAAATGCGGGTACTGCCTTCCAATGCCAATTCTTTTTCTCAGCCTGTGCTTGTAAACAGCTGAGAAACTATTAGGTATAAGTTAAGGTGTTCAATTAAATAAATTAGTTTCAAACAATCTGATTGCACCCATAAAAAGTGTACCCATACTTCCCTTGTTATATGCTGATGTAAATGTAGCCATTATCTCAGGTGGTCCTTTTGGATGCTTTACATTATTCTAGTCTAAGGGAATAGTAATAGATAAGGAATAAGTAAAAACATAATAATATTTATTTCGCTTGTATCGAATGTAGGTGAACACAGAACACCTATGTTCTGATCTCTATGTTCCTACAAAACAAAACAAGAACACGAGAAGGCGTCAAGGAATTTACAAAATTTGGTTTTATCAACAAAGAAGCTAAACCACCTGTATCTCGCTCCGCGTTTAACTTCAAAATTACAGGGTAAAAGCTTTAAGCTTCGGCCAAACCTGCGCGTCAAACACGCGGGACACGGGACGCGAAGCGGGAGCGTCAGACGCGCGGCGGACGCTGCAATGGTGCCTCAATGGAGCCATGCACACCTACGCGACCGAGACGCAGGAACTTTTAAGGAAAAAGTTTCACGTTGATGACGCTCTCGCTTCGCGTCCCGCGTCCCGCGTGTTTGACGCGCAGGTTTGGCCGAAGCTTTATGATTTTCCTAGAATATCTAGTACTTTCTTCCTTTTTCTATAATCACTTCAGCTAATAATCAATCGTTAAATGAAGCAAAAGAACAGAAATACAAAGTACTTCACATTTATAATTATAAGAATGGAATGAATTGTATACAAATATCTGCAAGCTCTACCATTTAAAAGGCACACTTGTATCAGTTGGATTTAGATACTTCCTAATCATCTTCACGGTATAGCCTGCTGCTACCAACGGAGCCAGCTCTCTAGAATCTACATTGAAGACGTACTCAAAGGCTCTGTGTTCTTTGGACGCCTGCTCAAAAGCCTCAGCGTGCTGGTTCATGAAGATATCAGCTAGGTTGATGGTTGCTTGGAGAAGGATTGCTTGGAGCTTGAGACGTAAGTTTGTGGTTTGAATAAGCGCGTGTTCGATCATCGAATCGCATTCCACTGCGATGAAACAGACTTCGGATTGTATAACGTTGTTTATGTAGCGTAGTATCTGGAAGATATGCAATCATTAGAGAGGGCTACTTCATCATTATCGTCATCAGCCCGTATACGTCCACTGCTGAACATAAGCCTCCCGCAAACGACGCCACGAATAGCGGTCCTCCATCCATCGACTCCCTACGACCGCTGCAATAAGGTTTGCTGGAAGAGAACTCTTGTTAGGATTAAGCTCACCTTTGCCATAACCTCTCTAGATTTAAGTTTTATATGTATTTGTTTTATTAGTGCAATAAATAATTATGAATTATGACCGCTACAACGTCGTCGGTTTATGGAGTGGTTATCGGTTCTGCGAGTTATATGACCTGCTCATCGCCACTTCAGCCTGCTAACTCTATGTCGGTTATTTAGGTTCTTTTACGGATTGCCGGATTCCGGATCCTATCGTGAAGAGATTCTTAATTCTTTATTGCACTAATAAAAACAAATACATGTAAAACTTAAAACTAGAGAGATTATGGCAAAGGCGAGCTTAACCCTAAAAGAGTTCTCTTCCAGCAAACCTTATTGGGAGAGTGAGACAAATTTGTTACAGTGGGTTCGTGTGCAAATACAGATAGAAGATTGAATCCTTAGCCTAAATAGTTAATAAACTACTACATATGTATAATAATATATTACGCTACCTATAAAAATATATAACATACATAAAAATAACAATTCTATAACTACATACATTTAATTTAAGATAAGTACTACATTTAAAATAAGTACATAAACTAAATACCTACATCAAAGTCATGAAGATAGGTAATGCTCTTGGACTTTACGCTTAAAGATGAAGAGAGAGGGGCTGGCGCAAATATCATGAGGGAGAGAATTCCATAGCCTGACCGATTCGACGGTGAAGGAGCCACCATAGCGGCTGGAAGAATGCACAGGAAACTTCAGAAGAAGGGACAATGATGTTCTACAGGGTTTATCGCGGGGGTAAAGAAACTCAAACCGCTCACGGAGGTACGAAGGAGTAAGAGGATTGTTCAGAATTTTGTATAGAAGTGTGAGAACGTGCAAATCACGCCGGCGACGGATTGGAAGCCATTTTAACTGAGCTCTGAACATTGAGACGTGATCATATTTACGCAAACCGAAAATAAATCGGATGCATAAATTTTGAAGTCGTTCTAACTTGTTGATAATTTCCTCCGTGGCGTCAAGGAAACAGGAGTCAGCGTAATCTAATAGGGGAAGAAGGAGTGATTGAGCTAATGTGACTTTAGTTTGTATAGGAAGGAACTTCTGAAAACGCTTAAGGGAATGAAAGGAATAGTGGACTCGCTGGCTGATTGCATTGACGTGCTTTTGCCAGGATAACGTGGAGTCAAATATGACACCCAGATTCTTGGCAGAAGCAGAGTAGCAGATATGAGAATTGCTATAGAAGAGTGGAGATATTGGTTTTTGCTGAACTTTGTTCAGCATATATGAGCTACCGCAAATTAGAGCTTGGGACTTAAAAGGGTTGACCAAAAGACCAAAGGCCTTTGCCCACGCGTTAATGTTGATGAGGTCAGTGTTAATTTGGTCAACTCCCAAGGAGATCTCATCAGCCTTAAAGTGGCAATAGATCTGCAGGTCGTCTGCATACAGGTGAAACTTAGAAGAAATGATAGAGGTAATTGCGTTAATGAAGATGGAGAAGAGGAGAGGAGAGGGGAGAGAACACCGCCTTGAGGTACGCCCGCAGTTATGTCACACCAATCAGAATAAGAATCATCAAAGCGGACACACTGCGACCGGCCTGAGAGATATGCATTGAACCAAGAGATTGCTGAGGGAGAAATGTTGAGAGAGGAAAGAACAGAGAGAAGAATGTCATAATCAACGGTGTTGAATGCGCTACTGAAATCCAGTAATACAAGAATAGTGATGAGTCGATTGTCGATGGCCCAGCGAATGTCATCAGAGACTTTAATTAATGCGCTCACAGTGCTATGGCCAGGTCTAAAGCCAGACTGGTAGGGACTCAGAAGGTTATTTTGGTAAAGGAAAACTGATAATTGCGTATGGACCGCATGTTCAAGGATTTTGGATAGAATGGGAAGGATGGAGATAGGTCTGAAATGTGATAGGGCAGAGGGATTAGAAATTTTAGGAAGGGGTATTATGAAAGCTTTCTTCCAGGCGGACGGAAACGAGAGAAACTCAGAGGTGAACAGACATCGTGGCCTTGCTGTTCAGGGAATGAGAAGAAGGGCTACATATACCGACAACCTCTGTGGCACAGCGGACGTAGTTCCCCCTGCCATGCTAAGTTAAGGGCTTGATTCCCGCCTCATGCTAGCATGCTCACTCAGCATGATGATGCTGAGTGAATTGTCCAGCATTATTTATTTAAAGATCTAACACGTTTCTTTACGTCGAGGAAAGAAACCTGTGAGGCTTCAGTGGGCAACGGAAGCGGATTCTTTGGCGAAAATTCATGACATGATGATGTGACCACCTCAACGGGACGCTCGCCAGACATTTTCTTTAAAAGCTTTCCTTATAATCCGCTTCTGTTTTCGGTAGAATCGGACGTATCAATTATTTAGATCGTACGTGACCTATGTACGTGTGCGTGTGTATGTATGTCCTGGACATACCTCATTCTGGTGCTCCGCATCCAAGTTATACCTGAGGAGTGACGTCTCCTTTTCCATACAATTTGATAAAGTGCCGCTGTTGTGCGGACAGGGAACTACGCAAATCCCCATGCAGCAGACATCACGATCACGTCTCGTTACTAACGTCAAATAGACTCACCCCTCTGGACTACCCGACAGTATAGGGAGAGGACCCGACAATAGAGTTTTCAGATGTCGTCTAAATATTGTATGTACTTACAGGTCCAATAGACTCAGAGGCTTTGTCGAGCTTGAGCTTAATTTTCTCTGCTACTTGTTGCGGATTGGCTGTCACCTTATTGACGGACTCAATGATGGTTTGGTCAAAGTTTACTTCGTACCTGCAAATATGTAGTCTCAAAAATTAATAAAACTCAGAAATTAATAAGTATTTTACGATAAAAGAAATTTCTCCGCTCCTTTTCATCAATACGAAACTAAACAAAATACGCTTTGCTTTGCGTAAATTACTGGTTATGTTAACTACCTGTCAACCCCTTTATGGAGTCTATACTGCTACTATAGCCTGGCGAGCACAGCCGGTGTCTATTTTTACTAACCAATTGCTTTACTACGATAATGGTATCGTCTCAGAATCGTGACGTAGAATCCTCAGATTAAAGAAACTCTAGATAGTGCGTGCGCTGCTATTTGCATGGAGAAATTGATATAAAGGTTTAACTTTGATACATTTGGCATGCGTCCTTTCATATGTAGTTTCTTTCTGGTTTTTTTTTTAATATTCGATTGCCCTTCGTTTGACCACAATGTCACCTGAGTGAAAGTGAGTGAGTTCATTCTTTAATACCGCTGTCTGCAACCCGTCTGGGGCTATTCTTCTAAACTAATCGCTTCAATATAACAATGGTGTCTCAGAGTAACAAATTTTGGCATTTTACCTGTGATGAAAGAAACTATAGGTAGAGGAACGCATGCCCAAAGTGTCAAGTTTGACACTTTTGACAACTAATCTATCAATCTCTCCGTGCAAATAGCACCGCACGCACTGTCTAGAGTTTCTTACATCCACGGACGATTCTGTGACGATACAATTGTTATAGTAAAGCGATTGGTTAGCAGGATTCTGCGGCTGGATGTATTTGCTTTATCCTATCTCTGGTAAGTAGTCTACTTACACGTCTTCTCCTTTAGTGACAACGTCATTGATCAGGTCTAAGCATAAGGTAATTAACAAGGTGTAGTGGACCCATGGTGGGTACTGCTGCATAACCGCAAATTGAAGTTTGACGTTAGAAGGCGATGTCATTTCCCTGAAAAAGGAATTAAAATTCATAAAACTAGTTGTGTGAATGAAAATAATAGAGAAGGTGGTAATGTGCTTGTCTGCGGAAACTTTTAATTAGCCGTCAGCAAACATGCACTGGTCATTCCGGGCATGTTCTATATATATACATACATATTTTAACTTTAATTAATTTTATACCTAGCTGTAAGTTTTCCCAAAATCTTGTAAATAAATAAATAAATGTGGCCCTCCATTTTGTTTTTAGCCTGTAAAATTTGATATAATAGGTATGTAGGTCTTTAAATGAGTATTATACGTTAGAAGATTCATCAATTATCTGTTTTTTCATGTTTGAGTCTGTATTTATTGAAATCCAGCTCGCCTTTGTACATGTTTGTTTTGGTTACTTTTATGTATGATTTAACTTGTGTGTGCATTATAGAATTAAGAATCCATTATTTTGTCATTAAAATTGTTTATATAAAAATGTACAAATGTGTAAAAATGTAATTGGTATCTGAGGAGGGTATTATGGCCAAATGGTGAAATGTCTATTAAGGGTTATAGACATTTCACACTTACATAAGTCGTATTTTTTTTATAAAGAAAATATTACATGATGATCTGCTAAAATCCAAATCTCTCTAGCGGCGGTTTTAGGTATAAATTACCTTAGTCAAGTAATCTACCATTTCAGCTACTTTCTACCAGATGGAGTTGCTTCATAATGAAATATTAAAGGGGCCATAATACCTGCAGGTGCCACATTACCACTTGCTCCCAATACTTATTTGTTTATTATGTTGATGAAATTTATGTGCATAAAACTTTAAAAAAATGCTTGCAATATCAATTTCAATCCCAGCGCATGTTTGGGAGCTTTGGCTAGATTTTTATGAAACTAAAAACAAATACTTCTTTTTGAAGTCGGTTAGACTATATCAACATATGTTTTTATTTAATTTTCTCGTTTTCTCCGTCAATTGTCGACCGATTTTGATGATTCTTTTGCTATTTCATAGAAAACTATTCCGAGATGGTCCCATAAAAACTTTATTCCCGTGGGATTAGTAATTGTAAATTCAAAATCGGTGTAATTAAGGTAAAAATATACAAAATATTTTGTTTTGTTTTGTATCTGTTCTTGCTCTATTTTGTTTGTTGTAACAAAATTTTAGTAATAATCAATTTATGTTAGATTTTTAATAACAAAAAAAAATGACAATCAAAGAATAAATACAAATTATAACTAGTATTTATAATATCAATTAAATTGATTAATATGTAAATGCCTTTTTAGATGTCAATTACATCATAAGTTTGTATTATTTGGGTTGTATGAGCTGTAAAATTTGTTAAAAAGGAAGTTAGAAGGGGTTTAGTATTTTTTCTAAATAATCATATGCTCGATGTCGTTCAAAGCAATAATTCATTTTTAAAACCTCGAAGATTTAAAATTGTTTTTGAAATGGAACTGTTTTCGAGAAGCACCCAGCATGTCGGTACTTACATATTTTTCTTCAGGACTCTGATGATGTACTCCACCTTCTCTGGGAATAAGGACCACTGTGGCACCACCTTACTCGTATTTCTAGGACTTGGTTCTTCGAGGGGCAAGTACGTCATTTCAACAGGAACATTCCCGTAGTTTCTATCTGGACTTTGCACTTGTTCTTGAGCTACGTACTGCAAGTAGGTTGGTAGTACACTGGGGTTTGGTCTGTCCATTTCATGAAGGGTAGATAATTTATCATTTGCTTCTGAATAAGCAGAATATATTGGATTTGATGCTCTGTCTTTTGTATGGTAAGGCAAGTAGCTTGATGCTACATCAAAAGGGTTCCTAGAGTATCCATATTCATCTACTATGGCGTCCATTTTCTTAGGTTTGGATTTCGCGTACTGTTCAAATTTATTGTTAGATACATCAATAACTTTGTCATAGGTGGACTGGATTCCATAGGGATAGGTCTTTGCCGCTGTTTTATCAGGGTTTGCGAGGATTACGTACCCCATGCCATCTTTCTCGTCAGGGTTCGGATAGACGTCTAGATGACTAGTGCTTTTGTAAGGGGTCGCGGAGGATGAAGACCTGCCATTTTTAGGGCTGTGGTATCCCCTGTCAGAGGAACGGTGGCGCAAGGAGCGTGCTGAGTTTTGGTGCTTAGTGCAGCTCGCTGCAGTGCATATGGTGATCAGCAGGATGAACGAGACCATGCTTAGCTGGAACAAAAACCTTAAGAATATTATGTATGAACTAGCTGATCTTCGTTTTCGTGGTACATACCTGGATAATATAACACTCAGGGATTATGTTATGTATGTGTATAGATTATGTTTTTTTAGCGGAAGTGGAGTTTTGGAATATTTATTACAAAAAAACTCAAGTTCTTACTTATTATAATCCTCATAATATTATGAATTTAGTATTGTAGAAAATATCTATGAAATTTTACTCTACCACGTATCCATTTATTCAAAAAATAAAAAGCGCACGGTTTAGATGATGTTCTTAAAAGTATGCGCTTTCCAAAAATAAAGAAAAAAAAATACAGAATATTGCCAGCGTCAAAAAAATAGAGGTACATACCACGTTTTTGGAACGGGCTTATAATAATTATGTCTTCTCATACATCATTACTAGGAATACATTATTTTATACGTTTTTTCCAATCTCTAAAACCAATTTGATTTTACACCTATAAAAGTCCTTGTAAAATTTAAAATGGAAAACGTGGCCTCGTGTCTTTTATAAATTGCTGCATGAAGAGTTATAAAGTAAAAATTCCCAAGTCACTAAACATTTTATTATTTTACCATTGCTCGGTACCTAGTTACACTCAACACATAATTACATCTATTATATAAAATAACATCAATTTATACACAGATAAGTGTACCTAGTTACAAATGTTAGTTACTCACGTCAAGTTTATATAAAACTGAAAAAATTGTCCGAGTTTTTTTGTAATTTTCCGCATTTTTATATACCTACGTAATTAATACATTAATATCAGTTGTAGCGATTTATTACGGTCATATAAATCTAACGAATAAAAGTTTATTGATTAACAAAAGCTAATTATGTAAGAGACATAAAATCGAACCATACACGTGCGTCGAACCCTGTGCTTAATAAAGAAAATCCTGCGTTTAATAATAAATTAATATTATTGTTTTTTTTTAATAGAATTATAAGTCAATAACAACCTTATCCAGTTTTTCCCCAAAAAAGAACTGTATCTGTACCCAAATCAAATCAAATCAAATCAAATTCATATATTTTCGAACACTCTTATGAGTGTTCTTATGAGTGTTGATCTAGCCCCAAACTAAGCAGAGACTGTGTTATCACAGTCTCTGCTTAGTTTGGGGCTAGATGATGTGTGAATTGTTCAGCATTATTATTTATTTGTGTAAAAGAATTAGCAAGCTGAAGTGGCAGGGGGCCGGCCATATCTCGCGAAGAACCGACAACCGCTGGGGTAAACGTGTTCTTGAGTGGAGACCGCGACTCGGCAAGCGTAGTGCAGAACACCCTCCAGCCAGGTGGGACTACGCCCTGCGAAAAACTGCAGGCAGATGCTGGATGCGGCAAGCTGAAAACAGGGCGCTATGGCGCTCATTAGGGGAGTCCTACGTCTAGCAGTGGACTAATCGGTTATAGGTTAGGTTGATGATGATGATGATAATTAATTATTTACTTTACTTTTTAGTTTAATTTCCATGCTGTAGCCCATTCAGCTTTATGATTTGTCTAGATCACGAGAGCGACATATCCATACAAATATTATAAATTCAAAAGAAATTCTGTCTGCCTGTCTGTTACCTCTTCACGTTTAAACGGCTGAATGGATCCTAATGAAATTTGACCGACGGCATCCCGGGGACGGACATATGCTACGTTTTATCCCGGAGAAGAGTGAGCGAAGCCGCCGGCAGAACCGAGTTTTGTATAAAATGTCAAAAATCTAATAAATTAGCTGTTTAAAGGCATTTCAATCATGGAAGACGAGTGAGTTAGGCTTAGCAAGTCAAAAAAAAAAAAAATACGAAAAAGTACGTCACAGCTGTTAGCGACTTTAAAAATCTGGTCCACACATCAGGTAATTATGAAATCAAACTTTTAAAGCTGGGGCCACAGACGAAGAGAATGACACGTTTTGGTTTTGGTTTGGTCTTAGAAAGACACTACAGATAAGTTAAGTTAGTTAGTATAAGTTTGAAACCATTATATCAATCTTTCCGTGCAAATAGCACTGCGCGCTCTATCTGGAGTTTCTTTAATCGATGGATTGTACGTGACGATTCTGCGACGGTACCGTTGTCATAGATAAACGATTGATTAGCAGAATTAGGCCCCTGTTAATGTGTTACAATGTGTAAAAGTAGTAGCAAATTTTATGAATCAGTTTTCAAGACTACAATTTATTTCGTAGCACGTCTACGGCGCATTATACCAGCTACGACGTAGCAGATGCTACGTTGTAGCGAGCCTCAAGCTTGTCGTACACCACACCTGAAAAGCACCGCTTCAGCACAGCACAAAATTGTGCATTCAAGTATGGACTCGTAACATTTAGATGAAATTTATATTAACGACATTAGATAGCTCGCGGGCACATTTAAAGCTTGTGGGAAGCCATTTTGTTACTGTAAAATATACATTTAGATACCTAAAGAACGAGTTTAAGCCCATATTTGATTGCACGTTTTTGAGCTATAGCAGTAATTGGATTAATGAGCGCAGAGCTCTATGTTCACACGGTGAAGACACGGTGGTCCAATAGCGATATCTACATATATATCTCATTCCTGATGGTCCGATTCGCAGACTCATAAGGATTTTTCGTCGTAGCTGTAATTTGTTTGCTGTAACGTTTCATTTCGACTATTTACCCCTTACTTATAAAAATGTGTCATGGCAGAGGCGCAGCTGTGTATTTCCTTATTCTGACTCAAGTCAAGTTTATTATTATTATTATAAGTCAACGAATCTTAGCTTTTTTGAGTTAATTCAGCATTTGAAACCATGAAACTGGCAGGAGGCTGAAGAGGACGCATCCGTGCTGGTGTTAGGAACCGCGGCAGCGCGTTGAACATTGATTTAAAACGAAAAAGTTGTTTAATTCGTCAGCCTACATATTAAAATTTTCTCTGTGATTTTGGTTTGTAGGCCCTAATTTTAATAACATGCAAGCTATCTTCGTAAATGATACCGCAAAAGACTCTTTGATAATTTTCGTGAACTTTAAATAAAGGCTTTAAAAAAGACTGTAATCACGATACATACGAGTATATGTAGCTAGGACATGTATTGTTAGATTGTTTACAAATTACGTTATTAGGATAAAATTTAAAAACAGCTCCTATAATGTTTAAACTGGCCATTATTAGCAATTAAATGCTGAATTTTGGGTTTTCTACCCAAACACCAAAAGTGAAAACCAAAAATCAATAGTGTGACTTCGTCTTAGACAACCATGACTCAAACGGTTCTAAATTATATATTCTTGCTTGTCCTTGAAGCTCTGCACCTAACTATCAATCACCCTGTATAACTGGTAAAATAGGTGAAAGGTTTGTGAAAGGTTTTGACCCTATTAAAGCTCCAGCCAAATATTGGCTGGAACATTAACGACGAATCGGTCGTTCGTTGAACTAATTCTATGTATGTATACCTTATCTCTGATTCATAGAAAAAAGGGCGAGCGTTTTGAAATACGCATAAATATATATAATGCGTTTAGAAAAGGTAAAATGTCCACATCACATGTTCTTTAATATTAAAAGTTTGATCTTTAACATTTACTTTATATCATTGTCTTATTCAGATTATCTACTTATGTTTAGGTGTATTTAAAGGGTTCGGGTTATTCGGAGCTTGAGCTTTCAGTAGTTCCCCATAGTGGCTGGCCCGCATGTCGACTCGGTGAAAAATAGTTATTTAATCCTACAGGATTAAATAACGAGTTTTTTTTATACGGGAATTAAGAGAGTCTCATGAAGATCGTTTCACAATAAACAATAGAAATATTTTATTCTATCAGTCTGGTTACGATTACAGATCGCTAGTGAGTACCTGGCTTTAGGCTTGAGTGTGGCTTGTTCCTTAACTTGAGACCCAAATTCACCAAACACATTTACTAAGGTCACAGTTCAGTTTGAAAAGTAAGTAAAACTAGTTTAAAAGATAGATATATAAACATTTATTTCGTACTACAGACACACATACCTCTACAATTTACATAAATATACAATTTTAAACGTACTCGTAAGCACAATAAGTTTTATTAATGAAACGAACATTTCAAAAAAAGTAAGTAATTACTTAGAAATAACTTAATGTAGGTAAGTTTGTGTGTGCTGCCGCACGACAAATAGGCCATGGCTAAGTGATTTTTTTTTTACACTGAACAGGTTTTGGCTGACAGCCAAAACCTGTTCGAGAACGAGCAGAACGAGTACAAGGGCACAGGGTGTAGGTGTCCTATCTATGAATTTAATAAAAAAAAATGAATTTTCGTAGTATTTGATTTAACTTACAGCTTAAAGTTCTGTAATACGAAGCCTGCCTTATTGATAAAATCGGTCCACCACGAATTTTCCATCTGTTCTTCTGGTTCAGGCGGAGTCACATCTGCATGGCTGGTAGCGTCATTCTCAATGTATACGTCTGTCCCTTTGTTCTCGATTGAGCTCTGTTGATTTCCTAGATTAGGGCTTGCGTAGAAACTTGGCAGTTCTTTAATTTCAACAGATTTTGGGGCATTTTGCTCTAGTATTTCATCAGAGGGGAAGTCAACATCCCTGCCTTTTGTTATAACGACACCTGGCATTGGTACTTTAAGATTATTAACATCGGGAGATCCGTATCCGTCTTTAGCTAGTCCAGCCAAGGGATAGTGGTTTGATACGTAAGCATTTATATCAGGGCTCGGGACGTCTCCGTATAGATGTGTAGGATTTAGTGAGTTTTTGTTTACGGCCATTTTATCATTGTATGGGATACGAGCAAATGATTGGGCCATATTTAAAGCGGTTTTGGGAAAACTATGTGAGTTAGTCATGCCCTGCTTTGTACTGGGTTTTCGGTCGAAACTAAAATAATCTGCCAATTCTAGAGCAAGATTCTTCGGCGAACCATGTGAAACTTCTATATCATCACTAGCAGGCTTAGGGGAATTTAATAAAATTTCCTTACTGTTTTTATAAGGAAGCTTATCGTACAAACTATGAGAATGTGCCATTTTATCGTTTATATCATGATAGAAAACAGGCGCATCGGCTACGCCATCATTAATGCCAGGTTTATTATAGAAACCCAGTGAGTTTGCCATGTAAACATTTACGGAGGGCTTATGGTACAAACCAAAGGAATCTGAGATATCATTAGGCCTATAGATGCCATTGGAGTTTATGAATGGGTTTTGGTTTAAATCAGGCTTCTGATCGAAATCTAAATAATTTGCAATACCATTATTTTTGTGTGGGTTCTGGTATAAACCAGGGTTCTTGTAGAAACCAAAAGAGTTTTCTACGCCATTGTTTGTGTATAAGTTCTGATTTAAAGATGGAGGTGAATAATATTTGTCATTAGGAGCAGGGTTATTGTATAAACCAAATGAATTGGCCATGTTATTATTAATATCAGGCTGAAGATATAAGCCAGGTAATTTTTCCATTTCGTATCCGGTTATATCCGGCTTGTGTTGAAAACCAAATGAGTTTGGCATGCCACCATGGAAAGGTTTCTGCGACCCAATGGTATTTGTAAAGCCAACATTTATAACGGGTTTTTGATACAAATCGAGTGAATGTTCTATGTTTCCCTCATAAATATTAGGATTTTGGTACATAGCAAATGAATTTGCCGTATTCCCATCGTATATATTAGGATTTTGATACATACCAAATGAATTTGCCATATTTCCATCAAACATGTTTGGATTTTGGTACATATTTAATGAATTAGCCATATTTTCTTCAAACATATTCGGATTTCGGTGCATCCCAAATGAATTTATCACACTTCCGTCATAAAAATTTGGATTCTGATACATATCAAATGCATTTGCCATACTACTGTAACTTATTTTAGGATTCTGGTTCAAACTAAATAAATTTGCCATATTGTAGTCTTTTATGTTAGGGTTTTGGTCAATTGAACTAAACATGTTGACATCAATTATACCGTGGTAAAAATCGGGAGTATTTGCTATATTTTGAGGTTTTATGTTAGGATTCTCGTAACCATCAAGTGGATTTGCCATGTTGCCATCATTTATTTTAGAATTCTGATAGACATCAAATGATTTTGCCACATTTTCATCATTAAAATCACTTGAATTCTGGTACACATCTTGTGAATTTGCCATGTTGTCATCATTTAAATTAGGATCATTGTTCAAGACAAGTGAATTTTCGATATTATCATAATTTGCAGAAACTTTCTGTTGAAAGTCAGGTGAAATATTCATGAATTTTTTGTAAGCATTCGCTTCAGGCTCTTCGTCATAACCGAATTCTTTTTGCATTTCGTCTTCATGATTCTCCGGATAATTTTTTGCATTCGGATAGGGAGTAGATGAACTGGTCATATTATCTGTTTTCACAGGGACTAGGTTAACACCGAATGAATTTGCTATGCCAGTATTCACAAGAAGGTTCTGGGGAGAACTATATGAATTTGTCGTGCCCTCCTCGAAAGAAGTGTTCTTGTCGAGACCAACTGAATTTTGCGTAGGCTCTTTTATCGCAAAGTTTTGATACGAATCTTGAGGATTTACAATATTGTTCTTCGCATTTAAACCAAAGCCTTTATTATCAGGGTTTTGATAGGATACAAATGAATTTGTCAAGTGATCTTTGATATTATTTTTGTTGGAGTAGACACCGAATTGGTTTGCCACGCCGTAGTTTTTATTAGCATCGAGTGAATTGGCCAAGTTATCCATAATTTCAGGGTTCGGATAAAAACCAAATGAATTTTCCATGCCATTAATTACATTAAGGTTCTGATAGAGACCTGAATTTGATAAACCACCATTTACAGGAGAGTTTTGGTAGACATCGAGTGGATTTGTTATGGCATCTTTTCTAGCACAGGCCTGGTAATAAGCTAATAATTTTGCCATATTGTCTTTCATATCAGGTTTCTCAAAGTTACATAATTCGTGGTCCTTGCCATCTATTACATCAGAGTTGGAATACAGTCCATGTAAATATGCCACGTGGTCTTCCATATCATGCTGTAGATAGGCACCAAGCTGGTTTGTCATACTATACTTTATAATATTCCCGTGAATTTTAACTAGCTTACATATTAGTTTTTCCAAGTCATCCACTGTTTGTGGTTTTGGGTACAAATCAAGTAATTTTACAAGGTCATCTTTGACGCCTGGATATAAATCAAGTGATTTTTTCTCGTTACTAATAATTTGTGTGTTCTTGTAGACACTAGGTGAATTTGCAAAGTCATCTTTAGTAGCTGAGTTTTGATACAAACCAAGGGAATTCATCAAATCACTTTTGATAGCAGGTTTTGGGTATAACTCACGTGAGTATGCATTGTCGTTCTTTTGGTATGGGCTCGGATATCTGAATGAATGTATATTATTTTGTTTTAAAGGGTTCCATAAACCTTTAGTTGCCGGCTTTGGCTCGTAGTCATAGAGAGTGGATGGAGAGCGTTGTGCTTTTGTAAGTCCCCAAGGAGGCTTTAGTGGTAAGTTTCTAAGTTGGACACCCCTAGCTGCAGTACATAAAGAGATCAGCATGATAATAAGGTCCATTTTTATCTGAAAAAAACATGGTAAAGTGCACTTTAATCAAACTGTTGTAGGTAAAAAAAAACGTTCTTTGCAAAATCTTGCTACAAAATTAAGTAGAAACAGTCAGTGAATCATGAAGAAAACCTTTATTTGGTTTCTATACAACACAAACTAAAATTATTTGATTTCGCTTATAATTCGCTTGTTAGCAAGTAAAGTAGCAACCAGGGTCAATATCCGTATCCAAGATGAAAGCTAAAAGATTATATCGTACTAAGATATTTTGTAAATAAATATTTTTAGATACTTACACCAAGCCGAACAATTCGCTAAAGAACTGAACAGTAACCTGATAATTTCAAATCATTTTGCGGCTCTTATCAAAAATGACTATATTTAATAGTAGTCACGATTTATACCGGTCATAAAATTCATGATTCAAATTAGTAGGGTGTCGACAAATTTACTGCGTTACATAAGGCTTGTATCCCAGTGCTTAGTGTCGACGACCATAAATAGAAGAACCAACTTATAAACCGGCCGTGTGGGCTTTGAAAGCTGTTTATATGCTAAGAAGTAACTGGAAGCATGACAGAGTCAGGATCAGAAGATTTGTGGCTGACCAAGAAGTATCTAAGCCCCTGTAGCCTTCAAGCTGGCGCTAAAGATTAGCACGGGACCTTTCAAATGAATATGTGTATGATAACATCCTATACGTATATAGATCCGCTCGCCAATGTCGCCGAGTGCCGATTCGAAGCTCATTAATTACTACTACAAACTCAAAACAAATCAAATTACTATATTTTGTGAAACATGGGTTACAGGGATGTTAGGTTAAAATAGAATACATAATAGGTACATCATTTGGTAATTTTACGCAAAAGACCAACTACACAAGTACTTCATTATTAATGTAAGCGTATTAACCAGGGATGTTACGGATATGCCATTTCGGATATGGATACGAATAGGGATATTGGAATAATATTATATCGGTTTCGGATACAAATAAATAAATTTTTTTTTGCTTACCAGCTAAACATAGAGTATAATATTAATTTAAGTGTTTTTAATTACATTTTAGATAACATCTTTTGTCCAGTAAGGACCGCCTTTGGCGGTGAAAGCCTCCTCCAATGTTTTCCATTCGCTCCTGTCCTTTTCTATCCTGGTCCAGATGTTCCCCGCTACTTCCCAGATGTCGTCGCACCACTTTTTTGTTGGTCGTCTCGTCTGCACGACGGATATTAAATCATTTTGGATTATCCGGTAGTTTCAGTTACGGATATAAAATAATTAGGCATGAAATTGTAAAATTAGCTTATATAGGCACTAATCTTCAGAGAATTCTTCAGAGAATCTATTTTTACTAGGGAATCCAATCCCGCATCGTAACCTCTATCTCACAAGCCTGCGGGATCGACACTACCAATCCCGCAGATTTGCGGGACTGCCAAAAAATTTAACTTCTTGCTTTTTTGCTTCCTACACTCAAATAGGTGTACATAGCATTTTCGGATAAACACTCTTATGGGTTTTAAAAGGTAAACAAATTTGTTTATGCTTTAGGACAAATAAAAAACGTCACAAACATCAAAACTGCCATTATGATGTCGAATAAAGGATCGGTGCTTCGTTATGGGTTAATAATGTGGGACATTAGTACGGACAAAAACAGAGCATTTTTAGCGCACAAAACAATGCATCAGAACAATATGTGGAACCCCGTCTGATCAATCTTGCAAACCGTTTTTAAGGATTTTGGTTTGTTGCCTCTACCATCGCTTTATGTTTATGAAATCTCAAATTTTGTAAGGAATCATGGATATTTGTTCCACAAAGCATATGACAAAAATCCTAGGCAATGTGTGTAAAAATTTATAATAAGTTACCTAATGAATTTAAATTGTTGAATAACTATTAATTAAAATTATATTATTTAACTGGCTAAGTGAGCGCAATTTCGATGACAATAATGAATTTATTAATATTAAGCCTTAGATGTAAGTTAATTAATTGCATGCTATATAATAGCTAAACATGAGCTCATAAATAATTTTAATCACCTTGTACACCATGTTTTATGCAATAAAAATATCATTCCATATCATTTCAAGAGATAGGTGTCATCATCCTCTGATCTTAAAGAATAAACCGAAGTAGATACGTACCCGACCGATATATTGTACCTACTTTATGCTAAATTGGTTCGCTAAATAAAATTAATTATTCAAAGGAAATTATGATAAGCGATATACTTTGTAACCTTTTTCTTAAAACAAACTAAATTTATTTTTATTTATTTATATAAATAATTATTAGAACGTTTGCTCGTCGACATCCACCCTAATTTTGTTTAGTCCTACACTCACTTTCAACCTGACGATCATAGTTGAGCCCGTAGAAAATGATGTTACCTATAATGAGATGAAATTTTACCCTTACTTTGGTCCAATTTATGTACAATTTGCCACTGTTAAAAGTCCTACGTCGTAGTAGTTGGGCAACATTAAATCCGATATAAGGACTTAGCCTAATAGTCGATCGACAAGTTTTGTTCCAACTCGAAAACTAACAACCTAACAAGGTAAAAGTTTACTTGCCTGTAAAAGATTGAAGTGAACAAAAAGCCAAAGGGATCACTTTAATTCCTAGCTTTACTTATGTAATTTGAATATTGTGACGTGTCCAAGAGTTCTAAGGTCTAAAGGAAATAAAGCAATTTGATATTTGTAACTTAAACAAAAAGTATAAAAAGGAAAACAAAAAAAAAATATAAATAAAAGATCATCAGACAGTTTAGTAAATGTTTATTTTAAGCCTGCAGCTGCATACAGTTGATGACAATGCAGTGAAAAGAAAATACAAGACAACCAGATACCAGAATCAGGTAGAAATATTATTAGAGAGAAAGAGATTTTGTTACAAGTTATGCACCAGGTTAAACCGGGATTGTTTGGTTGAACTAGTTGTTTATATGTATGTAGGAAACCTTATCAGTCAAATAATAGAAACAAATTAGAACTAGTATTTACAATTGAACCAATTGAGCTAACTGCAGAATGTTGCAAACTATCTACAGGTAGCTCAACTGATCGATATCAATACGAGTCAGGAAGCTTCCAGAAGACGCTGCTGGCTGCATTGCCCCGCTGTATGGCAATGCTGATGCGCTGCGCGAGACTTCAACCAGACGCTCAGATATTTTTTTTTTAACCCACGGAGCCTCGGTACATCCCGGAATTAGGGTCTCGTCTCCCAGGGGATCATATGTGTAGGCTCTGTCGAGATCTGTATATTTGCGCCTCTTGAGATCCTCGGCCAAATCTGCCCCCGCACCAGCCCTCAGGATGTCCTCGGAAGATGGAAAGGCGCGAGTGTGTCGATACATATATGTATATCCCATACAATGGGCCTCCCCAACTCTCATGAGACAAGTGGAAAGTAAATTATATGTATTATAAGGCTTGGTCTAGAAATCCCCCTAGAGAATCCCATGCGAAGGGGATTTTTAAACTTTTTGGCAAAAATCCCCTTACAATCGGATTAATTCGGATTAATCGGATTAAGCTACGAAAGGGGATTATTAGAGTAATTTATGTTGGTCTAAGGCGATTATTAGAGAAATACGAGTAATTAGTAATTAGATTCTGTACGTGTACATTTTTTAGGTCCATACAAGCATTAAAAACGCTACGCAGCCTTTCTGAATTCCAGACTGAATAAATAGTTTAAGATTAATTATAGTTTATTATGATGTTCGGTTTGAAGTATTTTAGACTGACTTTAGGTTCTTGTTGAGTGATAACATGTGTTGGTTCATTTAAATGGGCGCGATTCTCAGTTAGCTGAAGGTTGCTATTCTCTGGTGATTCGAATGCTAGGTTTTTTTTCTTAGCTATTTAAACTACGTGATCTTGTTTCTCAGCTAGTTTAACTACATTGTCTTGCTTCTCAGCTGGCTCAACTACATGGTCTCGTTTCGTAGCTAATATGCCAACGTGGTCTTGTTTCTCAGCTAGTTAAGCAGCTACTTAAACTACGTGGTCTTGTTTCGTAGCTTGTTCCACTACATGGTCTTGTTTTTCAGCTGGTATATGCACGTGGTCTTGTTTCTCAACCGAATGAACTAAATGGTCATCATACCCATTTGGTTCAACCATAAAGTCTAGTTTCTTACTCCTAACTAATTGTGCTGCTGCTTTTTCATCATAGCTAGGATCGTCCGATTGTTGTGCCGCTTTTATTTCTTTCTCTTCATCAGAACTTAAACTTACTAAGTAGCTAAGCATTTCTTCAACAGAAAATTTATTTTTATGGTCATGAAGGTGCGTTGGAGGGAGTGATAATGATGCGATAGCTTCGAGGACTTTCATTGTTTCAAAGCCTGCCATTACTAGTGGTTCTAGAAGTTCAGCGCCGTTGGAGAGGAAATCTTCGGCGTTGCGATAATAAGCTGCGTTTTCGATTAATTTTGCCATTTTCATGAAAATTTCCACTTCATTACCTGCGGCGGCGAGGAGGTTGGCTTGACGACACAACATTTGGTCTGAGCTCTCGTTTAGAGCGAAGTGGATGATCATGTCGCATTCGTTTGAATTTGGCTCCTTGCATTTGGTTTCTTGTTTATGTTTTATGAGAGCTTTTATCTAGAAGAATACATAAAGATTATAGTGCAAATTGTTCTAACTGAATTGCTTCACTTTTATCAGTGCGTACACCAATAGAGTTATTTATTATATAATAGATTCAGCCGTTTTTTTCGGAAATCCATTGTAAATGTAAGGACGAAAGATATTTAGTAACAACTTTCTCCGATAAGATCTAACAAAAGTAGTCCGTGTAGAAGACCACACCAACCACAAAATGAAAGAACATCTATCAAACAAGTCGTCAACTAGTTTCGTCTCTCATTTAGGTCGAGTATTGTGGTGTCCTGATGATGTCTCGTGGAGAGACAAAACTTGTTGACAACTTGCTCTGATAGATGTTCTTTCATTTTGTGGTCGGTGTGGTCTTCTACACGGACTACTTTTTGTTAGATCTTATCGGAGAAGGTTTTTTCGCGGAATTGTTAGTAAATATCTTTCGTCCTTATATTTACAATAGAGTTGTTGCATAATACCGTATTACGATATTATTCTTTAAAAAAAATCTAACTGCTCCGCAACCCATGCAAGTCGGGCGGGTTGCTAGAATATTATATCAGTCCCTCTAGCCCTCTACGGTCATTTTATTATTGAGACCATTTCTTTCTTTTTTTTAGTCTTGGGTTAGATAATGTATGTTATCTTATCTATCATTGACTTGCTTCTATATTTTTCCTGAAAACAGCTAAAAGAGCAGTTCAGCCTCACCTGTGAAATCTGCTCAAGAAAATGATCCATACGAGCCCACAGTCTTCTCGTGGCTTGGACCGGGTTGTTTGAAACCTCCGTCAGAGTTTTCTGAACTGTTATTATGTAAAATTGTGGATAACTGAAAAGTAATACTTTATTACCTGCAAAATGACCAAAGGAGCTTAAAGGTTAACTTTGAGCTTAAGCAAAAATATTTAAAAAAAAACGAACATTGTAGTATTTGCACCACGCGCCAATCGAACTGCCTTAATACATTCACTGCCAAACTTCGGCGAAGGTTTAAATTTTTACAAGATCCACCAAAACTTTGATCCCAGCCATCAACATCAACAACACTTAGTTAACCCTGATGCTAATGAGTTTAACGCTATAAGGCCCACTTGTACCAAAACTTTGAGTGAGAGCGTTATGCCAAGCCGACTGTACCTACTGTTATCGCAAAAATATAATATTAGGTCCTTACATATGAAATTGGCGTTTTTCGTACTGGCCACTTTAATCACAAATTTCTCCTCTTTGGTAAGGAATTCCAAATTCAAATTTGTACAGCTATAGACTCATGTATTTGTGCTTCGATGATCGTCATTCATTTGTTTTGTTTTCTTCTGTTTTTTTCTGTTTGCGTCACTCATTTTACAAAATGGAAAACTTAAAATATCGCATTATTTACGTGTACGAGTTCCGCCGTGGCACTAGTGCTGCGGAAACAACTCGAAGGGTGAATGATGTGTATGGCGGTCGTGTTGCAAAAGAAAACACAGTTCGTTTTTGGTTCCAACGTTTTCGTTCTGGAAATTTTGACCTGCAGAACAAGCCCCGTGGACGGCCTGAGACTCAAGTTGATAATGAAGAGTTGAAGGCTATTGTGGAAGCGGATCCATCGCAAACCACGTCCGAGTTAGCTGCAGGCTGCGATGTTAGTGATAAAACTGTTTTAATTCACTTGAAGCAAATTGGGAAGATTAAAAAGCTTGAAAGGTGGGTACCTCACGAATTGACTGAAGCAAACCGGCAAACGCGCGTCGACTGCTGCGTTACATTACTAAACCGGCACAATAATGAAGGTATTTTAAACCGAATCATTACCTGTGATGAAAAATGGGTTCTTTACGATAATCGGAAGCGCTCAGCGCAATGGTTGGATCCTGCCCAGCCAGCCAAATCCTGCCCCAAGCGAAAATTAACCCCAAAAAAGTTACTTGTAAGCGTTTGGTGGACTGGTGCCGGTATTGTTCATTACAGTTTTCTCAAATCTGGCCAGACTATTACGGCTGATGTCTATTGTCAGCAATTGCAAACCATGATGGAAAAGCTAGCGGCTAAACAACCTAGGCTGGTCAATCGCTCCACGCCACTGCTGCTTCACGACAACGCTAGACCACACACTGCGCAACAGACGGCTACTAAATTAGAAGAGCTTCAATTGGAAAGTCTAAGACATCCTCCGTACTCCCCGGACCTTGCTCCAACAGATTACCATTTTTTTCGAAATTTGGATAACTTCTTGCAAGGGAAAAAATTCAACTCCGATGGGGCAGTCCAAATCGCCTTCAAAGATTTTATTGATTCCCGTCCGACTGGTTTTTTTAGTAAAGGGATCAATGAACTAATAAGATGGCAAAAGTGCATAGAAAATAATGGTTCATACTTTGATTAATTAAATATATTATATTAAAAAATATTCGACTTTTTGTTCCTCCCATACAAAACGCCAATTTTATATGTAAGGACCTAATATAAATAAATAAAAAAAAAAACATATTCTTCAGTTAAATGTTAATCAAACAAAAACTTTGCAGTTCAGTCTTTACGAAAAAAAAACCATTAGACATAAAATATACACACAAAACCGCACATAAAGAAAAAGCATTGAAACATTTAGAATTAAGGCATGCATATATGTAGATGCGCATCTTAACTGGAAAGATCACATAAATCAAATATCAATTAAATTATCTGCAATCACTTATAGGTACACTATACGAACTCGAAAAATCTACCGACGCGGCGTAACAACTGCTTTCACCGCATACTATGCTTATGTGCATGCCTGGTTGCAATATGGTGTGATCCTCTGGGGGAATAGTACGGATGATGATGCATCCGTTGATGCATTTGGCCCCCTAGCCCCCCCTGCCCCCACTTTCGCGGCCCTTGCTTGGCAGGAGAATTGATGATCGCATTAGAGGTGTTAAAAATATATAGAAGGAAGCTACTGCTCTTCCTCTGGTAGGATCTTACGACAGCCATGAGCTGAGTTAAAAGGGTCGCATCTTAATAAATAGTTAAAAAATGCTTACAATTCTGCTCCATTTAGTGCCACTTGGTCAATGAGGTCCTTGACCGCCGACAATATCGTCACGTATTGAATCAACGGCTGCGAGCTCACCGAACCTCGTAGTTCCTCTTCTTCATAAAAAGTTTTATCTGGCTTTCTGTATGCTGTTCTAGAAATTTATAGAATATGTAGTAGCACATCCACCTACATGTTGGCTGAGCCATGACTCGCCTTGACTCGCTTAGGGACAACCCACCTAAAGCCGGGTACTGCTCGGTGTTACGGGCCGTAATGTACCATTCGCAGCGAGCATGATACGTTACGCCTCGTGCTAAAATCCGTCTCGTTGCTCGGTGAGAGAGAGCGCCTTTTTTGCCAGTATTGCACGAACGCTCGCTGTGTAACGCCCCCTAACGCCGGTCAGTACTCGGCTTTACTCGCTGACGCCGCCGACAGCGCTAAATAATAACAGTAAAATAATATCACCGTCACCAAACCTATGGTGACGATGGTATTATCTTAGAGAACCATGTCGGCGACGTGGCTACCCGTTGTTGACCTATGGTGACATTGGTGTGTGGATTCGAATTTCCTTTCATTCTACGCTGGCCTGCAAAACTAAGTATCATACTTTTAAAATTTATTTATGTTCTAAACTGTAGAAGTTAGAGATTTAAAATTAAAAAAACGTTTTATAGCACATTATATCAGCTTTCTTTGAAACTATAGTATACTTTTAACATTAGTATCATTTTTAACTTAAACAAAAGATAAAACAATATAATAGCCATTTTTACCTTAGTGTCCAAAAACTCAATTAATATTTTGTAAGTATGTTATTAAATTGCAAATTAAATTAAATTGTGCATGTTATTTAATTTTTAATAACTGGTATTGCCTCCTCGGGCTTTGATTACAGCTTCGAGCCGAATTGGCATACTGAACACGAGGTTTCGGAGCCGATTTTGAGGAATATTCTCCCGTTCTTCTATATACAAAATAATAATTCGTAATTTTTATATACAAAATTAAACTCTTTCTGAGTCCTTTCTATTTCGAAAGCATATCTTGTGTACTTAAAGAGTTATTGCAATTTTAAAAGAGTGATACTTAGTTTTGCAGGCCTGTGTAGTTGGTTGTAACATGTTGTTAATAATAAACGATGTATAGGTATATGTAATTAACTTGTACAGGCTGCCAATTCAAATAAAACTAATGACGTTTGTGATGACTCTGTTTTTGCTGTTGTCAGCCAACATAATAATAATATGGACTTTGATACAAGCTGTTAGTTAGTGTCAGTCAAAAGATCCGCTTCTTTTGTTTTTCAAAACTAAAGAAACAGTTTCAACAGAGGGGATCGTTTTCGGTCGCGAGACGAATATATACCTACTTCCGTCTCGCCAACACTATCCGTGCAACTTGACCTTAGCTTTGGTAATTAAAGCCGAAAAAAAAAAAAAAAAAAAAAAAAAATCGTTGAATGTTATCGTAAGATATTTCGGACACTTATCCGCGCCAAATTGAACCATATCTCTGGAATTCACGATTTTTAGGGTTCCGAACGTGAAAACGGAACCCTAAGCTTCCGCTGTCCGTCCGTCCGTCCGTTTGTCTCTATCTCTTGAACCATACAAAAAACATGATTTTTATGCCAATTTTTGATCTTCATTTGTCAAGGCTGTATCTCTGGAACCACAATAGGTAGACACATGAACTTTCTTAAATAAGTAACACTTCAACTGTAATAACAAATAAGTACTACAAATATAGTAAAGTTGCAAATTTGAAAAAGTTGCCTGATTTTTACGGTACGGAACCCTTCGTGTGCGAGTCGACTCGCACTTGGCTGTTTATTTTCATCGGTGTGGAAAGATGTGCGGTAAACTTAAACCTGTGCTGCTACCTGCCACAAAAATAACTTACATGTGGTGCTTAACCCAGTAAAAAGCATGCTCGATGTTCTCCAAATACGTCGTGTAGGGAGGAATCCCGAAAAGGTTCCCATGTGTCCTGGGTCCATAGTGACCCCCGTGCATTAAGAATGCACAGTGTGTGGTCATAGGTTTACAGGGGTCGTAATATGCCCTGTGTAGGCGTTGGGCCAGGTATAGCGGAAATGCTCTGAACTGGCAGTTGACTGATGCAGCCAGGGTGATCATGGTAATAATGGCCCTCATGTTCTCTGGAAATCATCTAGAGGTAGAATATTTAATACATATGATTTTTGGGTTGCACCTAAGCGTACACACATCAAGTGGAAAACAGATCGGCATGAACTAGGCTCATCGCATCACCATTAGACATAGAGTCAAAGAACAAGATGCCTGGCGATTCCATTCCGTAGGGAAGCAGTACAGCAGCAATAGAGGCTTAAACGCCTCTCAGGCCCTGAGCAGCAATTAGCTAGCCCACCTTTTAGTAATACGCGTAAACTGCGCAAATCTGAGAGGTCCGTGTACTTCACGGGTAACTCAGTTTAAAGGCTGCTGGACACAATCCGAGGAGATGCATCCTAACACGACGTCCTTCAAAACGAGGCTACGCAAATCGTTCTCGAAAAATCGTTCTACTCATTAAATGAGTTCTACGAACTGCCAATTTGTTAATAATAATGTTAAAATGTATAATGAATTTAATAATAAATTTTTATGATTTTATAATATAATTATTCTGAATCTTTAATTATGATAACTATCGGACCCGACAGACGTTGTCCTGTCTTAACTATGAATATTTAATTCGAATTGGTATTATAGTTTTCTTAAATTTTCTAATTTGCAGCGGTACTTTCTTAATTTTTCCTAAAATATAATAACAAACACTAAATCAAACACTAAATCTTTCCAGCCGTTCACGCGTGACCAAGGGAATTAAGGATTCATTTTTATATTATGGTATTGCTATTTAAAAAATAACCTGCTACTGTACTTTAGTTCCCACTCGACTTGGTGTTATCAATGAATATATTGTATTGTAATCACCAGCCCGCGATCACCAATCCACCTGCCAAGCGTAGTGATATGGCAAAACCCCCTTATTTGGTGAAGGGTTCAGCTGTGGACGTCAACATCAACGTATTTTAGTTTACTGCTGGACATAGGCCTCTTCTAATGAGTGTCATAGTGCCCTGTCTTCAGCTTGCACAAGAGGCACACCCACGTTAGTGTTGAGATTCATACAATAAACAGCACGAGTTGAAGTAATATTCCGTTTTCGAGTTAATATGTGTGCAACAACCACAAAACGGGTATGGCAAAACACAACATAAAAACATAACCCTCCTTCTTGCGCAGTTAGGTAACAACACGATATGATTACATCATTTATGCATACGTAGATAGAAAGATTAACAACTACTTGTAAAAAAAAAATATTTACAGTAAAACTGCCGTTACACCTCCAATCTGCACAATAACTGCTTTCTGTGATATTGATATTCCTATCGAATAATTTTCATGCATTCCAATTAGCAAACAAACGCATAATCATATATTGTTAATAATTGCCAGCTAATAGAATTTGTCATGGTCTTTTAAGTAGCCAATACCTTTACATGTTATTTTTTTGGGTCCACCAAACATCTACGAAACGTCACCAATAACGAGATGACGCCGGCACGACGTCGGTGACGAAGTAGCTATACATAGGTAGGTATACGTGCATTTACTATGGCCGCGCCTGTCCACCGCACGCCCGTCCGTCACCCGAGCGCCGTCATTCGGCCGCCGAAGATGAGTAGTTCGGCGCGAGCGCTAGAACTCGGCCCGAGATTGTGATGAACCGATTTTTTGTTTTAAGCCTCATCATCACTATCGATAATCGTTCTCGTATGATCGTCTGTCATCGGCAAGGTACCTAATCGACACGATCTTCGTGCAAGCATCGCCATTTCTCGTCATGCTGCCGCAACTTGTCGTGTAGTATACAAAACACTGTAATGATGTATCGTTCACGAAAATTTTTACATCGTCCTTGCCTTCGAACATACAAAAGCAGAAGTGGTCGCCGGTTCGGGACGCCCGTACTGGAATAATTTGCAAAGGGTTTTTAATCTCCATCAATCAAATAAAAGGTATCAGATTTTACATTTCAAAACAGTTTTTGAATTGTTTGTATGTTTCAACCACAGAAATCTGAAGGATGCCTTATTATTCAGATTTCAGTAGTTTCAACATTCCAACTTTCCTTTTGAAATATTTTGAAAAAACTCTTAAAACTTATCGTCTTTAAATGTATCGTAAATTTATCCTATCTCCGAAGTTTGCAGAGCGATCCATCTGAAATGTATGTAGCGTTTGTAGATATAAATCTATTATTTTACAGGAAAATTATACTGTAAATAGAACACTTTTCGAAAAATTTAAAAAGGGTTGAATGATGTTCAAAAGGCTACCACTCCGAGTGGGGTATCAAATGAAAGGTATCTTTAAGTAATCTCAAAACAGTTTTTGAAATTTCTGTAGGTTTCATACTTTTGAAAAAAAAACCATTACCCCCTAATCTCCGAAGTTAGCAGCCACCTGAAATGTAAGTGGAACCTACCTTACCTACATTTCAGGTGGATCGCTTGCTCTGTTCTGTTTTTAGATATTCATTAAATAGTCTCTAACTGGTACCTTTGGAACATTTGTATAACTAACAAACGTTGGAAACCCTCGGCGCGCGAGTTACACTGGCACTTGACGGATCTTGTTTAATTGAAACTTTGTCACTTTTAATTTGAAAGATACGAACAAATCTCCCTAAACACTAGATAGTAGTTATTTTCATATACAGTGCACTCTATACTTCCACTGCTGAACGTGAATCACCCAAGCAAGGGGGATTTCGCCATAATGACCACGCTTGGCAGGTTGATTGGTGATCGCAGGTGTTAAAAACATATAAAAGGAAGTTCCTACCCTTCCTTTGGTTGGTTCCCTAAGTCGGCTTTTACGACATCCACGGGCTTGGAGGAGTCGATTCTTACGCCGCGACTGCCTCGGCCTTTTTTGTGCACTTGCGGAACGAAAACAGTGATTCAATTTTCACGTTACCTACTTAAGGTGCCATCGTGTAAAACATTTAGCAAGTAAAATTTACATTTCCGCCACAAACGCACACAAAGCCTTATGAGACCCAGAGTGGGGCCACGTAAGGCCTTAAGGCTTTTTTCAGACTACCTAATAAATAATAACGGTAATGTATCCATCTATGCCTTCATCTTAAGCTATAGACAGATAGAAAGCCAGCATATATTTATTTATTGTTATTTATTTATGGCAGTATAATTAGTTTGGTGTATAAACTTGAAACTTATTATTGTTACTTTAGTGTACGTAAGGGCTGGTGCGGCGGCAGATTTGACTCTATCTCAAGAGACGCAATTATGCAGGCCTCGACAAATCCTTGCTCCTCTTGGAGTTTAGACCAAAATTTTTCGGAGCGTCTGAGTCTGGTCGCAGCGACGCGTGACCCATGAGCTGGTGAGTATCCGGCGCAGCAGTACAGCGGGGCAATGCAGCCAGCGTCTTGGGGACGCTTCCGATTGGTATTGATGTAGATCAGATAAGTTACCTCTAAATTGTTTGCAACAGCCTACAGTTAGCTCAACTGTTTTAATTGTCGTTCGGCACTTGGCGGTTCTAAGTGTTGTTCGGCACTTGTTAGGAGCAAGTTCGAGAGCAGCGCTTGTGTGTGGAATCTGCACGAGGTTACTTACACCCTCATGATTGAGAAGGTGCAGAAAAAATTATTGCGGTTCCTCTACAAGCTTGCTACCACCCTTACCTTTATCCCACCAAGTTCTTGTTGGGATGCTTAGGCTATAACTCGTTAGAGGTGAGGCGTGCTTATGATCAAGTGACCACAATCTGAAAGATCCAGCACGGAAAATTTATGCTTCGAATTTGAATGACGAGCTATGTCGGCTCTACGTTACGAACTACGTCCCGGGGTCGGAAACATGGGCTGCTGGCCGTGCCGCACGTACGTACGGCGGCGACAGCGCCGACACGGACAGCCGTGTCACCCATCCCTCGAGTCCTCAACGCGCTCAACGCTCTCCTGGACGACAGCCCCGATGTTGACTTGTTCGCTGATAGGTGGACTAACTTATTGAGTGTTTTTATTTTGTGAACGTCATAATTGAGTTAATTTTTCTATGTTTATGAATTTGACTGACATTCTTGTCCTTCTATCTGATCCATCTGATGACTATGTATGTAATTTATGATGTAATTTTGTTTTCTCTTAATTTATGTAACTGGTGAACAAAACCGTGTTAATTAAATAAATATATATATAAAAAAAATATAAATATTAATATAATAATAATATATATCGTATTCTTTGATTGTCATTTTCTAAGTTCTTTAATTTAGATTGTTTACTTTACGGGAGGAACATTCTTATGAATCTTTGAAGCAATTGAACAAATAAAATTAAATAAATAACATAATACGATAAAATACGATTCACCAAAGGCAAGGTGTTATTAAATATTATTACTGTGCTTGAATCTACAATTCCTCGAGACTCTACAATAGATTTTCTTGGGATGAGGGGTCTTAGGTGTCCCTCGTCATTCGGATCGTTTGAGGTTTGGGGCATTACCATTTTAATGGCCTGTTGGGCCAGACATCAGATAAACTGGATACTTACATCGATTGGGGATGTTCAGACCCTGTTATAAACATAACAAAACTAGTTCTTGTTTTAGATAATAGACCGTAGATAAGTAGACTCTTTGTGTAATTTACCTGGATATTATTTTAGATTGCAAATTTAGTTATTTATTGCAGGTACCCAAGTTTTATGTGTATGTATTGTCTTTGTATTGTCTAATAAACCATTTCACAGTTGTTGTAACTAACTTTTATATTACGAACCTCTCGATGAATAACTAGATTTTGATGAAAGAGCAAATTTTTATGTTTAGGCAATTTTATAATCGTGAAGGTTAAATAACATGGAGACTTAGTTTCAGGTCGAATGCACCATACGACGTGACGACCTCTGTGGCGCAGCTGGCGAAGGTCCGCCTGCGACGCAGGGGGTTGCGGATCGATTCCCGTCTCTGTGTGTACGATCTGCAGATTGTTCCGGGTGTTCAGGGTGTTTTCTTAAAAATATATCTACCTATGTATGTAATGTATTAAATACCTATGTATCTATGTATCTAGTACTCACAACACAAGCTCTGCTTACTTTGGCTAGATGTTGTGTAGATTGTCCAGCATTATTATTATTATTTTTTTTTGCGGGCCCCTGGGGGGCCCGAAGACGAAAAAGCGGTTAAGTCACTATCTGAACAAAAACTCAGTCTATTCTTCACAGTTGAATGTGAATAACTACTTCATGACTTCAAAAGAAAAAAAAAACTATTTATTCCTAAAATCTTTCCCGACAGGGCGATAATAAAATTTTCCTAATAGCGGGTAACAATGTTACAGAAGTTGGAGATCTAATCACAACTCTTATCTCTAAGGCCCGTATTATGAAAGCTTGCTCAGTCATAGATCCATGCTTGAGTGACGTTTATACCAAGCATTACCAAAAATATTGGAATTTTTATTTTACTATTGTTTGTCGATTGTAATTGAATGGTGCAGCATTATCTTATCTATGTCCTAATAAATCCCTAGTCCTAAGGATAGAATCCTATGACCATAGTTTCATAGGACTCTTCTTAGGACTATGTGTAATCTCCCTTAGCTTCTTTCACTTATACATAGGTCCTGTAGACGCAAGAATAACGAACAAGTAGACATGAAAGAAGCTTAGGGAGATTCACATGGGTAATGTAGTTTGTGATGCTTCGCTAAAAAGGATGATGGGGTAATGCTTAAAGAAATAGGATAAGAGCCTAAGCATTGGATGATGGGGTAATGCTTAAAGAAATAGGATGAGCCTAAGCATTTTAATTAAGTCTATGTTATCACTCTGATTGAATGGCATAGCAATTTGGTAGTCACGCAAGCACCTACTGCATTTCTTTGTTCTCAAAATAATACTCGCAAAATATATTCGTAGAATATTACTTTCCAAGGTTGGATCTTATCAGAGAAAATGGTTTGAAACCCATATCACGTTAAATTTATAAGTTAAATGCATCAAGAGGTTTTTTCTTGCTGAATTCTAGGTGAGGGTTGAGTCTAGGTTTGATCAAATTAAGGTAAGTGTTTGGCATCTTTCCATTTGCTACGTGGTAAGCCGAGTGCCCACAACGTTGTGGGCACTCGGCCTACCACCTTAGTAATTACTATGGGCACGTGCCCATAGTAATTACTAACTATGCAACTATGCATTATTTTTCATATAGTACAGGATGTAAAAGACTTAAAACTAAGGCCCATATAAAATATATGCCTTAGTCTAACATTCATAACATAAACCTATTTACTACCACGAAGTGTCGGCCACGCAATATGTGCTGCGACGAGTAATCGTTACCGGTCGCACAAAGGAAGAATTCTGGCCGAAGAATGTGTTCTTCGGCCAGAATTCTACCTCTGTGAAGGTCAAAATATTATCAGTTGGAATACGCACTACAAAATGATACCCAGCATACCTACCACCTAGTACCTAATACCTAATATTGTAAGTACTTAGAAAATAGACCAGCCTGCAAAGTTGCACTTTGTGACACTCCAGTGCCTACAGATTTTCCACTAGGTTGCGTCAAAGCTGCAAAAATAGATTTGATTGTGCTCTACTCATCAATATTTAATCTGACGTGAACGATGTGAATAATTCTAATGAAATTGGAGAATGAGAAAATAGGTGTCTTTGTAGGAATCAATTCCAAGGATATTTTTCCCATTCTGCAAAAAAAAAGCAATCGGCCAGGTATATCTAGAAATGAAATTAATCATGTTGTGCTCTTTGTTGTTTATATTAATTAAACAAATAATTTATGTATACCTAACAATTTATGTGTTTTTGTATTCAACAAAAAGTCAAAGTGGATCATTTTCTACTTTTAATATGACGTCTTCTCTTTGCGAAGTACTACCAGTAGAAGTGCTTGCGTATGCGTAGTTAGAAGAACTCGGCACCGATCTTTCGTAGGCGCTGTCCAAGCAGTCTTCAGCCTCCGAAATAACAGTAAAAACCTGTCTTTTCACTTTCTTTTGCAGCCATACGGGGAACTGTTTAGTAGTCTCACACATACTTTCAAAAAACGAGTCTAAAGGATGTCTATGTTTGGTAATTTCTCTTTTCACTGCGTCTTCCTCGCTGGGCTGTTCGTAGGTATAATTATCCCTTAACAGCTCAAAAGAGATGAGATCTTCCTTTCTTCTTCTTTTTATAGTGTCATCTGCAGCATCACCGTCGATGCTTCTAGAATGTTCTGAGTCGTGGCTCTCTTCTAGGTTCATGATGTGACTGACTGCGGCTGAGGATTCAGAATTGTCTTCAGTGTCGGATTCTTGGTTGGGTGGGAGTATGACAAAAGGTCTTTTGCGTATTTTCATATGGGGCACCAGAAACTCCATTTGTTCCGCGTACCTCCACGTGTTGACACGTTCTACGTTAAGCCCAGAGCTCCCAGCTTTGTTCCGTTTCAGTGAATCTCTGTGATTATCTCGTAATTTTTTCCATTCTGCTTTTGCTGTTGGAACTGTAACAATAAGTATTTTATTTTTATAATTACATAGATCCGGGCGGGCGGCGCGACGGCGGGACCTACGAACTAATCGTATTTCATAATAAGTAGTACTGAGCAGTACTGTCCAGTGGCCAGTAGATACCTACTCATTGGGGTGATTATAATGATGATAAATAATTTGGTATTTGTTAAAAATCTTTGGAACTACTGCATGATCGATTCTAAATGCTCTTGTCCTACATAATACTTAGGTCCGTATTATGTAAGCTTGCCCAGTCATCAATCTATGCTTGAGTAAAGTTTTTCCATAGAAAATCATTACTCAAGCTTAGATAGCTTAGATCGATGACTATGCAAGCTTTTATAATACGGACCTAAATGTTGAGGATTACGCAAGTGAAGCCGCAGGTAAAGTATACAAGAATTTATTAATAAAAATAAAAATTATAAAATCATGGTAAATATCCCGTTGTAAATGACTTTAGTGTTAACCATGATGGCTTTAAAAGATATAATAAAAATAATATCCTACACGTCCATTGTTTATTTCATAATAAATAATAATAAATTACAATTAAATGATGTTACAATAACAGAATAAAACAATTACAACTAATATTTACACTTATATAAATTTCCTAAAAATCTAAGCCGTCACCAGAATAATAATCACCGGCGGTGTGCCCAGAATGCTGGCAGCATTGCCATTTGCCACGTTGAATGGCAATGCTAATTCGTTGACCGAAATATAATAATATTTAAATAATATTTGATTATATGTATGTACATATATGCACCTATTAGCTGATTAGTTAGGTGGGGGCGGTCTTCTACAGTTCGGGTTTTTCGAGGAGTTCACCCATGCTGTAAGAAACCGTTTTCGACAACCATGACTTCAGACGACCCCAAAGCCTTAAGCAAGTCAGCTGTAACTTTAGATTAAAATTTTTATGGTACCTGATTATCAGATTTGCACGGAATTAATGTGATGCTCTTCCTCTGGAACTTACCAGAGAGTGGAAGGGTAGCGGCTTCTGTGTACCTGCTTTTAACACCTCCATTGCAATCACAAATTCGCCTGCCAATCTTGGTGATTGCGGCAAAACCCCTCTTGTATGGGGGGGCATGTTCAGCGGTGTACCTATGTGCTGATGGTAAGGTATGCACAACTGCATTGATATTTCGAGTATCGCTGCGCTCGGTAAAGTTCGGGAGCAACGACGGATTTTTGACTGTTTTTAGCTTAGTTTAGTATTATAAGAATCATCGCGCTTGTTCCACGGAAACTGTAAAAAATCCGCTACCGCTCGCGCTCCCACTGTTTACTGAAAACGTCCTCTAAAGGTCTAAGGTACTGGTTGGCGTTACGGGGCGTAATGTAACATGTTACACAGCGAGCGTTCGTGCAGACGGTACGGGGAAAGACGAGCAACGAGATGGATTGAACCCGGCATAAGAAGCGCTTTGCCGTTACTTTGCCACAGATTTCTTTATGCTTATATTGGTCAAACCGTTATGATAGCCGTTGGCAGCAATGCGTTTGAAATGCAAGGGAAAAAAAACGGTCGAAATACTTGAACAGAAGACAATAACAGGTAGACGTTGCCTTGGTTTTAGCAATATGAGAATGAATCTCTCAAACTAAGGCTGACTGTCCACTGGAGCGGAGAGGAGAGGAGCGGAGCTGTGCCAATATTAACCAATGGAATTGCATTAGATCTACGCTCCGCTTCAGTGGACAAACACAGTCCGACACTCTGATCCGCTGCCTCGCTCCGCGTGAATGGACAGGAGGTCTAAGGGCTGTGTTTTAGAACGGAGTTTGTCGTCATTGTCACAGATGATTAAGTAGGAGTTGCTTAGTAATGTTATGTACTTTTGTATGGATCTACGAATCCAGTGTTGTTTTGTCTTGACCGCTGTAAACTCCGTTATAGAACGCGACCAACACAGTAATGTAAAAATAACTTACTATCCGGAAGGTATGGACTCTTCAGCTTTTTGACTATAATTCGCCACGCTTCGTCTTTCACTCCCATGTCTCGATATGATTTGTGAAGTGGGTTCCATAGGCAAGGGATCTCTCTCACGTACTTTATAAATAAATCCATGCTTTCAGTGTTTTATTTCATCCTCGAAATGGTAGGTAGGTACCTACCCTAATAAGATAAACAAAAGAGCGCGAAAAACGTCCGTCGCGGACAAAGTATACGACGCCACTGGCAGTTGGTACGCGGGGAATGAGAACGAGAGGGGGTGAAGTGAGGCGCGACGCAGGGGAGATCGACCGCTAACGGAACGGAGCCATTAATGACTCGGTTCGACTAGCAACAATGAATTCCACAGATGCTTCTAGAAGCGAGATAGCGACTGTTGCGTGTCGAGGTCGAGGACAGTGTTACGGACTCGTTTACGTTTACGCATTCCGCATTCTAGATACCGTTTTTCGTTCGCGTTGAATGTCGACACAAATTATGTGTGAAGAGTTTCGGTAAAGTATAGGTTTAAGTAGTATTATTTTATTTATTTATTTTAACACTTTATTGCACTTTAAAGGTACAAAGGGTGGGCTTAATGCCGAGGCATTTTCTACCTGCCGACCAAAACCATATGGTTTTTACAGGGGGTTGGCGTGCTAATATTAATTAATAAAAATATATATGTTATATATATGGGTAGAGATTTATTTGGGTAGAGATTGCAAAATAAAGTGATCCTATGATAAACTTTGTTCGATAAAAAACATTCTAATTAATATTTTTTAAATTTAGGTACGTTCCTACTTATAATTGTAGAGCTACATTTAATAATAATAGCGGGTCGATAAGTAGGTACCTATTAAATTACCATTTTAATTTAAGGTAGGTTAAGCTTGTTTTTTCATTGCTGGACCCAATTTCTGTAAACACTAGTTTATTTCAAACAAGAAACTCAGTACCTAGAATTAGGAATTTTTTTATTTTATTTGCAAGTCCATGCCCTTGCTACTTTCGGATCATTGTACTTGATCCAGTACTCGCACACAGCACTGCCTCGTGTCAACGCTCCCCAGAACCAACTCAATCCGACGAGCAGCTGGGAGGGCGGGGGTCAGTGACCCGCGCGCTGAATGTCAAAGTTTGCAGAAAGATTTCATAATGTGTGCTCCGTTTTGCAGTTTACATAAACACAACTTTATTTAACTTGTGGTTGGGTATAGCTTAGTGAAAATTAATTATTTAAGGCTTTGTAATTATGAGCTTAGTTTGGTTTAAAAAATATTTGACAGAAATAAATGGCAACAGCTAGGCACAATGGTAGAGAATCATCATCATCAAGTAACAGCCTCGAAACTATATTTTTTCTACATCTTGGCCTGCTGAATCGTCGAACAAAAACGGTAAATAAAATAAAATCTATGATAAAATAAACATGAGAAATACCCTTGGATATCCAACCGGGGTGGGCAGCAGTGTCTCCTGCAGAACAATTCTACCACCGAACTGCGATCCCCAACCCGCATGTCCAGCGTGGGGGTTATGGGCATTGAGTGCAGCTCATCAGTTCGCTCACCACTTGATGCATGCCGTGTGTTTTTTTTTTGCAGAAGTGAAGAAGTATGAGCATAAAGCAGATCTGCAATCGTAATTTAACTAATTGGTTAATTCAAATTGTATTAGTTGCTAAATAAAAATTAAAAGAACATATACAGTCGAATTGAGAACCTCCTCCTTATTTTGAAGTCGGTTAAAAAATAAAATAACCCGTTTCATCAACTTGGAGCATGCTATTAAGTACGTACCTCCTTAACTTTATTCCAACTGAGAACAAGTCTACAAATGCTGACTTCAATACAAATTAAATTCGTGGGTATTTTTTCATAATATCATCCATTTTCAAATAACAAGAAAAGAAAACAGGGGAGAAATAAATTACCAAGTTATTGGAAATATCCATCTTGGGGTGTATTAATTGTATAGTTTACGACAGACACAGTCACACGGTACGGTAGACAGGTCGCTTTTTAGGGTTTCGAAGACCGGAGATCGGTTTCGAAACCCTTATGGCATCGCTTTTTCTGTCCTTTTTCCCGTCTTTAATATCTCAGCAACTACAGCAGCAAATAACGTGAAATTTAAAATAATAATACATTTCGTGCGCTTGTACAGATTAAAGGAAAAAAAAATTAAAATAAATGTAAAAGGAAAATTTTCAGTACAAACTGTGATGTCGAAATTTTAAAAGAGAATTACAATGTGTGTGTGTGACATTGAATTTGTACATTTCAAAACAGTTTTCCTTTCTGTAGGTTTTATACTTTTAAAACTATTTTGAAAAAAGTCGGAAAAATACCTATCTCCCCCCCCCCTCCCCATCTCCGAGGTTTGCAGAGCGAGCCATATGAAATGTATGTAGCGTTTTTAAATATGGAGAGGTTTGTAAGTAGAGCACTTTTTGAAAAATGGTCAAAATGGGGGGGGGGATAATTTTAAAAAGGAGGGGCTACCTCACCGAGTGGGGTATCAAATGAAAGGTATCGGTTTGTACATCTCAAAACAGTTTTTGAATGGTTTCATACTTTTTGGGATATTTAGATAATCTCGAAAATTTTACTATTACCCTCTACTCCGAAGTTTGCAAATCGATACATCTGAAATGTAATGTGTTAATTTTTAAGTATTCAATAAATGTCAAAGTCTCTAACCGGTACCTGTAGTACATATTGGTATACTTGACAAACATTCGAAAACCTTGGCGCGCGAGTTACACTCGCACTAGATGGACCTTGTTTTGTAATAATCTCATGACAAAACACTGGTTTTGCTGAAAAAACAAGCAAAAACATTCGGGAAATATTTTATAATGTTAAATAATGTAAGAGTGCGTGTAATAAAACAAGAAAAAATACAATTATTTATTAAAAAATCGGTATTCACAAGTTGATCCACTCGGACTCTGGTGGTGGGAGTCCGAGGCTATACGGTAAACCGGTCTAAATCTCTGTCAGTCTATTTGATACCTATCAAAGGGTTTCTATAATAAACTGGAAAATAAAAAAAAAACTGAAACAAAATGATGAGGCAGAATCGTCCCCTGGACACTTATCCTGAATTCCACGAAATTATGAGGCAGCAGCATCGTCCCCTGGACTCCATTCTTAAATTCCGCAAAATGATGAGACAGCATTTATCTGCACGAGCTCGAACAGAATTGAGCAGCCAGCCAAGTTATTAGTTTTCAACGTGGTGGGAAATTATTTTGGCTTTTAATAGCGAAGGGAGTCGGCGAGACGAAATATGAACTCATTACTGCGACTTGATTGGGCGTCCACCGGACTCTTTACATGACAGGGTGTTTCTCACTTAGTTAGGTCCCTACTACTTGGTTGTGCCCGCGGCTTTGCTTGCGTTTTCCTGGTTAGAAAGTATGTTTCTCCTTCTTTACACAACTTTTCTCTAACTCTCACGGTTTCTGCTTTAGTCCGACACTCCTATCTCAAAAAGTCACCTTGTAAATGACAATTGTTGACAAAATTGTTGATTGTTTCTATTGATTGTTGACATCAAATCTATACTTATAAAAAACAATTGCTGTTCGAAAAAAAATGGCTTTCGAACAGCGAAAGCCATACCTACTTAATTAAAAATAGCTTGACCGATCCAAATATAATTTTTTTTTGTTTGCTCTGAAACAGGGGTGATTTAAAAAAACATTGGGAAAACCCATAAAAAACAGTTGAAAAATAGTGTGTTTACAGTTATTTTTGTGCTTTGGGCACAGATTCGAAACTTATTTGGTAGAACTCTAGATTTTGCCTAAAAGAAACCCGACGCCGCTAATTTGACTGTCTGCGACTAACTTATTCATTGATTAGGCTGATAACTTAATGAAAACTCAGATTGAACACGATTAGTATTGATGAGTATTTCTCCGTAGCCTAGAAGCCAAATGAATTCTAACTGAAATTCATTCATTTAGCCTCACGCGACGTCTCCACACCCTTCGAAGTAGGACGACTCTCGGAGGGATTGGTAATCGAGTTAATTTATAAATTCAATACTGCTAGAAGCTTGTTTCATTTGTCTGGAACACAATCTTGGAGACCACTAACTGGCAGCAAGCCGATGGGCTGTGCGGTGCTTTATTTCTTTATATATGTTGGTACTAGATTCTGCCCGCGGCATTGAACTTTCTCCTTTGACGAATTTCATTAAGTAGTTATAGTTAATATTTATTAGTTTAGTTTTTATTTATAGTTATTAGTTTCATTAAGTTCAGCTGTTTAGGCGTGAAATGGTAACAGACCGAGATACAGTCTTCTTGTTTTATTGTTTTTTGTGCGTTAAGTATTATGCGGTTTTCTAGGATTCGAATGATAAGTACCTAGGTGCTTAAATGGTAACGTCAAAACGGCAAAAAGCGATTTTGATAGATGAGTAACAAAATACTCATCTGAGTTATTTTTGTGTTCTATTGAAAAAAGCGAAAAATTGCCTGGAGTTGGTACAAAAAAGTGAGAAATCGCCGATAGAGTCGGGTTTTTCATTGATCTATTAGGATTGTATTATTATTTATAAAACTATGGAAATCCCAGGCATATCTATATACCTATGTACTGGACCTAAATGGGTTAATAAATAGCGAATAAAACCGCAAACAGAAGCCAATCACAATGGAATTCATACTTGCTGACCGCCAACCGTTAGGTTAGGTGCGGCGGGCGCGCGGCTTGGCTGTTACTCGCACTTTATTGAAATAACTTACAAGTAGGTACGTGATTTTAGGTAGATACTAGACCTATAATGGTTAATAAATAGCGAATAAAACCGCAAACAGAAGCCAATCACAATGGAATTCATACTTGCAGACCGCCAACCGTTAGGTTAGGTGCGGTTGGCGCGCGGCTTGGCTGTTACTCGCACTTTATTGAAATAACTTACAAGTAGGTACATGATTTTAGGAAGATACTAGACCTATAATGGTTAATATATAGTGAATAAAACCGCAAACAGAAGCCAATCACAATGGAATTCATACTTGCAGACCGCCAACCGTTAGGTTAGGTGCGGCGGGCGCGCGGCTTGTCTGTTACTCGCATTTTATTGAAATAACTTACAAGTAGGTACGTGATTTTAGGTAGATACTAGACCTATAATGGTTAATAAATAGCGAATAAAACCGCAAACAGAAGCCAATCACAATGGAATTCATACTTGCAGACCGCCAACCGTTAGGTTAGGTGCGGCGGGCGCGCGTCTTGGCTGTTACTCGCATTTTATTGAAATAACTTACAAGTAGGTACGTGATTTTAGGTAGATACTAGACCTATAATGGTTAATATATAGTGAATAAAACCGCAAACAGAAGCCAATCACAATGGAATTCATACTTGCAGACCGCCAACCGTTAGGTTAGGTGCGGCGGGCGCGCGGCTTGGCTGTTACTCGCACTTTATTGAAATAACTTACAAGTAGGTACGTGATTTTAGGTAGATACTAGACCTATAATGGTTAATATATAGTGAATAAAACCGCTAACAGAAGCCAATCAAAATGGAATTCATACTTGCAGACCGCCAACCGTTAGGTTAGGTGCGGCGGGCGCGCGGCTTGGCTGTTACTCGCACTTTATTGAAATAACTTACAAGTAGGTACGTGATTTTAGGTAGATACTAGACCTATAATGGTTACTATATAGTGAATAAAACCGCAAACAGAAGCCAATCACAATGGAATTCATACTTGCAGACCGCCAACCGTTAGGTTAGGTGCGGCGGGCGCGCGGCTTGGCTGTTACTCGCACTTTATTGAAATAACTTACAAGTAGGTACGTGATTTTAGGTAGATACTAGACCTATAATGGTTAATATATAGTGAATAAAACCGCAAACAGAAGCCAATCACAATGGAATTCATACTTGCAGACCGCCACCGTTAGGTTAGGTGCGGCGGGCGCGCGGCTTGGCTGTTACTCGCACTTTATTGAAATAACTTACAAGTAGGTACGTGATTTTAGGTAGATACTAGACCTAGAATGGTTAATATATAGCGAATAAAACCGCAGACAGAAGCCAATCACAATGGAATTCAATCTTGCAGAACGCTAACCCTTAGGCTGGGTGCGGTGGCTTGACTGTTACTCCAACTACATATATTGGAATAACTTCAAATTACTCGATAGTTCTTGTAATAGGTGGCTGGTTTATTTACGAATCAGCCCGTCACATGCTTACGATTTACCTACTAAAAATATTTATTTATTTAGTACTAAGGTATTTTATATTTTATCTATTTAATTTATTTTTTAAATTAAATCCAATTTTTATTTGTAACTAATAAATTATTTAATTTTGCATTAAATAATAATTTTTAGAAGCATTAAATAAACATGAATTTGTTTTATTTTGTGCGCAATTTGGTGGCGTTTGTTGTCTGCGCCATGTCAGTATTAGGTAGGCTGCTTTAAGTTTTGTATTTTGTGCGAAATAACCGGCTATATTTTTTGTGAGCGTTAAAATTCCGGCCAAAGTCAAAGCCACTATATGTATGTATATGTATGTATATATGTAGCTACTGATATTAATTACGATATACCGAGGTAAAATAGGCGTTTATTGCCAGTCACAGCTTAATAGCCTTTTAAATTACTTTCATAGAGCCCAGCCTCCTCCGACAAATCAGTTGGAAACACTGACAAGTTGCAGCCAGGCTCGTTGAAGAGTCATGAAAAGAAAAAGTTCGACAATGCCTAAGCAGAAAGTTGCCTACGTTGGCAACTTTCTGCTTAGGCATTGTTTTTCTCAAGGGCGTAGCGTTAGCTACGCCTTTGAGAAAAACTCTGAAGGATACGTCTATTCTAAGAACCGTATTTTAGAACAGAGGAACGTAACTGTTCAGATTTGATTATGGTGTAGCTGTAGGAAAATGGTCTTAGGAAGCTATCCATATTTTTCAGTGTAATTCTCCAAAAAAAAATACATTAACAAGAATGTAGGCGAACGTTTTTTTGCAGACAATCAATCCAATTTTTCGTACACTGTTTAAAAACTTCTATCGGACCAACTGAGGTAACTAGGTACTACGTACTAGAAAACTCAAAAAACTTTTCTCGTAGGTACATTATGTAGGAAATAATAATTGCATCATATACATTCCAAAGGTGAAGCGTAAAATTAATAATGGATTCAGAACTCATGGAAATCTTGCAGCTTCTATAACCTTATGAACCTAAATTGGTTAAGCCGCGATGTTTCTCAAATTCAATTCGTCTCATACAAAAGTTCGATAATGCCAAATTCTAAACAAGTCAAACTTAGGTTAATTTACTTCATTTTATTTTGTTAATTTCAAACTCTCTTATATTACCTCCGTTTCAAAACGCGCCGCTAAAGTTTCATATTAACTGCTCTAAAGACAAATATATTGCATTTTGGCCTAACAATTTCAGAAATCTCAGTACTCCAGTCATCCCGTGACCACGACAGTGACAGATTTACAACCTGTCGAAACGTTGAGAATAATAGGTAAATAAACGCGATAAATACCCGTTAAATAGATAAATAATAATGGACCATTCATTATTTCCCCTGATTTTTATCTAAGCGACAGAAGAAACTATCATTTTTGAAGGTAAACCCATGCTGTACCCACTTAAGCAACAATCTTTGTAAGCAGTTTCAAGTTTAAAACATTACTCGGCTTATGACGTAGAATCCTTAACAAAACCATTCATACAAATATCAAATTCATCAATAAAGCCAACTACACAGTAAATACAGTAGAAGAAGAGGTCACCATCTTGTTTTGCCTACAATTAGAACTCAGCAGGGTAAAAAGATGATTACTTTCGATGGTGCCCAATTCTATAACAGGCTACCTGAAGCTGGAACGTTTGGCGTGTATAAAACTAAACTGCAAAGATATATATCCGAAGATGTAACACTACTAAACTAAACCATAAGAGACGAAAATAACATAATAATATTACTAGCATAAGTTTCTCATGTAAGTAACAGGTTTGTTGTAAATAAGAAATAAAGATCTTTGAACTGATTACCTCCCTTGTTTAGTGGATATTGCATAAAGAGTTATCTAATCTATCTATTATTCGTACCGCTAAGATTTGGAACTCTCTGACTTATAATTGAAATCTTGCATTAATTTTAATTTTATTTGACATACTTACCTTTCATACCTTTTTTTTATATTAATATTATTAAACGTATTTGGCCGTCTTCCATTGCAACACACTAAGTGGGTAGGTACATATTGTATTTGTGTTTCATAATAATAGTCAATAAGTCCTGAGAAATGAATGTACCGTATTATGATGCAATAAATGAATAAATAACTACAACCTGGGTCTCTTCAAGACAAGAAGAGTGTCAACAAGAGTGTCAAGAAGAGTGTCAAGACAAGAGAGTCTTCTAGACTTTCGTGAAATATCATCGGCCACATTGTCACTTACCATGTGAGGTTGAGAACTTCGTTGATTGTATTAGGGATACTGTTCTAAAGGATGTGAAACAAAATCGATGAAAAATTGAAAGTATATTTCCTGCCATTTCTAATTTAAACGACCTCTGTGGCGCGGCGGGCGAAGGTTCGCCTGCGATGCAGTAGGTTGCCGGTTCGATACCCGCCTCGGGAGAAATGTTTGTACGACCTGCAGATATTTGTTTCGGGTGTTCTGGGTGTTTTCTATGTATAGTAAAAAATATCTATCTATGTAATGTATTGTATTATGTATATCAATTATCTTGTACCCATAGCACACGCTCTGCTTAGCAGCGTTATTTATTTATTTAAAGCGATACCTTCAGCGTCCCATAATTATACCACCGTGAGTGGTAGCTGAACCTTCTGAATTATTTATGGTAAACGGCGCCATTCGTAGAAAACTGAAATAAACCGAATCGATTTCAACTATACGTATACAGACTTACAGGGATGGAGTAAGGTATGGAGACAGGGGCGAAAACTGAACATTTAGGAATAAAAATTTAATCATTTATTTGCAAGCAACGGCCTACAAGTTGAAAGGAAGAGATCAAAAAGGTCTCATGTAATCATTTTGACCCAAATAACAAGTTTGCTCTACGTAAAAATAAGACCACAAAATCATTAACTACTCTACCATGTTACGAAATTTTCAGGGACACCTTTTTTACCTTTACAGTTTATTTTATCTTAATATCTGTGAAACCAGTCGATAGTTAAATATCACACAAAGGCAAAAAACTAGTCTGGACAATCGTGGAATTACAAAGGGCAGCCTTATCGCTATGACCAATCTCATCCAGGCAACCTTAGGATGGACTGGACATACAATAATATAATTAATATAATGCTAGACAATCCACACAGCATCATCTAAGCCCCAAGCTAAGCAGAGTTTGTGCTATGGGTACTAGATGACTGATAAACTTAATACAATACATTACATAGATACTCGTAGATATTTATTATACATAGAAAATACCCAGAACATCCGAAACAAATATTTGCAAATCGTATATACATTTGTCCCAAAGCGGTAATCGAACTCACAACCTCCTGCTACGCAGGCGGATCTTTGCCCGCCGCGCCTCATCGGTCGTCAAATTAACAATATACGGTGGTATTAGAATAAACCTATCTATATTATAATAGACTTATCGATCAGCTCGTGTTGGTAATTTACAACACAAAGCTAGAATCAAAATCTGTCAAGTGCGAGTGTGACTCGCGCGCTGAGGGTTTCGAACGGTTGTCAAGTATAACAATATGTAAGTAGGTACTATAGGTGGTTAGAGACTTTGCTATTTGATGAATACAAAAAAATTAGATGTATCTTATATTATATATTATTTCAGATGTATCGGTTTGTCAACTTCGGAGTACAGAGGGTAATAGTAAATTTTGCGAGTTTTTTCAAAATATTTAGATTTGATTTTTTTTTTTAGATGATGCTGTGTGGATTGTCCAGCGTTATTTATTTATTTATTTATTTATTTTATTTCAAACAGTATTAAGCCTACAGAAATTTCAAAAAACTGTTTTGAACTGCAACCTTTCATTTAATACCCTACTTGGTGAGATGGTCCCATCTTTTGAAAATTATCCCCCCCCTTTTTTTACCATTTTTCAAAATGTGGTCTACTTACAGACTTTTCTATATTTTTCCTGTACAATATAGATCCATATCTACAAACGCTGCATACATTTCAGATGGATTGCTCTGCAAACTTCAGAGATGTGGGGGGGGGGGATTGGGTAACTTTTCAACTTTTTCAAAATATTTCAAAAAGTATGAAACCTACATAAATTTCAAAAACTGTTTTGAGATGTACAAACCGATATTTCTTCTTTCATTTGATAACCCACTTGGCATTGAAGGTCTCTTTTAAAATTCCGACATCTCAATTTGTATCTACTGAACATATTCATTTTCATTTTAATTTTTATTTCCTTTTAATCTGTACAGGTGCACGAAATGTACTTATATTTTAAATTTCACTGTATTTGCTGCTGTAGTTGCTCAGATATTAAAGACGCAAAAAGGACAGAAAAAGCGAGACCATAAGGGTTTCGAAACCGATCTCCAATCTTAGAAACCCTAAAGCAACACATTTTACCAAATTCACTGAGAACGAGTGGACCTTGGTCTCACACTCAACTATACTAAATGTATTTAGGAACATTCAGGTATAGTCTCAATCAAAATAATTCAACCTAGCGATTTTTATCCTACTAATCCTTAGCCCCTTCCTGCTAATCCTTAGTCCCTTCAATATTTTCTAATAAGCCCCTAAACAAAGCATCCTGAATCCAGCTCTCTTAAAACCCTCCGTCAGCTATTTCCCAGTTTAAATTGTCTCTGTACAAACGGAACTGTACAAACTTACACCGCATATCCGTACATACGGATCCCGAGCCGTATTCTGCCGTATTGATTTTGCTCGGACATATCGTGTTGACCGGAAAACATCGAAACGAGAATTCATGACCTGAATCCATTATTAATTTTAATCTTTGCCTATTGAATGGATGGGAATCAATTATTGTCGTCCATCCGGCTTAAAAAAGTTAGCGTTTCTAATTATCAAATTGTTTTATTTTCTTTAGACCTTACAGGACACATCACAAAACTCAAATTACCTACATTATGTAAAGCTAGGAAATAAATTTTGGTTTTTGTTCACTTCAATCTTTTTAAGGTAGGTAAAGTAAAGAAGCGAACAATAGTTGTATGTTCAACAAGTGAGCAAAACGATTTTTTGTTGCATGTGCCGATATTAAATCCCGCTAGCGAAGCAGTCTACCGAGCGTAGCGAGTAGCTCTAAAGTAGACTGCTGAGGGATTTAACCCTAGATCACTAACAATTCGTAAAAATTACGACGCGTACCCGGTGCATTTAGTGTTCCAATATGTTCCCGACTTCGGCCACCCCTCCCGTTTCTTAAACCTTCCTAAATCGTATTATTAGCGACCTGCAATCTCTTATTGCGGATGCACATATATTGGATCGAGAGATATCGTGTTATTGTCGTAAAATTTTCGAAAGGTTAGTAACTACGTTACTTTTTCAAAAATATTTTTTGTTATTTATTTTCAGTAATTTACTATAAAAACATATAATTTTTATGTTATTATTAAGCGTTATAATTACTGTTCTTTATAAATCAATTACAGATTCCCATATATTATATTTATTTTACATGTTTATGTTGTTTTTTATGATGAAACAAACATAGGTTTTAGATTAATAATTTAGCAGGTCGATTTGAGAAATAAATATGAAAATAAATGTAAAATGGTTAGCTTATTCTAAAATGAACGCCCGATTCCAGAAAATACCAGTCATCAAAACCCGACGATGATAACCACTCCAAAAAATAAATGACTTTAAACTGAAGACAAAGAAGGTAGTTCTCTTTATATACTTTTTTGTCTTTTCGTTTATTTTTATGAAAATTTTTAACTAACCACCAATAGCGATTCAAAAAAGCCCAAAGTTATTGAGTTTTATGATTCTACAAACGATGCAGTTGATACTTCCGACCAGATTATCATTCATTCATTATCATTCATTATGGTTCATAGAGCTGATTCTGAGACTATTAAAATATTTCGAGACCTATTGAGAAAAATGTGTTGAAACTACTGAAGAGATTGTGATACAATTTGGTAGTTAGACGCCAAAAAAGGGTACCTACCTACCTAATTTTGGTAAAGGCATTATTCCAAAGCATTGAATAATAAGACAAAATCTTTATCAATATTCATTATTATTGGATAAAACGCATTTTGATCGTCAATATTTACCATAAATTACAAGTGTGTAGGTATATCTAACACATAATTTAGAAATTATCGGCATGATTCTTAGTTTACAAAGCCAAATAAACATTAGCTTTGAAGTTATATTTTACTGGGGATTTGGCGTATCGCTCCATTTAGGTCACTCAACATGGTAACCTATGGCAAGTACAATATTTATTGCCAATTCTATACATCTACGTATCTACACATTCATCCAGATAACCTACCTACTTCAGCCAATAACTTGTTGAACTGAATTTTATATTTTACTAGCTTCAACCCGCGGCTTCGCATGAAATTTTTTAATTAAATGTTATTCCAGGTCCAGAATCTTTGTGTGCAAAATTTCAGCCTGATCCATTCTGTAATTTTGGCGTTGTCTTCGGCCAATCATCTTCACAGCGGCACAACGGGACAAACTTTGGCCTTTATAATACTGGTAAGATAAACATAAGTCTTTTTTACCATAAAAACTATCGTAGTTTGAAGAATTCATTACATATATAAGCACGAAACTAGTTTGAACCGCACTCACCCTGAAGAAGTCCCTTGTTAAGGGAAGTACTCGTTTCTTCTAACACAAACGAGGTTCGTAGTTAACCCGCTTATATTCATAATGAACCCAAGTCTGAATAACAAAGTAAAAACATTTCAAATCCTTGTTCCTTTGAAAAATTGGCCAAAGTACAAAACTTCTTTAAGGAGCATCATATACATTCATCATCGTCAAATTCCATAATAAATAAAACTAAGACCCGTTTTACTTTACAAGTAAAGTCTAAAATTGCTTATCAGACGGTATCGATTCCCCATCGTTATGAGTTACGAGTTACGACGTCCCCGGAGACCCGTAGGTACCTATTAACCTTGACAGGTCATTATTTACTTCCGACTTTAATAATGATCGTAACAAAATCTGAATAGATTTTATTTTCTGAAGTAGCAAAAAGAAATGTATTTAATTTTCCAGGGTTGTAGTTAACCTCTTGAAGGAAGCCAAAAGAGAAGAAGACAGTAGACAAGTTCTAAGTTTTAGGAATCTCTTCTGATAACATGATATTCAACTTTCGGTACCCATCAGGAGGTTGCGAAATAACCCGAAGAAGAAAGGGTAGAGAACCCATTCTGATTGCTGTTCTGGTTTCTTCGATTCCCGTTTACTAGATGAATCTAGTAAAACCGAGTAAAGTTTCAAGATAGGTAACTTTAAAAGCAGCAATAAACTACACCGATAAGATCAATTATTTAACACAGATCAATAAGATAAATCACAATATAAGCATAGACTATCACTATACAACTAATCGCTAACACTTAGAAAATCTACATAATTACATTCTGCTAAGAATCGAGACTTTTCGAATTCTTGAGAGATCTGGCGCTTTGGGGCTTGTTCTTTTTGAGTTTGTTCTCCACTACATTGTTTTCACTGAACACTGAGTTTTTGGAACTGGGTACACTGTTACCAGGTGACACACCGCTGTCGGTGCTAACGGAAGCAGGACTGGGGCTGTCGCTGACGTTGTTGCACACGGTTAGTTCCTGGCCTGGTAGGGAGACTATCTGACCTATCGGCTTCTGCCTGACTAGATTTATGCTTTGGCACATCTTCTCTTCCCCTTCCTTCTTGTACCTCGTGAGCGTCCCCGCGGAGCCGGCTGAGTGGGGCCGGTACATCGGCATGAACTGCGATTGTGGGTAGTACTGCATCTCAGGCACTTGTCCGGGGACCCACGGCCCCATGTGGGGTGGAGGCACTTGTGTCCACATCGGCATTTGCACCATGTGCGCGCCGTCCGAGTACCCTGGTGCTACCGGCATCTGTCTTCCTCCCGGTGCACTTGAAGGCCTCATAATTGGATGACTGTATTGGACATACGTGTCATTCTCGTACATTCTGGGTTGATTCGCATATTCTACGTTTGGAAACACGGTGTGTGGGCCTCTCTGGATGTACGTGAACATCTGCTGTTGAGCTTGCTTCATTGCCACGTATTGCTGTAGGTGTATCGCGGTCTGCTGCCGCTGCTGAGCCAGATCCGGGTTGATATTGGTAGTCGTGTTCCCGTGAATGTAGTAAATCGATTGTGCGGTGCCCTGCGGTGGTTGTCTTTGTGTTTGCTTAGGATCTATGATATTGTTTTGAGGATCTTGGTACTCTTCAGGCGGAGCTATGTATTTCGGCGGCGATGGCGGAGTCACTTGCTGCGACATGGGGTAGCTTAGTATTTGGGCTATGTACGGCTGTTGTTTCGCGGAGTGCGCTGGACTGTGCGTTTGGAATGTAGGGTTGAAAGTTATCTGCGACATGTCTTGACCTGAACCCGTTATATCCGGTCGATCTGATTCTCTCTTAGATTTGAGGTACGGAGCTACTTTCGGGTTGTTCTTCCAGTTAGCTCCGGCGCTTTGTGGTCGTTTGACGGGGGATGTGGTAGAGTCGTGCCAGTTGTCTCCATTGATATGTCTTTGGTCTGGATGGTGGGATTGTGCGCTGTTGGACCTGCGCGGGGGCGGGGACATGCCCTCGGCGATGTGTTGGGGGCGGTAGCCGGAGCCGCAGCGGCGGCCGGCGCCGGGGCTGCTGTGCCGATCCGGGGGCAGCGGCCGGGGCATACGCCGCCGCGCCGGCGTCGGTGGACTCGGTTGCGACTGGAACAACGACCGCGACGCCTGCCGCCATTGCTCTATGAGACACATCCTCCGCTCCTGCTCTATTTGCACTTCAGTCTCACTGGTCGAGTCGTAGTCTTTACCCTGGGAATGAACAGATTACTCATAAATAAATAAAAAGTGGGCGTGAATATAAAAATGCATGATTATACTTGAATTGATCATTACCTTATCAATTTTATCTTCGAGCATCTTGAAGAAATCTTCTTGACTAGCGGACACCTCCCTGAAAGTGAATCAAAGGTCATTTCTGGTATTTTAGATTCTTAATCTGGCGATGTCATCCTTTCAACTGTATTCAACAAATCTCTATTGCTCGATCTTTATTGCTTAACCAAAATATTATTAAAACATTTGTAAATATTAATGTGCCCATTAGTATAGGGTATGGCAATAGACTTGATGCTTTCTTTGTAACTGGTAGGTACATACACAAGTGGCTGGTGCGACACCAGTGGCAGGATATGTTTCCGTGGTTCCTCATCCTCAGTTTCGTCTGCCTGTGTACCTGCCGACCCTTCTTCTTCATCTGCCTCTTTGTCTGTGGCGCCTGTGGACAATACAAGTTCATGGATTTCATCAAAGTTAAAGATAGCTTTCAGCTTGACTGTAGTATTTATCTAGTTTGTGTCAGTTTGTCTATGCCATATCATTTTGTTTATTTAGATTTTTTCCCTGCGGTTTGCAGAAGTTCATTCTTCCACATGAAACTTTATGTTATAGATGCTAAGTTTTCGTTTACCTATGTGTGTATGTGTGTGTGTTGAATCTACATATTAAGTAGGTTTTTTAAGAAAAATTAATTGTACTTTCTCATTTTCATAAACATAAACAAAAAAATGCAAAGGTTTGAGCTACCTAAATGTAATATAGCATTTATGAATAAGTACGTATCGTACTTATCGTACGGGCTCTCATTTTAAAGAAAGCTTTTCTAAAGCACATGAGCTGTTAAAACATCCAAGAAAGCTTACAGAATTGTGAAGCGAGTAGGGTGAAATTGTATATGTTTTTGATACATCTGTGCATGACAGGGCTTCGAGACCATTTGTCTTGATACATATATTCGACTGTTTCGTATATTTATTAGCTAACGATAAATTTTGGGCGCCGACGACGGTTTGTTTCAATGGGTTGGAAACTTTTCTCGACTGGTTTATGGAAAATTACATAGACGCTTTATTTCCAATAATTTCTTGCAAGTAGTTGTATTTGTGTACCGTTAATTTTGGGGGTGAACGCCTGTACTCCGTCGACTGGTTTAAACTTTTGACAGACTCACGTTTATGAAGTTACCTAATTATTAAAAGGTTCAAGGAACCTGTTAATAATTATGTAACTTGTTTGTTAGGGGGGTATTCGTTCAGGGAACGAAGACTGAATGAAAGAATGTAATATTTCATAATATTTTTTTTTTACAAAAATAGTGATACGAATCTGACTCGAAAAGTCTTTGATATTTATCGAACCGACAGATTATGTAACGAAAATTATTCTACAACTCCCTACTTTCAATAATCTGAAAAGCAAGCGATCTGAGTTAAGTCATTACTGCCACTTACATGGACTCACACATAGAGAAATAAGTCGCTGATATAGAACAGTTACTATTCCTCACGATCACATTTGTCAATACTGCTGCCGCATCTGTCCGTACATGCCTTACAAGTCATCTACGTAAGTGCCGACAAACGAACACTACAAAAATCATCTTGCCATAGGTGAGATGATAGCTGGTTTTGAAAGATAGGTATAGACCTCGCACGAGAGCTAAAGTTGTCGCAGATCAGGGGCGCACCGCTGCCGCAAACCACAAAAATATGTATTATAATTTTCATTACATTTATTTATTGCTAATATGTACATAGCTTACGATATATTATGAGCTCGTAACATTTAGATGCATTCAGATGACAGACAGCTCGCGGGCCACTCGTTTGAAAATGTTGTGTGAAGCCATTTTGTCACTCTAAAATTTATCAAAAAATCACTTAAGTGCATTCAAACATTGGCTTAAACTCTTTATTATAGATAATGAGTTTAAGCCCATATTTGAATGCACATTCAAACATTGACTTAAACTCTTTATTATAGATAATGAGTTTAAGCCAATGTTTGAATGCACATTTTTGTGCTGCACGGTAGCGGTGTTTGATTAATGTGCGCAGAACTTTGGAACCACCTTCGCGGAAAAGGTTTGCGAGCGGCAAGAGAGGGACAAGGTATATCAAAGGTATATCCAGACCCCATCACTAGCAACAACGCCATCGGCTCAAAGTGAAAATAGAATAGGTGCTGAAACTGTGGTGCTCTTAAAAGGTATTATAGTACGTAGTGTACGTAGGTATATGTAATTGATTTAATTTCTTTAAGTTGGCAGCCACCGTGTATATTGTTCACTTATGTCCAGTCCATCCCAAGGTTGCCTGGAAGATATCGCTCAAAGCGCCCTTTGTACTTCCTTGATTCTCAGCATTTTCTTCTTGTATTTTGTGTTTGTGTGGCACATTAAAGAGTTATCTATCTATCTATGTATTGATAAGCTTACATAATGTAACGGAGTGATTTATCTTCCGTCACAAATGGCGTAATGTAACGTGTTAAACAATGGGGCGAAATCCGCGTATCACCTGATATTTTATCGAGTAATACCTACGCAGTATCAGGGGATAAAATATCAGGTGATAAATATCACAATTATATCGAGGTCCAACCAAAACTGCATTTTCGTGCGACTTATCGAGCAAATTATCAAATTATCGAAGAAAAGCCCTCGATAAATATCGAATTGCAGATTTTGAGAATACGCATGTTTGCTACAAAGCAATCACACGATATTTTGACAGTACTTGCCATATTTATCGCGTATCAGAAAGCCAATTCTCGCCAATTTATCACTCGTTATCAAAAGAACTGTCTAATTTGACAGATATTTCATATAAAAACTGTCAAATTTGACAGTTCTCTTGATAATTATCGAGTGTTATATTGGCGAGAATTGGCTTCCTGTACGCAGTACGAGAACATCCAAAATTATCTAATATCCAAATTGCGAATATATTTTTAATTCGAAATTTGGATAATTCTTCTAAACGCTATTGTTTTGAGTAATTTTCTTTCACTTAAATGATTGTCAAAGTATTTGACAAAATTTTAAATGTTCAATTTGTTTTACACTAATTGAACACAAATAAAACAAATTATACGTACGCCTACAGACAGATAATTATTTTGTGTTCTCAAGGCCGTTGGGCCATAAACCAGCCTTAATGGAATTAACAGGGTCGCGCTGCAAATGGTACATTACGCCCTATAGCACCGGTCAGTACTCGGCTTGGTGCCATTCGTAGCCGTAGCAAATTACCTATTCTGCAGAGTGTGTTCTAGGAAACACTAACATTCAGCACCAGCTTCTCGTGAGTAGCAGATCACTTAAATATATATTTTGATATATAAATATTTGGTAGTTTTACATTGTTTTCCATACCTCTACTGGTTGTACTCAGTCGGCATGATTTTTTCCGAAATATTTAATAACCTCTTATCAATATTTCAGCCAAGTTACATAATATCTCAATTAATTCTACACTTAATCCTTCTTCTTGAATAACTCCGCCGATTGGGGAAAATTGTGTGTCAAGTCCATCCGTTCGTTCGTTTCTGAACTTATCGCTTTGAGATAGACAGACAGACGGGGACTTTGTTTGATAATATACAAGGTGCCACGTAATTGGTGTACTAAGCAGAGAGGGGAAATCTACCCCCCTCCCACGAAATTTTTTTGTTCTAGCACTTTCCGGGTTTCTAGGTATTTTACTGAAAAAAAGACCTCGAAACTTTCACCGCAACTAGCCCATGTAACAAACCTAACATCAGCTGTCCATCAGTAAAGAACTTGACCTTTCAGTAGCTTTTGTTTAGCCATTGCCGTCAATTTTACGGTGGTTCCGTACATTTTTCTTCCAAGCTATTATTTTAACTTACAATATTTAATATTTATCAGTAGGTAGGTACGTTTGTTTCGTGGTAGGTACGTCTACGTAGGCCTAATAAAGACTAATTATCGATATTTTAATAAAAGTTACGCGATAAATAATAATTATTAGGTAGGTTTGTTAAAAAATCGACTAATTTTAAAAAAGTGCTACGTACGTGCCTTGTTATATTTTTAGCATAAATGAATGTGTTCTTTATTTGCACATGAAAAACGAACTCGAACGTTAGTGATAGGGTTGTCATTTTTCTAAGCTTTTGCGTAAAGTTATTTTTTACTATGAAAATTTAAATAATGTATTTCTGAAAAACAACCATGCGGATCAGTTCGGTATAGGGTGCACATCAACCCAGTTTCGGCTTGGTTCATAAGTAACGTGGCACCTTGTTTAGAGAGTATAATCAAAATGTATCAATAACTAATAATACTTACAGTGAAAACCGCACGTAATGAAGAAGGAAAGAAAAGTAGGCCTTTGCCCTTCATTGAAGTAGGGCAACAGTCTAAAAAAAATTGCCATACACGATCACATAAATCAGTTCCCATGGGATCGATATAACCTTTGGACGTTTCCATAGAAACAAAGCGTGCGAAAACGCGGGCACACACTAGTTTTAACATAAATGGTATTATGTCCCTAACAGGATTATCTAGAACCTCGCAAATAGTGCATGAAACCAGCGTTAAGTAAAGTACGGGACATAAAGCGGTTACGATAATGCACCGCGAACGAATTACTTTTGTAGCTTAAACCTACGTGCTTGCAGTTTGCAACTTGTTCATAAGTCAGTAGCTTTTGCCCGCGGCTTCGTGCGATCAAAAAAAAACAGGATAAAACGTATACTATATGTATGTTAATCCATTCCTTAGTATAGGTTATGCATTACTTTACGATACTTAAAGAATATTTCGGGACCTTCCATGCATTTGGCTCCTTTCAGCGCGGCAGCGTCTCTACCAATTACCTGCAGAGGAACTACTTTTCATAGTTTGACAGCGATTGAATAGTTTCATACGATCTTGGTGTCAATTCCACTATTTGTAGGTATATATATATACTAGCTCCAGCCCGCGGCTACGCACGCTTTTTTCCGGAATAAAAGGTAGCCTATGTCCTGCCCCGGGATACCATCAACCTCGCTGCCAAATTTCACCGAGATCCGTTCAACCGTTCTTGAGTTATAAATAGTGTAACTAACACGACTTTCTTTTAATATTGTGTGATTGTGCTAGTATAATACGAAAAGGTGTCAAAGGCAGCGATAAAGGATACAATATTTAGACGATTGTGTTAATAGAATTAGGCCCCTTGACTAAAGTATTCCAATGGTTTCAAGGGATTTGCCATAGGCTATTTTACTGGAATAATATTTATCTCTTTGTACGTGTAAGCGAGATAGAAGTTATTGATAGAAGTTATCTATCAATCTCACGGCACGGTTGAATGTACTACCTTTTCCATGAAAATAATACCCCTTTTCAGTCCGCATCCAGAAAAGGTTTCAGCCATAGCATAACCTGCTGCCTGCCACATGACTCCAAAATAGCAAGGATAGAAACGAATAAAAATAAAAAGGCTTTGCATAAGCATTATGAGAATGAAAAACATTTTGAGAATGTGTAGAGTATTTTAGCTTTAGAGATGAAAACATTTAAATAAAATAAACTTAACTTTACAATAATCTAAAACTGACAAAGTCAGAATCGAACCTCCCAACACAAGCCTTGGATATCATTAATGACGATGAAGGGAACAAAACCAGAGTAAGGGCTTCCTTCTGTGTATTATGTGTTATACTTATAATATATTCTCATATTTTATTTATTTATTTATTGCAAGATTTCAATTACAAGTCACCAAACGTATCAATTAAAAAATCATTTACACATACCATACTTGTTGCACCATATTCTAGTGTTTGTTCGATGGTTTGGTCCAACTTGATTTGAATGAGGCTAGCTACGAGCCACAAGGCCGTATGCTACAAAATAAACAAAATCCGGTAACTCCTGTTGCCCGGACTATTAAGAGACCGGTGTCCTCAGGAGCACCAAACACATACACCCACAAACACGCATGCACACGCACACACACATAGAAGACGCACAGAACATAAGTATTGTAGATTAATTTTATATTATAGTTAAATAGTTTTTTTTTATTGAACGCTTTGAGTTTATAACTTACACCACACCACTTCGCCGCCACCACCACAACTCAAGCATTTCATTCAATAGTCCTTTTATCTACCCTCAACTTATTTTTCTTTTTCATATTTTTTTCTGTATTGACAAAAATGTTTTATTGTAAATAGTTTTTGCTAAATTGTAAGAAATGTAATTGAGGAAGAGCGAAACCTCCTAGTACAAGTATTCTTTAATTAAAAGGAGGTTTAAAAATATTGTAAAGATATGTATGTACTTTGTGAACGAAATAAAAACATTTTGTATTTTGTATAAAAAATGTCGCACATTGTGGCAAGAACCGTGCGGCATGGCAACACCTTGGGTCATGGACGCCTGTTGTCAAAATATACTAAAACTTGAGCAAAAATTACAAAATCGATTACCACTTCTTCAAAAGGTAATGCATTAATCCATACTATACCTCTAATATTATAAATTCGAAAGTAACTCTGTCTGTCTGTAACCTTTTCACGCCTGCAGGCAGGGATGTAAACGGTATCCCAAGGACGGATATAGGCTACTTTTTATCCCGGCGCAGTGCGTGCGAACCCGCGGGCAGAAGCATTTATTCGCTGACCAAATTACAGTAGGTACTTACAAACATTTATAACATATCCATACTAATATTATAAATTCAAAAGTATATCTCTGTCTGTCTATTTGTCTGTCTGTTACCTTTTCACGCCTAAACGGCTGAACGGATCTTAATGAGATTTGGCAGGGAGGTTAATAGCATCCCGGGGACGGACGTAGGTTACTTGAAAAGTGCGTGCGAAGCAGCGGGCAGCAAGGCCAAAGCTTCTGAAGAAGTTTGGGTCAAAAACACAGAACAGATCGCGTTAAAGCTTTTCATATTAATTTTTTTTCTTTTTAAACTCTTAGGACTCTATGTAGTAGAGTCCTAAGGGTTAAAAAAGGAACAGCATGTTGTTGTATTATGTTCTAAATTTAAATCCAAAGGCCTATGTTTTTGTTTATTACGTACCTGTATTTTTTTTGTAGTTATTATAAATCTTTTAAATCCATCATGTTTATTAACCCACTCGCTGTGCCTTCAGCTATTCCGTGATCATGGCGCATGAAACTGTGCCGAAATATTGGAAAGCTCAATCAATACTCAAATTATGTTGAATATCCCGTTGTATAAATACCTAGTTATTGAACTGGAATTACATTTAAATTATTCTCTATTCAAGAAAAATGCTTACAAAGCCCGGGGCCGAAGCTAGGACGAGTAGAAAGATAGATCAAACCTTGATCCACCCCTGTGTCGTTACAAAGAAAATAACTCGTAGTTTTGCACAAAAGCGCCTGACGATCCTGCTACCTTCAATGTTCTCCAGGGACATGTCGCTTGTACCTACAATACAACTTCTTTGATGTTCCCTTATTGGATTTTGTACGGTCCATTCTACCCACATAATAAACCAACGTTTATAAATAAACCGTTTAGTAAAAGAGTCGTACATTTTACTAAAGATCAAGATACATTTATTTGGCTTCACAGGAACAGCACAGACATTAGTAAAATCAGGTAAACATAAGTACTTAGGTACAAATATAATTAAATAGGTGAAAGGTAGAGTTACACATGAGGATTCATTAAATAGATGAGAGAAGTAGCAAGTTTAAGAAATGATGTAGGTAGGTAAAGCAAGAGAAGACCATCGCAATACACTAATTTTATAATTATTATAAATGCTAAAGTTTCGATGGGTGGATGAGTAGTTTGTTATTAGGGAATCTAATCTCGCAACAAAATCTTAATCGCAGAAGCCTGCGGGATCGAGGTTATCAATACCACGGATCAGCGGGATTGCAAATAATTGCAGTTTTTGCAATCGATTGTTAATGAGGCGGGGACGAATAAATATGTATTCAGAAAGACGTTACCTTCACATTTTTAATAGATTTCCATATTTGACCATCCCGTCCCATTTTTATTGTGCCGCAAATCCCGCGGACCCATTACGGATCCCCCAAAAATGTTATGGGATCCCACGATAGCGGGATCGGATAATAAAAATAAAAAATAATAATAATTCTGGACAATCCACACAGCATCATCTAGCGCCAAGCTAAGCAAAGCTTGTGTTATGACAACACATTACATAGATATTTTTTTGAAGAAATATTTGCAGATAGTACAGACATTTGTCCCAAGGCGGGAATCGAACCCAACCTCCTGCGTCGCATGCGGATCTTCGCCCGCCGCGTCACATCGGTCGTCATTGCATTTCCTATTTCTTTCCTACCAACCACTATAAGCCAAAACTACAGAACGAATCGTTCTGAAATTTTGCATATATCCTGGATTAGAACGACCTATGTGAGTCTATACAGGGAATAATGCTACTTTTGATCCCGGAAAAACGTGCCTGAAATTGCCTATCGGTCAAAAACCCCTGACTCTATCGATTTCAGCAGCAAGCTTCAGCAGTTTGGCTTTCGCACAAAATAAAGAAGGTCGTTAAAAATGGCTAATTTCTTCGGAAAATGCTTAACTACGAAAATATACGGAAACGCGCGATAGAGCTTAAGCCAAGTTCGGAAGGACCGAGCAACGCAATAGCAGTTACCAGTGCGTATTGATATTTTATTTTAAATGCTGCCGCGATTTTCAATTTTTTTTTCGTACAAGTATCCACGCTAACTTCATAAATCCAGGCCTCCAGGGAACGTAGTCTTAGGATCTTTGCCTCCAGTATACGAAAAACAAACGACGTTCGCGCCCGTTTTTTAAAAATTACATAGGTCTATGTATCTTTATTTTACGGTCTACAAAATCAATCAATTTTCGGCCTCTTAGGTCAATATTCACTGGACAGTGAACATGGATTAAATAGATTGGAGATAGCGAAATTATTTTAGTTTTCCATTTCAGGATCCGCTATTAATATTTCAACGTGATTTTATATGCAACGATGAGATCGATGCACCGAAAATACGCGCGCATTTCAGCGCCATGCTCTTTGCGGTTCTATTTTGGAAAATCGGATTAGATCATTTTGAAAGTGGAGGGAAAACCGATTGATTGAATTTTTCATTAAACAATTATCACTCAAAATTAATAGGTAAAGTTGCCCAATTCTTCGTATCTACAAAAAACGAATGAGGAATTAAGAAAAAACCTATTTATATCTTTGAACTTTTGTTTAAAAGAAAACACCTCATTCAGAACCTAGGACCCAGTCGTAGATCCCAGTCGTAGGCTACTAGAATCTTTCAGAACGAATTACGTAGTCGAATAAAAATTTAGCAAAACCCACGACGGATACTTTCCTAATCGAAAAAGGTATAAATATATTAAAATATGAACTTTTAGGTTCATATAGCCGGAGGTTTGAGCCCTCGTGTCTAAACACAAGTTTAATTTAAACTTAGTTAGAGCGAGGTGTCATTAACTCTTACACGTATAGGTTCCCATAGTACTTTGTATATTGTTTATTCTACCATCTACCTGTACCATTCTGTAAATAAATATCTTATTATTATTATTATTATTATAATAATTTTAGTAAAACCCCTGACTAAGAGGAATGGACAAAACAGCGATGATTATTTATATATAATCAAATAAAGCTATATCTTTTTTTTTCACCTTCCTATTATGCACTATAATATGTCCTGCGCACCTGGCTAGTCTAGTCTCCGTTGTGAGTAGCCGCCGCCGGCCGAATATTCGGCTAGGAGGACATCATCATCACCTAAGTGTATCTTGGCTGAGTTCCCCGCGCTGAGGTTCTGGTGCATCAGCAGAGCACCAGCTGCTCTCTGCTCATAAGCAAGTGCTACTCACCAAACACTATCACTAACACAGTAAACACACAGTATCTAAAAAAAACGTGACTTACAGCGCCCCCTGGTGGGTAAATACTATACAACTCAGCTAAGAACCATCAGCAACAGAAAATTGTGTCTAAATCGATCAAACCGTACTGGAGATAAATGAGAACATTGGTTTTCGCAAAATACACACACAACAGCGCCCCCTAGCGATTGACCACTAAAGAACCTACGAATTCCCAACCTAACACAGAAAATCGTATCTAAACCGGACGAGCCGTTTAGTAGATAATAAATTTGGGAACATGTGCAAATGCACACACACACACACACCCTCACACACACACACACACATCCTCACACACACACAAACAAACAACATCACACCCTAACTAAACGCATACACCGTCTCCGTTCCATCGCGGGTAAAAATCTGATTTAGTTATACCAAAGAGCATTGAATAAAAAATCACTGCTTTTACACAGAATAGTAATTTGTAATGATAGCAAAAAGGTCACGAGTCCAACAGAAACAGGACCAAATTTGGGTCATGTTTTGATTGAGCAAGTTATTTCGGACGAATCACCTTAACCTACTTATACAAGGTGCCACGAAACATGTGTGAAAGCCGAAAGGGGTGATTCTAGACCCCGAGGGGAGCAAATTTTGTGTTACGATTTTTTGAATTTCGAACAATTTCTTTTTTATTTAAATTAGATACTTTTTCTTCATATTCGTGTCTTCTTACATTATTATCATTGTTTTGAAATTTCAAAGGATTAACATAGTTTTTTGTAATAATATCATGACAAAACACATTTGTAATATTTAATATTATTAAATAATGCAAGAGTGCGTGTAAAAGAACACAAATAAAAAGAAAGAAAACTTGTTTTTTTTTTCACCACAAAAATATACCTACTTATACAAATTCGAGATAAAACAAAAAATCACAATATGATCCCCTCGGGGTCCAGAATCACCCCTTTCGGCTTAGTACACGTTACGTGTCACCCTGTATAAGTAACAACTATATTAAGTACTACCCGGTCTTCCAAAAATAACCCGTTTGATCCGTACCCGGTTCCAGGTACAATATTAATTGGTATTTAATTGAAGTCGCTGAAGCCATTGGAAACCATTAACTGAGGCCTTAGTATGAGTTTTGCTCGTTAAGTTTATGAAAACTATGATTATTTTCGTATCCTTCCATACTTTTTGCTCCTTGCAGTGCCCCTACCGGATACTGAGAGGAACTACTTTTCGTAATATGATGGCGATCCAATAGTTTCATACGAACTCGGTTGGGACTTTCGAATGATTAGTGGTTATTTGCATTTTGGCAATACGAGCGGCAATTTCACAAGTACCTAAGCGGTAATAAATTGTCACATTCTCGAAAGCTTTTCAGTTTTGGAAACTCATACTAGACGTAGGTACTGATAGGTATTTTGGAAATTAGAATGTGTTGGAATTAATTAATAAGGAATTAAATGTTCGTAATGAAATTGTTACAATTGCAACCATTGGGTCGTCATTGAGGATATATTGTTCCACGGGGTGATGTAACCTGCTACTTTGGGTTGTTTTTGGTTTTGTTTTTGGTATATTGTTTTTGGATCTGCGTTTGACACCAAACGCAGATCCAAAAACAATATACTGTGAACATTAGGTACTTTTGGAAACTGCCGACATTTCTCGGTGGTATCGGTATCGGCGGCACAGCCCGGCGGGTTGGTGCGTCATTTCAGTGTTTGATTGTCAGTGAAAGGTTAAAACATGGAAGCCTTCCCTCAAGGAAAATATGCGCACTACATGACACAACATTGCACAGTTCATAGTTCATTTATTGATAACTTATGGTCCGGTCACTTATTATATGTATTAGGTATGTAAGAAAACTACATACATAACAATAAACAATTATACATTACATTTTAAAATCATGAATTCATTGTAAACAAACTTACATGTCAATAATATCCTTCGCTGATTACGATTAGCCAACAAATTTGTTAACAATCGGGACGCTCATTTCAATGAAAAATAACAACTAACTAACAGGCTAAATGGTTTCTTCACTTTAGTCTAAATACCTAAGCGACTGAAATCAAAAATATCACTTTATTTCCGTGTCAGTGTTTAATCATTAAGAATTTGACCTTTTCTAAGTATACATTTATTGTATTTATGGAAATAAAGAGTTTTTCACTTTGACTATGACTTTGAATGTAGATTTTATTCCCTCGATATTTGAGATAGGTCGGTTACGTAATTTTCAACAACGCACTCCAGTCGCCTTGCGAACTAAACTCGTTCGCAGCATAGTTTAGAAGCATCGCCTACCACAGCTGACTTTGCTTTTGGGTAATTTTCTAGCGCAAAGAATGCTTCCATGTTTTATCCGTTCACTGATAATTGTATGTTGTAGGCATCCGACAGTACAGGCATGTAACGAAAGTGAATTCTATTATTGTTCAAGTATAGTGAGGCATCGGAAGAATGATTATAACTACATAAAAAAATAAGTTTTCTAATATTTGTTTTATGATTATTGTAGTAGAGGAAACGAACTATTATTAACAAGTGATTATTATTCCAAGCAACAAACGAAAATCATACAATTTGACGATGAAACCGTGCAATTTCTCGTTTTATTTGTAATATCCCACTTAACAGCCAAACTACCAAACGAATCGGGCTGAAAAGGTTATAAAATTATAGTGTGGAAAAAAAATAGAGTACCTAATAGGTATTTTCTAAAACATCTAATAGTACATTATGGTACAAGTGTGTAATGTTGGTGATTACCGCTGAGGCGCCATTGAGACCCGAGCCGAGGACGGTAATCATCAATACACACGTGTATCATACGACGTTTTTCAACACACTTGTGAAGAAAATAATACCAAAAATCATTTTATTCAGTAGATAATAGATATTTTTCCTTGGGAGTTTTCAGGTAGTAAATCTTTCATAACGTTAAGGGCTTCACATCTTATGTATATCGGGCCGTGTACAACAATGAATTTATTTATTTTATAATGCTGTAATTTCAGATAATAACAGAATAAAACAATTACAACTAGTATATACACTTAATATCTATTTCTTAAAAACCTAAGCCGTCACCAGAAGGCAGAGTGCCCAGAATGCTGGCAGCATTACCACGTTGAATGGCAATGCTAATTCGTTGACCGAAATAGAAGCCAGCATTCCGATCACCTTTCGACTCTACAAGAATTTTGGTAATATCTGATAATAATATAACATAAATCATTTTCTTCATAATTAGTACTTGTAGACATTTTAATTAATAAATAACTGTAATTTCAACAGTAAAAACGAGTTGTGAAAATTTTTTCGCAATGGCGCGAAAAATTAACACACTAAAGGGAATAATAAAAAACAGACTAAAGGGATGAGGTTTTTTTTTTATTTTCCGTGCATGGGGTTTGCGCCTATTCTGCCACGTACGAAAGAGGGAATTTCCTTTTCTTTTATAACAGAGAAAACAAAAGTTATATCTGAGTGAAAGTTTTATTTATTAAACACGTACTAGTTAAAATTATCTATTTAAATAAGAAGTTGCATGAAATGGGCAAGCAATAGGAACATTCTTTTATTTGTTCTATTGAACACGATCTTTTTTTGAATAAAAACTTGTTTAAGAACAAAGCATCTCAACAAATAAAATTTAAAAAAAAATCTATAACTCCCTAGTGAGTATGGCAACGAAAAAGTCACAGTTTGATTATGGGTGTCATTCTGTGCCTAATTGCGGTGACCATAGAGCCACTTTATGAGCAAGTGTGTTGAAAAGTATATTATAACAGTGTGGTAATATACTTCTGCCTTAGTAATCTATCCACATATAGAGGTATAAATTTTATCGTGCGCGGAGATTTTGAAAAAATCACAGTGCCGTAGCCGATGTAATGGTCAAATCTGCAAACCCAGTTACTTTTAATCCCGGAAAATGGCGTGCGAAGCTGCGAGCAGAAGATAGTTACAATAAAATAACTTAGTACCACGTAGTACCAATACCAGATGCAAACCTTTACTTCCGCCCAATCCGCCCATTCGCCAGCTGTTCAGCGCTAACCTGACCCAGTGCGTGGAAAACAATAAAACGTATGTCCGTCTGTCTGCGTTTACGGCGCCGTTTGATTGATGGCCATCTGCACAGTGTTGAGCGGAGTAACGTAGGACGAGTAGGCACGGGTGAGGTGAATGTAAGAAATATTGTTGAATTGGGATATAAGACAATTTGACTGACTACAATCGTGTAGGATGCCATCTCGCCAGGCGGGTTAACGATCTGTGAAAGACTGCATACAGACTAACAGATGGTGGATTGGGCTAGCTGAAGCTGCAAAGCCGGGGCGCTATGTCTTTGGCATGTCTTTGCCAGCTGATGATAGGGCGCTAGGTCTTTGATAGATATGTCTTTGCCTGCGAAAAAATAGGCCATGAAATACGAGAAGGGAGCTAGGATCAGGGCCTGTTCCCGTAAAAACGAAATCGATGTTTCTGATTCGTTTTCGTGCAAACAGTAATATTATGCAAGAAAATGAAACTTCCATTTTCATTTTCCGAACAGGCCCCCTGTACCAATCGGTATTTTAAAAACTATCTAATCCAGTAGGGGGCACAGAAGTCATCGATGACCCCTACTTATTGCTGGGATACAGCAGCAATGGTTCCGTACAATCAGTAAATACAGTCGCGATCAAAACGTTGCCATTGATATTGCAGACCCACAACAATTTTGATTTCGACCTCCCTCCTACTTCTGTGTAAGACCTTACGTAAACGTAAACTTTGTTAAGCCATCTACGTTTTAGCATCCAAGGGTAAAAATTACCAGTAATTTAAAGAAAATCACTCGTTATAACAATCGCCAGTAATCTATAAAAATAATAAATCCCTAAATGTGTTACTAAGCGCAGACCTCGAGAAAGGCTGGACCAATTTAGCTATTTTTTTGAGGTGTTCCTACGAGGAAAGTTTTAAAAATTGCTTGGAAAAACGTAAAAACCAACGGGTAGGCCGCGGGGCGCAGCTAGTTTATTAGTTATCACGCGCTTTATATGATTCTTACTCCGATATAACGTGGAAAGTGTGGAATCTGCTTTGTTCAGGGACCACGTGGGTGGCGCTGCCGTACGCGGTAGGATGTTACGAGTTGTGGAGCGAATTATTTAGTTATTTAAGCTGTGCCTTCATCCGCTTAAACTAAAACTAAAGATGTGATTTTAGAAACGTATGCATAATTGATTTTAGGCACGAAATCTTTAACGATGAGGCGGGAAATAGGTACGATCTATGCAAGAAATTGTAACATAGCGTTTTTTCCAGCCATTTCTTAAAAATAAGTTTTCATATACAAAATGAAACTAATTCTCGAGTCCTTTTTATTTCGAAAGTATATCAAGATATACTAAACCTACCCAAGTACCTACACAAGTGTAGGTACTTGGGTACCTACACAATATACCTACACAAGTGTAGGTACTTAAAAAGGTATTGCAATTTTAAAAGTGTGATACTTAAATTTGCAGGCCAGTGTATTATTGAATTAAATAATATACTACGGTAAAACGCACGCGTAGGCGTTCAAACCGTTTTGAATTATGTTTTGATAACATAACTTTTTGATTTCAATGACTTTATTTCTTTAGGCTTACAAAATAAGCACATTGATATAGTAAACTCTGTATATATGGTACGTTCTCCTGCCCGTGCCCTGTGATACAACTACACGCAAACACTCTCTCTCACTTACATTTCCAATCTTGTGCAATAATGAACAAACAAGAGGGCATTAATGTTGTCTTTTAGTCAACAAATCACACTAAAGTACGTCGTAGCAAGCACGCGTAACACGAACGCCGGTCCGACTATGATGCTCAGACAAGTCAAATTTTATAGGTACTATAAATTATTATCAAATATAAAGGGATCATCAAATAGTACGAACCTAGTTTGTGTTGGAAGAAAACCAACGTTTCATCCCTTAATGAAACCCTCGTTTATCGCTAATCTAAATTGTCTAACTACGATAGTTTTCATATGTTTCTATTTGTCTTCAATAATTTGGCGTGTTTAAAAAGTATAAATCGACTTCAAATTTCGGTAGTATTCATCTTATTTTATCTTAAGATCCAAGGGTGCATGAAGAAGACAAGGTGCATGAATACTTACAAAACTCTGTAATAGTTTTGTCATGCAATAAAAATACTGAATACTGAGAACATTCTCTTTAGGTAGGTAGATACCTCTTTAGTTATATCAAGGTGGAGGAGGAAAAAGCGGGCAAAAGGCAGTAACGGAATAAACTTTTAATTATGTAAATATCGGGTGCCTGTCGTTCGCTTGTATCTGTGTTTTATGAGCGTTATAAGCAATATGTCACTATTAGGGGTAGTACTTAGTCCACTAATAGGCTTTTAGTTCTGTCGTGAACTCTAAATGGGAGTTTTGACCTGACCTTACAGACCATTATTTATTTACTAAGCGCCTTAGAGCTACTGAAATCCAATTTATTGGATTTTTAGTACATAAACTCAGTTTGGACATTAGTCTTTACTTTATTTAATGCTGACTTTTTATAAACCTCTCAAATAAAATTTCTTTACCGCCAAAAATACTGATCGTTTCGTACTGAAACGTTTCATAAGTTTTAAATCTGGTTTATAAAAAATCACATTATTTTAATAAGTACCTACTTCAATTATCTCGTGACACTTCAGATAATCATCATTAAAATTTGATTTTAGTTTAAGCTCATTTTTGTTAGAATTTACTTTTAAAGTAACCACGCGGGCAAACGCACGCAAGTAACACATCGAAGCAGTTTAACGGCAGACTTACAGCATTTCTGTATCGTTTTCGCATTTGAGTTAGTTCTGTAGTAGCATTACAAATTAGGTAAAAATAAGTCGTTGGTGTCTTAATCATGTTATTAGCATACCATAATCTGTATACACACACAGTTAGGCAACACACTTAGTTACATTAATAATATATTATATCATACGTCCACTAAGTTACTGTTGTTTATGTGCAATAGGCTAAGGTAAATGCTTTGCTCTAAGACAAATATAGAAAAATTAATGTTTAAACAGCTTTACGCATTACAGTAACTCACGTTTGTTTGATAGAAGAGCTATTAGCTGTACGACAGTATTCAGTTGGTCTTTAAAAATTCGAGCATTACATTGACTCACGTTTATGCTGTTTAGCAAAACTAGGCTTTTACTTACCACTTAAAGTGCTATTACACAACAAAATGCACTAAAAACAGCTCAAAGCTGTATAACGGATTTACGGTGCATTATTTGGTAAAAGTTTATGCTATAATGCAGCATTAGGCATTATCTTACAAGTTAAAAATGCTATTGTGGACCCTAAGGCACTAAAAACAGCTGAAAGCTGTACAGCTGGGTTGTGGTTTGCTGCACTAAAACTAAAGGCTTTACTAAAGCATTTTGATATGCCATTATCCTACCGCTATACGGTGTAAAGCATCATAATAGTTTTTAAATGACAATATAATGCGTCAAGATGCTCGGTGTACTTATATAAAAGTTTATACGGACCTTAAGTTCTACATAAGTTTACAATTTGTTTGTTAAAATGCTTCTTGTGTTACTTGGGCACTCATTGAAATAGTAAAATGATTCAAAATATGTTTAATCCTCAGTGATAAACTAAGTAAAGTCCTAGACCTAAACTCATTACCTAGAACGTAGTAAATACTAACTTGTTGTCGGCCTAAATTTCCGAGACTTAGCACTTTGCCAACAGCAAGCTCGACGCGTCTGTCTCTATTACGTAGTTTGGGTTGGGACTTGCTTGTTCTCGCATATCAACCCTATATTTCACAATTTGGGCTACGACTGTCCTAGATTATTATTACGATGCGTATGTGTCCTTTTGTAGCCAACTTTAAAAAAAGGAGAATGTTCTATGCTCGGCTGAATGTATGTTTATAGCTTTTTTTGTCCTTTTTCCGTCTTTAATATCTCAGCAAATAACTAGAATTTTAGAATGATAATTCATTTAATGCGCCTGTATAGAATAAAAGAAAAAAAATAATAAATTAAACATGATAATTAAAATTTTCAGTACAAATTGTGATGACGAAATTTTAAAAGAGACCTACAAGGTCAAATGAAAGGTATTAATTTGTTCATTTCAAAACAGTTTTTGAAATTTCTGTAGGTTTCATACTTTTTGAAATATTTGTAATGTTATTTCAAAATATTTTTTTATATCTAGCTAGAGATTAATTAGGATAGAATAGTTATTTAAATAAATAAATAATAAACCCCTTTGAAACGGGTCTCTTCTTTTAAGTATTTAGGCCATGTCATTAGTGAAAACCTTAGTGGCGAGAGAGGGAGCGAAGGTCGCTGGCTGTGAGAGCTAATATGTTGGTTCGAAGGTTCTCTCGTTGCTCAGAAGAGGTCAAAATTAGTCTATTCAAATCGTACTGTCAAACCTTCTATACGAGTAGCCTTTGGACCACGTATACTCAAAAAGCAGTGAACGCCCTTCGCGTCCAATACAACAATGCGTTTAGAATGTTGCTGAGGATCCCGCGGTTCTGCAGAGCCTCTGGCACGTTCGCAGAGGCGCATCACGCTCTGATTGTATGAAAAACGTTTTTCTAAGAGAACTCCCACATAAACATTTATGAAGGCTAAGGCTTATAGAACGCTGTTATTAAGTTGTATTGTTTCTAGGTCGTTAAACGCACACTGATAATGTACTGTATTATAGAACTTTTAAAATTCAAATTTACTCATATACTAACTATACCGAAACTAATATGTTATATTAATCTTTGATACTATTTTACACTGATTATGTTTACATCTGTCATCCGATAATTGAATCCGATTTCATCGCATGGAGCTCGCATTAAGCCAGAGTGGCGGTATCGCGTGGCTAATGGGATTAAATCCAGCCTGGATTATTGTCCAGTCTATTTATAGCGATATTTCATTCCAACAATGCAGTTAGGGATGCTATGTAATGGATTCTACCCCTTTTGGTATTTCACTATTTCAGTCTAAGATGTCCTATTGCGGGTGGTTAAATTTATTAAAGTGTTTAGATACACGAAATTACGTTATTACACAAATCTATATTTATCCTATGCTTTAAGAAATCTTTACGTGCAAAGAAAATTACAATCAAATAATTAAAATAAATTAGAACTAGTATTTACAATTGAAGCTTGCTTTATGATAGGTGTGAATTAGGCGAGGATATGGTCGTGACTGTCGGAGCCATCGATTTAAGTAAAAAAGGGGAGATGAGGTACTAGCTCCTCGAAGTGGAAGGCTCAAATTAGGTGCAATTAGGTCCACCCACCTCAGTCATAGTCGGACCGGCAGCGTTCGTGTTACGCGTGCTTGCTACGACGTCCTTTAGTGTGATTTATTGACTAAAGACTACATCAATGCCCTCGTGCTTGCTCTTTATAATTATTGCACAAGATTGGAAATGTAACTGTGAGCGTTTAGTTGTAACACAGGCCAGTTGTTGAGTATGCGCTGGGAGAACTTACCATATCTACAGATTTTACTTAGATCTACGATACGAGTATGGTCGGAGCTAATGAAAAAGCTATATCAGAGAAACGCGCTTGCGTCGAGTTGCGCCGCGTACATGAACTGTGTCACTATACTTTAAAAGAAATCAGCTAATGTTACCGACAAAAAAGTTATCCGGTTCAAGCGCTACACCGAGTTTAAGAGCTAGTCATGTCACACTATAGGTATTACGAATAAGAACTTGATCAAGCTGAATTTAGTTTTGTTGACGTTAGCTTTGGCAGCAAACGGTTGTAAAGACCCAAACCTCCTGCTATAAAATTCTTATATATATATACTAGTATCCTACCTATTGGAAGTGTAAACCTACAGAACCTTAACCTTTACCTAAAGACTAATGATTTATAGTGGCCAATGATCGTCTAGTTAGCGGAAGGACTCTTACGTTGTGTAGTAGTAACTCAGATTCTTTTAGAAGCTTTAGACAAACGAACTAACTCTATGAACTACCTAATCCCTTATATGATATTATGTTAACTACATCTTAAAATTATTACACTATGGTTCCGAATGAAAGTTATGTCCATAAAGATAATCCTATTCTTTTAACTTAAGTCTATAATAATAATACTGAATCCTAAACAGATATAGCAGAGTTAGATATTCCTAAAACAAAGTTTCTAAAACATAATTTAATTCCTTAGTTCATAGTTGCATATTACATAACATAACCCTCCTTTTTCACAGTCGGGCTATCCTTCATTCAATCGCTACCACACTGAATCTAACTCGGCACGGGTACTTCCGAGTTCCTAGATCTTTGTAGTAAACTATCATACATAACTCTCCTTTTCTACAGTCGAGTTATCCAACACTCAATCTCTACCACACCGAATCTAATACAGCATAGGTACGAGCCCCATCCGACGCTCAATACAGTGGCTTACACCATGGTTTTATTGGACAGCCTCCTCTGAGAAGGGAAGGTATGCTGACTAACCATACCATCTTCCTTCATAATAAAAAAAGCTTAGAAAATCGCATACAGACATGTACTAAAGACATGTCTAGTATAACGAGATATGAGAGGGCATAATCTTTTATCAAACCTAATGTTTGTCAGTATGTAAATTAAAACCATCTATAGCCAGCCTCAATCGTTAGTCATATTTTAAATACACTCAGAAAGAATTTATTGTGATATTTAAATCAAACGTCCACTCCATCAACTTTCTCACAAAATTAGTCAGTAGTCCACTAGATCCCTTCCTACCTATCTCTGTTAATCTGTGAGGCATTGAATGATCCAATTTTATCTGCGGAGTCAAACCCTACCATCAATTGATAACAGAGCCTGACCCCTATTCCTCCACATATGGGAGTTTAAGTCCAAGAAGACGACAGCTTCTAATAGTAATATATTTTAAAATTCCAGGATATTTTGAAGATAAAATTCTCTTTATAATATAATTGAAGTAGCATGATGATTTATCTGACTGGGATACTCGTCTCCCGCAGCTTACGGAGCACCTTCTCATATTTTACTGAGGGCTTCTCTCCGGAGTCTACCGCTCCAAGCTACTGTCAGAATAATCAAGACACAGAAGGAATCTACCTCTTACAGAGATAAAATATGATTAATATAATAATCCTGAAACCAGAATACATCACTATGTAATTTAATTCAATTTTAATAATATTATAGCTTATAAGGCAGAATTTCTAGAATTCCTATTTAAATGTTAATTATGGATTTATCGAATAAGAAGTAAGTAGAATTTGTTATATAGAATTTTATTAAACTAGAATATGTTTTAACCATTATACAATTATAGTATAATTTTGGTTTGTAAACCGTAACCGTATTTATTGTCTTTTAATATAATTTGGCAATACCTTTGATATTATTTGTTTATTTTATTCCTAATAAATCCTGACCATTCCCCTTTTATTAAATCCTATTCCTGCAGATATTTAAGTTTAAAAGATTTTTAGATTTGATTTCCTAATGTACTTCTATTGAAACGAAGCCTAACATCCTACAGAGTACCTATCCTAACCTACTCTAGTTAAATATTGTACCTATTGTATAACTAGAAGACTGAGCTTCACATTTACATTTAAACGTGTGGTGTGTAATGTAGACAGGCGGAGTGCAATGCCTTATCTTCTAACTAACATTCACTGGGAATACGGGGTTGTAAGGCCCGATTTTGTCCTAGACTATAACAGTGTGCGTGCCCTCTGGTACTGGCTCGCGAGCCTGGGGTGCACCAGAGCGACCTAACAGAGAATAAGTAGTGTATATATAAATATATAAACAAGACCGACACATCTGTTGAAGCCCCTGTTGGGCCCTACGAGGCCTCGGAGTCAGATTGTCGGAGAGCATCTCGAGCCCAATGCAAGGGATAACTCGAGCTGAGCCCGCTCCAAAGGTTATTCAGTCCTGCCTAGTCTACCTACAAAGATGGATATGCATTAGCGGCCACTTACTAAACCGCAACACACAACCAAAGTAAAACTTTGGATTTCCTATGCACAGGGGATTAGCTAGCTAAATTTTGGTAAAATTACAACCTACACAGATATTTTTAAACCCAAGATTTTAAGCTATGATTTTACAAACCTACTCCCCACAAGAACATTGCACAAATTGATTTCCAACAAACACAGCCTCACAGTTCTCTAGAGGAGAACTGCAAGAAACCAGTTCATCGAAAACCCCTTCATGCATGATTGAATCCCAGCAGCTAGGTTTTCACTACAATGAACGTCTTCCGGGACTCAAAACTCAAAATCAATTCTATGTAAAATCGGGCAGCGATTCGACCTACCTCTTCAACTTATCCAAAATTTACTAAAACTGTTCTAGAATCTTCTCGTGCTTTTCTATTTATATCAGTCCTTCCATCATCCCACACTAGAGATTCCTAAAGCTGTTTCGGGATTATCGATGTTTTTCTAATTTTATCGACTACTAAAATAAAATATTAAACAAATTTCAATTTAGATTTCGGTTCATCTTTATCGTCCGTTTCTTCCAATTTATTGACTAAAGAAATTTTTAATTAATAAATTCAGTACCAAATTTGTATTGACCTCAAATAACAATCTAAACCTTTCCTTGAATGATAACACAGCAGTTAGATAATAATAAACGAGACCTAAAAACTATCCTTGTAAAATTATATTACTATCGTAAATCTGTTTTATTTTTAAATCATCGATACAATGCTCATTGTATGTTCAATTTTCGCAATCTCTAACAAAACGATCTTAATTCAAAATAATGTGTCATTTATTTTTCTATCCCGTCTAAAAGCTCATTTCAAATAAGGTTTTGTTCATTTGAGTTGCTAATACGACTACTCAGTGTTACCAAAAAGATTAGATAACGGCTAATTGTTTTTATATTTGCAAACAACGAGGCGGCAGTATTCTGGCTCGTTACAATCGACCCCAAATCTTTATGCAGGTGATTATTAATAATAATTGTTAACCGAAATAAAGATTTCCTAATAATTCAAAACTTTGCAAATATATATAATTATTTTTATTATTTTTATGAACTTGATTATAAATCCTTTATAATTTAAATATCTATTTTATATTTATTTTATATATATTTTTACATTATTTCATTTACTCTTAGTCTGTTGAATCTTGAAATCACACACATTTACTGTATTATGTATTTAGACCAGATTTAAAATATTTGCAAAATGGTTTAATACCAAGTTCTTAATTAGAATGACAATTAAATCAATATTATTTTACCAAGCCATTTGACAGAGTAAGAACAACTAACAGCGGAACCTTGGTTGTGAGGCAAAATCATCCCTAATGGAACAACAGCTTGCTTTTTCTCAGAGATCTATGCATTCTCACATTAAAACCTCAAGCTGAAGCCTGATCAGTTGTTCGTTACCTGCATAATAAACAGTTTGATAACGCAATTTTGATTTACCCCCAAACCTCAGTTAAATTTTAATCCCTCTTCAAATCTGGAGTATGTGTAGTGTGCTTAGTCATAGCCTATCATGTATAGTGTGAGATTCTATGAAGTCAGACAATGCTGTAATTCAGACCTCAGATACATTTCATAATCTGATTAGACTTTGTAACCTAACTCCAGAATTATTCCTTCATAGAATCTATTTGTGGATGCGTATGTAATTCAAGATTCAGTAAACCGTCACAGATTCTGAAATGAGATAATTTACTTGGGCCCTGCTTTCCAATTAATGTGTATTGCTAATCACTCATACAAGCTAACTACTTATTGCTTTCGAACCAGCGAACCCTAACTCCAAAACAAACACTCAGCTTCCTTGCTGCTTCCGCAATCACCTAGTCATTCCCCCAGCAAATTAGCAAATCACAATTGAATCCGTGACACAGAGTTTCTATCATTGTTTGTTGTAATAGCAAGAAAGATGAGAATGAGAATCATTTTTCAATTTCCAAATGTTTACCAAAATTTGTTATTGTTTTTTTTCTTATTGACAAACACGTTGACATTGGCAATTAAATTAGTTATCATTTCCCGATTTATGACGTACGAAATCTACAAATAACGTAATAAGAAGTTGAAGTTGAAATAAGTCGGATTCTCTACGACCTCACCCTTGAGCGAGCGAAATGTAATTCTTTCATTATTGTATTATGATTATCCAAGGCTATATACTATGTTTGTTATTTCCCAATCTACAATTCCAGTAATTAACGATCTTTACGAATAAACCATTGATAAATAAATTTAGTCCATATTGAAATGCGATGCCATACAACGTTATGCCCAACTAACACCATGCAGATGCAACCAAAAGTTGACGTAAATTTTCTAGTGATGGTATTTGAATTTTGTCATGAGTTTTAAAATAATTTTTATATTTAATTTAATTTTTATAATTAGTTCTTTCAAAGATGACCTATGGTTATAATGACCTGTGTATGTAAAGCATCTCACTAATCAGAGGGAATAATGAATTAATTATAAGTAAAATAAACCATAATATTCAAAGTTATTCTTCCTTCAACTATATCGTGGTACCAAGACAATCATCATAATTTGATTTTAGTTCTAATCACAAATTTTCTTTTAATACTTTCAAATATAAAGTATGGGCAAAACCGCGCACATTTAGCTAGTATGATGAATTTTAAAAAGGTATCCTCCCTATCATCGCTATCCTAAGTATTGATTTAGCTAAACCAAATTCTGAATAATTTTTCTATCCGCTTATGAACGTTCATAAAGTTACGCTACAATAGTCCGTATCACTTATCCACTAGACTCCCTGATCGAAGGATTAAACCGACAGAGCTAAATTTTGACTTTGAAAAACTATGCAATCATTCTGTTTTTATGGTTTCGTACCGTATGGGTGAAAACCGGGACCTTACTACCAAGCCCTTACTGTCTATCCGGCCGCGCTGTCAAAGGACCCCTGCTCATGAATCATAAGAGGTAGACAGCCTAAACCCTCCCTATTCCTAAAGCACCCTGAACCGCAATAACATCAAATACCAAACCAATAATAAAACTGTAATCTTAAAGGAATACCCGAACAAGCAAAACTCGATGCTCCTCGAAAAAGCTAACACAACCACAGTACGGAACCTCCCCACGTTTTCCGTTTCTCCCCCGCGAGTTCGCACTTGATGGTTTTTATTTTTTTATAGGACCTCAAGAAAGTACGGTATGGTTATACTCTATAAGGATTTGCATTATTGGGTGAGTGGTTTCCTTTTACCGAGAAAAGCACTAAAACAAACGATGCGAAGAAGTTGACTTGTTTTGATTTTATTGACCTTTCATTTGTAATCCTATGTTTAATTTCTAAATAATTGTCTGCGTTTGGCTACGAGTTCCGAGTATGATTCTGTGTCCGTTAGTAACCTAAGTAAATTAAATCAACACGTGCCCTAAAATAGCAAGGCCCCCGCGAAATTACTTTTTATAATGGATAAACTGACGGTCTTCCAAAAACTTGAACCTAGCATACCTATGTTATTACCATGTAAGTAGCACATTATTTTTTTTTATATTATCTTAATAATGTATGTAACTCCACTAAACCTGTCTACCCTTAATTTATTTAACCTAGTTTAATTTTGAATCCTTATTTCAGGTATTCAATGTATACATTATACAACCTCCTGTCCAGTCGTTTATGTGAATGTGGATTCGAACATATTTGATAGTTCCTATTAATCAATCAACGTAAATACATTCAATCAATACCTAAATTTACTTTTACGTGGAAATTGTGCTTAGCTACTAAACCAAACACTTTCATAGCCCAAGACGCTCATGTTGATGCAGTGCCACCGAGTAGGAACGGTGAGGTGTCGGCGCGCCCCTGCAGGCACTGCCAAGGCAGGACAGTGAATGCGTAAACCTTAATTAAACAAACATCCCGACTAATAAGTTATTTTACATAAGCTACTCGCAGCTACGCACCGCACATCTTTCTCTCAGTTTTAATTAATTATCACCTTTTTCTAGACTACTTATTAGTTTCTACAATAAAGCAAGCCTCCCTCAAGTCTGTTTTTTTTTTTCGAATGTTTTTCGAATGATTACCAATTTTTTTCTGTTAGTTCAGATTCTGTTTACCGTCTGCCTCATCATCATCATCGTCATCATCATCAACACTGCCTGCATCAATTACATTCTACGCTGAATACTCCTAGTAGATTAAGAAGCATTCCAATCCATGGCCTATACTAGCACTAGATTTAGTTAAATTAAGTTATTAAGTACACGACCCCATGAGAGGGAGCCTTGTTCAAGAACCATTCCGCCCCGTAGCGTATACTAGCACTAGATATTAAGTTAAATTAAGTTATTAACTACACGACCCCATGATAGAAAGCATTGTTCAGGAACCATTCCGCCCCGTAGCGTATACTAGCACTAGATATTAAATTAAATTAAGTTATTATGTACACGACCCCATGATAGGGAGCCTTGTTCAAGAACCATTCCGCCCCGTAGCGTATACTAGCACTAGATATTAAATTAAATTAAGTTATTATGTACACGACCCCATGATAGGGAGCCTTGTTCAAGAACCATTCCGCCCCGTAGCGTATACTAGCACTAGATATTAAGTTAAATTAAGTTATTAACTACACGACCCCATGATAGAAAGCATTGTTCAAGAACCATTCCGCCCCGTAGCGTATACTAGCACTAGATATTAAATTAAATTAAGTTATTATGTACACGACCCCATCATAGAGCTTTCAAGTCTGGTCTCGCACTATCAATCTAGAATTTAAAAAATAAATCTTTACTTCTCTACCTAACCCTTAAATTATTTAAGAGTTACTAAATAAATAAATAATAAATAATGCTGGACAATCCACACAGCACCATCCAGCCCCAAAGTAAGCAGAGCCTGTGCTATGGGCACTAGATGACTGACAAACCCAACACAACACAAAACATAGATAGACACTCCCTATTATGTATAGAAAACACCCAGAACACCCGGATCAAACATTCGCAGATTGTACAAACATTTATCCCAAGGGAGGGAATCGAACCCGCAACCCTCCGCGTCGCAGGCGAACCCTCGCCCGCCGCGCAACATCGGTCGTCAAACTGATTCCTAAGATTAAATCTATATATATATAAAAGATAGTCGTGTTAGTTACACTATTTATAACTCAAGAACGGCTAAACTGATTTGGCTGAAAATTGGTGGGGAAGTAGCTTAGAACCAGGAGACGGACTAAGGATACTTGTTAACGTCTAATGGCTGAAAGGATCTCAATAAAATTTGGCAGAGAGGCAAATGGCATCCTGGGAGACAGACACAGGCTATTTGAAAAGCGCGTGCGAAGCCGTTGACAGCAGCTAGTATATTATATTAAAGCGACCCCCCAACCTATCGATCTCTGCCTAACATCCTTTTATTATTTAGCGACCCCCTAACTAGTCGATTCTTGCCTAACATCCTATTATTATTTTTCGTTTGTCTTTAGCTTCTTTCCATTTCACAGGCAGCAAAATGTGCGGATCTAACCCGCACTAAAACTACCCTACCTGACCATACTAACAGTTGTTCTAGATTCTACTAAACTTTTAAATTCTATACGACCCTCATTTTCATAACATGACTAATTATCTAAACAGCTATATCCTGGTCACGGCGCCGAAATGTAAAGACCCAAACCTCCTGCTATAAAATTCTTATATATATATACTAGTATCCTACCTATTGGAAGTGTAAACCTACAGAACCTTAACCTTTACCTAAAGACTAATGATTTATAGTGGCCAATGATCGTCTAGTTAGCGGAAGGACTCTTACGTTGTGTAGTAGTAACTCAGATTCTTTTAGAAGCTTTAGACAAACGAACTAACTCTATGAACTACCTAATCCCTTATATGATATTATGTTAACTACATCTTAAAATTATTACACTATGGTTCCGAATGAAAGTTATGTCCATAAAGATAATCCTATTCTTTTAACTTAAGTCTATAATAATAATACTGAATCCTAAACAGATATAGCAGAGTTAGATATTCCTAAAACAAAGTTTCTAAAACATAATTTAATTCCTTAGTTCATAGTTGCATATTACATAACATAACCCTCCTTTTTCACAGTCGGGCTATCCTTCATTCAATCGCTACCACACTGAATCTAACTCGGCACGGGTACTTCCGAGTTCCTAGATCTTTGTAGTAAACTATCATACATAACTCTCCTTTTCTACAGTCGAGTTATCCAACACTCAATCTCTACCACACCGAATCTAATACAGCATAGGTACGAGCCCCATCCGACGCTCAATACAGTGGCTTACACCATGGTTTTATTGGACAGCCTCCTCTGAGAAGGGAAGGTATGCTGACTAACCATACCATCTTCCTTCATAATAAAAAAAGCTTAGAAAATCGCATACAGACATGTACTAAAGACATGTCTAGTATAACGAGATATGAGAGGGCATAATCTTTTATCAAACCTAATGTTTGTCAGTATGTAAATTAAAACCATCTATAGCCAGCCTCAATCGTTAGTCATATTTTAAATACACTCAGAAAGAATTTATTGTGATATTTAAATCAAACGTCCACTCCATCAACTTTCTCACAAAATTAGTCAGTAGTCCACTAGATCCCTTCCTACCTATCTCTGTTAATCTGTGAGGCATTGAATGATCCAATTTTATCTGCGGAGTCAAACCCTACCATCAATTGATAACAGAGCCTGACCCCTATTCCTCCACATATGGGAGTTTAAGTCCAAGAAGACGACAGCTTCTAATAGTAATATATTTTAAAATTCCAGGATATTTTGAAGATAAAATTCTCTTTATAATATAATTGAAGTAGCATGATGATTTATCTGACTGGGATACTCGTCTCCCGCAGCTTACGGAGCACCTTCTCATATTTTACTGAGGGCTTCTCTCCGGAGTCTACCGCTCCAAGCTACTGTCAGAATAATCAAGACACAGAAGGAATCTACCTCTTACAGAGATAAAATATGATTAATATAATAATCCTGAAACCAGAATACATCACTATGTAATTTAATTCAATTTTAATAATATTATAGCTTATAAGGCAGAATTTCTAGAATTCCTATTTAAATGTTAATTATGGATTTATCGAATAAGAAGTAAGTAGAATTTGTTATATAGAATTTTATTAAACTAGAATATGTTTTAACCATTATACAATTATAGTATAATTTTGGTTTGTAAACCGTAACCGTATTTATTGTCTTTTAATATAATTTGGCAATACCTTTGATATTATTTGTTTATTTTATTCCTAATAAATCCTGACCATTCCCCTTTTATTAAATCCTATTCCTGCAGATATTTAAGTTTAAAAGATTTTTAGATTTGATTTCCTAATGTACTTCTATTGAAACGAAGCCTAACATCCTACAGAGTACCTATCCTAACCTACTCTAGTTAAATATTGTACCTATTGTATAACTAGAAGACTGAGCTTCACATTTACATTTAAACGTGTGGTGTGTAATGTAGACAGGCGGAGTGCAATGCCTTATCTTCTAACTAACATTCACTGGGAATACGGGGTTGTAAGGCCCGATTTTGTCCTAGACTATAACAGTGTGCGTGCCCTCTGGTACTGGCTCGCGAGCCTGGGGTGCACCAGAGCGACCTAACAGAGAATAAGTAGTGTATATATAAATATATAAACAAGACCGACACATCTGTTGAAGCCCCTGTTGGGCCCTACGAGGCCTCGGAGTCAGATTGTCGGAGAGCATCTCGAGCCCAATGCAAGGGATAACTCGAGCTGAGCCCGCTCCAAAGGTTATTCAGTCCTGCCTAGTCTACCTACAAAGATGGATATGCATTAGCGGCCACTTACTAAACCGCAACACACAACCAAAGTAAAACTTTGGATTTCCTATGCACAGGGGATTAGCTAGCTAAATTTTGGTAAAATTACAACCTACACAGATATTTTTAAACCCAAGATTTTAAGCTATGATTTTACAAACCTACTCCCCACAAGAACATTGCACAAATTGATTTCCAACAAACACAGCCTCACAGTTCTCTAGAGGAGAACTGCAAGAAACCAGTTCATCGAAAACCCCTTCATGCATGATTGAATCCCAGCAGCTAGGTTTTCACTACAATGAACGTCTTCCGGGACTCAAAACTCAAAATCAATTCTATGTAAAATCGGGCAGCGATTCGACCTACCTCTTCAACTTATCCAAAATTTACTAAAACTGTTCTAGAATCTTCTCGTGCTTTTCTATTTATATCAGTCCTTCCATCATCCCACACTAGAGATTCCTAAAGCTGTTTCGGGATTATCGATGTTTTTCTAATTTTATCGACTACTAAAATAAAATATTAAACAAATTTCAATTTAGATTTCGGTTCATCTTTATCGTCCGTTTCTTCCAATTTATTGACTAAAGAAATTTTTAATTAATAAATTCAGTACCAAATTTGTATTGACCTCAAATAACAATCTAAACCTTTCCTTGAATGATAACACAGCAGTTAGATAATAATAAACGAGACCTAAAAACTATCCTTGTAAAATTATATTACTATCGTAAATCTGTTTTATTTTTAAATCATCGATACAATGCTCATTGTATGTTCAATTTTCGCAATCTCTAACAAAACGATCTTAATTCAAAATAATGTGTCATTTATTTTTCTATCCCGTCTAAAAGCTCATTTCAAATAAGGTTTTGTTCATTTGAGTTGCTAATACGACTACTCAGTGTTACCAAAAAGATTAGATAACGGCTAATTGTTTTTATATTTGCAAACAACGAGGCGGCAGTATTCTGGCTCGTTACAATCGACCCCAAATCTTTATGCAGGTGATTATTAATAATAATTGTTAACCGAAATAAAGATTTCCTAATAATTCAAAACTTTGCAAATATATATAATTATTTTTATTATTTTTATGAACTTGATTATAAATCCTTTATAATTTAAATATCTATTTTATATTTATTTTATATATATTTTTACATTATTTCATTTACTCTTAGTCTGTTGAATCTTGAAATCACACACATTTACTGTATTATGTATTTAGACCAGATTTAAAATATTTGCAAAATGGTTTAATACCAAGTTCTTAATTAGAATGACAATTAAATCAATATTATTTTACCAAGCCATTTGACAGAGTAAGAACAACTAACAGCGGAACCTTGGTTGTGAGGCAAAATCATCCCTAATGGAACAACAGCTTGCTTTTTCTCAGAGATCTATGCGTTCTCACATTAAAACCTCAAGCTGAAGCCTGATCAGTTGTTCGTTACCTGCATAATAAACAGTTTGATAACGCAATTTTGATTTACCCCCAAACCTCAGTTAAATTTTAATCCCTCTTCAAATCTGGAGTATGTGTAGTGTGCTTAGTCATAGCCTATCATGTATAGTGTGAGATTCTATGAAGTCAGACAATGCTGTAATTCAGACCTCAGATACATTTCATAATCTGATTAGACTTTGTAACCTAACTCCAGAATTATTCCTTCATAGAATCTATTTGTGGATGCGTATGTAATTCAAGATTCAGTAAACCGTCACAGATTCTGAAATGAGATAATTTACTTGGGCCCTGCTTTCCAATTAATGTGTATTGCTAATCACTCATACAAGCTAACTACTTATTGCTTTCGAACCAGCGAACCCTAACTCCAAAACAAACACTCAGCTTCCTTGCTGCTTCCGCAATCACCTAGTCATTCCCCCAGCAAATTAGCAAATCACAATTGAATCCGTGACACAGAGTTTCTATCATTGTTTGTTGTAATAGCAAGAAAGATGAGAATGAGAATCATTTTTCAATTTCCAAATGTTTACCAAAATTTGTTATTGTTTTTTTTCTTATTGACAAACACGTTGACATTGGCAATTAAATTAGTTATCATTTCCCGATTTATGACGTACGAAATCTACAAATAACGTAATAAGAAGTTGAAGTTGAAATAAGTCGGATTCTCTACGACCTCACCCTTGAGCGAGCGAAATGTAATTCTTTCATTATTGTATTATGATTATCCAAGGCTATATACTATGTTTGTTATTTCCCAATCTACAATTCCAGTAATTAACGATCTTTACGAATAAACCATTGATAAATAAATTTAGTCCATATTGAAATGCGATGCCATACAACGTTATGCCCAACTAACACCATGCAGATGCAACCAAAAGTTGACGTAAATTTTCTAGTGATGGTATTTGAATTTTGTCATGAGTTTTAAAATAATTTTTATATTTAATTTAATTTTTATAATTAGTTCTTTCAAAGATGACCTATGGTTATAATGACCTGTGTATGTAAAGCATCTCACTAATCAGAGGGAATAATGAATTAATTATAAGTAAAATAAACCATAATATTCAAAGTTATTCTTCCTTCAACTATATCGTGGTACCAAGACAATCATCATAATTTGATTTTAGTTCTAATCACAAATTTTCTTTTAATACTTTCAAATATAAAGTATGGGCAAAACCGCGCACATTTAGCTAGTATGATGAATTTTAAAAAGGTATCCTCCCTATCATCGCTATCCTAAGTATTGATTTAGCTAAACCAAATTCTGAATAATTTTTCTATCCGCTTATGAACGTTCATAAAGTTACGCTACAATAGTCCGTATCACTTATCCACTAGACTCCCTGATCGAAGGATTAAACCGACAGAGCTAAATTTTGACTTTGAAAAACTATGCAATCATTCTGTTTTTATGGTTTCGTACCGTATGGGTGAAAACCGGGACCTTACTACCAAGCCCTTACTGTCTATCCGGCCGCGCTGTCAAAGGACCCCTGCTCATGAATCATAAGAGGTAGACAGCCTAAACCCTCCCTATTCCTAAAGCACCCTGAACCGCAATAACATCAAATACCAAACCAATAATAAAACTGTAATCTTAAAGGAATACCCGAACAAGCAAAACTCGATGCTCCTCGAAAAAGCTAACACAACCACAGTACGGAACCTCCCCACGTTTTCCGTTTCTCCCCCGCGAGTTCGCACTTGATGGTTTTTATTTTTTTATAGGACCTCAAGAAAGTACGGTATGGTTATACTCTATAAGGATTTGCATTATTGGGTGAGTGGTTTCCTTTTACCGAGAAAAGCACTAAAACAAACGATGCGAAGAAGTTGACTTGTTTTGATTTTATTGACCTTTCATTTGTAATCCTATGTTTAATTTCTAAATAATTGTCTGCGTTTGGCTACGAGTTCCGAGTATGATTCTGTGTCCGTTAGTAACCTAAGTAAATTAAATCAACACGTGCCCTAAAATAGCAAGGCCCCCGCGAAATTACTTTTTATAATGGATAAACTGACGGTCTTCCAAAAACTTGAACCTAGCATACCTATGTTATTACCATGTAAGTAGCACATTATTTTTTTTTATATTATCTTAATAATGTATGTAACTCCACTAAACCTGTCTACCCTTAATTTATTTAACCTAGTTTAATTTTGAATCCTTATTTCAGGTATTCAATGTATACATTATACAACCTCCTGTCCAGTCGTTTATGTGAATGTGGATTCGAACATATTTGATAGTTCCTATTAATCAATCAACGTAAATACATTCAATCAATACCTAAATTTACTTTTACGTGGAAATTGTGCTTAGCTACTAAACCAAACACTTTCATAGCCCAAGACGCTCATGTTGATGCAGTGCCACCGAGTAGGAACGGTGAGGTGTCGGCGCGCCCCTGCAGGCACTGCCAAGGCAGGACAGTGAATGCGTAAACCTTAATTAAACAAACATCCCGACTAATAAGTTATTTTACATAAGCTACTCGCAGCTACGCACCGCACATCTTTCTCTCAGTTTTAATTAATTATCACCTTTTTCTAGACTACTTATTAGTTTCTACAATAAAGCAAGCCTCCCTCAAGTCTGTTTTTTTTTTTCGAATGTTTTTCGAATGATTACCAATTTTTTTCTGTTAGTTCAGATTCTGTTTACCGTCTGCCTCATCATCATCATCGTCATCATCATCAACACTGCCTGCATCAATTACATTCTACGCTGAATACTCCTAGTAGATTAAGAAGCATTCCAATCCATGGCCTATACTAGCACTAGATTTAGTTAAATTAAGTTATTAAGTACACGACCCCATGAGAGGGAGCCTTGTTCAAGAACCATTCCGCCCCGTAGCGTATACTAGCACTAGATATTAAGTTAAATTAAGTTATTAACTACACGACCCCATGATAGAAAGCATTGTTCAGGAACCATTCCGCCCCGTAGCGTATACTAGCACTAGATATTAAATTAAATTAAGTTATTATGTACACGACCCCATGATAGGGAGCCTTGTTCAAGAACCATTCCGCCCCGTAGCGTATACTAGCACTAGATATTAAATTAAATTAAGTTATTATGTACACGACCCCATGATAGGGAGCCTTGTTCAAGAACCATTCCGCCCCGTAGCGTATACTAGCACTAGATATTAAGTTAAATTAAGTTATTAACTACACGACCCCATGATAGAAAGCATTGTTCAAGAACCATTCCGCCCCGTAGCGTATACTAGCACTAGATATTAAATTAAATTAAGTTATTATGTACACGACCCCATCATAGAGCTTTCAAGTCTGGTCTCGCACTATCAATCTAGAATTTAAAAAATAAATCTTTACTTCTCTACCTAACCCTTAAATTATTTAAGAGTTACTAAATAAATAAATAATAAATAATGCTGGACAATCCACACAGCACCATCCAGCCCCAAAGTAAGCAGAGCCTGTGCTATGGGCACTAGATGACTGACAAACCCAACACAACACAAAACATAGATAGACACTCCCTATTATGTATAGAAAACACCCAGAACACCCGGATCAAACATTCGCAGATTGTACAAACATTTATCCCAAGGGAGGGAATCGAACCCGCAACCCTCCGCGTCGCAGGCGAACCCTCGCCCGCCGCGCAACATCGGTCGTCAAACTGATTCCTAAGATTAAATCTATATATATATAAAAGATAGTCGTGTTAGTTACACTATTTATAACTCAAGAACGGCTAAACTGATTTGGCTGAAAATTGGTGGGGAAGTAGCTTAGAACCAGGAGACGGACTAAGGATACTTGTTAACGTCTAATGGCTGAAAGGATCTCAATAAAATTTGGCAGAGAGGCAAATGGCATCCTGGGAGACAGACACAGGCTATTTGAAAAGCGCGTGCGAAGCCGTTGACAGCAGCTAGTATATTATATTAAAGCGACCCCCCAACCTATCGATCTCTGCCTAACATCCTTTTATTATTTAGCGACCCCCTAACTAGTCGATTCTTGCCTAACATCCTATTATTATTTTTCGTTTGTCTTTAGCTTCTTTCCATTTCACAGGCAGCAAAATGTGCGGATCTAACCCGCACTAAAACTACCCTACCTGACCATACTAACAGTTGTTCTAGATTCTACTAAACTTTTAAATTCTATACGACCCTCATTTTCATAACATGACTAATTATCTAAACAGCTATATCCTGGTCACGGCGCCGAAATGTAAAGACCCAAACCTCCTGCTATAAAATTCTTATATATATATACTAGTATCCTACCTATTGGAAGTGTAAACCTACAGAACCTTAACCTTTACCTAAAGACTAATGATTTATAGTGGCCAATGATCGTCTAGTTAGCGGAAGGACTCTTACGTTGTGTAGTAGTAACTCAGATTCTTTTAGAAGCTTTAGACAAACGAACTAACTCTATGAACTACCTAATCCCTTATATGATATTATGTTAACTACATCTTAAAATTATTACACTATGGTTCCGAATGAAAGTTATGTCCATAAAGATAATCCTATTCTTTTAACTTAAGTCTATAATAATAATACTGAATCCTAAACAGATATAGCAGAGTTAGATATTCCTAAAACAAAGTTTCTAAAACATAATTTAATTCCTTAGTTCATAGTTGCATATTACATAACATAACCCTCCTTTTTCACAGTCGGGCTATCCTTCATTCAATCGCTACCACACTGAATCTAACTCGGCACGGGTACTTCCGAGTTCCTAGATCTTTGTAGTAAACTATCATACATAACTCTCCTTTTCTACAGTCGAGTTATCCAACACTCAATCTCTACCACACCGAATCTAATACAGCATAGGTACGAGCCCCATCCGACGCTCAATACAGTGGCTTACACCATGGTTTTATTGGACAGCCTCCTCTGAGAAGGGAAGGTATGCTGACTAACCATACCATCTTCCTTCATAATAAAAAAAGCTTAGAAAATCGCATACAGACATGTACTAAAGACATGTCTAGTATAACGAGATATGAGAGGGCATAATCTTTTATCAAACCTAATGTTTGTCAGTATGTAAATTAAAACCATCTATAGCCAGCCTCAATCGTTAGTCATATTTTAAATACACTCAGAAAGAATTTATTGTGATATTTAAATCAAACGTCCACTCCATCAACTTTCTCACAAAATTAGTCAGTAGTCCACTAGATCCCTTCCTACCTATCTCTGTTAATCTGTGAGGCATTGAATGATCCAATTTTATCTGCGGAGTCAAACCCTACCATCAATTGATAACAGAGCCTGACCCCTATTCCTCCACATATGGGAGTTTAAGTCCAAGAAGACGACAGCTTCTAATAGTAATATATTTTAAAATTCCAGGATATTTTGAAGATAAAATTCTCTTTATAATATAATTGAAGTAGCATGATGATTTATCTGACTGGGATACTCGTCTCCCGCAGCTTACGGAGCACCTTCTCATATTTTACTGAGGGCTTCTCTCCGGAGTCTACCGCTCCAAGCTACTGTCAGAATAATCAAGACACAGAAGGAATCTACCTCTTACAGAGATAAAATATGATTAATATAATAATCCTGAAACCAGAATACATCACTATGTAATTTAATTCAATTTTAATAATATTATAGCTTATAAGGCAGAATTTCTAGAATTCCTATTTAAATGTTAATTATGGATTTATCGAATAAGAAGTAAGTAGAATTTGTTATATAGAATTTTATTAAACTAGAATATGTTTTAACCATTATACAATTATAGTATAATTTTGGTTTGTAAACCGTAACCGTATTTATTGTCTTTTAATATAATTTGGCAATACCTTTGATATTATTTGTTTATTTTATTCCTAATAAATCCTGACCATTCCCCTTTTATTAAATCCTATTCCTGCAGATATTTAAGTTTAAAAGATTTTTAGATTTGATTTCCTAATGTACTTCTATTGAAACGAAGCCTAACATCCTACAGAGTACCTATCCTAACCTACTCTAGTTAAATATTGTACCTATTGTATAACTAGAAGACTGAGCTTCACATTTACATTTAAACGTGTGGTGTGTAATGTAGACAGGCGGAGTGCAATGCCTTATCTTCTAACTAACATTCACTGGGAATACGGGGTTGTAAGGCCCGATTTTGTCCTAGACTATAACAGTGTGCGTGCCCTCTGGTACTGGCTCGCGAGCCTGGGGTGCACCAGAGCGACCTAACAGAGAATAAGTAGTGTATATATAAATATATAAACAAGACCGACACATCTGTTGAAGCCCCTGTTGGGCCCTACGAGGCCTCGGAGTCAGATTGTCGGAGAGCATCTCGAGCCCAATGCAAGGGATAACTCGAGCTGAGCCCGCTCCAAAGGTTATTCAGTCCTGCCTAGTCTACCTACAAAGATGGATATGCATTAGCGGCCACTTACTAAACCGCAACACACAACCAAAGTAAAACTTTGGATTTCCTATGCACAGGGGATTAGCTAGCTAAATTTTGGTAAAATTACAACCTACACAGATATTTTTAAACCCAAGATTTTAAGCTATGATTTTACAAACCTACTCCCCACAAGAACATTGCACAAATTGATTTCCAACAAACACAGCCTCACAGTTCTCTAGAGGAGAACTGCAAGAAACCAGTTCATCGAAAACCCCTTCATGCATGATTGAATCCCAGCAGCTAGGTTTTCACTACAATGAACGTCTTCCGGGACTCAAAACTCAAAATCAATTCTATGTAAAATCGGGCAGCGATTCGACCTACCTCTTCAACTTATCCAAAATTTACTAAAACTGTTCTAGAATCTTCTCGTGCTTTTCTATTTATATCAGTCCTTCCATCATCCCACACTAGAGATTCCTAAAGCTGTTTCGGGATTATCGATGTTTTTCTAATTTTATCGACTACTAAAATAAAATATTAAACAAATTTCAATTTAGATTTCGGTTCATCTTTATCGTCCGTTTCTTCCAATTTATTGACTAAAGAAATTTTTAATTAATAAATTCAGTACCAAATTTGTATTGACCTCAAATAACAATCTAAACCTTTCCTTGAATGATAACACAGCAGTTAGATAATAATAAACGAGACCTAAAAACTATCCTTGTAAAATTATATTACTATCGTAAATCTGTTTTATTTTTAAATCATCGATACAATGCTCATTGTATGTTCAATTTTCGCAATCTCTAACAAAACGATCTTAATTCAAAATAATGTGTCATTTATTTTTCTATCCCGTCTAAAAGCTCATTTCAAATAAGGTTTTGTTCATTTGAGTTGCTAATACGACTACTCAGTGTTACCAAAAAGATTAGATAACGGCTAATTGTTTTTATATTTGCAAACAACGAGGCGGCAGTATTCTGGCTCGTTACACGGTGAAATTGGATCTTATTGTCCGGTCCAGCGATATTTCATTAAAGTGCAGTTCATAACTGAATTTATTAGTTAAGAGTCTATTACTAAGAGTAGAATGGACGCAATCTAACAGGTTATTAACCTATGGATTAGGTAGGAACTTTTACAGGAAGCTTGCTACTATTTAAAAGAGATAATAACGTAAACAGCGTTTTTTACACCATTTTGATAGAATATAACAATACAACACGAAAATACTGAAGATACACCAGAAAAAGAAACGATAAAGAGACATTTATTATAGTTTGAATTAATGTTATACAGCACCTCCATCCTCTATTTTTCTCAATATCGATTTGGTTGCCTGGAAGAAATCGCTTTAAGCGATAAGGCCGCCAGTTCCATTGCTGTTCCCTACATTATATTTAATGAGTACTATCTGTTTTATAAGGTGATGAATAAAGCATTACCTATCTATCTATCTATTTATCTATTACATAAGACAAGTACAATGGGCTTGTCTTATGTAATGTCTCTCGCAATAGATCTTAGAAGCGATCTCTTCTAGATAAACTTTGGATGGAAAAAATATTCTGAATATTCTCGGCCATTTCAAAGAAAGCAACGCCTCGCAGTCCAAAACTTAAATTGTTAAAATCGCAATCGAGTTTTGATGAGGGTACGTATGTAGGACGACCGACTAACCTTCACTGTCTGTCACTTTGGTGCGAAGGTTAGGAAAAAATGTCTAACCTTAACACTAGTGTGAAGGTTAGGTTAGGTTAGGAATAAAAATGTCTAACCTTAACACTAGTGTGAAGGTAGAAATTTTAATTGTTATCCTTCACACCGTACCCGATTTTTCACACTAGAGGAATAATAATTTCTATCCGTAACACTGTTAAGGTTAGGAATTTATGTTCCTAACCTTCACACCGTACCCGGCTCTGTCTCTAGTGTGACGGTAAGGAAGGCAGTTTCCACTACGTAGGTGATACTGCAATAGGTAGGTCTGTCTGTATGTTGCTTTTCCTAGAAGACAAGCCTAGATTTTATCCTGGGCAAGGATTTTGATAAACTGCCAAGTACGAGTTGACTCGCACACGAAGGGTTCCGTACCGTAAAAATCAGGCATAACTTTATCAAAGAACTTGAACTTATAATATTTTTTATTATTATAGTTGAAGTGTTTTTTTATATACATAGTTTTTTTGTATGGAAGCCCCCTTTAATTTGATTATTATATTTTCTTTATTATTTGCAGTTTAGCGGCATGAGAAATACGCATTCTCTGAAAATTTCAACTGTCTGACTGTTACGGTTTATAAGATAGAGCTCTGTGACAGACGGACGGACGGACTGACAGCGGAGGCTTAGTAATAGGGTTCCGTTTTCACCCTTCGGGTACGGAACCCTAAAAACTAGTAATAGGTAGCTTTTAGCCCCGAAAAATAATATTGAAGGGATGAAATAAGGGATCTGAGAAGCTGCGTACAGACGCTAGCCTACCTATAGAAGGTAAGCCTATAAAACGATGTCTCGAGAGCTCGAGTCGATTATTATTCGTCCGGCGCAACGGAGCAATTGACTGAACAATCTCCAACAATCTCGATAGATCTCGATTCATAAGCGAATGAATTGAAAGGCGGATGCTTGCAGATCGACTGATTGCTTATTCAGATCAGTTTGTTAGCTTCTGCGGGAGCTTCCGAGAAGTGTTAAAGATGTGAGATTGGATTTCGTTTATTTAGAGTTCTCTTGTAAAAGTAGCGATAAAATAGAGAGGTATAAATAAGTAAATAAGTAAAGATATAATAAGATATAATAAGTAGAGTCACGTAGTTTAATTGTATATGACTGGACCTCAGTGATGCAAAAAAAGAGAAGTGTGGAAGGATGAAGGCCTTTTCCCTGACAGTCTGGTTTACTGGCTTATTCCCAGAGGTCCACGACTTTATTGTTTTCAAAAAAATTTGGTTCATACATTGGTTCCCAACAGGTCCACGACATTTTAAAATAAATAATATTTCCTTTCCCAGCGAGTCCATGGAGTTGTTTGGTACAGTCAGCGCAAAACAATAAAGGCTTTGATATGATAGAACAAATATTTGTTTCTTCGTGAAATAAAAGACAATGAATAGATAAATCAGGACTCTTACTTTATGATTACAAAATAAACAATAGAGTAGGTAGATAGGCAGCTAGTTATTTTTCAGCATTTTTCGCGGTAAAAAATGCTAATGCACCTTACTATTTTGATATTCTTCAAAAAATTTTAAGAATATCACGTGGGTTGTAAAGGCAATAACTGTGATAGGTTGCTTTGCAGGTGCTTGCAGTGTATCAAACGGTCTCGTAAGGCACTGTCCGACACAGGCTCGGTTTCACGGAACTATTGTACACTCATAGAAATATCAATCGCTTCCCTAAAAATAGCGATGTACATAATTTGAATACAAGAAATAAACATAAACTCGCTGTGCCCACAACATAAATGTATTTTTTAAAGGGTCCATGTATACGCTTCTACAACAAAACTCCTAGTGAGTTGCAAAAATTATCAGTAAATAAATTTAAACAAATTGTCAAAACCTTCTTTTGTAAAAAGGCCTACTATAAAATATCAGATTACCTAGAGGATAAAAAAGCTTGGGACGGGATTTGCTCCAACTCGAAAAATAACAACTAACAGGCTAAAGGTTTCTTCGTCGCTTCTTTACTTTAGCCTACACACCGAAGCGACTGAAATAAAAAATAGCACTTTATTTCCGTGTCAGTGCTTAATTATTAAGAATTTGACCTTTTCTAAGTGTGTGTAGTGTGTGTGTGTGTAGTATGTTTTTATGGAAATAAAGAGTTTTTGACTTTGACTTTGACTATAAAGCTAAGCCAGTGCCCCTAGTGCCCTATTGGTTGACTATACCTTAACATGATTGTTATAGTAAATATAAAATATGCCCTTTATGAACCCCTATCTTATTTCTCGCAAACATGGTTCGGTATCGCGGGCCTCAAGAGTAATATTGCTCTATAGGCCTTCAGCTCGGCCCAGGGCTTTCTAATTACTTTTATCTGAGCCAGATAATCGCTCGCGATTTTAGCCTTTGTTCATTATATGGTTGGCAAGTTGTAATATGATATAGGTAATAAAAATACTTGTAGAAAAAAGTAAATTAGATATTAATATAATGTTTCTGCTATTAAATAAATGATGGCATATCCTGGCACGAGTATGGACAATACGTTTCTATTGAAAATGCCATACGTGTGCCAATAATATTATATTGATTCCTCATGAATTTCATCATCTTTATGATTTTGACTATTCCATTTGAGTTCTGACAAACCTAAGACTGCGAAATCTCAAATAAAAACGAATTTGATTAGGAACTTCTGTTAGGGTAAAATATCAACGTTCAAACCCTCTTTCTTTTTTTAAGTCGGTTGATGATAATGACCGATCATCATCGCCATATTAGCTACAAGACATGCTAGGTACGTCCGGAATGTTACCACAATTGACGTTCTGAAAAGATTCGAAAATATCTTTTTGTATAGCCAATTTGTAACTAAATCCGCCTATCAGTAGACATACCTAACCCTAATAAAAATACGAAATAAGCGCGTTATTCGTGGAAACTACGTAACTAGCCACCCTCATTAATCAATTGCTCGTAACGCGAGACAACCCTATCATTTTCCTATAGGTTGTTCTTTTCAAGTAGGATTTGCGAAGAAAATTAATTTTCCTCAGATTTATCTTGTAAAAGAACATTTCTTGTAAAAGGTTTCCTTGGTAAACAAAGATCATAGACTTTGTAATAATAAGATATGTTGGTCAAAACCACAAAAGATTTTAGTGAGTTAATTCTTTGATACTTTTTGTAATCAATAGTAACAATCATTGTAAAATCTTGCATCAAACGACAGCATTTACTGAATTTAAATGGGATTAGGGGAGGAATCAATCCCCTAGATTTCAGGAACCAGGCATCTATTATGGCTCTATCTATAGCTCTTTTTAATTATTTCTTCTGTAGATATTTTGCGTGTTGTTCTGTAAATGTGTAATTTTGACACATTTACAGAACAACATTTATGTTTAACTTTAACTTAAATTTTATTAGATTATAATTTTGTATATATTTACGTGTGTAAGATTGGTGTAGCGGGTAGCACTGCACTTCACCCTGGCACCGCTGTAAACCAGCGCTGCTATGGCCCTTGTGCCATAGCAGCATTAAGCTGAGCTGGTGGCCTTTTTGTGTATCATTAAGTCTAATATTAATTCTAATTTTAGTCATCATGTCATGTTATGTAATGTTACACAAATAAAGATTTCTATTCTATTCTATTCTAAAAGAAATTCAATAACGGATTTTAAACCGGATTTTAATTAAAAAAAAAAATATGTTGTATAATCTATGTAACTTGTAATGCTAAATAACGATGTACGAGTATTTTATTACTTACTTTTTAATGAAATAGTGACATATTCATGAGCATTGATCACGTTACATTTTTAAGTAGACATCTGACACAAATGATTTGAACAGCATCGAATAAAAATAAAATATATTTATTTTGTAAACAAATTTAACATATACAACACACACGTAATAATACAAACAAAACTTAATTAAAGAGGAAAAAAAAATGATGACAAAGTCTGTTTACAAAATTGTAAATAGATTGTGAACATCGCGGCGGCACTTGTGTTCTTGACATTACTTTATACTCCTTATAAATCCAAAGGTATAAAAATATATTTGTATGATCCCTGGATGATTTCACCCTGCCGTAGAATCCGTCTTCAATACGATAGATAGGTAAATAAAGTACAATCAAATCAGCAAACTAAGTGCGCCCGTAATACGGGGTTTATGTATATTTTACAGCGTTGTTATCTTGGATTGGCTCCATCCTGTATTTGCATACCTATCACCAGAAAACGACAGAAAACGACTATACAGGATGATTACGATTGATTAACTATAAGGGTTAGGGTATTTATATGGGTCAGTTGAGCTACCTGTAGATTGTTTGCTACAGTCCACAGTTAGCTCAATGGTTTCATTTCTAAATACTAGTTCTAATTTGTTTTTATTATTTGATTGTAATTTTCTTTGTTAATAAAGTTTTTTTGATAGGTATACTAGATAACCGCCGCTAAGTCTTAGCCGCACGAGTAACAACACGAAGAAAAAACAAAGTTAATAGAACTCCTCACCAGCAAAGCCCGGTTTTAAACATTTCGTACTAAAATAACAACTTTAAGCACTAAACTGTTTTAATAGCATTTTTACTAGGGGATAACAGGATAAAGTAGAAAATTAAAACTATTACTGCGCTGTAAACTATAGTTTAATCCCAGTTAATCCAGTATTTTATCGTGTTAGGAGAAAATATAAGTAACTTCAATAATTTTGGCTGGCAGTAGGTAAATGTTGATATTAGGTTCAAAGCTTTAGTAACTCTAGTACTTCTTTGGTTCAAAGTTGTTATGTTAATCATTAGATAAGATAGATCAGATCCCTATAAAATAAATTGCCCCGCGCCGCGTCTGAACGTTTGATCTGAACTTTTGAACTAGCGATAAACTCAAAAGCTACCAAGCGGGTTTTCGTACGGTTTTCGCCAATGGACTCACTGAAATATGACGATGATTGTTGAAGATGTCGGAAAAAATCATATCGACTACGACTGGGAGCTTTGCTGGCATGCGCAGAGTAAACCCAATAATTTAATGAAAATATTGTTACGGAACTATTCCTCTTAAAATATCTATAAAAAACTGCTACCCGTGCAAAGCCGGGCTGGTTCCTAGTAAATAAATATATCAAGGGTTTTTCTTAGAGGCGGCATATACCTAGCAGAGTTCACGGGCTGAGTATGTAGATAGAAGGGGATTTTTCAAAACCAAACAAGGGCGTCATATATCTAACAGAATAATTTGTAGGTATTTGGAAGTAAATCGAAAAGCGAACAAGATTCAAGTTGAACTAATTTTGACAGTGCTGATACAGCGATTGATCACAAACAAATTAATATTAAATAAATAGGTTTTACTTTTAATTAGATTTACACACAAGACAATATAAAAGTAAGTACTTTTGCTATTTAAGGTAGGTACATATAACTTTAAATAATTAGTCTCGGCACCAACTGATAATGTGACTATACGACAATCAAAATCGCGGATATAACCATAGATAAAATCTGTAGATATGGTACGTTCTCCCAGCGCTTACTCAACAACTGACCTGTGTTACAACTACACGCAAACAATCGCTCACAGTTAAATTTTCAATCATGTGCAATAATTATAATGAAAAAACACGAGAGCAGTCTATAAATCACACTAAAGTACGTTGTAGCAAGCACGCGTAGCACGAACGCTGCCGCCCCGCCTCGCTGCCCCGCCGTTCCGACTATGACTGAGGCGGACCTAATTAGACCTAATTTGACCCTTCCACTTTCGAGACGCTAGTACCTCATCTCCCCTTTTTTACTTAGATCAATGGATATAACGATGAATTTGGTCTACACAACTATTTATTTTTTACGTTACAATATTGTTCGCGCTGGAACAATACTGTAACGTTAAAAAGATACATTATGGATTATTTTAATTCTTTTTGTAAGTACATTATTTTTAATTAAACGAAAGCTTAGAACTTAGATAAGACTCGACCATTCAAAAAGTCCCTCTGTTTCCAAAATGTCCCTTTCCTGTTTTCGATTCAAATAAATAAAATAAACTCATCCAGCTCATTAGTCTAATTTTATTCTCTTACTAATATAATATTTAGGCCACGTCGTTCCAGTTTTTGTAGAGCAACTGGACTCTGAAATAATTATTTATTTGGGCTCTACTTCATCGATAAAACTCACGTTTATCCGAAGGAAATTGCGATTTTCGAAAGCCATTAGTAGAGGAATGATCTTGATTATGCGTAAATACTACATTACTGAATTATGTTGGAAAGTCAGATTGCAATGTCTTGGTACTGTTAAGTATATAGATCGAGAAGATCGAGTTTCGTTTAATTTCCTTTTCTCTACAAATATATTCATTAAACTACACTTCCGTAGTACGTTTTCGTAACACTTAAAATAATAATAACTATTGTTATGAATATAGATATTTTTAATAATAGTAAATATGTGAATTAAAACTTCTGCAACTTCTGCTTGCGTTTGCTTCGTATAAGCGTGTTTTAGTTAGCTAAGTTTTTGTGTGTTAGGTGTGGGGTACTAAGATAAGGGAACTGGAGCACAAATGGATTTCGTGGGGCTGTGTAGTGCACTCTTAGGCCCGCATTATGAATGCTTGCTCAGCATCGATCTATGCTTGAGTAACGCTTTTCTATGGCTTACGCTTTTGGCATAGAAAAGCGTTACTCGAGCATAGATCGATTACTGAGCAAGCTTTCATAATACGGACCCTAATCATATTTGCAGATAGCCCAATAGCTTGACAATAGAGTCGGCCAAGCAGGGGGATTGTTCTCTAGGGTAGAATTGACAATAATGACATCGCATCGTCATACATTGCGTACATTATTAAGTTGAAGGAAACCATTTCAAACAATTTACGCATTCGATGACAAAGTGACGTGATTTTTCTCTATTCTACCATTAATAACATTGCCCATGCTAGGCCTACAGTGATGTATCTAAATATCTCACCTGATTTTTTGGCACAATTTCCTTTTCCATTTTTGTTCTTCCTCGGGTAAAGGTTAATCTTGCTCTGCCCACAACCCATCGCTACTCCGCCACCTTCATCACTATTTTATAAATACCCACACAATTTAGAATACATAAGTCTAGGGATGTTTGTACTGTCCTATCGGATATTCACTTCCATTTCATGGCTTTTTGCTTTTCTCATCTATTTGCTGGTGGCAGGGCGTGTAAGGTGGAGTCCATGTTTCTTGCTCTGAAATAGAAAGAAGAATATTATTATGTTACTTACTAAACCTTTAGCTAGAGCGAATTTGGGACCAAGTGCAATACAAAACTACCCACCGAACTAATAGAGTTAGCTACAGGATGCTTTTTAACCGACTTCGAAAATAGGAGGATGTTCTATGTTCGTTCTGTATGTATGTTTTGTTTGTTTAAATAGATAAAAAAATATATTTGGTAGCTACTACAGACACACATACAATTTACATAAATACACAATTTTAAACATAAGCACAATATTCTCTGTCATTTATGGACCGATTTGGATAATTCTTTTGCAGTTGTATAGGGGATGTTCCCGAGGTGGTCCCATGAAAATTATATTCCCGAGGGATTAGTTCCGAAAAACCTAAAACACAGTTTAAAACTAAGGGGTTTTTGGTTATTTCGGTTATTTACCTACGAGACGAAATAAAACAATAAATAGGAATAAAAATGCGCTTATATTTATCTGAGCACTGATTAACTTTTGTAAGTCTGTAATATTGTAAATGGTAGATTGTAAACCTGTCATAAAACCAATAATAACGGTTGATAGGCACAAAGAAATATTCAAAGCACAAAACAGATAAGGTTAGCAACCCAAAACAAAGAACAAAACAAACGTAAAACACAAATAAATGTCTTAATAGATCTGCTCGTCAGGGTCATCGTCAAAATTCAAGTGAACAAAAATCATAAAATATATTAGTGCTACTGTAGAAAGGCATTGGCAATATTAAGATTTTAAATAAATAATTTGGCGTTTAAAAAACGATAAACCGTATTCAAATTCCGGTTTATAGATATTATTCATCTATGTCTCGGACGAACGAAATCACTCCTCCCTTACTTTCCCTGACCGAAGGTCTCTATGTACACGTGCAAAAAAATTTAGTTTACTCTGGCGACATCTAGTTAGAATTCAAGTCTAATTTAGTTTGATGACACATGGACGAAACTGTTGACGCTCGTTGCCATGGAAACCATTAATTAGGTGATAATGAAATTATCATATTCTGAAGAATTTTTACAAACCTACGTTTTACGGCGCACATACATATATGCGAGGTTCCTCGGGAATCAAACAAGGAGAAAAAAAGGAGACCACCTCAAAATCAATTTTTACACAACAACGAAAGAATCATCAAAATCTAATAACAATTGCCGCAGATAGCTAGTCATGATTCTCCAACGGGATAAATACTAATCCCTCCACAATAAAATTTTAAAATTTTATGGGAACACCTCGAGATCATTCTCTATACAATAGTGAAAAATCAGTAAAATCGGTTACTCATAGGCGGAGATATCAAGTAACATACATACATAAAAATAAAACTAAAAAGAAACATACAGGCGAACTGAGAACCTCCTCCTGTTTGAAGTCGGTTAATAAATAGGTACTATCACAGATGGGGTAGCTTTAATAAAGATAGCCAAGCTAAAGCAAGCTTGCTCTTCTCAGTTGTTCACTCAGTTGCACTTTATTCACTACTTATTAATCGTTCAAATGCTTTGTGAGATGTTTGTTGTAATTGTAAGACTTTAAATATTGTAATCCTAACTAATATTGTAAATGCGAAAGTGTGTTTGTTTGTTTATATGTTTGTCCTTCCTTCACGCCCTAACTAAGAAACCTAGGCTACTTTTTGTCCTGGTAAAACATCAAATTACCATTGGAGATTTACGAGAATAATAGGGTGTTCTGGGTATTTTTATGTACTTACCTATAATAAAAAAATATCTATGTATTGTATTTAGTATATCAGTCAGCTAGTACCCATAACACAAGCTCTGCTTAGCTTGGGGCTAGATGATGCTGTGTGGGATTGTCCAGCATTATTTATTTATATTGTAAAACCAACAAAAGCTCATCACAGCAAAACAAACAAACAAATAAATAAAACGGTGTCGACACTTGATGAGCACTTTTTGTCAGTAATAAATATACTGAACACTGTAGCAGGTGTTTTTCTTCACCACCACCATTTGTTTACAACATTACAACAAAGCAAACATCACTACCGTAGTTTGTTTTGTTTACGTTCTATTTTGTTTTATGTTGTTTCAAGAATTATCGAATTTTATTAATACCTACACTGAAGGTAGCTGCTACCCTTCCTTCCTGGTAGGTTGCATTAGTCGGCTCCACAGAAATCTGAATAATATACTCTTATTATTTAGATTTCAGTGGTCGGCTGTTTCTACGGGCTTCGACTAGGGAAGCCAATCCCGCATCAAAATCTCAATCCCGCAAGCCTACGGGATCGAGGACTTGCGGCTTGCGGGACTGGAAAACAATTCTTCTTTTTCCTCATTATCAATTTCCTATGTTCAAATGCTGTAGGGCTATCTCCCGTCTCGCGTAACTTGACATTGATTACCATCGGTTGCACGCCCATAAAAACTCAAATGTAAAAGAAAATTATAGAAGAATTTGACGAATGACAATACGTTATACTCCGTCCACGCATTTATTTCCTTTTGGCAGCTCGGGACAATCAATTTGTCTTTACCGATTTGTTTTTTTATGACACTTGATTTTATAATTTTTGTTCAACATTTTGTATTATTTTATAGACGTACTCAGACGTCTACAAGACTTTATTTTTAAAATCTGAATTGCAGTAGAATAAAATAGTAAATAGAATTATTATTGTTATTTTTTTTATAATTGTTTTTTTGGTGCATAAGGGTTTGCCGAACATGGCATGTTACCGCTTATTAATGACTACTTTCAACTGCCCGCGGCTTCACACGCTTTGTTTCTATGGAAACGTTAAAAGATTATTTCTATCCCATAGGAACTGATTTATGGAATAAAAAGTAGCCTACCTACGTGTTATTCCAGGTCTAGACCTACATCTAAGCAAAATTTCAGCCCGACCCATTCAGTAATTTTGGCGTAAATACAAAAATGAAACTAAAAAAATTACAAATGTTTATATCTTTACATATGTTAGTTAACATAGGTTGGAGTTCTCTTTTAAGCATAAATATGTTTGTGTTAGAATACCCCACTCTTCCTTATCGTTAGGTTCGTTACAGAAATTATTAAAAAGATAAACCGCCAAGTGCGAGTCGACTCGCACACGAACGGCTCCGTACCGTAAAAATCAGGCAACTTTTTCAAAGAACATCAAATTTTCACTTGTTCGGAGACCCCTTTAAATTTTCAACTTTATTTTATTTCTAGTATTTGTTGTTATTACAGTTAATTTGTTACTTATTTATAGAAAGGTTCATGTGCCTACCTATTGTATTTCAAGAGATAAAGCCTTGACAAACTAAGAGCAAAAATAGCCAAAAAAAACACGTTCATTGTATGGGAGCCCCCTTTTATTTTGATATTTATTTTATTATTATTATTGGTTGTTATAGCGGCTAGAGAAATACACATTCTCTGAAAATGTCTACTGTCTACCTCTTACGGTTCATGTGATAGAGCCCTGTGACAGACGGACGGACGGACGGACAGCGGAAACTTAGTAATAGAGTTCCATTTTCACCCTTGGGGTACGGAACCCTAAATAAATAAATAACATCTGTCCACCTCTCCGTCCATACATCTATCCATCCAATTAATAAATCTTTCGCATTTATAATATTTGAGTGACTTGTTTGATCGAACATTCTAGAATTATTACTAAGCTCAGACCGCGCACAAAGACCGCAGTTGTGTTCGCACCGGAAATCTTAAGAGCCCTAGTCTGAACCCTTGGCGGCGTCTAAGTGGTACAAGGGCTCTTGGAACCCTCTAGCCCTTCGTACCCCTATCGAGGGGATGTATCGATTTTATCTGGGGGTTGCTAATAAAAAGATATTCGAATTTAATTTCTATTAGCTCAACTAAAACGTGTAAGACTTCAAAATTAGAAGAAATCTTGAGTTTTGGTAGAGGCGTAAAAGATTTAGTTAGAGCATTTTATTTTAGGTACCTTCAGATCTTAGCTCTCTTCATCAGTCCTCTGCTGAACTTGCCTCCCCGCTACGCTTGGCTAGAAATAGTGATCGCTGTGAAGGTGTCAAAAATAGCTGCTTCCTGTTTAAATATTTTTACTTTCTCCATGTAGTCCTTTATTTAAACTTAATTTAAAAAAAACTTATATGTATACTTAATGTTTTTTTTTTTATTTTACGTATGTAGGTATACATTTTCCAGTGTTCTGAAATCGTATCTGTCAAACGCACTTATGGATCTCAATAGACTTCATTTTTGCTAAGTTTGTTTTCCACTGGCACTGTACTGTATTATTAATGCATGTGTTTTTGGTAAATAAATGATTTAATATTATTATTATTATTTGGCCTTATTTTAGCAAACGTTTTTGATACTGTTTGATGTAAAATTTGCCACTGTTATATTACTGAATAAATTTAAAGTAAATTAAATTCCTATTCTTGCTGCGCTTTACCTACAGAACACAAACAGAATTTTAAAAAAATAACGATATCTGATAGAAGGATGAAGTTAGAATATATTTTTGTGAAAATAATCCGCTTCCTTAACACTTCTGGTGCCCACGACGCAAGTACATCTGCGTGTCGCGACGGAGCGGCTCGCTTTGGCCCGCACCGCCGAAGCTGGGCACTGAATGCCTTTACTTATTTTTTTTTCATGTTCATGAATCTTCAAAGTTAATTACCTTGCCATAAACAATAAACAATGACTCATTTTAATATCCAACCTAAATTTCCACGTACAAGTTGTATAAAAACAGCCTATCTTTATAGCGCCGTTATCGCTGTAATTCCGAGTGCTATTCGATTAACAACCTCGTTAGGATGGTTGTTGATGTGTTTATTTGTGTCGTCGGGTGGGTTCGGCTTGTTGGACGTGGCCGAAGACGCTTGCCCACGTGAGGTGGATTTAGCTTGTCGGACAAGGGCAAAAACTTTTGCTCAGGTAGAGTGGATTCGGCTTGTCGGACGTGACATTTGATTTATTTCAGTAAATGTCGTCCCATTGCAAGGCAAAGGCCTACCTTCCCTTCTTCAACTCGGCTTGTCGGACGTGGCCGAAGCTTTGTGGAGGCCTTCGAAATACGAAGTTTCGGGTGACGGAGCGCACGTCAACGTTACCTCCAACTTGTTTCAGACGTGTCTTACTGACGTTGATTTCATATCTCGAAACCCGGGTACTGGCCGGTGTTACGGGGTGTAACGCCATTCGCAGCGAACATGAAATGTCAACAATCCGTCTCGTTGCTCGTTGCGAGCGCGTTCTTTCCCCGTACTGACTGCACGAACGCTGTGTAACACGATACATTACGGCCCGTAACGCTGGTCAGTACCGGCTTAAGAAATAAATATCAAATCGTTTTCGTAGTAGGGTCCTCGAAAAAACGGATCGGCTGTCTGTCGTTTATTGCGCTCCGTCAACTTCGTAATTTTATATTCAACTACCTGCTGCCTGCGGCTTCACTCGTGCTTTTCAAGTAGTAGCCTATGTCCGTTCCTGGGATAACATTTACCTCCCTGCCATATTTCATTTAGATCCGATCAGCCGTTTAGGCGTGAAAAGGTAACAGACATACTTAAAGACAGACAGTTACTTTCGAATTTATAATATAAGTATGCATTAGCTAGAATATATATATATATTTAATTTATGGCAGTATTTTTTTTTATGAACATTAGTAATTTCATAATTATACGTAGTCATAGAGGTAAAACACGCTCGGTCACGATATACGAGTAATTGATCGAAGTAAATATGCTCAAAGTCACTTTGCTTGCTTTATTTGTGCGTAAAATAAAAGCCTACTTGGCTAGTCATATGCCTAGGATTGCTAAGGAAGGCGAAGATAATTATTATTTATTCTTAAGATGTTATGATGGCTGTCCCATCGCATTGTGAGAGTGAGGAATTTTATTTCTAATGTAAAAATAGAAAAAAATAAAAGAAATATATATCATACATACCAGACATATACTCCAGCAAACATTTGCTGGATTGGATAGCATGCATTGCTTGCTCCATAATATCCACAATCAGATCAACATTATGTATGGAGCCCATAGGTGTAGTTAGTTACTTATGACTGTAGCTAATCTGTTACGTAAGCTGTGTCTTTGTTTGCGGGAAACTTAAGTCGGTTCCAAATGTGAAGAACTAACATTTTAGATTGTATCTGCAATGGTTTATATCTTTGATATAAATCTTTATTATTAATTATATAATTTTTTTTATAAATAATATTTATTAATAATATATTCAATTTATTATATTAGGTCCTTACATATGAAATTGGCGTTTTGTATGGGAGGAACAAAAAGTCGAATATTTTTTAATATAATATATTTAATTAATCAAAGTATGAACCATTATTTTCTATGCACTTTTGCCATCTTATAGGTAGTTCATTGATCCCTTTACTAAAAAAACCAGTCGGACGGGAATCAATAAAATCTTTGAAGGCGATTTGGACTGCCCCATCGGAGTTGAATTTTTTCCCTTGCATGAAGTTATCCAAATTTCGAAAAAAATGGTAATCTGTTGGAGCAAGGTCCGGGGAGTACGGAGGATGTCTTAGACTTTCCAATTGAAGCTCTTCTAATTTAGTAGCCGTCTGTTGCGCAGTGTGTGGTCTAGCGTTGTCGTGAAGCAGCAGTGGCGTGGAGCGATTGACCAGCCTAGGTTGTTTAGCCGCTAGCTTTTCCATCATGGTTTGCAATTGCTGACAATAGACATCAGCCGTAATAGTCTGGCCAGATTTGAGAAAACTGTAATGAACAATACCGGCACTAGTCCACCAAACGCTTACAAGTAACTTTTTTGGGGTTAATTTTCGCTTGGGGCAGGATTTGGCTGGCTGGCCAGGATCCAACCATTGCGCTGAGCGCTTCCGATTATCGTAAAGAACCCATTTTTCATCACAGGTAATGATTCGGTTTAAAATACCTTCATTATTGTGCCGGTTTAGTAATGTAACGCAGCAGTCGACGCGCGTTTGCCGGTTTGCTTCAGTCAATTCGTGAGGTACCCACCTTTCAAGCTTTTTAATCTTCCCAATTTGCTTCAAGTGAATTAAAACAGTTTTATCACTAACATCGCAGCCTGCAGCTAACTCGGACGTGGTTTGCGATGGATCCGCTTCCACAATAGCCTTCAACTCTTCATTATCAACTTGAGTCTCAGGCCGTCCACGGGGCTTGTTCTGCAGGTCAAAATTTCCAGAACGAAAACGTTGGAACCAAAAACGAACTGTGTTTTCTTTTGCAACACGACCGCCATACACATCATTCACCCTTCGAGTTGTTTCCGCAGCACTAGTGCCACGGCGGAACTCGTACTCGTAAATAATGCGATATTTTAAGTTTTCCATTTTGTAAAATGAGTGACGCAAACAGAAAAAAACAGAAGAAAAAAAACAAATGAATGACGATCATCGAAGCACAAATACATGAGTCTATAGCTGTACAAATTTGAATTTGGAATTCCTTACCAAAGAGGAGAAATTTGTGATTAAAGTGGCCAGTACGAAAAACGCCAATTTCATATGTGAGGACCTAATATTTAAAATTATTAGTATTAAATTAATATTTTTATTTTATAATTTTTTTCAATGAAGACGTACTAGAAGGTTGACAAAATGCTCAAGGTACTTATGATGCCCATCATAAACCTTTGATTATTTAATAATCAAAGGTATCTGATATTCTCTTTTAAGGCTTGCATGGCTAAAAGCCAAATTTTTACGATAGATTTTTTTAAATATGTTTTTTCATCTTTACTTGAAACGTTTTTCATAATTTGGAACTCGGAACTCGATTTCCTTTCTACACACAATTTTTTCTAAATCTATTGTCTCAACAAAAACATTCAAAATCGATCGTCGAACGCCTCAATCAACAGTTCTACCAATTCCCAGATAACGCTTATCTATAGACCCTGACGGTGACCAACTAGATAACACGTGTTCCGGCACATCCTGTACACGACCGCCCTGTATCTCAGTTCCGGCGCCAGGCAGGGCAGACGGGGCATCATTAAGGTGGACACGAGGTAAGTAGGTACCTACTTACTTACCTACACAGATTATGTAAATGCTCCTGCTTATTCCTATTCCATGAAATAATTTTCGTAAAGTAGTTCTACTGACAATCAACTAGTCATGTCCTAATGCTTTACCGATTCGATTTTATATGACAATCGATTTTGTTTATGCAAATATTTGTTCCGGGTGTTCTGGGTATTTTCTATATATGATAAAAAATATCTATCTATGTAATGTATTGTATTAAGTTTATCAGTCATCTAGTACCCATAACACAAGCTCTGCTTACTTTGGGGCTAGATGATGCTGTGTGGATTGTCCAGCATTATTTATTATTTATTTATTTACCTAAGACAGATAGATAGATAGATAGATAAATAGATAGATTATAGTTTATTGTCAAAGAGATTACATGTTTTTGGTTAGTAGTGTCTTAAATCCTATGATAGGTTTATCTAGACGCTATGGTATGGTGGTATTGTACTGTGGTAAACTAGATTTTTATACTACTTTCAATACTTTTTCATGGACAAATCATCTAGATCATCTTCATCATCAATCATCTTCGTTACGTACCTACTACTCAATAAAAATTGAAACTTTCGTAAGTCCCTATATTTTTTGAGTAGACAGATTCTCATCTCTATCCGTAAAAACTAACAATGTCCATAAAACACTGCATTCTGTCATTCAGTCTTCATTCACTCACCTGTTAATAATTAAGGTACTTCATAGTCCTGCATATACTAAACAGAAAATAAACTCGTGGACGAGGTATAAGTATTTTGTAGTTACGTAACTACGTAGCCAAATTTTCTAAAAGTCAGACCTACCACCTACCGTGACGGATATCTCTGAAAATATCAGCAACGCATGTTATACTTACGCTGATTAGCTAATCAATGATCAATTCTCATGTAAAATAGTTTGATTTGATTTCTTTGTTATTGACAAATAATATGTGTGTATTCGACCTCAATGTCGCACACGACCGCAATGTCGCATTCTACCAAAATCGGGCACAACGTGCCACAACGTCGTTGGAATGGCGGCAAGAATCGCTGGCATTTTCGACCTAGCTACAAAGGATTACGATAATTTTCTGCTGCGTAGCAACGTAATTACACGGTGTAATTATACACACTGTTTTGAACGTTGGCTGTAATAATAAACAAGGCAAGTGTGAGTCGGATTCGCGCAATGAGTGTTCCGCATTATAAAACATTTACGGTTTCTTGTATGGGAAATGGGAGAACCCTATCATGGTATCTAATTATATCATGGTGTGGATCTAGTGGGTAGATTAGTGTTTTTTTTTTATTATTTTAATATGCATAAGTATTGTGTTTAGTTGATTTATTTTTGTTTTTGGATATTGTCAAGGCATCCGTGACCTAAATAGAGCCCTTTGTTAGCAGAATACCAGCGCTACAGCATGGCGACTTGCTGGAGCATCAAGGTGAGCTATGGGCCATTTCTCTGCCACAATAATGTGTCCTATTACTTATCTAATTTACTATATTTAAGCTACTTAGTAATTAGGAATTTTCAAATTTCATCATTAACTCTTGTTTTATTCTTTGTTCTAAATAGTTTTAATTTTAATTTTTTGGCTTCTTTTGTATTGTGGTTTATGCGGAATAAATAATTTTCATTTATTTTTTCATTTCATGTTTTATTATGGGCTTACCTTCATTTAACAACTTTTACACATTTTTCCAGTGTAAAATAGCCTTACAAATTCGTAGTGAAAGTCCTTTTTTTTTCAGGTAGATTACACTTTTGATACACATTCAAATTGCATGAAAGAAATATAATAGCTAGGTTGTGTACCAAATAGGTAAAAAGGTATAATATATCTACCAAAAGTCTATACTATACTAAATACTAAAAGAACAACAAATAAATTGACGACAAAAATAAAAAAAATAATACAATTTGGGTAAACGTTGGTAATTTCGAGAAAGAGACACAACCAAATAGTTCAGTCGAGACAACGCGACGCATTCAAAGATCAACAATTTACACAGCCATCTAGTTTGCTACACGTTGAAGAAAACTTGATAACTTTGAACCTTCTGCCGTAACAATAAGAGCTGCAGCCCTAGCCCATGGGCGTACCCAGGTATTGGTCCAATGGGGCGAGTAGTCCTCTACGCCCTACACAATACACGAAGAGACCTACATGTTAGCAGAAAATATAACAATAATACTAACGTATAGCATGAACACTCTTCGCCCCCCACCCTGCCAGTCCCTAGGCGAGTTTTATTGCGGTCAAAATGCAAGGGACGTAACACACATGGCACAGATGGCATGGGTAATGATTTTGACAGATGACGTTGATGGTGTTCGATGTTTTGATTGTTTGAACTCTTATGTTTTTTTTGTTCTGAAGTGATTTCACCTTTTGTGAGAGAAAAAAAATATCTTTGAGTTTGTTCGCAACTGTCTCACTCGCACAATATGTTCATGAAGTGACCCTAGACGTCACACACAATTGCACGTGTAGCGCAACACAGTTGCGCATGCATATCATGTGCCGAGCCGAGACTTTTGTATGGAGAAATGGGCGAGTGTCCTGGGTGTGATGTTCGTTAGTAGACACTTAGATGGTACTTACTACAAATCCTTAGTCATGAATATGTTAATATAAACCCCCAAATATTATTGACAAGCACAACGAGCCGCGAAAAATATTTGTGGTGATAGTTTTTTTATTCAATGTAGTCTTTAATGTAATGTAGTGCTAATCACGAAGATAACTGGTGAGCGGAGCAAGCCGCGAAAAATGTATGTGGTTTTGTTAGATTTCCTTGCGTTGCATAACTTTTATCGACAACATTAGTTACGTAGGCATACAAAATTCAAATCCTGGGAGGGGGCAGCAGCCTCACCCTGCCCTCCTCCTTGAATACGCCCTTGCTCTGGCAAGGCAATACACTACCTAGTATTAGAATGTTCAAGCAACGCGAGAAAAATGTTATCTTGAGCCTCATTACTCTCACAATAAAGTAACTCTGAATCAGCCAGAACTTCACAAGCAAACGACGTAATCTAAACATGAGGCTCCCTCAAGTTATTATGATCTTTATGCCACCAGCGCATAAAGCTCATAATTGCAGGAACATCATAAGGATCGTCTGGCAAAAGTTGTGAGTGTCCCAGGGGTGTTATAAGGGTTTTGTAGTAGGCATCGATCTAAGTAAATAAGGGGAGATGAGTTAGTAGCTTCTCGAAAGTGGATGGCTTACATTAGGAGCAATTAGGTCCACCCATCTCAGTCATAGTCGGACCAGCGGCGGCAGTGTTCGTGTTACGTGTGCTTGCTACGACGTACTTTAGTATGATTTATTGCCTAAAAGACTACAGACAGCCTCGTGTTTGTTCATTATAATTATTGCACGAAATGTAACTGTGAGCGAGTGTTTGCGTGTAGTTGTAACACAGGCCATTTGTTCAGTAAGCGCTGGGAGAACGTACCATATCTACAGATTTGACTTAGATCTAAGGTAGTAGGAGAATATTTTATGTAACGTGAGGTTTTCGGGAGAAATTATTTGTATGGAGTACTTGAGGCTGTTGTTGTAAAGATATTAATTAGGTGAAAACAGTATCTAAGAGGCTTTTGAAGTGGATTGTTTCATATACAGAAAGTAAGAGGGCATACACTCAAAAGTCACTATTATTCAGTTTTATTTGACATTTGCTCAAACTAGTAAAAAAAAATGATTACTGTAAAACCTGTATATAATAATTTGATTTTCTGTATAGAAAAACATACCATAATTATAAAAACTATGGTAAGCTATAATTATGACGCATTTTTAAAATCTGTATTATCTTTCATTGAAATCTGCTTTTTATATTCTGACTCTTGGACTAGCTGGGTACGATCGGGAAATAAAAAGTTGCGTTTGTCAACACTGTGGACGAGTGGAACTTTTTATTTCCCATTCGTCAACAGTGTTGACGATGGGGTGTTACCCAGCGGGAATGACTCTATTTCCGTAATACCGTACAGGACTAACTTAACCGAATATTATGTTTAAAATAAAAATTTATTTTTGAAACGGCAATTTCAAAAATAAATTTTTGAAATTTGAAACGGCCTTTATTAACAAAGAAAATTACAGTCAAATAATAAAAACAAATTAGAACTAGTATTTACAATTGAAACAATTAAGCTAACTACAGACTGTTGCAAACAATCTACAGGTAGCTCAACTGATCCATATCAATACCAGTCGGAAGCGTCCCCGAGACGCTGGCTGCATTGCCCCGCTGTATGGCAATGATGATGCGCTGCGCGATACCCACCAGCTCTCGGTAACCTTTTAAAAAGGTTTTTTTTTGCTCGTTTTGTCTTTAGTGAACTCGCCTGGTTGACAGATTATAGCAGTATAATGGAGGTACATATCGGAAGTAACCATTAGTTTCCTTAGTACTATAAGTATAAATATGTATAAAAGGTTTTTTTTATCCAAGGTTGCCTGGAAGAGATCGCGCGAGCGATAAAGCCGCCTTTGTACTTCAAATTCAAAGTGCTTTATTTCCTTAAGACCTTACAGGACCCTTGGACACGTCACAAAACTCAAATTACATAAAGTAAAACTAGGAAATAAAGTGATCACTTTGATTTTTGTTCACTTCAATCTTTTTAAGGTAAAGTAAAGAAGCGAACAAGAAACCTTTACCTTGTTAGGTTGTTACTTTTCGAGTCTACTCTTAGAATCTATTTCTGTATTGTTTTCTATCTTTGTGTGGGATCAAGCATTTTACTATCCTTCTCATATCATCGCCATTTCGGCAAATCCTACAATCTGAAAGATCACAATAAATGGAACTCGTAACCACGTACAATAAGAGCGGATATGCGTTCCGAATCAAAAGTACCCAACTGCCTCCCTTCGCTCCCTTCGTATCGACCGGAGGGTGCCAAGCAAACTAACTTAGGGCACCTTAAGGGTGCCGGAGATGTGCTACGCATCTTAACTTTACCTGTAAACATATCTAATTTCTGATATAGCTAAGCGGTTTTATGTTAACTGCGACATGAATGAGTTTGATGACAATTACGTGACTTTTCCGACTCCATTTCGACCAACTTCTTTCAATTTCGACGAGAAAAATATCTTCAAATCGCATCAGACGAGTATTTTAAATGGGAAAGACGGATAATAATAATAATAATATACCGCCGTCCCGATAGTCGTTTCGGTTAACGGCGTAATAGCGAAGAGCCTCGATCACATCTCAAGAGACTCTCGCTAGGAAGTTGGATCAAGGGTCAGATCCAAAAGGCGGTACTCCTGGGCTCGGCGCGCATCGTCAGGAAGTTTCTCTCTCTGCAGCCCTAGTCAACGGCCGCTTGAGGCTAGCTTCGCGGCCGGTGATTCACCGCTTTGATATATTTTTCACTGTGTTTTATAATATTTTATTTTTATACTTAGTAAAAAATGTATTTTAAACGAGATTTTAAATAAATGAGGTAAATAATAATAAAAAATATTTATTTACAGAGATGGGTTTACAATGTAGGATCATACAATCTATTTCATATTAAGTGTGGTTAGACTATTTGCGTCATTCATTATGTACATACCTATTTGTGATAAACCTTTCAGGGTCAAGGATAATGATGACATCTCGCTCTAACTAAGTTTGCTAACTTGTATTTAGACACGAGCGCTCAATCTTCAGGCTTCTGCGAAATAATTTGTATGTATAATAATTCACAAATAATTTGTATGTATAATAGGAATTTAGCTACAGCAGTGAAACATGAGAAAAAAGATATATCCATTGCCTACATATTGTATAAACCACTTCGAAGTAAACCTTTATCCTAATTAATTACGCAGCGCATCAGCATTGCCATACAGCGGGGCAATGCAGCCAGCGTCTTGGGGACGCTTTTGACTGGTATTGATATGGATCAGTTGAGCTACCTGTAGATTGTTTGGAACAGTCTGCAGTTAGGTTAATTGCTTCAATTGTAAATACTAGTTCTAATTAGTTTTGTTTTTTTAAATAAACAATTTTTAAAAAAAATATTAGAAAATAAGATATTAGTAGGTACTACAAATATAAAAGTGAATAGATGATTACGCTTAACTACTGAACTTATCGGGCTGAAACATTACATAGACTTCGTTCTAGACCTGGATTAAATTAGGTAGGACCTGGTTTATCCCGGAAAAACGCGTACGAAGCCGCAAGCCGGAGCTAGTTTACAATAAATCTTCGTGAAACTCTACCGTCGAAACGTTACGACTTTACCGCTGCAGTATCATGAAAACTTGCCAAATTACGAAAACTCGCCAAATTACAGCCATTTAAAAAAAACCGTCCAATCGACACAGAATAATATAGTAGGTAAAGCATGCAAGGTATGACAGAGTATTATTAGTATTATTTAACGGGTATTTATCGCGTTCATTTACAATACAATACAATACAAATACTCTTTATTGCACACCAAGATAGAGAAAAACAGAACAGAAAACACAAACACAGAGAAAGTTGCACAATGGGCGGCCTAATCGCTAAGAGCGACTTCTTCCATGCAACCTTTGGATGGAGACGTAACTTTTGTACAGATATAGACGGACAATAGACATTTACCTATTTTCCCGACGTTTCAACAGGTTTACACACAGTGACTCTAATACTGATAATAATAATACTAACAGTATTATTATTATCAGTATTAGAAGTAGTATAATACTAACAGTAAAGTGTTTAAGTAGATCGCGTAAATTTAAAAATATTTGTATGACAGAGTGTAAACCTGTTGAAACGTTGAAAAAGATTTTTTCAGCGCTTTTGCTCGCTTAGACTTTTAGTAAAATAATTATTGAAATCAAATCATTAGTTGCACCTTTTTTTAATGTTATAAGATTGTTATGTACTTTTGTACATAATTATATACATTTGTACAATGTAATTTTCAAATAGGAAGGTATACTCCATTAAAAAAAAGTAAGTAAGTAAGTAAATCCTTTATTTGCACACATAAAACACACACATACAGTTGGTATATTCATTACAGATTGGTAAAATATAACACAACTTAAATATAAAAATTGCTAGTAAATACAAAAATAAGAGGCACCTCTTTTACACGTGCTAACCCCGCCGCTAGGTTCATTTACTGAATTACATTACATATTTATATTTTTACATTTTGCTGCGAACATTTGAGTTTTCAACATTTTAATGATTTATGGTAGTTTAGAGGAACCGGGCTTAAACACTAAGTAGCTTACAATACAGGGCACTGTGATTATCTTAAACAAAAATACGTGTGTGTAGCAGTGGCAAATGGGTAATAGCTCAGTGATAATATTGCTCTATGAGCAAACACTGATTTTCAGCTACCACCTTCAGGGTGACGAGACAAGGCGAGCCCAGCGACAGACGTCTGTCAGTAAATGTACCTATAGCCTACAATTATGATAGAAGTTAAATCTACAAAATATATTTATTACCCTACTTACAAATACCTATAACCTATTCAACATACTAACAACAAATATTAATGTAACTATAAGATGGGTGTACTCACCTCTGAGAACACCAATCTCATAAGAGTCTGGGCAACATTGGAGAGCCACCCACCTATGCAGCAAAATAAATAAAATATGCATTTAAATTATGTGCTTAAATACCTACTACCTGAAAGAGCATAGCATCGTTTCGTTTCGCGCGTACCCTGTTCCCTGTTGCTGTTGCCATTCATGTTTTGACCGCAAGAAATATGGTTGCTTACTTTGAAAAACAAAAAAGCCTTTCCTGTTTTAAAAACCCATCTTGTAAACATTAGCCAAAATAGTACTATTCACTATCCAAACTCGATGTAGAATGTTTGTAAACAAAGCGCCCATACTTAACCTAAAATTCACTGTGTTGCCGCGTCTTTTTATACGGAATGTACTACACTTTGTATTTCACATCCTTCCTTCAATAAATATTGCTTACAATTACTTATATCTGAACTCAACGCCAAGCAAGTGAGTTTTAGTTATTTGTGTCGTAGTTTGTTCACAAACATTCTACATCGAATTTGGCTAGTGTATCGATCAGATATTTTAACGTTTTTGACGATATTTTTCAAGTCTATCATACGTATCTCAGATACTAAGGTATCAAGGTAGGTACCATCTAATATTCAAGCATAGATCGACGACTGAGTAAGCTTTCATAATACGGGCCACACTCTTTTAAGGTTATATAGTTTAAATGGTGTTGCTAATTAAATTAGTTTTAGTAGGTACATAATTATTGTATTCAGCTACAAATAACTTATATCTTAAGTACTTTTCTTATCTTATCTTATATTTTAATGGAATGCCATATCTGGCTTATACTGTCAAAGTGACTTTAAATCAATTGCAAGCCATCGAAAAGCATGTCTTCCAGAAAATTTACCTACTTTTCAGATGTGGCGAGATAAAGTCGGCCTCTGGTAATTCTTTTAGCTTCACGAGAGGGACGGACTCAGGACGCAAGCAGGGCGTAAAACTGGAGGGGTCCAAAGGGGGGTGACGTCAACGACGACGAGACCTTTAGGACTTGCATTAAATGTCTTATCTTGCCTTGTGGATTATAGGATTATGGATTATATATATTATTTCCACTCGTACTAAGCGATTCTCCTAGAGCACAATCATTTGTTATCGAAGAAAATTCAATTCAAATAATAGAAACAAATTAGAACCAGTATTTACAATTGAAACAATTAAGCTTACTGCAGACTGTTGCAAACAATCTACAGGTAGCTCAACTGATAATCAATACCAGTCGGAAGCATCCTCAAGATGCTGGCTGCGTTATTATTACACATCTGTTAATAGTTTTTAAATCTTGATCAGATAACGTATTCTTGACGAACGATAAAGAAGCAAAAGCAGAATACCCGGATCAGATATCTGCATATCGTACAAACATTTGTTTTAAGGCGGGAGTCGAGGCTACTGCGTCACAGGCGGGCCGTCGCGTCGTCCGCTGCGCCACAGAGGTCATCGTAATGACTCCCCCTAGTTCACCACTCAGTCGTCCTGAGTCCGTCCACTTTTCGAATCAATAAATCGACTAGCCTTTCCTCGAGGCTGGCTGGAAAACCAGTTACCTATCTGCCATCAATCAGGGAGGCTGGGAGCGGTCGACACGTCGCATCGACTTGTCTAGAAAATAGTTGGCTAACTTTATGTTGGGCAAAGAGCAATTTATTAAATATGGAGCTTGTGCTTTATGTTAACACAAATAATTGGTCATCGCAATGTTTCTAAGCAAGAATCACTAAAAAATAATCAAACTCATTTATCAAAATAGCTTTACCCCAATTGTCCGTCAACCATATAGAAACACTTGAAAAACACAACACATGCCTCTCGTTTAATAAGTCCATCCTTTTCATCCTCAACAGCCTATATTGGTCCACTGCTGGACGCAGGCCCTGACAAGCGCCTTATTGTCATTTATCTCATGGGGGTAATGCCCATAATCCCCACGCTGGGCATGCGGGTTGGGGATCGCACTTCGGTTGTAGAATTGTTCTGCAGGAGGCGCTACTGACCACCCCCGGTGGATATCCCTTAGTAACCTCTTAAAAACGCGCTGGAAGACTTGGGGTGATGCAAATTCTAAGCTGGCACCACACAGCACAGGAGTCTGGAGTCCCGGGTGGATAATCTTTATCGATTAGGTACCTGTACCTACCATAAGGTACCGAACCTTATTGGGCGCTAGCAAAAACATTGGATTTAATAATTTGGCGTGTTTTATAAACCGATAAACCGACTTAAAATTTAAGTAGATAATATTCATCTATGTCTCGGACGAACGAAATCACCCCTCCCTTACTTTCCCTGACCGAAGGTCTATGTTCACGTGCAAAAAACTGAGTTTAGACTGGCGATATCTAGTTATAATTCAAGTCTAATTTTTTTTTTTGGATGGTACTGTTGACGCCCTTTGCCATGGAATCCATTGGTCGTGATTCTTAACACTAGTCCCTTGGTAATAAAATTATGGGACCATCTCGGGATCATTTTCTATACAATAGTGAAAGAACCAGTAAAATCGGTTACCCATATTCGGAGATAACAAGCAACATACATAGGTACATTAAAAAAAACATACAGACGAACTGAGAACCTCCTCCTTTTTGAAGTCGGTTAAAAATACCAAATTCTACAAGACCGAGTTTAGTAGATACATATTGCAATTTTTTTCAAGAGTAACCTTACATACATACCTACCTCAGTCAGTCAAAGCACCTTATTAGTAAACTACAAATTAGTTTTGGGATTGATTTAGAAAACGAAGGTATTTAAAAGGTACTTTAATTAAAATAAGAAATATGCAAACGAGTAAAATATATCTAAATGTTAAAAATGACGTCCTCCTTTCTCCATGCATATTGTGTGCCCAGCAGGGTCCATTGTGTGATACTTAAATATGTATATTATAAACACCTCTGTACACCTATAGAATGCAATAAATGATTGAGTATTGAGTAATTTCGAATCGTTATCATCATTTGCAACCCCGCTTTACCCTCTCGTGCGTACAGCTGGTCGATTAAGATGAATTGCTGAGTGTATCACTCAAAATTTTTTGCCGCTCATTGGCTGATGAAACGAATAAAAAACAAAAGAAAATTAACCAATGAGCGACGCAAAAAAGTATGAGTGACTCTATATGACTTCATAATATTTTGACTACTTACCTACTTATTAAAATTCGTTATTTTGCACAAGGACCACTAAATCATGTCATGTAAAAGGCCTAAGTAATTTGGTAGGCACCAGACCCATCTGTTGACCTTCATCCTAACTGCTCTAAACTTCCAAATGAATTAGTTATGTTGCCAAGCAAGAACAACACAGAATTCCGTAAGTTCCCAAACTCGGAACAAAATATAATTTCTTGACTATTTGAAATTTGTGAAATTTTGTACCAAATGCGACTAATGCCAGTTTAGGAGTGTCGTCGGGTGGAGGAAATTGGATTCCAGAATGTTCTTGACCTTGTTTTGTAGGGTTTTTTACTTGACATACTCACACTTTACCGCATTTTTCGCTGTAAAAAATGTTTTTCAAACCCATCAAGCCAAAACCATTTTGGTATGGTTTTACTTTTCCGCCAAAAAGAAAAAAAAGGTGCATCACCTTTTTTTTGTTAAAACTGTGTACTGTCAACGTCAAAGATTGCAAAATACTATTAATTTTAAAAAGCGAAATGGAAATGGAGTTTGTAATTACGCGTACAATATTACGCTTACTCCTTAGAAAAGAGGTTTGCAACCTCCACAAAGAATATCACAGCAACTCCAAAGGCGCAAGTAAGGTTCCAAGCTCTACCAGTTTAAGTAAAGTAGGTAGAGTTCTAAGTGGATATGTGGAGTACAACCTTAACAACCTACTTAAAAGAAATGAGTTCTTACAGCTTTAATTACAGCTACAGTGAGGTCTCTGTAGCTAGTTGCAACGAAATTGAAGTAATTGAACTACAGAAAATAAGTTCAGGGAAACACAAAAGTGACTTGACTTTACAGTCTCTGGTCAGTATCTGGTTACCCAGATAATCTTTATCAATACTAATATTATAAATTCGAAAGTAATTAAGTCTGTCTATCTGCCTGTCTGTCTGTCTGTTAACTTTTCACGCCTAAACATCAATTTGGGCAGGGACGTAAATAGTATCCCGGGGATGGACATAGGCTACTTATAAAACCCGTGTGAGAAGCCGAAGGCAGCAGCTTGTACATTATTAATACTAACGCTGTTACTGACCAATATTTCAAGCAAATACAAAAGTACCTTAACTTGGCTGTGTGTATGTATTCAACTGACCAATATTACTAAGAGTTAGTGATAAAATATGGACCTCAAAATATTTTTGATTGCATAAACTCAATGGTAAAGCCCCAGAACCTAAGAAAGTCCTGATTGTGAATGTGAGCGGGTTTGCTACGAACCTAAGGGATAAAACATTGGACCTTAGAACACAAACCGGGTTAGTATTTGTCCCGCTGAGATTCACAAGAATCTGTTAAACTCCGATAGTTTCAATAGAAATAACGTCTATTTTACTATAAAAACTATCGTAGTTTGACGAATTCATTACGGATGTAAGCGGGTTTACTACGAACCTTATTTGTGTTGGTAGAACACCAACGTTTCATCCCTTAACGAGGGACTTCATCAGGGTGAGTGCGGTCGCGACGCGCCTGTACCGCTTCCGTGCGTGCACTACGGGCTAACGCCCGCAATCACGGGTCGTAGGCGCCGAGGGCGGGGTGGTGGGGGGCACGCTTCTTGTCAATGCTGGAGAGTAGGAGAGTCATCCTCTTGCGGAGCTCCCATCATTCCGGGTAAAACGTTGGTGTTCTTCCAACACAAATAAGGTTCGTAGTAAACCCGCTTACATAGAAATAACACCATTTTTAAAATCACTTTAATAAAATGTATTTCACTGATTTAAAAATAAACTCCCGTTCCCTGACCCGTCATTAAACGGATCAACAAATAATTACTACGCATCAAGAAAGGACCCAACATCCAGCCTCGTTACCTGGTTTAATTATAACTGAACCGGCTTAACCAAAGAGCAGTTTATACTTAACATTCACACAGAAAGCTGAACAACAGACGAGATTTTTGGTCCTCACCGTTGTCGTAAAGCAAGTTTTGGAAGTGAAAAATTACGTCTGTTTTCCTGGAAGCACAAAATCGAGGAGTATTCAAGTCTAGAGTGAATAAAAGTTCCTCTTGGGAAAGTGTGCTAGATCTTAGGTCATAAATTAACTCAATAATTAAAAAAATATTTCTGGCAGTCAGGGCGGTTACGCTGAATCGAAAATACTCGACTCCAGTCTTTTCACAGTCAGTCTTTTTTTCTTTGTCTTGACTTTATTAATTAAAGTTAAAAAGGACATTATTGCAATAATCACTGTTAGGTGTATGCCGTAGATACTGCGTAGCACTCGTGGAGCTACTACGGTTCACGTAGACAAGCTACGCTACGCTTCTACGATTTGCGTAGCGCTTGCTGCGCTCATATTCTGTCTGAAAATAATAAAACGAGACTAAAAGTCGCGTCTAATACTTTTTCCCTAGTTAAATGCGTAAAAAGGGAACACTAGCCACACTTTGCAAGCTTTTAGCTCAGTTTGAAATAATTCCTTTGAACAGGAGTTAGTATGGCTGCAATTTGCAACTTTTGTCGCAGAATAAATAACAGTACATAGACTGAGGTCTAGTAATTGACTGCAATAACACTAGAGGTATACATAGACATTAATGTATACATAAAATATCCTGTGTACATATTATTTGACTCTTGTTTGACTTTCTCGGCGACCGCGTTCAGTTAAAATCCAGTCCAAACTAGGTGACATTCTTGTCAAAGGACGGTGTTTCATGACAAAAAACCTTATAAAATGTCTAGCTACATTGGCGTCTACTTCAAATCAGCCAATTGTTTCAATAATTAAGAAGTCGCCAATACTAAACTAAACTAATTTGAGAGCATTAATAATGTTGCCATCCCTGTTTATAGCTATCGAAATAAAAAGGATGGTATACCTAATTATTAGTGCTGTCATGTCAAATTAGTTTCGTTTAGGCGACCTCTAAATTGACATTATTATCATAATGAGTCCACTTTTCTCAATATCAACTGCAGTTGATAATAATGAAGTTCTCTCAAACTTCGTAGATGTAGTGCCAACATCGTGCATCGGTTACCTCATAAAATTCACTGGTGTCGAGGTTATCCAATCCGATTATCGGACATACCAACACATTTGCAGTGGCGGCAACAAAGCCAATTTTACATTTCGCGTCCTCAAAATGAAGCCGGTGACATTTTCAGGAACTCTATTGGACCGGAGGTGAGCTGGCAACCCTGAAACGGAATGTGTGTGAAACACACTAAACGTCAACGTCAGCTGCCGAATTTACCAACAACAAAGTTTGTATATTTTTATAGAACCACCCACCCTGTGGCTTTACTCGATTGGTGCTTGGATAAAAAGCATAGCAAGAAATAGTATTATTATGCCTATTATTGTAAGATATTTTAAAATCGATCCAGTTATTTCCAGCCCTTAACAAACATACCTACCTACCAATTTTACCAACTTTATATTATTAGTAATGATACCGAAGAAGACATAAATACAGCTTATAATGATTTTCAATAAACTTTTTATAACAAATATGTGACTTGCGAGCCTAAAATCACCGCGTCACCGACGTTTTCAGGAATCCAATTGGAGCCGAGCTGGCATCCCCGTAAAATCAGCTGTCAACACCAACAACAACGCAATTAATGAAAAACTCGTTATCGGATGTTACCTTTCCAAATATTTCAACGACGAAAGGCGGAGTACAGTCAATTTTCTGAGGGCGTTTTTACGCTTCTCTTGTATGTCTCTCTGTCTGATACCTTTGCAAGCTTTCACGCGGATGGACAAATTTGGCTAAATATAGATAAATTATACGACGTGGCTAGGTAGTTTAATTACTATCTGGAATTAGCTTGGCCAAAGCAGCGGGTAGAAGCTACTGGCTAGTCTACTAGAATAGTACTACATAAATACTACTTACTACTAGGCTTCTAGAATATTAAACTTGTAGTCGATGATCGCGACTCGTCTGCCGTATAAGCATACTTTCCTATGCCAAAGTAGTACAAAATTTATAACCAACTTAAAAAAATTGAGAAGATTATATATTCGGATGTTTGTTTTTATAGGGTCCACCAAGGGGACCAGAAGGATGAAAACGGGACCCTATATTAAGCCTCCGCTGTCTGTCCGTCCGTCTGTTCGTCCATCAATGGGCTGTAGGTATCTCAAGAACCCTAGGAGATAGACAGTTGAAATTTTCACAGAGTGTGTATTTCTTTTGTTTAACAACAAATAATAAATTAAAATTTGTCAAGGCTTATCTCTTGAACCGTAACAAGTAGACAGTTGAAATTTCGACAGGATGTGTATTACTATTGCCGCTGTAATAAACAAAAATATTAAAATAGAATACATTTAGTACTTACATTCATTTTAGTATAACGTCCATGCCACGTTGAGTATCGATCACCGACGTTAAGCAACGTTGGGCGCGGTCAGTACTTGTATGGGTGACCGCGTCATGTTGGCTTTTTGCTTTTTTTTTAGATTCATCAAAAACCCCGTTTTTACTTTTAGGGTTTCTTTTGCGAAATAGTTTTGTAGGTACGGAACCCTCCGTGTGCGAGTCGACTCGTAATTAACCGGTTTTATTTTTGAATGGATGTTACTTAATATCTCCGCCAAATATATCTAAATTAGACTCGAATTATAACTACGTAAAATGACGCCACTAAAAGAATTAGATCGCGATATTCGATAGCGTGTTCCCCTGCATTCTGATCCACTTTGCTAATTCAATAATGGATCAGTTTCCACTTTTTTCCACTCTGATCCACCGCTCCGGGTTTAAAACAACTTCCAACCCTATTTTTTACCATATTATTCAAGAATTTGAAGTCAGTTTATAGTTTTTTAGACCACGCTAAATTATAGTTAATTCGACTACATTTTCTTAGTAGGTACCTAGTGTATGTATGGGCAAACCAAAGATAATATAGAGTCGCTTATAGGAAGACAAACCACTCTACATTATCATTGATCTGTGAAACTAGAACAGACACTCAGCCGTTACCCAGACAATGGCCATCGGCTCCCGAAACAAAATAAATCATCAGAATGAGTCCGAGATAGCAAACACCTACTCTACCCTAGAGTACCTACTCTCCCTTTCTGATTAATGGTTGTGGGTCGCGTTGTTGTTTGTTCATCTAGTTACTGAATAGAAATTTACTGGAATAATTCAGAAAGCTGTAACAACTTTCGCGGTTGACGGCCTTTGCCGTAAGACAAAATACCAGATACCAGATATGATTGTGGTTCCGTTTGCGGCCCCAGGGCATGGAGAAAGTCTATTGGTGTTTTGTGATACTTGTTCCGTCACATTTACAACTGTTACCTATGTGCGTAACTTTGTTTACTTACCTTTTCTTTATAATAATAATGCTGGACAATCCACACAACATCGTCTAGCCCAAAGCTAAGCAGAGCTTGTGTTATAGGTACTAGATAACTGACATACATACATAACACAATACATTACATAGATATATATTTTTTATTATATATAGAAAATATCCAGAACACCCGGAACAAATATTTGCAGATCGTACAAACCTTTGTCCCAAGGCGGGAATTGAACCCGCAACCTCCTGCGTCGCAGGCGGGCCTTCACCCGCCGCGCCACATCTGTATTAACCATCTGTTCGTAGGTCGTAGTCTAGGTACAAAGATATACTATAAGTATCCATAGCCCAAAAGTACTGCTTACTTTGGCCCATACCTACTTTAAAATTGTCTACAGTCATTATTTTAGAATATGATTCAGAAAATATATATTTATATAGCATTTAAAAGAATTGCACTAAGCTTGTTTCTTAAATTACCTAACACTATAAGGACTATATAACTTAATTAATGTAATTAGAAAACGGACGCCATTTTATAGCATTTACCTACAAAATGGCGCCCAACTCAGCATTATGTTGTGATAGCCATTGCTTATAGTTATCACAACGCGCTGATATTCCTTCGGAATCCAAACCAACGCGTCACGTACACTGACACAATATATAAAGAATACGAAAAGAAGAACGAAAAAGTCCAGTAAAAGGAAATTTTTAGAATAAAATGTACAATGTGTCTGCAATAACTTATTTTGTACTTAAAAGAAAATTGCAATCAAATAATAAAAACAAATTAGAACTAGTATTTACAATTGAAACACTTAAGTTAACTACAGACTGTTGCAAACAATCTACAGGTAGCTTAACTGATCCATATCAATACCAGTCGGAAGCGTCCTCTAGACGCATTGCCCCGCTGTATGGCAATGCTGATGCGCTGCGCCAGATACCCACCAGCTCTCGGGTCACGCGTCGCTTCAACCAGACGCTCAAATATTTTTTTATAAACCTGGATATCGATACCTTAAAAGTACCTACGTAATATGTAAATATGCCTTACATTATGTACCTGTCGGCCATTGCATACAACGCGAGCCCGCGCGGGCCGTACCTGAAGAAGTTTGAATGAACGAAGTTATTTAGATATTGTACTTACTAGATATTTTACGTTTTAAAAAGTCGCGAACAAACATAGTATTTACCTGCTGCCCGCGGCTTTGCCTGCGCTTTTTAAGTAGCCTATGTCCGTCCCCGGGTTAGCATTTACCTCCCTGCCAAAATTTGTTGAGATCCGTTCAATCACTAAGAGGGCGGGCGCATTGCGCTCCATTTTGTGAAAAGGATAGGCATAGGATTTCGCGTTCTTCAACCGTTAAGCGGGCGCATTGCGCCATTTTATGAAAAGGATAGGCATAGGATTTCGCGTTCATAGGAGCGAGACAGAGCATACGTTTTTGGAACGGCGGCGTAAGCGCAAAAATAAAGTTTTTTGCTTATTTAAAAGAAAACTACACAACTTATGAAGAATCTGGTTCAAAGAACCAAATAATTAGTAATAACGTACGAATCAAAACATAAATCATTTCAATAGACCGCAGGGTTCATGAGATCTCGACCAAATTTTGTGCGAAACAGCGCACTTTCATGATTTTTTTTATCGTATTTTTTTTCGTAAGCGTTTTTTACGTTCAAGGAACCAAAGAAAAATTGAATGATTTTACGAAACTTTATACCCCGATTTAAAATGGGAAGGTTACCTAGATAACTCAATAAATCATAGATAACCTCAATCTTAAGATAATATTTACGAAAGCTCACCTGAACGTTATAAAACTCCAAATATTTTCATTGCATAATTTATAGTTTTCAGCGGTAGGCTATTTTCCTCGGTGTGTTGATAGAAATGAAAACAATGGTGCTGTTCAATATTAATAACTAGCATTCTGCCCGTGGCTTTGCACGCGTTATTTATTTGTATAGTTCCAAGGAGGCAGGCGATGCGGCAGCTCCACAGTTTTTAGCCTTTGTTGCCTCACCGTTCATTTGTAACTTATATATTAAGTACCTACCTTATTACTTTATCTTAATTTACTTATATCTTTTTTTTTAGTTATAAGGTTGCCGGGAAGAAATTGCTTTAATCAATAAGGCCGCCTTTTGTAGGTACTGTTTTTTATTTAACTTAGATATAAGGTTTTTTTTTCTATTCATTAATATGTACTATAAAGTTCATTTGTATTCATTCATTAATTTTTATTGTAAATAATTGATTTTTATTTGTATTTGACAGACGTCAAATACAAATACAAAATAATACGTAGATCGTTGGACAGATCTGGAGGAGGCTAATCTTTAAACGAGAGGTGTCCTAACTATTAACGAAATGAAATTAAGTATATTTTTATTGCATAAAACATGGTGTACAAGGTGATTAAAATTAATTATGAACTCATGTTTAGCTATTTATTTATTACTTATTTTATTTATAGTAAACAATATTTACGTACATATTCTACAGCTAACATAAACCGTTAATCGGATATACTACAGCATGCAATTAACTTATGTCCAAGGTTTTAAATTAATGTATTCATTTATGTTATAAAAAGATGTATACAAATATTTAAATCATTCGGAATAACTAACTATGTACATATGTATTCAATTTTATTTAACAAATCTATTAGGTCCTTACTCTGACATGAACTCTATTATTATTTGACATACGTTTTTTAAATGATATATTCATTATAGCAATAAATTTTTGATTAATTTTTTAATTTTATTTAATTTATTTTTATTTAATATTTGTATTTGACATTTATGAAAGCCTTATACCTGGCTCCAAAGTCAGCAGAGTTTGTTACGGTGAGCACTAGCTGACTGAATTGATATGTAGGTACAGAACAAATAAACTTTGCCCCGCGGGTGATACTGCGTATGTACTCGTACCTACCCCCTTAATGTGAATTAACCTTCTGCGTCGCACACGGACCTTCTGCGTCGCACACGGACCTTCATCCGCTACACCATAGAGGACGCCAACTGCGTCGCATCTAAATTTAATTCTATTGACTCTATTATAAGAACTATTATCACACCTTTATCCTATTGAGTTTAGAATAGAATATAACTTTATTCCACCATCTATACATTTATAAAACAATAACTTAATTCTAACTATAGGTATCTAATGTGGCACAATCGGCGGCCTTATAGCTAACAGCGATCTCTTCCAGGCAACCTTTGGATGGATAGGATCGGTACGTATTGAAGCTGACGGTGGCGTAATTGATGACGTATCAAAAATAATAGAAGTACTTTAAAAAAACAGAAATCACAATAATTAATAAAATAGGGCAAAAAAAAGACACAAGAAAACAAGAGTGTTCACAAAATAAAATAAAAAATTATATCAGGAAGACTTATCAAGAGTGGACAGATAGTGTTGATGAACCATACTTTTGAAGATTATTCTATTTATTAGATTATTTGATTATTGTTTAATGAACATTATTCCTTGAACAATAACCAATACTTACATAAACCTAGTTCTTTTCTTTCACCGTTTAACACGTGTTCCGTACAATGGTCCAAAAGGTCCTTTTCATTGCATTTTAAATTCTTTCATTCATATTTCTAAAGGCCTTTCAATTAGCCGACGTCAGTAATTCGTCTCAATAGTTTCTTTACAATGGCGATACGTGGACGTAGTCAGGACTATTTATAGGGGGTAATTTTTTTAAGTTGTAATTTCCTTACGGCGTATAAAACAGCGTTTTGTAAGTAGCATCAAGCAGAAGGAATTGTATGGTCGGTAGCTTGAAAGAGGCCTTTATTACAAATTGTTATTTAAGTATTTATCGAAGTATAACAACACAAGTTGGCTTACACCTAAGATAAAGCTCGCTTAGTCGCACGGGACCGCCCGCCGATATTAGCCCTGTGCCCATTTACGTCAATAAGCAAGCAAGGCGACAACTATTGAAAGCCTAGATTGCAGCAAATTATTTTTAAGATTTTGTTGTTGTGTGTACCTACTACTTTATGTTGTTATTGTGAAGTGTGGTATCTACAAAGCATTACCGGAAGTATTTATTTAAGTGTTCTTTCTTTTGCAGTGTGGTAACGGCGGTGCCAAATTAATTGACTATGATTTTTTACGATATGACCTTGGATCCGGTTGCAGATCAGCCGGTAAAGATCGTGAATAGCCCCCTCACGCCCTAGCCTTGGTTACATCCACTTCACAGTTCAGGCTAAAGTTACAATTCAAAGCCTTTGTGTAGACACTAGCTACTGGTAAATTACAGGAAGGCAATTCTCGCAATATATCACTCGATAAATATGGCCAGAACTGTCATATTTGACAGTTCTTATACGTTTATTTCGTTTGGACTCACTTTGAGAAACAAAACAATGCTAGGCCAAGTAGTAACTTGAAGAAACCCATTTTATCGGGAACAGGAAATGATATAGGTTACTTTGCCTCATTCTACTTACAGAAGTCAGTGTGATTCTGCCAAAGAAACCCCTAACAAAATATACCCACCTAGTAATTACCTTGGATGAAGTTTCCTCGATCGCACGCAGCCCTAATAAAATCATGATAAATCCGCAAGTTACCATATTTTTTTCCATTTCTCCACCTACACAATTCAATTTAGGAAAACCTTGGGTAGAGGGCAAAGGAATAAAACTCGAAAACAAGCAAATTAATTGGACTGTATAGTAACTAATAAGCTAATAGGATTAGCCTATTCAGTCCTGCGGCCCGCGCGCGGCTTCACGTGACCTGTTTTACACCCTGCGATACGACAAAGAACCTTCAAGATTCAGTAGGTAGCATACACTAGCTTTTTACTGCCCTGCTTGTTTAAATAACGTGCATTCATGACCACGCATTCTAATTTCGCTAATTGGTGGCATTCTGAATACGAATAAAAACCAATGAGTGGCGAAACTAGAATGCGAGATACACTCAATAATGCACGTAAATTACTATCCGCGAGCTGTAAAAGGTCAAAGAAAAAACAATATAATGTATTACGTAAGATTTCAATAATTTGGTTATAGTCCTATCTTGAACATCCTTGGACAAATAATAGAATTTGATTAAAATTCACCCAGTATCTAGGAAAAAATCAAAAGAAAACGGTAATTAAATGAATCGAAGTCGGTCTGCGAATGATGTTGAATCCAAACACGAGTTTGATAAATAAATCGTCGTGTCGGATCGTGTAAAGCGGGGATAGAATGATAGTAATTATGCAAAGGCTAGCTGTTTCTAATTAGATTTAGTACACGGTGCTGAAAATTAACTTGTCTTACCCTGAGTCTACCATATAAGGGTCTATATGGTAGAACACCCGTTTACCCAAATAGGGTACGAGTTACATAGTTGTGAAATATTACGTCCATGTCTTTCCGAGAAATTAAGCTTTGTTATGTTCTCTACACAGCGAAAACCAAAACATAGAGGCCTACCTAAACTAGATAGGATTGTAAATATTCTACAGTGAATTATCTTTTATCAGTTAACTCATAAAAAATACACGCTCGTTCACCGGACTCTTATGAGTCCCCGGGACTACCAAACTGAACACAGTTTTAAACGGACTTAAATTTATAAATTTTTGTATTTCTTAAATTTTTATATAAGGATAAGTAGCATATTTATGCTTAAAAGATAACCCTAACCCAACCCATGTTATTGTAACTTACGTATCTACAGAAATACCTAAACATTTTTCGTACCTGATCCTTTTCTGAAGTCGGTTGCAGAAAGCTTTGCCCCATGCCATGCTCCTGAGGTGGATGAAATATGGGCTCTGTCTGCATGTGCTAACTATATAAACGATAGATTAGAACCTATATTAGTCCACTGCTGGACATTGGCCTCCCCTAATGAGCGCCATAGCGCCCTGTCTCCAGCTTGCCGCATCCAGCATCTGTCTGCAGTCTTTCGCAGAACGTCATCCCATCTGGCCGGAGGGCGTCCTACACTACGTTTGCCGAGTCGCGGTCTCCACTCGAGGACACGTTTACCCCAGCGGTTGTCTTTAAGCGTGAAACATGAAATACAAGAGGTTTCAGGTTATATTTAATTTCTGCTGGGTAAATTAGGTAGGTACTTATTATGTATGCTCAAACTGTGGCTCAAACCGAAGGCTGGGTATTTCTACCACTACTTTGGATGACCTACATTATATTTCCTATTCGCAACAAGGCTAGCTTTTATTGCATTTAACGTAACTTATTTCAATTTGTGCTAAGTATTCAGAGTAGGTAGGTATAGAAGATCCATTACTCACTCCGATACCGGCACTTTACAAATGGGGAATAAATCGTCATGAGTCATCGTCTCGCGCTGAAGCGTCTGTAAAATCGCAAGTCCGCCGATGCCGATTACGCTAAACCGCTCGCTCAGAGAAAGAAGGAATCCAAAGCGAAGCGCGCGGAAGAGATCAAACGGAGGCGTTCAGCTTCTATGTTTCAAAGAGCTCTAGGAAAGTGGTTCCCAAAAGTAGGTAAATTAATCGTTACAGTAAAATATTATATATAAATTATTCATTAAATTATTCACTTAAAGGGGCTTACGGGGCAAGGAGAAACTATGCTATGCGCTCGCTAAAATACTAGAAGTGCAATTCTAAAGCTCCTTTTGAGCTTAGAATCCTACACATTTCTGTAGGTACATTCTGCTGAGAGAATCAAATAGGTACCTTCACAATCATAACATGGACCTTTATACATATTTTGCCTGCGGCTTCGCTTACGTAGTACCTACAAAGCTACCTGCTATAAATAAATAAAATAAATAAATAATGCTGGACAATCCACACAGCATACAACATCATCTAGCCCCACTAGATAACTGATCTACATAATACTATACATTACTTATATAGCTTTTTATTATAGTACACTAGCAAACCCGGCGAACTCTGTTTCGCCACAAGATGGCTTCGTTTTATGTAAAAGATTTTCCCGCTTTTCTTTTTAAATTTTTCCTGAATTTTCTATGATATAAACCTCACGGAGCCCGAGACCTTTCCAACGAATGCAAAATCGTGGAAATCGGTTCGTGCGTTCTGGAGTTATAGCGTCAGGAAGGAAAACCCGTCTTATTTTTATATAGTAGATAGAAAATACCCAGAGCACCCGGAACAAATATTTGCAGATCTTACAAACATTTGTCCCAAGGCGGGAAATGAACCCGCAACCTTCTGTGTCGCAGGCAGACGGTCGCGCGCCGCGCCGTCGCGCGTCGTCGGCCGCCAAATCCAAATGTAGAATTAAAATCAAAACGAAATTCGGAATTCTAAAGGCGCTGTTGAGTTCTGAGTATTTTTCTTTCACTCAAATATATGCCAAAGTATTTTACACAAATTGAACATTTCACGAATAAAACCAATTATATAAACGGCTACAGATATTTATTTTGTGTTCTTGAGGTCTATGCATAGACCAGCCTTAAGTGTGTAGACTCCATTAGTTGGTCGAAAACAAACTGTCTTGATTTGAGATAATATTTTTTCCATTGAGTTATTATTATTTATTAGTAATAATATTTCAATGTTTAGGTCATATTTATTTAGATTTTTGTAGATCGTACGTGACCGCACCGAGTGGAAAGGTTTGGGGCAGGCCTTTGCCCAGCATCGGACGAATCAGGCATCTTCTTTTTTATTTTTTTACATAAGAGTCAAAGTCTGGCCCTAATAATAGGTACCAACTGATTAAGTACCTACTGCCAAGCCAAGTAACTACTGAATCCCCTCAGTACCTACTGAGAGAAGGTTGCGGGTTCAAGACTCGTCGAAGTCGAAATATTTTGGGATATTATTTGATTTGAAATTACACCGAGTGTGAGGGTACTAAAAATATAGGTATAGGACCTTTAACCACCTAGCTTGTCACTAAAATGAATTTATAATTCCATCAATTTGCAGCAATATCAAAAGGTTTCGACATGGCTGTAACGCGAGAGCGTTGCACTCTCCATCGTTACTTTGAGCTTAATAACTAAGTTGTGATAGTAAAATTGCGTTCTGAGAAATTGCAAGCCCGATATTAAGGCTTTGAAAAGGTTAATACCCTCCTACTCTACCTATTTTGTACAAAATGAATAAACCCGGCCAGGTGCGTGTCGGGCCACGCGCAGTGTAGGTTCTGTAGTTGCACGCTTCATTATCTATGGCGAACTGATTTACCTGTCTAACACATCTTGCAACTATATTTAAGTCATTTTCAAAGGAATTTGTACGAAATTTACCTTTTTACCCAATGAACTATTATACGTTATTAAGTTACTAAAGTTTTTATCTATCTAAGTACAAGTTTTTAAGTTGATCGACAGTGCAGTCACTTAACACTTTCATTGCCTATGACGCACATGTCCGTCAGCGCCTCCACGCAGCCAGCAGTGAATGCATTATTTACATTTACAGACTAACTAGCTTTTTTTTTTTATTTAGTTGAAAGTATATTTATCTTCAAATAGGCATCTAATTTGTATTAATAATTAGTGTAATATTTTATCTTAGTACTCTACCTTATCTTCATAATATACCAATGTTACAATTTATTCCAAATTTAGTCCTTAACCCCCAATTTCGTTATTTTTGTATGAGTGTTGTTTAAGTTACGACACAGACAAACAAGGGCCTATTATTTTCCACGGGGTGCTACGGAGCTACGGTCACAATATACACTATAGAAAACACGGCCCTTGTTGTACGCTAAGGGTACTCGTACGTAACTAAGTTAGAACACAGTGGTGAATATGGCAGCCCGTAGGTAAGTTTCAGTAGGTGCATGATTATCCCGTTAAAAAAATACTAGGAGACGTTTATTTGATGCATGAATGTATCTTGTGGCGTAAAGTGATTAATTAAATTATAGCGCTGAAAGTTTTGATAAATAAAGATACAATCATTCTCTCATATACCTAATTCAAATCCTTATCAAAAGAAGTTACCATAAACGCCGATGCAGCAACCAATCCAATACCACACACAGTGAGCATTATCACACCCATATCTTGGCATCACTTAACTCTAGCACTTCACACAATACCAAACCATATTCCTTAGCTTTTAAAATCCATTTTTACAGCAACATTTCATTGATTACAATGTTTTTTGATATTTTTTTCGGAGAGCGCGTGTTTCCACGTCCGTCACGCTTGCGCGTTGAAGGCATACTGGGGGATTCTGTGCATAAGGTTCCTAATCCCGTACCTGTTACGTATCTCGGCGCGTGCGTACGAAAAGGCAGTAAGTAGCATTCATTATTAAGTTTCCATATTTATTACGCTATTGATGCAGCAGTAGCCACGTGGTTGGTTTTTGTGCCGAAGTCGTAAATAGTACCAGAATAATGAACTTTTCTTTAAAGAACTTAGTAGGCAGTGCAGCGTTATGCTGCATTCCGAAGAGCCGATTAGTATAGTCCTGTTGAAACGTAGATGCTGGTTCGATTCTGCACTAACAGTGTTGCGTACCTGAATGTTTTCTATTTCTATGTGGTTTGAATATTTTATGCATACTTTCATAAACTAAGTAACTTACCTATAATAACGAAATTGAAATAGAAAAGTGGAAAGGAACGGTGCACCGGACCTTCTACCACAGAAAGGCTCAACCTTTCTTTTCAGTAAGTAAATTCAATTTACCTACGTTGTTTTATTATTACTGTTTCTATCTTGCGGATATGACAAGAATAGAACCTGCAACCACTTATACTCCGTCCACGTGTTTATTTTCTATAACTATTAGAGAAATGCAATATTTCTTGAAGGTGTACCTACCAGCTTTTACACGCAGTTGCTTTTGACGCCGCGTAGCGACTGCTTGTAAAATCATCTTGATACCGCTCGTAGTTTGACCGTGCACTGATAGATGGCGCTGTTCACAATCAGAAGTATAACTTGTTACCGAAGGACCCAGAAGATGGCTGAAGAACCTTGTGTTAATGAGATTACCTACTGATAACCAAAAGAACCTGCTCTCTTTTGAAGTTTGATATCTCCAAGGATGGGCAGACTACATCTTATGCCTAAGTACCTATATTGCCCTACCTCAGAATTAACTCCATGAACTTAGTTTCTACCAAAGATGAGTTAGGTACATGTGAAAATATGGCCATCAGAACATCAATATTTGCTCCTTTTTAGATTGGTAGCAACTGGGCTAATACTAAGTATTCTTTCTATTCTACAGAACAGCTGGATGCTGTTCAAATGTTTTATTACTTTTTATTAAATTCCTATAAAGTTGAGGCACAGATGCTCTAAAATAAAACAACAGAAATAAAGCTTACAATATATTGGCCTAGCCCTGTTTCTGCGCTATCTCACGCGCCTTCGCCTTCTCAAGCTTGGCGATACGCGCGTTTGATTTGTTTCCGAGCACGCCGCCGCCCCAGTGCTTCCTGAGCTCCTCGTAACGGTCGTTGAAGTTGGTCTTGACTGCTTCTACGACCTTGCCGAGTGCTGTGCGGTCAGCCTGTTCCACCTGGGAATATGAATAGGTTAGATTAGCATTTTTGAAGCCATTATGGTGTCTAAAAAGTTGATATTGGTCATAGAGAATAACTACTTGGTTTTTGGACAAATTTTTGTGAAAAATTGTGATTCATCGTCATCATCATCACCCTATCAGTTTAAAGCTGAACAAAGGCCTCCCCAAAAAAAATGCTGTTTTAGCTCAGTCGTGGACTTGTTGCATCCACTAATTACGCCAGAAGATCTCCTACGTTTATACCGCCCCGGTAATCTTAAATGGTTGTCATATTTTGGGTCACTTGTCTACAATTTTGTAAGTCAGAAATGGTGTGCTCAGAAACATCTGTATTGGTGGTAGATGGGTTTTCACCATGGCATTCTGATAGCAAATAAATCATCATAACACACATCTGACTTTATATCTAGCAAAATTTTATTAGTGACATTATTTGACTTGTATAAATGTAAGCTGTATGTAATACTACAGCAGTATATTCTTACTACTTCAGTACTATATTCTTTGTTTCACTGTTGATAAACAAAAAACCAAGGTTAGTAAGGTATTGGTTAGTAAAATTCTGCCCCTGATGGCAAAATTTTACTAACCAATCGCTTTACTATGACAATGGTACAGTCACAGAATCATCCATTGATAAAAGAAACCAGATAGTGCATGTGCTATTTTCACAGAGAGATTGATAGATTGGTATCAACCTTGACACTTTTGACACGCGTCCCTCTGTAGTTTCTTTCATCAAAGGTAAATTGCCAAAATGTGTAATTCTGAGATGATACCATTGTTAAGGTGAAGTGATTTGTTAAGTGGACTTCGGCCCCGACATCAGGCACCTTTTTAGTGTACTTTTGAAATAATACTTACTCCTGTAAGGGTCAAGCATGTGCAGGTCTTGCGGTGTACAAGGGCTCCTAGCCGGGACTTTCCCTTGACAATACAGTATGGGATACCCATCTTACGGCAAAGGGCAGGCAGGAAAAGAACCAACTGAAAAAAAATTAAAAATGGTCACATTATTTTCAAATAAAAATGTGAAGCGTGTCTATGGGAGGTGTTTGGGCTCAGAGTCAAATAGCTTCATGCAGCTAAAGAATATAACATGATAAGATCATGAATTCTAAAGCCTCAGGTGAAGAAATTCTTACATCACTGCCAGTCACTCCATAGGTACTTGTTTTTGTAGTCTTGATTGTTCCCCCGCAGCACTTACTTTTTCCGGCCACTCTAAACATGTTATTTGAGGTCTAAAACTATGTAGTTGACCACCTATGCTAAATTTCCAATTGGCTAGGTAGTTTTAGAGTGAAGTAGTAACAACCATCCATCCAAATCCTGTTGCATTGATAAATTAGTGTGAATGCAAATCACACTGATATACATGATGTTTTACTTTTTCAAACAAAAACTACTCTGTTCAGGCTAATATTTTGAATGCATGTAGTTCTAAGCCTGGAATAATATCTAGGCTTTATCTCGGTAAAATGCATTCAAGCCACAGGCAGAAGGAAGTAAACAAATAAAATAGAAACAAACCTCAATAGGGTCAACATCGTGAGCGATGACAACCAGCTGTGCCTTCTTCTTCTCAATCAGCTTGGTAACTGTGTTGGTTCCCGAGCGGATGGTCAGCGGCCTTTTCGCTGGAGGCTCATCCTTCTTGGCCACCTGTAAGAATAGATAGATTCAGATAATGGTAGAAGGTCCTACTCCAAAGAGTTGAGGGTAGGATTGTCATCAGAGATCTTGGTGGAAGTGTCCGCATGGCGTTCAGTTGTAAGTTTTTATGCATCATGAACATATTTCATTAATACTTATATATAAAGAAGTTTGTAGTTAAGTGTGTGGAACAATTTGATCTGATTCTGAAAGATTTTTTTTATAGATATATCGATTTTCCTGGAGTGCTATAGGATTAGTTTTATCAAGGAGGTTATGGCTGGATTTTGTTAATAATCTCATGGAAATAAGTCATGAGACAAAGTTTGCTAATTTGATATCAAATATTTTAAGGAATTATAAAGACCCTAATTTTGCCTAATTTTATCTATATAAACTGGCGTAAAATAAATAATACCTTGGCTTCAGCAGCCTTCTTTAGGCGGTCTTTTCTGGCAGCTTCGGTCTCTGGCCTGTATTTCTCCAAGATCTTGAAAAGACCCTTAGCTGAAATGAAAACAACATCTTATTAGATCAAATTCAAGAAGTTTAGACTTGGTTTTGTTAGGTGATTAACATCAGAGTTAAAAAGCTCGTATATTGTTTTGATAATCATAGTGATTCATCGTTGCATTTGGTGATCATCATAGAATAGAAGATTGGTTCTATCAACAAAAATTATGGTTATTTTAACACAAGTGTTTGACAGAACCCTGAAAATGTACTATAAAAATCAGTCTGTAGTCGCACACTGCAGGGTAAAAGGCTATCATACCTCTTTCCATTCCCTCTACCACTGCGATTATAATATAAACAGTAGGCTACTCTCAGGGTGCCATCAAACAAATGAGAATTTCATGATTATGTTTTATTTATTTATGTTACCAACTGGAAAATCACCATCAATAGGAAACTCTTGTTTTGAATCCCAGGTTTCCAGGGTATCACTTAAGTTTTAACACACCTGTAGTCTTGTCAATAGTCTGGGTGAACTGGTTGATTGGCGGCGGCACCTTGAGTCTGCGCTGCAGAACTGCCTTTTGGCGCTGGATGCGGATGTACTTGGGCCATTTCACAAAGCGGGACAGGTCTCGGACCGGCTGGATGTCCTGACCTAAGCAATTATATTTGTTACGCAATTGAAAATATGGTTGTTAGTAAGTTGAATGTTCAATTGCATAGGATTTGTGGTAGCTCAATAGAAAGGAATTTTTTTTTAAGTCTACTTCAATAAAGTTGCTTGACCAACAAAGAGACAGCTTAATCAGTTGGTAACCTTGTAAATATTCACAGTTCAACTGTATAAAATTTAATACTGAATTTTCCACACGCTCAACTTAATTTTACTTTGTAGGTTATGAATAGATGCTGAACAACAGATGCTACTTAAAGTTAGGTTATTGCTGTTTATAAATTACAGGTATCATCATCATGAACAGCAGATAATTTGAACAGAAGCATACCACAAATCTATGGCAAGTATTGGACTAATATCAGTGTTAAAAAGCTCGTGTATTTGCAACCACATGGTTCTTCAGTTGATAGTTTTGCATCATTTTTAGTCCAATACTTATTAAAGTTTTAGGTAGGTAATAATAACAGGAAATAATGTGTACAGCAAGACAGATGTAGCCAGACATAGAGACTTGTCTGGCTTATCAAAATACAATAACAGACTTCTAAAACATTGTGAATGAGTATAAAAACTTGCCTCGTGCGAGGACCACTAGCTGTTTGTACTTTTCCAAGTTCCTGGGCAAATAAATGAATTTGTATTTGTACAAAGTACGTTATACTGTCCACTTGGGCGAAATCAGGACCAAGAAACTTACCAATGGCAAAGTTCTTTTGCCTTTTCTCGAAGAGGGGGTTTACAACCTTTTTGACCTCAACTTTCTTCACGACCAGAGGGGCGGCCGCTACTCTCTTCCCTACCTTCTTCTTAGGCTGAAAACATAACAAAATTTAGTAAGGGTCGCCAGGGACAATCCACGAGTAGGTAGGTACCTAAAAACACGTTTTCATCGACGATCTTAGTGATTGTTGACTAGAAAACACAAAGGGCGCTAAGTTAACAACATGGGCATTTAAGAGGTTATGATGTAAACACTGAGCAAACTGCGTGTAACTTCAAAAACAACGCGACCCTACATGTGGAGTTGTAAATAAGGTCACAGAACCCTTGTAAATCACTCAAAACTGCGTAAATACAACGATATTTTCACCCTAAACACCGAACACTCCTACGACATGTTACTTTCAGTTAATCACTATTTCCACACTTTTAGTTACTAAAATACAGTATTCTGCTAAACGCACATGGGTTTTACCTTCTTCTGCACCATTTTGTATGGTTTTTAACTCAGTGATCTAAAGGCCACGAATAGATACGCGGCCCAAAAGGAACACTAAACTTTCGGCAAAAATGGCCGAAATGAAAAGAATTTGTCAGATCCGATAAACGTCAAAGTAGTTTTTTTTTACTCCTCGTACCAGCGACAATCCTCTTCCTTTTCTTGTCTTTGGTGTCAAACCAGCCATCAAGCCGCTTCCTCACTAGTGCCATCTTGTAACGATTTTAGTAGTTATTACTGGTACTGATATTTACAACCCTTGCCGTAAGATGTCGCTACGAGTACTAAAATCCTACGAAACGTAGGATGCTTAATATTAGTGATCTTAGTAAAATCCCATAGAGCTAGATAATTAATTAGTCCCTAAAATTCTTCCGAGTATAATCCAAATCAGTGTGCAAATTAAAAACATTTTTTCTAGCGAAAATAAATCTATCATGTGTGTGATGATTAAATATAATTTTACTACTGGTAGGTCTACCTTACCTAGGTACCTACCTTCCAATATCCAACTCCCCGATCCACCGGAAGAGAGTGATGTCGCTGTGAACACGACCAGCCAGGACATAAAGCTGTCATGTCTTTCTAGAGTGGCTCTGCCGGCGGCGGCCTGGAAGCTGTGACTCCACAGTATATAAAATATCTCCTGTCTGGCGGGTCTGGCCATGCAGATCCGCCGAAGTCCTTCTGGACGACTTGACGGTTCTAATCAACCTGATGTTGTCAGGCTGAGTCAAGAGTGAGATCACAGAACTCCTATACGGTCCTTGCGCACTAAAAAAAAGGATGGCGGTTTAAGACCCATAGTCGTGGGTACCACCTACTGCCGCGCCGCCGCGGTGGTATGTATGTGGTGCGGCTAAAGTCTGCTGTCGGAAAGAAGCCAACTATCTAGGCGACTATTTCCGACCAATTCAGCTGGGCTTTGGTTCGCGAGGCGGATGTGAGGCCGCAGTACATTCCCTTCGTACATTTTTACACCAAAATTATGGGAAGGTAATTCTTAAGGTAGACGTCAAAAACGCCTTCAATTCCGTAGACAGAAATTCCAGAAATTTACCCAATTCTCTGGCAATGTTACGGTTTACTGTCAAAATTAACTTACAGGAACAAAGTCATTTTGTCCGCTGTTGGATGTCCGCAAGGCGACACTCTTGGTCCGGCCATTTTAGCCTTGCCATCCAACCGATAAATCAACGTCTCCAATCCAAGCTCAATGTTTAGTATTTGGATGACGGAACATTAGGTGGAGAGGTAAACACAGTTTTCGATTATCTAAAAATCATCACAGATGAATTTCGACAAATAAGTTTGGAATTAAATTTTTAAAAGTGCTAGCTAGATAGATAGATAGATAGCTAGCTTTTATTTCGGACTCTTGTGTAGACAAAAAAATACCTATCATTGGAAAATTCAATAGTTTGGCCCCCAACATTACAGTTGTAGATAAATGTTCACTTCGCCTCCTTGGTTCACCAATTCTTGATGAGTTTTTTCAGTCATTTGTAGATGAGTTAATTCAAAATTTCAACAAAACATCGGACAAACTGCTCAAAATTAAAAGCCTTTTACAATTATTCTGTTTTGTCTTTTTTGTACCGGGTTTTTAAAAAGTTATCTGAGTTCGAAGTGACGCGTGAACCGAGAGCTGGTGGGTATCTGGCGCAGCGCATCAGCATTGCCATTCAGCGGCGGAATGCAGCCAGCGTCTTGGGGACTCTTCCGACTGGTATGGATATGGATCAGTTGAGCAACCTGTAGATAGTTTGCAACAGTCGGCGGTTAGCTTAATTGTTTCAATTGTAAAAAGACCCAATTCTCGTAGTAGCAGTTAAAACTATACTTGCAAGAAGACAAGACAATATGCCTGGCAATCATCTTATATCTATAACTAGCTGCAGCCCGATAATGACAAAAAACTATGATGAAACAGAGACCATTGTACAAAGAATGTGGCCGGTAGGAACTATAACACTATGATATGCCTTTGGGTTGGAAAACTGTAAAATCAGTTAGGTATTGTGCTAATTAAGTAGATATCTACCATAAAGAATAAAATACATACATAATTATGTTCTATTAACTTAAAATAATCATAGTAACGTACTACCTTGCCAAGGGTTATTATCGTTATGTATTGATAGGAATACCAGCTTACGTATGTACAAGATGACTAATATATGATAGAATAGAGTCCAAGACCCACATGGACGTAGGAAAATTTTCTTTGTCCATGAGGACACAGATCTGCTTACTGTACATAATATCATCGGGTCACCTCATACGGGTTCCATCTGAAAACCAGCACTACCTTGCATTAATGTGAAGTAGCATTAAACTGAGGTGGAACCCTTTGACCTGCACAGTTACAGCATGAAGCATACCTGCACTCCTCAGTAGCTCACTGAACTAGGTATTATTAGTTTATTGCTTAAAATATTAGTAGTTTATTGCATAAAATATATGAGGTAGGTACCTCATATATTACTACTACAGTACCACAGATTTTAGGTATATCCCACCTATGTACCTGCCTTCAACCTACATTCCGTGACATAGTAAGTGGCTGCATACCTACTCTTACCTACCTGCTAAATGAATACCTTTGTCCTTTACTCTTAGCCATATTATATATTATTATTTTAAGTTCCTGTTGTGTAAACTGTTCCGTTCGTTTCAGGTGGGTATGTACCTACTACCTACACATTTCTAATTATTTTTATTTATTATTAAGCTATTATGTAAGTCTGTATAAATCTCTGTTCTGAGCTGTAACTGAGTTGTTTGTTTAATAAATGTTTCTCCCTTACTTACTTTTTAAATTTAATAGTTGTATCTAACTTATTAACATTTAATATTTCTGGTAAGAGCGGTGTCACCTAATACAGGCAAATATTGAGGTGAACTCTATGTTTAATTTTTATAAGTTATCGAAAAAAACATTTATTTTATTTTTTTATTATCTAGTCTAGCGTCGCGCGCGCTGCAAAACAACCACAAACAAGATCCATCAAGTACGAGTGTGACACGCGCGCCGAGGGTTTCGAATGTTTCTCCACGTTGTTACTATGTACTATAGGTACCGGTTAGAGACTTTGCTATTAATGAATACCTAAAAATTGTAAGTTTTTATCTAAAAATTGTACATTTCAGATGGATCGGTTTGCAAACTTTGGAGTATAGGGGTACCTAATTGTAAATTTTTCGACTTTTTTGATAATATTTCAAAAAGTATCTAACCTACAGGAATGGCCAATGGCATGATTTATTACTTGTAAATAAATATTATTATTAATAAAATAATAAATATTATTATTATAAATATTATTATTATTATAAATATTATTATTATTATAAATATTATTATTATTATAAATATTATTATTTATTACAGGGGTATAAATAATAAATTATGCCATTCACCATCCTTGGACTGCCGCCATCCTCGTCGTCACGCCATCGAGTCACCGACGAGGCATCTTCATCACCCTATACCGAGCATTCTCATCACATTATTTATTTGTTTACATCTCCTTGTGTAGGTTAGGTTAGCTTATCTAAAGTATGTATGTAGGTACCTACAGTCTACACCCTAACATACTTTTTATTTTGACAGGTTTCTTATTCACTTTCTTCATTCTACTGATTCTCCTACTTTCTATTTCATATTACATTTTTAGTAGGGATAATGTATTTAGGTAGGCAGGTTAGTAATAAACCGTAAATAATATCGTTATTTCAGAGCCACATAAATTATTGTTTTCACATTTTACTACCCATAAAATGTAAAATTATTTATTGTTGGTATTGGATTGAAGGAAATGAATTTATTAATATTTTTCTCACTTTTTTTCGGTAAGAACCATTCCTGGCAGAAAAACAATGTTTGCAGAGTAGCTAGTCGATTGCATCATTATGTTAGCCTATTTGGGTAGTTGGTAGGTCTTATGTTAGCCTATTTGGGCAGTTGGTAGGTCTTATGTTAGCCTATTTGGGTAGTTGGTAGGTCCGTTGTGTCCACATTTATTGTAGAAATAATTTTACTATTCAACACTGTTGCAAAAGTTTTTATTAATTCACCAAGTTATTTATTCGTTCGTGCTGTTTTAGGATCTCCACTGACACCTGACGCCGTGAAAGTCAACCTGCAAGGATCCTTGAGCCTCGGAAAAGACGTCATGGATACAATCTCAGAATATCTTAGAGCTAATTACGATTTCAGCGGCAGAAGAATGATCAGCCTCAATGAACGGGCGTCAGATACCATAGCACTTCTTGTGAACTCTGCCTTCCTGTGTCGAGACATCCAAGTATGCCAAGGTACTATGAACAAATTCGTCAATGAATACGTCATCACGTTAGCCAAGGCCATTGAGTCTATATTCGAAGGACTTATCCAAACCGACGCAACTAAAAACGATGTAACTCGTATAATTTTTGAAGTCGAACTGAAAAACAGTCTTCTTGGCCTGAAGAAGCTCTTGAACCACGCTGATAAGATCACAACAAACGAAGATGAGCGATTCGTCTGGACCGACTTGACAAAGAGGATTAACGCTATGTTTCAAGAAAGGGCTATGGTATTCGCTGCTAATAGACTGCAAGGGAACCTACGAGAAATAAACGATGTTAAACAGAAATTGACTCAAAAAATAGTCATAGATTGTACAGTAGTGGAGTTAGATTATGCTCTTAAGCTATGCACCGATTACCGCATCTGTACCCAAAGCTACGAAGTAACAAAAGCGCTCGATGACTTCCTGGAAAAGCTACTAAAGTTGCCCGAAGAACAAATGAGACTTTTCATTCGATTCTTCCACGAAGCTCTACCAGATACAAATTTCTTCTACAGGATTTCTGAGACTACAGCTGCAGAGTTCCAAGCTATACTTACAGACATGGCGTATGCGGCAAACATACACACGAAGAATGTCTTGCGAGCCGTACAGAAGACTGTAGAGACTAGGCTGGTCACCATCGAGTACCAAACAGATAACACCACCGCACGGGATGTCAAGTTAGTCAACATAATCCTGTCTGATATTGATCACTTCTACAGCCAGCACGGTACTAAACCTTTTAACAGGTTCCTGGATAAATACTACCAATGGGTAGAGGAAGGTGGCAAATTTAGTTCGCCATTGCGTCAGCTCATGAAAGACATAGCTTACACTCTCTCGCTGGAGTCAGATGAGCTGGTTACAAAGCTCGTGAATGAAGTTCGGGTGTTTTTGGAATTTACTGTTGATCCTGAGAAATAAAGGTAGGTAGTACGTAATCTTTTAGGTTACCTACCTAAAAGATTAAAATAGATTAAACTGAGAATCTTTTAGGTTACCTACCTAAAAGATTCTCAGTTTTCGAGTACCCATAACACAAGCTCTGCTTAGTTTTGGGGCTAGATGAATCTGGTGGAATTCTCCAGCATTATTTATTTAATTATCATACACTGGCACTCAAAGGCAAATAACAATAGGAACTATATAGGTAGAGTTAGTCCACTTATGGTCTGGTCCAGTGAAGAAGGCAGTTCAGAAGGCGTTCAGAGAGCTCGGTTAAAATGGTTATGTAGCACTCAAAATGTGGAAAACGAACCGAATTTAAAACCGCATTAACCGGTCCGAGTGCAATCAAATGAAAATTTCAGCGTGTGTCGGAGTGTGTCAAAAGAGCCCTATTCAACGCTTTTCGGGCATTTCCATGTATAAGTAAGCTGACCATGAAATAAAAAATTAATGGGCAGTCTCGGCATAAGATGACACTCCTACTTCGACTGCGTGTCGCAAGACCGTGGACAATTTATTATGACTGTCATGACTGGATCAGAAAAAAAATACAGAATCCATTCATCGTGGCTACAGCACAACTCAATTAAGTTTTTTACGAAAGTATATTTTCAACAGTTGTCGGACTGTCTGATCCTGCGTCCCTGGGTATTTTTCACTATAAAAACTTTCGTAGTTTGAAACGTTAGTGTTCATCCAATACAAACTAGGTTCGTCGTTAACCCGCTCACATTCATAATGAATCCCTGGGTATTACTTTTGCCAGATAGAGCAAGCAAGCAACCTCAGATAATCAATAAAATACGTCTTCTTCGTAACTTTTGTGAGAGTGGTCGTGCTGAGGGTCTGTTTTCATGATTTGATTTGCCTCACGAAGTGTAGCCATGTCGCTTGTATGCTCCTCTTGATGTTCCTACTGCACTCATGCAGAGCAAAGTATGCATAAAAGTAGGCATAGGTTGAAAACATATAATCCTACAAAATTGTGAGGGATGGAAACCCTACTGTATATTGAAAAGTTGGACGTGCAGTAGTCGAACATTTTGGTCACGTTCGGCTTACATACGAAGTTTTGGAGCCAGCACTACCTACGTACGTAGGTATTTAATCTACCATCCAATTCATCTAACTTTCTGTCGGTAGGTAGGTTTACTTTGATACTAATATACACTAGCCAAAATCGGCATAGAATGTACAAACCAACCATACTGAACCTAAAATTCACTTTGTTGCCGCGACTTTTTATACGCAATTTACATTATTTGTCGATTTGAGCTCCTTCCTTCAATAAATATTGCTTACAATTATATCTGAAACTCGACGCCAATCAAGTGAGTTTTAGTTATTTGTGTCGTGGTTTGTTTACAAACATTCTACATCGAGTTTGGCTCGTGTATATAGATATTACTATTGATCAAGGTATCCGCCGGCCCCCCATATGGGCACCCTGAACCTGTCCAAAAGAGAACACAATTGACAGTTTGGTTTTCCATTTCATCTGGTCTCATTTTAACGCTCGGACAGGAAGCATGCCTAGCAAAATTGCAATAATGATGACACATCCAAGACAAAAACAAGATCCGTCCGTTCTCTATATTTTTCTTGCAAAATGTAGATCCATATCTACAAACGTATCTACAAACGTAACATAACTACATACATTTCTGATAGATCGCTCTGCAAACTTCGGTGATAATTTTTCGACATTTTTCAAAATAGCGTAGCTGGCTGGGGATAGAAGTTAGTGTAGTGCTAAATACACGTTGGTACGTTGAATAATCACAACTCCACCATAAACGAAAAACACAACTATTTTTGTCACTGACGATATAAAATAAAGCCTCGTTGCATTGTTTTTCATTTCCATTTGAGAGCAGCTATTATGTTTCCCATTTACGTAGGTAGCATATTTTTCGTCCATGAATTCGATATGCATACTACAGCAGTTACACGTATTATTAGGGTGGTGTTCTTTGAAAGTTACGCACATTATCTTGCGTCTTTGGTTAACTTTGACGTAAAATGTAAGTATGAAAACTTCAGTGAAAGACGTCAATTAAAATGTAATCGTATGATCATAATATCTCGGATCAGGGACCATTCCTTATGTGAGTGTGGCTTAGATGAAGGTCACGTGGACCACATTTTTTTCAGTTGCCCTATTGTTTCTATTTCTTTATACGATTCCCTTCCCCCTGAAGTCCCCCTTCCAACTTCTATGAAATGTATTTTATCTCTATGCTTTTCCCCTAAAATTAACTATGCCATTTGTAAATTTGTATATAATAATGATATAAAGTTGTAATTAGTAGTAGTAGTAGCTCCTTTGTGTTTATTTATTGTAAATTTAATTATTTTGCAGTTTTGAGTTATTGTAGCACTGTTTCCTTTTGTTCTGTTTTGTAGTTATTAGGTGTTTTTTTTTGTTTGGTATGAATGTTTTTCTTTTATAAATACTAATAAGTTTTTAATGTACCTTATTAAAAAGTGCAATCCATAAAGCTTGTGATGCTGTCATGAGACGGACATTGGCGAAATTGCGACAACCCAGTCGCAGAAGCCATCTGACAAGAAGAAGAAGAAGAAGAAGATCATAATATCTTCTCGAAGAACACATGCCTTAGTCATGAGTTTTCCAAATTGCATACCCAACAGGTAATTTTGCTTTGCTGGATTATTATGATGTTGATGAGCCAGTTTTTTTTATTAAATTGTAAATTTTTATAAAGCAGGGTGTTATGGAATCCAGGTTTTTTTTAAACCTCGTCTCGAGCGAGAATTGATTCCGCCATCTCCGCCGTCTGGCAGACCTTCGCCCACTGCGCCACAGAGGTCGTCCATTACTAAATATATGTCTTATTATATATAAGAACAAGCTATTTTTTGGGGACAACGCCCAGCCTAAACCGCTGAAGCTAGAAAGCTGAAATTTGAAAAGCAGGCACCTGTTACTGCACTACCTCCCGCTAAGAAGGGATTTTTACAAATTCCACCCCTAAGGGGGTGAAAAGGGGGGGTTGAAGTTTTTGTTTCTTATGTAAACCTTTAACCAGTAGCCCAATTAGCTTGAAAGTTATAGAGAATACTAAAAATACAAAACTATTGAACACTTATTTAAGGATTTTTCATAATTTTCCGGAAAATGGGGTAAATTGGGCTATTGGTAAAGTTTGTGATACGTAATTTGGCTCCGTACTGAAATGTCTGCAACTTTTTAATACCATAATGCTATTGACCTGAAATTTCCTGAATATGTATCAAAATGATAATAAATTAAAACATGTATTTCAGGAATTTTCATAAAAACCGTTAGTAAAGTCAGGGTTGAAGTCATTGAGGTTATTTTGTAACTCTTTAACCAGAGTGGCCTAATTAGCTTGAAACTTACAGATAATACTAAGAATACAAAAGTACAGTTGAACATATATTTCAGGATTTTTCAAAAATTTTCTAAAAATGGGGTAAATCAGGTTATTAAATTTTGTGATTCGTAATAAACTGTAAAGTAAATAATGATAGGTACACGTATTTTTTACTATAAAATAACTACCCCTAGGGGTGTGCAATCAACTTCCACGCAGGCGAACCCGCGGGGCGCAGATATATATATATCAATAATGGCCTTTAACAACAAAGAAAATTACAATCAAATAGTAAAAATAAATGAGAACTAGTATTCACAATCGAAACAATTAAGCTATCTGCAGACTGTTGCAAACAATCTACAGGTGGCTCAACTGATCCATATCAATGCCAGCCGGAAGCGTCCCCAAGACGCTGGCTGCATTGCGCCGCTGTATGGCAATGCTGATGCGTTGCGCCAGATACCCACCAGCTCTCGGGTCACGCGTCGCTTCGACCGCTCTGATAACTTTTTAAAGAACTTGACCTTTATCCTTTTAATTAATAATTATATATAAAAAAAACTAATTACCTAACAGCTATTAAAATTTATTTTTGTAAGTTATTTAAGCATTATTTCTTTAGATCAAACTTCCCTAAAGCTAAGCACTGGAAAGCGAAAAGTTTTTCCCTTGTTTCGTTTTCACGTCCAATCCTCAAATAAACCGGCTGAATATTGAACGGTGGGCGGGCATGCGTTAATATTTAACGGGTGTTCACTCGTGGATTATTGGAATTGGCTTACGTTGTGGTCATATTATCTGCTGGAGTTCAAAGGGTTATCTTGTTTTCCAGGCGAGAGTTTTTGAAATTGCTTTCGTTGTCTCTTGTGAAAATAACTTAGCACAAGTAAGAATGTTCATGCAAAATTATTCCTAAATTCAGGTTCTAAATTCTAATAAATAAGAGACAGAGCTCTTGAATGCAGACCGCGGCTCGGGAAACGTAGTATAGGACGTCCAAGTGGGATGACGACCTGCAAAAGACTGCAGGCACATGCTGGATGCGGCAAGCTGAAGACAGGGCGCTATGGCGCTCTTTAGGGGAGCCTATGTCCAGCAATGGAGGAATACAGGCTGATGATGATGAGAGATCCCTATAAAGCTTGTCTATCTTTCGCACATCTCTTAGTAGTGGATGTCTCCTTCACATACCTAATTTGTGGAACAGAAATCCCCTATAACCAGCAGGGGGTGACTTACAGGCTGCGATGAGGATGGTGACTACCCCTATGTGCAGCAGGTATCTATGGACAGGTGTCTCCTAATTTTCAATTGATGATCTTAGTTCTTCCGAAAACTATAGATAAACTGAAAATGCGCTCTTTAGTACTTAGCAGTAGGCGTTAGTCAATTTTGGGTACCAGTAGCCCCACTTAGGCGTTGATACTATTTTGGGTAGTACCATTTCTACAGTGTCGTCCCAAGTCATCGATCAACGTGCTCGATGTCCCAAGACAACACGCCCCTTCAATATTGAAAGTTACACTGACGGTAAGTGCCACAGCACCTGTCGCCAACCGCATTGTTTAATATTATAATTAATAAGGCAAATATCTCCGACATTAATAACAGCCCTGAGATTTATATTAATGTTGTGAAAGATTAATGAAGGACTCATAGGCCTCTACAGTTATTTCATTAAATCGTTTCTGCGTTATTAAGTATAACCTTTCTACATTTTAATAAATGTTAGATTATATAATATTATAATGTATTGTAGTTATTGTTTTTGTTATTTATTTAATTATTATTTTCTTATTAGTAAGTATTACAAACGCACATAATAATCTTTACAGTCATATTTATTTATTTTTGTTATTTATTTATTTATGCACGTAATATTTTTTTTATTCGAAGGGAAGAGTTGGGGTGGTGCAAATTCTAAGCCGGCGGCGCGCCACGCAGCAGCTACCTACTTACGACTACGTAGAATTGAACTTTGAGACCCAGATTGTCTAATACAAGGTTTTTATAACGTAATTCTAGGGTCAATGTTATGTGAATATGTTTTTTTTTGGGGTTATGGGTAGATAAGGTATTTACTGGTTGAATTTATCAATAGTTTGATGTTTTATACGAAAACAAAGAATCGACTTTAAATCCCAGAATATTCACACAATTTTTTAGTTTTACAGGACAATTGGTAATCCCTCGCGAATAAAACATTTATGGGACATCTTGGGATCATACTCTATCTATAGAAATGCAAAAGAAACATCAAAATCGGATAGGTATCTATCAATTGCCGAGGAAGCTCCACCAATAAATTGTGGAGATATTACGAGTAAGTAAATAAACATTACAGCGGAATTGAGAACTTTCAATCTTTTTACCCGACTGCGCAAGGAGGGTTTATTTTAAAGTCGGTTGAAAACGTGAAAACACACAAACCAACACAGCTTTCGATGTTTACTTAGGTATTTAATTATATCATCTTATATCTTTGACTTATCATTATAAAATCCAACAAGAGCTATAATAAAACGGCATTATCTCGACCACAGTCGTAGGATATTCAACCTCAGGGAAGTATATAAAAGTCTTCTCACAGTCACAATACTTCTTGCACCCACAATCAGATTTAGGCAGACTCTTCAAGCAGGAACAGACTGGTGACGGTTTGGGGTCAACAATGCAGACATTAGAGGTGTCTAAGAAGCAGGAGGGGACTGCACAGCAGGCGTTGCAGGGATTGCAGGTTATGGCTCCGCAAACGTCGATGTCTGGACAGGTTCCACAAGACAGGGTCCTGGCGTTTCGGAAGCAGCAGTAGGCGATGGTGTCCTTAAATGGATAGATGATGGTTATGAAGACTTGGGTAATTTGAAGCCTATTTTATGATGCTATTATAAAATGGTCATAGAAGTAACAAGATAGATCGTGAATTAATAAGCTACATTATAACAAGTTTTTGCTTAACTGCTTGCCGTGACACGACAAAAATGACAAGCATAATAATTTACGTATACTGAAAGTTTACCTTACACCTGCTTGTATTTTATTTAATGTTTTACGCGTTGTCATTTTGCGAGACCCAAATTTCAATTATCACTGAGGTACAAAATCAACGGGCTTGGTAAAAAGGTAGCAAATTAAGTCATTTTAGATTATTAAAATTGAATTCCTAGGAGTTCATATAAAAGGTGGCGTAAATTTCTCTAGCTTGGCCATTATCTCCGTGGAAATTTAGCGTAGCAATTAAATTATATCGATGCTGTATTTGTCTCAGTTATACACTTACTAATAACATACTAATATTTTTATTCGAGTTGTGGAAAGTTATGAAAAAAAAACGTAAACTAAGTAGGTAAATAAAAAGAATTATTACCTGAAACAGACCCAGAGCGACGACCACAGTCAAAAGTTTAAACATATTTGTACCTGTCCTTTTTTCTTATAACCAAGAAGGACCAGTAAATTGCTTTTATACCGTGCTATTAAATATTTCAAAAGACCATGATAGTGAAAACTAAGTAAATATTGTGAAAGTATAGGTATTTTCTTTCGCAAGTCGTTCAGTAGGATCGAAGGACGTTTGATAAAAATAAATGAAAAGAGCACGTATGAAATGCGTTCATTGATAGGTTCACTATTAATAATCTAGTAATTTCGCAATCTTGAATAAAAGTAGTGTGAATTTAACTCTGTGTGTGTGTGTGTGTGTGCAACAAATTTTCTATATTAAAGTCTACCTAGTATTGGATCCTAAAAAACTCTTTATAGTGATGATAATAAATAATGTAGGTTATGTCGTTTGTGTAACTACTAACCCACATTTGATCGACTTTATATTTACATCACTACTACTACTATTACATCTAGCATTTTTCTAACCCTGTATCTTTCAGGGTAAAGAGTTAAATAAAACCATGTATAGTTTATTATTCATTTATTTTTGATATTTTGACTATTATGAAAAATATGATCATACTGTAGAGTTAAATTTTGCCAAGCTATCTTTACAGCAGCTGAATGATATGCAAATTGATACAGAATGTTTTAAAATATTCACATTAAAATAGTAAATCTTCGTGAGATTCAACAATTTGGTTATATCTGTAAAAATACCAACTGTTCTGTTTAATTTTAGAAAAGCGATATTGGTGTTTTGTTAAATATTTTAAAACATCCTATATTTACAATAAAAGAGGGATGAACGTCTACTTAACTCACTACCTGTGTTTATATAAATATTTTTTTCTTTATATTGTTTACATTTCCAATTTCAAAAGCATGTGATAATTTGCTTCTAAAACGTAATAAGATTTTTAATAAGTCGTGCAAAAAGCTTCCAACAGTGTTACTTCTAAGTTAATTAGTTTTCAATATAATAATTGGCACCAGAGATATACATCAATAGTTAAATATGAATCGTTTACGAAGACATTTATGGCTTCTACTTATTAATTCTACAATTTGTAATTCCATTTTAGCAATTAATTACTATATATTTTTTTAGAAAAATATGTTTTTTCACTTTTAATAACAACAACCAGAGTTTAAAATTGCTTGTCAAGCCCAATAGCTACCACCTAAATGAGATCATTCATACAACTTTGACATTTTCTTGAAACTGTACCTAGGTACTCAAACTTATAGTATATACTACTTTAACCTTAAAATGTTATACTACATACGAAATACGTTTTACAATAATGATAGATATACATTTTTCATACATGAATACAGAAATAAATTGATAGATATGAAAATATTACTAAAAATCAGTCGTGCTCAAATATCTCCAACAATATCATAGTTTCTACTGCTTAGTTAATACGCTATATAGGAAAATATGTCCACTTAGTAAGACCGACATTCCAAATTGTTAATTATATGTTTATTAATAAATACTTTTCAATGTTAACCTTTTTATCTAATAAGAAGCGTTTAACAAAAGCAGACGGTGTATACTTTTCTAATTAAATTATTGTAACTTTGCACAAAACATTATTATAGAAATTAGTATTTACAACAGTCCGAGTATCAAGAATAGAATCTGCTTCAGTAAAGCTGGGAATTACAACCTTAAACTAATAAGGGTCGTTGACCCAAAGGTACGTAAACTCATCAAATGTACTAGTATTATTTTGAGTAATATTCGTTCAAGGAACTATGTGATCGTTCAGGCGTAGCTCTGCGCATGCTCTAACGGTATGCTTCCCAGCTTATTTCCCTTATCCACCCAGTTCTTTAACCGGCCCCGCAGCTCCTCTAAACTCTTTGATTTAGCTTTGTTGATCCTCTTGTACTTGACGTCTTTAGGCTTAGTCACGTTCCTATGGTTAGACATGACTCGGTTATATGTTACGACGTGAGTGGACCGTGGTTCCGGGTCTTCCTCGCTCTCAGGGTTCGATGTGGCCTCCTCATCGGAATCACGAGCGGCTAGTTTTGGCACGTAGCTGTATGACCAGACCTTCTCGGTCTTTGGTTTCGCTTCTTTATCGTCTATACTTTTCACTTCAGCGGTTAAGACTAGGCTCCGCATTCGAAAGTTGTCTCTGCGTTGCGAGAGGAGCGTCTTTTCCTCGTCTGTTTTGTTCGCTTCTTTGATTTCTTTCTCTGTGCTGTTCTGTGCGCTTAGGCCTTTGGTGGAGTCGCCGTCCGGTTCCTCCTCAACGCTGTAAACTGTTTCTAATATCTCCGGTCTTCGGAGGAAGCCGTTCGAGCGCCGGACGACGCTATACTTGACGTTTGTATCTATAGCATCAGAGATCGACCTGACTATGGTCACGCTATCAGGATTGCCCCTGAATTTAGGAATGTTCGAATCGTAATCAGCGTCTTCCATGATGACAGCTGAATCTGAATCATTTAGCGAGTCAAAGTCGCCTAATATATGTGAATCCTGGAGCATGTCTCTGAAATCTGGGATGCTCGGGCAGGTTTCTACTCCGTGTTCGAGTAGTTTCGCTTGGAGTGATTCAATTACCTTCTGCTGCTTCATGATGATGGTTTCGCGGACCGCTAGCATGGTAGAGATCTCCTTCTGCTTGCGGACTAGGCGCGACTCAAAGAGGAGGAGTTGACTGGAGAGGGACTTGAGTTGTTCGGCCTTCTCCCGCTGGAGACGGGAGACGAGCTCCTCCTGGGTGCGGTGCGCGCGTCGCCAGGTCAGCAACTGGTGTGCCTGCGCGCGGTACTTCATTCGAAGGTCTCTGGAAGAAGAAACAACGTAGTTAGAAACATGAATGTTGGTCTAGATTTAAGTGGTAACTAGACTATGAATTTGTCATGAAAACAATCACCAATCTTTCCCACTTCGAAAGGTTGGTTGAAATTAGTTATAACACAGGGTTATTTGTTGTCTGTGGCGAGAACAAAAAAATTCTATAATTCTATAGTAAGTTGTGATTAGTGATTAAAGTTTTATTTACAAAAACCCAGCCAATAAAGCACCATCACCACCAAGAACCTCGCACCGAAAAAATAGAAGTAGACAAGTCTGAACTAACATTCCACAATACCTGATGGTCCTCCTGGCCTCATCCAAGGTGGTGGCCTCCAGGGGATCCGTCAGCGAGGCTGCCAACGACACATCCGGTTCCGTCGGACTGTTCAACGCCGACTCGCTTCGGCTGAAACAAAAGAACAAACTGTCAAACAAAGAATACCTATATTTCAAAAGTTTCGAAGAAAAAGCAAAAACTTTTACTTAAAAGTGCTTGAGGTTTGAGTTAAAAAGGTATGCGGCAAACTTTAGTAACAGTTAAGTAGCTGTAAAAGGAGCCTATTGAGTGAGACATATTCTGCGCTGTATAGATATGTAGGTACGCCACAACTTAGCTAATTACCATAAAGTTTGGTGGCTGAATGGAGCACAACAAAACATAGCCTCTCTCTAATAAGAATAAGTGAGATGATATGTTACCACAGATGAAAATTCCTGAGACCACAAGAAATATTTCGTTTCAGCATATTTTCGTAACAATTTATTAGAACTATTTACATTTTATGCAGAGTTTATACTCGAACTTCGTTACCCATTTTTTCTTTATTGTCAGTAACTTTGCGCTGGTAAACAGACTTTAAGCAATAAATTCTCGCTGTCAGGGTGTTATTTTAACGAAATATTTGTCAAAGTATAACGTAAAGTAAAATCTTGATTGTGTTGTGTCCGAGCCACTGGGCAAATGGTCGATCAAAATTCCGGTGAAATGTCCTATTCAAAATGCCGACGTAAAATCAGATTGAAAAGCTGGTAATAGCATTGACATAACGTTGGTTAAATATCATAAAATTTATTTAAAAGGTTGCGTATGATGAAATAAATAGGGTTGATAAATAATTCTTCATTTAAAACTGGACACTGTCGGAAATATTGTTGTCACTATTTCGATTATTTGAGAGGAAGGACAATAATTTGACAATTCAAACAAATAGGTACCTAGTACGAGTAGTTTGAAAGTCCTGAAACCCAAAAAACAAAACAAGGATTTATTTAAAAATCTAGGAAGTCTTTTTAACTCTACCAGGCATTGAAGCTTACGTAAAGGGTGTTGTTGACTGTAACCCTTTTCAAATTACGTAAGCTGCTAAGTACGTAGGTAAAACACCCGTGATACTGAACACACCACCTGACGCAAAACCTGATTAACGCCAGAATTACCTACACTCTACATTACAGTTAAACTACATCGAGGACAAGCTCCACAATATAGGTTACAATCTAGTTTTAGGTTACGCCAACAGAATATTCACTCGGAGGAAATTACGGACTCTGAAAGCACTCTACCAATATTTTTAGTTAACTATAGAACACCACACTCGTTTTTCCAGATAATAATCATCTTTACAAAATTTGAAGCTGATCCAATCAGTAGTTTCCCAAAGGAAACACCATTCTTTGGCCTTAATAATAGTGGGACGAGATATAAATATTGTGATAACAGACCTGGAGTGTGGTCGTAAACGAGACATCATAGAGTACAAAAACGTCCACTACTGAACTTAGGCCTTCCCCAAACGCCCTTAATATCAGTTCTGAGTGGAAGGTTTCCCGTTACGCATTACATTGTATATCGGGATCGAAAAAGACACATGGTCGAACATTCGCTTTATTCTGGTGAGTGAGCCTACTGCTAGAACTAGCTGTGTAGGTGCTATTTGTGCTACAGGCTACAGGGGTGTCCGTGCGAGCGAACACCTACAAATTAGATAATAACGTGCAACCCTAACTGTAAAAGTTAAGTTGAAACTCTTTGTTTAGTTTCCTCTGTGTAACTTGAGTAGCAAGCAAGAGTTTACTTACACAGTGAGTATGACAATTCTAGTTTGTGAGTCATTGGCGTTTTAGAACACCAATATGGAAAACCTCTATGGGCTCGATGACCTCTGTGGTATAGCTGTCTGTGGCGAAGGTCCGCAAGAGACGCAGGAGGTTGCGGGTTCGATGCCCGCCTCGGGACAAATGTTTGTACGATCTGCAGATATTTGTTCCAGGTGTTCTCGTGTTTTCTATGGAAGTATTTAAATAAAACATTCTACCTATGTAGATATATCAGCTATCTAGATATAACACAAGCTTTACTGAGCTTGGGGCTAGATGATGCTGACTGGATTGTCCAGCATTATTTATTTATTCTATGGGAAGCCAATTTGCATATGGGCAATCAAATTGAAACAAATTAAATCAGACGAGTGCTTTACAGGGCGGGCAGGTGTGGGAGGTGTCCAATTTTGTATAACAAATTATTATGGAGTCTACACACCAAGGTCGACAAGCCGCCGACAAATACACAAAACAATGTCGGCGGCACTACAATATTCATACACTGAATTGTAGCACCAACTCGCTGGTGTCACCGACTTTGGTGTGACTCCATTGAATTAGGCTGTTTCGGCGCTATCGATTCATAAAGGTGCGCATTCAAAACATTGCGTTTTTGAGATGTCGTTTTACTAAGAGGAATAAAAAAAATGCAAACGGTTCAGCGCACTCTAGGCTTATATATCGGCCTACTAACTCTATAAGCCTGTAAATAAGGCCTAAGCTTCATACCTTGTACCGTAGCTACTTTGCGAATCCAGCCTAAGCCCTGCAAACGCAGAATCTGTAGCTTAAGGCCTGGCTCCACGACGAGAGCTACTTTGAACTAGCATGGCAGTAGCGAGAACTAAACTAAGAAAAAAAAAATGGATTGTTAGAAGGTTATGTAAGGGACAGTTAAAATATGAGGCATGCCAAATCTAATTCAACTATGCGAAACATAGTGCGACAGTTTTCGTAAAGGACAATGGGCATTCCACTATTGAGATTTACATTAGTGATGTGCAAAAATTGACTTCAGTAGGTACCATTCCACGGACAAAGTAAACATATCGACGCGACGGTCGTGGCGTTGAATTGCCATTGGACTCTACTGAAAATTAGCGCTGAGTGGACACACCAGTCCAATCCAGCACAACGCAGAGTGTAGGCCACGTTTGCCTCAGACTGCTGCGCACACAATAAAGAAAATATAGGTACATAGACTTATTTAGTAAAAACTACTACACTAAACGAAATGTCCACAACATTTCGTTTAGTGTAGTAGTTTTTAAGACTAATAAAAAGATTTTATTTCCTTCTATATCTGCACGGATATGGACCGCCGCCGTAAAATCGGCAAGAGCCAACATGATCAGTGATAAATTGATTCACTTCTCATCTTCAATATCTTGCGCTGTGTAACCAAGCCCTAAGATAAGGTCTTGAGTTACTGATATGAGGTTAAATTCCTCCGAGATTACAGACCCTCTGGTTATAGCCTCAGCCAATGGTTCGATGCAGTAAGTAGAGTGTTGTGTGCATTTGATTAAAATGGCACAAGGCAACAGAGAGTTGGAAATTATTAGAAACGCTTTATTGATAACAATACAATTTAAGTTAAAGAATAGAAACCGAGTAGAACTAGCATTTAGAATTGAGTTTAGAGTAGAATAGCTGTTAGCTTAAAACCGTTGATCTAACTGCAGACCGCTGCAAACAATCTAGAGGTAGCTCAACTGATCAATATCAATCGGAAGCGTCGCCAGATGCTGGCTGTATGGCTCCGCAGTATGGTAATGCTAATGCGCTACACCAGACACTCCCCAAAATATTATAAGACTGCAAAACAACTGAAGAAATGTTGAGAGCGTCTACTTTAAAAATAAAAGTTCTAATTATTCGACCTGTCCTGGCTGACAAATTAAAGTGTCAAAAACACTGCATTGAATTGCATCTCTCCTCCCCGCGAAAGATGCCCATCATCTATTGGGTGCTGAGGTAAATAGGGGTTTTTAATTTGTTGGAAAATGTATTAACGAGTAGAAACAAGCTCATTTACTAAAGCACGGCTCCAACGGTCGACAACGACATTTTTAACTCATTTTGCACGCCTGATGCGGAATCGGATTTGGTAGTTATCAATTTCGTAAGAAACTAAATCAAATCAAATTGAGGTTATACATTTAGAACCACCGATCTCCTAGTTCAAATTGAAACTGAGGTCTAGGAACTCCATGATTTGCAGCAAGTAAAAGATCATTCGACTGAGAACTAGATCTTTTCTTTTATAATTTAATTCCATACCACGTTTCAGTCTAGTAAGCGGAAGAGACCTCACTCGCTACAGCTTATGACACAGCCATATGCATTGTATCCAGCGTAATATGCAACACCCGTTATTCAGACCTAGGGCTATAATTTCACGCCGTCTAGCCGATACCTGGATACAATATAACATTGTAAGGTCGCGGACGTACACCCATACCATATTGATACAATTATAATCATATATTACTTAATATTAATATTAATCTATCCTGAGTCTACTGTCTACAGACTTGTAGAGAGTAAACTCAATGATGGTGATATCAAAGGTGCCTCACGCATAATGTTCTCAAACGACACGATGGCGCCAAATGACGATGCTACTCTCATATCTCTTGAGAGTAAGCATCCACCAGCAGGGGCCAATACACAACTCCCCGATCCACCGGAAGAGAGTGATGTCGCTGTAAGCACGACCAGCCAGGACGTGCTTAAAGCTGTCATGTCTTTTCAGAGTGGCTCTGCCGGCGGCCTGGATGCTGTGACTCCACAGCATCTAAAAGATCTTCTGTCTGGCGGGTCTGGCCATGCAGGTGAAGTCCTTCTGGAAGACTTGACAGGTTTAATCAACCTGATGTTGTCAGGCCGAGTTAACAGCGAGATCACAGAACTCCTATACGGTGCGAACCTTTGTGCCTTAAAAAAGAAGGATGGCGGTATAAGACCCATAGCCGTGGGCACTACATACCGCCGCCTTGCGGCTAAAGTCTGCTGTCGGAAAGAAGCCGACTATTTAGGCGACTATTTCCGACCAATTCAGCTAGGCTTTGGTTCGCGAGGCGGATGTGAGGCCGCAGTACATTCCCTTCGTACATTTTTAGACCAAAATTATGGGGAGGTAATTCTGAAGGTAGACGTCAAAAACGCCTTCAATTCCGTAGACAGGGGCGCCTTGCTACAACAAATTAAAGACAAAATTCCAGAAATTTACCCTTTTCTCTGGCAATGTTACGCTTCGCCGTCAAAATTAATATACAAGAACAAAGTCATTTTGTCCGCTGTTGGATGTCAGCAGGGCGACCCTCTCGGTCCGGCCATATTTAGCCTTGCCATCCAACCGATAATTCAACGTCTCCAATCCAAGCTCAATGTTTGGTATTTAGATGACGGAACTTTAGGTGGAGAGGTAAACACAGTTTTTGATGATCTAAAAATCATCACAGATGAATTTCGAAAAATAGGTTTGGAATTAAATTTTTCAAAGTGCGAGCTTTTTATTTCGGACTCTTGTGTAGACAAAAACAATATCATTGGAAAATTCAATAGTTTAGCCCCCAACATAACAGTTGTTGATAAATGTTCACTTCGCCTCCTTGGTTCACCAATTCTTGATGAGTCTTTTCAGTCCTTTGTAGACGAGAAAATTCAAAATTTCAACAAAACTTCGGACAGACTGCTCAAAATTAATAGCCATATGGCTTTTACAATAATTCGGTTTTGTCTTTTTGTACCTAAATTTACGTATTCTTTGAGATGTAGTCAACTATGGAAACACAGTGAGCTCTTGGAAGGCTTAGACAACATAATAAAGAATACTCTATCATCGGTTTTGAATGTCGATTTAGATGACAAGGCATGGTCGCAGGCCTCCCTGCCTGTTAAATTGGGAGGCTTAGGTATACGCAAAATTTCAAGTGTAGCCCTTCCAGCGTTCCTGTCTTCCGTCTACAGCACTAGTTCTTTAGTTGACAAAATTTTAAAGTCATCTTGTTTGGTCCCACCTGGAATTTCATTCAAAATTTCATTTTTAGACGAAGCTCGAACGTCTTGGCATAATGCTTGCCCTAATGCTGCTCCCCCAAAATATCTTTTGTCTCAACGGCAATGGGACGGGCCTCTGTGTGAGTTGACACGGAATAGTTTGTTACAAACGTGCTCCAGCTCTGCGGATCGTGCCCGTCTCCTGGCCGTTTCTAAATGGGAGTCAGGACATTGGTTGCAAGCATTTCCTTCATTTAACACTGGCACTTTATTGGATCCCGTAACTTTCCGTATCGCAACATGTCTTCGGTTGGGTGCAATGTGTTGCGCGCCTCATAAATGCCAGTGCGGTACTGCTGTCGAACAGCTTGGTCATCACGGATTATCGTGTACTAGGGCCGTCGGTCGGATATCTCGTCATGCCAGCCTTAACGACGTCATCCGGCGGGCCTTTGTCACCGCTAACGTACCAGCTATTCTCGAACCGAATGGTCTGTTGCGTGACGATGGTAAGAGGCCTGACGGCATGACACTAGTCCCATGGGAGTTGGGGAGGCCCATTGTGTGGGACGCTACATGCGTCGACACACTTGCGCTTTCCCATCTTCCGAGGACATCCGTAAGGGCTGGTGCGGCGGCAGATTTGGCCGAGGATTTCAAGAGACGCAAATATGCAGGTCTCGACAGAGCCTACATATTTGCTCCCTTTGGGGTCGAGACCCTAGGTCCGTGGGGTACCGAGGCTCTCCGGGTTTTTAAAAAGTTATCTGAGCGTCTGGTCGACGCGACGCGTGACCCGAGAGCTGGCGGATATCTGGCGCAGCGCATCAGCATTGCCATACAGCGGGGCAATGCAGCCAGCGTCTTGAGGACGCTTCCGACTGGTATTGATATGGATCAGTTGAGCTACCTGTAGATTGTTTGCAACAGTCTGCAGTTAGCTTAATTGTTTCAATTGTAAATACTAGTTATAATTTGATTGTAATTTTCTTTGTTAATAAAGGCTATTGCCGCATTAAAAAAAAAAAATCTATACATAATACATGTAACATGTATTGTATGTGTAATGCTGAGGGTAGTTTCGAGGCTGGGATCCCGAAATTCAGGAGCTTTTCAAACAACGTAAGATCTCTGTCTACTGAAAAAATAATGAGATATCTAGACACACAATATGAGATTATAAGATAGGATACGAGCATGATACGAGATCCAAAAAGAAAACTGTAGGTTGCCTGTACACTAGAGTTAAAAACTAGCTACTCATAAAATAACTTATCTATTATACATTTTATCAATTAAAGTTATAGTTTATTTAAATTAAATACCTAGGTATGTATTATCACAGACTAACAAAGTCTATGGTATTATGCATGCAATTTAATTACATATTTTAATACGATCTAATTAAGTACTATATTAATTCAATTCAATTCTACTTAAATTTTAAATATGTGTATGTACGAACATTATTTCTAAGCATGATTATTGTTAAAGTTACGGAGTAAAAGGGCGAACCTAACGGGTTTGGCGGTCAATCAAGGCCTAGGTCTCCATACTCACGGTGTCCCCGTGGTAAAAACTCGAATTACATAAAATTTAACATTTTTTCATTGGTTCCTTGAATGTGAAAAGACGATTGAGAAAAACAAATACGATAAAAGTAAAAGATGAAAGTTCACTGTTTCGCACACAATTTGGTCGAGATCTCTGGAACCCTGCGGTCTATTAAAATTACTTATGTTTTGATTCGTAGGTTATTATATTACTAATTATTTTTTTCCTTAAACCAGTTCCTTCATACGTTGCGTAGTTTTCTTGCAAATAAACAATAACTTTATTTTTGAGCTTACGCCTGCCGTTCCAGTAACGTATGCTTTGTCCCGCTCCTATGAACGTTAAATCCTATTATTATTATTATTATTCATTTATTCAAGAAGTTTCAGGTTTATACATAGATTTAAAAATTAATATAGGTATGCCTATACTTTACACAAAATGGCGCGCATTGCGCCCTCTTAATATTATGTTTGTTTTTCTGTTTACCTTTGTTATTACTAAATTTATCAATTTGTACTAATGACACGTCCTCTACATATTCTAATAACCTAACCCAAGCGTCTAGCCATTGTGAGGTATTGAGCTCTACCTTGCCTTAATACAGTTTTATAACTAGCACGGTAGGAACGAGTCTGAGTCTAAGTCTTTTAGCCCATATGTATACCTCTATAATGTATAGCTTTATAATGTGTTTGTACTAAGTTACCTATCTTTAAAATTTATTTAGTGGTTTAAATAACTATAATTTACATTGTAAATTTTGAAATAAAAAACATTCTTATTTTTAAGGTATGTTGTACTACTTGAACCTACACCAGCCTTCTGTGAATACTCAGATTTATGGCCGACTAGCTTGGAGGAAGTTTGATGAAAAGAGTTTGCTTGGTACACTAGAGTTTATTAATTGCAATTTAAACACAGGTTACACAAGATGTGGTGGAATTCAGTCTTAAATGATAAAAATACACTTGATGACAAAGAAGAGAAAAAGTTATGGTGAAAACGGACTCAAATAAAAATGCCACGCACGGGCTCAACCGGAGTCGAGGTGAGAGAGCGATCACGAGAGGCGCGCGGGGAGTCTTACATGGCGGCGAGCGCGCGAGATGCCCTGATTGGTCCCTGCGAGACCATTTGTGTTGTCACTACTGGTTGGGGTTACCATAGATTGAATTAGCACACCTAGGTGAGGTACATCTGCCTACACTATGGAACTATCAAAATCTAATTAGGTTACCAGGAATTCGACATAGGTAAGTAGGAAAAGTCGGATTAACGCATTTATGGCAAGTGCCTCGTGGGCCATGAAAGTGTTAATATCTATAATTTTTTGGACTTTCTAATGAACTTCATATGCCATAAACATTTACATACTCATGAAGAGACGAAATAAAAAACTGCCACTACAGGCCAGTTACCACCATAGCGGCGCTTAGCGGAGATCTGTAAAATACCCAATAGCTTGGTGTCAAAACAGCGTCACAGGGCCATAACAACATAAACTTATTTAAGATTATATTGATTGTTTTAAATATTCCCTTATTAATTCCTCCCTTTCCTCTATTACCCTTGGTGGAAAAGGGCCATTAGTGTCACGCTCTGTCAACCAAACACTATCCTGGATACGTCACAATCACCAGTCATCATCCATCCCTCGCGCTCCCACGCAAAAGAAAGGGACAAGCATCTGTCACGCTCTGTCACACAACGCAGCAGGTGTCTGTCTAACCGTCAGTTGCGTTGTATTGTAACGGACATGGACTGGTCAGCTGATATCAGAACTTCCGTTGATTATGATAACTTCTCCTGGTGGTGTTAGAGTCCCGGAACTTCCTGCAACATCCTGTAGGTTTCTGAAGCCTTTGGAACGAAGAGCTGACGGATTTTTGCTTACTTTCGTACACATACCTACCTTCTCATTAAATTCCTTACAATCCCATTAACAAAACATAATACAAGGCTCGATATAAGTGATCTTGTCAAAACTCAACATAGGTAGTTATTTTACGAGAATAAAAGCCCAACTTATATCTAACGAAAACTTGAAAAGTAAATTGTGAAACCAAGTTTTACAAGAAAGGATGATAGAAACTTCGATCGATTGAAAGCAACCCTGAGGATTCCCTAGAATCCTTATTTTGCCTCGTTATCCATAAGAAGTCTTGTTTATTTAGAAGGAGATATGTATTATCACAGCCTATTATAGCATAGGGCCCGTTCTCAACAAGTTTTCCATCTAATTGCATTGAACTGTCAATCCGCAACCTTCAATTTGAAGCATCATATTACGCTTTGTAATTGGAAGGGATCCCATGCCGAGCGACT